>JARZZO010000014.1:50823733-52073733 GCA_030544215.1 Zantedeschia hybrid cultivar
AGGAATACAGGTGAATCCTTCCGAGGGGAGGGGTAGAGCAATCTAGAAGGGAATCTTGCGCGAATTACCCATGCGATGGGGTACAGTCAGACAAGTAGGAGGTTTCCTCAATGAGGATTTGGGAAGAAGAAGTTGCCAAATCGACGTTATTTTTTGTGAATTATTTGAGTTTAACATATAGCAAGAATGGATGTGAATAGAGGGAGAAGGAGATGATGGAGGTATCAGCACCAGTGCCCAGGGATTAAGGGGATCATACAATAGTATGTCCCAAATCAGATCATAGATCCTCTCAAGATTAAGAGGGATCTGAGGGATGAGATCCTGAGGGGATATAGTAATAGTGATGGGCGGAGCTCGTGGAATGTCTTCAGTAATAACCTGTGACCAAGTCGGGGTTGGGAGCAGAGTGCGGAACAAACTATGGAGTGTGAAAACAAGAGAGGGATAGGTTACCCTCCATAGAAGATCAGTGGCATATCCAGCTTCATAGGGGTCATCTGGCTCCCCTTCATCTGTTTCTTCTGCCAGCAAAATCCTTTGGTCAAAGATGGCCTCGGGCCTTTCGATTAGTTCATCTATTAGTGGCGGCCACTTTAGTTCTGATAGGTTCAAGAATAGCCTGTTCAGTGAAATATACAAGCCCCATATGTCAAACCAGCGGTACCATTCACATTTCGGATCTTGAGTTTCATCATTTTCATTGGCCGCAGAGCCTTTAGAGACTGGTATGTGATGGATATAGGTGTCCTCTAAGCCAATCATAAGGCACGTATTTCAATCTGGTTCACTAATCAATAGCATTAAATTCATTATGTAGACTGGCATATTTGTAATTGCGCATAATGAAGTCCATGAATATGTGCAATAGTCATCAGATTATGATGAGATCATAATAATGAGATTGATGACTTATAAACACATATTCTTAATTGTTCCTAGTCGTAGGATGTTTGAGAAGGACATCAAACATCCGGTTACACTAGTACAGGTTATTCCAGGTCATATGATGAGGGTGACTGATCTCGTTAGTTACTAGTGTGGAGACACAATGGTAAACCTGTAGGTGCTCATTGGAGAATGAGTTCACTGAACTGATCCGACATGAATCGCCGAATGGTTATTTACCTGCCTGTCAATCGGCTTGATTCATCGTCACAGTAGCGTGGTTGATCCTTGGACTTGAGACACCAAAGACACCTTGTCGGTGGACTTCTGGAGTTTGACCTTGACTTACGAATCCCTATCCACAGGATCTCTAATAGTCAAGGATCGGGTCCAGCAGAAGACCTTCGAAGGTGATTGTGTGTTCAATAAAGGATCGTTCTCTCTCAGGTAACTGGAGAGAGAATGCTCTAGAATAGATCCGCAGGAGTCTCTGGCCATAGCAGAAACAATATCAGAAAAGTGGTTTTCCGATATTGTAAAGCAGAGTCTGATTCAAGTGAGTTGACGATCTAGGGTTTGACAGTTAACCATACCCTGGGTCAACTTGAGAGCATTGTGCGAATGAAGGATTATAGCTACGTGGTAACTGTGGACGGACAGGTTCCATGAGCGGGTTGCTGAACCCCATTACCTTCCGGGATCATGCGGTGTTGCTTGGCACCCAACTTGATCAGAAGTCCGACCGAATTTACATGCGATGATAATTCGGTTGAGTAATTAGTTAATATCTAGATATTAATTAATTACAATAAGTCAATAACTAGTTATTGGACTTAACGGGCTAAAAATCGGACTGGTAAATGGGCCTAGAGGGTCACACGCAATAAGATTCTCAGTCGGTGGTACATAAGTGGGATTTATATTAACTCGGGGACTTTTGTGAAAAGTCACGGCGACTTAATATATATACGCGCTGTTGAGAAACCCTGGGCCAAGCTCCAGGATTTCCCTTGTTGGCCATCACCCCCTCCTTTCTCTCTCCTCCTCTAGGCGTCCCGTTCGAGGAGCCAGAACAGTTCCCATCTCCGCCGCGGGTGATTCCCGAAAGTCGGGAATTCCCGTCGGCGGGATTTCAGCAATCGTTGCGGCGACAGATCTTCAGCGAGCGAGCTGAAACGGACGAGGGATCGAGGACAAACCACCGCGGAGGATCGTGTGGATACCGCTGGAGGCCAGACGTTTGTGCGGCTCGCGGCATCGCCTCGACGGAACCGAAACGGAAGCGGATTCGAATCCGCACACGGTAATTAGATTCCAACCCGGTTTTTCAATTTGCATTTTTCATTCCAAATTGGATCAGCGGGTATCGGGCGGGATCATTTTTGTTCTTCGTTTCCACTGCGTTCTTCGCGTCTCGCCCGGATCCCAACAGTGGTATCAGAGCCAGGTTGCGCTCTGATCCGCTTCGGGACGACAAAATTATTATTCTAAATTATTTCATGCATAAATTCATTTTTCCTCATAGATATTGTTCATGGGATGAACTTAGAATATCAAATTTAATTTTTCTGTGTGAAAAACGAAATTTTTTTGAGGGTTTCATCGCGTTCTTCATGGTGATGAAGAACCGATTTTGTGGGCTTGAAAAAGGGGATTAATGATGGTTGGACCATCTCTGTGGGTTTGCTAGTATGACCAGCTACCCCTCACCATCCCCGGAAAATTTCTATGGCGGCCGGTGGAGCTTTTCATCCCATAATTTTCAAGAGTTGAAAAGGATTGTGGAAAAGCTGAAATCTGCGAAACTGTACGAATCTCCATCTTTGGAGGTTCACCGGCGACGAAGGAGTCGCCGGCCGGCCACCACCGGCAGGGGAAATGGAAGGGGTAACACCCCTCTGCAACTTCCGGCCACCCTCGCCGCCGGCACCCAAAACCAGCTTCAAACAGGGCCAAAAACCCTAACAGGAGGGGTACCGGCCGAACCAGGCGTTGGGCGCTTGGACCGGCCGGCCCCGAGCCGGTTTGGCCGGGCAGCCTTGGCCAGGCCCGGGCGCGCCAAGCGCGCGACCTGGCTCGGCCAGGTCGCCTGAGCCAGGGCCCCGCTTGGCTCGAGCTAGGCCGGACCAGACCGAGCCATTTCTGGTTTTTTTTTAATGGGCTAGGCCCATTTAGCCCTTCAACCCTAGCCCAATAAAACTCCAATCAACCCTTTAACCCCTTAATTAAAGATAAACCCCACCCTTTTTTTTTAACTGAAAATTAAAATTAAATAATTTAAAATTGTTTTAAGCTTATTTTTCCAGTTAAGAAAGAACTTATTAAGATTTGATCTTAATAATAGGTTAATTTATTAAGATATGATCTCAATTTATTAACCAACAAATGTTGTTACAAATTATTAAGATATGATCTTAATAAAGGGGGTTATAATTTAAGATTTGATCTTAAATAAAGGGGTATTAATTATTTAAGATGTGATCTTAATTTAATTAACAACTATTGTTAAATTAATGTGTTTGAGATTTGATCTTAAATTAAGGGGATTTTAATTTAGATTTCATCTAAATGTTTAATTGACAAGTGTTGTTAATTAATATTTAAGATATGATCTTAATGTTAATTCTTTTTTAACTAAGAGATTAATGGTCTTAATTAAGATATGCTCTTAATTCATCATTAACAACTATTGTTAAGTTATGACCTTAATATTAAATAACAAATGTTGTTATTTGCTCTTACTTAAGTGATTAGATTAATATTAATAATTTCTTAGCAATTGTTGTTAGGAAATTATTTTAATAATTTAGAGACATTTAATAATGGTTGTTAAGTGATTACTTAACTTTTTATAATTGTTATAATTAAGTTAATTAGTTCTTGAGTAATAAACCTTAATAAATTTTATTAAGGACTAATTAAATCTTAATAATAGTTATTAAGATGATTAATTAGTTTACTCAAGTATCTCTTAATTATTGGTTTTAAAGATCTAATCTACTTGAAAATTAATCTTTTAATAAATGTTATTAAGAGATTAATTAAGTCTAAGATGTTAGAGTATTTTTAATTAGAAATGTTCTAATTATTATTTCTTAATAATTGTTATTGAGAAATATGATTTTAAATAAAGGGGTTTATTAACAAGGAGTTGTTAAGGGTTTAATAATTGAGTTGAAAATTCTTTTATAAATGTTATTTAGGAATTTTTAATTCTTTCTAAATTTTAGATTGTTTTACATTAATAATTGTTATTAATGTGAATTAATATTAATCTAAGTGTTAGATTAATTAGTTTAGAAATGTTCTAAATTATGCATGGAATATTTTAGAATTTTAATTTTAGCTTTGTGTGCACATGTTGATGTGTTTAATGCTTTAAATTAGATTTGTTGCATGTTAGAAAATTAGATTTTCAAAAATTCAAATTATCCAATTTTGATTGGTACCCAGGTTTTAAGAAAGCCAAAATTATTATATTTTCAAAATTTTAGCCTTCATGTGATGTGTTTTATCATGTGTGGATGGTTAAAATTTGTGGTGGTCATGGACATGCACTTAGTTAATTTCATATCATGTGATGGTGTGTGATTTTGTGGATTGTTATGGAATGTGATATTCATTAATTAAGTGTTAATTAATAAGGCCTGCGTGTCTCCCTCTCTTTCTCATTCCATTATAATTCTATCTCCCTCTATTATTATACTTGGCCATAAGGCTTTCTCTTACAATTTATTTGTATTTGAAATTGTTTCAAAATAAATATTATTTGTATTTGATCGCACCGACCGAGGAGAGGCGAGGATGATCCACAAATGCAACCAGGAAAGCAACAGGAGATGAGATCACCAATGGCTGTATGTTTGCATGTTTAGATTATATAAATGTTATATAGTTTTGGTGATTAATTGTTTGGCTCCAGTTAATCACCGTGCTATCCATGACCACATAATGAACATGTATGGATGATGCATGCTTTTAATTATTGATTATGAATCGATTGCTAATATTTAGGTATAGTTAAATATATATGATATATTTATAAACTATCACCTAGGATGAGACCAACTAAAAATAAACAAAACTTTCAACATAAAGTCTAAGCCGGAGCGCGAGTCATTGAGAATGTACCGCGTGGATCTCCATCAATATAGTTCTTAGAACTTAATTCAGTGATGACAGTTTCTACGTGTTTACCCGAGATCTGCCACCATCTGATGAAAGGACTATTAACTATGGCATCTTACCCAGTAGCTGCATTCTTACTCTACTCTGTCACGTATTGATGGTAAAGTTTAGACCAGGTATAATGGTCTATTGTGTTTACTCAGGACCATTAAAGACCTGGGAGCCGCAATAAGATCGGATATTACAAGGAGTTGCAATTACCATGAGATGGTTGCTCTAAGATAATAGTATGATACTATGTGTTTACCCGAGGTCATACTGTGATTCATGGAGATTCTGATCCTCACTAGGAGACCGTGGGAGTCTCCCGTTCTGTATACCTGAAGGTTATACAGTCCGTCGAAAAATAGTGGGAAATAATTCAAGACAAAAGACCATAATTAAATTATCAGAACTATCTGCTTAAGTCACGTTATTTCCTTCGATCACTAATATGTTGTCTATTCGAGATTTTGGCATATTGGATGCCAATACTTCTCATACTCGGCCTGACTAGAAAACTCTAAAGAATGTCTTTAGGGGTGAGTGAAAGTCATTGTCCTAATCAGGTATCATGAATCCTCTTACTTGGATAGACCAAGGTGAAGAGGTACTCATGGTATGCCTTATTGAAAGGCAATGATTGTTATGAAATATCTTATTTGGATAGACCAAGATGAAGAGATATTCATGATATGTCTTTGAGAAAGACAAGTGGTAAGATTTTAAACGATCAAACCCACACCTGAAAAAGGATAAAGAAAAGTCAGCTGAGATAGAGAAGTAGCAGTTCTCTCACTGCAACCAATAATAAGGATACTGGTAAAGGCAAAACGAATATGGAACTTCAAAGAAGTTTCATATATTCTTGTTATCAATTTTTGCATGTCTATTGAAGAATTAGCGTATCCAATATGAGATATTGGAAATGATTCTCAGAGCTGCGATAGTGTGTAGACTTAGAAAAGTGAAAGGAAATCGAGAAAATGTAAGTGTTGAGTTAGACTCAACTATTGTTCATGATATTCATAGATTACTGTTAGACAGTAAATCTTTGTATATCTATAGGAGTAGAATATGAAATTGAATAATTGTTATTTAGTTGCATAAGAAATCAAGAATAACATTGATTGAAAAGAATAATAGTTTTTCGAATCAGTCTATACACTATAGATTCTTGTAGTGACATTTCATGTGATGAATATTCACAAGTCTCCTATAGAATTGAACTGTGTGAGTCCTGATTACCTATGGTATTGTACACAGGATTGTACAATAAGAAATTTTTGTTGCTGATGCATATTGATGTAAACAGCTCAAAGGCCAAAGATAATCACTACTATTGACTTACCTTATAATTCACTCTTGGAATGATTCGACTGCATGTACTTATTGAAGTATAAGATGAATATATCTGAGAGATTAAGGTATAAGATCAATATGAAGTATTAGAATTTTTTATTTGATCAAAGAAACTAATACTTAGGTATATGATTCACATAAATCATTAAGAGGATAATTGTATCCTCGTTCGATTAATCCTCATTGTGCATCATAGCAATATGATGGAATGAGGAATTGCAGCTTATTAAGATATAGTGCAATACATATAATAAGATTTGTCTAATTCTTAAATCCTTTTGATCATGAGTATGAACATTAGATGTCCATATTTCACAGATGGTTCCAAATAAGTCAGTGTGTGTCCATATAAGATATGGAAACCAAATAATTCATATGAGATGTGAATCATGAACAAACCTGATTTAAAAGTCAGGTACTATCGTGATGTGAATTTGTGAATGTCTAAAGAGTTTGGACATTACAGTTATTGGCCAGACGATAATAAATTAATTGTCATCTTGAAAGTTGTCTTCTGTGAAGAGGAATATGTCCTCAAAGAAGACAGTGGGAGCTGATAAAACTAGAAGATGTTCTAAATTCACAAGCTAACATAAGATTATTAGATAATCTTTAGTTGTTTGGAACCGGTCATGACACAACAGAGAGCTTCATAGATTTTTTGATATTCTCTCAGTGACTAGAAGGATATGTTTGACATATCTGATTTAGCAAGATGAGAGGAGCTCAAAATAGATTATGATCTAAAATTTATGATAATGATGCTCTCTGTCATTACAACTTTGATATTGATAAGTTTATTAGAATTATACTTATCTATACTGTCAATCATGAGATGATGACAGTTGGATATATTAAAAGCATCCACTCAATGTGATTGAGGTAAAGATGTATATGATACACCTTTAAAGCTTTTAGAATGTCCAAGAAGCAAGTTATGATTTCAAAATTATTTTGAATCAAACTGAAGCTTCCTAAGTTGTAAAAAAAGTTTTGACTTAATGGTCAAACATTATGTAATCGTTAAGAATGATCACGGATTGTGTGTGTTCAAAGATGATAGTGAGTGCACGATCGATTTAGTAATGCTTTATGATAATAACATCAAAGTCATTAAGAATGACTTCAGGATGTTACTATTAGTGAAAGCATTGTTAACCATATTTTCCTCCATAATAAGTTTAGTTATAATATCCCACGTATTGGAAATACGAATCTATTAAGATAGATTGGTAGGGATATTATATTGACCTATATGTCAAAATGTTTGGCATAAATTTCATAACAAGTTTCAATTGTTGAGATATGGAATTTATTCTTTTAAAGAAAAGAATTCCTTAAATGATACAGGAGTGAAAAGTATCATTAAGCGCTTGAGAAGTGCTAAAGATGCATTCACGTATATGGAAAGGATGATTTGAAACTATGAGGTCACACTGACTCAAATTTCAAGTCAAATAATGGATTCAACCTTCTAGTAGAAAGAAATAGATTGGAATGGTTCCAATCCAAAACTCGAAATTAAGATGACGACATAGACAAGTGATACTGTTATTGGAACAGTATGGATGAAAAGGTTCATCCCTGAACTAGATGTAGTTCTAAAAAGGTCTCTGATACCATCCTATTGTTGTAGGACAACAGTAGGAGCAATGAATTATGTGATCGAGCCATGGTCTCTTCAGAAGTTGCAGAACATTTTGAGGTTCTTTCACAGGTTCAGAGACAAAGGATAAATAGGAAATAACGTAATGGAAAATATTCCATCTGTAGATAATTTAGCAGATCCCTGACCAAGTCTTAGTCACAGACTTTCTTTGAGCATCACCTAGATTTGATGGAGATCAAATGCGAAAGTGATTGGCTTGAATCCAAGTGGGAGATTTATGGATATAGGTGTCCTCTAAGACAATCATAAGGCACCTATTTCATTCTGGTTCACTAATCAATAGCATTAAATTCATTATGTAATTGCGCATAATGAAGTCCATGAATATGTGCAATAGTCATCAGATTATGATGAGATCATAATAATGAGACTGATGACTTATAAACACATATTCTTAATTGTTTCTAGTCGTAGGATGTTTGAGAAGGACATCAAACATCCGGTTAGACTAGTACAGGTTATTTCAGCTCATATGATGAGGGTGACTGATCTCGTTAGTTACTAGTGTGGAGACACAATGGTAAACCTGTAAGTGCTCATTGGAGAATGAGTTCACTGAACTGATCCGACATGAATCGCCGAATGGTAATTTACCTGACTGTCAATCGGCTTGATTTATCGTCACAGTAGCGTGGTTGATCCTTGGACTTGAGACACCAAAGACACCTTGTCGGTGGACTTCTAGACTTTGACCTTGACCTACGAATCCCTATCCATGGGATCTCTAATAGTCAAGGATCGGGTCCAGCAGAAGACCTTCGAAGGTGATTGTGTGTTCAATAAAGGATCGTTCGCTCTAAGGTAACTAGAGAGAGAATGCTCTAGAATAGATCCGCAGGAGTCTCTGTCCAGAGCAGAAACAATATCAGAAAAGTGGTTTTCCGATATTGTAAAGCGGAGTCTGATTCAAGTGAGTTGACGATCTAGGGTTTGACAATTAACCATACCCTAGGTCAACTCGAGAGCATTGTGCGAACGAAGGATTATAGCCACGTGGTAACTGTGGACGGACAGGTTCCATGAGTGGGTTGCTGAACCCCATTACCTTCCGGGATCATGCGGTGTTGCTTGGCACCCAACTTGATCAGAAGTCCGACCGAATTTACATGCGATGATAATTCGGTTGAGTAATTAGGTAATATCTAGATATTAATTAATTACAATAAGTCAATAACTAGTTATTGGACTTAACGAGCTGAAAACCAGACTGGTAAATGGGCCTAGAGGGTCACACGCAATAAGATTCTCAGTCGGTGGTACATAAGTGAGATTTATATTAACTCGGGGACTTTTGTGAAAAGTCACGCGGACTTAATATATATACGCGCTGTTGAGAAACCCTGGGCCAAGCTCCAGGATTTCCCTTGCTGGCCGTCACCCCCTCCTTTCTCTCTCCTCCTCTGGGCGTCCCGTTCGAGGCGCCAAAACAGTTCCCGTCTCCGCCGCGTGTGATTCCCGAAAGTCGGGAATTCCCGTCGGCGGGATTTCAGCAATTGTTGCGGGGACGGATCTTCAGCGAGCGAGCTGAAACGGACGAGGGATCGAGTACGAACCACTACGGAGGATCGCGTGGATACCGCTGGAGGCCGGACGCTTGTGCGGCTCGCAACATCGCCTCGACGGAACCGAAACGGAAGCAGATTCGAATCCGCGCACGGTAATTAGATTCCAACCCGGTTTTTCGGTTTGCATTTTTCGTTCCGAATCAGTTCAGCGGGCTTCGGGCGGGATCATTTTTGTTCTTTGTTTCCGCTGCGTTCTTCGCGTCCCGCCCGGATCCCAACAATATGTCAGCAATGGAGAACAATGTCTAACCAGGTCCTTCCCATATACATCATACAGGTCAAAATGAGAGGTGATCACTACTGTGTTATCGTGGTCATGTTGAATCACGTGTCCTTTAACAAAATGAGTGGACAAGGTCCAAGTCAAGGGATCCTGATTCTCTTTGCAGGGGGTAATCATGGTTTTCCATATTTTCTTACCATCGTCACCTTCTTGTTGTTCCACAATGCTATGCCTCACCTTCTCCGGCCTGTAGCCTAAGCCACAGCCAGGTACCCTTCTCTCATCTGTCACTGGTTTAATCCTTCCTTGCAATCGAGTGCCTAGACCCTTTCCAGGTTGATATCCCACCTTCAGCATGATATTCCATCTTGGAGTGTTCATGAACTTCTTCCGCTTTACGACATTGATCGGGTATGATGTAAGTACAGTATGCTCAAAAGGATCTGCCGAAAGGGTATGGGTTTGGCATAAGGAGATGACTGGACTCTGCGGGGCTGGGTTGGGACTTATATTTAGCTGGTGGGTCGCAGCAAGGATAGGCATGCTAGTAACTTTGATGATACGTCCTTTGTGGGGAAATTTGAGGCATTGGTGGTTTGTTGATGGAATCACCTCAAGTAACTTGATGTAAGGACGACCGAGTATGCCTTTCAGTGAAGGATCGATCTCGAGAATGTGAAATTCGACTTCAGCATGGCAAGCAGGGCCTAACTCTACCTTCAAATAGACCATTCACAGAGGGGAACGGGTAGAGTTATCATAGGCTGTAACAAAAATGGGAGAAGGTAGCCATTTTTCTTTCGGGACCCTACAGAGCTCCAGAGTTCTTGGTGGTAACACATTGATAGATGCCCCGGTGTCTACTAAACAGGTATCCACAGCCTTTTTACATATGTTGACAGTTATACTTAATGCCATGCTCCTCGCTGCTAGCGGTGCCAATTCAGAAGTATGGAAGGATATAGAGGACTAATCTCCCTAGGGTACCAACAATGCGGTGATCTTCTTCACTGGCACATCTTCACTGACCATTACCCGTTGTAGGTATTCCATTAGGGCTTCTTGATGGACCTTGGATCTCTTGATCAGCTCTAATATGGAGAGGCGTGCTGGTGTTCTATCCAGCTGCTTCAACAAATCATAATGAGTACCCGATATCCTCTCTTCATTCTGGACTTTTTCCATTGGCTGTGACGGGCCATCTCGCACCGTAGACTGGGGGAACATTTTGTTGAATATTCAACCGCTTCGGAGCATATGTTCTTCAATAGCGGAAGCTCCAGGCGTTATCTTGAGCACTGCCGTGTTGAGGAGTGGTTTGGAAGGCGTAATGGCTTGGTAAGGGGATGTTGGTGGAGGTAAGGGAACTCGGATGAGAGGTTTGGAGGGTTGGAGGAGTGTATGAGCAGGTGACGGTGATGGGTTATTTGGTGGGGGTACTGCACGGATGAGTGGGTTGGAGGGTTGTAGGGTATCGAGGTGAGTGGTTGTTGTAGGTGATGTAGGGAATGGTATACGGAGTAATGGTTTGGATGGCATGAGAGGTGCATAGTTGGTTTGCGGAGGGTTGCTTGGTAAGGAGGTGGTGGAGGAGGGTGGAATGGGTTTAATGGCGATAGATTGTGGTTTGGGTACGCAGAGAATGCGGCGAGGCAGTTGCTCGGCAGTGCTTGACATATGACTTTATGAATAGATAGAAGACAAATCTTCTACTTTCCATTGTTTCCCTCTATTGGCCTCAGACTGACTATTTGTTAGGATGGGAGTGATTTGGTTTTGATGTTCCGACAACGGGTTATGCACTATGCCCATATTCTGTGGTGCGGCTTGTTGTACCGGGGCCCTTTGGACTGGTTGTTGCTGCTGTGGTGGCTGTGGCTGTTGTTGTTGTTGCTGTGGTCTTTTCGCCTTCAAGGCGGCTATGTACTTTTTCATTTCTTCCCAATCAATCCCTCCTTGATTATTGAGATCATGAATATAATCCCAAAAGTAAAAGCAAGCATCTACTGTGTGTCTCGGTTGACGATGGAACATGCAGTAACAGGACATGTCAACATTTGATGGCCAAACGGCCCTTTCCTTTGGCAGCAGTAAGGCATTGGCCGCCATGAGGACGTTGAATATATCTGTGAGGGATTATGGTAATTGGGGGTATACCAACCTTCTGGGACTAGGAGGTTTCCTCTACTGTGTATAGTCATTAGGAGGAGGAACATGAGTGTAATTCGGCGGCTGCCAAGGCGGATTATATACTTGTTGGTGAGAATGCTGCGGTGCCGACTGAAGCTGCTGAGTAGGAGGCCTATAACCCTACTGGTTTTGAGGCCTGGGGGACTGATATTGCTGCTAATTCCTCATAAACTGTGGTTGACAATTATTCATTATACTGACCTGTTCATGGGATAGTGTACCCTCGGTGGTTGGACCTATAGAAGGATTAGGGATAATAGACTTCCGAGGTGGAGGTCTATTGGGTCGATGAGGATCAAAGACACTAGTAAAGGTGGAGTATTTGAACGCATTCTGGGCATAACGTGCTGTAAGGACTGAGGTTTCGGGTTCAGTATTCGGGTCGGGTTCGGGCCGGATCCCCTGGTTTGGACCCTGAGGAGGGTCTTGAGATTTCTGACTGAATGGCGTCAGCACTGCTCGACGCCTTTCAAAAGGCGTCAGGTTGTGTGGACGCCATTTAGGTCTGCTGGTGGTTGTGCCACGTGTGCGCCACGTGGGCGGGTTTCGGGCCGCGAGAGTACGGCCCCTGTCACATCGTCTGAACGGCGTCCAGGTTGGCCGACGCGATTCAGACTGTGACACCTGCGATGTCAGAGTGCGGCGCCAGAGCGTTGTCAGTACGGCCTGTCCTGTCGTCTGAACGGCGTCCACGGTGGGCGACGCGTTTCAGACCGCTGTCAGTACAGCCGTCCTGTCAGACTGATAGGCGTCTGCCTCGATCGACGCGTTTTAGCTGAATTCAGATTGACCCCGCGAGCCTCCTCTTCTTTCCCTCATTCTCGCCTTCACTCTCTCTCTCCTCGCCCTCTCCGCCCTCTTCGCCTCTCTTTTCCCCTTCCCTTCCTCTTCTTCCTCTTCCAATCACTCCATAGCCTCCTTACCTCTCACCTCTACCTCCACCACCTCCTTCGCGGCGTTCCCTTCTCCGGACGGCGGCCGACGTCCCGGCGCAGTGGCGGCGTCCTCGAGGGTACCGGTGGCGGTCTGCGGTGCGGCGGGTCGGCGGCGAGGAGCTTGGAGGAGTTGAAGAACCGGTAGGGGGACGAACCTTGCATGTGTTGCTCGTGTTTTTTTTGACGTGACATGGCGTGTTCGGGCTAGATTGAGCATGTTTAGGGGGGTGTTTCCTTGTGGGAATGGCTGTGCTTGTGATCGTGGATTCGTAGCATGCTTGTGATAGATGAATTCCTCTTCCTCCCCTTCTTGTTTTGGGGCTTTTCGGGGTGTTTAGGGTTAAGGGAGAAACCCTCGGTTCGAACCAGGGAACCAGGTTTCTGGCGCTAAACGGCGTCGTGCCTGGTCGACGCCTTTCAGAAGGGCGTCAGGGCAGTACGACGCCTTTTAGGGCAGAAACCTCCCTGATTCGAGGTTTTACGAGTAGGGGTTCTGGCGCTAAATAACGTCATGGATGGACGACGCCTTTCGGAAGGACGTCGGGCCATCATGACGCCATTTAGGCAGGAAATCACCCCGAGTGAGGGTCTGTAAATCTGGAATTTCAGTGTGAATGGCGTATGTGGACCTGGACGCGTTTTAGATAAGCGACTCCCTATGACGACGCGTTTCAAGGAATTATCTGGCTTTAATGAACATGTCTGAGGGGCTTGAAAGGCGTCGACCTCGGTCGACGCGATTCAAGACAGAACTGTGTAATCCTGACTTTATCATGTGTTTCACTATTGGGTGGTTCAAATGCATGCTTTACGTTGTACACTAAGACTGAGGACTTCTGCGTGAATGGAGTTACATCATGTTATACGTGTGTGCGTGCTTATGCGATTGTGGATTGGAATAACTGTGGTTTACGTTTGTCACCATGGACCGATGGGACAGGGTCATGGTGTCTGTGAGGCATTGTGCCGTACCGGTGGGAGAAGGGGTACATGTTGTGATTTACCTTTAGCTGAGGAAAGCAGAACCACCTTGAGCCCGTCGGGCCGGAGTAGCTGGTGCGCTATCCGAGGGGTTGCTGTTTGGCCTCAGCGGGTCGGGTTTCCCTGTTTGTCGTGACAGCTTCCGGCGCGTTTCTTGCTGTAGAGCTGGTTGTGGTACTGTTGGAGTTGTTTTACCCCTGTAGCCACTGGGCCTGATGTGACCTTTGATCAAGGTTACGAGTGGTACCCTTAGCCCTTTGGCCTGACGCAGCCCGGGAGGTTAGGGTTGTGGGTAGTTCCTGTAGCTTCGGCTTGACGGGGGTTCGCCGGTCCCCAGGGCCCTCCTGAAGCGCTGAGGCCTAGCGTGGAGGCAATCTGGACGGTAGGATAGTAGTCTAGACTGCTTGTGTGCACACGTAGCTGGCAGTGGCGGTACACTGGTTCCAGCTAGTCCTAGTTTGACTCACTGCCTCACTCTACAGTGCCCTGGAACACTGTAGGGGTGGACAGGCGTGAGCAGTGGTGGTAGTGTTGGGAGGCGACGTTTGACTGCGGTCGACAGTGTGGTTCAGTCGCTTTGTGGACTTTGGCTGTGAGACGTGACTCTGTGTTGGGTTCTTCGGGTTACTTAGAATGGTTCTTGCTACACTGCTTATCGTACGTTTCATATCAGAGTTGGGTGCTATGTTTACTGCTTTACTTAAATTGCCATATATTCCTGTTGTTACACTTGTGGGTGTGTGAGTGGGAGGCAGGGGATCGGATGATCCCTACTGAGCCCATTTCTGGTGTGGCTCACTCCCTGCGATTTCAGGTGTGGACCTCGTGGCGAGCGGAAGCGTGGTGTCTTCTTGGTGTGCGGACCAGTAGCTGTCTTAGTTCCGGGGTATGCCCCGATGTTGTTGTACTTTCCTTCTGCCTGTACTTATTTAATTTGTTGGACATGTAATTATTGTTGGACTGTATACGGACATTGTTATTTTCCTTCCTGCGCACTCTTTACCTTTGTAGTCCGTGTGATTGTTATATTTAGCCTTGTTTAGCACTTACTCCACCAGATGTGTTGTGTGAGATCCGTGTGTGAACCCGCAGTTAATGGGCCGACATCCATTGACCGGGTCTCCGGTCATAGGATGGCGGGTCGTTACACGTGCTCTCTCATATAGGTCTGCCATGGTGGTCAAGTTATTCAGTGTCAGCACTTGCTTGTACTATGGAGTGGCGTTGGCAACCATCATCTTTACCAATTATTGCTCGGACAGATGATCTCTTATCTTTTCAGCTATCCCTCACCACCTATCGGCGAATACTATAAAGTCTTCATCAGGCTTCATCTTCTCATTGAATAAGTCAGTGATGGACAAAGTAGGTGCCATCCTGTCGTTGTATCTTTACAGGAACCTCTTCGACACCATGTCGAAGTTCTCTACCTTACTTGGGTCCAAAGTGAAGAACCACTCAAAGGCCGATCCTTCCAATGACCTTATGAAGAGGAATACTAATGCTTTTTTATCATGCTGCCAAAATGATGATTCATACAGAAATTATTTGATGTGAAGGAAAGGATTGCCTGTGCTGTTGTACTTTCTATAAATTGGCATTGCATAAGGTAAAAGATGGAATATTGGCAAATAAGGAACAGAGAGTTCAGGAGTGGCCTTGCTGTCCATATTCTTGTCAAGATTCTTGAACCACTCGTCCATCTGGGACAACTTGTTAAGTAGGAGTTGAGTGGTAGAATTTGCTGGTGGAGGTGGTGGCTGTTGAAAAGACTGCCTCCACGAATAAGCAGGAATACGGGGATAGTGAGGCTGTGAATTGGCGGCGTTCCCACCGTGTCCGAAGGCATTATGATAGATTGGGGTTTGCGGCCTGACAGGATGCTGTGAACCAGAGTGTTAAGGACTTCTGTGCCGTGGAGTGGAAATACGGAGACCTTTCATAGCCTAAGTAGGAGCTTGATAAGCAGCAAGGTGAACCATAAGGCTTGGCTCAGAAGGATGCAAAGGAGCTTTCCTTTTTAGGATTGATTGGATAGTATCAAATTGACGGGGATCCACATGATTAGACAGAGCTCCGATGAGAGTAGCGAGATCAGAAGGATGATCGGCATAGGGTCCAGTCTGGTCTTGGGCTCTTCCAACAGTAGGATTAGAGATTATGGGAATACGTGAGTGATTGCCCAAATCTAGGTGATATTGACCGTAGATCGAATCATCATGATACTGAGGGGCATGAGCATCTCCCTCGTGAATAGTTTGGAATTGATCGGGATAGTCAGAGATATAAGCATCCCTCTCATCCTCAGAATAGGATGCACCATGAACTTAAGGGGCATAAGCATCTCCCTTGTACTCGACCAGATCTTCTTGTTCAAAGGCAACCATGCCGATAGTTCTACTTGAACGTAGCATCATGGTGTTGAGGTGACAATTATTTCAAATAAATTTGCACAGATTAACAACCAAGTGGATGCTTACGTTGTTTTGAGAGTTACTTGTTTGGTTAATTGAATTTTTAAACTCAAATTCTCTTATGGGTAGGATCCTAGTTTCAATTCAATTTCCACCGTTATACTCTACGGCTTCACTCACAACGATATGAACAACTACCTGGGACTTCAAATGGTACAACCGGCCCGATGAACAAAGATGAATTCTTTGCTTTTGGGGACTTACGGAGGTCTTAACACTAACCACTCTAGTCTGACTGAGGGACCGACCCAGTCAGAGAGAGGTGAGGATGCTAAGAGAGGTGTTCCTAGAGGAGGGGGGTGAGCCCCGATGCAAATGAATTGTGGTATGGATGGCCTTTAATGTAGAATAAATAAATATAGATAGGAAGAAGATCAACGATCCGAGTGTTAGTGACCAACAGGGAGAAGATCTTGAATCACGTCGCTGTTCACCGATGCTATTCAAAATAGTAATCCCTCCTGTTCACAACAGCTCGGGCAGCAAGGAAGATAAAGGGGGCACTAAATAGCATCTTGTTAAGTCGATGCGCTTTGCATAACGCGTCGCTTTGGTAAGGTGCGCTTTAGCTCCCATAAACAGCAGTTAGGCAGCAAAATCAGGGGCAATCCCTTCTCCAAATAACAAGATGACTAAGGGATCAACTATTCATGCGATGACAATTTGAATATATAGACTAATCATGCAACATCATGGATATCAATTTGAACAAAACACACTTTCCAATACCACTTCTGAAGGCAATCAAAGGAGGGCAAAATTTTGCCACAAGGGGGTGTGCACGAGGTGCACGTGGGGATATAAATGACCAACAAACAAACCATCAAACGTGCCCGATGGACACAAGCGGTGCACCGAGGGTGCCCACTGGGAATAACAACAGTAAAAATAAAAGAAGCAGCAAGACAAGTCCCACCGTGATCGCCAAAAAGCTGTAGTGCTAAAAAAGGGTGTGTATTCATCATGTTATCATGTGTTTACTATGATTAACAATATGAAAAGAATTGTGATCGCCAGAAACCGAGGGTTTCAAAGGGAAAGTGATCACTTACTAACCTTGCAAATCGGGAGAATATGAGATTTTTTTGTTCCTCTCTTCCGGCCAGCCAAAAGAAAAGAGCCTTTTCTTTCTTTACTCTTGTTCTCCTTTTGTACCTTGTGAAAAAACAAACAAACAAGAGAAGCTATGATTAGAACTAAGATAGCACAGTATCTATTCTAATTAATAATCTAAACATGCAACTAAACTAAAAGAACTCACTTGTTTTGTATTCTTTTAAACCCCTAAAGGAGGTGTAGATTTGGAAATTATGAAGTGAGTATGTGTGATGAATTGATGCAATGAAAAGGAACAAGAAAAAAAACTAGGAAAAAGATGGTTGGTTTGGCCCCTTGAAAGCCACTTCTTGAACTTCAATAGAGGAAAAGGATGAAGAAACGGGGATCCTTCTTGCTATCCGCGTTTTCTTCTTAAGGATCTTCGAAAACCTTGTAGAAAGCTCCAAATTCACCAATTACCAACCCTTTTCTCAACCTCCAACCTTCTAACCTTCTAACCCTTTTAAAAGGTCAATGTCCATATATATTTATAAGAAGTGATGCAAGAGTATTTGGGCTTTCAAAGGGACTCTCGCGCAGTTCGGACTTGCTCTAGACTATCATAAAGGGAATTGGAAACCCTTCCAACCTCTAGAATAGGATTATCTTGGCCAAATCTTACTTATCAGGAAACTCTTAAAACGCGTCGTTCAAGGGGGACGCCTTTTAATTAATTAATGCGGCCAAAATATAAATAAATCCGGAAAGGGAAACCGAAAACTATTAGGAAATATGAAACGCGTCGTGTACACGCGACGTGCTTTAGATAATTTAGGAAATTAATCAAAATTAGAAATAGTAAACTTAGGCGGATTAGGACTCAAAAGGCGTCATGTAAAGACGACGCTATTCAGTTAATGCTCTTAAATTTACTAATTTTAATTTCGAATTGATTTCTGCGAAGAATCTAAATGGCATCATGTATAGGCGACGTGATTTAACAAATTTCGAGATAAAATCAATAAAAATTAATTAATGATTAAACATCAGACCATTTTGGAGCATTATTATTGTGACATGAAATTTACTCAATATGATGTAAAAAATAGCGTGTCTACAGTATTGTGCGGCATTCGGAACATCGAAGTTGGGGATCTTCACGACGGCCTCGTGAAAGCGGGTCCAAAGCTAATCCGATACTATGTATTGATTCAGTTTATTAATAAATGGCATTCGGAACATCTAGGTTGGGGATCTTCAGGACGGCATTTTTTAAAAACCCTTTTAATTAAAACCCCTAGAATCCTTATTAAACTTTATTGACCCAATTAAACTTTAATTAGATTTGAAATTTTCTAATTTTAATTAATGATTTTGGAGTCATTAAATTAGCAAGTAGTTGTTAATTGATTGAAATTGATTATTAATTTAAATGTTAAATTAATAATTAATTTTAATAGACTAATTTAAATGTTAAATTAGTTATTATTAGTTAATTGAAATTAATTGTTAGTTTAATTGTTAAATTGATGATTAGTTTTAATTAACTAATATAATGGTTTAATAATGAGTTATTAATTATTGGTTTAAGAGTTAAATTAATAATTAATATTAATCCAATAATCTAAGAGTTAGATTAGTGGTTAAATAATTACTAGTTTAAGAGTTCAATTAGTTATTAACATTAATTAATTAATTAGTCTAAGTGTTAGAATAATAGTTAATAATTAATTACAGTTGATTATTAATTTGAGTGTTAAATTATTAATTAACTTTGTTGGACTAGTCTAAGAGTTAGATTAGTTTTTAATAGTCTAATTGTTAGATTATTAATGTGGTTCAATCTAACTGTTAGATTGTTTAAATTTTAAAAATGTTCTAATTTGCATGGAATAATATAGAAATTATTAATTTGGAGTGTGTGCACATGTGATGTGTGTTTTGATGCTTTTAAATTTGATTTAATTGCATGCTTATCTTATTTAAAGAGTTTTCGAAATTCAAATGCCAATTTTGATTGGATCCCTATTTTTTGAAAGCCAAAAATTATTTGATTTTGAAACTCTTTTATTTTAACTATGTGATACGCTGAATCATGTATGGAATGTTTAAAACACACCGTGGTCATGCATGTGCATTTATTTAATTATTCATGTGATGAATGGACTGTGTAGATCGTGGATGTATGGTTATTTATTAATTGTTAAAAAATAGAGGTCTGCGTACCTCTCCCTCTCTTGAACTCCGATGTACTTCTACCTCCCTCTCTCTTGTACTCACCAAAAGGCCTTCTTCAATTTACTTGTAAATTCTAGAATTTGATGTAATATGATCGAGGCAACCGAGGAAGGAGCGAGGACGATCCACTACTGCAATCAAGAAGGCGATACGATGGAGATCTTTTACCTTCATGTTTGCAGGGTAGTCTAATATAAATGTTATGTTAGATTATGTGTGCTTTTGGCTGTTGGCTCCGGTCAAACTCACTGTGCTATCTATGACCCCACTAGACATGTATGTGATGCATTGTTTTTAATGTTTGATTAAGAATCAAAGCAAGTATAATATTTAGTAAATATATACGATATGTTTATATACTATCACCTAGGAGAGACTAAGATAAAAGTTATCTAAATACCATCATCTAAACTCTAAACCGTAACGCAAGTAGTTAAGAACTTACTGCGTGGTCCACTATCGTTATAGTCATATTATTCGAATCACTTTAGGCAGGATTGTTGTGCTATCTACAAGGCCTGTTTAATTGGGAGGAGAAACTGTGGCTATGGTATTAGATGCCTACATGATCGGGGTAGAGGAACCATGTAGCTTTGTTGTGCTATCCACAAGGGCTGCATGAAAATCTATGCTCGTCGCATAACGATGGTTAGCTTAGACCAGAATTAGTGGTTTGTTGTGCTATCCCACAAGGCCATTAAATCTCTGGAGACCGAAGCTATGATCAGATATTGTAAGGAGTTGCAAGTCCCATGAGATGGGTGCTCTTTTATTGTATTACAGTTTGTTGTGCTATCCACAAGACTGTACTACAAGTCATTGAGATTATGATCCCCACTAGGAGACTGTCGGCGTCTCTCGTTCTGTATAACTGAGGGTTATACAGTCCGTTGAAAATTAGTGGGAGTTAAAATTTGAACAAAAGTCCATGTCTTGTTTTATATTTAATAATTGAACATATGCTAAAATGATATTACATATCTCCTCTAGGGAATTATTGTAGACACGCTAATTTTGACATCATTTTGAGTAAATTTCATATCATATAATAATGTCTCAGAATGGTCTGCTATTTAATCATTTGTTAATTTTTATTGATATTTTTGAGTTAATTATCTAAATAGTGTCGGGTCAGACATATATGATTTAAGTTAATCAATTGAATTGATTTTAACTCAAATTTCAGTTAAAATATGAAGAAGTCTAAAAGACGTCGACATGTGTGGACGCCATTTAGAGTTTATTCTTATTTTGACGTTTAAATTTGAATTTTAATTAATTGATTAATTAGCTGAAAGACGTCTGCCAATCACGACGCTATTTAGGTTCCCTAAGTTGTTTCTACTTCTCTTCCGGATGTTTATCCTTATCTTAATTAGTCTAAAAGGCGTCTCTAATGGGCGACGCGTTTTATCTAATTACAGATAAAGATAAGTTTTTTCCGGATGTTTATCTTTATCCTAATCAGTCTAAAAGGCATCTTCCATGGGCGACGCGTTTTAGATAATTACAGATAAAGATGAATTAATCTGTATTTATCTGTTGGTTAAGATAGATAAATCCCAAATTTCTCCATGTAAATCCGCAGACGTAGAAGAAGTCTATAAATACCCTTCTCTTGAATGGGTGACAGAGTTAGTGATAAAAGAGTTAGTGATTGAAGCGATATCGAAGTGATAATCGAAGTGAAAATTGAAGCAACGACGTCCAAACACTGAAGTGCTATTGCATCCAGAAGTCGGCGTCCAGTCTTCATCCTTCTTCATCCATTCAAGACCAAGGCTTCCAGGGGCCGTCCATCACTAAATTTTCAATTCATTTCTGCATTCTTTTTCATATTTTCACTTCATTAATTCTACATTCTTCATCACATCACTCCATGCAACACACACAACACTAGCATCATTTTTTCAAAACCTATTTGTTAAAGGGGTTTAAAAGACCACCCAACAAGTGAGTTCGCATGTTTAGTTGCATGTTTAAAATCTCTTCTAGAATGGATACTACCTCTTCTTAAGTTCTCATCATTGTTATTTCTTTTCTATTTCTTTTGCAAAGAACGAAGGAGAATCAAAGGGGAGGAAATCAACAAACAAGTAACAAGGATTCTGGACGATCCTCAAAACTCAACAGCAATCAAAACAAGAACAAAGACAAGAAAGGGCTCTCTTTCTTCAGCCGGCTGAAGGAGGGGAACCAAGAGCTCAACATCTCCCACGTTCAAACAGGTAGGCGATCAAACTCTCTCTTTTGGAACTTTTAAGTCAAAAGTTTCTGGCGATCACTTCACTTAGTTTCTTTTTAATAGGTTTATTTTGCACCTAAACAATATAGATTTTTCATGATAATCACACACTCATTTTAAGCACTCACAATTATGTCCTCGAATAACCTACTCCGGGGCATACTTGATGCCAATTGTTTGACTAGCCTAATCTACTCGGATTGGTTCAGAAACCTGAAGAATGTCTTCAGATCAGAGCGCATTGACTTTGTCCTTGGAGCTGATCATCCTGCTGAACCGGCATTGGATGCCCTTGACGCGGAGATGATAGCTAACGATAAAAGATCGAATGACAAAGGCAAAATAGTAGTAAAGGGTGACTGCTTCTACTGTAAACAGAATGGTCACTGGAAGAGGAACTGCAAGGAGTTTCTCAATGATAAAGCTTATAGAAAGGTGAAGTTGTCTGAAGCTTCAGATATCTATATAATAGATATCAACTTGTCAGTAAGAGATTTCACATCTTAGATATTAGATACCGGATGTACTTCTCATATTTGTCATGATGTGCATATGCTGACAAGTAAGCGCAAGCTGAGAAAAGGCGAGGTGGAATTCAGGCTAAGAAACGGCGCAAAAGTTGCGGCAATTGCTGTTGGGACAGCAAACCTCAGTCTTCCATCGGGAGACATCTTATCATTAGAAGATTGTTATTATATTCCTAGCATAATAAAGAACATCATATTAGTATCTTGTTTGGACAAGATAGGATATAGGTTGTCCATTGAATATAGAAGTTGTTCGATTTATTATGGTAATAAATAGATAGCTTCGGCATCTTTAGTCAACGGACTATATCTCTTAGATGTTTCTTATTACAATCTTCATATTGATAATGCTCTTAAGAAGAGCAAGAATTGTATGAACCAAGCCTACATGTGGCATTGTAGACTTGGGCATATTAGTGAAAGCAGGTTGCAAAGGTTGCATAAGCATGGTTATTTAACAGCATTCGATTATGAATCGTTTGCGATATGTGAATCCTGCCTTATGGGAAAAATGGCAAAATCTCCATTTACTGAATATGGGGAACGTGCCAAAGACATTTTAGAACTAATACATTCGGATGTATGTGGTCCCATGTCCATCCAAGCCAAAGGTGGCTTTTCATACTTCATCACGTTCACCGATGACTTCTCAAGATTCGGCTATGTATACTTAATGAAGTACAAGTTGGAAGCATTTGAGAAGTTCAAGGAGTTCAAGAATGAGGTAGAGAAGTAATTAGGAATGAGTATTAAAGCTCTTCGATCAGATCGAGGAAGAGAATACTTGAGTACTAATTTCACACAATTCTTAAAGGATAATGGTATCCTTTCTCTTCTGACCCCTCCATATACACCACAGATGAATGGTGTATCAGAAAGGAGGAATGGTACCTTATTGGACATGGTGCGATCCATGATGAGCTTTTCAGGATTACCAGTGTCCCTCTGGGGGTATGCTCTAGAGTCAGCAGCATACCTACTGAATAGAGTACCCAACAAGTCTGTGGCCTCTACTCCATATGAGATACGGAAAGGCAGGAAACCAGAATTTAAACATGTTATGGTCTGGGGTTGTCCTGCACATGTAAAGAAGCATGATCCAGACAAACTAGGATCACGAACTGATAAATGTAGGTTTGTGGGATATCCAAAGAAAACCTTTGGATACTATTTTTACCACCCTGGTGAACAAAAGGTGTTTTTTGTCAAGAAAGTTGTCTTCTTGGAAGATGAATACCTTCTCTAGGAGGACAGCAAGAGTAAAATAGTACTGGAAGAGGTTCCAGATCCCCAAACAGTTGCATTATCATCAGATGAGATATCAGTTCCTGAATCTGTTTAGGTATGCACAGGTGAGCCTCCTAGATTTGGTAGATTACCTAGACTACCCGAACGATATGTGGGACATATCGCTGAAGGTGAGTCCAAAGTTGAATATAATGAGGATGATGATCCTAAAACCTACCAGGAGGCCATAGAAGGCCCAGAAGCTGGGAAATGGCGAGAAGTCATGAACTCAGAAATCCAGTCCATGTACACCAACCAAGTTTGGAACTTGGAGGACTTGCCTGAGGGTATTGTACCCATCGGATGCAAGTGGATCTTTAAGAGGAAGATTGGTGCTGACGGACGGATCGATACTTATAAGACAAGGTTGGTGGCAAAGGGATATCGTCAAAGGCAAGGAATTGACTATGACGAAACTTTCTCACCAGTTGCCATGATAAAATCGATTAAAGTTCTACGCGCCATTGCTGCACATTTTGATTATGAGATCTGGCAGATGGATGTGAAGACTGCCTTCCTCAATGGTAACCTTGAGGAAGAGTTGTATATGATACAACTAGAAGGTTTCACATCCAAAGAATCTCCAGATAAAGTGTGCAAGCTTCAGGGGTCCATTTATGAACTGAAGCAAGCATCTCAGGGCTGGAACATAAGATTTGACGATACTGTCAATTTTTATAACTTCATTAAGAATGAAGATGAGCCTTGTGTGTACAAGAAGACCAGTGGGAGCGCAGTCACCTTCTTAGTTCTTTACATAGATGATATACTACTCATTGGGAATGATGTAGCTATGATGTCATTAATAAAGATCTGGCTGTCGAAAACTTCTCTATGAAGGATTTGGGAGAAGCATCCTACCTATTGGGAATACGGATCTATAGAGATAGATCAAAGAGGATGCTAGGAATGACCCAATCCTTGTACATAGATACCATAGTCAAAAGGTTT
Organism: Zantedeschia hybrid cultivar; assembly: GCA_030544215.1. Lineage (NCBI taxonomy): Eukaryota > Viridiplantae > Streptophyta > Magnoliopsida > Alismatales > Araceae > Zantedeschia > Zantedeschia hybrid cultivar. Next base: position 50,848,474 of record JARZZO010000014.1, read on the forward strand.
GGCATGGAAAATTCCAAAAGAGGTCTCATACCGATGAGACATGGAATAAGTCTCTCAAAGGAGCAGTCTTAAGAGACTCCTAATAAGAGGCCATTCATGGATAGAATTGTTGGGTTTTCTCGGTTTCTCCGGATCGCTCACACAGCGGAAAACAAAAATATTTACAGCGATCCGTTCCCGTTTCGAAATCTAAAATACAAGATAATCGGATTATCTTTACTCACCGTGTGCGGATTCGAATCCGCAGCCGTTCGGTTCCGTCGGTGTGACACCGCAAGCCGCACAAACGCCCGGCCTCTAGCGAAGTCCACGCGATCCTCCCCGCGACGGATATCCTCGAGTTCCTCGTTCTTCGCAGCCCACGAAGCCTCCGCCGGTTGGCGCAACAATCGCCGCAGTGCGCGGACGATTTCCAGTCGAACGGGATTCGAAGAAGCGGCGGAGCAGATCTGGATCTGCCTAGACGCCAGAGGAAGACAGAAATTGAGGAGGGGCGGCTAGGGTTAGCAGCAGCTTGTCCTGCTCAGCCCGTTCGCTATGTTTTATACTAACCGCGCGGTTTTTCACAAAAACCCCCTGGTTTATATAAAACCCACTTATTTATGCATCGCCTTGAGAATCATTTGCGTGTCACCCTCTAGGCCCAAGTACCAGTCCAGTTAATGGCCCAACAAGCCCAGTGACTCCTCACTGGATTTATTAATTAATTAATAACCTTTTATTAATCAATTAATCAATCAAATTGATGTCGCACATCAAATTCGACCGGGCCTCCGATCACGTTGGGTGCCAAGCAACACCGCGTGAACCCGGTAGGTATTTGGGGTTAAGTAACCAACTCTTGGAACCTTTCCGCCGACAGTTACCGCGTGGTTATAATCCTTCATTCGTACAATACTCTCGAGTCAACTCAGGGTATGGCGAGCTGTCAAACCCTAACTGGTCGACTCACTTGGATTGGATGCCGCTGGTGAATATCGGGAAACTCCTTTCCCAATATTATCGTCCGCCCTGGCCAGGGACTTTCGCGCATCCTTCCTAGAGCATTCTCTCTCTAAGTACCGAGAGCGAATGATTCCTTATTGACACACAATTCCCTTTGACGGTATTCCGCTGTACCCAATCCTTGTTGTATTAGAATCCCATGGCTAGAGATTCGTAAACCAAGGTCAAAGCACAGAAGTCCACCGCCAAGGTGTCCTCGGTGTCTCAGGTCCGAGGACCATCCACGAAACTGCGACAATAGAATCAAGCTGGTTGACAGTGAGGTACAATACCATCCAGCGATTCAGTCTGATCAGTTCAGTGAACTCATTCTCCAATGAGCACCTACAGATTCGCCTTAGTGTCTCCACACAAGTGACTTATGAGATCAATCACCCTCATCATATGAGCAGGAGTAATCTGTACTAGTCTAACCGGATATCCGATGTCCTTCTCGGATATCCTCCGACTAGGAACAATTAAGAATATGTGTGTTTAAGTGATCAGTCTCATTAGTATGATCTCATCATAATCTGATCACCATAGCACATATTCACGGACTTCATTATGAAACGATAATTAATGCGATTTACACATAATGAATATTATGCCATTATATTAATAAAATGAACGAGATTTATATAGTCATATTGGCTTGCAGGCCACCTAAACTAACAATCTCCCACTTGGACTAAAGCCAATCACCTTTATACAATAAGCCCATAGACTCTAGGCGACGCTCAAACACAATTTGAGCCAACGGCTTTGTCAGTGGATTTGCTATATTGTCGACCGATGGAACTCTTTCCACTACTACATCTCCTCTAGATATTATCTCTCTGATAAGATGAAAGCGCCTCAGAATATGCTTCGATTTCTGATGAGACCGCGGCTCTTTCGCTTGCACAATGGCTCCATTGTTATCGCACAACAGTGGAACAGGCTCAGAGATGCTGGGAACAACGCCGAGGTCGGTGATGAATTTCTTTAACCACACTGCTTCCTTGGCGGCTTCAGCTGCAGCGATGTACTCAGCTTCAGTCGTCGAATCTGCAGTGGTTACTTGCTTGGAACTCTTCCAGCACATTGCCCCTCCGTTCAATGTAAACACGAATCCAGATGTTGACTTGCTATCATCTGGATCTGACTGAAAACTCGAGTCAGTAAAGCCTCGCAGTTTCAAGTCATCTCGTCCATAGACAAGAAACATATCCTTAGTCCTTCTCAAGTACTTGAGGATACATTTCACTGCCTTCCAGTGCTCTTCGCCTGGATCAGCCTGAAATATGCTCGTAACACTTAGAGCAAATGCAACATCAGGCCGTGTACATAGCATGGCATACATGATAGATCCTATGGCAGAGGCATAGGGTATTCTATCCATGAATGCCCTCTCATCAGGAGTCTTAGGAGACTGCTCCTTTGAGAGACTAATTCCATGTCTCATCGGTATGAAACCTCTCTTGGAATTTTCCATGCCAAACCTTTTGACTATGGTATCTGTGTACAAGGATTGGGTCATTCCAAGCATCCTCTTTGATCTATCTCTATAGATCCGTATTCCCAATACGTAGGATGCTTCTCCCAAATCCTTCATGGAGAAGTTTTTCGACAGCTAGATCTTTACTGATGACATCATAGCTACATCATTCCTAATGAGTAGTATGTCATCTACGTAAAGAACTAGAAAAGTGACTGCACTCCCACTGGTCTTCTTGTACGCACAAGGCTCATCTTCATTCTTAATGAAGTCATAAGACTTGACAGCCTCGTCAAATCTTATGTTCCAGCTCCAAGAAGCCTGCTTCAGTCCATAAATGGACCTCTGAAGCTTGCACACTTTATCTGGAGATTCTTTGGACGTAAAACCTTCTGGTTGTATCACATACCCCTCCTCCTCAAGGTTACCATTGAGGAAGGCACTCTTCACATCCATCTACCAGATTTCATAATCAAAATGTGCAGTAATGGCGAGTAGAACTCTGATCGACTTTATCATGGCAACTGGTGAGAAAGTCTCGTCATAGTCAATTCCTTGCCTTTGACGATATCCCTTTGCCACCAACCTTGCCTTATAAGTGTCGATCCGTCCATCAGCACCGATCTTTCTCTTAAAGATCCACTTGCAACCGATGGGTACAATACCCTTGGGCAAGTCCTCCAAGTTCCAAACTTGGTTGGTGTACATGGACTGGATTTCTGAGTTCATGGCTTCTCGCCATTTCCCGGCTTCTGGGCCTTCTATGGCCTCCTGGTAGGTTTTAGGATCATCATCCTCATTATATTGTACCTTAGACTCACCTTCAGCGATATGTCCCACATATCGTTCGGGTAGTCTAGGTACTCTACCAGATCTATGAGGCTCATCTGTGTGTACCTGAACAGATTCAGGAACTGATATCTCATCTGATGATAATGCAGCTGTTTGGGGATCTGGAACCTCTTCCAGTACTATTTTACTCCCACTGTTCTCCTGGATAAGGTATTCCTCTTCCAGGAAGACAGCTTTCCCGGCGACAAACACATTTTGTTCACCAGGATGGTAAAAATAGTATTCAAAGGTTTCCTTTGGATATCCCACAAATCTGCATTTATCAGTTCGTGATTCCAGCTTGTCTGGATCATGCCTCTTTACATGAGCAGGACAACCCCAGACTTTAACATGTTTAAATTCTGGTTTCCTGCCTTTCCATATCTCATAGTAGAGGCCACAGACTTGCTAGGTACTCTGTTCAGTAGGTATGCTGCTGACTCTAGAGCATACCCCCAGAGGGACACTGGTAATCTTAAAAAGCTCATCATGGATCGCACCATGTCCAACAAGGTGCGATTCCTCCTTTCTGATACACCATTCATCTGTGGTGTATATGGAGGGGTCAGCTGAGAAAGGATACCATTATCCTTTAAGAATTGTGTGAAATTAGTACTCAAGTATTCTCCTCCTCGATCTGATTGAAGAGCTTTAATACTCTTTCCTAACTGCTTCTTCACCTCATTCTTGAACTCCTTGAACTTCTCAAATTCTTCCGACTTGTACTTAATTAAGTACACAAAGCCGAATCTTGAGAAGTCATCGGTGAAGGTGATGAAGTAAGAAAAGCCACCTTTGGCTTGGGTGGACATTGGACCACATACATCTGAATGTATTAGTTCCAAAATGTCCTTGGCACGTTCTCCATATCCAGCAAATGGGGACTTTGCCTTCTTTTCCATAAGGCAAGATTCGCATGTTGCAAACGATTCATAATCGAATGTTGTTAAATAACCATGCTTGTGCAACTTTTGCAACCTGCTTTCGCCAATGTGCCCAAGTCTACAATGCCACATGTAGGCTTGGTTCACACAATTCTTACTCTTCTTAAGAGCATTATCAATTTGAAGATTGTAATAAGAAACATCTAAGAGATATAGACCATTGACTAAAGATGCCGAAGCTATTGATTTATTACCATAATAAATCGAACAACTTCTATTCTCAATAGTCAACCTATATCCTATCTTGTCCAAACAAGATATTGATATGTTGTTCTTTATTATGCTAGGAACATAATAACAATCTTCCAATAGTAAGGTGTCTCCCGTTGGAAGCCTGAGGTTTGCTGTCCCAACAGCAATCGCTGCAACTTTTGCGCCGTTTCCTAGCCTCAATTCCACCTCACCTTGTCTCAGCTTACGCTAACTCGTCAGCATCTACACATCATGGTAGATATGAGAAGCACATCCGGTATCTAATACCCACGATGTGGAATCTCTAACTGATCAGTTGATATCTATCATATAGATATCTGAAGCTTCAGACAGCTTCACTCTCCCATGAGCTTTATCATTAAGGAACTCCTTGCAGTTCCTCTTCCAGTGACCATACTGCTTATAGTAGAAGCAGTCACCCTTCACTACTCTTTTACCTTTGTCCTTCGATCCTTTATCGTTAGCTGTCATCTCTGCTTCAGGGGCATCTAATGCCGATTCAGCAAGAGGATCAGCTCCAGGGACAAAGTTATTGTGCTCAGATCTGAAGACATTCTTCAGGTTTCTGAACCAATCCGAGTAGATCAGGTAAGTCAAAAGGGCATCAAGTATGCCACGGAGTGGGTTATTCGACGACATAATTTCCTACAGGAGATAAGTAAAATCTACTTAGCAGATGTTAAATTATTAAAATTTAAAACAAGACATGGTCTTTTGTTCAAGTTTAACTCCCACTAATTTTCGACGAACTGTATAACCCTCAGTTATACAGAACGAGAGACGCCGACAGTCTCCTAGTGGGGATCAGAATCTCAATGACTTGCACTACAGCCTTGTAGATAGCACAACAAACTGTAATACAATCAGAGAGCACCCAACTCATGGGACTTGCAACTCCTTGCAATATCTGATCATAGCTTCGGTCCCCAGAGATTTAATGGCCTTGTGGATAGCACAACAAACCACTAATTCTAGTCTAAGCTAACCATCATTACGCAACGAGCATAGATTTGCATGCAACCCTTCTGGATAGCACAACGAAGCTACATGATTCCTCTACCCCGATCTATAGGCATCTAATGCCATAGCCACAGTTTCTCCTCCCAATTAAGCAGGCCTTGTGGATAGCACAACAAACCTGCCTAAAGTGATTCGAATCCTATGACTATAACGATGGTGGACCACGCGGTAAGTTCTCAACTACTCGCGTTATGGCTTAGAGTTTATCTGAGGGTATTTGGATAACTTTTATCTTGGTCTCTCCTAGGTGATAGTATATAAATATATCGTATATATTTACTGAATACTATAACCTTCTTTGATTCCTAATCAAAAGAAAATAATACATCACATACATGTCATTAGTGTGGTCATAGATAGCACAGTGGGTTTGACTGGCGCCAACAGTCAAACGCACACACAATCTAATCATAACATTTACATTAGATATCCTGCAATCACATAGGCAAGAGATCTCCATCTTTTCGCCTTCCTGGTTGCAGTTGTGGATCGTCCTCGCTCCTTCCTCGGTTGCCTCGATCATATTACATTAATTCTAGAATTAATAAGTAAATGAAAGAAGGCCTTATGGCGAGTACAAGAGAGAGAGGGAGGTAGAAATACATCAGAGTATGAGAGAGAGAGGTGCGCAGACCTCTATTTATTAACAATTAATAAATAAACATACATCCACGATCCACACCATCCATTCATCACATAAACAATTAAATTAAGTGCATATCCATGACCACGGTGTGTTTTAAACATCCCACACATGATTCAGTGCATCACATGGCTAAAACAAATGAGTTTTCAAAATAGATAAGTTTTGGCTTTCAAAAAGCTGGGATCCAATCAAAATTGGTATTTGAATTTCGAAAAACTCATTTATTATCTTAACATACAATTAAATCAAATTTTAAAAGCATTAACACACATCACATGCGCACACACTCCGAATTAATAATTCCAGATTATTCCATGCCAATTAGAACAATTCTAATAATCTAACACTTAGATTAAACCCCATTAATAATCTAACAATTAGACTATTAATAACTAATCTAACTCTTAGACTAGTCCAACAAAATTAATCATTAACTTATCACATAAATTAATAATTAACTCTAATTTGTTATTAATTATTAATCTAACAATTAGACTAGATAAATAATAAGTGTTAACCACTAATTTAACCATTAAACTAATAATTAACACAAATTAACAGTTAAGCATTAATCTAACTCTTATATTAGTGGATAAAATTAATTATTAGTTTAACTCTTTAAACTAATAACTAATTACTCCTTATTAAACCATTGTATTAATTAATTAAAATCAGTCATCAATTTAACAGTTAAACTAACAATTAATTAATAACTACCAATTTAACATTTAAATTAGTATAATAAAAATTAGTTATTAATTTACCATTTAAATTAATAATCAAATTTAATCAATTAACAACTTCTTGTTAATTAAAATGATTCCATAATCATATTTCTCAAATAAACGAAATTAGATAATAATTTAAAATTCAAAACATTTTGAATTAAATTAAAATATAATTTTATTTATTAAATGGACTAATAAGGAATAATGGGCTTCATTTGGGTTTATTTGGGGTTTTAAGAGGGCAAAACAGATTTAATTAAAAAACCCTATAGGGCTCAGCCCCTTGTGCCATCTGGCTCGAGCCAGTGGCTCGGCCTGGTTCGAACCAGGTTCGAACCCTGGCTCGAGGCTAAGCCCAGCCAGGCCTAGCCTGGCCAGACCAACAGACCGGACCGGCCCAGCGGGTCAGACCGGCTCGGGACCGATCGGTTCACCCTCTTCCTTGCAACCCTGAAACCCTATTGCAGTAGGTAACCGTGGCTGGGAGGATCCGGCGTCGCCGCCGACCGGCCCCCGGCGTCGATTGGCACCGGCCGGCGATGCCCCCGGCGCCGGCAGCGTGTCCGTCGCCGGCATGTTTGCCGGCGGGGGCCCCGAAGCTGCAACCCGAGCCCTTGAAACTTCCCCAAATTTCTGGTTTTTCAGGTTTCAAAAACCCGAATTTGGGCTCATTTTTCAGGACCTCCAAGGGCACTCCGGCGCCGATCTTGGTGACCGGTGGATAGAGGTGACTATCCTCTATGGATCCAGAGTCTCAGCCGGCCATCCCAATGCTTGGGAAGGTCGTATGAAGTCGCCGAAGTACCCCGGTTCATCATCTCATGAAGAACTCCGAAAACCCCAAATAAAATCCGAAAAATCACAGAAAAATAATCAAATTATTTGTGTTCATCTTATGAACACTATTCCGTCATTTTAATCGGATTAAACGTATGGAATAACTCAAGAAAAATTAATTTCGGAAACCGAAACGGGACGAGAAACAGTGGAACCTGGCTCTGATACCACTATTGGGTTTTCTAGGTTTCTCCGGATCGCTTACGCAGCGGAAAACAAAAATATTTACAGCGATCCGTTCCCGTTTCGAAATCTAAAATACAAGATAATCGGATTATCTTTTCTCACCGTGTGTGGATTCGAATCCGCAGCCGTTCGGTTCCGTCGGTGTGACACCGCAAGCCACGCAAAGGCCCGGCCTCTAGCGAAGTCCCCGCGATCCTCCCCGCGATGGATATCCTCGAGTTCCTCGTTCTTCGCAGCCCACGAAGCCTCCGCCGGATTTCGCAACGATCGCCGCAGTGCGCAGACGATTTCACGTCGAACGGGATTCGGAGAAGCGGTGGAGCAGATCTGGATCTGCCTGGACGCCAGAGGAAGACAGAAACTGAGCAGGGACGGCTAGGGTTAGCAGCAGCTTGGCCTGCTCTGCCCGTTCGCTATGTTTTATACTAACCGCACGGTTTTTCACAAAAACCACCCCATTTATATAAAACTCACTTATTTATCCATCGCCTTGAGAATCATTTGCGTGTGACCCTCTAGGCCCAAGTACCAATCCAGTTAATGGCCCAACAAGCCCAGTGACTCCTCACTGGATTTATTAATTAATTAATAATCTTTTATTAATCAATTAATCAATCGAATTGATGTCGCACATCAAATTTGACCGGGCCTCCGATCACGTTGGGTGCCAAGCAACACCGCGTGAACCCGGAAGGAATTTGGGGTTAAGTAACCCACTCTTGGAACCTTTCCGCCGACAGTTACCGCGTGGATATAATCCTTCATTCGTACAATGCTCTCGAGTCAACTCAGGGTAAGGCGAGCTGTCAAACCCTAACTGGTCGACTCACTTGGATTGGATGCCGCTGGTGAATATCGGAAAACTCCTTTCCCAATATTACCGTCCTCCCTGGCCAGGGACTTTCGCGCATCCTTCCTAGAGCATTCTCTCTCTAAGTACCGAGAGCGAATGATTCCTTATTGACACACAATTCCCTTCGACGGTATTCCGCTGTACCCAATCCTTGGCGTATTAGAATCCCATGGCTAGAGATTCGTAAACCAAGGTCAAAGCACAGAAGTCCACCGCCAAGGTGTCCTTGGTGTCTCAAGTCCGAGGACCATCCACACAACTGCGACAATAGAATCAAGCTGGTTGACAGTGAGGTACAATACTATCCAGCGATTCAGTCGGATCAGTTCAGTGAACTCATTCTCCAATGAGCACCTACAGATTCGCCTTAGTGTCTCCACACAAGTGACTTATGAGATCAGTCACCCTCATCATATGAGAAGGAGTAATCTGTACTAGTCTAACCGGATATCCGATGTCCTTCTCGGATACCCTCCGACTAGGAACAATTAAGAATATGTGTGTTTAAGTGATCAGTCTCATTAGTATGATCTCATCATAATCTGATCACCATAGCACATATTCACGGACTTCATTATGAAACGATAATTAATGCGATTTACACATAATGAATATTATGCCATTATATTAAAAAAATGAACGAGATTTACATAGTCAGATTGGCTTGCAGGCCACCTAAACTAACAAGAATACCCTATGCCTCTGCCATAGGATCTATTATGTATGTCATGCTATGTACACGGCCTGATGTTGCATTTGCTATAAGTGTTACGAGTAGATTTCAAGCTGATCAAAACGAGGAGCACTGGAAGGCAGTGAAATGTATCCTTAAATACTTGACAAGAACTAAGGATATGTTTCTTGTCTATGGAGGAAGTGACTTGAAACTGCGAGGCTTTACTGACTCGAGTTTCCAGTTAGATCCAGATGACAGCAACTCTGTAACGACTCGCCACCCTATAATCAGGTATCCGATTACTAAATGGGTACCGAATCATTAGTTTGGAGCCAAACCAGGATCTAAATAAGTCTAGGAAATAAATAATTAACTAAGCTAAACATTCACATCGCATTGAATTAAAAAGGAAGTACAAGAATTAAAAGTTATTACAATGCGACTCGACACAACAAATAATTACATACTCCAATTGAAAAGAAATAATCAAGCGTACAGGCTAGAAAATAAAATAACAACTACGTCGGGGCATACCCCGAAACAACGGCTGCTGGCGCGCAACCTAAAGCAGCACCCTCCTCGCTAAGCCTGCCTAGAACCCTCACCTGAAAACCGCACGGGTGAGTCTCAACGAAAAGACTCAGTAGGGATCCTTCGATCCCCACTGCCCACTCACACACCCACAAGTGCAGCAACATAGATAAAGGTAGAATGAGCAAGTAAAGTTGTAATCACCACTCCTAAATTTCGATATGAACCACACACATTCGAAATGTAACATGCATAATTATAAAACCATTCTACCAAGGAGCCTACAACCGGCGTCTCGGCAAAACACGCCAACCACACAGTCGAACGCAGGAAAACACCGACCCGCTGAGACCAAATAGTAACCCCTCGAATAACACGCTAGCTACTCCGGCCAAACTAGCTCCAGGTGGTTTCTGCTTCCCTCAGCACGAGTGATACTCCACAGGTACCACTCCTACACTGGTACTAGCTAACCCCGGGGTACACCAGGTGACCCTCTCTCTAGGCGTCACCCCACCACTCCCACACCGGCGCTGTGTCCCTCCCACACCGACACAGGGTGGCAAGCGCTAGAACTATCACTCTAGGTCCATGGTCGCACGAAACACAATACAGTGCGATCCAATCACGTAAAAATCCTCATCCTCGAGTACGATTTCAAACGAGCAATTAACCAAACTATCTAACAGTGTCAAGATATGTTAATATCGTAAATTAATGTGATTCTGTCTTGAATCGCGTCGCCCAAGGCCGACGCCATTCAAGCCTCCTAAACTGGTTCATGTGAAATCTGGCCTCGGAAATGGACTAAAACACGTCGTCACATGTAGCCGCCTTTTGAAAGGCATCGCTGTCCCTCGTCGCCTGATGGCAATAGAAGCAGAAACAGGCTGCGGGGTAATTTCACTAAAAACGTGTCGCTCGCGCAAGTCGCCTTTTGAAAGGCGTCACTGTTCCTGGACGCTCATCAGTCCAGAAACAGGGTCTATTATTTGGGCTAAATCGCTTCGCGGGTGGAAGCTGCCTTTCTAAAAGGCGTCGCTGTCCCCCGACGCCATTTAACCCTCACAGACAAGTTCTTCCTCCGCATCTCCCGATCCACGGGGTGGGATTTCTTCTCCAAAAATCATGTAGAAACACGAAAAACATGGAAAAGAACCTAACTACCCATTAAAATACCCAAATTCTCATTACATGCATTTAGTATTTTCACCCCAAGAAACACCCTTAAACATGTTTCAAAGCGGGAAAACATGGTTTTTAAATGAAATACTATGGGGATCGTCACCCTACCGGTTACTCGGACTCCTCCTAGCTCCAAGCCGCCAACCCCTCTCGCCGTGGTACCGCCGTGGACGCCGTTACTCCACCGGACGTCCGCCGCCGTCCGGAGAGAAAAACGCCGCGAAGGAGATGGTGGTGGTAGTGGTGGGAGTTGGGAGGTTATTGGAGTGGAGGGAGAGGTGAAATGGAGGGAGAAAAAGGAAGGAGGGGGAAAGGGGCCGCCGGTCCTGTTGGAGGAAGAGAGGAGAGAGGAGAGGAAGGAGGGAATGAGGGAAAGGAAGGAGGGTTCGCGGGGTCAACCAGAAGCTGGGTAAAATGCATCGTGCACGCCCAACGTCTTTCAGATGACAAGACCGGGCCGTACACTGACAAGTCAGGGTCGTACTCTGAATGACGTCGTCCATCCAAGACGCCATTCCGACGATATGACCGGGGCCGTACTCTCGCTACCCAAGGCTAGCCCACGTGACGCCCATGTGGCACAGCTTAAAACGCGTCTACATTGCTAGACGCCATTTAAACTGCGTCGATCCAGGCTCGACGCGAAATAGAATAGAGTCCCAGCCCCATCAGGGCTTGAACTATGGGATTCGACCCCGAAAATTGACCCGATAACCGGATCCGAAAACCTCAATCCTTACATTCTCCCCCCCTTAAAAGAATTTCGTTCCCGAAATTGCCTGCTACAATTAACGAGGTTGAAACATAAAGATACAAGCTCACAAGAGAACTTACGAGAAAAGGTAGGGAAACTGCTCCCGCATCTCATCCTCGCGCTCCCAGGTCGCCTCGCCCCCAGAGCGATACTGCCAAATTACCTTAACCAGAGGTACAACCTTGTTCCGAAGGACCTGATCCCTACGATCCTCAATACGTACTGGAAACTCTGGAAAGGACAAGTCCTCAACGACTTCCAATTCTGAAAAATCTAAAACATGAAATGGATCTTGAACATATCTCCTCAGCAAAGAAACATGGAACACATCGTGCACCCCTGCAAGATTGGGCGGCAAGGCTAGCTGATACGCCGCTTCCCCAATTCGAGCAAGAATGGGAAAATGCCCAATATATCGTAGACTCAGCTTACCTCGCTTCCCGAATCTCATCACACCCTTGGAAGGTGAGACTTAGAGAAACACGTGGTCCCCAACCTCAAACTCAAGCGGTCTCCTACGGATGTCTGCATAACTCTTCTATTCGCTCTGAGCTGTAATCAATTTCTTTTGTACCACTCTGGCAACCTCAGCATACTGTTGTACCAACTTTGGTCCTGCTATCTGCCTCTCGCCAATCTCAGACCAATTAATAGGGGATCGACACGGTCGTCCGTACAATGCCTCATAAGGCGCCATGCCAATACTAGAATGGTAACTATTGTTGTAAGCAAACTCCACTGTAGACAAGTGTTGCTCCTAAGAACCTCCTCAGTCTAGGCAACATGCCCTGAGCATATCCTCTAGAGTCTAAATGATCCTCTCCGACTGCCCATCAGTCTCAGGATGATAGGCCGAGCTGAAGGCTAACTGCGTGCCCATGGCCTTCTGAAAACTCTTCCAGAACCTAGAAGTAAATCTTGGATCCTGGTCTGACACGATGGATAAGGGCACCCCGTACAGAGAGATGATCCGATCCACAAACAGCTTAGCCAACTTACCGACTGACCAATCCTTCCTAATAGCCAGGAAGTGTGCTGACTTGGTCAATCGATCAACAATGACCCAGATCGCGTCTCTTCTGCCAGGGGATACAGGTAATCCCATCACAAAGTCCATAGTTACATGCTCCCATTTCCATTCCGGGATCAGAAAGGCAGCAACAGCCCTCCTAGTCTCTGATGTTCTGCCTTAACCTGCTGACAAGTCAAGCACCGCCACATACTCAGCCACATCCTTCTTCATACCAGGCCATCAAAAGTGCCTCCTTAGACGATGATACATCTTAGTCGTTCTGGGAAGCACTGCATATCTAGAACATTGCGTCTCATCAAGGACACTCCTACGCACGTCCTCCTCGGTCGGAACATAGAGTCTGCCTCTAAACCTGACTGTACCATCATCCCACAATTCCACCTCTGGTCTCTGGAGAATCTACGGTAACTCTGCATCTGCCTTCTGAGCCTCAGTTACGGCATGGTACACTGCTGGCCTCATAGTTAAGCTGGCCAACACGGCTCTGTCAGCCTCTCGCGTCTAAAGGAAGATTCCACAACCTGCTCAAATAACCTCCATTCTCGAACCAGGCGATATGACACGACCGTCTTCCGACTCAATGCATCTGCCACCACATTCGCCTTGCCCGGATGATAAGAAAGGTCAATATCATAATCCTTGATAAATTCCATCCACCTGCAATGCCTCAAGCTTAGATCCTTCTGCATGAATACATACTTCATACTCTTGTGATCAGTAAAAATCTAAAATTTTTCTCCATAGAAATAGTGTCTCCAGATCTTCAATGCAAATACCACAGCTTCCAACTCTAAGTCATGAGTGGGATAGTTCTTCTCAAGCTTCTTCAGCTGCCTAGAAGCATAGGCCACAACCTTACCATGTTGCATCAGAACTGCACCCAAACCTCGATGTGATGCATCCGAATAAACAACAAATCCACTTGAACCTGATGGAAGCACCAACACTGGAGCCGAAGTGAGGTGTTCAACTCAATGAAACTCCTCTCACACTCCTCGGTCCACACAAAACGAACTCCCTTACGAGTCAACCTCAACAAGGGAGCCGCTATCGAAAAAAAACCCTGGACAAACTGCCTGTAATAACCTGCTAGCCCCAAGAAGCTCCTGATCTCAGTTACTGTTGTTGGCCTGCTCCAATCCATCACTGCCTCAATCATGGCTAGATCCACTGCAATGCCATCGCCAGAAATGACATGCCCTAGGAAGTGCACCTTGTCTAGCCAAAATTCACACTTGCTAAACTTGGCATAAAGTTGGTGCTCTCTCAGAACCTGCAATACCACCCGAAGATGTGTGGCATGCTCTTCCTCAGAAGTAGAGTATATCAAAATATCATCTACAAATACCACCACAAACTGATCCAGGTCGGCCCTGAAGACCCGATTCATCAAATCCATAAAAGCCGCCGGAGCATTGGTCAAGCCAAAAGACATAACCAAAAACTCATAATGTCCATACCGAGTCCTAAAGGCTGTCTTACTAATATCAACCTCACTGATCCTCATCTGATAATACCCTGATCTCAAGTCAATATTTGAAAACACCATCGCAGTCTGCAACTGATCCATCAGATCGTCGATCCTCGGAAGTGGGTACTTGTTCTTTATCGTCACCTGGTTCAGCTATCTATAATCAATACACAACCTCAGAGAACCATCCTTCTTCCTGACAAATAGAACTGGAGCACCCCACGGAGAAGTACTGGGATGAATGAAATCCTTATCCAGTAGTTCCTGCAACTGTGCCTTCAACTCAGCGAGTTTGGCTGGCGCCATCCGATACGGGGCCTTAGACAGCGACGCCGTACCCGGTGCAATCTCAATAGTAAACTCAACCTCTCACTGAGGAGGAAGGCCATGCAACTCCTCAGGAAACACATCTACAAAGTCACAAACTATAGGCACCTCCCAAGGACTGGGACTACCACCAACATCAGCTAAAAGAACAGAGGCAAGGAAGGCCTCACAACCACCAACAAGCAACCTATGGGCCTTAAAGGAAGAAATGAGAATACCTCGAGAAGAGAGCCTAATACCTTGGAAGCAGAAGGTCGGGATGTCCGGAATAGAGAAACGCACCCTCTTCCTATGGCAGTCCACCTCGGCATAATAAGCCTCCAACCAGTCCATACCCAAGATGATATCAAAGTCGCGAATAGTAAGCACAACTAACTGGGCAGGTAACTCATGGCCCTCAATGGTCAAGGGAACTTCACTCAAATAGTTATAAGATAACAAGAAATCCCTACAAGGAACCTCTACCATTACTCCATCAGATATCTCATCAACGGGTGCAGAAAGAACATCTACGAACTGCTCAGAAATGAAAGAATGCGAAGCACCCAAATCAATTAACACATGTGCAGAGTTCCCAAGGACAGAAAGTGTACCTTCCACCAAGTTGGATGCGCGAGCCTCCTTCTTGGTGATAGCTAGAACTCTCCCCTGGGTCCTCAGCTTCTTCTGATCACCTGGTCCCTGCCTCTGACCATGCCACTACGGGCAATACCTCGCCAAATGGCCCTACTGGCCACAAGTGTAACACCTCCCAGAGAAAGCAGGACACTGAGTCCCACCGTGAGTGCCACCGCAATGCCGACAGACTGCCGGAAGCCTCTGAGCTGTCTCCTGTTGAGCACTGGACACCGACTGACTCTGCTAGCTCTGCCTGGGTCTGCTACTACCGCTGTTGTCGCTACTGCTGCCACTGCCTCGAAAGAACCTCTTGAATCTGGAGCCAAGTGAAGACGATCCTGATCCGGACGAAGGAGCTGCTACTGCTGCTTTTTCCCCTGCCACGAACCGGCCCCTGAGTAGTCAGTCCCCTCTCCCGGGCTGACTGATCATGCTGTGCCTCTACTGCCGGGCACACCTAACTACCGATGCCAAATCTGTACAACAGTGGGATGCCACAAAACTCCTCATACTGGACCTCAGTCCATCCACAAACCTCTCAGTCCGACGCTCCTCGTCTCCTGAGATAAAAGGCACAAACCTTCCAAGCGAAACAAACTTCGCCTGGTATTCAAGCACTGTCATGCTTCCTTGGGTCAGCTCTATAAATTCTCTCTCCTTGGCCCTTTGAACATCCCTAGGGAAGCACTGTGCATTGAATTCCTTCACAAAAGTCTCCCATGGGATCTCCCTGAGACTCCTATCCGCATATGACAAACTCTTCAAAGTGATCCACCAGTCGTAGGCATCATCCTTCAGCATGAAGGTAGCCAACAGAGTCCTATCAACCGCCGCACAATCCATAGTATCAAAAGTCTTCTCCATCTCCCTCAACCAATGAACAGCTTCATCAGGGTCGGGACGACCGGTGAAATGAGGCGGCCTCAGCTTCAGGAATCTCTCCAGTGTAGCTGAAGACCCTCCCCGAGCACTGGAACTCTCACTAGGATCTCGGGTCTGGTATCTAGCCATCGTGTCTATGATAGCCTCCATGAAATGCTCCATACTCGGCCTACCGGCCTCAGATCCACTAGGGACATCTCCCTTTTCTCTAATAACTGGCATCCTCTTCCTAGGAGCCACCTAATCGCCTACAATCACAAAAATCGAGAAGTTCTAATTAGAATCCTAAAACCTACACTACCGCCGTGCCTGTACGGGATAATATAATTATTGCCGGAATTACAATATTTAACCTAATTATTCATTTATTTGCCAGACTGAATGCTCTGATACCAACTGTAACGACCCGCCACCCTATAATCGGAGATCCAATTACTAAATGGGTACCGAATCATTAGTTTGGAGCCAAACCAGGATCTAAATAAGTTTGGGAAATAAATAATTAACTAAGCTAAACATTCACATCGCATTGAATTAAAAAGGAAGTACAAGAATTAAAAGTTATTATAATGCGACTAGACACAGCAAATAATTACATACTCCAATTGAAAAGAAATAATCAAGCGTACAAGCCAGAAAATAAAATAACAACTACGTCAGGGCATACCCCGAAACAACGGCTGCTGGCGCGCAACCCATAGCAGCACCCTCCTCGCTAGGCCTACCTAGAACCCTCACTTGAAAACCACAGGGGTGAGTCTCAACGAAAAGACTCAGTAGGGATCCTTCGATCCCCACTGCCCACTCACACACCCACAAGTGCAGCAACACAGATATAGGTAGAATGAGCAAGTAAAGTTGTAATCACTACTCCTAAATTTCGATATGAACCACATACATTCAAAATGCAACATGTATAATTATAAAACCATTCTACCAAGGAGCCTACAACCGGCGTCTCGGCAAAACACGCCAACCACACGGCCGAACGAGGGAAAACACCGACCCGCTGAGACCAAACAGTAACCCCTCGGATAGCACGCTAGCTACTCCGGCCAAACTGGCTCTAGGTGGTTTCTGCTTCCCCCAGCACGAGTGACACTCGACAGGTACCACTCCTACACCGGTACTAGCTAACCCGAGGGTACACCAGGTGATCCTCTCTCTAGGCGTCACCCCACCACTCCCACACCGGCGCTGTGTCCCTCCCACACCGACACAAGGTGGCAAGCGCTACAACTGTCACTCTAGGTCCACGGTCGTACGAAACACAACACAGTGCGATCCAATCACGTAAAAATCCTCATCCTCGAGTACGATTTCAAACGAGCAATTAACCAAACTATCTAACAGTGTCAAGATATGTTAATAGCATGAATTAATGTGATTCTGTCTTGAATCGCGTCGCCCAAGGCCGACGCCATTCAAGCCTCCTAAACTGGTTCATGTGAAATATGGCCTCGAAAATGGCCTATAACGTGTCGTCACATGTAGCCGCCTTTTGAAAGGCGTCGTTGTCCCTCGTCGCTTGATGGCGACAGAAGCAGAAATAGGCTACGGGGTAATTTTACTAAAAATGCGTCGCTCACGCAAGTCGCCTTTTGAAAGGCGTCGCTGCTCCTGGACACTCATCAGTCCAGAAACGGGGTATGTTATTTGGGCTAAATCGCATCGCGGGTGCAAGCCGCCTTTCTAAAAGGTGTCGCTGTCCCCCGACGCCATTTAACCCTCACAGACAGGTTCTTCCTCCGCATCTCCCGATCCACGGGGTGGGATTTCTTCTCCAAAAATCGTGTAGAAACACGAAAAACATGGAGAATGGGGAGAAGAACCTAACTACCCATTAAAATACCCAAATTCTCATTACATGCATTTAGTATTTTCACCCCAAGAACACCCTTAAACATACTTCAAAGCGGGAAAACATGGTTTTTAAATGAAATACTACAGGGATCGTCACCTTACCGATTACTCGGACTCCTCCTAGCTTCAAGCCGCCAACCCGTCTCCCCCCACGCCGCCGCCGGTACCGCCGTGGACGCCGTTACTCCACCGGGATGTCGGCCGCCGTCTAGAGAGAAAAATGCCGCGGAGGAGATGGTGGTGGTAGTGGTGGGAGTTGGGAGGTTATTGGAGTGGAGGGAGAGGTGAAATGGAGGGAGAAAAGGAAGGAGGGGGAAAGGGGCCGTCGGAGGAAGAGAGGAGAGAGGAGAGGAAGGAGGGAATGAGGGAAAGGAAGGAGGGTTCGCGGGGTCTACCAGAAACTGGGTAAAACGCGTCATGCACGCCCAACGTCTTTCAGATGACAAGACCGGGTCGTACACTGACAAGTCAGGGTCGTACCCTGAATGACGTCGTCCATCCAAGATGCTGTTCAGACGATATGACCGGGGCCGTACTCTCGCGACCCAAGGCCAGCCCACGTGGTGCCCATGTGGCACAGCTTAAAACGCGTCTACATTGCTAGACGCCATTTAAACTGCGTCGAGCCAGGCTCGACGCGAAACAGAACAGAGTCCCAGCCCCATCAGGGCCTGAACTACGGGATCCGACCTCGAAAACTGACCCGATAACCGGATCTGAAAACCTCAATCCTTACATTCTCCCCCCCTTAAAAGAATTTCGTCTCCGAAATTGCCTGCTATAATTAACGAGGTTGAAACATAAAGATAAAAGCTCCCAAGAGAACTTACGAGAAAAGGTAGGGAAACTGCTCCCGCATCTCATCCTCGTGCTCCCAGGTCGCCTCCCAGATGACAAGAACGGGCCGTACACTGACAAGTCAGGGTCGTACTCTAAATGGCGTCATCCATCTAAGACGCCATTCAGACAATATGACCGGGGCCGTACTCTCGCGACCCAAGGCCAGCCCACGTGGCTCCTATGTGGCACAGCCTAAAACGCGTCTACATTGCTAGACGCCGTTTAAATTGCGTCGAGCCTGTAGAACAGAATCCGAGCCCCATCAGGGCCTGAACTACGGGATCCGACCCCGAAAACTGACCCGATAACCGGATCCAAAAACCTCAATCCTTACAAAGTTTACATCTGGATTCGTGTTTACTTTGAACGGATGAGCAGTGTGCTGGAAGAGTTCCAAGCAAGAAACCACTGCAGATTCGACGACTGAAGTTGAGTACATTGCTGCAGTTGAGGCCACCAAGGAAGCAGTGTGGTTGAAGAAATTCATCACCGACCTCGGCGTAGTTCCCAGTATCTCTGAACATGTTCCGTTGTTGTGCGACAACAATGGAGCGATTGCGCAAGCGAAAGAGCCGCGGTCTCATCAGAAATCGAAGCATATTCTGAGGCACTTTCATCTAATCAGAAAGATCATATCCAGAGGAGATGTAGTAGTGGAAAGAGTTCCATCCGTCGATAATGTAGTAGATCCACTGACAAAGCCGTTGGCTCAAATTGTGTTTGAGTGTCACCTAGGGTCTATAGGCTTACTGTATAAAGGTGATTGGCTTTAGTCCAAGTGGGAGATTGTTAGTCTTAGGTGGCCTACAAGCCAATCTAACTATGTAAATCTCATTCATATTTATTAATATAATGGCATAATATTCATTGTATGTAAATCGTATTAATTATCGTCTCATAATGAAGTCCGTGAATATGTGCGATAGTGATCAAATTATGATGAGATCATACTAATGAGACTGATCACTTAAACACACATATTCTTAATCATTCATAGTCAGAGGATATCCGAGAAGGACATTGGATATCCGGTTAGACTAGTACAGATACTCCTACTCATATAATGAGGGTGACTGATCTCATAAGTCACTTGTGTGGAGACGCTAAGGCGAATCTGTAGGTGCTCATTGGAGAATGAGTTCACTGAACTTATCCGACTGAATCGCTGGATGGTATTGTACCTCACTGTCAACCAGCTTGATTCTATTGTCGCAGTTGCGTTGATGGTCCTCGGACCTGAGACAACAAGGACACCTTGTTGGTAGACTTCTGTGCTTTGACCTTGGTTTATGAATCTTTAACCACAGGATTCTAAAGAACCAAGGATTGGGTACAGCGGAATACCGTTGAAGGGAATTGTGTGTCAACAAGGAATCATTCGCTCTCGGTACTTACAGAGAGAATGCTCTAGGAAGGATGCGCGAAAGTCCCTGGCCAGGGCGGACGATAATATCGGGAAAGGAGTTTTCCGATATTCATTAGCAGCGTCCAATCCAAGTGAGTCGACCGGTTAGGGTTTGACAGCACGCCATACCCTGAGTTGACTCGAGAGCATTGCACGAATAAAGGATTATATCCACGCAGTAACTGTCGGTAGAAAGTTTCCAAGAGTGGGTTACTTAACCCCGATACCTTCCAGGTTCATGCGTTGTTGCTTGGCACCCAACGTAATCGGAGGCCCAGTCGAATTTGATGTGCGACATCAATTCGATTGATTAATTAATTAATAAAGAGTTATTAATTGATTAATAAAGCTAGTGAGGAGTCACTGGGCTTGTTGGGCTATTAACCAGACTGGTTATTGGACCTAGAGGGTCACACGCAAATGATTCTTAAGGCGATGGATAAATAAATAGGTTTTATATAAACCGGGGGTTTTTATGAAAAACCGCGCGGTTAGTATAAAATGTAGCGAACGGGCTGAGTAGGCCAAGTTGCTGCTAACCCTAGCCGCCCCCACCTCTCTTTCTCTGTCTATCTGGTGCCATAGAAGAATCCAGATCCCTGGATCTGCTCCGCCGCATCTCCGAATCTCGTTCGATGGGAAATCGTCCGCATGTTGCGGCGAACGACGGCGACTTCGTGGGCTGCGAAGAACGAGGAACGTGAGGATATCCGTCGCGAGGAGGATTGCCTGGACTCCGCTAGAGGCCGGGCACTTGCGCGGCTTGCGGTGTCACACCGACGGAACCGAACGGTTGCGGATTCGAATCCGCACACGGTAAGAACTGATTATCCGATAATCTGGTTTTTAGATTTTTCGAAACGGGAACGGATCTCCGTTTTTATTTTTATTTCTGCTACGCGGGAGATCCGGAGAAACCTGAGAACCGAATAGTTTATTAATACTATGTTAGTATTAGATGGTCTCAAAGCCAATCTGATACTATGTATTGATTCAGTTTACTAATAAATGACATTAATTCATTGTGTGTAATTAATTCGATCCATGTTTATCGTATCACGATGAAGTCCATGAACATGTGCAATAATCTTCGGATTATGATGAGATCATAATTACGGGACCGAAGGTTTATAAACACATATTCTTAATTGTTCTTAGTCATAGAATGTTTGAGAAGGACATCACACATCCGGATAGACCAGCTCATATGATGAGGGTGACTGATGCTATAAGTCAATTGTGTGGAGACACTATGCTGGACCTGTTGGTGCTCATTGGCGAATGAGTTCACTGAACTGATTCGACTATGAATCACTGGATGGTAAACACCTCACTGTTAACCAGTTTGATTCTTTTGTCATGGTTGCGTAGATGATCCTTAGACCTAAGATGCCAAAGATATCTGTAGACACGCTAATTTTGACATCATTTTGAGTAAATTTCATATCATATAATAATGCCTCAAAATGGTGTGATATTTAATCCTTAGTTAATTTTTATTAATCTTTCTGGATTAATTATCTAAATGACATCCGGTCAGACATACATAATTTAAGTTTATTAAAGAAATTCATTTTAACTCAAATTTTTAATCAAATATGAAGGATTCTAAAAGACGTCGACCTGTAAAGACGCCATTTAGGATTTATTCTTATTTCAATTTTTAATCTGATTTTTAATTAATTTGTTAATAAACTTAAAGACGTCTGCCCTGCACGACGCCATTTAAGTTTCCTAATTTGTTTCTGTTTCTTCTTCTAGATATTTATCCTTATCTTAATTAAGCTAAAAGGCGTCTCCCATAGGCGACGCGTTTTAGTTAATTACAGATAATGATGAATTAGGCTGTATTTATCTGTTTCTTAGTTGGATTGGTTTCAAACTCCTTCATGTTAATTTTTAAGTAACCGCAGATGCATGAACTTAAATCTATAAATACCCAAGTCCTTGGCCACTAAAAAGTTAGTGATTATTAGTGATTAAAGTGATAATTGGTGATTATAGGAGCGATTCTTTGAGAGAGACGACGTCCGAACGCTGAAAGATCGAGGCGCTGCTTCTACTTCCAGAAGTCTTGAAGCTTCGTCCTTTCTTTATTCTTTCTTCGTCCTTTCAAGAGCTTTCAAGAACCAAGGCTTTCAAGGGGCCATCTAACTTAGTTCTTAATCAATTTCTATACGTCTTATTCATATTTTCATCATATTAGCATCATAATTTCATCATATCAATCTATACAACACACTAACTAGCATATAATTTTCAATCCATGTTAAAGGGGTTTCAAAGACCATAAAGAAGTGAGTTCATTCGTTTTAGTTGCATGATTGAAATTATTACTAGAATAGATACTACATATATTTGAGTTCTTATTGTACTTTCTCTCTTTCTTTCTTTCTACTTTTTGGCAAGATACAAAAGAAGATCAAAAGAAGAGAATCAACAATAAGGAAATCTGGATGATCTTCAAAGTCCGATAAGCATTTAAAGTAAGAACAAAATCAAAAGGCTTCTTTTTCTTCAGTCAGCTGAAGGAAGAGAATCAAGGACTCCAACATCTCCCAATTCCAAAACAGGTAAGTGATCAATATTTGTCTTTTGAAACTTTTTAGTCAAAAGTTTCTGACGATCACATAATTTTTAATAGTTTTATTTGTCATTTAATCAACAAAGTTTTCATGATAATCACACATCACTATGTGAGCACTTACAGTTTTTAAGCGATCATGGTGGGACTTAGTGTTACCATCTTTTAAATCTTTGTTCTTGCTTTTATCAATCGGGCACCCACGGTGCACCACCTGTATCCCTCGGACACGCCCTCACCGATCGGTGAGTTTTTAGTTTAATTGTTATTCCCACATACACCACGTGGACACCCTTGTGGCAAGATCTTGCTCTCCCCGTTTGATTGATTGAAGAGTTGTGATTGTGATAAGAAGCATGTGTGATTGATTGAATGATTTAGTTGTTTACATGATAAATTATCCTGTTAAAAAAATAATAAAAAAAGATTCGCATGATCCGATTATTTACTGCTTTATCCTGTTAGTTTGAGGGGGAATTAACCCAGAAATTCTTTCTAAATTGTTGATTACGCGACCTAAAAAGCGTCCATGAATAGCGACGCATTTCATACCGCGTTGCCCTACCCAGACACCTTTTAGGCAAAATTCCCTGCTGACTATTGCCTGAGCTTCTGCGAGCAGAATAAGGCTCTGGTTTGAATAGCGTCGAGGAACAGCGACGCGATTCAGGCAGTTTCTTGTTTTGTTCTTCAGTTCTCATATTTCTGATTTGCTTGCTACTACACATTACATATTAAGCATTAGAGGTCATCCCGGCCATAGGTCATATGCACTGGGGCTAACACCCCCCTTTTCTCTTAGGAACACCTTTCTTGACGTCCTCACCTCTCTCTGATTGGGTTGGTCCCTCGATCATATTAGAGTGGTTGACGTTAAAGACTTCCGCAAGTCTCCAAAATCAAGGTATTCCTCCTTGTTCATCGGGCTGGTCGTACCAATCGAAGTCCTGGATAGATTCGTTATAATGTTGTGAGAGAAAGCCATGGAGTATAACGGTGGAAATTGAACTGAAACTAGGATCCTACCCGTTGAGTGAACTTGTGATTAACTGAATCCAAATAACCCAACAAGGAATCCCAAAACAACGTTAAGCATCCACTTGTTTGCTTAATCTCTGTATAACTTGTCTGCAAATCTTTGAAAAAAATCTAATACCATGTTATTTCGATCAGGTAGGGATTTGAGCATGGCTTCAAATGCCCTAGTCAACTACGAGGGAGATGCTAATGCCCCTCTTGAATCTGATTATCACTATGAAAACGGGGGAGATGCTAATGCCCCCCGTGATCCCCATTCTTATCCATTTCAACATGAGGGGAACCACCAAATCACTCCTCCTGTTGCTCATGATCAATATAATTCTTACACTGATCTTCCTCCGCATGTGCATGCGGTTTCTAATCCTGTCTTTGAGGGGGCCATGAACCTGAATGAGCCTTCATCTTCCAATCCATCTGATCTAGTCAACGCTCTAGGAGTTCTGGCCTCCCATCTGGATCCTCAACAACTTGAGGCAATCCAATCCATTTTGAAGGGAAAGACGCCCGTACCATCTCCTGGACCGAATCCTGTGGTCTCCCCTGCCATTCCTCAACCTCCTCCTCAGCATACTGCATTCATTCATCAGGCCATGGAAGGCCTTCAAATTTTAACTTCTCGGCCAGCTGGGCCACAACTGTCCTCCTCGAGGCAACCGGCTAGACCGCCTACGCCAACTTATCAAAATGCCCTCGGGCGTGGCAGAAGCGCTGCTGGACCTCAACCCTATTGTCCCCCTTGCCCCACATACTCTGGCAATAGGCCTATCATGTACCCCCACCTCCCCCTCCTCCAGTTGATCCGACGACTCAAGGTCTGCTCGCGAAGATGGTGCGTATGGATGAGCAGTTTAATAATTTTCAGAAAATGATGGGAGTTAAAGCTGCACCTCAGATTAACCTGCCAAGTCTACCCGTGTTTCATTTGCCGCCCTCCGAAATGCCAGTGTACCGAAAGTATAATGGTACTGGTAACCCCTTCACCCACTTGAAGGAGTTCATGTGCGAGTCATCCTTTTGGCAGAACGACAAGAGGTCGTTAGCATTTTTGTTTAGGAAGTCATTGGAAGGACCAGCCCTCGAATGGTTCTTTTCCTTAGAGCCATCTGAAGTAGAAGACTATGGTGTCGTATTCAGAAAATTTATTCAACGATACCAGGATAGAGTTGCCCCCTCCCTGTCCATTACTAACTTGATAGCAGAAAAAATGAAGCCTGACGAGGAATTTGTCAGTTTTGCTGATGGATGGAGGGGCATGGCATAAAAGGTTAAAGGTCATTTGTCTGAGTCCGAGCAAGTAATGATGTTGATTTCCAATGCTACACCTCAGTTTAAGCTAGTCCTTGCCCTGAACAACTTGACCAGCATGGCAGAGCTCTATGAAAGGGTGCGTTACTATCAAAATGCCTTTAAGGATGCTACATTCTCTAGTGTCTTTGATCCTCACCGACCTAGCAGGCCTCCACCTCGGAAGCCAGCCGTGCCAAATTCTCCTAGCACGGGTCCAACAACTGACGGCACGCTCTCTCATGAGCAGATTAACACCATGAACAACAATCAGCCCCAGTTCGTGAGGAGCCAGCCACCATCACAGTTCGCAGGCCAAAGACCATCAAACCAGCTAGGTTACAGACAACAACAGCCACAGTATCAGCAACCCTAGCAACCAAATCCACAATATCAACAGCCACAGTACCAGTGGCCTTAGCAGCCGAACCAACAGAAACAACAGCAGCCACAGTGGCAGTTACAGTACCAGCACCCACAACAACAAAAGTACCAGCCGCGCGCACCGCCGGCATACCATAATGTACCTCCTCCTGCTGATTATAACTAGCAGAAGAAGCCTCCAGGCCCGAAAAGGGCAGAATATCCAGTCCTTCCAGAATCCTTATCAGATATCTTTAATGCTTTAATGGTAGCCAATGTCGTGGTTTTGCCAAGACCAAAACAGTTTGGCCCCAAAATGCCGACACTTCCAGGTATTGTTACTTCCATAGACAACCTGGACACACAATAGATGCCTGCTTCCAATTTCGAGATTATATCCATGATATCAACGAGTAGGGAGACATTGATTGGTAAGAAATGAGGAAGTATATATCCGCCTTGAAGGCGAGAAGGCTCCAGCAGCAACAACAACAACAACCAAGAGCACCGGCACAAACGGCAGCACCTCCGAACATGGGTATAGTGCAGAACCCACTTTCGGAACACCAGCACCAGGATCAAGTTGCCCCCAATTTATCAAATAGTCCGTCTGAGGCTAATCGAGGCCAACAGTGGAAGATAGAGGACTCTTCCTCTATTTATTCAACGGGTCACACTCCTAGCACCACTGAGCAACTACCACGCCGCACCCTCCACGTACCTAAACCACAACCCGTTACCATCTGACCAGTACCAACACCCGCATACCGTTTACCCACGCCCGTTAACCCATCACCACCGCCCACTTTCCTTAAACCCATTACCCCCCACATGACCACACCTCCATCAAACAACCTACCGCAAGCTAATTACGCACCCCTTATGCCATCTAAACCATTGCTCCGCGTACCATTCCCCACATCATCTACCACCACCACCGCCTACCCAAATACCATACAACTATCCAAACCATTACTCCACGTACCATTCCCCACTTCAACTATGCCAACCACTTACCACACCACTATCCAACCCTCTAAACCCCTCATTCGCACCATGCCATCATCAACTAACCCCACGCCATCACCCGTATACCAACCATCCACACCATCTATGCCAACAACCAACCCCGCGGTGCTCAAGTTATCACTTGGCCCCTCCACTAGTAAAGAACATGCACTCCGGAGTGGGAGGATCTTCAATAAGGTCTTTCCTTAATCTACAGTCAGAGACGGCCCATCACAGCGATGAGAGTGTTCTAGGCACTCAATATGACCTACTGAAGCAACTGGATAGAACACCGGCACGAATCTCTATGCTTGAGTTGATTAAGAGATCAAACACTCATCAGGAAGCTTTGATAGAATACCTACAAAAAGTGATGGTCAACGAAGACGTGCCAGTGGAGAAGATCACCGCACTACTAGTTCCGTAGGGGGATCAGCCCTCTATCTTATTTCATGCTTCGGAACTAGCACCACTAGCAGCTAGGAGCATAGCTCTGAGTATTACGGTCAATATCTGCAAAAAGGCCGTAGACACATGCCTGGTTGACACGGGGGCTTCAATTAATGTCCTGCCTTCGAAGACCCTTGAACTATGTGGTGTACCCAAGGAAAAATGGCTGCCTAGCCCCATTTCTGTTATAGCATATGATAACTCCACCCGTTCCCCTCTGGGAATGGTCTATTTAAGAGTAGAGTTAGGCCATGTATGTCATGCCGAGGTTAAATTCTACATCTTGAAAATCGATCCTTCTTTGAAGGCCACTTTAGGCCGTCCTTACATTAAAACCCTTGAGGCGATTACCTCTACGAATCATCAGTACCTCAAATTTCCCTACAAAGGACGAGTCATTAAAGTTACGAGCATGCCAATCCATGCTGCTACTCACTCCTTGAATATCAAGCCAACTCTTCCACCTGGCCGACAACCTTTTCTGTTGGTATTACAGGTCTACCATTCTGTGGCTGATCCTTTAAAGGCCACCACGCTTACTCCTTACCCATTGGATGTGATAAAGCGGGGGAAGTGCATGAGTACCCCTGGTTGGAAAATAATGATGAAGGGTGGTTATTAGCTTGGAAAGGGCCTAGGCACGCAAGTACAAGGCAGAACCATGCCCCTCAAGGACAACCGAAGGACACTTGGAAAAGGCCTAGGCTATAGGCCAAGAAAAGTGAGGCACGACATTATTTAGCAGGAAGAGAATGAAGATAGCCAAAAGGTATGGGAAACAATGTCTACACCGTGTAAAGAAGGCCGGGACCTTTTAACAAGGACCTTATACACACATTTCGTCAAGGGGCCCGTGATCAGTCATGATAACACGGTGGTTATCACTTCCTGTTTTGATCTCCATGACATATATGGAAGAGACCTGACCAGACATTGTTCAGAATTGTTGACGTACCAGTCCTTGAAGGCTCTGCGGCCAATGAAAAGGAGGAAGTTCCAAGATCCTAAGTGTGAATAGTATCGATGGTTTGACTTGAGGGATCTATACATTGCATTAAACAGACTATTTCTTGATCCCTCGGAACCAAAGTGGCCACCACAAATAGATGAGCTGATTGAAGAGCTTGGTGCCATTTTTGATAAAAGAATTCTATTGTCTGAGAAAACAGATGAAGGGGAGCCAAATGACCCCTATGAAGCTGGTTATACTACGGATCTTCTTTGGAGGGGGACTTATCCCTCTTACATTTTCACACTCCATACCTTATTCTGCACTTTGCTTCTGACCCCGACTTGGTCACGGGTCATCACTGAAGATATTCCACGGATTCCGCCCATCATAATCTACCTGTCCCCGAAGGACTTTATTCCTCAACCTCCTCTCGATCTAGAGAGGATTTATGATTTAATCTGGGACATGCTACTGTATGATCCCCCCAATCCTTTGGCCTTGGTGCCACTTCCTCCATCCCATTCTCCTCCTATTCATCTCCGTTCTTGTTTTATGATTAATTCATATTTTCCCAAAGAAAAACGCCAATTTGACAACTTCCTTCTCCCAGATCCTCATTGAGGAAACTTCCTACTTGTCTGACTGTACCCCATCGCGCGGGTCATTCGGTTAAGATTCTCTTCTAGATCTACTCTGCCCCTCCCCTCGGGAGGATTCTCCTATATTTCCTCATGTATCGTATAATTTTCATCCTTCTTCATCCTCATTAGGTCATGATAGGGAGTCTAGTGAAGTTAGAGAGTCTAGTTCTAGGCAGGTTAATCAAGTTAGGAAGTATAGGAAATCTAAGGGTAAACAAATTCCAGATAGATACCTCTAGGATTTAGCATTTAAATGCCTTTCTTGCTCTATGATCCCTCAGCTGTTAGAGAATCCTATTTAGATGCCAGAAGATTGTGTAAATGATGAGTCAGTCAATGATGAATATGGGGTGTATGAATTGATACATGATAAAGACCCCATTGTTGAAGATAAGGAAGATGACGAGGACGCAGCTGAGGCATATGCCAGTGGAGTAAAAAGATTCGATGAACCCTCAGCTGCCGTAGAAGAGCCCATTAAAGAGATCAATCTAGGGACTGAAGATGAACCTAAGGTTGTTCTCATTAGCAAAAATCTTTCTGAAATGGATGAGAAGGCAGTAGTCCAAGTTATTAAGGATTATAAGGACACTTTCGCCTTGAGTTATGAGGATATGCCAGGGTTTGACTCATCACTAGTGAAACATCGATTGACATTAAAGGATGGAGATAGCCCGGTTAAACAGAAGTTAAGGCGATTCCACCCACAAATGGCTTTGAAGATGAAGGAAGAAGTCGATAAGTTACATAAAGCCAAATTCATTAGAGTTGTCCTCTATCCACAATGGGTGGCCAATATAGTCCCGGTTATGAAGAAGGATGGGAAAGTCAGAATCTATATTGACTTCTGAGATTTAAACCGGGCATGTCCAAAGGATGATTTTCCACTACCTCACATTGATGTACTCATCGATAACACAGCTGGCTATGAAACCCGATCATTTATGGATGGATTCTCAGGATATAATCAGATCAAATTGGCAGAAGAAGATCAAGAAAAGACATCATTCACTACACCTTGGAGGACATATTGTTATGTCATCATGCCTTTTGGATTAAAGAACATTGGAGCTACTTATCAAAGGACTATGATGGAAATATTTCATGACATGATACATATCGATCTAGAAGTGTACGTGGATGACTTGTTAGTGAAATTTAAGACTAAGGCTGAGCATGCCAAAGTTCTGGCAAGAGTAGTGGAAAGATCAAGAGAATATTAGTTGAAGATGAACCCTAAGAAATATGTATTTGGGGTATCCTCGGGGTAATTACTTAGATTCATTGTCAGTAAACGGGGAATTGAGATCAATCCCAACAAGGCAAAAGCTATCAGAGAAATACCACCTCCCAAGAACGTTAAAGAGTTAAGAGGATTGATCGAGAGGTTGCAGTTTATTCGCCGATTTGTCTCCCAGTATTCACAAAGGTGTAAGCCGTTCTACGAGCTTACCAAGCCGGGAGTCAAATTCGATTGGGACGATAAGTGTCAGGAGGTATTTGATGGATTTAAGAATTATTTGGCAAGTCCTCATGTTTTGAGATCACCATCTCCGGGCAAACCATTGATACTATATATTTCTATCCTGGATGATGCAGTGGGGGCTGTCCTAGCACAAGAAGATGAAGAAGGAAAGGAGAGGGCAGCTGTTGAGTCCACGATTTTACATAAATAACATATCAAATTTACATAATTTGCTATCAATTTAAAGGACAAAATCACATGGAATGATAAGATAAACCATTTGCGCATTCAGAATCTGAATTTTAAAATTTCATCACTCCATGGATGGAATAAGGGTAGCAATTCCATTTTCTCAGCAATTATTTAATGCACAGTTGAATGATTTATGGCTATGAGAACTTAACTGTTATTTTATGTGAAACAGGACATGAACAAGCAGATGGCATAGTGGTTGGACCACCCGAACGTCAAGGAAGCAACCAGGGTTCGAATCCTGGCAAAAACATCATTTTATTTTCGTATTTTAGCTTCAACTGGGGCCCACATGCCAACTAAGAGAGAAAGAAGGAGGGAATTCTGAAATTCAAAGAAAGGAGGATCCATTTTAGAAATTCGAAATTCAAAAATATCAATTAAATGTTTTAAAGAGGATCTCCTAAATTAAAGGGAACTTAATGAGAGGATTTTAAAATCTCTTTTGAAAATCAAAACCCCCTCTCTTTTCTATAAAACTAAGGGAGGAGGTCAAGGTGAGGGGGCTCCAATTTTCAGAATTTTTTAAATCTCTCTCCCTCACTCCCACTGCTCTCTCTCTCTCCCTACGCATCTCTCTCTCTGCTTTTCCTATTTCTCTCTCTGTCATTTTCTCTCTCTCGCTCTGTTTTTCCTCCCTCTCCCGCAGCCTCTTTCTCTCTCTGTCAGTCCCTGCTCTCTCTCTTCCTCAGTGCTCTCTCTCTTCTCTTTCTCTCGCTGAAGCCCGCCATCCCACGTCAACGCCTGCACCGGAGACACGCGGAAGCCCCCGGTTCGTGCCAGCCGCCATCGAAGGGCCCACCGGCAACACGCGTCGCCCCTGCGCGTTTCGCAGGGGCCGTTCTCGTCGCCCGTGCCCGCTGCGCAGGCGTTTCCCGCCCGCAGCCGTCGCCTGCCGGGCCCGCTTCCGCCACGCGGCAGCACCGCCTGGTGCCTCGCCTGCCGCGCCGCACGGCTTGCCTCGGCCCGCCAGCCTCGCCTGCCGCGCCTCGCCGCCTCGGGCCCCACACGCCACTCGGCGGCCCAGGAGCGTTCGCGTGAAGGGGCATCGTCGCCCGTGCCAGGGACTCCCGCTCGCGCCGCCAGCACCTCGCCTGCCGCGCCCGCGCCGCCTCGGTCCACTGCACCGAGGCCCCCAGCATCTTCACAGAACCCCTATTGCCCATATGAGCCCCTTTGCTGCATTAGTATTTTTTTTAGTTTATTTAGTTTAGATGTTAAGCTTTCTCTCATGTATTTAATTCATAGCATGTAATTAATTCATTTTGCAGAATTCTGTTTTAAGTCTCTAAATAGAATAACATTTGTATTTCAATTGTTGGAAATTTTATTTTAGGTGTGTTAGTTCCTTTAAACTTGTGCATGTAATTAATTTTTTATAGTTTCTTCATGTTGGAAATTAGAGATAAACTCTTTAGAATAGATCTAATTGATTAGATTGTTGATTGATTAGGTAATTAGTTAATTAGTGCAATTAAGTCAAGCTCTCATTTCTAGATTAATCAAAATCTAAGGTTTTCAAAATTAAGATTCTATTTCCCTGTGGATTCGACTCGGACTCACCCTTACTATGGTTAAATTTAAGATGAATGAGCCGATTAAATTATAATTGTTAGCTACGATTTTTAACGACATAATCCCAAGCTATCAATTTTTGGCGCCGTTGCCGGGGAATTAGAATTTTAATTTTGATTATTTTGGGTCCATTTGTATAAATCCATACTCACATTCATTTTCTCTTTTTGCAGGAATTTAAAAAAAAAAAAAAAAAGAGAAGACAAAAGGAAAGCTCAACTTGGTGAGTTTGTTCCAATCTTTTTAATATTTTTATGTTTAGATTTGCTTAAAATAGACATAGCCCTCATTAAATAAATAAAAAAAATCAGAAAAACAAAATTATTTTTTTTTTTTTTTTTTTTTTTTTTTGCATTTTAAGATTAGAAACAAAACCACCATGTTTTAGGACATGCATCATTTAGGAATGCATTAGTTTTAAATTTTTGCCATTAATTTCATGTTGAAGAGTGCGGGAGGCAAGGTAAGTTTTTCAATATTGTGCAAACAACATGTTCATGCATTGTCATTTCATTATTGCACAAAACAAACTTGATTGAATTGTGGTGTGCATCTCATTGATCAAATAATTTAAGGGCATCTTCATCACAATATAAGGTGGGGATTTCATCACCCTTCCTTGGCCCACAAACCACACACACTCCATCTTGCATTGTCCCAAGCCCAATAAAAATCAAATAGCAATTGCACCTAGGGTTCACACTATGATTGGACCGAGCTTTGAATTCATTTCTACTTTGGACAACGGTGTCTAGGCTAGAGGTTACAATGGCAAACGCCTAAGTGGACAAGTGGTTATTTAATTAGGTCCTTACGAAAGTAGGGGGAGCCTCCCACTATCCCACCTCTTACCTGGCCGATTGATCTATTGTAGGGGTGATTCATAGTGAATTCTAGCCATTTTGTGAGAAATCTCATCTTTAAGTCTAGGACACACTTAGGTCATTAGGAATTTGTTATTAACTTGTTTGTCTTTGCATAAATAAACATAAAAAAATATAAAAATAAAAATCACAAAAATAACCATTCTCATCTCATCTTGGTCTAGTGTATGCTAGGTAGAAGATCTCAAAAGCCATATATTATCAAACCCATTCAAGAAATTGAGAGATACCTACATCACCAAACCAACATTCAACATCAAATGGCTGGAAACAATCAACAAATGCCAAAACAAATGAAGGAATACTTCATTCCTCAAGACTATAACCCTTCATCTTGTATCCAATTGCCTAATGTCCATGCTAGCCATTATGAGATCAAGCCAAGCACCATCCAAATGCTCCCATCTTTTTATGGGAATACCAATAAAGATCCATATAAACATTTGGATGAATTCTTTGAAATTTGTTCAACCGTGAAAATTCAAGATTTCACGGAAGATGCCCTTCGACTTACCCTATTCCCTTTCTCACTTAAGGACAAAGCCAAATATTGGCTTGGAACGATAGGGAAGCCCATTAAGACTTGGCCCGAAATGCAACAAGAATTCTTAAAAAAATTCTATCCTATCGGGAGAACAAATACAATGAGAAGGGCTATAACTGGATTCTCACAATTACCAGGAGAACAAATTCATGAATCTTGGGAACGATTGAAAGAATTGTTGAGAAAATGTCCACATCATGGATTGTCTAGATGGCAAATTATGCAAGCATTCTATGAAGGTTTAGATGCACAATACAGGCAAATGGTAGATGCATCTTGTGGAGGAGCATTCATGAGCAAAAGTGAGGAAGAAGCATATGATTTGTTTGAAATGCTAAGTGAAAATTCAATAAATCATGCTTCACTTTCATCATATGAAAGATCTGTGGGAACATCCAAACGGACTGGAGTTTATGAAATAAGAAATAGAGGAGAATTTGAACCTAAAATGGATATCAATGCCTTGGCTCAAAAGTTGGATAAGGTGGACCTTTTGGCCCAACAAATGAGCAAAATGGATCTTATGGCCCAAAAGCTAGACCAAGTCCTAGCTTCGAATAACCAAGGATCTAATATCCATGCACAATCAAGACCTTACTCTGAATCCTCTTCATCTTACCAAGAAGCTTGTAGTCTTTGTGCCAGCCCAACTCACCATGTCAGTGAGTGCCCCACGGCAGCCCAATTGCCACCGTTCATCCAAGAACAAGTCCAAGCAGCCCAGGGTTATTCAAAGCCCAATCATGATCCATATTCTAACACCTACAACCCTGGTTGGAAGAATCTTCCTAATTTTTCATGGAAATCTCAACAAGGCCAAGCTCCAAATCCACAAGCACAAAATTTTCAGAATAGGGCCCATCAACAGAATTACTATCCAAATCAATCTTTCAACAAAAGCCAACAAGCTCAAGCCCCTTACTTTCAGCCCAATAACAACGAGAATATGTTCTCTCAACCTCCATATCAAATCCCACAACATCAGCCATCAAATCAAAATGATGACAAATTCAATATGCTGCAACAATTACTCATGAATCAACAACAACAACAGCAACAATTGCAACAATTGGTCATCTCTCAACAACAATCCATTTCAAAATTAGAAGCCCAATTGGGTCAAATGGCTGATACAACCATGAGGAGGGAAGTGGGCCCATTACCAAGTCAACCCATTGCAAACCCGCAAAACTATCCTCCGGGTTTCCAACATCAACCAATCCTACCTAATCCTCAAGCCCAACCTCAAATGGGCTCAAATCCATCAAGAGGCCCACAGTTAGAAAATGCGAAAGCAATTTCGGCCGTAAGAAGTGGTAAAGTCTTGCCGGATCCTTACCCAAATCAAGGATCTAGTCAGCCCAATCTTGAACAAAATGAAGAAGAAAAAGGAGAAGAAGATGAAGATGAGAATGAACAACCCAATATCATTCAAGGAAAAGGAAAAATGGAGGAATGTCCTGAGAATTATAAACCAAAAATCCCTTTTCCACAAGCTTTAGAAAATGGCAAAGAGCAAAGAAAGCATCAAATCCAAGCAAAAAATGAACAGTTAATGGACTTATTTAAACAAGTCCACATTAACATACCATTGGTTGATGCAATCCAACATGTGCCGGCCTATGCCAAGTTTTTGAAAGAACTTTGCACTCACA
Source organism: Zantedeschia hybrid cultivar (assembly GCA_030544215.1). Classification (NCBI taxonomy): domain Eukaryota; kingdom Viridiplantae; phylum Streptophyta; class Magnoliopsida; order Alismatales; family Araceae; genus Zantedeschia; species Zantedeschia hybrid cultivar. The sequence goes on from JARZZO010000014.1 coordinate 50,883,479, forward strand.
AGAGAGAGCCTAAAGCAAATCCCAAAAAGGTCTTTTTGTCTGAAGAAGTGAGTGCCATTTTGCTCAACCAAATGCCTAAAAAGATGAAAGACCCTGGAGCACCACTTATCTCGTGTTGTTGAAGGAACCACCTTTGATAAAGCATTATTGGACCTTGGAGCAAGTGTGAACCTACTACCCACCTCAGTTTATGAAAAATTTGAGATAGGAGAATTGAAACCAACTCCGGTGATCCTACAATTGGCCGATAGATCTCTTAGGACACCGAAAGGAATGGTGGAAGATGTCATTGTCATGATTGATACTTGCTACTTCCCAGTTGATTTTGTCATCCTTGACATGGAGCCCGTTCAACATCTGAGAAATAGCCCAATCATATTGGGCCGACCTTTTCTAGCTATTGCAAATGCCATCATCAACTGCAAATCTGGATTAATGGATATCTCATTTGGAGACCACAAATTATCTCTCAATATTTTCAAAGCTTCTGGCCATATGCAAGATGGGGAAGATTGCTTTGCAATTGATGTGGTTGATAAGATTGTAGAAACATTCCCTTCGGCCCAACTTGAAGAGGAAGAAGAGTTAATGGCCATATCAGATTTGAATAAAAAGACCTGGCAGCCCAATAAGGTTGAGCCTTTACCTGAACTCAATCTAGAACCTACTCCTCCATCTCTCCAGGTTCCTCCTCAGTTAGAGCTCAAACCTTTGCCAGAATCCCTCAAATATGTCTTTTTGGGCCCATCTGAAACTCTACCTGTGATCATAGCTACGGATCTTAACCCTACCCAAGAAGAACAACTCATTGAAGTTCTTCAAACTCATAAAGAAGCCATAGGGTGGTCAGTAGCTGATTTGAAAGGAATAAGCCCAACCACATGCATGCATCATATTTATCTTGAAGATAATGCAAAACCAAGCAGAGAAATGCAAAGGAAATTGAATCATATTATGATGGAAGTGGTTAAGAAAGAAGTGGTGAAATGGCTAGATGCGGGTATCATATACCCAATATCTGATAGCAAGTGGGTAAGCCCAACCCAAGTAGTGCCAAAGAAGTCTGGCTTAACTATGGTAACAAATGAAAAAGGTGAAGAAATGCCCACTAGGCTAACCACGGGGTGGAGAGTTTGTATTGATTACAGAAAATTGAACACAATGACAAAGAAAGATCATTTCCCACTCCCATTTATTGATCAAATTTTGGAAAAGCTAGCGGGTCAGAAATATTTCTGTTTCTTAGATGGATATTCGGGATATAATCAAGTGGCTATATATCCAGAAGATCAGGAGAAAACCACATTCACATGTCCATTTGGCACATTTGCATTCCGAAGAATGCCATTTGGACTATGTAATGCACCGGCAACTTTCCAAAGGTGCATGTTGGCCATCTTTTCAGATATGGTGGGAGAATTCCTTGAAGTATTCATGGATGATTTTTCAATATTCGGGGATTCATTTGAAATTTGTCTGGAGAATTTGAAAAATGTACTGGGAAGATGCATAGAAACCAATTTGGTTCTAAGTTGGGAAAAGAGTCATTTCATGGTTAAAGAGGGCATAGTTTTGGGCCATATAGTGTCTGGAAGAGGTATCGAAGTGGATAAAGCTAAAGTTAGCCTAATCGCCAATCTTCCTCCACCCACTTCGGTAAAGCAAATTCGGTCATTCTTGGGCCATGCCGGCTTCTACCGCCGGTTTATCCAAAATTTCTCCCAAATTGCCCGACCATTAACTCTTCTCTTAGCCAAAGATGTCCCATTCCATATTGATGAGAAATGCTTGGAAGCATTTAAATCTTTAAAAGAGGCTCTGATCAAAGCTCCCATTCTCCAATCGCCTGATTGGTCTTTGCCATTTGAGATAATGTGCGATGCTTCTGATTATGCTATGGGGGCAGTACTGGGACAAAGAATAAATAAAAAACCTGTGGTAATTTATTATGCAAGTCGTACACTTGTAGATGCTCAAATGAACTATACCACCACAGAAAAAGAATTGTTAGCTGTTGTTTTTGCCCTGGAAAAATTTCGATCTTACCTTTTGGGGGCAAAAGTGATTATTTATTCTGATCACTCGGCATTGAAATATCTGTTGACAAAGAAAGATGCCAAACCAAGATTAATCAGGTGGATCCTACTCCTCCAAGAATTTGATTTAGAGATTTGGGACAAAAAGGGGTCCGAGAATGTGGTTGCTGATCATCTCTCCCGAATCATGATTTCAGATAATGAACCAATGAGAGATTCATTCCCTGATGAACCCCTCTTAGCCATTTCCCACATGTCACCACCATGGTATGCACATATTGTGAATTTTAAGGTGACTGGTCAAATCCCACAAGGATGGACAAAAAATGAAAAAGATAAATTCTTCTCTCAAGAGAAGTATTATTTTTGGGAAGACCCTGAACTCTTCAAAATTTGTCCAGATCAAATAATCCGGAGATGTGTGCCTGAAGAAGAACAACAAAGTGTTTTGAACTTTTCCCATAACCTTGCTTGTGGAGGTCATTTCTCCGGAAAGAAAACCGCAGCAAAGGTTTTACAAAGCGGTTTCTATTGGCCCACACTCTTCAAGGATGCTTATGAGTTCAGCAAAACATACCTAAGATGTCAAGCTGTTGGAAATATGACTAAAAGAGATATGATGCCTCTAAATCCAATCTTAGTGGTTGAAATTTTTGATGTTTGGGGAATATATTTCATGGGCCCTTTTCCACCATCTTTTGGATGCGAATACATCTTAGTGGCAGTGGACTATGTGTCTAAATGGATTGAAGCAATAGCCACCCGAACCAATGATCACAAGGTGGTGATGAAATTTGTACAGAAAAATATCTTCTCTAGGTTCGGATGGCCAAAGGCTATCATTAGTGATGGGGGTTCGCACTTCACTCATTCTCAATTTCGAGGATTGCTCAAAAGATATGGGATTACTCATAAGCTTGCTACTCCTTACCATCCCCAAACTAGTGGCCAAGTGGAGATATCCAATAGAGAAATCAAGAATATCTTGCAAAAATCTGTTAGGCCCGACAGAAAAGATTGGTCTGAAAGGTTAGATGATGCTTTGTGGGCCTATCAGACTGCTTATAAAACTCCTATTGGCATGTCACCATACAGACTAGTCTTTGGAAAAGCCTGCCATCTCCCAGTGGAATTAGAACATAGAGCTTATTGGGCTATCAAACAGGTCAATCTTGATCTAATCAAAGCAGGTTCACACCGAACCTTACAATTGAGCGAACTAGATGAAATAAGAAATGAAGCCTATGAGAACTCGAAAATCTATAAAGCCAAGACTAAAGTTTTTCATGATAAACATATTGTGAGGAAATCTTTCCACCCTCATCAAAAAGTCTGGCTATTTAACTCAAGGTTGCGTTTGTTTCCTGGGAAATTGAAATCAAGATGGGATGGGCCATTCTTGGTAATTAAAGCTTTTGACCATGGTGCGGTCAAGATCATGGATCCAAAAAATGGACAGACATTTACTGTTAATGGGCAACGCTTAAAACCTTACATTGAAAACCTTCAAAATTGTCCATTGGAATCCATGCAGCTAAGTGACCCACAATGAACATAATTTCGTCTGGCTGAAGACAATAAACTTAGCGCTTATTGGGAGGCAACCCAATCTTCTCATTTCTATTCTAATTATTCTCTTTTTCTTTTCTTTTAGAAAATTCATAAAAAAAAATCCACCATGGAGAACAGAGAAAAGCTTCGTCACATCTCAGGTTGTATCTCTCCTCATCATTAATTTTTGTGCATTTCTATGCCATTGAGGACAATGTCATTCAAGTTGGGGAGAGAATCATAATGCATATTAAATAAAATCAACAAAAATTGTGAAATTTTTTCAATTTTCACACAAATTTTCAAAAGAAAAATTGTTTCATTTTCACACCCCAACAGAAATTCATATCTACCAAACTTCATTTAGGGAATCTTGATCAAAAAATTGAGGTAAAAGGATGAGTAAAAGTTTGAGTTAACCCCTCTCTCTACAATGAATCACGACAGGATGATTTTCACACACACACGGTAACTTGGAAAGAGTGGAAGATCTTGAAAGTGTAGAGTTGCTTGAGTTTCCCGAAGTGTAGAATTACCCATTCTATTTTTATTTTTAGGTCAAACGAATGGAAAGTTAGGATTCGTAATAGGAGATCAAACCACTTAATACTTTAAGGAGGCGGTCACTTCGAAAAAAAAAGAAAGAAAGGGACAATCAGAAGCGTGAAAATCAAAAATATGCTTCAAAAGAGTCAAAGGAAGGACGGTGGCAAAAAGTATGCACCTCCCCTCAGACAGAAATAAAGAGAGTGGCAAAAAGTACGCACTCTCAAAGCACAAAACAATCGTGCTAAAGTCCTTCACAGCAAAATAAGACCAAATCCTAAAAAGTTTTAAGTCGGGGCGAAAACCGAAAAGCGAACCTAGCCAACTAATTCAAAGACCTCTTTTTCTATTCTCTCCCCTGAGTAATTCTACCCCAAGAGGCAGTAAAGGCAACGATATACCAAACAGGATAGAAATGAACTCCAATTACCTCAAATGATATGCACAATCACTTGTCATGATTCTAAGTATAGTGGGCGGGAGAACGAAAAACTTGAATTCCAATTACCTACCATTTGCAATAGATATCCTTTAAAGAGAAGTGTGATTCTTCTTACTAATCATGGTAGTCCTAATTTTTCAAATGATTGTATTGCTAAGGGACTAGCAATAATTAAGTTGGGGGGTGTGTTGAGTCTACGATTTTACATAAATAACATATCAAATTTACATAATTTGCTATCAATTTAAAGGACAAAATCACATGGAATGATAAGATAAACCATTTGCGCATTCAGAATCTGAATTTTAAAATTTCATCACTCCATGGATGGAATAAGGGTAGCAATTCCATTTTCTCAGCAATTATTTAATGCACAGTTGAATGATTTATGGCTATGAGAACTTAACTGTTATTTTATGTGAAACAGGACATGAACAAGCAGATGGCATAGTGGTTGGACCACCCGAACGTCAAGGAAGCAACCAGGGTTCGAATCCTGGCAAAAAGATCATTTTATTTTCGTATTTTAGCTTCAACTGGGGCCCACATGCCAACTAAGAGAGAAAGAAGGAGGGAATTCTGAAATTCAAAGAAAGGAGGATCCATTTTAGAAATTCGAAATTCAAAAATATCAATTAAATGTTTTAAAGAGGATCTCCTAAATTAAAGGGAACTTAATGAGAGGATTTTAAAATCTCTTTTGAAAATCAAAACCCCCTCTCTTTTCTATAAAACTAAGGGAGGAGGTCAAGGTGAGGGGGCTACAATTTTCAGAATTTTTTAAATCTCTCTCCCTCACTCCCACTGCTCTCTCTCTCTCCCTACGCATCTCTCTCTCTGCTTTTCCTATTTCTCTCTCTGTCATTTTCTCTCTCTCGCTCTGTTTTTCCTCCCTCTCCCGCAGCCTCTTTCTTTCTCTGTCAGTCCCTGCTCTCTCTCTTCCTCAGTGCTCTCTCTCTTCTCTTTCTCTCGCTGAAGCCCGCCATCCCACGTCAACGCCTGCACCGGAGACACGCGGAAGCCCCCGGTTCGTGCCAGCCGCCATCGAAGGGCCCACCGGCAACACGCGTCGCCCCTGCGCGTTTCGCAGGGGCCGTTCTCGTCGCCCGTGCCCGCTGCGTAGGCGTTTCCCGCCCGCAGCCGTCGCCTGCCGGGCCCGCTTCCGCCACGCGGCAGCACCGCCTGGTGCCTCGCCTGCCGCGCCGCACGGCTTGCCTCGGCCCGCCAGCCTCGCCTGCCGCGCCTCGCCGCCTCAGGCCCCACACGCCACTCGGCGGCCCAGGAGCGTTCGCGTGAAGGGGCATCGTCGCCCGTGCCAGGGACTCCCGCTCGCGCCGCCAGCACCTCGCCTGCCGCGCCAGTGCCTCGCCTGCCGCGCCCGCGCCGCCTCGGTCCACTGCACCGAGCCCCCCGGCATCTTCACAGAACCCCTATTGCCCATATGAGCCCCTTTGCTGCATTAGTATTTTTTTTAGTTTATTTAGTTTAGATGTTAAGCTTTCTCTCATGTATTTAATTCATAGCATGTAATTAATTCATTTTGCAGAATTCTGTTTTAAGTCTCTAAATAGAATAACATTTGTATTTCAATTGTTGGAAATTTTATTTTAGGTGTTTTAGTTCCTTTAAACTTGTGCATGTAATTAATTTTTTATAGTTTCTTCATGTTGGAAATTAGAGATAAACTCTTTAGAATAGATCTAATTGATTAGATTGTTGATTGATTAGGTAATTAGTTAATTAGTGCAATTAAGTCAAGCTCTCATTTCTAGATTAATCAAAATCCAAGGTTTTCAAAATTAAGATTCTATTTCCCTGTGGATTCGACTCGGACTCACCCTTACTATGGTTAAATTTAAGATGAATGAGCCGATTAAATTATAATTGTTAGCTATGATTTTTAACGACATAATCCCAAGCTATCAGCAGCCTACTATCTCTCTAAACTTCTCAACCCTGCTGAACAAAGGTACACAGCGATGGAGAAAATATGTGCAGCACTTGTATGGGTGGTTCAGAAATTGAAGCATTACTTTCTAGCCCATGAAGTTCACCTCACCGCTAGGATGAATCCGATCAAGTTTCTCCTTAAGAAATCAATCCTTACTGATAGGTTAGCACGATGGCAGAGTTTTCTATTTCAATTTGATATCACTTACATTCAGCAGAAAGCGATCAAAGGGTATGCCATCGCAGAACATAATGCTCATCATCCCCTTCCTCGTTTTGATCAAGTCCGATCGGAGTTTCCGGATAAGAAACTGATGTCCATAGACCGAATCAAAGATGATATGTGGACTCTGCATTTTGACGGAGCTCTGAATTCTTACGGTAAGGATATCGGCATTGTTCTGTTAACACCTGAAGGTGTCACCATTCCACAAGCCTTTCAGCTTGACTTTCTAGTCACTAACAATATAGCTGAATACGAGGCGCTCCTTACTGGCCTCGAGGCTGCTCATCTCCATAGTGCCACCAAACTCAGAATTATGGGTGATAGCCAATTGATTCTTTGCCAGGTGTTAACCAAATATTGAACTCTTGATCCTAAGCTCAAGCCTTATCAAGAACTCATTTATGCTTATGCCAAGCTTTCACAAAATTGATCTTCATCCATGTTCCTCAGAATTAGAACATCTTAGCTGACGCTCTAGCTTCACTTGCATCATCCCTCAATTTCCTAATCAGCAGACAATCCGAATCAATCATTGTTCATAGGTATAACGACCCGCCATCCTATGACCGGAGACCCGGTCACTAAATGGATGTCGGCCCATTAACTGCGGGTTCACACCCGGATCTCACACAACACATCTGGAGGAGTAAGTGCTAAACAAGGCTAAATATAACAATCACACGGACTACAAAGGTAAGCAAGTGCGCAGGAAGGAAAATAACAATGGCCGTATATAGTCCGACAATAATTACATGTCCAACAAATTAAATAAGTACATGCAGAAGGAAAGTACAAGAACATCGGGGCATACCCTGGAACAGAGACAGCTGCTGGTCCGCACACCAAGAAGGCACCACACACCTCCACACGCCGCGAGGTCCACACCTGAAACCGCAGGGAGTGAGCCACACCAGAAATGGGCTCAGTAGGGATCATCCGATCCCCTGCCTCCCACTCACACACCCACAAGTGTAACAACAGGAATATGTGGCAATTAAGTAAAGCAGTAAACATAGCACCCAACTCTGACATGAAACGAACGATAAGCAGTGTAGCAAGAACCATTCTAGCAACCCGAAGAACCCAACACAGAGTCACGTCTCACAGTCAAAGTCCACGAAGCGACTAAACCACACTGTCGACCGCAGTCAAACGTCGCCTCCCAACACTACCACCACTGCTCACGCATGTCCACCCCTACAGTGTTCCGGGGCACTGTAGGGTGAGGCAGTGAGTCAAACTAGGACTAGCTGGAACCAGTGTACCGCTACTGCCAGCTACGTGTGCACACAAGCAGTCTAGACTACTGTCCTACCGTCCGGATTGCCTCCATGCTAGGCCTCAGCGCTTCAGGAGGGCCCTGGGGACCGGCGAACCCCCGTCAAGCCGAAGCTACAGGAACTACCCACAACCCTAACCTCCCGGGCTGCGTCAGGCCAAAGGGCTAAGGGTACACACGTAACCTTGATCAAAGGTCACATCAGGCCCAGTGGCTACAGGGGTAAAACAACTCCAACAGTACCACAACCAGCTCCACAGCAAGAAACGCGCCGAAAGCTGCTACGACAAACTGGGAAACCCCGACCCGCTGAGGACAAACAACGACCCCTCGGATAGCACACCGGCTACTCCGGCCCGTCGGGCTCAAGGCGATCCTGCTTCCCTCAGCCAAAGGTAAAACACAACATGTACCCCTTCTCCCACCCGTACGGCACAATGCCTCACAGACACCATGACCCTGTCCCCATCAGTCCATGGTGACAAACGTACACCACAGTTGTTCCAACCCACAATCACATAAACATGTACACACATATAACATGATGTAATTCCATTCACGCAGAAGTCCTCAGTCTCAGTGTACAACGTAAAGCATGCATTTCAGTCGTCCCACAGTGAAAACACATGATAAAACCAGGATTACACAGTTCTGTCTTGAATCGCGTCGACCGAGGTCGACGCCATTCAAGTCCCTCAGATAGGTTCATTGAAGCTAGATTATTCCCTGAAACGCGTCGTCATAGGGAGTCGCCTATTTGAAGCGCGTCCAGGTCCACATACGCCATTCACACCGAAATTCCAAATTTACAGACCCTCACTCGGGGTGATTTTCCTGTCTAAATGGCGTCATGATGTCCCGACGCCCTTCTGAAAGGCGTCGTCCATCCATGACGTCATTTAGCACCAGAACCCCTATCTTGCAAAATCTCGAACAGGGAGGTTTCTGCCCTAAAAGGCGTCGTACTGCCCTGACGCCCTTCTGAAAGGCGTCGACCAGGCACGACGCCGTTTAGCGCCAGAAACCTGGTTCCCTGGTTCGAACCGAGGGTTTCTCCCTTAACCCCAGACACCCCGAAAAGCCCGAAAACAAGAAGGGGAGGAAGAGGAATTCAACTACCACGAGCATGCTATGAATCCACGATCACAAGCACAGCCATTCCCACAAGGAAACCCCCTAAACATGCTCAATCTAGCCCAAACACGTCATGACACGCCAAGGAAAACACGAGCAACACATGCAAGGTTCGTCCCCCTACCGGTTCTTGAACTCCACCAAGCTCCGTGCCGCCAACCGCCGCACCGCAGACCGCCGCAGGTACCCTCGAGGACGCCGCCACTCCGCCGGGACGTCGGCCGCCGTCCGGAGAAGGGAACGCCGCGAAGGAGGTGGTGGAGGTAGAGGTGAGGGGTAAGGAGGCTATGGAGTGGTTGGAAGAGGAAGAAAAGGAAGGGAAGGGGAAGAAGAGCGTTGAAGAGGGCGGAGAGGGCGAGGAGAGAGAGAGAGTGAAGGCGAGAATGAGGGAAAGAAGGGGAGGCTCGCGGGGTCAATCCGAATCCAGCTAAAATGCGTCGATCGAGGCAGACGCCTATCAGTCTGACAGGACGGCCGTACTGACAGCGGTCTGAAACGCGTCGCCCACCGTGGACGCCGTTCAGACGACAGGACAGGCCGTACTCTCGCGGCCCGAAACCCGCCCACGTGGCGCACACGTGGCACAACAACCAGCAGACCTAAATGGCGTCCACACAACCTGACGCCTTTTGAAAGGCGTCGAGCAGTGATGACGCCATTCAGACTGAAATCTCAAGACCCCACAGGGTCCAAACCAAGGGATCCGGCCCGAACCCGACCCGAATACAGAACTCGAAACCTCAGTCCTTACAATAGGCGTCTTTCACCCGCCGTGAAAGACCCTTCATTTCTTAAAACTAAGGAGAAGCTGCTGAAGAAGGTCAAAGATGGAAATATTGTGGAAAAGAGAGAGATAATGTTTTGGAATTACAAGAAGAGATGAATGATGAAGAGAAGCCATGGGATTATGAAATTGCCAAATATTGCGAAGATCAATCATATCTTGAAGAAGCCACAGCTAAGGAGAAAAGGGCTATCAAGAGAGTTGCTCAAAGGTATACCCTAGTTGGGGGAGCACTATACAAAAGGGGTTTGATGGAGTTCTTTTAAGATGCTTAGATGACGATGAGGTTTGGAAGATCATAGAAGGGGCTCATGTTGGAGTTTGTGGTGGCCATGTTAATGGACAAATGCTAGCAAAGAAGATCCTTAGACAAGGATTCTATTGGCCAACCATAGAAGAAGATTGTGTAGGATATGTCCGTAGGTATGCCAAGTGTCAACTTCACGTCGATAAGATTCATTCTCCTGCATCTTCACTCCATCTTGTTTCCTCCCCATGGCCTTTCTCTATGTGGGCTTTCGATGTCATTGGACCCCTTTGCAATCCTAATTTCGGCATTAAGCAGAAGTCTTTCATCCTCACGGTAACGGAATACTTCACCAAGTGGGCGGAAGCTAAAGCGTATACGGAAGTCAAAGCATCAACCGTCTGCAAGTTTATCATGAAGAACATCATCATGAGATTTGGAATTCCAAGCACCATCGTCACCGACAATGGACCTCAGTTCGTGTCACAAGAGCTGAAAGACCTCTGCAACAGGTACAAAATTACATTGCATCATTCGTCTCCTTATTATACGCAAGGCAATGGCCAAGCAGAGGCAACTAACAAGACTTTGATAAAAATCATTAAAAAGACGTGCAAGTCTAATAAATTCACAGACTGGCCATAAAAATTGATTGAGGCTCTATAGGCACACCGAACTTCAATCCGCACGCCCACTGGGCAGACTCCGTATTCCTTAACATTTGGAATGGAGGTGGTAGTTCCATACGAGATCTTCGTACTGTCATTAAGAGTACAATTGAATAAGAAATTTTCTATTGATAAACACCATTCAGCACTCCTTGCTCAATTGGAACTCTTAGACGAGAAAAGATGGTCAGCTGCTAATCATGCAAGAGTATATCATAATAGATTAGCACGTTTTTATCAAAAGAAAGTCATCGAATGCAAGTTCAAAGTTGGTGAAATGGTCGTCAAAAGAATCTTTGTAAAACTCTGTGGTCCGCGCTCTAAGCTCCAACCCAATTAGGAAGGACCATATGTTGTATCGCATGCTTTTCCTGGTAACGCTTACTGTTTAGTTAATGCAGAAGGGCAAGAGTTAACTCACTCCTAGAATGGTCTACATCTTAAGAAATACTACCCTTAGGTTAAAGAATCGATCAGCATGGTGCAAAGACCAGTGGAATCAGAAAATTTAAAAACTCAAATTCCCTTATCAGTCTAGATAATTTAATTCAAACACATTACTACACATATTGAGACGTTTGATTCGTGAGTAACAAAAGATGTGAAGTCCGAAGGAATACTGAAAGTTTGACTGAGGGTGTAAAGTGAAAATCATTCGTTTTAAGTAAAATTCTGTTTTTACACTCGGCCCACGATGTTGGAACGAGGCTTAAATTAGACTACCAAGAATACCTGTCATCTTAGTAGGAGGCCGTAATAAAAGAAAAGGGCGAGATCCGTCCCATAAAAAGAAAGTGAAAAATCAAAAGGCAAAAGCCAAATATCAAATCAAAAAGCCATTACAGTACGAAGGTTACACCAAGGCCATGAAGTGAAATAAAAGGGAACGCAAGGTCGATAAATACCCCAGAAAGAAACTGACCGAACTCCAACAGATATTAGGGTAAGAAAGGAACATCTTTTTGAGTCTCCGGAACCTTATCGTGGGCTTTCTAAACCAATTCTTCATTTTTTTCTGAAGAGGCGTACTCCAAGCTTAAGAAACGACCTAGATTGACTAAGGGTCAGACCATCCAATGTGATCACGAATGAAAACACAAGTTCAAGCACGATGAGACTAAGTTAGATTATTGAAGAACAATCTGGGAATTCAGTTAATAGGAATATGTTCTTTTGATCTAAGTACCATGCTGGTCTTTTAGTTTGCACATTACTCCCAAAATCCAAAAAAAATACATATTTTAAAATCCAAAAAAAGTACATACTTCAAAATCCAAAAAAAGTATATATTTCAAAATCCAAAAAAAATACATATTTTAAAATCAAAAAAAAAGTACATATTTCAAAATCCAAAAAAGTACATATTTCAAAATACAAAAAAAGTACATATTTCAAAATCCAAAAAAAGTACATATTTCAAAATCCAAAAAAAATACATATTTTAAAATCCAAAAAAAAAGTACATATTTCAAAATCCAAAAAAAGTATATATTTCAAAATCCAAAAAAAAGTACATATCTCAAAATCCAAAAAAAAATACATATTCTAAAATAAAAAAAAATACATATTTTAAAATTCAAAAAAAGTACATATTTCAAAATCCAAAAAAAGTACATATCTCAAAATCCAAAAAAGATACATATCTCAAAATAAATAAATATATATATATATATATAGATATTTTGAAAATCTAAAAAAAAAGATAGATTTGTCAAAATCCAAAAAAATGTATATATATTTGTTCCAAAACCCAAACAAAATGAATATTTCAAAAACAAAAAATATTTTAATTAGCATCTGCTTGTAACATTTGGTGTGCTTCATTCCTTTATTTTCAGCAAGCATCTGCATGCTTGTATGTTGCATTTTATTTCGTTATTTTCTTTAGTTCAATTGTTATTTCCTTTGTTAATAAAAGCTATGCCTCTTGACCCTTCTACCAATGATAGGATTAAGTAGCCGGTTACTTAACCGGGCAAGGGGCTAAGCCTAAATAGATACTTAACCTGTTTTCTGAGTCATAAACATGGCACAGGGTTAAAGACACAAGGCACAAAGTTGAAGGCAAAAGTTTCATATATATATATATATATATCAAAATATGTTTTTATATAGGATTCACAAAAAAAAGAAAATACATATAGCAGCCGTCAAGGCTGACTCTCCCCAGCCCCCTCGTCGAACTGGCTTTGAACTTCATCAGGAGCATCCAGTGCCGGTCCTCGGCTAGGCGGAGGAGGAGGCCCCATCAAACTCGGTCCAGCTTGGCCCGATGATATGGCCATGCTCGCGGTGAACGCACTTCCATTCCTCATTTACTGCGCTCGCTGGCGGGCACGTCGGTAACGCTCCTCCACGCTGCATCGCTCATACTCCGCAACGCCAAGCTGGACCCGAAGGGCGGTCAGCTTAGCATCGACCCACTGTCGCTCTTGTCGCTCCCGGTCCTCGGTAAGTATCTTAAGACGAGTCTGGAGACGTGTAAGCTCTCAAGGAAGATCGTCGCTGGAGAGGCGTGCCAGCTGCTCCTCCAAAGCCCTGATGCGGGCAGCATAAGCCTCAACACAAGCAGCCGCTGCAGGAGAACGCTCTAACTCCGCCTCAGCCCTCTGAAGGGTCTCCTGAAGCTTAGTGACCTACAAGAGGAGACACTGTCAGTTCAAGATAATCAAGTAAATCAAGTTCAACAATGGAAGAAGAAGGATGGAACCTACTCGAGCAGCCCGATCCTCCTCCGCAAGAGAGGCTCGGTGGATGGCAGAGGCGAGCTGACTCTGGAGGTTAGCCAAGGCAGCCTCGCGAGTAGTTGTGTATGAAGAAGATGAGGCTCCATATGAAGGGGGAGCCGCCTGGGTATAGACAGCTCGCTGCACCAAAAGACTAATCGTCAAAACAAGTCAATTCATTAAAATGTTCATACATGCATGCATACATACCAAGTCAAAAAGTTCCTTCTGGACATGTTTCAACTGGGCCTCGGCGTCCTGAAGACAGGCCCGGAGGTTGATGATGACCGCGTCTTGCGCATCCTGCATATCATACATACACATATTCATTCACAAATATGAACAAAGATAATAATAAAATGAAATAAGCACGAATCATACTTACTTTGAGAGGTCGGAGGAGCCGTAGCTGATCGGCGTAATGTGTCCGGTACTGTTGGAGGTAGGCTGCGCTATCCACCGCGTGTGACTCAACCTGGACACCCCAGCGGTGCCAGTCCTCATACTGCTCCGAGAACTTGGCACGCCAGTCCATGAGGGCCTGCTTGCCCCTCATGCTCCTTCCGACACCCTATGGGACCTCCTCGTCCACCCAATCCTAGTGGAGGCCCAGTGTTCTCATTACGAGCCGGAGGCGGAGGGGCTCGATCTCGTTCAGGCAGTGAAGCTACATTTGCTTGCCGAACCGCCTCCGACCAGCCGTCACCTACGGCTGGCCCTCCTCACCCATGCCCATATATGGGCTCCAGATCACCTGCATATAGGTTAGATGCATTCATATAAATAAATTTTAAATGAAACATTGCATTTAATGAAAATGGACAATTAAAAGACTTACCAAGAGCTCCGGATAATCAAGGAACTGACGGCGGAGGGCCGTCAGCTGGTGGTGCCGTGGGGCCGTATCCACGATTGGCTGCCAACGGCGAGCCAACGAGATAGCATCCGACCTCACGATCCTCGCTCGGCCAAGCGGGAAGTAGTAATAGCTCCACACCTGCATACATGAACATGTAAGTTAGAAAAGCATCATATCATTGCATTTCATATCATAAATAAATAATTAAATAACTTAATACTTGGAGGAACGTCGAGAAGCCGCTGATAGTCGTCTCACGGTCCAGCGTGACCGCAGAGAGATCGGCGAACAGGTGGGCCAGGAGGGCCGCACCCCATGCATACTCGTGCAGACTCTCTAAATCATCTAACAAACTAAGAAACCTACAGTGGATATGGTCGCCCTTCGTACCGAAGAGTAACCGACCAAAGAAGAAGACAAGGAAGACTCTCAACTGCCTATCTACCTCATCTACCTGATCAGGGTTACTACAATAGACGACAGAGGAGGACTCAGCAAACCTACCTACTCCTAAACTCCTCCTGGGTCTCATCAGACCGACGCCGGGGCTCCACTAGACCTAAGGTAGCCTCTACCTTCACTCTAGGGACTATCCTAGACTCCCTATTTAGGCTGGATACCTCTATCCCTTGCAGGGCCTCAGCCATCTTACAGTAATCAGGGTAAGTCACCCCGCTCATCAGTCTACCCTCTGCCGTAAGACCTATAATCCTAGCTACATCCTCTAAATAGGGGATCATATGTCCCCAGGGCATTAGGAAAGCCCTGCTTTCTATATGCCAGCGCTCCCTGAGCGCTTGGAGAAAAACCAAGTTGAGCCAAAATGGCTCGATCTCCAAGATCTCCCCAAACCCCATCCGACGCAGCCGCGCCTTTTGGAAGTATACAACCGTAGGGAGGCTGACCTGTAGATGCTACAGAAAGCCCACTATAGAGATAGGCTAGAATCGCTGTGCCAATTTGTTTTCCCTCAAAGATCTCGCAGATTGCGCTAACTTAATCATCCTCCAGTATGTTGTCTTGGGCAGGAAAGAATAGAGCTCCATCTAGGCACATGGTGAATGCTTTCATCACGTTCTTAGTGTCATCCTCTCTGAGATCTTCAATCTCGTACAAAAAGTCCACTTTGCTAGCTTTGCAAGATTAATCCCTTTCTTAGTGAGGCATCCTTTAACTTCTTTTGGATCCTTTATGATCTTCATCAACAATTGTTGACCTGTGATCTTCTCCCTCATCAGAGCCATCTTATTCAGGATTACTTCATTGTTGTTCAACTTGATCTTAGGAAGGCCCAATAGAAGTTCGACCTCTTAAAGAAGAATAGTGCATTCAAATTCAGGAAAAAGGAAAGTATGGGTTTGAGGATGCCATAACTCAATCAAGGCACCTATAGCCGCCTAGTCTACGTTTGAACTCTTGTAATGCTTTGCATGGACTACTAGACTTTGGATATTCCACTTGGAAAGAAAAGATTGTATGGAAATAGTAATACTTTTAGCAAGCTTACAAATCCAAGGAAGGGATGTGAATTTTCTTAGACCAGGAAAAAGAGGATATGCCTAGAAGAATAAAAGAAAAAGTTGCCATAATTCCATGAAGAACTTGAAGAACATGGAGAAAAAAGGAAATCGAAGAAGGGAATTGAAGAAAGAAGAATTGAAAAGGATTTAACTTATTTGGAAGTTAGGATCTCTCCCACTAAGATGATCTTTCACAATAGAAAGCTTTTCTAGCGTCTTCTTCATTCTCTTGCTTGAAGAATCCATCTTGTTCTTGAACTTTTCCTTCTTGAAAACCTTGAAATCCTTGAAAATCCTTGAACTTTGGAGAAAATCTCTTGCTTTTATCTCTACATTGTGTTAGGGTTGCCTTCATACAAGTTAATGAAGTTTATATAGAGAGAATTGCGATTCTAGGAACTCTTTTTTGGATTAGAGAAGGGATGTGCATGAAAAGAGTTGGAAGCCGGATTGAAGACAGCCAGAACCTGTTTCTGTGACTGAAAGGTGTCGGTGAATAGTGACATGTTTTGGATGAATGGCGTCAGTGCGACACGACGCGTTTCAGGGTTTTCTGTTATTTTTCCGAAATTCAATATTTATCCATATTTTGATGCTTAATTAAATACTTGCTTGAAGTTACTGATGAGTTTTTAGTGCAGAAATTCAAAGAAATGATTGCAAAGTTGAAAATTTCGAGAAGATCCCACTGTGGGAGTTTATGAGTCCCGACCGTGTTTAAAAAGACGGTTATCTCTATCCCTTGTATTCTTTCATATAATTGATTTGCATTATCATTATTATATGTTAAATATTTATTAGAGTATATCAAAGACCTTGTGGTTTTGATGAAACTGGAATTTGAGTTCCCTTCCAACAAAAACAGTGATAATTCAAGAGAATTCTTAATCGCACGGATAGGCCGTTGGATTGTTAATTAGTGAGGATGATGGTTACACTTTTGTGAAACAGTGCGTAGATAAACGAGCTTCGGCTTAGTACTGAATTATAAGAATTGATATATTGACTCATTAATAACAATTTAACAATATTATCCTTGATTAATTTATATTTTATTTGATTTTATATTTTTCTTTTAGCCCAGCATGCATCATGTAAGACTTTGATATAACTGTGATAAGAATTAATTATTGATTAAGTTTTAGACCATTAATAAAATAAATCCTAACATGATATGAAATATTCCATTCTGAATTGAGTATCTTGATTATCTTTAAGGTTCACTTGAAGATACCTTTGGAATTCTATCATTTCTTGGATTCTTTATCCAACATTTCTTGTTTTCTTTTAAGATCCATCATAGTTGCAGTACGTCCACATTGTCTGGCAATCGCTCCCTATGATGAAACCTACAGGATTTGTGACCTAGGGTACTTCCCAATCCATGGAGGTTGATCGACCTTATTTTATTTCCTTGTCTATCTCATCCAGACAAGATTAATTCCATTGATCTCTTTGAGTTATCTTCATTGATGATTTTGAGAAAAATTCCAAACATGTGTTCTTAAGAGCGTGTCTCATCACACCTTGGCATCACATTTCCATTACATTCCATTTTACTTCACTCCCTTGCAAAGACGATGCCAAGGTGAGGTAACTGTAGACACGTCAATTTTGACATCATTTTGAGTAAATTTCATATCATATAATAATACCTCAAAATGGTCTAATATTTAATCCTTAGTTAATTTTTATTAATATTTCTGGATTAATTATCTAAATGACATCCGGTCAAACAGACATAATTTAAGTTTATTAAAGAAATTAATTTTAACTAAGATTTTTAATCAAACATGAAGGATTCTAAAAGACGTCGACCTGTAAAGACGCTATTTAAGATTTATTCTTATTTCGATTTTTAATTAATTTGTTAATAAACTAAAATACGTCTGCCCTGCACGACGCCATTTAGGTTTCCTAATGTGTTCAAGTTTCTTCTTCCCGATGTTTATCCTTATCTTAATTAAGCTAAAAGACGTCTCCCATGGGCGACGCGTCTTAGTTAATTACAGATAACGATGAATTAGGCTGTATTTATCTGTTTCTTAGTTGGATTGGCTTCAAACTCCTTCACGTTAATCTTTAAGTAACCGCGGATGTGTGAACTTAAGTCTATAAATACCCAAGTCCTTGGCCATTAAAAAGTTAGTGATTATTAGTGATTAAAGTGATAATTGGTGATTATTGGAGTGATTCTTTGAGAGAGACGACGTCCGAATGCTGAAGGATCGAGGCGCTGCTACTACTTCCAGAAGTCGTGAAGCTTCGTCCTTTCTTCATTCTTTCTTCGTCCTTTCAAGAGCTTTCAAGAACCAAGGCTTTCTAGGGGCCATCCAACTTAGTTCTTAATCAATTTCTGCACGTTTTGTTCATATTTTCATCATATTAGCATTATAATTTCATCATATCACTTCATGCAACACACTCACTAGCATATAATTTCCAATCCATGTTAAAGGGGTTTCAAAGACCACAAACAAGTGAGTTCATTCGTTTAAGTTGCATGATTGAAATTATTGTTGGAATAGATACTACATCTATTTGAGTTCTTATTGTTCTTCCTCTCTTTCTTTCTTTCTACTTTTTGGCAAGGTACAAAAGAAGATTAAGAGGAGAGAATCAACAACAAGAAAATCTAGATGATCTTCAAAGTCCAATAAGCATTCAAAGCAAGAACAAAATCAAAAGGGCTCTTTTTCTTCAGCCGGCTGAAGTTAGAGAATCAAGGACTCCAACATCTACCAATTCCAAAACAGGTAAGTGATCAATCTTTGTCTTTTGGAGCTTTTTAGTCAAAAGTTTCTGGCGATCACATAGTTTTTAATAGTTTTATTTGTCATTTAATCAACAAAATTTTCATGATAATCACACATCACTATTTGAGCACTCACAATATCTTGTTGGTAGGTTTTTGAACTTTGACCTTGACTAATGAATCCCTAACTATGGGTTATCAATAAGTCAAGTGATCGGGTTCAGGGAAATGCCCTCGAAGGTAATTGTGTGTTCAATACAGGATCATCCGCTCTCGGTAGTTTGAGAGAGAATGTTCCGGGAATGATGCGCTTAAGTCCCTGACTAGGGTGGACTCTGTATCAGATAAAGAGTTATCTGATATAGATTAGCAGCATCTGATTCAAGTGAATCGACCGACTAGGGTTTAACAGTAAACCATACCCTAGGTCGATTTGGGAACATTGTACGGATGAAGGATTATATCCGCGCGGTAACCGTTGACGGAAAGGTTTCAATAGAGGGTTGCGATAACCCAGTGCCATCCAGGATCACGCGATGTTGCTTGGCATCCAACGTGATCGGAAGCCCGTCCGAATTTATTGTGAGACATTAAATTCAGCCGATTAATTAAATATAAGGATATTAATTAATTCAGTGGGTCCGTAAAGAGTTACTGGGCTTAATGGGTTATTAACTAGACTGGTAATTGGGCCTAGAGGGTCACATGCAAAAGGTTTTCAAGTCGATGGATAATCCAACAGGATTTCGGATAAGTCTGGGTTTTCATGAAAAACCGCAAAGAGACTTATTATAAAAGAACGGATACTACGTCGGGGGCCAGCAACCCTAATCTAGCCGTCGTTCTTTCTATCTCTCTCCTCTCTACTGGGCGTGCGACACGAGGCGGCCATCTGGAGGCTCCGCTTTGACTCCCGACTGCTTCGCCTTCCGTCCGACGGGAGATTCCGAATCCGCATGTTGCAGCGGATTACGTGCATCCAAATGGGATCCACGAACGCCACATCGAGTGAGGAGGCAAGGACGATCCATTGCGAGGAGAAGCGTATGGATACCACTAAAGGTCGGGCACCTGCACGGCTTGCAGCATCGCTCCGACGGAATCGGAAAACGAACACGGATTCGAATCCGCGCAAGGTAAATCCGATTTACACCGGTCTTATTTTGTTGATCGAAATGGGATGGATCCGATCCCGAAATAATTTTATTCCCCTGCGTTTTCAGTCGGATCCCGACACAGTGATTCCAACAGTGGTATCAGAGCTAGGTTACCCTGTGTTCTTCGCCGTTTCGGATTCCGAAATTTAATTTTCTATTTATATTTCATGCTTATAATTAGATTAAATTTAAGGTACCATGTTCATAGGATGAATATGTTTAATTTGATTGATTTAGTTCCCACAAAATCAATTTCTTTTTGGTTTATTGTGTTCTTCGTGGGACGAAGAACGACGTTTCTTTGGTGTTGTTTGGATGATCACATGCGATGTGAAGAGTCCGAATAGGGATTTGGTGTGACCATGGATTCCCCCTGCCACCAACGACACTACCTCTAGCGCCGGTGAGGCATAGACGGCGGCCACCGGCCGTCAATGGTTCTCCCCTCCCTACAGATCCGTCGGATGTTCAAAGGGGTCAAAGGACCCTTTAAAGAGGGGGCCGGAGCATGCATAGGCGCCGTCCGGTGCCAGCCAGGTGACCGGCGACGGTCCGCCCCCCCCCGGCACTGGACACCCCCCTTCATTCCCCCCTGGGCCCTGCTTGCAGGCGCCGCCGTCGGGTAAAGTGGGGGGGGGGGGGGTGCCTGGTTTGGGCCATGCGGCTAGGGTTTCCTAGCCGTATGGTCCGACTGGACCGGGCCGGGCTCAGACCGGGTCTGAGCCTTGAGCCCCCTAGCTTGGGCCCAGGCACACTTGGTCCGAACCCCAGGCTTAGCTGGGCTGAACCCTGGTTCAACCAGGGGGGGGGGGGGGGAGGGAGGGGGCTGACCCACCTTGGGTTATATTATTTTGGGTTTTGATTTTTTAAATTGTTTTAAAACTTTTAAATTTTCAAAAATGTTTTGAAATTGAAGTTTTATTCAATTTAACTTTCAAGAGACTCATAATAAATTCTTTAGTTATTATCTTAATCAACAAATGTTGTTAAGTATAATGGTTAATTACTCATTTAAATGTTAAATAGATAATTAACCTTAACATAATAATCTAAGTGTTAGATTAATATAAGACAATAGCAAATGACTAACAATAATTAATCTAAACGTTAGATTAATTTTTTATTCACATGGAATATTTTAGAAATTTATATTTTGGAATTTTATGCGCATTTGATGTGTTATTATTGCTTGTTTAAATTTGATTTAAATTAGCATGCCTAGACTGAAATTTTTTCAAAATTCTAAATGCAAATTTTGTTTGGTCTCTGGTTTTATGAAACCTAAAATTAGTTATTTTCGAAAACATTCTTTAGCCATTTGATGTGCAATTCATGTGTGGTTTGCTTTAACTAAAAACTGCACGGTGGTCATGGATTGGCACTTAGATAATTATGGATGTGGATGTGATTGTGTGGTTTATTGTTTATTAATAAATAGAGGTCTGTAAACCTCTCTCTCTCACATTCCATTGTATTTCTATCTCCCTCCTTGATGTAATTATGAATTTATGATGTAATTTGATCGAGGCGGCTGCGCACGGAGCGAGGATGATCCACAACTGCAACCAGATGAAGATGAAGAAGTTCATTGAATCTATGGGTTTGCAGACTCATGATATAAACTGTTATATTGTGTGTGTGTGCGTGTTTGACTGTCTGGCTCAAGTCAAACCGCAGTGCCGTCCATGACCACACTAATGACATGTGATGCGTGTGTTTTTACTTTGATTGTGAATCAAATTAGCTAGGTTATTAGTATAAATATATATTCGATATATCTAATACTATCGCCTAGGATGAGACCAAACTAATTAACATAAAACCTTTGTTTCAAATTCTACGCCGTAACGCAAGTCATTGAAAATACACCGCGTGGCTCTCCATCGATATGATTAATAAAACTTAATACATCAGTGGCAGATACTATGTGTTTACCCGAGGTTTGCCATTGTCTGTTAAGAGGACTGTTGATCATGGCATTAGATGCCAATGGATAAGAGTAGAGGAACGATATAGTTATCCACGTGTTTACCCGAGAACTATATTTCTACTCTACTCTGTCACGTATTGGTGGTAAAACTTAGACTGTGAATAATGGTCTACTGTGTTTATCCGAGACCATTAAACCTGGGAGTCGAAGTATGATCAGATATTGCAAGGAGTTGCAATTATCATGAGATGATTGCTCTGAGAGAACAGTATGATACTATGTATTTACCCGAGGTCATACTGTAATGCTTAGAGATTCTGATACCTACTAGGAGACAGTTGGCGTCTCCCGTTCTATATATCTGAAGGTTATACAGTCCGACGAAAATTAGTGGGAATAAAACTAGATAAACAAAGTCCATATCTTGTTTTAAATAAACTGATAGTCTGCTAATTTTAATTTGATTATCTCCTGTAAGCTAAAATGTCGCACCACAACCCGTTGCGTGGCATACTTGATGTCAATCGTTTGACAAGCCCAAATTACTCGGACTGGCTCAGGAACCTGAAGATTGTCCTCAGGTCTGAGCAGATTGCCGACGTCTTGGATAATGAACCTCCTACTGAACCAACATTAGATGCCCCAGAGAAGGAAATTATTGCATATGAAAAGTGGAAGGAAGACTCCACCTTGACCCAATGCTACATGTTAGCCTCTATGAGCAATGAGTTGCAGAGGCAACATGAGGAGATGGATGCTAAATCCATCATGCTCCATTTGAAGGAGTTGTTTGGTGAGCAGAGCAAAATCGAATGATATGAGATATCTAAGAATCTGTTCAAGGCTAAGATGGCAGAGCGAACTTCAGTACAGACTCATGTACTGAAGATGATAGAATGGGTGGAGAGGCTAGATGCTCTTGGAGTTACACTTCCCAAGGAGATGCATACTGACCTCGTGTTATCTTCCCTTCTACAATCTTATGCTCAGTTCATTGTTAACTTTAACATGAACAAGATCTAGACCACCTTAGCCAAGCTACTGAACATGTTGAAGACTGAAGAGGGGAACCTTGTGAAGGATAAACTCCAGAAGGATAAACCCCAAATCCTCATAGTTGGTAAGACCAACAGAAAGAGCCTTGCAGTCCAAGCCTTTCAAAAAGGCAAGAACAAGGTTCAGAGAAAGCAAAAGGTTGTCAAGAAAGACAAAGGTAAGAGTGCTAAGAAAGGTGATTGCTTCTACTGTCACCAGAAGGGCCACTAGAAGAGGAATTGCAAAGAATACCTCAAGGACAAGGCTCAAGGAACTGTGAAGTAGCATGACGCTTTAGGTATCTATATTGTAACGACCCGCCACCTTATAATCGGGGATCCGATTACTAAATGGGTATCGAATCATTAAATTTGGAGCCAAACCAGGATCTCGATAAGTTTGGGAAATAAATGATAAACTAACCTAAACATCCACATCACATCGAATTGTAAAAGAAGTGCATAAATTAAAAATTATTACAAATCGACTTGACTCAACAATTAATTACATACTCCAACAGAAAAGAAATAATTAAGCATACATGCCAGAAAAGAAAATAACAACTACATCGAGACATACCTCGATACAGCGGCTGTTGGCGCACAACCCAAGGCAACACTCTCCTCGCTACGCCTGTTTGGAACCCTCACCTGAAAACCACAGGGGGTGAGTCTCATTGAAAAAGACTCAGTAGAGATCATCCGATCCCCACCACCCACTTACACACCCACAAGTGCAATACACAATTATAGGCAATTTAACTAAATAAAGTAGTAAACACAATTCCCAGATTTTGATATAAAACACACACATTTATAACAGTAACATGCACGATTATGAAACCACCCTACCACGAAGTCCACGACTAGCGTTTCGACTAAACACACAAGTCACACGGCCGAACGCGGAAAACATCGACCCGCTGAGACCAAACAGCAACCCCTCGGATAGCATACTGGCTACACTGGCCTAACCTGGCTCAAAGTGGTTCTGCTTTCCCCAGTATGAGTGACACTCCTAATGTACCACTCCCACACCGGTACTAGCTATACCCCGGGGTACACCAAGTGACCCTCTCTCTAAGCGTCACCCCACCACTCCCACACCGGTACCGTGTCACTCCCACACCGACACAGGGTGCCTAAGCGCTAACAACTATCACTCTAGGCCTACAATCGCGCAAAACGCAACACTGTGCGATCTGATCATATAGAAATCATCGTCCTCGAGTATATTTCCAAACATGCATTTATCCAACTATCTAACAATGTAAACAAATGTTAATTACATGCTCTAATGAGATTCTGTCTTGAATCGCATCGCCCAAGGCTAACGTCATTCAAGACCCCTAAACTGGTTCATACGAAAACTGGCCTCAGAAGATGGCCTAAAACGCGTCGTGAAAGGTAGTCATCTTTTAAAGGTGCCACTATTCCTAGTCGCCTAATCACGACAGAAACATAATCAGGCCTGGGGGTGATCCGAAGTAAAATGCGTTGTGCAAGGGGGTCGCCATTTGAATGGCGTCATTGTCTCTAGACACTATTCAATCCAGAGACAGAGTCTGTTATCTGGGATAAATCGCGGCGTGGGTGGCAGTCGCCTTTTAAATGGCTTCGTTGTCCTCAGACGTCATTTAACCCTCACAGGCAGGTTCTTTCTCCGCCTCCCCCCCAATTCACAACGTGGGATTTTCTCCCCCAAATGGCATAAAAATTCCATAAAATAGAGGAGTAGGAGGAGAACCCAAATACCCCATAAAAACCCACCAATCCTAATTTTGTGACATACGCATTTTCACCCCGGAAATCCCCTAAACATGATTGAAAGCGGGAAAAACATGGTTTTAAACAAAACATTGCGAGGATCGTCACCCTACTGGTTACTTGAACTCCTCCGAGCTCCAAGCCGCCAAACCACCACGCCACAAGCCGCCGCCGGTACCGTCGTGGCACCGTCACTCTACCCGGACGTCGGCCGCCATCCAGAGAGAGTTGCGTCGCGGAGGAAATGATGGTGGTAGTGGTGGAAGTTAAGAGGTTGATGGAGTGGAGGGTGAGGAGGAATGGGGAGAGGAAAGGAAGGAGAAGGGGAAGGGAACGTTGGGGTTCGGAGAGGGAGGAGAGAGGGAGGAGAGAGAGAGTTGGAGAGAATGAGGGAAAGGAGGGAGGGTTCGCAGGGTCAAACCGCAACTGACTAAAAGGCATCATCCAAGGTCGACGTCAATCAGACGACAAGGTGGGTCGTACTCTGACATACCAGGGCCGTACATTGAATAGCGTTGTCCAATCATGACGCCGTTCAGACGATAAGATCGGGACCGTACTCCCGCGGCCCAAAACCAGCCCACATGGCGCCCACGTGGCACAACCTAAAACGTGTCCACCTAACTGGACGCCGTTTGAACCGTGTCGAGCAAGCTCGACGCGATAAAGAAAGCCCTACAAAGGCCCAAACCAAGGGATATGACCCCGAAATTGACCCGATAACTGAATCTGAAACCTCAATCCTTACATATATAATAGATGTAAACTTGTCAATAAGAGATTGTACATCATGGGTATTAGATACTGGATGTGTATCTTATGTCTGCAATTCTGTGAAGGCACTAACAAGAAGACGTAAGCTGAGGACCGGCGAGGTGGAGCTGAGGCTAGGTAACGGCGCAAGAGTTGCAGCGATCGCTGTGGGGACAATGAAGCCCAAACTACCATCTGGAGACATTTTTTCATTAGATGATTGTTATTATGTACCTAGCATAATAAGAAACATTATTTGTATTTCATGTTTAGATAGAGTTAGATACAATTTAAACTTTGGGAACAATAGTTGTTCAATTTATGTTGGAAATAAATTAATAGCTTCTGCTATTTTATCTAACGGTTTGTATCTATTAAATGTGTCTCATGAAAATTTACACATCGGTTCTTCAATTAAAAGAAGTAAGTATGAAATGAACAAAGCCTACTTATGGCATTGTAGGCTTGGACACATTGGTAAAAACAGACTCCAAAGGATGCATAAAGATGGATATTTAGATCCATTTGATTATTATTCATATGCAACATGTGAGTCATGTTTAATGGGCAAAATGGCTAAGTCTCCATTTAGTGGAACTGGAGAACGAGCCAAAGACATATTAGAACTTATACATTCAGATGTATGTGGTCCTATGTCTAACCAAGCCATTGGTAGTTTCTCATACTTCATTACATTCACTGATGATCACTCAAGGTTTGGATACATATACCTATTGAAGTATAAATATGAAGCCTTTGAGAAATTCAGAGAATTTAATCATGAGGTAGAGAAACAAACTGGAAAGAATATAAAAACCATCCGATCCGATCGAGGTGGTGAATACTTAAGTACAGAGTTCATAAATACTTAAAGGATAATGATATCCTTTCTCAACTTACACCTCCTTATACACCTCAGATAAATGGTGTATCAAAAAGGAAAAATCGCACATTAATGAAAATGGTGCGATCCATGATGAGCATGTCCAAATTACCAGTGTCCTTATGGGGATATGCACTTAGCTCGGCTATGTATATCCTGAACAAGGTACCCAACAAATCTATTGAAGCCACTCCATATGAGATATGGAATGGGAGGAAACTAGACCTTAAACATGTTAAAGTCTAGGGATGTCATGTTCATGTTAAAAGACATGACGCAGATAAGCTGGAGTTCAGAACTGACAAATGCAGATTTGTGGGATATTCGAAGGAAACTTATGGATATTACTTTTATCATCCTGGTGAACAAAAGGTGTTTGTGGCCAGGAGAGTTGTCTTTGGAAGAAGATTATATTCTCCAGAAGGACAGTGGGAGTAAAGTAACTCTGGAAGAAATTCCAGACCTACAAACTGGTAATGGTTCATAAGATGGATTGTCAGCTTCTAAACCTGTTCAAAATAATACAAAGGAATCTCGTAGGTCTGAAAGAGTACCTAAACTACTAGAAAGATATGTGGGACATATTAATTTGGATGGTTCAAAGATACTCTATAATCAGGATGACGATCCTAAAACTTACCAGGAGGCCATTGAAAGCCCAGAGGCCGAAAAATGACAGGAAGCCATGAATTCTGAAATACAGTCCATGTACATCAACCAAGTTTGGAACTTGAAAGATTTACCCGATGGTATAGTACCTATCAGCTGCAGATGGATCTTTAAAGGAAAGATCGGTGCAGATGGACGCATTGAGACTTATAAAGCAAGATTAGTGGCGAAAGGCTATCGACAAAGACAAGGTGTTGACTATGACAAAACCTTTTCACCTGTTACCATGATTAAGTCTATCAGAATTCTTCTCGCTATTGCTGCCTACCACTCATCCCCTTTATTTTTCTTTGCTAGTTTCTTCATAGTTTTCATCTTTTGTTTACTGTTTTTACATAATTCTTCATTACATCACTCCATTATACACACACTCACATCATATTCTCCATGCCTACATGAGTTAGGAGTTTAAAGAAAAGAAACAAAAAAGTGAGTGATTCTTGTTTAGTTGCATGTTTAGATTAGTAATTAGAATAGATACTACACTGTCGTAGCTCTAATCCATTTTTCTTCTTTTTCTTTGTTTGGTTCTTTTGCAAGGTTTAAAGGCTTTGGAAGCTTGGAGAGAAGATTGAAAAGGAGCACAAATCTACAACAAAAACAAAACAAGAGTAAAAAAAAAGAAAGGCTCTTCTTCTTCGGTCGGCCGAGAAAGAGGAACAAGAGAACCAAATCTCCCAATTTTATAAGGTTAGTAAGCGATCATCTTTTCATCGAAACCCTCGGTTTCTGGCGATCACAAATTTAGATTAGATTTGTTAATTATAGAACATATGATATTATGATAATAACATACACGATTTGAGCACCTACATCTTTTGGCGATCACGGTGGGACTTGTCTTGCCGTTCTCTTTTGTTTACTCTTGTAATTTCCATTGGGAACCCTCGGTGCACCGCTTGTGTCCCTCGGGCACGTTTGTTGATTGGTTGATTAGTTGTTTGATTTCTATCCCCACGTGCACCTCGTGCACACCCCTTTGGCAAAATTTTGCCCTCCCCTTGATTGCCTTGAGTTGTGGTATTGAGGAGTGTGTTTTATTTGAATTGATATCCATGATGTTGCATGATTAGCCTATCTATCTAACTTGTTTTTGCATGAGTATTTGATCTTTTGTAAATCTTGTTGAGTTGGGAAAGGAATGCCCCTGATATCTTTACTGTTTATTGCTTTTCGGGCTTGAATAACTTCGACACAAAGCGACGTCTTTATGAAGGACGTCACCCGTGCACGACACCATTCATCCTATATAATCTACCTGTTTGCCTGCCCGAGCCACTGTGACCAGAAGTCTTTCTTCCCTTAAGCAGTCTTTCTTCTCGCCGTTAGTCCTCGGATGTTTGATCATTTGTTGATTACCTATATTTTCTATAGTATATTAGAGGCCATCCAGGCTGCAGGTCATTTGCATTAGGCCTCACCCCCTTTCTATAGGAACACCCTTCTTAGCACTTTCACCTCTCTCTGACTGGGTCGGTTCCTCGGTCAAACTAGAGTGGTTGGTGTTAAGACCCCCATAAGTCCCCAAAAGCGGAGAATTCCTCTTTGTCCATCGAGCTGGTTGTACCATTTGAAGTCCCAAATAGATCTTCATACCGTTTCGAGTGAGCCATATAATATTACGGTGGAAAAACTGAACTGAAACTAGGATCCTTCCTTGAGTGAATCTCAATTAAAAATCTGCTTAAACTCTACAAGGAATCCTAAAAAGACGTAATCATCAACTTGTGTGTTAATCTCTGAATAATTTGCTTGAACTCTTGGTAACCAAACACAATGATGTTACACTCAGGTAGAACACTCGGCATGGTTGCCTTTGAACAAGAAGATATGGTGGAGTACGAGGGAGATGCTCATGCCCCTCAGGTTTATGATCCGTCTTATTCAGAAGATGAGAGAAATGCTTATGCCTCTCATGATCCCAATCAGTTTCAGACGATGCACAAGGGAGATGCTCATGCCCCTCAGTTTCAATCTTATACCCCCCTATGATCAATACAATCAGGATATGGTCAATCACCCCCATGTTCATGTCACTAACACCACTTATGAAGAAGCCTAAGACCAACCTGGGCCTTCTTCTCATCCTACCAATCTTCCTACCCTTATGGGAGCTCTGTCTAATCATGTAGATCCTCGTCAGTTTGAGGCAATCCAATCCATTTTGAAGGGAAAGACTCCCTTGAATTCTTCTGAACCAAACCCTCCGGTTCGTCATACCATACCTCAAATCACTATCCAGGCCATGGAAGGCCTCCATATTTCTACTCCTCGGCCCATGGGCCATCAATAATCCAGTTCGCGATACCCTATCAGGCCTCAGACTCCGGTTTATCAAAATGCCTTCGGGCTTGGTAGAAATGATGCCAGTTCGCGAGCCTACTGTCCCCCTGTTCGCACTTACTCTAGGGGCAGGCTTTTCATCAACCACCTCCTCCACCAGTAGATCCAACCACTCAGATTTTGCTTAACAAAATCACTCAGATCGATGAGCAGTTCAAGAATTTCCAAAGGACCATGGGGGCACAAGCCGCCCCTAAAATGTGTCCCTGATTTACCCGTCTT
Source organism: Zantedeschia hybrid cultivar (assembly GCA_030544215.1). Taxonomy (NCBI): domain Eukaryota; kingdom Viridiplantae; phylum Streptophyta; class Magnoliopsida; order Alismatales; family Araceae; genus Zantedeschia; species Zantedeschia hybrid cultivar. The sequence continues at coordinate 50,912,960 of JARZZO010000014.1, forward strand.
TCATCTACTGTTGGGATTTCTCGGGTTTCTCCGGATCGCTCACGCAGTGGAAAATAAAATATTTACAGCGATCCGTTCCCGTTTCGAAATCTAAAATACGATAATCGGATTATCGAAGTTCTCACCGTGTGCGGATTCGAATTCGCAACCGTTCGGTTCCATCGGTGTGACACCGCAAGCCGCGCTAGCGCCCGGCCTCTAGCGAAGTCCACGCGATCCTCCCCGCGACGGGTATCCTCACATTCCTCGTTCTTCGCAGCCCACGAAACCTCCGCCGGTCGCCGCAACGATAGCCGTAGCGTGCGGACGATTTCCCGTCGAACGGGATTCGGAGAAGCGGCGGAACAGATCTGGATCTGTCTGGACGCTAGAGAGAGAGAGAAACTGAGGAGGGGCGGCTAGGGTTAGCAGCAGCTTAGCCTGCTTAGCCCGTTCGCTATGTTTTATACTACCCGCACGGTTTTTCATAAAAACCCCAGGTTTGTATAAAACCCACTTATTTATCCATCGCCTTCAGAATCATTTGCGTGTGACCCTCTAGGCCCAAGTACCAGTCCAATTAATGGTCCAACAAGCCCAGTGACTCATCACTGGATTTATTAATTAATTAATAACCCTTTATTAATCAATTAATCAATCGAATTGATGTCGCACATCGAATTCGACCGGGCCTCTGATCACGTTGGGTGCCAAGCAACACCGCGTGAACCCGGAAGGTATTTGCGGTTAAGTAACCCACTCTTAGAACCTTTCCGCCGACAGTTACCACGTGGATATAGTCCTTCATTCGTACAATGCTCTTGAGTCAACTCAGGGTATGGCGAGCTGTCAAACCCTAGCCGGTCGACTCACTTGGATTGGATGCCGCTGATGAATATCGGAAAACTCCTTTCCCGATATTATCGTCTGCCCTGGCCAGGGACTTTCGCGCATCCTTCCTAGAGCATTCTCTCTCTAAGTACCGAGAGCGAATGATTCCTTATTGACACACAATTCCCTTCGACGGTATTCCGCTGTACCCGATCCTTGGCTGGTTAGAATCCCGTGGCTAGAGATTCGTGAACCAAGGTCAAAGCACAGAAGTCCACCGACAAGGTGTCCTTGGTGTCTCAAGTCTGAGGACCATCCACGCAACTGCGACAATATAATCAAGCTGGTTGATAGTGAGGTACAATACCATCCAGTGATTCAGTCGGATTAGTTCAGTGAACTCATTCTCCAATGAGCACCTACAGATTCGCCTTAGTGTCTCCACACAAGTGACTTATGAGATCAGTTACCCTCATCATATGAGCAGGAGTAATATGTACAAGTCTAACCGGATATCCGATGTCCTTCTCTGATATCCTCCGACTAAGAACAATTAAGAATATGTGTGTTTAAATGATCAGTCTCATTAGTATGATCTCATCATAATCTGATCACTATAGCACATATTCACGGACTTCATTATGAAACGAGAATTAATGCGATTTACACATAATGAATATTATGCCATTATATTAATAAATGAACGAGATTTACATAGTCAGTTTGGCTTGTAGGCCACCTAAACTAACAATCTCCCACTTGGACTAAAGCCAATCACCTTTATATAATAAGCCCATAGACTCTAGGTGACGCTCAAACACAATTTGAACCAACGGCTTCGTTAGTGGATCTGCTACATTGTCGACGGATGGAATTCTTTCTACTACTACATCTCCTCTGGATATGATCTCTCTGATAAGGTGAAAGCGCCTCAGAATATGCTTCGATTTCTGATGAGAACACGGCTCTTTCGCTTGTGCAATCGCTCTATTGTTGTCGCACAACAGTGGAACAGGCTCAGAGATGCTGGGAACGACGCCAAGGTCGGTGATGAATTTCTTCAACCACACTGCTTCCTTGGCGGCTTCAGCGGCAGCGATGTACTTAGCTTCAGTCGTCAAATCTGCAGTGGCTACTTGCTTGGAACTCTTCCAGCACATTGCGCCTCCGTTCAAAGTAAACACGAATCCAGATGTAGACTTGCTATCATCTTGATCTGACTGGAAACTCGAGTCAGTAAAGCCTCGCAGTTTCAAGTCACCTCCTCCATAGACAAGAAACGTATACTTAGTCCTTCTCAAGTACTTAAGGATACATTTCACTGCCTTCCAGTGCTCTTCGCCTGGATCAGCCTGAAATCTGCTCGTAACACTTAGAGCAAATGCAACATCAGGCCGTGTACATAGAATGGCATACATGATAGATCCTATGGCTGAGGCATAGGGTATTCTATCCATGAATGCCCTCTCATTAGGAGTCTTAGGAGACTGTTCCTTTGAGAGATTAATTCCATGTCTCATCGGTATGAGACCTCTCTTGAAATTTTTCATGCCAAACCTTTTGACTATGGTATCTATGTACAAGGATTGGGTCATTCCAAGCATCCTCTTTGATCTATCTCTATAGATCCGTATTCCTAATACGTAGGATGCTTCTCCCAAATCCTTTATGGAGAAGTTTTTCGACAGCCAGATCTTTACTGATGACATCATAGCTACATCATTCCCAATGAGTAGTATGTCATCTACGTAAAGAACTAAAAAAGTGACTGCACTCCCACTAGTCTTCTTGTACACACAAGGCTCATCTTCATTCTTAATGAAGTCATAAGACTTGACAGCCTCGTCAAATCTTATGTTCCAGCTCCAAGAAGCCTGCTTCAGTCCATAAATGGACCTCTGAAGCTTGCACACTTTATCTGGAGATTCTTTGGACGTAAAACCTTCTGGTTGTCTTATATACCCCTCCTCCTCAAGGTTACCATTGAGGAAGGCACTCTTCACATCCATCTACCAGATTTCATAATCAAAATGTGCAGCAATGTCGAGTAGAACTCTGATCGACTTTATCATGGCAACTGGTGAGAAAGTCTCGTCATAGTCAATTCCTTGCCTTTGACGATATCCTTTTGCCACCAACCTTGCCTTATAAGTGTCGATCCGTCCATCAGCACCGATCTTTCTCTTAAAGATCCACTTGCAACCGATGGGTACAATACCCTTGGGCAAGTCCTCAAAGTTCCAAACTTGGTTGGTGTACATGGACTGGATTTCTTAGTTCATGGCTTCTCGCCATTTCCCGGCTTCTGGGCCTTCTATGGCCTCCTGGTAGGTTTTAGGATCATCATCCTCATTATATTCTACCTTAGACTCACCTTCAGCAATATATCCCACATATCGTTCGGGTAGTCTAGGTAGTCTACCAGATCTACGAGGCTCATCTATGTGTACCTGAACAGATTCAGGAACTGATATCTCATCTGATGATAATGCAACTGTTTAGGGATCTGGAACCTCTTCCAATACTATTTTACTCCCACTGTTCTCCTAGATAAGGTATTCCTCTTCCAGGAAGACAGCTTTCCTGGAGACAAACATCTTTTGTTCACCAGGATGGTAAAAATAGTATCCAAAGGTTTCCTTTGGATATCCCACAAACCTGCATTTATCAATTCGTGATTCCAACTTGTTTAGATCATGCCTCTTTACATGAGCAGGACAACCCCAGACTTTAACATGTTTAAATTCTGGTTTCCTGCCTTTCCATATCTCATATGGAGTAGAGGCCACAAACTTGCTGGGTACTCTGTTCAGTAGGTATGTTGCTGACTCTAGAGCATACCCCCAGAGGGACACTGGTAATCCCGAAAAGCTCATCATGGATCGCACCATGTCCAACAAGGTGCGATTCCTCCTTTCTGATATACCATTCATCTGTGGTGTATATGGAGGGGTTAGCTGAGAAAAGATACCATTATCCTTTAAGAATTGTGTGAAATTAGTACTCAAGTATTCTCCTCCTCGATCTGATCGAAGAGCTTTAATACTCTTTCATAATTGCTTCTCTACCTCATTCTTGAACTCCTTGAACTTTTCAAATGCTTCCGACTTGTACTTCATTAAGATACATAGCCGAATCTTGAGAAGTCATCGGTGAACGTAATGAAGTAAGAAAAGCCACCTTTGGCTTGGGTGGATATTGGACCACATACATCTGAATGTATTAGTTCCAAAATGTCCTTCGCACGTTCTCCATCATGTCCAGTAAATGGAGATTTTGCCATCTTTCCCATAAGGCAGGATTCACATGTTGCAAACGATTCATAATCGAATGCTGTTAAGTAACCATGATTGTGCAACTTTTGCAACCTGCTTTCGCCAATGTGCCCAAGTCTACAATGCCACATGTAGGCCTGGTTCACACAATTCTTGCTCTTCTTAAGAGCATTATCAATTTGAAGATTGTAATAAGAAACATCTTAGAGATATAGACCGTTGACTAAAGACGCCGAAGCTATTGATTTATTACCATAATAAATCAAACAACTTCTATTCTCAATGGTCAACCTATATCCTATCTTGTCCAAACGAGATATTGATATGATGTTCTTTATATACTAGGATATCTGAAGATGTGGAATCTCTAACTGATAAGTTGATATCTATCATATAGATATCTGAAGCTTCAGACAACTTCACTCTTCCATGAGCTTTATCGTTAAGGAACTCCTTGCAGTTCCTCTTCTAGTGACCATACTGCTTATAGTAGAAGCAGTCACCCTTCACTACTCTTTTACCTTTGTTCTTCGATCCTTTATCGTTAGCTGTCATCTCTGCTTCAGGGGCATCTAATGACGATTCAGCAAGAGGATCAGCTCCAGGGACAAAGTTATTGTGCTCAGATCTGAAGACATTCTTCAGGTTTCTGAACCAATCCGAGTAGATCAGGTAAGTCAAAAGGGTATCAAGTATGCCACGGAGTGGGTTATTCGACGACATAATTCCCTACAGGAGATAAATAAAATCTATTTAGTAGATGTTCAATTATTAAAATTTAAAACAAGACATAGTCTTTTGTTCAAGTTTAACTCCCACTAATTTTCGATGGACTGTATAACCCTCAGTTATACAGGACGGGAGACGCCAACAGTCTCCTAGTGGGGATCAGAATCTCAATGATTTGCACTACAGCCTTGTGGATAGCACAACAAACTGTAATACAATCAGAGAGCACCTAACTCATGGGACTTGCAACTCCTTGCAATATCTGATCATAGCTTCGGTCCCCAGAGATTTAATGGCCTTGTGGATAGCACAACAAACCACTAATTCTGGTCTAAGCTGACCGTCATTATGCGACGAGCATAAATTTGCATGCAGCCATTGTGGATAGCACAACAAAGCTACATGGTTCCTCTACCCCGATCTATAGGCATCTAATGCCATAGCCATAGTTTCTCCTCCCAATTAAGCAGGCCTTGTGGATAGCACAACAAACCTGCCTAAAGTGATTCGAATCATATGACTATAATGATGGTGGACCACGCGGTAAGTTCTCAACTACTCGCGTTACGGCTTAGAGTTTATCTGAGGGTATCTAGATAACTTTTATCTTAGTCTCTCCTAGGTGATAGTATATAGATATATCGTATATATTTACTTAATACTATAATCTGGTTTGATTCATAATCGAAAGAAAAACAATGTATCTCATACATGTCATTAGTGTGGTCATGGATAGCACAATGGGTTTGACTGGAGCCAACAGTCAAACGCACACACAACCTAACACAACAATTATATTAGATATCCTGCAATCACATAGGCAAGAGATCTCCATCTTTTCGCCTTCCTGGTTGCAGCTGTGGATCGTCCTCGCTCCTTCCTCGGTTGCCTCGATCATATTACATTTAAATTATAGAATTTATAAGTAAATTGAAGAAGGCCTTATGGCGAGTACAAGAGAGAGAGGGAGGTAGAAATACATTGGAGTATGAGAGAGTGATAAAGTGTTAAATTGATCATTTAAAGGCAACCATATGCATCATACTCATGTTTTTATCTACAAAATAGCATGAAATGATAGATAATTGTGTAACAAGTCCAACGGTACCAATTTCATCAAATTCTGACTTAAAAACATCGTCATTTCATGTGATCAAAAGAGTGTAGCGCATTTGCGGTTTTTCGACAAAACCGAGACGAAATGAATAAATATGATGATATTTTTATGATAACGCACTAAATTATATTTATTTGATGTGAACAGGACATGCCGATGATGCAGTGCAGCTGGAGGAGTTTCCGAAAATTTGGGAGAGGTCCAGTGTGCGGATTTCAACTAAAACAGGGGTAAAAATGCAAATTGACTCTTTCCTTCGCTGGAGTTTCCCAAAACCCACTATTTCTTTCCTTCTCTCCAATTTCCCAAACCACAATCCTATTTCTTCTCCAATTTCCTTTTTTGTTTTCTCAGCCTCTCCCACGTTTTTCGATTTTTCCTCTTCCCTTTCCAACTCAAACCTCCGCAGCCCCTATAAGTTCCTTCTCTCTCTTTTTATTCGGGATCCCTCTCTTCTCCTCCGGCCTCCTCTGGTCTTTCTTGCTCAGCCGGACGTCTCCCCCAGTCTCCTCTCTCTCCGTTTCCCAGCCTCTCCCAGCCGTACCTCTGTTCTCTCCTCCTCCGTCTCTCTCAACCTCTCTCCAGATTCTTTCTCTCCCTCTGCTATCTCTCCAGACCCTACCCTCTCTCTCTCGCTCGTCGGCTCTTCCCCCCTTCCTATTCTCTTCCTCCCTCCTCTGTTCTCTCCTTCTCTGTCTCTCTATCTCTTCTCTCCCACACGATCTCTGCCTCCCCCACGTTCTCTCTCGGATCTCCAGCAGCCTTCCCGTCCAGCTTGTCCTTCCTCCGGTGCACCAGCAGACGTGGCGAAGCCCTCCGGCAAGCATCACCTGCAGCATCCAGCAGCTGTGGTGCAGCAGCCTCCTCCACGGCGAACCTGCATCACCTGAGCTCCACGGCAAGCCTACACTGCCCACGTCCTCCACGCACCAGCGGATAGCAGTACACCCAGTGCTGCCACGCGCTGCATGCCCCCACGCGCATGCCGGCAAGCATCCCCCAGCAGTTCCACATAGGCGGCAACGCACCAGCAGCAGCTTCTTCCACCTTCCTGCCTCTCCACGTTCACAGCAGCAACAGCCAACAGCTGCTCGTGCAGCAACACCCCAGCCAGCAAGCAGCAGGGCTTAAAGCCTCCAGCACCTGCCCAGCAACCAACCAGCAGCCATCCACGCTTGCCAACACGAGCTCCACCGGTGCATCAGCAGCAAACACGGCAACCTCCTCCACGCGGCATAGCTTCTTCCAGCAGCAAGCTTCCAGCGCACAACCTGCATGCAAACGTTGAAGTCTCCACGTGTTGGCAGCCCTCCTCCACGTACCGGGAAGCGCCCAGCCAGCATCCTGCTGCCCTTCCACCGCCCATACCAGCAGCTCCTTCCTCCAGCAGCAAACGCAGCCAGCAGCTTCTTCCAAGCTTCCTACAGCTTCATCCAAGCAGCTGCACCACCTCCAAGTGGTGAAGCCAACCACAGCAGCATCTTAGCACCTCCGGCTTCCTCCTTCCTCAAGCAAGGCCCAGCATCCCTCCACGCTGCTCCAGCGCTGGTCCATTGCACCAGAGCTTCCAGCCGATGGTCCACTGCGCCAGATCTCCCAACAGCCTGGCCCATACCAGCAGCCCACAGATTTCTATCCCTTTCTCCATTAGTTTAGAATTAATTTAATTGTTTAGGGAAAGTTAATTGTCATTTAATATTTTGATTAGTTAGTTTAAGTTCATTAAACAATTAAAACTTTGTAGTTTGTTTCATAATTTTTAATTAATTCTTGTTTTGCACGTAGTTAAATTTCAATGTCTTCGTCACAAATTTTAGTTGTGTTTATTATTTTTCTCAATTGTGTTTGTGTTTAATTTCTGAAAAAGAAAAGAAAAAAAAAAGGACTTGTTCAAATTTGAGTAATTCTAATTTTAGGTAACATTAGTTAATTTAATTTTAGTTTAATTAAGTAATTAGTTTATTTTAAATCTCACTTATTTTTAGATTAACTAAAGTCCAAAGTTTTTAAAATTAAAATTCTACCTCCCTGTGGTTCGACTCGGACTCACCACTCTTAAATTTCCAAATTTTGATTTGAGTGAGCCAGATAAATTTAGATTGAACGTTTTCATGTGTTTAACGACGCACAATTCGAAACGATCAGAGAGAGAGGTGCGCAGACCTCTATTTATTAACAATTAATAAACGAACATACATCCACGATCCACACAATCCATTCATCACATGAATAATAAATTAAGTGCATATCCATGACCACGGTGTGTTTTAAACATCCCACACATGATTCAGCGCATCACATGGCTAAAACAAATGAGTTTTCAAAAATAGATAATTTTGGCTTTCAAAAAGTTGGGATCCAATCAAAATTGGTATTTGAATTTTGAAAACTCATTTTATTAACTTAACATGCAATTAAATCAAAATTTAAAAGCATTAAACACACATCAAATGCGTACACACTTCAAATTAATAATTCCAGATTATTCCATGCAAATTAGAACATTTTTAATAATCTAACACTTAGATTAAAACCCCATTAATAATCTAACAATTAGACTATTAAAGACTAATCTAACTCTTAGATTAATCCAACAAAGTTAATTAACAATTTAATACTTAAATTATTAATTAACTCTAATTATTAATTAACTACTAATCTAACCGTTAGATTAGTTAATTTAAAATTAATTATTAACTTAACACTTAAATTAACTATTAACCTTAATTAATTAATAATTACTAATCTAACAATTAGATTATAAGATTAATGTTAATTATTAATTTAACCCTTAAATCAATAACTAATAATTAATCATTAAAGACTACTAATTTAACATTTAAATTAGTCATCTAAGTTAATTATTAATTTAACTATTAAATTAATAACTAACTCAAATATTAATTAACAATTAGTTAAAATAAAAGTTAATGACCAATTTAACCCTTAAAGTAGTCACATTAAGGTTAATAATTAATTTAACATTTAAATTAATATTAACCCTAATTAATTGACAACTAATTGCTAATTAATTAACCCTTATATTACTAAATGATTCAAAATCATTAATAAAACCCAATAAATAAAATTGGACAATAATTTAAATTTTTAAAACAGTTTTGAATTTTCAAATTAAAATCAGATTTTAATTTCATTGGGTTTAGTGGGAAATAAGGGTTTAAATAAGAAGGGATTTTGGGGCTAAGGGGTTCAGCCCATAAGGGCCAAATGGCCCGGACCCTGGCTCGGCCAGGGGCTCCGGCCCGGTTTGGCTGGTGCCCGGTCCGCCCGGCCCGGCCCGCCAGCGGCCCAGCCGCTGTCTTCCACCCGAAGCCCCCATTGGGAAGCCCTAACCTGCGTTGCAGAAGTTGAAACCGGCGGCGGGGCTCGGCATCGCCGCCCGGTGGCGGGGCCACAGCGCCGGCCAGCATGGCCGGTGAAGCCTCCTGTTGCCGGTGGGCCCCCATCGCCGGCGATGCCCCCCGGAGAAGCCCCAAAGCATGCTAAAAACCCATTAAAATCTGGTTTTCGCAAGGTCTCAAAAAACTGAATTAGGGCTCGAATTTGCAGCCCTCCAAGGGCACTCCGGCAGCGGTTTAGGTGACCGGTGGATAATGGTGACTATCCTCAAGGGATCCGGGGTCCTAACTTGCCATCCCAACACTTGGGGGGGCTCGAACAAAGCCGCAATAAATCCGGATCTTCATCACATGAAAAATCCGAAACCCCAAAAAAATAATCTAATTAACTGTGCCCATCGTATGAACACAGATCCAACAATTAATCGAAGATTTATGCATGGAATAACTCGTGAAATATTAAGTACGGAGACCGAAATGAGACGAGAAACAGTGGAACCTGGCTCTGATACCACTGTTGGGATTTCTCGGGTTTCTCTGGATCGCTCACGCAGCGGAAAATAAAATATTTACAGCGATCCGTTCCCGTTTCGAAATCTAAAATACGATAATCGGATTATCGAAGTCTTCTCACCATGTGCGGATTCAAATCCGCAACCGTTCGGTTCCGTCGGTGCGACACCGCAAGCCGCGCAAGCGCCCGGCCTCTAGCGAAGTCCACGCGATCCTCCCCGCGACGGATATCCTCACGTTCCTCGTTCTTCGCAGCCCACGAAACCTCTGCTGGTCGCCGCAACGATCGCCGCAGCGCGCGGACGATTTCCCGTCGAACGGGATTCGGAGAAGCGGTGGAGCAGATCTGGATCAGTCTGGACGCCAGAGAGAGAGAAACCGAGGAGGGGCGGCTAGGGTTAGCAGCAGCTTGGCCTGCTCAGCCCGTTCGCTATGTTTTATACTAATCGCGCGGTTTTTCATAAAAACCTCCGGTTTGTATAAAACCCACTTATTTATCCATCGCCTTCAGAATCATTTGCGTGTGACCCTCTAGGCCAAAGTACCAGTCCAGTTAATGGCCCAACAAGCCCAGTGACTCCTCACTAGCTTTATCAATTAATTAATAACCCTTTATTAATCAATTAATCAATCGAATTGATGTCGCACATCGAATTCGACCAGGCCTCCGATCACGTTGCGTGCCAAGCAACACCGTGTGAACCCGGAAGGTATTTGGGGTTAAGTAACCCACTCTTAGAACCTTTCCGCCGACAGTTACCGCGTGGATATAATCCTTCATTCGTACAATGCTCTCGAGTCAACTCAGGGTATGGCGAGCTGTCAAACCCTAGCGGGTCGACTCACTTGGATTGGATGCCGCTGATGAATATCGGAAAACACCTTTCCCGATATTATCGTCCGCCCTGGCCAGAGACTTTCGTGCATCCTTCCTAGAGCATTCTCTCTCTAAGTACCGAGAGCGAATGATTCCTTATTGGCACACAATTTCCTTCGACGGTATTCCGCTGTACCCAATCCTTGGCGTATTAGAATCTCGTGGCTAGAGATTCGTAAACCAAGGTCAAAGCACAGAAGTCCACCGCCAAGGTGTCCTTGGTGTCTCAAGTCCGAGGACCATCCACACAACTGCGACAATAGAATCAAGCTGGTTGACAGTGAGGTACAATACTATCCAGCGATTCAGTCGGATCAGTTCAGTGAACTCATTCTCCAATGAGCACCTACAGATTCGCCTTAGTGTCTCCACACAAGTGACTTATGAGATCAGTCACCCTCATCATATGAGAAGGAGTAATCTGTACTAGTCTAACCGGATATCCGATGTCCTTCTCGGATACCCTCCGACTAGGAACAATTAAGAATATGTGTGTTTAAGTGATCAGTCTCATTAGTATGATCTCATCATAATCTGATCACTATAGCACATATTCACGAACTTCATTATGAAACGAGAATTAATGCGATTTACATATTATGCCATTATATTAATAAATGAACGAGATTTACATAGTCAGTTTGGCTTGTAGGCCACCTAAACTAACATATCCAACCACTCAGATTTTGCTTAACAAAATCACTCAGATCGATGAGCAGTTCAAGAATTTCCAAAGGACCATGGGGGCACAAGCCGCCCTTAAAATGTGTCCCTGATTTACCCGTCTTTCATCTACTGCCTTCTGAGATGCCAGTGTAGCGATAGTACAAGGGCACGGGCAATCCTTTCATTCACCTTAAAGAATTCATGTATGAATCTTCCTTTTGGCAAACGACAAGCGAGCACTGGCTTTCCTATTCAGGAGGTCATTGGAAGGGTCAGCTTTAGAGTGGTTCTTTTCCTTGGATTCGAGTGAAGTTGAAAATTTTGATGTAGTATCCAAGAAATTCTTGCAAAGGTACAAGGATCGGGTTGCACCTACCCTATCCATCACAAACTTGGTTAATGAAAATAAGAAGTCAGATGAAGACTTTGTGGTGTTCGCCGATAGATGGAGATCTATGACTGAGAAAATAAGAGACCATTTGTCTGAATAAGAGCTACTACGCCACAGTACAAGTTTTTCATAACTTTGAACAATCTGACTACAATGGCAGAGTTATATGAGAGAGAGCGCTACACCTAGAATGCATTTAAAGATACAACATTCTCTAGTGTGTTTGATCCCCATCAGACTTACAGGCTGCCACCTTGGAAGCCTAATGCCTCAAATGTTGTTACAATTGGACCGACCACTGAGGGAACCATGTCCTATGAATAGGTTAACATCATGGATAATAACCATGGTCAATTAGTTAGAAATCAGCCGTCACCATATAATGCACAAAGACAGTCAAATTAGCAGGGCTATGGGCCACCTACTCAACAATTCCAACAAGCACACCCTCAACAGTTCCAACAACAACCTCATCAACAAGCACCGCAGCTTCAGTTACCCCAACACCCACCTCAGTAAATGTACAATCAACCCCGGCAACAGCTAAATTACAACCAAGTTCCTCCTCCGAATGATTATTCCCAGCAGAGGAAACCTCCCGGTCCTAAGAGAGCAGCATATCCCCAATTACCAGAGACTCTCTCTGATGTCTTTAATGCTCTCATGGCAGCTAACGCCTTGGTGTTGCCTAAGGAAAAGACCATCTGGCCACCTAATGCATATGCCTCTCAGTGTTGTTGTTGGGATTTGGGCGTGACACGAAGAACGCAGCGGAAACGACGAACAAAATTATCCAGCCCGATGCCCGCTGATCCGATTCGGAACGAAAACTAAAACCGAAAACTAACGGGAAGTAATCCGATTACCGTGCGCGGATTCGAATCTACGTCCGTCTTGGTTCCGTCGATGAGACGTCGCGAGCCGCACAAGCGTCCGGCCTCCAGTGCTATCTACGCGATCCTCCGCGGCGGTTCGTCCTCGCTCCCTCGTCCGTATTAGCTCGCTCGCTGACGATTCGTCGCAGTAATGATTGCCGAAAACCCGCGGATGAGAATTCCTGACTTTCGGGAATCACGCGTAACGGAGACGGAGATTATCTCGTCACCTCGAACGGGGTGCCCAGAGAAAGAGGAGAGAGAAAGGGGGTGGCCAGTATGGGGAAAACCTGGAGCTTAGCCCAGGGTTTCTCAACAGCGCGTATATATATTAAGTTGGTGCGACTTTTCACAAAAGTCCCCGAGTTAATATAAATCCCACTTGTGTACCACTGACTGAGAATATTATTGCGTGTGACCCTCTAGGCCCATTTATCAGTCTGGTTTTCAGCCCGTTAAGTCCAATAACTAGTTATTGACTTATTATAATTAATTAATATCTAGATATTAACTAATTACTTAGCCGAATTAATATCGCATGTAAATTCGGTCAGACTTCTGATCAAGTTGGGTGCCAAGCAACACCGCATGATCTCGAAAGGTAATGGGCTTCAGCAACCTACTCATGGAACCTGTCCGTCCACAGTTACCGCGTGACTATAATCCTTTGTTCGCACAATGCTCTCGAGTTAACCTAGGGTTTGGTCAACTGTCAAACCCTAGATGGTCAACTCACTTGAATCAGACTCCACTGTACAATATCCGAAAACATCTTTTCTGATATTGTTTATGTTCTGGCCAGAGACTCCTATGGATCTATTCTAGAGCATTCTCTCTCCAGTTACCTGAGAGCGAACGATCCTTTATTGAACACACAATCACCTTCGAAGGTCTTCCGCTGGACCCGATCCTTGACTATTAAAGATCCCGTGGATAGGGATTCGTAGGTCAAGGTCAAAGTCCAGAAGTCCACCGACAAAGTGTCTTTGGTGTCTCAAGTTCAAGGATCAACCACGCCGCTGTGACGATGAATCAAGCCGATTGACAGTCAAGTAAATTATCATTTGGCGATTCATGTCGGATCAGTTCAGTGAACTCATTCCCTAATGAGCACCTATAGGTTTACTATTGTGTCTCCACATAAGCAACTAACGAGATCAGTCACCCTCATTATATGAGCTGGAATAACCTGTACTTGTCTTACCGGATGTTTGATGTCCTTCTCAAACATCCTACAACTAGGAACAATTGAGAATATGTGTTTATAAGTTATCAGTCTCATTATTATGATCTCATCATAATATGATGACTATTGCACATATTCATGTACTTCATTATGCGCAATTATAAATATACCAATCTACATAATGAATTTAATATCATTGATTAGTGAACCAAATTGAAATAGGTGCCTTATGATTGGCTTAGAGGATACCTATATCCATCAATCTCCCACTTGGACTCAAGTCAATCACCTTCGCATTTGATCTCCATCAAATCTCGGTGATGCTCACACAAAGTCTGTGACTAAGACTTGGTCAGGGATCTGGTAAATTGTCTAAAGACGAATATTTTCCATTACGTTATTTCCTCTTAATACGTTGTCTTCAACTTGTAAAAGAGCCTCAGAATATTCTGCAACTTCTGAAGAGACCATGGCTCGATCACACAATTGATCGCTCCCATTGTTGTCCTACAACAACGGGATTTTATCAAAGACTTTTAGAATTACATCTAGTTCAGGGATGAACTTTCTCATCTACACTGTTCTAATAACAATATAACTTGTTTATGTTATCACCTCAATATCGAGTTCCGAATTGGAACCCTTCCAATCCATTCCTTTCTATTAGAAGGTTAAATATATTATTTGACTTGAAATTTGAGTTAGTGTGACCTCATAGTTTCAAATCATCCTCTCCATATATATAAGTGCATCCTTAGTACTTCTCAAGTGCTTAGTGATGCATTTCACTCTTGTATCCTTTAAGGAACTTTTTCTCAAAAGGAATAAATTCCATATCTTAACAATTGAGACTTATTATGAAATTTATGCCAAACATCTTGACATAAAGGTTAGTATGATATCCCCACCGATCTATTTTAATAGATTCGTATTTCCAATACGTGGCATATTATAACTAAACCTGTTATTGAGGAAAACATAGTTAACAATGCTTTCATTGATAGTAACATCTTGATGTCATTCTCAATGACTTTGATGTTATTATCACAATACATCACTAAAGCGACCGTACTTCCACTGTCCTCTTTGAACATACACATAAATCCGTGATCATTCTTAATGATCACGTAATATTTGACAATTAAGTCAAAACTTTTATTACAACTTTGGGAAGCTTTAGTTTGATTCAAAAATGATCTTTGAAATCATAACTTGCTTCCTGGACATTCTAAAAGCTTTAAAGGTGTATCATATACATCTTTACCTCAATCATATTGAGAGAAAGCTTTTCATATCCATCTGCCATTGACTCATCATATGATAGGCAGCATTGGCAAGTAGAATTCTAATAAACTTATTAATGGTAATCATTGAGAAAAAACTTGTTTAAGTCAACACTTTGACATTGACTATTTTCATCAATTTATCACATAAGTTTTAAGTAGTCCATTCATTCTAATTTTTGAATATTTGCTTACTATAGGTACAATACCATCTAGCAATACTATCATGTTCTGAACTCAATAGTAGTTATGGACTATGGCTTAAAGTTCTTAACTTCTTGTCAATATTAAAGTTGTAGTTACAGATAGCATCATCATAGATTATAGATCATAATCTATATCTTTGAGCTCCTCTCATGTATGTTATGAGTGGTTCCAAACAACTAAAGATTATCTAATAATCTTATGTTAACTTGTAGATCTAGAACATCTTCTAGTTTTATCAGCTCCCACTGTCTTCTTTGAGGACATATTCCCCTTCATAGAAGACAGCTTTGAGGATGATAATTATTCATATTTATAATTCATATCCCATATGAATTATTTAGTTTCCATATCTTATATGGACACACACTGACTTATTTGAAATCATCTTTAAAGTATGGACATCTTATGTTCATACTCATGTAAACAAAGATAAAAATTAGGCAAATCTTATTATATATATATTGCATCATATCTTAATAAGGTGCAATTCCTCATTCTATCATATTACTATGATGTACAATGAGGATCAATCGAGCGAGGATACAATTATCCTCTTAATGATTTATATGAACCATATACTAAAGTATTAATTTCTTTGATCCAATCAAAAATTCTAATACTTCATATTGACCTTATACCTTAATCTCTCAGATGTATTCATCTTGTACTTCAGTAAGTACATACAGTCGAATCATTCGAAGAGTAAACCATAAGATAAGTTAATGGAAGTAATTATTTTTGGCCTTTGAGAGGATATTGAGCTATTTACATCAATATGTATTAGCACCAATAATTTCTTATTGTACAACCCTATGTACAATACCATAGATAATCAGGATTCAAACAGTTCATGTCTATAGGAAACTTGTGAACATTCATCACATGAAATGTCACATCAAGAATCTATAGTGCATTGACTGATTTGAACAACTATTGTTCCTTCTCAGTCAAAGTTATTCACTTTTATAATTCTTGATGTCTTATGCAACTAAATGATAATTATTCAGTTTTATATTAGACTCCTATAGATATACAAAGATTTACTGTCTGACAGTAACTTATGAATATCATGAACAATAGTCGAGTCTAACTCAACACTTACATTTTTTCGATTTCATTTTACTTGTCCAAGTTAGCATACTATCACAGATCTAAGAGTCATTTCCTATATCTCATATTGGATACACTAATTCTCTAATAAACATGCAAAAGGTTGATAATAAGAATACCCGAAACTTCTTTCAAGTTTCATATTCGTTTTGTCTATATTCTTATATTAGTCGTAGTGGGAGAACTGCTACTTCTCTATCTCAGCTGACCTTCCTACATCCTTTCAGGTGTGGGTTCGACCGTTTAAAATCTTACCACTTGTCTTTCTTAAAGGCACATCATAAATATATCTTCATCTTGGTCTATCCAAATAAAAGATTTCATAACAATCATTGCCTTATAAAAAGGCATACCATGAGTACCTCTTCATTTTGGTCTATCCAAGTAAGAGGATTCACGATATCTGATTAGGATAGTGACTTTCACTTATCCCTGAAGACATTCTTCAAAGTTTTCTAGTCAATCTGAATATGAGAAGTATTGGCATCCAATATGCCAAATTTCATATTAATATACAACACGTAAGTGAACGAAGGAAATAATGTAATTTAAGTAGATAGTTCTTATAATTCAATTATGGGCTTTTATCTTGAATTATTTCTCACTATTTTTCGACGGACTGTATAACCTTCAGATATACAGAATGGAAGACTCCGACGGTCTTCTAGTGAGGATCAGAATATCCAAGAATCACAGTATGACCTTGGATAAACACATAGTATCATACTATTATCTTAAAGCAACCATCTCATGGTAATTCCAACTCCTTGCAATATCCGATCTTATTTCGGCTCCCAGGTCTTTAATGGTCCTAAGTAAACATAGTAGACCATTATCCCTAGTCTAAGCTTTACCATCAATATGTGACAGAGTAGAGTAAGAATGTAGCTCCCGGGTAAACGCGAGGATAGCTACACTGTTCTTCTATTCCAATCTCAAGGCATCAAGATGCCATAGTTAATAGTCCTTTCATCAGATGGTGACAGATCTCGGGTAAACACATAAAAATTACCATCATTGAATCAAGTTCTAAACACTATATTGATAGAGAGTCACGCGGTGCATTCTCAATGACTCGCGCTCCGGCTTAGACTTTATGTTGAAGGTTTTGTTTAGTTGGTCTCATCCTAGGTGATAATTTATAAATATATCAAATATATTTAACTATACTGAGATATTAGCAATCAATTCATAATCAAAAACTAAAAGCATGCATCAACCATACATGTTCATTATATAGTCATGGACAGCATAGTGATTAACTAGAGCCAAACAATTAATCACCACAACTATATAACAATTATATAATCTAAATATGCAAACACATAGCCACTGGTGATCTCATCTCCTGTCGTCTTCCTGGGTGCATTTGTGGATCATCCTCGCCTCTTTTCGGCCGACGCGATCAATTACAAATAATATTAATTTTAAAACAATTTCAAATACAAATAAATTATAAGAGAAAGCCTTATGATTGAGTACAATGATGTAGGCAAGTAGAATTACAATGGAATGAGAG
Source organism: Zantedeschia hybrid cultivar (assembly GCA_030544215.1). Lineage (NCBI taxonomy): Eukaryota > Viridiplantae > Streptophyta > Magnoliopsida > Alismatales > Araceae > Zantedeschia > Zantedeschia hybrid cultivar. Next base: position 50,930,877 of record JARZZO010000014.1, read on the forward strand.
AGAGAGAGGGAGGTACGCATGCCTCATTAATTAACATTTAATTAACCCATTACTCATTCTATAACAATCCACAAAATCGCACACCATCACATGATATGAAATTAACTAAGTGCATGTCTATGACCACTTCAAATTTTAACCATTCACTCATGATAAAACACATCACATGAAGGCTAAAATTTTGAAAATATAATAATTTTGATTTTTCTCAAAAACTGGGTACCAATCAAAATTGGATAATTTGAATTTCGAAAATCATATTTTCTAACATGCATTTAAATCTAACTTAAAGCATCAAACACATCAACATGTACACACAAAGCTAAAATTAAAATTCTAAAATATTTAATGCAAAATTTAGAACGATTCTAAATTAATTAATCTAACACTTAGATTAATTTGAAATCACATCAATAATAATTATTAATGCAAAATAATCTAACATTTAGATAGAATTAAAAATTCCTAAATAACAATTATAAAAGAATTTCTAATTCTTCTTTTTAATCAATTAATTAACAACTCCTTGTTAATAAACCTCTTTTTATTTAATAATATTTCTCAATAATATTTATTAAGAAATATTAATTAGAACAATTGTAATCAAAATAGTCTAACATTTTAGACTTAATTTAATCTCTTAATAACTTTTATTAAAAGATTAATTATTAAGCAGATTAGATCTTCAAAATTTAATTAAGGGATCCTTGAGAATATTAATTAGCTTAATAACTATTAGTAAGCTTTGATTAATCCTCAATAACTTTTATTAAGGTTAATTTTCAAGAAACAATTAACTCTTTAATAACCATTATTAAGAGTTAATAAAATACTTAACAACTTTCATTAAATGTCCCATAATCAAATAATTAATTTCATAACAACAATTGATAGGAAATCAAATATCTAATCACTTAATTTAAATATAAATTAACAACATTTGTCAATTATATTTAAGGTCACAATCTTAAAATAATTAACAACTCTTGTTAACACTTAATTTAAGATCTCAAGTTAAAGAACCCCTCTAATCATTAATTAAATTAACAACAATTGTTAATTAGTCTTAAGATAATATTGTAAAACATTAACCTTTTAAGATCATATCTTAAATCAACCCTTTAATTATTTAATTAGAAGTAATTAACAGCACTTGTTAATTAAATTTTAAGATCACATCTTAAATACAACTTTTAATCACTCAATTAAAGGTAATTTAACAACACTTGTTAAAAAGCAATTAGGATTATATCTTAATGGACCCATTTTACTGAAAATAATAAATTTAAGACTTAAAACATATTTTAAACCAAAAATTAATTACAATTTTCATGTTAAATGGGTGGAGTTTATAATAATAAAGGGGAATAGGGGTTAATTAGGCAAGAGGGTAAATGGGCTAGGCCCATAGGGCCCTAGGTCTAGGCCACAGGGCTGGCCTGGGCAGCCTGGTCCGAGCCAGGCAGGCCCCAATGGGGCGCCTGGGCTCGGGCCAGCGCTGGACCTAGCCAGTTGTTGGTCAGCCTGGGCTCCTGCGTGCCTAGCGCACGGGACCACCCGATCCAGGGCCCCAGGAGCCTGGTTCGCCCAGGTTTCGGGCGGCGCCGCCGCCGCCGCCGGCAGCGAGGGTGGCCAGAGGCTAATGGGGGTAGTGCCCCCTTTCGTTCTCGATGCTGGCAGTGGCCGGCCGGCGAGCCGTTCGCCGCCGGTAGCCTCCAAAAGATGGCGGTTTGATGCAGCTTTGTAAACTGTGGCCCTTCTTCCTTGTTCTTTCAACGCTTGGAAAAACTAGAGATTGAGAGTCCTCTGCCAGCCGCCAGCCACACTATGAATTTGATGGGTTAGTTGGTTATACCAGCATGCAATTTCGAGGTCTTCCATCACCACGGAAGTCTCTTCTAAGCCTATAAAGCCAGTTCTTCATGACCATGAAGAACCTTTCGAAACACCCCCAAAACAGATTTTTCTCCACATAAATTTAATCTAAACTTTACAGTTCATCCCATGAACAAATTCGTGTTCGAGAAAAATAAATTTACGCATGGAATTTATTCTAGAATATTAATTAATTAGTCCCAAAACGTATCAGAGCGGAAACCTGGCTCTGATATCACTGTTGGGATCCGGGCGGGACACGAAGAACGCAGCGGAAATGACAAACGAAATTATCCCGCCCGACGCCCGCTGATCCAATTCGGAACGAAAACTAAAATCGAAAACTAACGAGAAGTAATCCGATTACCGTGCGTGGATTCGAATCCGCTTCCGTCTCGGTTCCGTCCAGGCGATGCTATGAGCCGCACAAGCGCCCGGCCTCCAGCGGTATCCACACGATCCGCCGCGGTGGTTCGTCCTCGCTCCCTCGTCCGTATTAGCTCGCTCGCTGAAGATCCGTCACAACAACGATTGCTGAAAACCCGCGGACGAGAATTCCCGACTTTAGGGAATCACGCGCAGCGGAGACGGAGATTATCTCGTCACCTCGAACGGGGTGCCCAGAGAAAGAGGAGAGAGAAAGGCGGGCGGCCAGCATGGGGAAAACCTGGAGCATGGCCCAGGGTTTCTCAACAGCGCGTATATATATTAAGTTGGCGCGACTTGTCACAAAAGTTTCCGAGTTAATATAAATCCCCCTTATGTACCACTGATTGAGAATCTTATTGCGTGTGACCCTCTAGGCCCATTTACCAGTTCAGTTTTCAGCTCGTTAAGTCTAATAACTAATTATTGACTTATTATAATTAATTAGTATCTAGATATTAACTAATTACTTAGCCGAATTAACATCGCATGTAAGTTCGGTCGGACTTTTGATCAAGTTGGGTGCCAAGCAACACCGCATGATCCCGGAAGGTAATGGGGTTCAGCAACCTACTCATGGAACCTGTCCGTCCACAGTTATCGCGTCGCTATAATCCTTCGTTCGCACAATGCTCTCGAGTTAACCTAGGGTATGGTCAATTGTCAAATCCTAGATGGTCAACTCACTTGAATCAGACTCCGCTGTACAATATCCAAAAATATCTTTTTTGATATTGTTTCTGCTCTGACCAGAGACTCTTGCGGATCTATTCTAGAGCATTCTCTCTCCAGTTACCTGAGAGCGAACGATCCTTTATTGAACACCCAATCACCTTCGAAGGTCTTCCGCTGGGCCCGATCCTTGACTATTAGAGATCCTGTGGATAGGGATTCGTAGGTCAAGGTCAAAGTCCAGAAGTCCACCGACAAGGTTTCTTTGGTGTCTCAAGTCCAAGGATCAACCACGCCACTGTGACGATGAATCAAGCTGATTGACAGTCAGGTAAATTACCATTCGGTGTTTCATGTTGGATCAGTTCAGTGAACTCATTCTCCAATGAGCACCTACAGGTTTACCATTGTGTCTACTCACAAGTAACTAACGAGATCAGTCACCCTCATCATATGAGCTGGAATAACCTGTACTAGTCTTACCAGATGTTTGATGTCCTTCTCAAACATCCTACGACTAGGAACAATTGAGAATATGTGTTTATAAGTCATCAGTCTCATTATTATGATGTCATCATAATCTGATGACTATTGCACATATTCATGGACTTCATTATGTGTAATTATAAATATGCCAATCTACATAATGAATTTAATGCCATTGATTAGTGAACCAAATTGAAATAAGTGCCTTATGATTGGCTTAGTGGACACCTATATCCATCAATTGTGTGTATCACCGACAACCTATGCATATTGTGGATGCCTGTTTTCAATTCAGGAATTATATCCACGACCTAAATGACCAAGGAAGAATAGATTGCAAATAAATGAGGAAATATATTGCTGCCTTGAAAGAGAGGAGGCCACAATAGGAACAACCGTAGCAACAACAACAACAACAACAGAGAGTGCCAGTTCAGCAAGCAGTGCCTCCATAGAATATGGGCATCGTACAGAACCCGCTACTGGAGTATCAGAACCAGATTGCTCCAATCCTCACGAATAGCCAGTCTGAGGCTAACAAAGGACATCAATGGAGAGTTGAAGAGGCCTCATCTATATATTCCACAGGTCACACCCGAAATACTATTGAATCATCCCCCCGCCGCATCGTCTACATCTCAAGGGCGTCGCCAATCCCATCATCACCCATACCCACTAACCCTACTCTACTACCCACCTTCCTCAAACCCATAACCCCCACGCCACCACCAAATAACCCTCCACCACCTGTCCACGAACCCATCGTCCCATCTAAACCATTATTGTGCATACCATTTCCTATGATGTTAACCATCTGCCATGATGTCACACCCTTACCATCCAAACCCCTTATCCACAACAACCAATCGCCTAACCCTTAAAATACCATGCTACCACCTAAATCCCTCATCCGCGTTAACCAATCACCTGCTATATCGCAAAACCAACACATAATGCCCTCTAAACCCCTCATAAACCCCGCAGTATTGAAAGCATTGCCTGCCTCGTCCATTGTTTAACTTCGGAGCGGCCACATCTTTAGAAAAGTATTCCAACAATCTGGTGTCCAGAAAAGTCTGTCACGGGTAGCTGATGAAGTACAGAATGAAGAGAGTGCACCAGGCACTCAATATGATCTGCTGAAGTATCTTGACAAGACACTGGCATGCATCTCCATTCTAGAATTAATCAAAAGATCTAAAAACCATCGAGAAACCTTGATGAAATACTTACAGAAGATCATGGTTAATGAAGATGTGTCGGTAGAAAAGATTATTGCTCTGTTAGTTCCTCAGGGGGATCAACCCTCTATATCCTCTACCCCTCTAAATTGGTACCCTTGACAGTAAGGGGTATGGCGCTGAGTATAATTGTTAACATTTGCAGCAAAGCCGTGGATGCATGTCTAGTGGATACTGAAGCGTCTATCAATGTGTTACCTCCCAGAACACTAGAATTATGTGGTGTACCTAGAGAGAAATGGCAACCTTCCCCTATCTCAGTTACTGCTTATGACAACTCCACCCGTTCCCCTCTAGGAATGGTATACTTGAAGGTTGAATTGGGACCAGTTTGTCATGCCGAAGTTGAATTCCACATTCTAGAGATCGATCCTTCACTGAAAGGGATACTCGGCCGTCCTTACATTAAGCTACTCGAGGCTATACCATCTATAAATCATCAATGCCTCAAGTTTCCCTATAAAGGACGAGTCATCAAGGTCACTAGCATGCCTATCCTTGCTACTGCTCACTCGTTAAATATAAATCCAATTCCAGTCTCTCCACCCGTTCAACGATCCATTCTGTCCATGCTACAAACTTACCTACCATCGGCTGACCCATTGAAGTGCACCATTCCTTCATCCTATCCGATTGATGCTGTAAAGAGGGGGAAGTTCATGAGTACCCTTGGATGGAATATCATGATGAAGACTGGATAAAAGTCTAGAAAAGGTTTCAGGGTATAGCTGCGGGGCAGAATTAAGCCAGTGAAAGATGACAGGAAGATACCTGGGAATGGCCTAGGTTACAAGCCCGATAAAGTATGACACGCAATTGTCCAGCAGCAAGAGAAAGAAGATGGTTGCAAAATATGAAAGGCAATGGTTACACCATGTAAGGAAAAACGAGATCCCCTGAATTGGACCTTGTCTAACCATTTTGTAAAAGGGCCTGTGATCCGGCATGATAATGATACTGTGATAATAACTTCCCATTTTGATATGTACGACATTTATGGAAGAGAATTAGTCAGACAATGCACACTGTTGTTGACGTACAAATCCTTAGAGGCTCTGTGACTGATGAAAATGAGGAAGTTCCATGATCCTGAATGTGAGTCGTACCATTGGTTTGACACTTGGGACCTATACATAGCATTGAACAGACTATTCTTGCACCCTACCGAGCCACAGTGGCCGCCGTTGATTGATGAATTGATAAAAGGGCCTGGGGCCATTTTTAACAAAAACATTTTGCTGACTGAGCAAATAGATAAAGGGGAGCCAGATGACCCCTATGAAACTGGTTTAACAACAGATCATCTCTGGAGGGCTACTTATCCCTCGCACGTTTTCACCCTCTACACCCCTGTGTCGTACTCTGCTCCTGACCTTGACTTGGTCGAGGGTCATCATTGAAGATATACCTCTAGCTCCACCCATTATCATCACTTTGTCCCTTCGGGACATTCTACCTCGGATTCCTCTCGACCTAGAGAGGATCCGTAATTTGATCTGGGACCAACTACTGTATGATCCCCCTAATCCCCTGGCAATGATGTTGTCTTCTCCATCACGTTCTCCTCCTTTTCAAATCCATTCTTGTTTCATGATTAATACCCAAAATGTCCAAAAAACAAATGCCGATTTGGCAACCTCTTCCTCTCAAATCTTCATTGAAGAAACCTCATACTACCTATCCAGACGTACCCCATCGCGCGGGTCATTCGGACAGGATTCTCTTCTAGAATTATCATGCCCCTCCTCTCGGGAGGATTTCCCTGCATTCCCTCATATATCTAATGATTTTCATCCTACTTCGTCCTCCCTAGGTCAAGATAGTGAGTCTAGTGTGCAGGTGCTCAAATAATGTGTGTAATGTTCATGAATTTCATGTTGCTCATATGAATAATATAACTATTCAAACGAAAAAAAACGTGATCGCCATAAATTGTAAAGTTTCTAAAGAAAGATTGATCGCTTATCTTTTCAAATTTCGGAGATTGAGTCCTTGATTCCCTCTCTATGGCCGGCCAAAGAAAGAGAGCCCTTTATTGATGTTCTTGCTTTTGATTTCTTGATGGTTATTCCTTTGAATTTCCTTCTTCCTCTTCTTTGTACCTCGTAAGAAAGATTAAACAAAAGTAGAAATTCTAATTAGAACTAGAGTAGAGTAGTATCTAGTCTAATAAGAAATTTAAACATGCAACTAAACTAATCTACTCACTTGATTGTTGTTCTTTAAACCCCAAATATGTATGTGGGTGTGGAAAATAATGATGTGTGTGTAAACATGAAGTGATGATAATGATGATGAACTATGAAAAATAATGAATAAACTGTATGAAATTAATGAAAAGTTTAGAAAGAAATTAAGGAAGGAAGATGATTGGTTGGCTCCTCTATAGCCTTGATCTTCAAAAGTTTCAAAAGATGAAGAAGAAGAAGCTTTAAATGAAGCCTCTCTTGTTGTCCATGTTTTTCTCTTCTAGAGCCTTCAAACATCTTGCCTTGAACTTCAAAATCATCAATGACCAACCTTTTTCAAAGGTTCAAGGGGTATTATATTTATAAGAATAAATTTAAGGGTGTTTTGGACTTCAAAAGGACTCTTTTCCGCAGTCAGACTTATCTTGGATGAGCATGGAGGAGTTAGCAACCTTCCCAACTTCGAAAACCAGATTATCTTGACCAAATCTTGTTTATTAGGAAACTCCCAAATAGCGTCGCCCAGACGGGACGCCATTTGGTTAATTAAAGCAGTCAAAATAGAAAGGAAATCCGAAAAGGAACCAAAATACATTAGGAAACCTAAATCGCGTCTTGCGTAGGTGACGTGCTTTAGATAATTAGGAAATTAATTCAAATTAAAAATAAAAAACCCAAATGGATTAGGACTTTAATGGCATCTTCCTACGGCGACGCTATTCAGTCAAATCTATCTGAATTTAGAAATTTAATTCCGAACTTATTTCGGCTAGGAATCTAAATGGCGTCGTATAAGGGTGACGCTAATTAACAAATTTCGAGTAAAATCAATACAAATTAATTAATGATTAAAGTCCAGACCATTTTGGGGTATCATAATTGTGACATGAAATTTACTCAATGTGAAGTCAAAATTAGCGTGTCTACAGTTGCCCCACCTTGATATTGATTTTGCAAGGGAGTGAAATGGAATGGATTGTACTGAAAAGGTAATGCCAAGGTATGATATGACACACTTTCAACATTATATGATGGTAATTTTTCTCAAAATGATCAGTGAAGTAACTTAAAGAGATCAATGAAATCAATCCTATCTGGATGAAAGAGACAAGAAAATAAAATAATGACGATCAACTTCCACAATTGGGAAGTACCCTAGGTCACAGACCTTGCAGGTTTCATCATGGAGAGTAGTTACCAGCTAATGTGGACGTGCTACAACCATAATGAATCTTAAAGGAAACAAGAAATTTTGGGATAAAGAATCCAAGCAAGAAAGAATTCAAAATATATCTTCAAGAAAACCTTAAAGATAATTGACAGATCAATTCGGAATGGAATATCTCACATTACATTGGGATTTATTTGATCGAAGGCCTGAAATTTAATCAATAATTAATTCTTATCACAATTATTTCAAAGTCCTATATGATGCATACTGGGCTAAAAGAAAAATATAAAATAAAATAAAATGTAAATTAATCAAGGATAATATTGTTAAACTATCATTGATGAGTCAAGACACCAATCATGTAATCCAGTGCTAAGCCGAAGCTCGTTTGTCCACGTACTATTTCACAAGAGCGGAACCATCGTCTCCATCAATCAACAATCCAATGGCCGATCCATTTGGTTAAGAATTCTCTAAAATTATCACTGCTTTTGTTGAAGGGGAACTCAAACTCTAGTTTCATCAAAACCACAAGGTCCTTGATATACTCTAATAAGTATTTAACATATAGTAATGATGATGCAAATTAATTACATACGGAATACAAGGATAGAGATAACCGTCTTTTTAGGCACGATTGGGACTCAGTGAAGCTCCCACAGTGGGACCTTGTTGAAATTTTCAACTTCATTTTCATTTCTTTAATCTCTTGCACTTAGAATTCATCAGTAACTTCATACAAAGGAATAAACAATTATTAAATATCATGCAACTGTGAATTTTCGGAGAATAACAGAAATTCAGAAAACCCATTAAATAGCATCGCTATTCACAGACGTCATTTAAATGATGTCGCTCCGTCCAGACGCCATTTAACCTACAAAAACAGTTTTCTGTTCTGACGCCAATCCGAACTCTACTTTCCTTCAATGCACATCACTCTTCCAATTTAGAAAGGGCTTCCCAACTTTGCCAATCCTTCTATAAAAACTTCCTCTCTTCATATCAAAACATTATAATAAGCAATCAAGAGGGAAAGCTAAAGGATTCTCTCCAAAACTCAAGAGAAAGAAGGGAAGGAAGAAGAAATCAAGGAAATCAATTCAAGGAGGATGAATTCTTCAAAAGATTTCTCAAGCAAAAGGATAGGGAAGACAATTGAAAAGCTCTATGAAGATAAAGATTATTTAAGTGGGCGAGATCTTAACTTACAAGTAAGCTAAACTCTTTTGTAATCAATTCTTCCTTCTATTTTCTTCAATTTTTTTATATGTTTTTCAATATTCCAATTCTTCAACGAGCAAGATAGAACTATTCCAAACTCTTTTCTTTATCTAGGGATATCATTTCTTCCCTGATCCAAGAAGATTCTCTTCACTTCTATGGCTCCAAAAGCTTATAAACAAGATCAATCTGTCCATGCAATCTTATATATCCAAGTGCCATATCCAAAGATTGGTTATTCATGCCAAAAATTACAAGAGCGTATGCATGGATTGGGCTGCGATGGGTGCTTTGATTGAACTGTGGCATCCTCAAACTCATACCTTTCTTTTTGCCATGTTAGCCACTATCCTCTTAGAAGAAGCCGAACTCTTATTGGGCCTTCCTAAGCTTAAGATCAACAGTGATGAACTTGATTTGAGTGATATGATGTTGATGAGGGAAAGAATCAATGGTCAACACTTATTGGAGAAGATCATGAAGAATCCAAAGGAGATTCAAGGCTGTCTAACTCAAAAAGGGATTAATCTTGCTAAATTAGCTGAATGGACTTTAAAGAAGATAGAAGACCTCAAGGAGGACAAAATAGAGAATGTGATGAAGGCGTTCACCACATGCTTAGTTGAAGCTCTATTATTCCCTGCCTAAGATAATGTTCTAGAAAATGATCAAATAAGCGCGATTAATGGGATTTTCAACGGAAAACAAATCAGCATACCAATTCTAACCTATCTCTACAGTGGGCTCTCTGCAACTTCCACCGATCAACCTCCATATAGTAGCATGCTACTTCTAGCTACATGGGTAGAATTCCACTTCAAATTCAACCATAATGAGGAAAGAGTTCCAAAGATATCCCATATGTACCAGCGTAGTCCTATCTTCCATATCTCCAACATAGTGAAGTTCAATGACAACATGACCAATCGTGTGCCCAACTTCAAGATTTGAGCTGATTGGCATGCTTACTTGAAGACTGTAACGACCCGTCACCCTATAATCGGGGGTCCGATTACTAAATGGGTACCGAATCATTAATTTGGAACCAAACCAGGATCTAATCAAGTCTGGGAGATAAATAATAAACTAAGCTAAACATTCACATCGCATTGAACAGAAGTAAAAGTGCAGGAATTAAAATTATTACAATGCGACTCGATACAGCAAATAATTACATTTTCCAACAGAAAGGAAATAATTAAATGTACAGGCCAGAAATAAAGATCACAACTACGTCGGGGCATACCCCGGAACAACTGCTGACGGTGCTCAACTCACGGCCGCACTCTCCTCGCTAGGTCTGCTGAGAGTCCTCACCTGAAAACCGCAGGAGGGGTGAGTCTCAAAGACAAGACTCAGTAGGGATCCTTCGATCCCCACTGCCCACGCACACACCCACAAGTGCAAGGTACAGCTAACGGTAAAGTGATAAGCACAAGAGGTACAATTCCTAATTCTTAACGTGAAATCACATGCAATCGTAATATAATAAACATGCATATATTAAACCAGCCGATTAGCAAATCCACAACTGTCGTCCCGATAGAACTCGCCAACCACACAACAACGGTGGAGAAACCTCGACCCGCTAAGACCAAACAGTAACCCCTCGGATAGCACACTAGCTACTCCGGCTCAGGTGGCTACTCCTTCCCTCAGCATGAGTGACTCTCCGAAAGTACCACTCCGACACCGGTACTAGCTTACCCCGGGGTTCACCAGGTGACCCCTTCTCACTAGGCGTCACCCCGCCCACGCCCCCACCGGCGCTGTGCTCACGCCCCCACCAGCACAGGGTGATAAAGCGCTACAATGTCACTCTAGGTCCACAGTAACACAAAACCCAACAAGTACGATCCGGTCACGTGAAAAGTCCGCGATCGTATAACATACATGTAGCATCGTCCGATCATGAAGAATCTACCTCTACCGGGTACACTAAAACATACAATAACTATCCGTCTAACAGTATGAACACATTTTACTGGCATGAATTAGTGAGGTTCTGTCTTGAATCGCGTCTTCCAAGGTCGACGCCATTCAAGCTCCATGTACAGGTTCATGTAAAACAGTCTTCAGAATCAGGCCCTAAAAGGCGTCGACACCAGTGGTCGCCTTTTAAAAGGCGTCGACATCCTCAGACGCCATTTAACACAGAAATCCGGAAATTCCAAGGCCCTTACTCAGGGAATTTCTGCCTTTAAAAGGCGTCATGGTTAACCGACGCCATTCGAAAACGCGTCGTTCACCCATGACGTCTTTTAGCCCCATAATCCCCGAACTGGCAGACTCTCTGTCAGGCGATTCCTGTCTAAAAGGCGTCGTGATGGCTCGACGCCCTTCAAAAAGGCGTCGTACATGCACAACGTGTTTCAGCCCCAGGAACCAGAGTCGCCTGAGCCCGAGGGCTCCCATTCCAACCCCAAACAACCCCAAAATTCACCCAAAAACGGAGGGAAAAGAGGAATAATACTATCCATAGGCAACACATTCATGGAAATCCCCCATGTTATCAAAAGTACTCCTAAACATGCTCATTCTACCCACCAAAACCAAAGATCCAAACAAGCTTAAACGGGGTAAACATGGTCTAAAACGCGATGCTAAGGGGAACCATCACCCTACCGGATACTTGAACGCCTCCGAGCTTCAAGCCGTCCACCCGACTCGCCCTACGCCGCCGCCGGTACCGCCGTGGTCGTCCTTGCTCCTCCGTGACGTCGGCCGCCGTCCAGAGAGTAGAACGCCGCAGTGGAAGTGGAGGTGGTAGTGGTAGGAGCTTGGTAGAGGATGGAGTGGAGGGAGAGATGAAACGGTGGGAGGAAAAGAGGGAGGAGGAGGGATCGCCGCCGAGTTCGCCGGAAGGGGAAAGAGAGGAAGAGAGGAGAAAATGAGGGAAAGAAGGAGGGCTCGCGGGGTTAACCAGAGACTGGCTAAAACGCGTCGACATCCGCGGACGCCAATCAGTTGATGTGACAACTGCTCTGACAAGACTCTGAAACGCGTCGTTCAAGGCAGACGCCGTTCAGACGATATGTCAGGGCCGTACTCTGACAAACCCAGAGTCGCAGTCTGAAAGGCGTCGACACACGTGGACGCCGTTCAGGTCGACAAGACAGGGCCGTACGCTCGCGGCCCGAAACCAGCCCACGTGGCAGAACTTGAAATGCGTCTGCGACGGTGGACGCCGTTTAAAACGCGTCTCGATGTCCTAACGCGAATCAACTCAGAACCTCCGCCCTCACTTAGGTTAGAACTACAAGGTCCGATCCCGAAAATCGGATCCGAAGGTCACGATCCTTACAATCTCCCCCCCTTAAAAGAATTTCGTCCCCAAAATTGACTGCTTAGAATTAACAAGGTCAAACAGGGATACAAGTTTACAAGGAAACTTACGGAAAGAGGTAAGGGAACTGCTCCCGCATCTCATCCTCTCGCTCCCAGGTTGCCTCACCTCCGGAGCGGTACTGCCAAATCACCTTGACCAACGGTACAATCTTGTTCCGCAGGACCTGTTCTCTGCGATCCTCAATACGAACAGGATATTCTGGAAAGGACAGGTCCTCAACGACCTCCAACTCTGAAAAGTCCAGGACATGGGACGGATCCTGAACATATTTCCTCAGTAAGGAAACATGGAACACATCGTGCACCCCTGCAAGACTGGGCGGCAAGGCCAGCTGGTATGCGGTTTCCCCAATCCGAGCAAGGATGGGAAAAGGCCCAATATAGCGCGGACTCAGCTTGCCTCGCTTCCCGAATCTCATTACACCCTTGGAGGGTGAGACTCGGAGAAACACGTGGTCCCCAACTTCAAACTCAAGCGGTCTCCGTCGGATGTCAGCATAACTCTTCTGCCTACTCTGCGCTGCGGTCAACCTCTGTCGAACTAACCTGACAATCTCAGCACACTGCTGTACTAATTCGGGTCCTGCTATCTGCCTTTCACCGATCTCAGACCAACATACAGGAGATCGACACGGTCGCCCATACAAAGCCTCGTAAGGCGCCATGCCGATACTGGAATGGTAACTGTTGTTATATGCAAATTCCACTGTGGACAAATATTGCTCCCAAGAACCTCCCCAGTCTAGACAACAAGCTCTAAGCATATCTTCCAAGGTGTGAATAGTCCTCTCCGACTGTCCGTCAGTCTCGGGATGGTAGGCTGAGCTGAAAGCCAACTGAGTGCCTAATGCCTGCTGAAAGCTCTTTCAGAATCTAGAAGTAAACCTTGGATCTCGATCTGATACGATAGACAAAGGCACCCCGTGCAGAGAGATGATCCGGTCTACAAACAACTTTGCCAGCTTGCCGACTGACCAGTCCTTCCTAATAGCTAGGAAGTGTGCCGACTTGGTCAGCCGATCAACGATGACCCAGAGGGCATCTCTCCTGCTAGGGGATGTAGGCAATCCCATCACGAAGTCCATCGTCACATGCTCCCATTTCCACTCTGGAATCGGCAAGGGCTGTAGCAATCCACCAGGTCTCTGATGCTCGGCCTTGACCTGCTGACAAGTCATGCATCTGGCCACATATTCAGCCACATCTTTCTTCATACCGGGCCACCAGAAGTGCCTCCTCAAACAATGATACATCTTAGTCGAGCCCGGATGCACTGCATATCTTGAACGGTGCGCCTCATCAAGAACACATCTGCACACGTCCTCCTCTGCCGGAACATAAAGCCTACCTCTGAACCTGACCGTACCGTCGTCCCATAACTCCACATCTGACCTCTGGAGGATCTGTGGTAGCTCAACATCTGCCCTCTGAGTCTCAATTACTGCATGATACAGAGCTGTTCTCACAGTCAAACTGACGAGCACGGCTCTGTCATCATCACGTGGAACCCTAAAAGAAGATTCCACCACCTGCTCGAATAATTTCCACTCCTGAATCATAAGGTACGACATGACCGTCTTCCGACTCAAAGCGTCTGCCACTACATTCGCTTTGCCCGGATGATAAGAAAGGTCAAAGTCATAATCTTTAATGAACTCCATCCACCTTCGCTGCCTCAAATTCAGATCCCTTTGAGTGAACACATATTTCAAACTCTTGTGATCCGTGAAAACCTGGAATTTCTCCCCATATAAATAATGCCTCCAGATATTGAGTACGAATACCACAACTGCCAGCTCCAAAACATGAGTAGGATAGTTCTCTTCATGCTTCTTCAGCTGTCGAGAAGCATAAGCCACTACCCTGCCATGCTGCATTAGAACTGCGCCCAAACCTCGACGGGACGCATCAGAGTAAACCACAAATCCACCTGATCCAGATGGAAGCACCAGTACAGGGGCTGACGTGAGACGTGTCTTTAACTCAATAAAACTCTGCTCACAATCCTCGGTCCACACAAAGCGAACTCCCTTTCGGGTCAACCTCTACAAGGGGGCTGCTATCGAAGAAAATCCCTGAACAAACCGCCTGTAATAACCGGCAAGCCCCAGAAAGCTCCTGATCTCAGTTACTGAAGTCGGCCTGCTCCAATCCATCACCGCCTCGATCTTGGCTGGATCCACTGCGATACCATTGCCAGAAATAACATGCCCAAGGAAATGCACCTCGTCTAGCCAAAACTCACACTTGCTAAACTTGGCATAAAGTCGGTGCTCCCTCAGGACCTGCAATACAGCCCGAAGATGGGTGGCATGCTCTTCCTCATAAGAAGAATAGATCAGAATATCATCAATAAACACAACCACAAACTGATCCAGGTAGGTCCTGAAGACTCGGTTCATCAGCTCTATGAAGGCCGCCGGAGCATTGGTCAAGCCAAAGGGCATAACCAAAAACTCATAATGTCCATACCGAGTTCTGAAAGCCGTCTTGCTAACATCAACATCCCGGATCCTCATCTGATAATATCCGGATCTCAAGTCGATCTTGGAAAATACCTTCGCGGACTGCAGCTGATCCATCAAATCATCAATTCTTGGAAGCGGGTATTTATTCTTTATCGTTACCTGGTTCAGCTGCCTATAGTCAATGCACAACCTCAGAGAACCATCTTTCTTTCTAACGAACAGGACTGGAGCACCCCATGGAGATGTACTGGGGCGAATGAAACCCTTATTCAGTAGCTCCTGCAACTGTGCCTTTAACTCAGCGAGTTTAGCTGGCGCCATACGATACGGGGCCTTAGACAAGGGCGCCGTACCTGGTGCAAGCTCGATGGTGAATTCGACCTCTCGCTGAGGAGGAAGGCCAGGCAGCTCCTCGGAAAAAACATCTATAAACTCACATACAACAGGTACCTCCCCAGGGCTGAGACTATCACGGACATCAGAGACAACAACAGAGGCAAGGAAAGCCTCACAGCCATCATCAAGCAACCTCCGTGCCTTAAAGGCAGAAATAAGAATACCTCGGGAAGAAAGCCTAATACCTTGGAAGAAGAAGGTCGGGATGTCCGGAATGGAGAATCGCACCCTCTTCCTGTGGCAGTCCACCTCTGCATAAAAGGCTTCCAACCAATCCATACCCAGGATGACATCAAAGTCTCGAATGGCAAGCACAATCAACTGGGCAGGGAGCACATGACCCTCAATGGTCAAGGGAACATTCCTCAAGCAGTTATAAGATATCATATAGTCTCCAGAAGGAACCTCCACCATCAAACCATCAGATAACTCAACAACGGGCGTAGAAAGGATATCTAAGAACTGCTCAGAAATAAAAGAATGCGAAGCACCCGAATCAATCAATATGTGTGCAGAGTTCCCAAGGACAGAAAGTGTACCTTCCACCAAGTTGGACGCGCGAGCCTCCCTCCTGGTGATAGCTGGCACTCTCCCCTGGGTCCTTGGCTTCTTCTGCTCACCTGAACCATGTCCCTGACCATACCCCTGCGGGCACTGCCTCGCCAAGTGGCCCTGCTGGCCGCAAGCGAAACATCTCCTGGGAAGAGTGGGACACTGAGTCCCACCATGGGTACCCCCACAGTGCTGACAGACTGCCGGAAGCCTCTTAGCTGGCCCCTGCGGTGCACTGGATACAGACTGACTCTGCTGACCTTGCCCGGGCCTGTTGCTGCCGCTACTGCCACTACTGCTGCCACCACCCCTGAAGAATCTCCTGAATCGGGAGCCGAGTGACGACGATCCCGATCCAGCAGAAGGGGCCGCTGCCGCTGCCTTACCCCTGCCACGAACTGGGCTCTGAGCAGCCAGTCCTCTCTCCCGGGCCGACTGGCTCTGTTGAGCCTCCACTGCTGCCGCACATCTAACCGCGGAAGCCAGATCAGGGCAACAGTGAGACGCCACGAAGTTCCTCAAGCTGAGCCTCAGTCCGTCTACGAATCTCTCAGTACGACGCTCCTCGTCCCCAGATATGAAAGGCACGAACCGACCTAGCGACACAAACTTCGCCTGGTACTCAAGTACTGTCATGCTCCCCTGCATCAGATCCATGAACTCCCTCTCCTTGGCCCTCTGGACATGTCTAGGGAAATATTGTGCGTTGAATTCCTTAACATATGTCTCCCATGGAATTTCCCTAAGACTCCTGTCCTCGTAGGACAAACTCTTCAAGGTGGTCCACCAGTCGTAGGCGCTATACTTCAGCATGAAGGTAGCTAACGGGGTCCGCTCTACTGCAGCACAATCCATGGTGTCAAAAGTCTTCTCTATCTCTCTAAGCCAGTGGATGGCCTCGTCAGGGTCGGGATGACCGGTGAAGTGAGGTGGCCTCAGCTTCAGAAACCGCTCAAGTGTAGCGGTGGACCCACCCCGCGCACTGGAACTCTCACTAGGGTCTCGTGTCTGATAACGAGCCATAGTGTCCATCATCGCCTCCATGAACTGCTCAACACTCGGCCTCCCGGCCTCGGACCCACTAGGGACATCTCCCTGCTCTCGAATAACTGGCATCCTCCTTCTGGGAGCCATCTACTCGCCTACAATTACAAAACCAAAAAGTTCTAATTAGATTCCTAAAGCCTATGCTACCGCCGTGCCTGTACGGGATAATGTATTTATTTGCCGAATTTATGATATTTAACATAGTTATTTATTTATTTGCCAGACCGTATGCTCTGATACCAACTGTAACGACCCGTCACCCTATAATCGGGGGTCCGATTACTAAATGGGTACCGAATCATTAATTTGGAACCAAACCAGGATCTAATCAAGTCTGGAAGATAAATAATAAACTAAGCTAAACATTCACATCGCATTGAACAGAAGTAAAAGTGCAGGAATTAAAATTAGTACAATGCGACTCGATACAGCAAATAATTACATTTTCCAACAGAAAGGAAATAATTAAACGTACAGGCCAGAAATAAAGATCACAACTACGTCGGGGCATACCCCGGAACAACTGCTGACGGTGCTCAACTCACGGCCGCACTCTCCTTGCTAGGTCTGCTGAGAGTCCTCACCTGAAAACCGCAGGAGGGGTGAGTCTCAAAGACAAGACTCAGTAGGGATCCTTCGATCCCCACTGCCCACGCACACACCCACAAGTGCAAGGTACAGCTAACGGTAAAGTGATAAGCACAAGAGGTACAATTCCTAATTCTTAACGTGAAATCACATGCAATCGTAATATAATAAACATGCATATATTAAACCAGCCGATTAGGAAATCCACAACTGTCGTCTTGATAGAACTCGCCAACCACACAACAACGGTGGAGAAACCTCGACCCGCTGAGACCAAACAGTAACCCCTCGGATAGCACACTAGCTACTCCAGCCCAACCGGCTCAGGTGGCTACTCCTTCCCTCAGCATGAGTGACTCTCCGAAAGTACCACTCCGACACCGGTACTAGCTTACCCCGGGGTTCACCAGGTGACCCTTTCTCACTAGGCGTCACCCCGCCCACGCCCCCACCGGCGCTGTGCTCACCCCCCCACCAGCACAGGGTGATAAAGCGCTACAATGTCACTCTAGGTCCACAGTAACACAAAACCCAACAAGTACGATCCGGTCACGTGAAAAGTCCGCAATCGTATAACATACATGTAGCATCGTCCGATCATGAAGAATCTACCTCTACCGGGTACACTAAAACATACAATAACTATCCGTCTAACAGTATGAACACATTTTACTGGCATGAATTAGTGAGGTTCTGTCTTGAATCGCGTCTTCCAAGGTCGACGCCATTCAAGCTCCATGTACAGGTTCATGTAAAACATTCTTCAGAATCAGGCCCTAAAAGGCGTCGACACCAGTGGTCGCCTTTTAAAAGGCGTCGACATCCTCAGACGCCATTTAACACAGAAATCCGGAAATTCCAAGGCCCTTACTCAGGGAATTTCTGCCTTTAAAAGACGTCATGGTTAACCGACGCCATTCGAAAACGCGTCGTTCACCCATGACGTCTTTTAGTCCCAGAATCCCCGAACTGGCAGACTCTCTGTCAGGCGATTCCTGTCTAAAAGGCGTCGTGATGGCTCGACGCCCTTCAAAAAGGCATCGTCCATGCACGACGTGTTTCAGCCCTAGGAACCAGAGTCGCCTGAGCCCGAGGGCTCCCATTCCAACCCCAAACAACCCCAAAATTCACCCAAAAACGGAGGGAAAAGAGGAATAATACTATTCATAGGCAACACATTCATGGAAATCCCCCATGTTATCAAAAGAACTCCTAAACATACTCATTCTACCCCCCAAAACCAAAGATCCAAACAAGCTTAAACGGGGTAAACATGGTCTAAAATGCGATGCTAAGGGGAACCGTCACCCTACCGGATACTTGAACGCCTCCGAGCTTCAAGCCGTCCACCCGACTCGCCCTACGCCACCGCCGGTACCGCCGTGGTCGTCCTTGCTCCTCCGTGAGGTCGGCCTCCGTCCGGAGAGTAGAACGCCGCAGTGGAAGTGGAGGTGGTAGTGGTAGGAGCTAGGTAGAGGATGGAGTGGAGGGAGAGATGAAACGGTGGGAGGAAAAGAGGGAGGAGGAGGGATCGCCGCCGAGTTCGCCGGAAGGGGAAAGAGAGGAAGAGAGGAGAAAATGAGGGAAAGAAGGAGGGCTCGCGGGGTTAACCAGAGACTGGCTAAAACGCGTCGACATCCGCGGACGCCAATCAGTTGATGTGACAGCTGCTCTGACAAGACTCTGAAACGCGTCGTTCAAGGCAGACGTCGTTCAGACGATATGTCAGGGCCGTACTCTGACAAACCCAGAGTCGCAGTCTGAAAGGCGTCGACACACGTGGACGCCGTTCAGGTCGACAAGACAGGGCCGTACCCGCGCGGCCCGAAACCAGCCCACGTGGCAGAACTTGAAATGCGTCTGCGACGGTGGACGCCGTTTAAAACGCGTCTCGATGTCCTGACGCGAATCAACTCAGAACCTCCGCCCTCACTAAGGTTAGAACTACAAGGTCTGATCCCGAAAACCGGATCCGAAGGTCACGATCCTTACAAAGACTATGCCCAGAACTGGATTTAAATCCATGCCACTTGCTCTAAGAGAAATGGTAGTTTGAGTGTGCCATAGTGCTGGCACAGAGTTTCGACTAATCGGGGAGACTGAGTTTACTCTTTATAATCCACATCGCTGCCATCCTCAACTTGGTATGTCTCGCTATGAATTTCCAGAAATATCTTCTCTTTCTCCAATCAAGAAGCGAGCATTGAGAACTAATGAAGATTTCGAGGCGACATAACTTATTGCCACTCTTTGGAACATCGGGTTCACCTGTTGTGTTAAACTCTCTCATGAAGCTAACAAAGAACTATGGAAATCATATGTAAAAGAGCTTATGAAGATTCATTCTTGAAAGCTCTCTACCCTTCCTTCCAATTTGATTTTTTTTTTTTAAACTGAAGAATCATTCCTTAATACAATAAAGATCATCCCTTAATGTTTTGCAATCTTTCCATATTCTTTCCTTGAATGACACTGTGATTTTTCCTCACAATATCAAGGTTCGGGCTTATCTAATTCAAATTGTGTCGACTCAGAAAGTCGCTTTTAAAGCGAATTCAATTTTAAAAAATAAATATTTAAACCTTTAAGAGCCCAAATCGCGTCTTGTATGGGGGACGCCTTTCTCTTTCTCTTCTATTTTCCAGAGATTTTATGGCGGTAACTGTCTGAATAGTGTATGGCTTCCAAGACGCGAAGAAGAATCCTTCAAGATTTCCTGTGGTACATCCCTGACCAACATAGGCAGTAAAATCCAAAAGGGGTCGCCCATGAGGGACGCATTTTTCAAATTTCAAAAATTTTCTATTGTCGCCTCAGTTTGTGCGCTACTGATGGCGTCGCTGTCACCAAACGCGATTTAGCGAATTCCAACAGGATCTCGCGAGCCCGAGCTACTTCCTTCCTCATTCTCTCCTCTCATTTCTCTCACCTCCTCTCCAGCGATCACCGCGGCCCCAGCGAGTTTCTTCCTTTCTCCAGCCATCTTATTCGCCGGCGAGCCTCTCCAACTCCGGCGAGTCCTCCCTTGAGCTTCTTCACTTTCTTTCTCCATCTTGAGCTTTCTTTCTTCTTTTCTTCAACCGAACTCCCTCTCTCCTACTCGATTTTCTCCTTCTCTCCCTACCTTTGCGATGGAACAAGGAAGTCCGAGCTGACTAGGTGGGAAGCGCCGATGGGTTGCCGCCGTCGAGGTGGTGGAATTGCCCGAAGGCAAGGAGACTCCCGGAGCGCCGGCTGAAGCGGAGGTGCTCGCGGATGTGGTGGGCTTCATGGAGGCCAAGGAACTCCCTCCCGCAACTCAAGAGGGTGCAGTAGAGGTGGCACCGGCTGAGGAAGCCAGCCCACGCTTGGTAACTCTTGAGAACACTCCACTCTTATGTGTTAAATTTCACTTTTGGTGGGAAAGGGAGCTCGGACACAAGTTCTCGAAACCTGTGGTGAAAGGCGTCTAGGGACAATGACGCCTTTTGAAACACATCCCTGGGCATTGACGCGATTCAAAGATATTGAGAATTGTTTTATAAACTGATTATTAATTCCCTGGCCCTGGCGATTAATTTAATGAATTATTTGACAATTGTAGGGGACAATGAGGACCAGGATCTCCTAGGACCTAGTGGTGGCCGCCTATAGGGGTCTCCCAGATTTTTAGAAGGCACGACTAGTAGAAATGGGGTTCCGGGAGATACTGGAGATTGAACCCTTTTGGATAGATTTAGTGCTACTCTAGGTACTGAGGGAGCGATGGCACGCTGAGAGCAGGGCATTTATAATGCCCTGAGGACATATGATCCCTAGTCTCGAGGACGTGTGCAAGATTACCGGCCTTCAGGTGGATGGCCAGGTTGGGAGTGGGATTACGCATCCCGACTATAGACAGTTTGCTTAGGAGTTACTAGACTTAGAGTGTACAGGGCCGGAAGGCCGAGAGTCTCGAACCCTCGTGAGGGTAGCTGTAGAGAGATCTCTAGGATTAGCAGAACTGAGGCAACAGACGGATGAGTCCCGGGAGAAGTTTAGAGGGAGACTAGCCCGAGCATCTAGTGAGGTGTATTGTCAGGATCCGAGTAACACAGCTAGTGCTGATAGGGACCTTAGGAGGTTCTTAGTTTTCTTCATCAGCAGCTTCTCTTCGGGACGAAGAGAGATTACATTCACTGTTGTTTCTTGACCCTTCTTACTGATT
Source organism: Zantedeschia hybrid cultivar (assembly GCA_030544215.1). Lineage (NCBI taxonomy): Eukaryota > Viridiplantae > Streptophyta > Magnoliopsida > Alismatales > Araceae > Zantedeschia > Zantedeschia hybrid cultivar. Next base: position 50,952,746 of record JARZZO010000014.1, read on the forward strand.
TAGACCACTTAGGTGAGTATGCCTGGGGTGTGGCCCTTCTGGCCCACCTCTTCACTGATCTTTCCGCAGTCACGCCTAATTGGGAGACCACCATCAGCGGCTTCGCGCCGTTCCTTTAGGTATTTAGTTCATTTTATGTTTGTTTCATTAAATGTTTATGATACAATGCATGTGATTCTAACTACATATGTTCTTGTATGCAGGTGTGGAGCTATTATTATTTTCCTTTGGGCCGAGCGAGGCCATCAAAGCAGCCAGCGGCAGTTCCACTTACCCGGCGTTGACGCTCGGTTGTGGACACGGCGACATAGCATCACCAACTGACAGGCCTTCGCCATCAATTCCTTGACTACCCGAAGCTCTTAGTAAGTTTTAATTCCTCTTTTCCTTCAATTATTAATTGTTTCATAAAATGCTTAAATGTTCTAATGTTAAATGTTTGTTTGAAATATCCTATGAAATGTTTGTTAAATATTTTAAATGTTTGATAGAGGTTTAGTTAAATACTTGGTTATTTATTGAATATTTTCAATGAGTTATTCTATGTTAAATATTTTAGTTGTAAAATTGGATCTTTTCAAGAATATTTAAATGTTTTATTAAATGCTTATTTAGTTGTTTATTTGTTTGTTTAATTATACAATGCAACAAACCTATATGAATGCAGGTTATCTGGCGTCCATATCTAGGTATGGATGATATTGGATAGCCATGGGTGGAGCATGGGCGAGGCCGGTTTGGGCATCAAGTTTGGGTTCACTGCCTGAACGAGATTGCCATGCTACGCCTAAAGCCGGTGATGTGGACTTTGGGGTTGCACCATGAGTGGGTGGAGGAGGAGATTCCCGAGGGGATCGGGAGGACGATGCGGGGGAAGCAGGCCCGCACTGACTGGAGGGCGAAATTCTCAGACCAGCACGAGGACTAGTTCCAATATGGAGTCCTAGTGGTTTCACAGGCGGTGAGCAGTGATGCTTACCTTCAACAGTACCAAACTCACTATGCCGCTCACCTACGATTGGGAGACCACCTCTGGCCCACCTCTTCACTGATCTTTCCGCAGTCACGCTTGATTGGGAGACCACCATCAGCGGCTTCGCGCCGTTCCTTTAGGTATTTAGTTCATTTTATGTTTGTTTCATTAAATGTTTATGATACAATGCATGTGATTCTAACAACATATGTAAGGATCGTGACCTTCAGATCCGGTTTTCGGGGTCGGACCTTGTAGTTCTAACCTTAGTGAGGGCGGAGGTTCTGAGTTGATTCGCGTCAGGACATCGAGACGCGTTTTAAACGGCGTCCACCTTCGCAGACGCATTTGAAGTTCTGCCATGTAGGTGCCACGTGGGCTGGCTTCGGGCCGCGAGACTACGGCCCTGTCTTGTCGCCTGAACGGCGTCCACGTGTGTCGACGCCTATCAGACTGCGACTCTGGGTTTGTCAGAGTACGGCCCTGACATATCGTCTGAACGGCGTCTGCCTTGAACGACGCGTTTCAGAGTCTTGTCTGAGCAGCCGTCACATCAACTGAATGGCGTCCGTGATTGTCGACGCGTTTTAGCCAGTCTCTGGTTAACCTCGCGAGCCCTCCTTCTTTCCCTCATTTTCTCCTCTCTTCTTCTCTTTCCCTTCCGACGAACTCGGCGGCGATCCCTCCTCCTCCCTCTTTTCCTCCCACCGTTTCATCTCTCCCTCCACACCATCCTCTACCTAGCTCCTACCACTACCACCTCCACTTCCACTGCGGCGTTCTACTCTCCGGACAGCGGCCGACGTCACGGAGGAGCAAGGACGACCACGGCGGTCCCGGCGGCGGCGTGGGGCGAGTCGGGTGGACGGCTTGAAGCTCGGAGGTGTTCAAGTATCCGGTAGGGTGACGGTTCCCATAAGCATCGTGTTTTAAATCATGTTTTTCCCCGTCTATGCATGTTGTGGACCTTTGGTTTTGGGGGGTAGAATGAGCATGTTTAGGAGTTCTTTTGATGGCATGGGGGATTTCTATGAATGTGTTGCCTATGGATAGTATTGTTCCTCTTTTTCCCTCCGTTTTTGGTTGATTTTTGGGTTGTTTGGGGTTGGAAAGGGAGCCCTCGGGCTCAGGCGACTCTGGTTACTGGGGTTGAAACACGTCGTGCATGGACGACGCCTTTTTGAAGGGCGTCGGGCCATCACGACGTCTTTTAGCTAGGAATCGCCTGACAGAGAGTCTGCCAGTTCGGGGATTCTGGGACTAAAAGACGTCATGGGTGAACGACGCGTTTTCGAATGGCGTCGGTTAGCCATGACGCCTTTTAAGGCAGAAATCCCCTGAGTAAGGGCCTTAGAATTTCCGGATTTCTGTGTTGAATGGCGTCTGAGGATGTCGACGCCTTTTAAAAAGGCTACCACTGGTGTCGACACCTTTTAAAAAGGCGACCACTGGTGTCGACGCCTTTTAGGGACTGATTCTGAAGACTGTTTTACATGAACCTGTACTTGGAGCTTGAATGGCGTCGACCTTAGGAGACGCGATTCAAGACAGAACCTCACTAATTCATGCCAGTAAAATGTGTTCATACTGTTAGACATATGGTTATTGCATGTTTTAGTGTACCCGGTAGAGGTAGATTCTTCATGACCGGACGATGCTACATGTATGTTATACGATCGCGGACTTTTCACGTGACCGGATCGTACTTGTTGGATTTTGTGTTACTGTGGACCTGGAGTGACATTGTAGCGCTTTATCACCCTGTGCTGGTGGGGGCGTGAGCACAGCGCCGGTGGGGGGCGTGGGCGGGGTGACGCCTAGTGAGAGAGGGTCACCTGGTGAAGCCCGGGGTCAGCTAGTACCGGTGTTGGAGTGGTACATTCGGAGAGTCACTCATGCTGAGGGAAGGAGTAACCACCTGAGCCGGTTGGGCCGGAGTAGCTAGTGTGCTATCCGAGGGGTTACTGTTTGGTCTCAGCGGGTCGAGGTTTTTCCACCGTTGTTGTGTGGTTAGCGAGTTCTATCGAGACGACAGTTGTGGGTTTCCTAGCCGGCTGGTTTAATATATGCATGTTTATTATATTACGATTGCATGTGATTCCACGTTAAGAATTAGGAATTGTACCTCTTGTGCTTATCACCTTTCCGTTAGCTGTAGCTTGCACTTGTGGGTGTGTGCGTGGGCAGTGGGGATCGAAGGATCCCTACTGAGTCTTGTCTTTGAGACTCACCCCTCCTGCGGTTTTCAGGTGAGGACTCTCAGCAGACCTAGCGAGGAGAGTGCGGCCGTGAGTTGAGCACCGTCAGCAGTTGTTCCGGGGTATGCCCCGACGTAGTTGTGATTTTATTTCTGGCCTATACGTTTAATTATTTCCTTTTTGTTGGAGTATGTAATTATTTGCTATATCGAGTCGCATTGTAATAATTTTTAATTCCTGCACTTTTATTTCAGTTCAATGCGATGTGATTGTTTAGCTTAGTTTATTATTTATCTCCCAGACTTGATTAGATCTTGGTTTGGTTCCAAATTAATGATTCGGTACCCATTTAGTAATCGGATCCCCGATTATAGGGTGGCGGGTCGTTACAGTTGGTATCAGAGCATACAGTCTGGCAAATAAATAAATAACTAGGTTAAATATCATAAATTCGGCAAATAAATACATTATCCCGTATAGGCGCGGCGGTAGTATAGGCTTTAGGACTCTAATTAGAACTTTTTGATTTTGTAATTGTAGGCGAGTAGATGGCTCCCAGAAAGAGGATGCCAGTTATTCGAGAGCAGGGAGACGTCCCTAGTGGGTCCGAGGCCAGGAGGCCGAGTGTTGAGCAGTTTATGGAGGCGATGATGGACACTATGGCTCGGTATCAGACGCGAGACCCTAGTGAGAGTTCCAGTGCGCGGGGAGGGTCCACCGCTGCACTTGAGAGGTTTCTGAAGCTGAGGCCACCTCACTTCACCGGTCGTCCCGACCCTGACGAGGCCATTCACTGGCTTAGAGAGATAGAGAAGACTTTTGATACCATGGATTGTGCTGCAGTAGAGCGGACCCCGTTGGCTACCTTCATGCTGAAGGATAGCGCCTATGACTGGTGGACCACTTTGAAGAGTTTGTCTTACGAGGACAAGAGTCTTAGGGAAATTCCATGGGAGACATTTGTTAAGGAATTCAACGCACAGTATTTCCCTAGACATGTCCAGAGGGCCAAGGAGAGGGAGTTCATGGATCTGACGCAGGGGAGCATGACAGTACTTGAGTACCAGGCGAAGTTTGTTTCGCTAGGTCGGTTCGTGCCTTTCATATCTGGGGATGAGGAGCGCCGTACTGAGAGGTTCGTGGACGGACTGAGGCTCAGTCTGAGGAACTTCGTGGCGTCTCACTGTTGCACGGATCTGGCTTCTGCGGTTAGATGTGCGGCAGCAGTGGAGGCTCAACAGAGCCAGTCGGCCCGGGAGAGAGGATTGGCTGCTCAGAGCCCAGTTCGTGGCAGGGGTAAGGCAGCGGCCCCTTCAGCTAGATCGGGATCGTCGTCACTCGGCTCCCGATTCAGGAGATTCTTCAGGGGTGGTGGCAGCAGTAGTGGCAGTAGCGGCAGCAACTGGACCGGGAAGCGCCAGCAGAGTCAGTCTGTATCCAGTGCACCGCAGGGGCCAGCTCAGAGGCTTCCGGCAGTCTGTCAGCACTGTGGGGGTGCCCATGGTGGGACTCAGTGTCCCACTCTTCCCAGGAGGTGCTTCACTTGCGGCCAGCAGGGCCATTTGGCGAGGCATTGCCCGCAGGGGCATGGTCAGGGACATGGTTCAGGTGAGCAGAAGAAGCCGAGGACCCAGGGGAGAGTGCTAGCTATCACCAGGAGGGAGGCTCGCGCGTCCAACTTGGTGGAAGGTACACTTTCTGTCCTTGGGAACTCTGCACACGTATTGATTGATTCGGGTGCTTCGCATTCTTTTATTTCTGAGCAGTTCCTAGATATCCTTTCTGCACCCGTTGATGAGTTATCTGATGGTTTGATGGTGGAGGTTCCTTCTGGAGACTTTATGATATCTTATAACTGCATGAGGAATGTTCCCTTGACCATTGAGGGTCATGTGCTACCTGCCCAGTTAGTTGTACTTGCCATTCGAGACTTTGATGTCATCCTGGGTATGGATTGGTTGGAAGCCTTTTATGCAGAGGTGGACTGCCACAGGAATAGGGTGCGATTCTCCATTCCGGACATCCCGACCTTCTTCTTCCAAGGTATTAGGCTCTCTTCCCGTGGTATTCTTATTTCTGCCTTTAAGGCACGGAGGTTGCTTGCTGGTGGCTGTGAGGCTTTCCTTGCCTCTGTTGTTGTCTCTGATGTCCGGGATAGTCTCAGCCCTGGGGGGTACCTGTTGTTTGTGAGTTCATAGATGTATTTCCTGAGGAGCTGCCTGGCCTTCCTCCTCAGCGAGAGGTCGAATTCACCATCGAGCTTGCACCAGGTACGGCGCCCTTGTCTAAGGCCCCGTATCGTATGGCGCCAGCTGAACTCGCTGAGTTAAAGGCACAGTTGCAGGAGCTACTGAATAAGGGTTTCATTCGCCCCAGTACATCTCCATGGGGTGCTCCAGTCCTGTTCGTTAGAAAGAAAGATGGTTCTCTGAGGTTGTGCATTGACTATAGGCAGCTGAACCAGGTAACGATAAAGAATAAATACCCGCTTCCAAGAATTGATGATTTGATGGATCAGCTGCAGTCCGCGAAGGTATTTTCCAAGATCGACTTGAGATCCGGATATTATCAGATGAGGATCCGGGATGTTGATGTTAGCAAGACGGCTTTCAGAACTCGGTATGGACATTATGACTTTTTGGTTATGCCCTTTGGCTTGACCAATGCTCCGGCGGCCTTCATGGAGCTGATGAACCGAGTCTTCAGGACCTACCTGGATCAGTTTGTGGTTGTGTTTATTGATGATATTCTAATCTATTCTACTTCTGAGGAAGTGCATGCCACCCATCTTCGGGCTGTATTGCAGGTCCTGAGGGAGCACCGACTTTATGCCAAGTTTAGCAAGTGTGAGTTTTGGCTAGACGAGGTGCATTTCCTTGGGCATGTTATTTCTGGCAATGGTATCGCAGTGGATCCAGCCAAGATCGAGGCGGTGATGGATTGGAGCAGGCCGACTTCAGTGACTGAGATCAGGAGCTTTCTGGGGCTTGCCGGTTATTACAGGCGGTTTGTTCAGGGATTTTCTTCGATAGCAGCCCCCTTGTCGAGGTTGACCCGAAAGGGAGTTCGCTTTGTGTGGACCGAGGATTGTGAGCAGAGTTTTATTGAGTTAAAGACCCGTCTCACGTCAGCCCCTGTACTGGTGCTTCCATCTGGATCAGGTGGATTTGTCGTTTACTCTAATGCGTCCCGTCGAGGTTTGGGCGCAGTTCTAATGCAGCATGGCAGGGTAGTGGCTTATGCTTCTCGACAGCTGAAGAAGCATGAAGAGAACTATCCTACTCATGATTTGGAGCTGGCAGCTGTGGTATTTGCACTCAAGATCTGGAGGCATTATTTAGATGGGGAGAAATTCCAGGTTTTCACGGATCACAAGAGTTTGAAATATGTATTCACTCAGAGGGACCTGAATTTGAGGCAGCGAAGGTGGATGGAGTTCATTAAAGATTATGACTTTGACCTTTCTTATCATCCGGGCAAGGCGAATGTAGTGGCAGACGCTTTGAGTCGGAAGACGGTCATGTCATACCTTATGATTCAGGAGTGGAAATTATTCGAGCAGGTGGTGGAATCTTCCTTTAGGGTTCCACGTGAAGATGATAGAGCCGTGCTGGTCAGTTTGACTGTGAGACCAGCGGTGTATCATGCAGTAATTGAGGCTCAGAGGGCAGATGTTGAGCTACCTCATATCCTCCAGAGGTCAGAGGTGGAGTTGTGGGACGACGGCACGGTCAGGTTCAGAGGTAGACTTTATGTTCCGACTGAGGAAGACGTGCGCAGATGTGTTTATGATGAGGCGCACCGTTCGAGATATGCAGTGCATCCTGGAACGACTAAGATGTATCATTGTTTGAGGAGGCACTTCTGGTGGCCCGGTATGAAGAAAGATGTGGCTGAATATGTGGCCAGATGCATGACTTGTCAGCAGGTTAAGGCCGAACATCAGAGACCTGGTGGATTGCTACAGCCCTTGCCAATTCCAGAGTGGAAATGGGAGCATGTGACGATGGACTTCGTGATGGGATTGCCTACATCCCCTAGCAGGAGAGATGCCATCTGGGTCATCGTTGATCGGCTGACCAAGTCGGCACACTTCCTAGCTATTAGGAAGGACTGGTCAGTCGGCAAGCTGGCAAAGGTGTTTGTAGACCGGATCATCTCTCTGCACGGGGTGCCTTTGTCTATTGTATCATATCGAGATCCAAGGTTTACTTCCAGATTCTGGAAGAGCTTTCAGCAGGCATTAGGCACTCAGTTGGCTTTCAGCTCAGCCTACCATCCCGAGACTGACGGGCAGTCGGAGAGGATTATTCAGACCTTGGAAGATATGCTCAGAGCTTGTTGTCTAGACTGGGGAGGATCTTGGGAGCAGTATTTGTCCACAGTGGAATTTGCCTATAATAACAGTTATCATTCTAGTATCGGCATGGCGCCTTACGAGGCTTTGTATGGGCGACCGTGTCGATCTCCAGTATGTTGGTCAGAGATCGATGAAAGGCAGATAGCAGGACCCGAGTTAGTACAGCAGTGTGCTAATGTTGCCAGGTTAGTTCGGCAAAGGTTGACCGCAACGCAGAGTAGGCAGAAGAGTTATGCTGACATCCGACGGAGACCGCTTGAGTTTGAAGTTGGGGACCACGTGTTTCTCCGGGTCTCACCCTCCAAGGGTGTAATGAGATTCGGGAAGCGAGGCAAGCTGAGTCCGCGTTATATTGGGCATTTTCCCATCCTTGCTCGGATTGGGGAAACCGCGTACCAGCTGGCCTTGCCGCCCAGTCTTGCAGGGGTGCACGATGTGTTCCATGTTTCTTTACTGAGAAAGTATGTTCAGGATCCGTCCCATGTCTTGGATTTCTCAGAGTTGGAGGTCGCTGAGGACCTGTCTTTTCCAGAATATCCTGTTCGTATTGAGGATCGCAGAGAACAGGTCCTGCGGAACAAGATTGTACCACTGGTCAAGGTGATTTGGCAGTACCGCTCCGGAGGTGAGGCAACCTGGGAGCGTGAGGATGAGATGCGAGAGCAGTTCCCTTACCTCTTTTCGTAAGTTTCCTTGTAAACTTGTGTCCCTGTTTGACTTTATTAATTCTAAGCAGTCAATTTCGGGGACGAAATTCTTTTAAGGGGGGGAGATTGTAAGGATCGTGACCTTCGGATCCGGTTTTCGGGGTCGGACCTTGTAGTTCTAACCTTAGTGAGGGCGGACGTTCTGAGTTGATTCGCGTCAGGACATCGAGACGCATTTTAAACGGCGTCCACCGTCGCAGACGCATTTCAAGTTCTGCCACGTGGGCTGGCTTCGGGCCGCGAGAGTACATCCCTGTCTTGTCGCCTGAACGGCGTCCACGTGTGTCGACGCCTATCAGACTGCGACTCTGGGTTTGTCAGAGTACGGCCTTGACATATCGTCTGAACGGCGTCTGCCTTGAACGACGCATTTCAGAGTCTTGTCAGAGCAGCCGTTACATCAACTGAATGGCGTCCGTGATTGTCGACGCGTTTTAGCCAGTCTCTGGTTAACCCCGCGAGCCCTCCTTCTTTCCCTCATTTTCTCCTCTCTTCCTCTCTTTCCCTTCCGACGAACTCGGCGGCGATCCCTCCTCCTCCCTCTTTTCCTCCCACCGTTTCATCTCTCCCTCCACTCCATCCTCTACCTAGCTCCTACCACTACCACCTCCACTTCCACTGCGGCGTTCTACTCTCCGGACGGCGGCCGACGTCACGGAGGAGCAAGGACGACCACGGCGGTACCGGCGGCAGCGTGGGGCGAGTCGGGTGGACGGCTTGAAGCTCGGAGGCGTTCAAGTATCCGGTAGGGTGACAGTTCCCATAAGCATCGTGTTTTAAATCATGTTTTTCCCCGTCTATGCATGTTGTGGACCTTTGGTTTTGGGGGGTAGAATGAGCATGTTTAGGAGTTCTTTTGATGGCATGGGAGATTTCTATGAATGTGTTGCCTATGGATAGTATTGCTCCTCTTTTTCCCTCCGTTTTTGGTTGATTTTGGGGTTGTTTGGGGTTGGAAAGGGAGCCCTCGGGCTCAGGCGACTCTGGTTCCTGGGGTTGAAACACGTCGTGCATGGACGACGCCTTTTTGAAGGGTGTCGGGCCATCACGACGCCTTTTAGCCAGGAATCGCCTGACAGAGAGTCTGTCAGTTCGTGGATTTTGGGACTAAAAGACGTCATGGGTGAACGACGCGTTTTCGAATGGCGTCGGTTAGCCATGACGCCTTTTAAGGTAGAAATCCCCTGAGTAAGGGCCTTGGAATTTCCGGATTTCTGTGTTGAATGGCGTCTGAGGATGTCGACGCCTTTTAAAAAGGCGACCACCGGTGTCGACGCCTTTTAAAAAGGCGACCACCGGTGTCGACGCCTTTTAGGGCCTGATTCTGAAGACTGTTTTACATGAACCTGTACTTGGAGCTTGAATGGCGTCGACCTTGGGAGACGCGATTCAAGACAGAACCTCACTAATTCATGCCAGTAAAATGTGTTCATACTGTTAGACGGATGGTTACTGCATGTTTTAGTGTACCCGGTAGAGGTAGATTCTTCATGACCGGACGATGCTACATGTATGTTATACGATCGCGGACTTTTCACGTGACCAGATCGTACTTGTTGGGTTTTGTGTTACTGTGGACCTGGAGTGACATTGTAGCGCTTTATCACCCTGTGCTGGTGGGGGCGTGAGCACAGCGCCGGTGGGGGCGTGGGCGGGGTGACGCCTAGTGAGAGAGGGTCACCTGGTGAAGCCCGGGGTCAGCTAGTACCGGTGTTGGAGTGGTACATTCGGAGAGTCACTCATGTTGAGGGAAGGAGTAACCACCTGAGCCGGTTGGGCCGGAGTAGCTAGTGTGCTATCCGAGGGGTTACTGTTTGGTCTCAGCGGGTCGAGGTTTTTCCACCGTTGTTGTGTGCTTAGCGAGTTCTATCGAGACGACAGTTGTGGGTTTCCTAGCCGGCTGGTTTAATATATGCATGTTTATTATATTACGATTGCATGTGATTCCACGTTAAGAATTAGGAATTGTACCTCTTGTGCTTATCACCTTTCCGTTAGCTGTTCCTTGCACTTGTGGGTGTGTGCGTGGGCAGTGGGGATCGAAGGATCCCTACTAAGTCTTGTCTTTTAGACTCACCCCTCCTGCGGTTTTCAGGTGAGGACTCTCAGCAGACCTAGCGAGGAGAGTGCGTCCGTGAGTTGAGAACCGTCAGCAGTTGTTCCGGGGTATGCCCCGACGTAGTTGTGATTTTATTTCTGGCCTGTACGTTTAATTATTTCCTTTCTGTTGGAGTATGTAATTATTTGCTGTATCGAGTCGCATTGTAATAATTTTTAATTCTTGCACTTTTATTTCAGTTCAATGCGATGTGAATGTTTAGCTTAGTTTATTATTTATCTCCCAGACTTGATTAGATCCTGGTTTGGTTCCAAATTAATGATTCGGTACCCATTTAGTAATCGGATCCCCGATTATAGGGTGGCGGGTCGTTACAACATATGTTATTGTATGCAGGTGTGGAGCTATTATTATTTTCCTCTGGATCGAGTGAGACCATCAAAGTAGCCAGCGGCAATTCCACTTGCCCAACGTTGGCGCCCAGTTGTGGACACGGCGCCACATCATCACCAACTGACGGCCCTTTGCTATCAATTCCTAAACTACCCGGAGCTCTTAGTAAGTTTCGATTCCTCTTTTTCTTCAATTATTAATTGTTTCATAAAATGCTTAAATATTTTTATGTTAAATGTTTGTATAAAATATCCTATGAAATGTTTGTTAAATATTTTAAACGGTTGATTAGAGGTTTAGTATAATACTTGGTTATTTATTGAATATTTTCAATGAATTATTCCGTGTTAAATATTTTAGTTGTAAAATTGGATCTTTTCTAGAATATTTAAATGTTTTATTAAATGCTTATTTAGTTGTTTATTTCTTTGTTTAATTATGCAATACAACTAACCTGTATGAATGCAACTTATCTGGTGTCCATATCTAGGTATGGATGATGCTGGACCGCCATGGGTGGAGCATGAGTGAGGCTAGTTTTGGCGTCAAGTTTGGGTTCATTGCCTGAACGAGATTGCCCTGCTACGCCTAAAGATAGTGATGAGGACTTTGGGGTTGCACCAAGAGTGGGTGGAGGAGGAGATCCCCGAGGGGATCGGGAGGACGATGCGGGGGAAGCAGGTCCCCACTGATTGGAGGGCGAAATTCCCGGACTAGCACGAGGACTGGTTCCAATATGGAGTCCTGGTGGTTTCACAAGCGGTGAGCAGCGATGCTTGCCTTCAACAGTATCGGACTCACTACGCCGCTCACCTTCAACTACTCCGCCCCCTCGATGTAAGTATTATGATATATATCCTATGCATGCGTCTTTCATTTTATTAATTATTTTGCTTACATTTATGAATGCATGACATGCGATTATGTGAATATGCAGGATGCACGAAACGCCACCATCCTCACTCTCCGGGGCCATCTTCAGGATGTCGAGGCCCAATTAGAACAGGTGCAAGAAGAGCTGAATGAACTGGTAAGCATGATATGCATGAATGACATGTGTTATGAATGCTTCCTTTTTTGTTATTAAACTGTTTTGACACTTGCACACTGACGGTGATCTCTTCTTGTTACAGCATGCCGCTTACACTCATGCGGCGACTCCCTCATCCACTGTTGCTGCCGGCCTGTCTTCGAGTGCCACTCACGAGGCCGCCATTGCTGACTTGCGGAGTCAGTTGGCCCTAGCCATCCATCTTGCCACTCAGGCTGAGGAAAATGCTTATGCTCGGCTAAATCTTCGACTTGTTTCTTGCATGTTGTCTTTTGCTTGTTTGATTAGTTGGCTAACAATGTCTTCTGCTACAGGTCCAAGAGCTTTGCGTGGCTCTTGGATAGAGACATGCTGAGTTGGCACAGGCCCACGGTTCAGCAGCTCGGATTGTTGAGTTGGAAGAACAGTTGGCCAAGCTCTCCACCGGTGTTCTTCCTCGCGAGCTTGCACGACTCCAGGTTTGGCTGGAGATCTTGACTGAGGAGAGGGATGGCGACCGGTCTTGATGGGACAGACTTCAAGGCCGGGTATTGGTTGCGGAGCACGAGTGCCACAACATAGAGGTGCGATACCAGCGTGCGCGGCAGCAGGCGTTGGATCAAGGACAGGCAAGTGCCTTCACCACTAGTATAGTAGTATCTTCCGACCAGGCTGGGCCGAGCGTCATGGGACCGCCGCCGCCACTAGCACGGGACCGGATGTCAAGGATGAGGCGCAGAGCTAGCTGGACGAGGGCGCGAGAGAGAGCCAGCCCTGATGGCTGCACTCATGTTGTATCTTCTTCTTTTTGTGAGTCCTGATAGTGATGGACCCTTATATGTACACGAAATTCTCTTGATGAATGGAACTTCCGACTTTTGTGTTTTATGTGTTTTGCCCCATCTGTATCATGTCATGTTCATCACTTAGCAAACATGTTAAGTATCTATTCGGGTTTAGCTCCTTGCCCGGTTAAGTAACTGGCTAATTGACCCTATCCTTGATAGAAGGGTCAATGGGCGAAGTCTTTATTTAATGAAGGCAAATAAAGATGATTAAAGACAATAATTAAAGTGCAACATACAAGCATGCAAATGCTCACTAAAAATTAAAGACATGCAACATTCATAATCTGACAAACAAATGCCAATTGAAATATTTTTGTTTTACAATTGCAATTTTCGAAATATCTAATTTTTTGTGGTTTTTGTCATATTCAATTTTTTTATTCTAAAATAATCATTTTTTTTTTGTGGTTTTGAAATATTCAATTTTTTTTGTGATTTTGACATATTCAATTTTTTTGTGGTTTTGAAATATTCAATTTTTTTTGTAAAATATTCAACTAAATAAACTAAGAATCAGCATGGAACTTTGATCAAAAGAGTATGTTTATTTATTAACTTAATTCCAAAATCATTCTTTAATGACATAATCCAGACTCATTGTGCTTGAATTATGTTTATGATCATGATCCCATTTGATGGTCCGACCTTTAGCCAACCTCGGCCGTTCCTCGAGCTTGGAGCACGCCTCTTCAGAATGAAAGGAAGAATTGATTTAAAGCCCGCGAGAAGGTGCCGGAGACTCACAAAGATGTCCCTCATTTACCCTATTATCTGTTGGAGTTCGGTCATTTTCACTTTTACAGGGTATTTAACAACCTTGCGCACCTTTTTTATTTTGATTTTCTGGCCTTTTAATGTAACATTTGTAATATTGAGTGGCCTTTTGATTTTGTTGGCTTTTGCCTTTGTGCTTTTTCTTTTGCTTTTTGGTAGGGCGGATCTCCCTTTTTTTTTTTAATGACGGCCTCCTACTAAGATGGCGGTTATGTTCGGTAGTCTATTCTAAGTCTCGTTCCGACATCGTGGGCCTAAAGTAAAATAGAAGTTGAGTTTGAAAAGAATGAATTGTACTTTATGCTCTTAGTCAAGTTTTCGGTATTCCTTGGACTTCGTATCTCTTTTTACTCACGACCCAAACATGTTTGTGTGCAATAACGAGTTTGAATTAGATTATTAAAGACTAATCAGGGAATTTGAGTTTTCAAATTTTCAGACTCCACTGGTCCTTGCACTATGCCGATCGACTCATTAACCTAAGGGTAATACTTCTTACGATACAAACCATCCCAGGAATGAGATAACTCTTAACCTTCTGCATTAACTAAATGATAGGCGTAACCAGGAAAAGCATGTGAGATAACATAAGGTCCCTCCCAGTTGGGTTGGAGCTTAGAACGTGGACCACCAGGTTTTATGAAGATTCTTTTTACAACCATTTCACTGACTTTAAATTTTCTTTTAATGACTTTCTTTTGATAAAAACGTGCTAGTCTATTTTGGTAAACTCGCGTATGATTAGCGGCTGACCATCTTTTCTCGTCTAAAAGTTTCAATTGAGCCAGGAGTGCTGAGTGGTGCTCATCAATGGAAAACTCCTTGTTCAACTGTACTCTTAAGGATGAGATGAGGACTTCGTATGGAACTACTGCCTCCATTCCGAATGCTAAAGAATATGGTGTCTGCCCAGTGGGCGTGCAGACTGAAGTTTGGTATGTCCATAAAGCCTGCATTAATTTCTCTGGCCAGTCGAAAAACTTATTGAATTTACATGTTTTCTTGATAATTTTTATCAAAGTCTTGTTAGTTGCCTCTGCTTGGCCATTGCCTTGTGGATAATAAGGAGATGAATGATGTAATGTAATTTTATAAATGTTGCAGAGTTCCTTCAACTCTCATGATATGAACTATGGTCCATTGTCGGTGACGATGGTACTTAAAATCCCGAATCTTGTGATGATATTCTTCATAATAAACTTGCAGACTGTTGATGCTTTGACTTCCGTGTAAGCTTCGGCTTCCGTCTATTTGGTGAAGTATTCCGTTGCCGTGAGAATGAAGGATTTCTGCTTAGTGCCGGAATTGGGATCACTGAGAGGTCCAATGATGTCGAAAGCCTACATGGAGAAAGGCCATGGGGAGGAAATAGGATGGAGTGAAGATGCAGGAGAATGAATCTTGTCGGCATGAAGTTGACACTTAGCACACCTACGGATATACCCTAACAAAATCATCTTCCATGGTTGGCCAATAAAATCCTTGTCAAAGGATCTGCTATGATACCATCTGTCCATTAATATGGCCACCACAATCTCCTGCGTGATCTTCTTCCATAATCTTCGAAAGCTCATCTTCATCCAAGCATCTCAGAAGAACACCGTCAAAACCTCGTTTATAAAGTGCTCTTCCAACTAGGGTGTATCTCTGAGCAACTCTCCTGATAGCCCTTTTCTCCTCAGCTGTGGCTTCTTAAGGGTACGATTGATCTTCACAATATTTGGCAATCTCAAAATACCATAGTTTCTCTTCTTCTGCTATCTTTTCTTGCCATTCCAATAGCATGATTTCTTTCTTCTCCACAATATCTCCATCTCTGACTTTTTTTAGCAATTTTTCTTTATTCCTAAGGAATGAAGGGTTTTTCACGACGGGTGAGAGATGCCTATGAACAATGATAGATTCAAATTGTTTGCTAATTAGGAAATTCAGGGATGATGCGAGGGAAGCTAAAGCATCATCTAAGATATTTTGATTCCGAGGAAAATGGACGAAGATCAATTTAGTGAAAAGTTTAGCATAGGCAGAACAGAGTTCTTGGTAAGGTTTGAGTTTGGGATCAAGAGTTCGGTACTTGGTGAGCACTTGGCGAAGGATTAGCTGACTATCACCCACAATCCTGAGCTTGGTGGAACCATGGAGATGAGCAACCTCGATATCGGCTAGAAGGGCCTCATATTCAGCAATGTTGTTAGTGACGGGAAAGTCAAGCTAAAAGGCTTGTAGAATGGTGACACCTTCAGATGATAGTAGAGCAATGCCGATAGCCTTACCATGAGAGTTCATGTGCTGAGGGAGCGATGGCACGCTGAGAGTAGGGCATTTCTATTGCCCTGGGGACATATGATCCCCAGTCTCGAGGATGTGTGCAGGATTATCGGCCTTTGGGTGGATGGCCGGGCTGGGAGTGGGATCACGCATCCCGACTATAGAGAGTTTGCTCAGGAGTTACTAGACATAGAGTGTATACGGCCAGAAGGCCGAGCGTCTTGAACCCTCGCGAGGGTAGCTGTAGAGAGATGTTTAGGATTAGTAGAACTGAGGCAGCAGACGGATGAGTCCAGGGAAAAATTTAGAGAGAGACTAGCCCGAGCATCCTGTGAGGTGTATTGTCAGGATTCGAGTGACAGGACTAGTGCTGATAGGGACCTTAAAAGGTTCTTAGTTTTCTTTTTCAGCATGCTTCTCTTCGATACGAAGAGAGATTACATTCACTGTCGTTTCTTGACCCTTCTTACTGATTTAGACCACTTAGGTGAGTATGCCTGGGGTGCAGCTCTTTTGGCCCACCTCTTTACTGATCTTTTCACAGTCACGCCTGATCGAGAGACCAACATCAGCGACTTCGCGCCGTTCCTTCAGGTACTTAGTTCATTTTATGTTTGTTTCATTAAATGTTTATGATACAATGCATGTGATTCTAAATACATATGTTCTTGTATGAAGGTGTGGAGCTATTATTATTTTCCTTTGGGCCGAGCGAGGCCAACAAAGCAGCCAGCGGCAGTTCCACTTACCCGGCATTGACGCTTGGTTGTGGACACGGCGACATAGCATCACCAACTGACAGGCCTTCGCCATCAATTCCTTGACTACCCGAAGCTGTTAGTAAGTTTTAATTCATCTTTTCCTTCAATTATTAATTGTTTCATAAAATGCTTAAATGTTCTAATGTTAAATATTTGTTTGAAATATCCTATGAAATGTTTGTTAAATATTTTAAATGTTTGATAGAGGTTTAGTTAAATACTTGGTTATTTATTGAATATTTTCAATGAATTATTCTATGTTAAATATTTTAGTTGTAAAATTGGATCTTTTCTAGAATATTTAAATGTTTTATTAAATGCTTATTTAGTTGTTTATTTGTTTGTTTAATTATGCAATGCAACTAACCTATATGAATGCAGGTTATCTGGCGTCCATATCTAGGTATGGATGATATTGGATAGCCGTGGGTGGAGCATGGGCGAGGCCGGTTTGGGCGTCAAGTTTGGGTTCACTGCCTGAACGAGATTGCCATGCTACGCCTAAAGCAGGTGATGTGGACTTTGGGGTTGCACCATGAGTGGGTGGAGGAGGAGATCCCCGAGGGTATCGGGAGGACGATGCGGGGGAAGCAGGCCCGCACTGACTGGAGGGCGAAATTCCCGGACCAGCATGAGGACTAGTTCCAATATGGAGTCCTAGTGGTTTCACAGGCGGTGAGCAGTGATGCTTACCTTCAACAGTACCAAACTCACTATGCCGCTCACCTACGACTACTTCGCCCCCTCGATGTAAGTATTATGATATGTATGCTATGCATGCGTCTTTCATTTTATTAATTATTTTGCTTACATTTGTGAATGCATGACATGAGATGATATGAATATGCAGGATGCACGAGACGCCACCATCCTCACTCTCCGGGGCCATCGTCAGGATGTCGAGGCCTAATGAGAATAGGTGCAAAAAGAGCTGAATGAACTGATAAGCATGATATGCATGAATGACATATGTATTATGAATGCTTCCTTTTTTATTATTAAACTGTTTTGACACTTGCACACTGACGGTGGTCTCTTCTTGTTATAGCGTACCGCTTACACTCATGCGGCAACTCCCTCATCCTCTACTACTGCCGGCCCGTCTTCCAATGTCGCTCACAAGGCCGCCATTGCTAACTTGTGGAGTCAATTGGCCCTAGCCATCCGCCGTGCCACTCAAGTTGAGGAAGATGCTGCTGCTCGGGTAAATCTCCGACTTGTCTCTTACATGTTGTCTTTTGCTTGCTTAATCAGTTGTCTAACAATGTCTTTTGCTACAGGTCCAAGATGTTTGCGTCGGTCTTGGAGAGAGATGTTGAGTTGGCACAGGCCCGCGGTTCAGTAGCCCGAATTGCTTAGTTGAAAGAACAGTTGGCCAGGCTCTCCACCGGTGATCTTCCTCGCGAGCTTGCACGACTCCAGGTTCGGGTGGAAATCTTGACCGAGGAGAGGGATCGCGACCGGTCCTCATTGGAGAGCCTTTAGGGCCAGCTATCTGTTGCAGAGCACGAGCGCCAGAGCATAGAGGGTCGATACCAGCGTGCGCGGCAACGGGCGTTGGATCGAGGACAGGCGAGTGCCTTCATCAACAGCATAGCAGTATCCTCCAGCTTGGCTGGGCCAAGTGTCATGGGACGACCGCCGCCAGCAACATGAGGACCGAATGTCCAGGATGAGGCGCAGAGCCAGCTGGACAAGGCCGAAGGAGAGTGCTAGCCCTGATGGCTGCGCTTATGTTGTATCTTTTTCTTTTTGTGAGTCTTGATAGTGATGGACCCTTATATATACATGAAATTCTCTTGATGAATGAACTTCTGACTTTTGTGTTTTATGTGCTTTGCCCCTTCTGTATCATGTCCTGTTCATCACTTAGCAAACATGTTAAGTATGTATTCGGGTTTAGCCCCTTGCCCGGTTATGTAACTGGCTAATTGACCCTATCCTTGGTTGAAGGGTCAAGGGGCGAAGTTTTTATTTAATGAAGGCAAATAAAGATGATTAAAAATAATAATTAAAGTGCAATATACAAGCATGCAAATACTCATTGAAGATTAAAGACATGCAACATTCATGATCTGACAAACAAATGCTAATTGAAATATTTTTGTTTTGCAATTGCCATTTTCGAAATATCCAATTTTTTGTAGTTTTTGTCATTTTCAATTTTTTTATTTTGAAATATTCAAAAAAATTTTGTGGTTTTGAAATATTCAATTTTTTTTGTAGTTTTGAAATATTCATTTTTTTTGTGGTTTTGAAATATTCAATTTTCTTTGTGGTTTTGAAATATTCAACTTTTTTGTGGTTTTGAAATATTCAATTTTTTTTGTGAAATATTCAACTAAATAAACTAAGAATCAGCATGGTACTCGGATCAAAAGAGTATCCTTATTCATTAACATAATTCCCAAATCATTCTTTAATGACCTAATCTAGACTCATTGTGCTTGAATTATGTTTATGATCGTGATCCCATTTGATGGTACCACGCTTAGTCAACCTCGGTTGTTCCTCGAGCTTGGAACTCGCCTCTTTAGAATGAAAGGTAGAATTGATTTAGAAAGCCCATAAGAAGTACCGGAGACTCAGAAAGATGTCCTTCCTTTACCCTATTATATGTTGAGGTTCGGTCATTTTCATTTTTACGGGGTATTTAACGACCTTGCGCTCCTTTTTTATTTTGATTTTGTGGCATTTTAATGTAACGTTTGTAATATTGAGTGACCTTTTAATTTTGTTGGCTTTTGCCTTTGTGCTTTTTCTTTTGCTTTTTTGTGGGGCGGGTCTCCCCCTTTTTTTTTTAAAATGACGGCCTCCTATTAAGACGACGTGTATGTTTAGTAGTCTATTCTAAGCCTCATTCCGACATCGTAGGCTGAAAGTAAAACATAAGTTGAGTTTCAAAAGAATGAATTGTACTTTACGCTCTTAGTCAAGCTTTCGGTATTCCTCGGACTTCGCATCTCTTGTTACTCACAACCCAAACATGTTTGTATGCAATAACGAGTTTGAATTAGATTATCAAAGACTAATCGGGGAATTTGAGTTTTCAAATTTTTAGAGTCCACTGGTCCTTGCACCATCCTGATCGACTCATTAACCTAAGGGTAGTACTTCTTAAGATACAAACCATTCCAGGGATGAGATAGCTCTTGACCTTTTGCATTAATTAAATGATAGGCGTTACCAGGAAAAGTATGTGAGATAAGATAAGGTCCTTCCCAGTTGGGTTGGATCTTAGAACGCGGACCACCAGGTTTTATGAAGATTCTTTTTACAACTATTTCACCGACTTTGAATTTTCTTTTAATGACTTTCTTTTGATAAAAACGTGCTAGTCTATTTTCGTAAACTCGCGCATCATTTGCGGCTGACCATCTTTTCTCATCTAAAAGTTCCAATTGAGCCAAGAGTGTTGAGCGGTGCTCATCAATGGAAAACTCTTTGTTCAACTGTACTCTTAAGGACGGGATGAGGACTTCGTATGGAACGACCGCATCCTTCCGAACGCTAAAGAATATGGAGTTTGCCCAGTGGGCATGCGGATTGAAGTTCGATATGTCTATAAAGCCTCCATTAATTTGTCTGGCCAGTCAGAGAACTTATTGGATTTATAGATTTTCTTAATGATTTTTATCAAAGTCTTGTTAGTTGCTTCGGCTTGGCCAATGCCTTGTGGATAATAAGGAGATGAATGATGTAATGCAATTTTATACATGTTGCAGAGTTCCTTCAACTTTTGTGATATGAACTATGGTCCATTGTCGATGACGATGGTGCTTGGAATTCCGAATCTTGTGATGATATTGTTCATAATAAACTTGCAGATTGTTAATGCTTTGACTTCCGTGTAAGCTTCAATTTCCGCCCATTTGGTGAAGTATTACATTGCCGTGAGAATGAAGGATTTCTGCTTGTGCCAGAATTGGGATCACTGAGAGGTCTAATGATGTCGAAAGCCCACATGGAGAAAGGCCATGGGAAGGAAACATGATGGAGTGAAGATGCAGGAGAATAAATCTTGTTGGCATGAAGTTGACACTTAGCACACCTACGGACATACCCTACATAATCTTCTTCCATAGTTGGCCAATAAAATTCTTGTCAAAGAATTTTCTTTGATAACATCTGTCCATTAACATGGTCACCACAAACTCCTATGTGAACTCCTTCCATAATCTTCAAAAGCTCATCTTCATCCAAGCATCTCAGAAGAACACTGTCAAAACCTCGTTTATAAAGTGCTCTTCCAACTATGGTGTACCTCTGAGCAACTCCCCTGATAGGCCTTTTCTCCTCAGCTGTGGCTTCTTCAGGGTATGATTGATGTTCACAATATTTGGCAATCTCAAAATACCATGGTTTCTCTTCATCTGCCATATCTTCTTGCCATTCCAATAGCATGATTTCCCTCTTCTCCACAATATCTCCATCTCTGACTTTCTTCAATAATTTTTCTTTAATCCTAGGAAATGAAGGATTTTTCATGGCGGGTGAGAGATGCCTATGAACAATGATAGATTCAAATTGTTTGCTAATTGGGAAATTCAGGGTTGATGCAAGGGAAGCTAAAGCGTCAGCTAAGCTATTATGATTCCGAGGAACATGGACGAAGATCAATTTAGTGAAAAGCTTAGCATAGGTAGAAGTGTGTTCTTGGTAAGGCTTGAGTTTAGGATCAAGAGTTCGGTACTTGGTGAGCAGTTGGCGGAGGATCAGCTGACTATCACCCACAATCCTGAGCTTGGTGGCACCATGGAGATGAGCAGCCTCGAGACTAGCTAGAAGAGCCTCATATTTAGCAATGTTGTTGGTGACGGGAAAGTCAAGCTGAAAGGCTTGTGGAATGGTGACACCTTCGGGTTATAGTAGAACAATGCCGATACCCTTACCATGAAAGTTCAGAGCTCCGTCAAAATGCAGAGTCCACATATCGTCTTTGATTCTGTCTAAGGACATTAGTTCCTCATCCAGAAACTCCTATCGGACTGGATCAAAATGATGAAGAGGTGATGAGCAAGATGTTCTGCGATGGCATAGCCTTTGATTGCTTTCTGCTGAATGTGGATGATATCGAATTGAGATAGAAAGCTTTGCCATCGTGCTAATCGATCTGTGAGAACAGATTTATCGAGAAGAAATTTGATTGGATTCATCCTAGCGATGAGATGGACTTCATTAGCCAAGAAATACTGCTTCAACTTCTGAACTACCCAGACCAATGTAGTACAGGTCTTCTCTATCGCTGTGTATCTCTACTCTGCGGGGTTGAGAAGTTTATAGAGATAGTGGGCTGCCCTCTCCTTTCCTTCTTCATCCTCTTGTGCTAGGACAACCCCCACCGCATCATCCAGGACAAAAATATATTGAATCAAAGGTTTGTCTAGAAATGGTGGTCTTAAGACAGGAGGACTTGCTCGATATGTCTTCAATCCATCGAACGCCTCCAGACACTTATCATCCCAATCAAACTTGACTCCTCGTTTAGTAAGCTCGTAAAACGGTTTACACCTTTGTGAGTGCTGGGAGACAAAGCGGCGAATAAATTGCAACCTC
This sequence comes from Zantedeschia hybrid cultivar, assembly GCA_030544215.1. Lineage (NCBI taxonomy): Eukaryota > Viridiplantae > Streptophyta > Magnoliopsida > Alismatales > Araceae > Zantedeschia > Zantedeschia hybrid cultivar. The sequence continues at coordinate 50,974,673 of JARZZO010000014.1, forward strand.
CTGATCAATCCTTTTAATTCTTTCAAATTTCGGGGAGGTGGCATCTCTCTAATACCCTTAGCCTTATTGGAATCGATCTCAATGCCCCGTTTGCTCACGATGATTCCTAATAACTTTCTTGATGATATACCAAATACGTACTTTTTGGGATTCATCTTCAATTGATATTCTTTTGATCTTTCCAAAACCCTCCCCAACACTTTAACATACTCAGCCTTAGTCTTGGATTTCACTAACAGATCATCCACATACACTTCTAAATTAATGTGCATCATGTCATGAAATATGGCCTTCATAGCCCTTGGGTAAGTAGCTCTAGCATTCTTCAGTCCGAATGGCATCACAACATAACAATAAGTGTCCCAAGGTGTAGTGAATGATGTCTTCTCTTGGTCCTCTTCTGCCAAGCGAATCTAATTATATCCTGAGAATCCATCCATGAATGACAATGTTTCATAACCAGTTGTGTTGTCGATGAGTACATTTATGTGAGGCACTGGAAAGTCATTTTTGGACATGCCCGATTCAAATCTCGGAAGTCAATGCAAATCCTGATCTTTCTGTCCTTTTGCATGACCAGGATTATATTTGCCACCTATTGCAGATAGAGGACAACTCTAATAAATTTGGCTTTATGCAACTTATCGACTTGTTCCTTTATTTTCAATGCCATATGAGGGTGGAATCACCTCAATTTCTGTTTAATTGGGCTAGCTCCATCTTTCAACGTTAATCGGTATCCCACTAAGGAAGAATCTATTCCCGGCATATCTTCATAACTCTAAGCGAAAGTATCCTTATAGTCTTTGAGAACTTGAACCATTGCCTTCTCATATGTTTCAGAAAAATTTTCATTGACGAGGACAACCTTAGGTTCGTCTTCAATTCCTAGATTAATCTCTTAGTAGGCTCTTCTACGGCAACTGAGGGTTCATCAAATCTCTTCACTCCACTAGCATACGCCTTAGCTGCATTCTTGTCATTTTCCTCATCTTCAGTAATAGGGTCTTTCTCGTGTAACAATTCATACACCCTATACCCGTCATCGACTAACTCATCAACTTCACATTCTTCTGGCATTTGAATGAGATTTTCTAAAAGTTAGGGAATCTGGGAGCAAGAAAGGCATCTTAAAGCTAGATCCTAGAGGTATCTATCTGGAACTTGTCTACCCTTAGACTTCCTAGACTTCCTAACCTGACTAACTTCACTAGACTCCCTAACTTCATTAAATTGCCTACTGCCAAACTCACTATCTTGACCTAGTGAGGACGAAGAAGAATAAAAATCAAGGGATACAGGATGTGACACAAGTGAATCCTCCCGAGAGGAGGGGCAAAGCAGATCTAGAAGAGAATGTCCGAATGACCCACACGATGGGGTACATTCGGACAAGTAATATGATGTTTCCTCAACGAGGATGTGAGAGGAGGGAGTTGCCAAATTGATGTTTTTTTTTTTTTGGAGATTATTGGAGTTTATCATAAAAAAAGAGTGAATTTGGAAAGGAGGAGAGTGAGAAGGTAATGGCACCAAGGCCAAAGTATGGGGGGGATCATACAATATTATGTCCCCGATCATATCATAGATCCTCTCAAAGTCGAGAGGAATCTGAGGAATTAGGTCCCTAGGGGACAAAGTAACCATGATGAGCGGAGCCCGAAGAATGTCTTCAGTGATGACCCTCAACCAAGTCGGGATTAGGAGTAGAGTGTGGAATAGGATATGGAGGGTGAAAACATGATGGGGATAGGTTCCCCTCCAGAGAAGATCAGTGGTGAATCCAGGCTGATAAGGGTCATCAGGCTCTCCTTTGTCTGTCTCCTCACTTAGCAAAATTCTCTTATCAACAATAGCCCCAGGCCCTTCAAACAGCTCATCTATCAACGGAGGCCACTTTGGTTCTGAGGGATCAAAGAACATATCCTATGTGTCGAACCAGCGGTACCACTCGTACTCCGGATCTTGAGTCTTCCTCCTCTTCATTGGCCATAGAGCCTCCAAGGATTGGTATGTCAGCAACTCAGAACAGTACCTGGCTAGATCTCTCCCATATACATCATGTAGGTCAAAGTGGGAAGTGATCACCACCGTGTTATCATTGTCATGATTTATCACATGTCCCTTAATGAAGTGTATATATAAGGTCCAAGTTAAGGGATCCTGGTTTTCTTTGTATGGGGTGGTCATTGTCTTCTAGATTTTCTGACCGTCTTCATTTTCCTGCTGCTAAACAATCTGCCGTTTCACCTTCACTGACCCATAGCCCACGCCATTACCGAGTGCTCTTCTGTGGTCTTTAATAGGCTTGGTTCTGCCCTACAGTTGTGTGCCTAGGCCTTTTCCTGGTTGATAGCCACCCTTCATCATGATATCCCAGCCAGGGGTGCTCACGTACTTCCCCCTTTTCACAGTATCAACTAGACAAGGAACAAGTATAGTGGCTTTCAAATGATCAGCCGATGGGAAACAAACCTGTAATACCAATAGAATGGGTTGTCGGCTAGGTAGAGGAGTTGGCTTGATGTTTAAAGAATGAGTAGTAGCAAGGAACGGCATGCTCATTACTTTAATAATATGTCCCTTATAAGGAAACTTGAGACATTGATGGTTTGTAGAGGGTATGGCCTCAAGGGATTTGATGTAGGGACGGCCAATGATACCTTTTAAAGAGGGGCCGATTTCCAAGATGTGGAAGTCAACTTCGACATAGCAAACGGGACCTAGCTCCACCTTCAAGTAAACCATTCCCAGAGGGGAACGAGTACAATTGTCGTAGGTAGTAACAGAGATGGGTGAAGGCAACCACTTCTCTTTGGGTACACCAACAAATTCTAGGTCTTCGGTGACAACACATTAATAGAGGCCCCTGTGTCAACCAAACATGCATCCACAACCTTCTTGCATATGTTAACCGTAATGCTTAGTGCCATGCTTCTGGCCGCTGGTGGTGCTAGTTCATATGTGTGCAATGAGATAGAGGGTTGATCCCCATATGGAACTAGTAGTACTGCGATCGTTTCTACCGGCACATCTTCACTGACCATTACTCTCTGCAGATATTCTATCATAGCCTCTTGATGGATTTTAGATCTTTTGATCAATTCTAATATGGAAATGTGTGTCGGTGTTCTGCCTAGCTGCTTCAGTAGGTCATACTGAGTGCCAGGTGCACTCTCTTCATTCTGAATTTCTTCTGACGGCTTTGATGGGCCGTCTCTCACTATGGACTTAGGGAAGATCTTATTGAAGATTCTTCCGCTTCGAAACGTATGTTGTTCAATATTGGAAGGTCCAGGTGAGATCTTAAGTACCGCCGTGTTGCTAAGGGGTTTAGAGGGGATAATGGGTTCGTAAACAGGTGATGGTGGGGGACTGTTTAATGGAGGTGCTAGAACGCGGATGAGTGGCTTGGAGGGTTGTATGGTGTTGGGGTGAATGGTTGATGTGGATGATGTGGGAAATGGTATGCGTAGCAATGGTTGAGAAGGAATGAGGGGTTTGTGGTTGGGTTGCGGAGGGTTATTTGGTGGAGGCATAGTAGTGGAGGGGATAATGGGTTTAAAGAAGGTAGCAATGGAGTGGGTCTATGGTAGGCAGGTGTCAGTATAGGCATAACGGTTATGGTTTATGGCTTGGGTATGCGGAAAATGTGGCGGGGCGGTTGCTCGACGATATTCGGGATGTGGCCTGTTGAATAAACAGAGGAGGATTCCTCTTCCTTCCATTGTTGCCCCCTATTAGCCTCATACTAGCTTTTAGTAAGAATTGGGGCGATCTGATTTTGATGCTCCAGCAACGAGTTTTCACTATACCTATGTTCGATGGTGCTGCTGCCTGTGCTGGTGTTCTTTGCATCTGTTGTTGTTGCTGCTGTGGCTATTATTGTTGCTGCTGTGGCTGTGATCTTATTGCCTTCATAGCAGCTATGTATTTTCTCATCTCCTCCCAGTCAATATCCCATTGTTTATTGAGATCATGGATGTAGTCCCTGAATTGGAAACACGCATCCACTGTATGCCCAGGTTGTCTATGAAAGATGCAATACCTGGAGGCATCAACATTTTGAGGGCATACAGTTTTCTCCCTTGGTACGACCAAAGTATTCGCTACCATAAGGGCATTGAATATGTCTGCTAGAGACTCCGACAGCTGACAATAGGATGCCCTCTTTGGGCCTGGAGGTTTTCTCTGCTGACTGTAATCGCCTAGAGGGGGTACATTGCAGGATGCTGGTTGCTGACATGGCTAGTTGAATGCCTACTGATATTGTTGCTGAGGCTGATTATAAGCTGGCTGGTAGGGTTGTTGTGGTGGCCTAAAGCCTTGTTGATTTGGCGGTCTCTGCCCTATATACTGCGGTTGTTGTTGTTGGTTTCTCATGAACTGTGGTTGGTTATTATTCATGGTGCTGATCTGTTCAAGGGAGAGTGTGCCCTCAGTAATGGGACCCATGTTAGGAGAATTTGGCATGCAGGCTTCCGAGGTGGAGGTCTGTTGGGTCTATGGGGGTCAAAGATGCTGGAGAAGGTCGTATCTTTGAAAGCGTTTTGGCAATAACGCGCCCTTTCATATAATTCTGCCGTACTAGCCAAGTTGTTCATTGTGAGGACTAGCTTGTACTGGGGGGTTGCATTAGCAATCATCATCTTCACTTGTTCTGACTCATACATGTGATCTTTTATCTTCTCGGCCATACCCCTCCATCTATCAGCATAGGTGATAAAGTCTTCATCGGGCTTCATCTTTTTAGCCACCACGTCAGTTATTGATAAGGACAATGCAATTCTGCCTTGGTATCGTTGGATGAATTTTCTTGACACAATTTTATAGTCCTCTACATAAGACGAATCCAACGAGAAAAACTACTCGAGGGCTAGTCCCTCTAATGATTTCCTGAACAGGAATGCCAACGACCTCTTGTCGTTCTGCCAGAAAGAAGACTCGTACATAAACTCCTTCAGGTGGGTGAAGGGGTTGTCATAACCATTATACTTTCTATATACTGACATCTCAGAAGGCGGCAGGTGAAACACTAGAAGATTGGGGAGGGTGATCTCAGATATAGCATTGACTCCCATCATCTTCTTAAAACTATTAAACTGCTCGTCCATGCGGTCCATCTTCGTGAGTAAGTCCTGAGTCACGAGATCAACTTGGGGAGGGGGAGGTGATGGAGCATGATAGGCTTGCCTATTGGAGTAACTTGGGCAAGGGGGGCAGTATGGTTGAGGTCTGACGGCGCTTCCACCATACCCAAAGGCATTTGGGTGGGTCGGGGTATACGGTCTAGCCGGGTACCATGAGGAAGATTGTTGTGGCCCACATGGTCGAGGAGTTGAAATATGAAGACCCTCCATAGCCTGATGAACGGGAGAAGCACGGCGAGGAGGAGGAACTTGATGAACAACAGGGGGAACTGAGGGATTCGGTTCGTCAGAACGCAAGGGCGTCCTCCCCGTTAGAATGGACTGGATCGCCTCAACTTGTTGAGAGTTCACATGGGTTGCCAGAGCTCCCAAGACGGCAACTAGATCAGGGGGGTTGTTAGGTTAAGGCTCAGCTTGATCTTGAATCTCCTCATAAGTTGGATTGGAGATTACATGCACATGAGGATGATTAGTACCAGGATCATACTGGCCATGAGTAAACTGAGCCTGATGGGAGACATAAATGTCTCCCTCGTATTCAACGTGAAAGAAGTTGGAGTCATAGGGGGTATTAGCATCTCCTCCATTCTCAGAATGGTAAACATAATTGTGAGGGGCATTAGCATCTCCCTCGTATTCAAATACATCTTCCTATTCAATGGCAACCATGCCGAGAGTTCTACCTGATCGGAGCATCATGATGTTAATTTTGACAAAGATTCAAACAAGTTGTGCGACGAATTAGCAAATAAGTAGATGGTTACATTATCTTAGGATTCCTTATTGAATTATTTGAATTGTTAAACACAAGTTCTCTCAATGGGGTAGGATCCTATTTTCAGTTCAATTTTTCCACCGTTATACTCTATGGTTCTCTCACAATGTTATGAATAACTAACCAGGACTTCAATTGGTACAACTAGCCCGATGAACAAGAAGGAATACCTTGCTTTTAGGGACTTACGGAGGTCTTAACACCAACCACAGTAGTCTGACCGAAGGACCGATCCAGTCAGAGAGAGGTGAAGATGCTAAGAAAGGTGTTCCTATGAGCGAGGGGGGTGGGGGGGGTGGTGAGCCCCAATGCAGATGACCTACGGCCTGGATGGCCTCTAATGTAGTATAAGATAAATATAGATAGCAAAGAAATCAATGATCTAAGGACTGATGGACAAAAGAGGGAACTGTTTGAATCGCGTCGCTGTTCATCAATGCTATTCAAGACAGAAGCTTTTTCTGTTAACAGATACTCAAGCAGCAGCGCCAACAGAAATATGAGGCTGAATGACGTCTTGACACAGCGACGCAGTTTGAATCGTGTCTCCCTGTCTAGACGCTATTCAGAGCCTGAAAATTGTAAACAACAGTAATTTTGAGGACAATCCCCTCCCAAGTTATCAAGATAAACATAAATCTAACTGATCATACAAACTCAAGTTAAATAGATTTATTATCATGCAAACAAACATAAAATCAATCTACCACACACTTCCTATCACACTTACAACTTCCAATCAATCACTAGAGGGCAAGATCTTGCCGCAAAGGGGTGTGCACGTAGTGCATGTAGGGATAAAAGTAACTAAACTCACTAATTGGTGAAAGGAGTGCCCGAGGGACACAAGTGATGCACCGTGGGTGCCCGACAATAAAAAGCAAGAACAAATAAGTCGGCAAGACCAAGTCCCACCGTAATCGACAAAAAGCTGTAGGTGCTCAAATTATGTGTATGATATTCATGAATTTCACGTTGCTCATATTAATAATATAACTATTCAAACTAAAGAAAACGTGATCACCAAAAACTGTAAAGCTTCAATAGAAAGACTAATTGCTTACCTTTTCACATTTGGGAGATTGAGTCATTGATTCCCTCTCTATGGCCGGCAAAAGAAAGAGAGCCCTTTTATTGATATTCTTGCTTTTGATTTCTTGATGGTTATTCCTTTGAATCTCCTTCTTCCTCTTCTTTGTACCTCATAAGAAAGATTAAACAAAAGTAGAAACTTTAATTAGAACTAGAGTAGAGTAGTATCTATTCTAATAAGAAATTTAAACATGCAACTAAACTAATCTACTCACTTGATTGTTGTTCTTTAAACCCCTAATATGCATGTGGGTGTGGAAAATAATGATGTGTGTGTGAATATGAAGTGATGATAATGATGATGAACTATGGAAAACAATGAATAAATTGTATGAAATTAATGAAAAGTTTAGAAAGAAATTAAGGAAAGAAGATGATTGGTTGGCTCCTCCATAGCCTTGATCTTCAAAAGTTTCAAAAGATGAAGAGGATGAAGAAGAAGAAGCTTTAGATGAAGCCTCTCTTGTTGTCTACATTTTTCTCCTCTAGAGCCTTCAAACACCTTGCCTTGAGCTTCAAAATCACCAATGACCAACCTTTTTCAAAGGTTCAAGGAGTATTGTATTTATAAGAATAAGTTTATGGGTGTTTAGGACTTCAAAAGGACTCTTTCCCACAGTCGGACTTACCTTGGATGAGCATGGAGGAGTTAGCAACCTTCCCAACTTTGAAAATCAGATTATCTCGGCCAAATCTTGTTTATTAGGAAACTCCCAAATAGCGTCGCCCAGACGGGACGCCATTTGGTTAATTAAAGCGGCCAAAATAGAAAGGAAATCCGAAAAGGAAATCGAAATATATTAGGAAACCTAAATCACGTCTTGCATAGGCGACGTACTTTAGATAATTAGAAAATTAATTCGAATGAAAAATCAGAAACCCAAATGGATTAGGACTTGAATGGCATCTCCCTACGGCAACGCTATTAAGTTAAATCTATCTAAATTTAGAAATTTAATTCTGAACTGATTTTGGCTAGGAATCTAAATGGCGTCGTATAAGGACGACACTAACTAACAAATTTTGAGAAAAATCAATAAAAATTAATTAATGATTAAAGTCCAGACCATTTTGGGGCATTATAATTGGGATATGAAATTTACTCAATGTGAAGTAAAAATTAGCATGTCTACATAGTGGTAGGCAGTTTAATGAAGTTAGGGAGTCTATCGAAGTTAGTCAGATTAGGAAGTCTAGGAAATCTAAGGGTAGGATAATTCTCAATAGATATCTCTAGGAGTTAGCTTCTAAGTGCTTTCCGTTTTATCAAATCCCTCAATTATTAGAGAATCCTATCTAGCTGTTAGAAGAGTCTGAGGCAGATAAATTGGTTGATGATAGATACGGTGTAAATGAATTAGTACATGAGAAGGACCTTGTCACTGAAGAAGAAGAAGAAGATGAGGACGCAGTTGAGGCATATGCGAGTTGAGTGAAAAGATTTGATGCACCCTTAGCTATTGAGGAACCAATAAAGGAAATCAATCTAGGAACCAAAGGAGAACCTAGGATTGTCCTCATTAGTCAAAGTCTTTCAAAATTGGATAAAGAGGCATTGGTTCAAGTTCTCAGAGATTACAAGGACATTTTTGCTTGGAGCTATGAAGATATGCCGGGATTAGATTCTTCCTTAGTGGAACACATATTAACATTGAAATATGGAGCTAGCCTGGTCAAACATAAATTAAGGCGATTTCATCTACAAATGGCTTTGAAGTTGAAGGAAGAGATCAATAAATTGCATAAAGCTAAATTTAGTAGAGTTGTTCTCTATCCGCAATGGGTGGCTAACAAAATCCTAGTCATTAAAAAGGATGGAAAGATCAGGATCTGTATTGAATTTCGAGATTTGAACCGAACATGTCTAAAAGATGATTTCCCACTGCCTTATATAGACGTACTCATTGACAATACAACTGGATTTGAGACTCTATCATTCATGGATGGCTTTTCAGGATATAATCAGATTAGATTGGCAGAAAACGATCAAGAGAAGACGTCATTCACTACACTATGGGGGACATATTGTTATGTTGTCATGCTGTTTGGATTGAAGAATGCTGGAGCCACTTATCATAGGGCTATGATGGCTATATTCAATGATATGATGCATATAAATTTGGAAGTGTATGTGGATGACTTACTGGTGAATTCTAAGACCAAAGCTGAGTAGATAGAAATTCTGGCAAAGGTTTTGAAAAGATCAAGAGCATATCAATGGAAAATGAATCCAAAGAAGTGTGTATTTGGTGTCTCATCATGGAACTTGTTAGGATTCATAGTCAATAAACGGGGCATTGAGATCGATCCCAACAAGGCCAAAGCTATTATAGAAATGTCACCTCCCAAGAATTTAAAAGAGTTGAGAGGATTAATCGGGAGGTTGCAGTTTATTCGCCGCTTTGTTTCCCAGCTATAAGGATTGAGATTTCAGATCCAGTTATTAGGTCAGTTTCGGTATCGGACCCCTTGGTTTGGGCCCTTGGGGCTGGGGCATATTGGCTGTGGGACGCATTTTAGAGTGTGCCACGTAGGCGCCACGTGGGCTAGTTTCGGGCCGCGAGAGTACAGCCCCAGTCTTGTCGTCTTAATGGCGTCGGTATTGGACGACGTGTTTTAACTAGTTTCGGTTTAACCTCACAAACCCTCCCTCTTTTTCCTCATTTATCTCATCTTCTTCTCTCTCCTCCCTCTCTCCGATCTCTTCGCTCTCCCTTCCCCTTCTCCTTCCTTTCTTCTCACTCCACTCCATCAACCCCCCCACCCCTAACTTCTACCACTACCACCACCATTTCCTCCGCAACGTAATGCTCTCTGGACGGCGGCCGACGTCCCGGTGGAGTAACGGCGTCCACAGCGGTACCGGCGGCGGCTTGTGGCATAGCGATTCGGCGGCTTTGAGCTCGGAGGAGTTCAAGTAACCGGTAGGGTGACAATCTCCATTGTGTTTTGAATAAAACCATGTTTTTCCCGCTTTGGAGCATGTTTAGGGGATTTTCGGGGTGAAAATGGTCACTTTATAAATTAGGGAATGGTAGGTGTTTATGGGTATTTGGATTCTCCTCCTCCTTCCCTATTTTGGTACGTTTTTATGCAATTTGGGGGAAGAAATTCCACCTTTAGTACTCGGGAAGGCTGGGGGAACCTGTTTGCGAATGTTAAATGGCGTCGTGCGACAACGACGCCATTCTAAATGGGGGTTGCCTCCCAAGATGCGATTTAGCCTAGTTCATCCCGAGCCCTAATTCTGTTTCTGTCGTGAATGGCGACTAGGGACAACGACCTCTTTTAAAAGGTCACTATCTTGCACGACGCGATTTAGGCCATCTTTTGAGGCCAGGTTTTACATGAACCAGTTTAGGAGTCTTGAATGACGTCGGCCACGGGCGACGCGATTCAAGACATAACCTCATTAATTCATGTAATTTACATGTGTTTACATTGTTAGATAGTTTTATCAAAATACATGCATAAAGCCATACTTCGAAGTCAAGGATTTCTACGTGATCGCATTGCACTATGACGTGTTTTGTGTGATCGTGGACCTAGAGTGACAGTTGTTAGTGCTTAGGCACCCTGTGTTGGTGTGGGAGTGATACGACGCCGGTGTGGGAGTGGTGGGGTGATGCCTAGAGAGAGGGTCACCTAGTATACCCTAGGGTATAGTTAGTACCGGTATGGGAGTGGTACATTCGGAGTGTCACTCGTGTTGGGCGAAGCAGAATCACCTAGAGCCGGTCAGGCAGAGTAGCCAACACGTTATCCGAGGGGTTGCTGTCTGGTCTCAGAGGGTCGGTGTTTTCCCCGTTTGACCGCGTGGTTTGTGTGTTTAGCTGAGACACTGGTTGTGGACTCCGTGGTGGAGTGGTTTCAGAGTTGTGCATGTTACATTTATGAATGCATCCGTTTTATATCGAAATTTAAGAATATTTGGGAGTTGTGTTTACTGCTTTATTTAAATTGCCTTTATTCGTGTTGTTGCACTTGTGGGTGCGTGAGTGGGTGGTGGGGATTGAAGGATCCCTACTTAGTCTATTTCAATGAGACTCACCCCCTACGGTTTTTAGGTGAGGGTTCCAGACAGGCGTAGTGTGGAGGGTTTTGTCTCTAGTTGCGTGCCAGCAACCATCGTTCTGGGGTATGCTCTGATGTAGTTGTTATTTTTCTTTCAGGCATGTACGGTTAATTACTTCTTTTTAGTTGGAATATGTAATTATTTGCTGAGTAAAGTTGAATTGTAATAATTTTTAATTCCAGCACTTCCTTTACAATTCAATGTAATGTGGATGTTTAGCTTAGTTTATCATTTATTTTCCAGATTTATCGAGATCCTAATTTGGCTCCAAATTTTACTGATTCGGTACCCATTTAGTAATCAGATCCCCGATTATAGGGTGGCGGGTCGTTACACCAACACTCACAAAGATGTAAGCAATTCTACAAGCTCACTAAGCCGGGAGTCAAGTTTGATCGGAACGATAAGTGTCAGGAGGCATTTGATGGATTGAAGAAGTATCTTGTAAGTCCTCTTATTTTGAGACCACTATCTTCAGGCAAACATTTAGTTCTTTACATTTCTATCTTGGATGACACAGTAGGGGTTATCCTAGCACAAGAAGATGAAGAAGGAAAGGAGAGGGTAGCCTATTATCTCTCTAAATTTCTCAACCCCGTTGAACAGAGGTATACGGCGATGGAGAAAACATGTGCTGCATTGGTCTGGGTAGTTCAGAAGCTAAAACATTATTTCCTGGCTCATGAAGTCCATCTCATCACTAGGATGAATCCAATCAAGTTCCTTCTCGAGAAATCTGTTCTTACAGATCGATTAACACATCGGTAGAGCTTTCTATCTCAATTTGATATCATCTATATTTAGCAAAAAGTAATCAAAGGCTATGCCATAGAGGAACACCTTGCTCATCACCCTTTACCCATATTTGATCCAGTTCGATCAGAGTTTCCAGATGAGGAACTAATGTCCATTGACAGAATCAAAGACGATATGTAGACTCTACATTTTGACGGAGCTCTGAATTCTCACAGTAAGGGTATCGCCATTGCTCTTCTATCATTTGAAGGTGTCACCGTTCCCCAAGCCTTCCAGCTTGCTTTTCATGTTACCAATAACATAGCTGAATATAAGGCTCTTCTTGCCGGCCTTGAGGCCGCTCATCTCCATGGTGCAACCAAACTGCAGATTGTAGGTGATAGTCAATTGATTCTTCACCAAGTACTCACCAAATATCGCACCTTTGATCCCAAACTCAAGCCTTATCAAGAATTGACCTCAGCCTATACCAAGCTTTTCACCAAATTGATCTTCATCCATATTCGTCGGAACCAGAACATCTTAGCTGATGCTCTAGCTTCTCTCGCATCATCTCTGAATTTTCCAATCAGCAAACAATCCGAATCGATCATCATTCATAGGTGTCTTTCTCCTGCTGTAGAGGACCCTTCCTTTCTTAGGATTAAGGAGAAATTGTTGAAGAAGGTTAGAGATGGAGATATCGTAGAGAAGAGAGAAATCATGCTATTGGAGTTACAAGAAGAGATGGAAGATGAAGAGAAACCATGGTTTTATGAAATTGTTAAATATTGTGAAGATTAGTCATACCCTGAAGAAGCCACTACTGAGGAGAAGAGGGCTATCAGGAGAATTGCTCAGATATACACCCTAGTTGGAGGAGAGTTATATAGACGTGGATTCGATGGTGTTCTTCTAAGATGCTTAGACGAAGATAAGCTTTGGAAGATCATGGAAGGAGCTTATGCTGGAGTTTGTGGTGGCCATGTCAATGGACATATGTTATCAAAGAAGATAAGCCACTCCATCATGTTTCCTCCATATAGCCTTTCTCTATGTGGGCTTTCGATATCATTGGACCTCTCGGTGATCCCAATTCTGGCATTAAGCAGAAATCTTTCATCCTTACTGCAACGGAATACTTCACCAAGCAGATGGAAGCTGAAGCTTACACGGAAGTCAGTGTCAACCGTTCGCAAGTTTATCTTGAAGAATATCATCACAAGGTTTGGGATTCCAAGCACCATTGTCACCGACAATGGACCACAATTCATATCACAAGAGCTAAAGGACTTTTGCAATAGGTATAAAATTGCATTGCATCATTCGTCTCCATATTATCCGCAAGGCGATGGCCAAGTAGAGACAACTAATAAAACCTTGATAAAAATTATCAAGAAAACGTGTAAATCTAACTGATACACAGGCTGGCCAGAAAAATTGATTGTGGCTCTATGGGCATACTGAACTTCAATCTGCATGCCCACTGGGCAGACTCCATATTCCTTAATATTTGGAATGGAGGCGATAGTTCGATATGAAGTCCTCATCCTGTCATTAAGAGTACAATTGAACAAACTGTTTTCTATTGATGAGCATCGCTCTGCACTCCTCGCTCAATTGGAACTTTTAGACGAGAAAAGATGGTCAATTGCTAATCACTTACGGGTATATCAAAACAGATTAGCACGTTTTTATCAAAAGAACGGAAATTCAAAGTTGACGAGATGGTTGTAAAAAGAATTTTCATAAAACTTGGTGGTCCACGTTCTAAACTCCAACCCAATTGGGAAGGACCTTATGTTGTAAGAGATGCTTTTCCTAGTAATGCCTACAAACTAATCAATGCAGAAGGTCAAGAATTATCTCATCCCTGGAATGGTTTATATCTTAAGAAATATTACCCTTAGTGTAAGTTGTGTCGATCGGCATGGTGCAAAGACCAGTGGAGTCAGAAAGTTTGAAATCTTAAATTTCCTCTTTAGCCATCCATAGTCTAATTCAGGTGCATTATACACACACAAATACGTTTGGTTCTTGAGTAACAAGAGATGCGAAGTCCAAAGAATGCGGAAGGCTTGACTAAATGTGTAAAAGTACAACTCATTCTTTTTAAAAAGAAAACTTCTGCTTTTACTTTTGACCCACGATGTCGGAACGAGGCTTAGAATAGACTACCGAAAACACCCGCCATCTTAGTAGGAGGCCGTCATAAAAAAAAGGGAGGGGAGATTCGCCCTACAAAAAGCAAAAGAAAAAGCACAAAGGCAAAAAGCCAACAAAATAAAAGGCCACTCAACATTACAAACGTTACATCAAAAGGCTACCAACTCAAATGAAAAGGGAGCACAAGGTCGATAAATATCTCGTAAAAGTGAAAATGACCGAACCCCAACATATAATAGGGTAAAGAAGGGACATCTTTCTAGGTCTCTGGAACCCTCTCGCGGGCTTTCTAGACCAATTCTTCCTTTCTGTCTAAAAAGACGTACTCCAAACTTGAGGAACAGCTTAGGTTGACTAAGGGTTGGACCATCGAATGGGATCACGAACACAAGCACAATTCAAGCACAATGAGTCTGGGTTAGGTTATTAAAGAATGATTAGGGAATTTAGACGACGAATACGTAAACTCTTTTGATCCATGTACCATGATGGTCTTTAGGAATAAATGAATATTTGAAAATCACAAAAAAATTCGAATATTTCAAAACCACAAAAAAAAATTGAATATTGCTAAACGAAAAAAAAAAATTGAATATTATAAAACCACAAAAAAAAAATAAATTACAAATCCACAATGAAAATGGATGTTCCAAATAGATATTTCAAAATGACAAAAGAAATGGATATTTGAATTAAAATTAGCATTTGCTTGTCAGATCATGAGTGTTGCATCCTTTTTTATTTCAGTAAGCATTTATATGCTCGCAGGTTTTGCCCCTTTACCCTTCTACCAAGGATCGGATCAAGTAGTTAGTTACTTAACCGGGTAAGGGGCTAAGCTAGAACAGACATTTAATTAACTTATTTGTTCAAGATATGTGCAGGGTATAGGTATACAAAAAGATTCAAAGTCAGGCAGAGACAGTTGAACTACCAAAAGTTTCGTTCATATATCAGTAGCTTTCATGTACATATAAAGATAAAAGTCCGTCATCAGGACTCAAAAAGGAAAAGTACATTATCAGCATCCCAACAAAATATCATGAAGATGACAGCTTCAACATCAATAGCCCTCACGGCTGGCTCTCACCGGCGCCGTCTTCGAACTGGCTCTGTGCCTCATCCGGTCCCTCTGACACTCAGCTAGGTGCCAGTGGTGGACCCATCATACTCGGGCTAGCCTAGACAGAAGATATGGCGACGCTGGCAGTAAACGCACTCCCGTGCCCTCTCTCTTGTGCTCGCTAGCGGGCACGTCCGTAACGCTCCTCCACACTACGTCGCTCGTGCTCAGCGACTCCAAGCTGGACCTGGAGGGAGGTCAGCTCGGCATCAACCCGCCGCCGCTCCTCGCACTCACACTCCCTGTCCTAGGCAATGATCTCCAGACGTGTCTGGCGGCGTGTAAGCTCCCGAGGAAGGTCGTCACTGGAAAGGCGTGCCAGCTTCTCCTCCAAGGATCTAATGCGGACAGCATCAGCCTGAGCCTGGGCCACTGCAGCCCGAGTCCACTCCAACTCTTCCTCAGCCCTTTGCAGGGCATCCTAAAGCTCGGTGACCTGTTGAAGACGTTGTTAGTTCAAGCAGATCAAGCAAACAGATGACAAGTTCAAGAATGAAAAGAGAAGGCTGAAGACTCACTCGAGTGGTACGATCCTCCTCAGCCAAAGAGGCCCGGTGGATGGCCCGAGCCAACTACTCACGAAGGTCGGCAAAGGCTGCGTCAGGACAAGCGCTCGAAGAAGAAGCCCTAGCTGCGTGCAGAGAAGGCTGGGCCGCACGTGTGTAAGTGGCACGCTATACCAACAAGAACACCGTCAGTGGCTAAGCATCAAAACATGTAATTAATAAAAGAATTTATTCATTGCATAATTCATTCATACATATCAGATCGTGGAGCTCCTTCTGAACCTACTCGAACTGGGTATTCGCGTCCTGGAGGCGAGCCCGAAGGGTGACGATGGTCACATCGCGTGTGTAGACACGCTAATTTTGACATCACTTCGAGTAAATTTCGTATCATATAATAATGCCTCAGAATGGTCTGATATTTAATCATTGGTTAATTTTTATTGATCTTTTTGAGTGTCGAGTTTAACATACATGATTTAAGTTAATCAATTAAATTGATTTTAACTCAAATTTCAGTTAAAATATGAAGAAGTCTAAAAGACGTCTACCTATGTAGACGCCATTTAGAGTTTATTCTTATTTTAACGTTTAAAATTTGAATTTTAATTAGGTGATTAATTAGCTAAAAGGCGTCTGTAAGGCACGACGCGTTTTAGGTTTCCTAAGCTATTTCTACTTCTCTTCCGAATGTTTATCCTTATCTTATTTAGTGTAAAAGACGTCTACACCTGTAGATGCGTTTTAGGTAATACAGATAAAGATAAGTTTTCCCGGATGTTTATCCTTATCCTAATCAATCTGAAAGGCGTCTTCAGTGGCTGACGCGTTTTAGATAATTACAGATAAAGATGAATTAATCTGTATTTATCTGTTGGTTAAGATGGATAAATTTTAAATTTTTCCATGTAAATCATGGACGCAGAAGAAGTCTATAAATACCCTCCTTTTGAAGGGGGTGACAATGAATGAGTGATCAGTTAATGTTGAGCGTTAGTGATTGAAGCGATATCAAATTGAAGATCGAAGCAACGACGTCCAAACGCCGAAGTGCTGCTGTTTCCAGAAATCGGCGTTCATTCTTCATCCAATTCAAGGCTTCATCCATTTGGCATAAGTTATTTTTAATTCATTTATGCATTTTCATTTCATTAGTTCTACATTCATCATCACTCCATAGAACACACACAACACTAGCATCCTTTTCAAAACCTATTTGATAAAGGGGTTTCAAAAGCCACTCAACAAGTGAGCTTTTCTATGTCTGGTTGTATGCTTAAAACTATGATTAGAATGGATACTATTTTTACTTAAGTTCTCATCATCGTTGTTTCTTTCTATTTTCTTACAAAGGAGAATCAAAAGGGAAGGAAATCAACAAGCAAAATCACAAGGATTCTGGACGATCCTCAAGTCAAACTCAATCACAACAAGAACAAAGAAAAAGAAAGGGCTCTGTTTCTTCAGCCGGCTGAAGGAGGGGAATCAAGAGCTCAACATCTCCCACGTTCAAACAGGTAAGCGATCAAAATCTTCTTTTGGAACTTTTAAGTCAAAAGTTTCTGGCGATCACTTCACTTAGTTTCCTTTTAATAGGTTTATTTTGCACTTAAACAACATAGATTTTTTCATGATAATCACACACTCATTTTAAGCACTCACAGCGTGCATCCTACATTTTCACACATGTCATTCATACATTCACAGATTTAAACAAAGATAATAATAAAATGTAAGAAGCATGAAAGCATACTTACATCGAGAGGGTGCAACTGTCGGAGCTGCGCAATGTAGTGCACCCGGTACTGTTGGAGGTAGTGCTCGCTACTCTCCGTGCGTGATTGTACCAGGACACCACCACGGTGCTAGTCATCGAATAGGTCACGGAACTTGGCACGCCAGTCTGTACGTTCCTGCTTCCCCCTCATCGATTGCTCGATCCCCTCCAGGATCTCCTCCAAGACCCACTCCTGGTGAAAGCCCAGGGTCCTCTTGGCCAGCCGTAGGTGGAGGAGTTCGATCTCGTTCAGGCAGTGGAACCATACCTGCCTACCAAACCGAACTTGTCCAGCCGTCACCTATGGTTGCCCTGCCTCTCCCATGCCCAGATATGGGCGCCAGATAACCTGCATGCATTTAAGTCAGTTGCATTCATAAATCAATGAATAAATTGCATGTAATTAAGATAAACATGATTGAATTAAATAAATAACTCACCAGAAGGTCCGGATAATCGAGGAACTGATGGCGGAGAGCCGTCAGCTGGTGGTGTTGTAGAGCCGTGTCCACAACTGGCCGCCACCTGCGCGCTAATGGTAGTGCATCTATCTGGATGGCCTTAGCTCGGCCCAGAGGAAAATAGAAATGACTCCAAATCTGCACAAGCAAACATATAGGTTAGAAACATCACTTTATAAACATACATTTGCATTAATGAAATAATTAAAATAAATTATACCTGAAGAAATGGCACGAAGCCGCTGATGGTGGTCTCACGGTCTGGTGTAACCGCAGACAGATCGACAAAAAGGTGGGCCAGGAGGGCCGCACCCCAGGCATACTCGTGCAACCTATCTAAGTCCGCTAATAAACTAAGAAATCTGAAATGGATTTGGTCGCCCCTCGTCCCGAAGAGCAATTGACCGAACAAGAAAACTAAAACGATCCTGAGCTACCAGTCTACCAACTCCCTCTAGCTCTCATCCCAACAATAAGAGCGGACAGTTGACCTCGCCAACCTATCTATGAACCCCTCCAGGGACTCCCCCTGGTCCTACCTAGGGCCCTAATCCCAATGCATCCTCTACCTCTACACACCAGAGGGTCCTTGACTCCTTGCCCGGTGGCCCTGACACATCTAAACCTAGGATACACCCTTCCATCTCACAGTAATAGGGATAAGTAATCCCGCTCACCGCCCGTCCCTCCACTTGAAGGCCGGTTATCCTAGACACATCTTCGAAGCTAGGGACCATATGTCCCTAGGGCATCAGGAATGCCATGCATTCTGAATCCCACCTCTCCCTCAGAACTTGAAGGAGGACTAGGTCCTGCCAGAAATGCTCTATGTCTAGTAACTCTCCGAACCCCATCCCCCTAAGACAAGCCTTCTGGAAGTCAGGAAGACCTCGGTATGCTGCTATCACCAAATCCCAAAAGATCCAAGTCCTCATCGTTCCCTCCCAAATTGTCAAAAAAATGTAAGAAAAATCATTATATAGGCAATTAAAATCAATCTTTAAAATTAATTTTGGAATAAAAACCCTGCCTTGAACGGCGTCGGCCATGGTCGACGCCGTTTGAACGGCCTCACCTAGTTCCGATGCCATTCAACTATGGGTCTCTAGACCCATGGCATTTCCCCCTTCGATTCCCCGTCTCCCAAGTGCTTTAAATAGGGGAGTTTAGAGCTTACCAGTGATGGAACCGCCTCTTGGGGTTGTGCCGCCGTCGGGGCCTGTGCCGCCGTCGGGGCCGCCGCCGGTGCCGCTTGTGGAGTCTCCTTGGCTTCCATGAATTCCTCAGCCGCGGCGAGATTCGCGAGATCTTAAAAGATCTCGGGTTGCATCGGGAGCACGTCCTCATCGTCACCCTCTAACTCAGTCATGCCGAAGATCCTCTGCTGCTTCCCACTTGGCCTGCCATGCTCTATATCGGATCGAAGAGAATAAGGAAGAACCGAGGGAGTGAGAGGGAGCTCGTAAGAGAGAAATAGCCCGTGAGAGAGCTTGAGAGTAAGAGAGAGAAGGAGAATGAGAGAGAGGGTGGCCGGTGACAGAGAGGGATTGCCAGAGAAGAGGAAGCTCGCCGGAGTCCGCCGTTCGCCAGAGAGGAGGAAGAAGAAGGAGGAGAGAGAACGAGTAAGCGAGAATGAGGAACGAGGAAGGCTCGGGCTCAGTACCCCTATTCAAAATGATTAAATGGCGTCGACTCAAGGCGACGTGTTTTAGTGGCGCAGAAACTAACGCAGGCGGTTCGAAATTTGAAAATCATATAAAGTGTCACCCATGGTCGACGTGTTTTAGGCTTTACCGCCTTCGGCAATCAGAGCCGTACCACGGACTCTAGGGAAAATCAGAAGAAATTTGGAGAAAATCAGTGAAACGCGTCGAGCATGGTAGACATGTTTCAGGCAATTGAATATTAAAAAAGCTCTGGAAAATAGGAGAGAGAAGTTATTGGCGTCGCCCATAGTCAACGTGATTAAGGTTCTTTGAGGAATAAATTTTGATTTTTTGGAAATTGAATTTGGTTGAAAAGAGTCTTCTTGAGTCGACGCTATTTACATTAATGAGCCCGAAACATGATATTTTAAAGAAAAGAATAGTTTTGATTAAGGAAAAATTCCATAAAATTGCATAATGTGAAGAATAGATCTTTATGGCAATAAAGGCATGATTTTTTTTACTTGAAAATAAAATTCAGAAATACATCATGTAACGACCCGCCATCCTATGACCGGAGACCCGGTCACTAAATGGATGTCGGCTCATTAACTGCGGGTTCACACCCGGATCTCACACAACACATCTGGAGGAGTAAGTGCTAAACAAGGCTAAATATAACAATCACACGGACTACAAAGGTAAACGAGTGCGCAGGAAGGAAAATAACAATGTCCGTATACAGTCCAACAATAATTACATGTCCAGCAATTAAATAAGTACAGGCAGAAGGAAGTACAACAACATCGGGGCATACCCCGGAACTAAGACAGCTGCTGGTTTGTACACCAAGAAGACACCACGCTTCCGCTCGCCACGAGGTCCACACCTGAAACCGCAGGGAGTGAGCCACACCAGAATTGGGCCCAGTAGGGATCATCCGATCCCCCACCTCCCACACACACACCCACAAGTGCAATAACAGGAATATATGGCAATTAAGTAAAGCAGTAAACATAGCACCCAACTCCGATATGAAACATACGATAAGCAGTGTAGCAATAACCATTCTAGCAACCCGAAGAGCCCTACACAGAGTCACGTCTCACAGCCAAAGTCCACGAAGCGACTGAACCACACTGTCGACCGAAGTCAAACGTCGCCTCCCAACACTACCACCACAGCTCACGCCTGTCCACCCCTACAGTGTTCCGGGGCACTGTAGGGTGAGGCAGTGAGTCAAACTAGGACTAGCTGGAACCAGTGTACCGCCACTGCCAGCTACGTGTGCACACAAGCAGTCTAGATTACTGTCCTACCGTCCGGATTGCCTCCACGCTAGGCCTCAGCGCTTCAGGAGGGCCCTGGGGACCGGCGAACCCCCGTCAAGCCGAAGCTATAGGAACTACCCACAACCCTAACCTCCCGGGCTGCGTCAGGCCAAAGGGCTAAGGGTACCACTCGTAACCTTGATCAAAGGTCACATCAGGCCCAGTGGCTACAGGGGTAAAAGAACTCCAACAGTACCATAATCAGCTCCACAGCAAGAAACGCGCCGGAAGCTGTCACGACAAACAGGGAAACCCGACCCGCTGAGGTCAAGCAGCAACCCCTCGGATAGCGTACCAGCTACTCTAGCCCGACGGGCTTAAGGTGGTTCTACTTCCCTCAGCCAAAGGTGAAACACAACATGTACCCCTTCTCCCACCGGTACGGCACAATGCCTCACAGACACCATGACCCTGTCCCCATCGGTCCATGGTGACAAACGTAAACCACAGTTATATTGATTCCACATTCGCATAAGCACACACCCACATATAACATTATGTAATTCCATTCACGCAGAAGTCCTCAGTCTCAGTGTAAAACGTAAAGCATGCATTGGAATCGTCCCATAATGACAACACATGATAAAACTAGGATTACACAGTTCTGTCTTGAATCGCGTCGACCGAGGTCGACGCCATTCAAGACCCTCAGACATGTTCATTAAAGCCAGATAATTCCTTGAAACGCGTCGTCATAGGGAGTCGCCTATCTAAAACGCGTCCAGGTCCACAGACGCCATTCACACTGAAATTCCAAGTTTACAGACCCTCACTTGGGGTGATTTCCTACCTAAATGGCGTCATGATGGCCCAACGTCCTTCCGAAAGGCGTCGTCCATCCATGACGTCATTTAGCGCCAGAACCCCTACTCGAAAAACCTCGAATCAGGGAGGTTTCTGCCCTAAAAGGCGTCGTACTGCCCTGACGCCCTTCTGAAAGGCGTCGACCAGGCACGACGCCGTTTAGCGCCAGAAACCTGGTTCCCTGGTTCGAACCGACGGTTTCTCCCTTAACCCCAAACACCCCGAAAAGCCCCAAAACAAGAAGGGGAGGAAGAGGAATTCAACCATCACAAGCATGCTATGAATCCACGATCACAAGTACAGCCATTCCCACAAGGAAACCCCCCCCTAAACATGCTCAATCTAGCCCGAATACGCCATGCCACGTCAAAGAAAACACGAGCAACACATGCAAAGTTCGTCCCCCTAACGGTTCTTGAACTCCTCCAAGCTCCTCGCCGCCGACCCGCCGCACCGCAGACCGCTGCCGGTACCCTCGAGGACGCCGCCACTCCGCCGGGACGTTGGCCGCCGTCCAGAGAAGGGAACGCCGCGAAGGAGGTGGTGTAGGTAGAGGTGAGAGGTAAGGAGGCTATGGAGTGATTGGAAGAGGAAGAAGAGGAAGGGAAGGGGAAGAAGAGAGTGGAGGGGGCGGAGAGGACGAAGAGAGAGAGAGAGAAGGCGAGAATGAGGGAAGGAAGGGGAGGCTCGCGGAGTCAATCTGAATCCCGCTAAAACGCGTCGATCGAGGCAGACGCCTATCAGTCTGACAGGACGGCCGTATTGACAGCGGTCTGAAACGCGTCGCCCACCGTGGACGCCGTTCAGACGATAGGACAGGCCGTACTGACAACGCTCTGGCGCCGCACCCTGACATCACAGAGGTCACAGTCTGAATCGCGTCGACCAACATGGACGCCGTTCAGACGATGTGACCGGGGCCGTACTCTCGCGGCCCGAAACCCGCCCACGTGGCGCACACGTGGCACAACAACCAGCAGACCTAAATGGCGTCCACACAACCTGACGCCTTTTGAAAGGCGTCGAGCAGTGCTGACGCCATTCAGTCAGAAATCTCAAGACCCTCCTCAGGGTCCAAACCAGGGGATCCGGCCCGAACCCGATCCGAAAACAGAACCCGAAACCTCAGTCCTTACACATCAAACTTTAGGTAGAGATTGAGCTTTTAGGCCGGATTTTCTGAAGCTCTTTTACATATTGTTTTTATAACTCCCGATTGGCTTCATAAGGAAGTTTTACATGACGAGTGAATGCGATGTTCCATAGAGTTGCAATTAGTTCTGTCGCCTCGAAGTCTTCGTCGGTACTTAATGCCCACTTCTTGATTTGAGAAAGAGAAGAGATTTCTGAAAATTCATAGCGAGGCATACCAAGTTGAGGATGATAGCGATGTGGATTGTAGAGAACGAACTCGATCGCCCCGATCAGTCGAAGCTCTGTGCCAGCACCACGGCGAAGTCGAACCGCCCTTTCCATGAGAGCAAGTGGCATGGATTCAAATCTGGTTCTGGGCATAGTCTTGAAATAAGTGCACCAGTCAGCTCGAGTCTTTAGGTTGGGCACCCGATTGGTCATGTTGTCATTGAACTTCACAATGTCGACAATATGGAAGATAAGACTACGCTGATACATTTGGGATATCCTTCGAAATTTTTCCTCATTATGGTTGAACTTGAAGTGGAACTCTATCTATAAAGCTAAGAGTAGCAGTCTGCCGTAAGGAGGTAGACCCGTAGAAGCTGTAGAGAGCCCACTGAAGGGATAGGCTAAAACTACTATAATGATCTGCTTTCCTTCAAAAATCCCATTGATTGCACTGATCTGATCAACTCCCAAAATATCATCTTGGGCAGGGAATAGTAGAGCTCTAGACAGACATGTGGTGAACGCCTTCATCATAGTCTCTGTATCTTCTTCCTTGAGATTTTCTATCATTTTCAAGGTCCATTCAGCTAATTTAGCAAGATTGATTCCCTTCTTAGTAAGACAGTCTTGAACTTTTTTTGAATTCTTCATAATCTTTTCCAAAAATTGATGACCTGTGATCTTATCCCTCATGAGCATCATCTCAGTCAAATCAGGTTCATCATTGTTGACATTAAGCTTAAGAAGACCTAATAAGAGTTCAGCTTCTTCTAAGAGGATAGTGGATTTGAACGTAGAGAAGAGAAAAGTGTGAGTTTGAGGATGCTACGGCTCGATCAAAGCGCCCATTTAATATGCTACTTGGATGTGTAAGATTGCATGAAAAGATTGATCTTGTTTACAAGCTTTTGGATCCATGGAAGTGAAGAGAATCTTCTTGGACCAGGGAAGAAAGGATATCCCTAGATAAAGAAAAGATATTAGGATAATTCTATCTTGCTTATTGAAAGAATTTGAAGCATGGAGAATTCATGTAAAAGAATGAAGAAAAGAATAAAAATTGAATTGGAAGAGAGAGTAATTACTTGAAGGTTAGAATCTCCCGTGTTTAGATGACCTTCCACAACAGAAAGCCTCTTAATCATCTTCTTTGCCTTCTTGTTTGAAGAATCCTTGGCAAAGTTAGTCATATTCTTTGAATAAAATCGATTCCCTCCTTGATTTCTTGATTTTTTCCTCTTTCCCCTTTCTTCCCTTTGAGTTTTGAAGAGAATTCTCTGGCTTTCCCTCTTGATTGCTTGTTATGTTGAATTGAATTGGAAAGAGAGAGGTTATATAGAAGGATTTACGAAGTTGAGAAGCCCTTTCTGAGTTGGAAGAGGGACTTTGAGGGAGGAAAGTAAAGTCTGGATTAAAGTTAGAGCAGCTTGTTTTGGTAAGTTAAAATGCTTCGGGACGGGGCAACGTCATTCAAATGACGTCGACTAAGAGCGACGCCTTGTTAGCATTTTTCTGATATTCTCGGAAACTGCATATTATCTTCTATTTGTTCATGTTTATTCCTTTGCATGAAGATACTACTGAATTCTGAGGGCATGAAATTCAAGGAAAAGAAAATGATGCCGAAATTTCTAATAAGATTTTCACTGAGTCTCAGCCATGACTAAAAAGACGGTTCTCTATCCTGGTATTCTTTTATGTAATTGATTTGCATTAGTATTACTATATATTAAATATTTATTAGAGTATATCAAGGACCTTGTGATTTCGATCTGAAATTTGAGTTCCCCTCTAACGAAAACAGTGATAATTCCAGAGGATTCTTAATCGCACGGATAGGCCGTTAGATTGTTAATTAATGGGGACAATGGTTCCGCTCTTGTGAAACGGTGCATGGAGAAACGAGCTTCGGCTTAGCACTAGATTACAGGATTGGTGACCTGACTCATCAATGACAGTTTAACAATATTATCCTTGATTAATTTATATTTTATTTTAATTTAATTTTTCTTTTAACCCAGTATGCATCATGTAGTACTTTGAAATCATTATGATAAAAATTAGTTATTGATTAAATTTCAGACCATTAAACTCTCAATTATCTTTGAGATTTTCTTGAAGATATCTTTAGAATTCTATCCTTGCTTGGATTCTTTATCCCAAATATTTCTTGTTTCCTTTTAAGATCCATCATGATTGTAGCACGTCCACATTAGCTGGCAACCGCTCTCCATGATGAAAAACTTGCAGGGTTTGTGACCTAGGATACTTTCCAATCGTAGAAGTTGATCGTCCTTATTTGTTTTCCTTTGTCTCTTTCATCCAGACAGTATTGATTCCATTGATCTCCTTACGTTACTTCATTGATTATTTTGAAAAAAATTTCCATCATATGATGTTGAGAGTGTGTCATATCACACCTTGGCATCACCTTTTCAGTACGTTCTATTTCAATTCACTCCCTTGCAAAGTCAATGCCAAGGTGGGGCAACTGTAGACATACTAATTTTGACCTCATATTGAGTAAATTTCATGTCGCCGTTATAATGCCACAAAGTGGTCTAATTTTTAATCATTAATTAATTTTTATTGATTTTTTTAAAATTCGTTAATTAACGTCGACTATGGCCGATGCTATTTAGATTTCTAGCAGAAATCAGTTCAGAATTAAATTGCTAAATTCAAATAGATTTAACTGAATGACGTCGCCTATGGACAACGCCGTTTAGGTCCTAATATGTCTAGATTTCCTATTTTTAAATTTGAATTAGTTTCCTAATTATCTAAATCACAGCCCCCATAGACGACGTATTTTAACATTCCTAATGTTTTCCGATTTTATTCGCGAATTTCTTTCTTTGTTGGCCCCTCCTAATAAGGTAAGTAGTGTCTCTTGATCACGACGTGTTTCATGCACTTTCCTGATAAGTATGATTTGGTCGAGCTAATCCGGTTCCAGAGGTTGGAAGGGTTTCCAACTCCTTCCATGTCTATCTAAGGCAAGTCTGAGCCGCATGAGAGCCCTTTTGAAGGCCAAACAACCCTGATTAAAGCCTCTATATATATACAATACCCTTTAGACCTTTGAAAAAGTTGGCCATTGGTGTTTTGGAGTTCAAATCAAGGTGAAAAAGAGCCCTCTACTGCAGGAAACGTAGAAGGAATTTAAAGGCTTCTTCTTCCCCATTTTTCTGCTCCATTGAAGCTCTTGAAGACCAAGACTATGGAGGGGCCAACCATACTCATCACCTTTGTTTTTGTTTACTAGTTTTTTCATAGTTTTCATCATTTGTTTACTGTTTTTACATAATTCTTCATCACATCATTCCATCATACACACACTTATATCATATTCTCCATGCCTACATGAGTTAGGGGTTTAAAGAAAAGAAACAAAAAAGTGAGTGATTTTTGTTTAGTTGCATGTTTAGGTTAGTATTTAGAATAGATACTACACTATCATAGCTCTAATCCATTTTTCTTCCTTCTCATTGTTTGGTTCTTTTGTAAGGTTTGAAGGCTTTGGAAGCTTGGAGAGAAGATTGAAAAGGAGCAAAAATCTACAACAAAAACAAAACAAGAGTAAACAAAAAGAAAGGCACTTCTTCTTCGGCCGGCCGAGAAAGAGGAATAAAAGAAACCAATCTCCCAATTTTACAAGGTTAGTAAGCGATCATCTTTTCATCAAAACCTTCAGTTTCTAACGATCACAATTTTAGATTAGATTTGTTAATTATACAACATATAATATTATGATAATAGAACACACGATTTGAGCACCTACAGTAAGCTTCACAAGTTGCACATGATTCATAATCTGTTGATAAAAACATAATTTCTCCATGCATCAAATGAACAAGCGGAAGCATGCACGGAGATGGATCGTAACGAAAACGTACCTTAACGGCGACGTTCGTAGATGGACGGCGACGACTCCGTGAGTACGAGGATGAGAACCACGTGACGGGCTTCTCCCCAAAATTCACACTGCAAATCCTAGGCTCTTGGTGATAGCCTCTTGGAGAGCAACACTTAGAGAGGGAGGGAGAGTATGTAGAAAGGAGAGGACTCTAGAGTGAGAAAGAGGGCTGCCCAAAGTGAGAGTTCTGCAGATTTTCCAAAAGGGTGGTTCTCACGTAATGCCACTCAATCCCTTTTATATATCTCTCTCCTACACTTTCAAATAAAGGGGGGGAATGGTTATATCCAAGCGGTGCTTCTCAAGTGTGGGTAACTCCCCACAACCACTCCCCCTCATCTCCTATAACCAACTCTTGGCCCCTACGTGGGCATATGCATGGTAAGAACCATGCTTTGGTTAACATAATCAAATGGATCAAGGTATCCATTCTTTTGCAATTTAATAATTCTATTCTCATTTATATGACCGAGCCTACAATGCCATAGGTATGCATTATTCATATCTTTATCAACTTTTTCAAGACACTTATTTATTAGATATACATCATATGCAATATCAAGTAAATATAAACCATTGATTAAATATTTAGAAGTAAATAATTTGTCTCTAAGATAAATAGAACAACAATTATTCCCAAGTCTCAATGAATATCCTTCTTTATCTACACAATAAATATAAATGATATTCCAAATGATAGTTGGAACATAATAACATTCATTAAGTTCCATAATGTCTCCTGAAGGCATCTTGAGTCTTGTTGTCCCTACAGTTAATGCAGCAACATTTGCTCTATTTCCAAGTCTCATATCTATATCTCTACGATTCAGTCTTCTCCTACTTTTTAGCACCTGCAAGTTGTTGCAGATATGAGAAACATATCTAGTATCTAATACCCAAGATGTAGCTTCTCGATAAGACAAGTTAAGATCAATCATGAGTATATCTGAAGCTTCACCAAGCTTCTCCTTTGCCTTCTCTGTTAGGTAAATCTTGCGATTTCTTTTCTAGTGTCATTTTTTATGGCAGTGGAAACATTGACCTTTATCGTTGGCCTTCGCTTTGTCCTTTTGAACAACTAATTTGGCTTTCATTGGCTTCTTTGTTTTCCTTTCTTAAAGGTTTGTCCTACTTTCATTTTCTTATTGGTCTTATCAACAAGTAGAAAATGTGGCTTATCCTTTTAGATGGTACCCTAAGCTGTCTTCAACATGTTGAGCAGCTCAACCAGTGTAACCTCAATTTTATTCATATTGAAGTTAATGATAAACTGTGAGAAAGAATCTGGTAAGGACTGAATGATTAGATCGATGCTCAAGTCATTGTTCATAATAAAACTAAGTACTGCGAGCCTTTCTATCCACTCAATCATTTTGAGCACATGTGTTTGCACAGATATGCCATCAGTCATTCTAGTCCTGAACAGTTTCTTTGATATCTCATATCTTTCTATTCTAGACTGCTCACTAAACAACGCTTGTAGGTGATGTAAAATGGCGTTAGCTTCCATATTATCATGCTGTCTTTGTAGTTCAATAAATATTGAACCAGCATATAACATTGGACCTTAATAGAGTCTTCCATCCAGTTTTCATAAATCATTAGTTCATCTTCATTTGCGTTATCACCACGTTGTTCTAGATCAGGCTGATCTAGGACATAAGCAAGTTTTTTTACACCTAAGGACAATCTTTAGGTTGCGGAGCCAATCTATATAGTTTGGTCCCGTGAGTTTGTTAGCATCAAGTATGCTACAAAGAGGATTAGGCGACGACATAGCGACCTACAAGGAAATATTACGAAAATAAGCAGATAGTTCATTAAATTAAGATTAGAACTTTAATCTAGATTTTGCTTTCACTATCTTTTGGCGATCTATACGACCCTCTATTCTACAGAATGGGAGATTCCGGTGATCTCCTAGTGAGGATCAAAATCCATTAGATATCATGCATGTGATCTTGTGGTAGCACAACAAATCACATCATGTTTCTCAGGCAGCCAACTCTTGGCAGTCACAACATTTGCAATACCCGATTAAATTTAACCCCTAAATCACAATGATCTTGTAGTAGTACAACAAATCAGGTGGTTTAGTTAAGTTAATCTATCATTACGTAGATAGCATGAACTCATGGTGTAATCCTTGTGGTAGCATAATAAAACTACACTATTCATCCACCTCTCTAGATTGGCATCACATGTCATAGACCCTAATTAATTTTTAAGTCAAATAGATCTTGTGGTAGCACAACAAATCCATTTGAAATAAAAATTAACCTAAGATCTATAATGACGGTGGTTTACATGAAATATTCTAAATATCTCACGTTACAACTTAAATTTGAAAAAGAGGGTATTTGAGTTCTTTTGTTTAATATAAAATAAGTGATATTAATAATATTTCGTTTGAAGTATCAAATATACTAAATATAAATTTTATCTAATAGCACATTCTACAGATATCACATATATGCAGAAATTAAAACAAGATGATCATAGACTACTAATTATAATATGGCATCATCGGAGCCAAACAATGATCCACGAAGATATCCTACGATGAATCATATTCATCCATGCAACACACGTTCCATCTGATGTGAGTCTATCCTCCAGGGGTGTCCTCAGAAGATCCCATTCGCAAATCTTAACCTGCTACATTTACATGTAATAATGAACATTAGACTCGCAGGTAGGGCTGGCAATGAGCCGAGCCACTCGCGAGATGCTCGAACTCGACTCGAGTCAAGCTTGACTCGGCTCGATTACTTTACCTAAATGAGCCGAGCCTGAGCCAAAGCAACAACTCGTTTGCCTAAACGAGCCGAGCTTGAGTTTAGCGAAGCTCGACTTGATGAGCTCACGAGCTGGCTCGTATAAAAATACAATCTTATTTGAAACTAAATGCCTTTCCACTAAGTTGCTCACTCCATAGCACCAGCCGAACACGTTAGGAAGTTGCTATACGAGAAGCTTATATGGGATGTACACTTTTTCCAACAGGCATGTAGGCCCGCCCTCCAAGGATGCTCACAAGATTTTTAGTCCCACATCGGCCAGCACTCATTTTCAACTCCCCAGGTTGCTCTATAAAGGAGACCAACCCTCCTTCAACGATTACACATTTTGGGCTTAATCCAAGAGTCTTGGGCCGTCCAAATTAAGATGGCTCATCAAATCTTCAATGAGTTTGTTTTGGGCTTATGCAGTTTAATGAGCTCCTAAAATTGAAACAGTTTTGGGCCAACAAAGTTAATTTGGTCAAATTCAAACGAGCTGTCTCAAGCTTGGCTTGAGTTTGACTTTTTTGGTTTGAGCCCGAGCTTGAGCTTGGCTTTGGGCTTGAATTGGGGTTCGGGCGTGGCTCGAGCTCGAAATTTTTTGTTGAGCCAAGCTCGAGTTTAGTGTAGCTCGGCTCGGCTCGGCTCATTGCCAGCCCTACTCGCAGGCCCACAAATGTACTTTTTAATTATAATTAGAAATATTGATTTAATTATGGGGAGTACAAAGTTTGTGGGAGATAGAATGTACATTTTGGATAAAATCAAGAGAGAGGAGGACATGCAGGTCCTATCAAAATTTTCCAACATATGAAAACATACATTGCATTTAAGCATACAAACCATCACATGATAAATCTAAGCCCATGATCATTCCTTCACTCATCACGACACATCAAATGTATCAAATAATTATCAGATAATTATAGTTGGTATAATTTTATATAAAAATAAAAATATAATACTATAAGTTTTGGAATAAAAATTATTTCAAGTTTATCAAAAACATTCACAACATCATTGATAATTTAATTAACTATACTATTTAGTTAACATGTCCAAACAATTTGAACAATAATAATAAAAAAAATCATCACTTCTAGTTATGCAAAAATTAATCAAGTTATTAGAATCAAATTCTAAACTTAATTAACTAAAAGGGATTGAGTTAACAATTTAAAACTCCTTTTAAATAATTAACTTATACCCTATTAAATTTAAACCTCTTAATTAATTAACAGTCAATTAAACAATTTAAATAAACTGTTCAGTAAAATTTTAAAATTTAAGCAAAGTTTAAAACTACAAAATTGGGCTTAAACAAACCTTAAATGGGCTAAAAAAGGGTTTAAATGTGCCTTAAAGGGTTAATGGGGCAGCCCGGCTATAGTTTGGGTATGGGTCGGGCACAGGTCCCCGCAGATCAAGGCGGGTGACCTACTGGCCCACGTACCCCCTCATCGTCGATGCCCGTTAGGGCATCAGCATGGCGCGCAGGGGGGGCAGCGACTAGTGCACCGGCCTACGGGGAAGGGGGGGGGGCTTAGCCGGCCACTGCTGATAATTATACATTGTTGGGTATTAACTGATTAAAATTATGCATGGCACTCATGATTTTATGTGCACAATTATATGGAACGATAGATAATTTTGTGCTCTTTCCAACGATACCTATTTTGTTGAATTCAGAGTTAAAAGCATCGTCATTTCATGTAAAAAACTAAGTGTAGCATATTTGTGGGTTTTCGGCAAAGTCAAGATATGTAATAATTTTATTTGAGCATAATTGTTATTTTGTTCATCACAGAAATCAAATTTTAATTTATTTTGTGTGAACATAACATACAGAATATGTGGCGCAGTTGGTTATACTATTTGGTGCCCGTTGGAGTGACTCGAGTTCAAATCCCAGCAATAACGTTTATTTTTGTCCACGAGATAAATGTCAGGGCATTTTGGGCAAGAAAATCAATAAGCAGGATGCCCTAACATTTTCTCCAATGTAGCCACAAGGAGGAGCCGCCGCCCCCCCCATCTCCTCCTTTCCTTTTTTCTCTCTCCTTCCTTTTCTCTCTCTCCTTCTCTTTTTAAAAGATCCAAATCCTTCTTTATTCGCTATTCTTCATCTCTCCTTAGTCTTCTTCCTCTTTTCTCTCTCTCCCTCTCTGATACAATACCCACGGATGTTGTACAACTACAGTACCGCAGTACTGTAGCAACCTCCCCCCCCCCTCTCGCTTTCAATCTCTCTCTCTAGCTTTCATTCTCTCTCTCTACATCTCCTTTAAACCAGCGGCTGCTAGGGGATGGAGGTGGACTTGAAGCACTACAACTGCCCACTGGAAGGAGTCCATGGATGCCAAGGATCCACACGAAGGGCTACGATGGCTGCAAACACTAGTTTTCTCTCTCTAGTTTTTAAGGTATCTGTGTTACATAACATTTTGAATATTTTTTTTTTAAGTTGTCTTCTAAGAGTCATATTATTTTTCCATATTCAATGTCTCTGTAAAATTTCATGAAGTGATGATTTCATTTTATGGTAGTTTGTTTGGAACAAGTAGCATTTTCTCTTTATTCTACAGCTCTTTCTTTTTCTTCTGTTGACATTACTTAAGTTTGTAGTAAGTCCAACAAGTTTAATTGTTCTCTATCAAATCATCACGCTCCCTCTTCTTTCTTCTCTACTTTTTTTCCCTCTAAAAACTCCATACTTACAACTTTAAAATATGAGATCTCCTGCTCACCACTTGCTTCATGCAATATGCTTAAAGTAAATGAGTTTGGTTTAATTTAAATTGACGGTTGCGTGAGTGATTAACGACACACGTGTGTGATTGATCAATTTTTGACACCGTTGTCGGAGAGATTTCTGTATTTTTTATATTGATTAACTTTGGGTGTTCTTGTGTATACCTCTATCTTCACTTTTTTTTTTCGTTTTCTTTTTTTTTTGCATAGAATCTATCTAGAGTAACATTATCTTTTAATTGTGTGCAGGAAAAATTCAATAAAAATCTGTAAAAGTCAGGAAATGAGAAAAAGGTTCTCTGGAAAGTCTCGAGTTCCTGATATGCCTTGGGGTGTGTGCAAAAGCCAAGAAGTCATAAAATAGTTGAAAAACAAAAGAAAATTGAAAATTGTTTTCGAAAACCAGAAAATTTTGAAAAAAATTCCCGAAAATCATTACAAAGGAGAGTGACTTTTTGTAAAAATTTCAAAAAATTCTGTGGTACGTACCTCTACTTTTGTGTTATTTTATTTAAGCTTGTCTAACTAGCTTGTATGTTTTTTATCGTCCCAAATAGTGCGTCGTTAAACACTCATGAAAACGTTCAATCTAAATTTATCCGGCTCACTCAAATCAGATTTTGGAAATTTAATAATCGTGAGTCCGAGTCGATCCACAGGGAGTTAAGATTTTAAGTTTGAAAATTTTGGAATCTAGTTAACTAAAAATAGATGAGAATTTGAATAACTAATTACTTAATTAAGCTAAAACTCAATTAACTAATGCTACTTAAAAAAATATAATTACTTTAATTAAAAAAATCTTTTTTTTTCTTTTCTTTTTAAGAAATTAAACACAAACACTTATATAAAAAAAATAAGCACAACTAAAATTTATGACAAAGACATTGAAATTTAACTACGTGTAAAACATGAATTATCTAAAAATTATGAAATAAATTACAAGATTTAATTGTTTAATAAACTAAATAAACAAAATATGAAATAACAACTAGTTAACCCTAAATGATTAAACTAATTCTAAACTAAAAGGGAGAAGGAAAAGAACAATCTTGCTTCTGTTGGAATTTTGTGGGTTGTTGCCAGCGCAATGGACCCGGCTAGGGAAGGATGGTGCAATGGACCACCAGGGCTTCAACTACTTGGTGCTGTTGAAGGGTTGCTGTTGTGAACGCAGGGCTACTGGGCTGCATGCTGCTGTTGCTGGTGCGTGAACTTGAAGGAAGCAGCTGCTGGAACAAGCGTGCATGGGCAGCACGTGGGAGAGGCTTGGAGCTGCTGGTTCACGGTTGGGACAGCTGGAGGAAGCAGCTGCATGCAGGTGGATGTTGGGAGTAGGAGGAGGCCTGCTACTGGAAGTTGGCGGCTGGAGGAGAAACGTGGATGCTGCTTCACCGGGCTGCATGCAGGTTCGTTGCTGGCGCTGGATGCTTGAGAGGGGGCTGAGAAGATGCTGGACGAGTAGGGTGCTTCGGGATAGGAGGAGATGCTTTAGAGCAGCTGCTGGCGGCTAGTGCGTGCTGGACGTGCATGCAGGAACGTGGTTGCATGCGCTGGAAGAGCAACCTGGCTGCAAGCGTGCTGGCGTGCGCTGGCGCAGCGGCTGGTGCAGCTTCTGCAGGTTGGCGCGTGGAGGCTTTCAAGCATGCGTGGAGGTGGTTTGCATACTGGTGTGCTGCTGGAGGTGCGTTGGAGCTCGGGAGCAGGGCTTCACCGCAGGAGGTGCTGGAAGAACCGAGCTTCACCACAGAGTGGGGGCTTGCAGGTTTGAGGAATAGAAGAAGGAGAGAAAATCGAGAGAGGGAGAGAGGTGCGTGTGTTGTGGAGGGAGAAAAAGAAAGAGAGACAGCGAGGGAGAGGCTGAGAAGACGAGGAGAACGTGGGAGAAAGAGAAGGAGAAGGAGCTGTGGAGACGCTGAGAAGAGGGTGAGAGAACCGGAGAGAAAAGAGGAGAGAGGCTGCGGAGGGGAAGCTGAGAAAATCCGAGAGAGGAAGAGTGCGTGGGAAGAGAAAGAGGGAGAGTCCGCGAGAGAGGGATGCTGGAGAGAGGAGGAGTCGGCTGAGAGAAAGAGGAGAAGAGAGGCTGCGGGTAGAGAGTTCCCCTTTTTAAAAAAAGAGAGAGCTTCATGGAGAGAGTTTTATAGAGAGGAAGAGAGAGTCGGAATTGGGGAAGGTAAGAGATTAAAGGAGAGGAAAAGGAAACTGGAGAAGGAGGAGGATTCAGAATTGGAGAGAGAATTTCTAAAGAGAGAGAGAGGGTTTTTAAAAAATAAAGAAAGGAAGGGATGTGGTTGGGAAATTGGAGAGAAGTAAGGAAATAGAGGGTTTTGGAAAACTCCAGAGAAAGAAGGAATCAAATTGCATTTTTACCTCTGCTTTAGTTGAAATCCGAACACTAGACCTCCCCCAAATTTCCGGAAACTCTACCAGCTGCACTGCATCATCGGCATGTCCTGTTCACATAAAATAAATATAAATTAGCGCATTATCATAAAAATATCATCATATTTATTCATTTCGTCTCGGTTTTTTCGAAAAACCGCAAATGCGCTATACTCCTTTAATCACATGAAATGACGATGTTTTTAACTCAGAATTTGATGAAATTGGTACCGTTCAACTTGTTACACAATTATCTATCATTTCATGCTATTTTGCAGATAAAAACATGAGTATGATGCATATGATTGCCCTTAAATGATCAATTTAACACTTTATCACACCCCCCAACTTACTCATTGCTAGTCCCTTAGCAATGCAAGTAAGGTAAAGTTAGGATAAAGAATGAATTATCATGTTTCATTTGTAGTATCTTTCACAATCAATTTAAGTGGTAGCCGATTGGTTAAGCTAAAAGTTTTCATATCCCACAATATTTTGATTCAGACAGGTGATTGTGTATGAAATTTGACACACTTAGAACTCGTTTCCGACCTTTCTGGTATATTCTTGCCTTTACTACCCTTTAGATAAGACTACCTGAGGAGGAGAAGATAATAAAAGATTTTTCGATCAGTCAGTGAGGACGGTTTTTCAGTTCCTGTCCCAACTCAGCACTTTTCACGACTTGGTCATATTTTTGGTACGATGGACTTTTTAGCGTGACGTTTTTTCATTTTATTGTACTTTTGCTTTTGAGAGCGCGTACTTTTTGCCACTCTCTTTGAATTGCCTGAGGGGTGGTGCGTACTTTTTGCCACCTACCTTCCTTTAGCTCTTTTAACGCCTTCTATTGCCTTTAGTGTTTACAGCTGTCCATTTTAAATGACCGCCTTTTTTAGAGTGCTGAGTGGGACAGTCCCCTATTACGGATCCTACACATTCCTTTCATTCAACCCAAAAGAAAAAATAGAATAAGTAGTCTTATCCTTGAGGTTAATTCCAGTAATTCTATACTTTTAAGATCTTTCATTTATTCTAAGTTGCCGTGTGTGTGTGAAAATCATCCTGCCGTAGACTTTTGTAAAGTGGGATATTTAAACTTTGAAGGTTCTTTAACCAATGTGACAACCAAAAAAACTGATTGTTTAAGATTTACTTAATAAAATATGATTTTCATGCAATTTTCCTAGGATGTGAAAAGAAGTTTTTGAAAAGTTTGACTATTTTTCAGTGAAAGATACCAGTTTTCTTCAAAAGATTTTCAATAAATGCATATCAAATTGATTGTCCCACCCCCCAACTTGATTGACATTGTCCTCAATGGCATAAAAGATATGGAAAACATGTCAGCCAGAAGAGAATTTGTGAAGGAGCGAAACAACCTGTAATGACGAGGATGCGGCATACCCACGACGATTGCTGCTCAGGGACCTAAAAGGAAAAGAAATACCAAAAACTGAAGTAAAATATTGGGTTGCCTCCCAACAAGCGTTAAGTTTATCGTCTTCAGCCAGACGGAAGTTCAGTTAATGTGGATCACTCAGTTCTATGGACTCAGGTGGTGCATTTTGAAGATTTTCAATGAATGGTTTCAACCGTTGACCATTAACAGTGAAAGTGTTCCCGTTCTTAGGATTCAGAATTTTAACAGCTCCATGATCGAAGGCTTTAACGATCACGAAGGGTCCATCCCATATGGATTTCAGTTTTCCAGGAAATAGGCGAAGCCTAGAATTAAATAGCCAAACTTTCTGATTTGGAAGAAAGGATTTTCTCACAATATGTTTATCATGAAAAGCTTTAGTTTTGGCTTTATAGATCTTTGAATTTTCATAGGCCTCGTTGCGCAACTCTTCCAGCTCACTCAGTTGTAAGGTTCGGTGGGAACCAGCTTGGGCTAGGTCCAGATTGACTTGTTTGATGGCCCAATAAGCCCTATGTTCCAATTCCACCAGAAGGTGGCACGCTTTTCCAAAAACCAGGCGATAAGGAGACATGCCAATAGGAGTTTTGTAAGCGGTCCGATAGGCCCATAAAGCATCATCCAATCTTTTAGACCAATCTTTTCTATCGGGCCTAACGGACTTTTGCAGAATATTCTTAATCTCTATATTGGAAACTTCCACTTGGCCACTGGTTTGGGGATGATAAGGGATAGCTACTTTGTGATTAATCCCATATTTCTTAAGCAAAGCCCGAAAATGGTAATTCGTGAAGTGCGTTCCCCCATCACTTATGAAAGCTTTAGGCCACCCAAACCGAGAAAAGATATTCTTCTGAACGAATTTAATGACCACTTTATGATCATTGGTTCGGGTGGCTACTGCTTCAATCCATTTTGAGACATAATCCACCGCTACCAGAATATATGTATGTCCAAAAGAAGGTGGAAAAGGTCCCATAAAGTCAATTCCCCAAACATCAAAGACTTCAACCACTAAGATTGGGTTGAGTGACATCATATCCCCTTTCGCCATATTTCCTACAGCCTGACATCGGAGGCAAGTTTTGCTAAATTCATGGGCATATTTGAAAAGTGTGGGCCAGTAAAAACCACTTTGCAGGACTTTGGCTGTAGTTTTCTTTCCTGAGAAATAGCCCCCACAAGCCAGATTATGACAGAAGTTGAGAACACTCTGTTGTTCTTCTTCAGGAATACATCGCCTAATGATTTGATCATGACAAAATTTGAATAATTCAGGATCCTCCCAGAAATAATATTTTTCTTGAGAAAAGAATTTGTCCTTTTCACTTTTAGTCCATCCTTCCGGAAGCTGATTAGTCACCTTGTAATTGACAATATGAGCATACCAAGGTGCAGCAGTGTGAGAAATGGTCAGTAGATGCTCATCAGGAAAGGAATCAGTGATTGGTGTACTTTTAGAGATCGGAGTTCGGGATAGGTGGTCAGCTACCACATTCTCAGAACCCTTCTTATCCCGAATTTCCAAATCAAATTCCTGAAGGAGTAAGATCCATCTAATAAGTCTAGGCTTTGCATCCTTCTTGATCAACAAGTATTTCAGAGCTGAGTGATCAGAATAGATTATGACTTTTGCCCCTAAAAGATAAGATCTGAATTTTTCTAGAGCAAAAACCACGGCTAATAGTTCCTTTTATGTGGTGGTATAATTCATTTGAGCATCGGCAAGGGTGCGACTTGCATAATAGATCACCACGGGACACTTGTTGATTCTTTGTCCTAAAACCGCACCGATAGAATAATCCGAGGCATCACACATGATTTCGAAGGGTAAAGACCAATCTGGAGATTGAAGAATCGGGGCTTTGGTCAAAGATTCCTTCAGAGAATTGAATGCCTTGATGCAAGATTCATCCATTTGGAAAGGAACGTCCTTAGCTAGGAGAAGAGTTAGAGGCCGGGCAATTTGAGAGAAATTGTGGATAAACCGGCGATAGAAACCGACATGGCCAAGGAATGAACGGATCTGTCTGA
This sequence comes from Zantedeschia hybrid cultivar, assembly GCA_030544215.1. Lineage (NCBI taxonomy): Eukaryota > Viridiplantae > Streptophyta > Magnoliopsida > Alismatales > Araceae > Zantedeschia > Zantedeschia hybrid cultivar. The sequence goes on from JARZZO010000014.1 coordinate 51,012,971, forward strand.
CCGAGGTGGGCGGAGGAAGATTGGATATGAGATCGATCTTAGCTTTATCTACCTCTATCCCCCTTTCAGACACAATGTGGCCTAGAACAATGCTCTCCCGAACCATAAAATGGCTCTTTTCCCAGCTAAGTATCAGATTGGTGTCTATGCATCGTGCTAGCACCTGTTTAAGATTTTCCAGACAATTTTCAAAAGAGTCCCAAAAGATTGAGAAATCATCCATGAAAACTTCGAGAAATTCTCCCACCATATCGGAGAAGATAGCCATCATGCACCGTTGAAATGTGGCTGGTGCGTTGCATAATCCAAATGGCATCCTCCTAAAAGCAAACGTGCCATAAGGGCATGTGAAGGTGGTCTTTTCTTGATCTTCCGGGTAAATAGCCACTTGATTGTACCCGGAGTACCCATCTAAGAAGCAAAAGTACTTCTGGCCCGATAACTTTTCTAGAATCTGATCCATGAATGGGAGTGGAAAGTGATCCTTCTTCGTCATGAGATTCAACTTTCGGTAATCAATGCACACTCTCCATCCCGTGGTGAGCCTAGTGGGTACCTCTTCTCTATGATCATTCTTGATAACCGTTAATCCAGATTTCTTGGGTACCACTTGAGTTGGGCTGACCCATTTACTGTCTGATATTGGGTAAATAATACCCGCATCCAGCCATTTCACAACTTCCTTCTTCACCACTTCTTTCATATTGGGATTAAGCAGCCTTTGCATCTCCCGACTGGGCTTAGAATTTTCTTCCATATAGATATGATGCATGCAAATGGACGGGCTAATTCCCTTTAAATCTGCCACCGACCATCCAATGGCACCCTTGTGGGCTTTGAGGACCTCGGTTAATTGGGCCTCTTGCGGCGATGTGAGATTTGCCGCAATGATGACTGGGAGAGTTTGGTCCGGGCCCAAAAAGATATACTTGAGAGACTCAGGTAATGGTTTGAGTTCAAGCTCAAGAGGGTCCTCTGAAGATGGCAAAGCGGGCTCAGACTGTAAGGCTGGAAAAGGTTCAACCTTGGGCCAAGATGTTAATGGGCCAGGAGAGTCCTTTAAAGTGTTGGCTTCCTCTAAAAGGTCATATGTGGACATCTCATTTTCTTCGACCAGATTATCCAAGACATCAATAGTATGGCATTCTTTTTCATGATCTGGGTATTGAGATGCTTTGAAGACATTAATCTGGACCTTTTGACCCCAAATGAAATGTCCATTATGCCAGTTTCACAATTTATATTAGCTTTGGCAGTGGCTAAGAATGGACGACCTAAGATGATCGGGGTGTGAATGAGTTCCTTAGGTAATGCCATATCCAGAATAAGAAAATCCACGGGAAAATAACAATCATGAACCTTCACAATAACATCCTCGATTAATCCCTGTGGAGTTTTCACAGACCTATCAGCCAACTGCAAGATGATAGGTGTGGGCTTTAATTCCCCAATATCAAATTTCTCATAAATGGCTGTTGGCAATAGATTCACACTAGCACCTAGATCTAATAAAGCTCTATCAAATGTAACTCCAGCTAAGTCACATGAAATTATAGGTGCTCCGAGATCTTTTAACTTCTTGGATAAATGATTCATCACTATTGCACTAACATCCTCAGAAAGCCGAACCTTTTCGGGTGCCATTCTAGATTCTCTTCGTGGAGTACATAATTCCTTGAGGAACTTAGCATAAGCTGGCACATGCTTGATGGCATCGAGGAGTGGAATATTAATTTAGACTTGTTTGAACAAATCCAACAACTCCTCATTCTGGGCCAGTTTCTTCCTGGTATTGGGCTTAGCTAATAAGGCATTAGGAAATGGCACCCTAGGTTTATAAGAACTTGGGCCTTCATCAATCTTCCCTTTTCCTTTCAGATCCTCCTCAGATTTCTCCATGATGGGTTCATCTTCACTCTCACTTTCAATTTCCTGAGGCCCATCAGTACAACCTTTGGCTAACTCTCGATCTGCATGTGGTTTTCATAAACTTCTCCCACTCCTAAGGGCTGAAATGGCTTTAGCATTCTCAAATTGAGGCCCTTTAGGCTGTGATACCAGGCCAGGCTAAGGTAAAAGGCCCGATTGCTGTGGAAAACCCGGAGGTTGATTCCTTGGATTGACAACGGGTTGACTAGGAAGTTGGCCCACTTCTCTTCTCATCGTAGCCTCAGCTAGTTGGCCCATTTGACTTTCCAACTTAGCAATGGATTGTTGCTGGGTCAAAATCAGTTGTTGGAGTTGAGTGAATTTGTCATCAAAGTTGGGCTGAGGAGGTTGTTGGTAAGTGGGTGGAGGATGGTATTGGGTTGGCTGTCCAGATTGGAATGAGTGGTAGTGGGTCGGTTGACCTGATTGATACTGGGCCGGTTGACCTGATTGATACGGGGCCGGTTGACCTGATTGATACTGGGCCGGTTGAGAAAATTGGGCTTGAGATCCCCTAGCCTGAACATTTCCATAGAAATTAGATTGCTGTTGAAAGGAATTATGTGGCTTTTGGGCTTGATGCATGGGAGGATTGGACATTGGTAGTGGGGCCTGCTGATTCTTCCAAGAAAAATTAGGGTGGTTTCTCCAGCCCGGATTGTAAGTATTTGAGAATGGATCATTATTGGGCCTGGAGAATCCCTGGGCAGCCTAAACTTGTTCTTGAATGAATGGTGGAAGTTGGGCCGCAGTTGGGCATTCATTCACTTGATGGGTTGGACTTGCGCATAAGGCACAAATGTCATGATTAGCAGAGGATGGGCCGTCATATGGACTAGATTGTGTTGGGTAAGTAGGCTCTTGCTTGTTTAAGGCTAGGAGTTGGTCTAATTTCTGGGCCAAGATGTCTACCTTATCCAATTTCTGATTAATCAGATTTATGTCCATTCTAGATTCGGGTTCTCCACGGGCCTTAAGTTCATACATTCCAGTCCGTTTAGATGGCCCAACAGACCTTTCATAAGATGATAATGAGGCATGATTGATGGAATTTTCACTTAACATCTCAAACAGATCATAAGCCTCATCTTCATTTTTCATCATAAATGCCCCTCCACATGAAGCATCCACCATCTGTCTGAACTGTTCAGACAATCCTTCATAGAATGCTTGGACAATTTGCCGTTTTGAAAGCCCGTGATGAGGGCATTTTCTAAGCAATTCTTTCAGTCTTTCCCAAGATTCATGGATCAATTCCCCTGGAGTTTGGGTAAAACTCGTGATGGCCCTTCTCATGGTATTGGTCCGCCCGATGGGATAGAACTTCTTGAGAAATTCTTTCTGCATCTCTTCCCATGTCCTAATGGGCCTTCCTATAGTTCCCAACTAATATTTAGCCTTGTCCTTTAATGAAAAGGGAAATAAGGTCAATTTAAGGCCATCATCGGTGAAATTCTGGATCTTCACCGTGGAACAGATTCCTAGAAATTCATTCAGATGCTTATAAGGATCTTCATTAGTATTCCCATAAAAAGATGGGAGCATCTGAATGGTGCTAGATTTGATTTCATATTGATTGGCTGGATTCTGAGGAAGATGAATACATGATGAAGGTTGATATCGATTTGGAATGAAATAGTCCTTCATTTGCTTTGGTGGGTCCTGATTATCAGCCATTGGATCTTGTGGTGGATTTCTTTGATGTAGGATTCTTTCTATTTCAGCAAGTGGTCCTAGAAGGTTAGGGTTTTGAGATTTCCTACCTTGCATACACTAGGACTGATGGAGAGAGGATTTTGTTTTCTATTTCTTGTTTTTTTTTTTTTTTTATGCAAACAATTTTGACAAACAAATTATCCTAATGATCTAATGTTAACCTAGACTCTCTATGTGAATTTTCTTACAAGGTGAATGGAGTCCACCTCAAGTCACAACCACAATCAGTCAACGGCCAGGTAAGAGGTGAGGTAGTGGGAGGTTCCCCCTACTTTCGTAGGGACCTAATTAGATAACCACTTTCCCGCTTAGACGTTTGCCTTTTTACCTCTAGCCTAGACACCGTTGCCAAAAATGGAGGCAACCCGAGATTTAAACCACTCACAGTGTAAACCCTAGATTCTCTTTCGACTTGCTTTTAGTTAGATTAGGAAATGTCAATGCAAGGAAGGTGATTTGTGGGCTAAGGTAGGGTGATCAAATCCCTACCTTATGTGGTTAAAGTTGCTGCCCTTAGAGTCTTTTTGAATGCAATACAAGGCAACAAATCAATGCAAGGTGTGTTGATACAATCATGAATGACATGCTAAAATTGAAATGCGTACCTTTTCCCCGCAATCTTCAACAATTTATGGAAATAACTGTGAAAGGAAACTAACTCATGCTTTCCTAGGATGATGAATGCCTAGCATGGAAGGTTTATAATCTTGGCAATGAAGGTTTTTAAATTTGGATGTTCCTCTTTTTGTTTCTTTTTTTTAGTTAATGGAAATCTATCTAAACTAGAAACTACAAAATTGGAAACTAACTAAAGTAAGGAAATTGAAACATAGAAAGTTGGAACACACTGACCATGATTTTGCTTTCCTTCTCTTTTTTTTTTTTTTTTCAATATACCTGCAAAAATAGGAGAAATAAGGTTAGTTAAAGAATAATTACACTAAATACAAGATAATCAAAATTAAAAATCTAACTCCCCGGCAACGGCGCCAAAAATTGATCGTTCTAAATTGTGCGTCGTTAAACACTCATGAAAACGTTCAATCTAAATTTATCCAGCTCACTCAAATCAGATTTTGGAAATTTAATAATGGTGAGTCCGAGTCGATCCACAGGGAGTTAATATTTTAACTTTGAAAATTTTGGAATCTAGTTATCTAAAAATAGATGAGAATTTGAATAACTAATTACTTAATTAAGCTAAAACTCAATTAACTAATGTTACTTAAAAAATATAATTACTTTAATTAAAAAATATTTTTTTTTCTTTTCTTTTTCAGAAATTAAACACAAACACTTATATAAAAAAAATAAGCACAACTAAAATTTATGACAAAGACATTGAAATTTAACTACGTGTAAAACATGAATTATCTAAAAATTATGAAATAAATTACAAGATTTAATTGTTTAATAAACTAAATAAACAAAATATGAAATAACAACTAGTTAACCCTAAATGATTAAACTAATTCTAAACTAAAAGGGAGAAGGAAAAGAACAATCTTGCTTCTGTTGGAATTTTGTGGGTTGTTGTCAGCGCAATGGACCACCCGGCTAGGGAAGGATGGTGCAATGGACCACCAGGACTTCAACTACTTGGTGCTGCTGAAGGGTTGCTGTTGTGAACGCAGGGCTGTTGGGCTGCATGCTGCTATTGCTGGTGCGTGAACTTGAAGGAAGCAGCTGCTGGAACAAGCGTGCATGGGCAGCACGTGGGAGAGGCTTGGAGCTGCTGGTTCACGGCTGGGACAGCTGGAGGAAGCAGCTGCATGCAGGTGGATGTTGGGAGTAGGAGGAGGCCTGCTGCTGGAAGTTGGCGGCTGGAGGAGAAACGTGGATGCTGCTTCACCGGGCTGCGTGCAGGTTCGTTGCTGGCGCTGGATGCTTGAGAGGGGGCTGAGAAGATGCTGGACGAGCAGGGTGCTTGGGGATAGGAGGAGATGCTTTAGAGCAGCTGTTGGCGGCTGGTGCGTACTGGACGTGCATGCAGGAATGTGGCTGCATGCGCTGGAAGAGCAGACTGGCTGCAATCGTGCTGGCGTGCGCTGGCGCAGCGGCTGGTGCAGCTTCTGCAGGTTGGCGCGTGGAGGCTTTCAAGCATGCGTGGAGGAGGTTTGCATGCTGGTGTGCTGCTGGAGGTGCGCTGGAGCTCGGGAGCAGGGCTTCACCGCAGGAGGTGCTGGAAGAACCGAGCTTCACCGCAGAGTGGGGGCTTGCAGGTTTGAGGAATATAAGAAGGAGAGAAAACCGAGAGAGGGAGAGAGGTGCGTGTGTTGTGGAGGGAGAAAAAGAAAGAGAGACAGCGAGGGAGCGGTTGAGAAGACGAGGAGAACGTGGGAGCAAGAGAAGGAGAAGGAGCTGTGGAGACACTGAGAAGAGGGAGAGAGAACCGGAGAGAAAAGAGGAGAGAGGCTGCGGAGGGAAGCTGAGAAAATCCGAGAGAGGAAGAGTGCGTGGGAAGAGAAAGAGGGAGAAGAGAGGCTGCGGGTAGAGAGTTCTCCTTTTTAAAAAAAGAGAGAGCTTCGTGGAGAGAGTTTTATAGAGAGGAAGAGAGAGTCGGAATTGGGGAAGGAAAGAGATTAAAGGAGAGGAAAAGGAAACTGGAGAAGGAGGACGATTCGGAATTGGAGAGAGAATTTTTAAAAAGAAAGAGAGGGTTTTTAAAAAATAAAGAAAGGAAGGGATGTGGTTGAGAAATTGGAGAGAAGGAAGGAAATAGAGGGTTTTGGGAAACTCCAGAGAAAGAAGGAATCAAATTGCATTTTTACCCCTGCTTTAGTTGAAATCCGAACACTAGACCTCCCCCAAATTTCCGAAAACTCCACCAGCTGCACTGCATCATCGGCATGTCCTGTTCACATAAAATAAATATAAATTAGCGCATTATCATAAAAATATCATCATATTTATTCATTTCATCTCGGTTTTGTCGAAAAACCGCAAATGCGCTATACTCCTTTAATCACACGAAATGACGATGTTTTTAAGTCAGAATTTGATGAAATTGGTACCGTTGGACTTGTTACGCAATTATCTATCATTTCTTGCTATTTTACAGATAAAAACATGAGTATGATGCATATGATTGCCCTTAAATGATCAATTTAACACTTTATCAGTTTTTTATTCAAAAAAAAAAAAATCTATTGCTCTTTTGGTTAGATAGGGACATTAATTTTTTTAAAAAAAAATCACTTCAACTCAATAAAAATCTTCATTCTAAGATTATAAATTGTCCATATTTAGGTCATGCATCATTTAGGACTACATTTGTAGACATTTTCCTTTTTAGTAAATTTCCATTTTGTTGAAGATTGCGGGGGACAAGGTGAGATCTCTAACCTTCCTTAAAACTATGTTCATACATTTCCATGGTTGCATATAATCCCTTATTTGAATTGGTTGTACACATCACTTGAAAATATCTTAAGAGCAAGTCTATTAACAAAATAAGGTGGGGATTTCATCACCCTTCCTTGGCCCAAAAATAGCCATCCCTTTCACTAACCCAAGTCCATTAAAATTGAGTAGGAATTCAATCTAGAGTTTACAATGAGGTTTGGTCCTAGCTTGAGTCCACTATCACTTTTGGAGATCGGTGTCTAAAGCTAGTGGTCAAATGGCAAATGCCTAAGTGGGTCGGTGGTTCTTTAATTAGATCCTTATGAAAGTAGGGAGAGCCTCCCACCCCCCCGCCTCTTACCTGGCTGATTAACAATTGCGATGGTGGACCTAAGTTATACCTAGGTTAATTTGTGAGAAACACATCATTTAGGTTAGTTTAACCATAGGTGTCTTAGGATTAATTGAGTGCTAACTTCTTTTGTATAATTTTAAAAAAAAAGGGAAGAAAAAAAAATCAATATGGAGTAGATCCAGATGAACCAATTTCGAGGCCCATGTCAAAACACTTTCACATCCTACAATCCACCTTCTTATCAAGAGGACTATTGCAACTGGGCCACCTCGGCCCATTATGCTAATGATTATCCAAATAAGGTCCAGTTTTCTCCATCTACCCAAGAACATGCCTATATGATTCAAGAGTTGTCTCCACCCGATTACATCCAATGCCCAAACTTTTACAACTCAAATTGGAGATCTCATCCTAATCTCTCGGAAGAATCTGAGCAAGCCCAGGTCCAAGGTCTACCTATCCAAGACATCTCAAATTGGGCCCAGCATCAAAAGAACTCTCAAGATTGGGCCATCCAAAGTTCTTCCCAATTAGGTAGTGATCCATTCTCCAATTTCTATGACTTAGGATGGGAAAACTACTCTAATTCAACTTGGGAATCCGATCAGGACCAAGTCCAAAGTCCTCATGTCCAAAACTTCCAAGATTGGGCCTAAATCCAAGACAATTATTATGATCAGGCACATCTTAAAGGACAGTCTGAGTATTCAATATCCACTTACTCTCCCTATCCTTGATCTCCACAATCTGAAGATCAACCTAATTACCCACTGTAGTGCTAAAAAAGGGTGTGTGTTCATCATGTTATCATGTGTTTACTATGATTATCAATATGAAAGAAATTGTGATCGCCAGAAACCGAGGGTTTAAAAGAAAAAGTGATCGCTTACTAACCTTGAAAATTGGGAGAGTGTGGGGTTCTTTTGTTCCTCTCTTTCGGCTGGCCAAAAGAAAAGAGCCTTCTTTCCTTTTTTACTCTTGTTCTTTGGTGTGTTTCTCCTTCTATCCAAACTCCAATCTTTCTTCTAAATCTCCTTCAAACCTTGCAAGAAAGATCCAAAACAAAAGAAAACAAATAGATTAGAACTAAAGAGAGGTAGTATTGATTCTATCCAACAAAATTATCATGCAACTAAACAAAAGAACTCACTTGTTTTGTGTTCTTTTAAACCCCTAAAAGATGTATAGGCATGGAAAAGATGAAGTGAATGTACGTGATGCAAATGAAGAACTATATGAAAACAGAAATTTAAATTGTATGAATCTAATCAAAATTTAATGGAAAAGATCAAGCATAGAGGAAAAGAATGGCCCGTCTATAGCCTTGGTCTTCAATGAGCTTCAAAGGGTGAAAAGGATGAAGAATATCAAACTTTCCTTGCTGTCTACGTTTTTCTTCTTGAGGGCCTTCAAAAACTTTGTAGGAAGCTCCAAATTCTCCAATAGCCAACCATCTTCAAAGGCTAATGTCTATATGTATTTATAAGAAGTGAATCAAGGATATTTTGGCCTTTAAAAGGACTCTCCTGTGGCTTGGACTTGCCCTAGATGATCATGAAAGGAATTGGAAACCCTTCCAACCTCTGGAACCAGATTATCTAGGCCAAATCATGTTTATCAGGAAACTCTTAAAAAGCGTTGTTCAAGGGGGACGCCTTTTAGTTAATTAATGCGGCCAGATAGAAATAAATCAGGAAAAGAAAATTGAAAATAATTAGGAAACCTAAATCGCGTCTTTCACATGCAACATGCTTTAGATAACTTAGGAAATTAACTAGAACTAGAAATCGTAAACCTAGGCAGATTAGGACATAATAATGGCATCGTCCATAGGCGACACTATTAAGTTAATTCCTCCTAAATATACTAATTTTAATTCTGAATTGATTTCTGCTATGAATCCAAATGGCGTCGTGCGAGAGCGACGTTATTCAACGAATCTCAAGAGAAAATCAATAAAAATTAATTAATGATTAAACATCAGACCATTCTGGGGCATTATCATTGTCACATGAAATTTATTCAATATGATGTCAAAATTAGCGTGTTTATAGTTGTCCCACCTTGGCATTGACTTTGCATGGGAGTAAAATGTATTGAAAATGTGATGCCAAGGTGTGATGTAATACGCTCTCAACATCACATGATGGGAATCTTTCTCAAAACAATCGGTGAAGATAACTCGAAAATATCAATGGAATAAATCATGTCTGGATGAAGGAAACAAAGGAAATAAAAGGTCGATCGACCTCAGTGATTGGAAAGTACCTTAGGTCACAGACCTTACAGGTTTCGTCACGAAGAGCAGTTACCAGCCAATGTGGAAGTGCTGCAACTATGACGGATCTTAAGAGGAAACAAGAAATGTTGGGTGAGAAATCCAAGAAATTATAGAATTCCAAAGATATCTTCAAGTGAACTTTAAAGATAATCGAGATACTCAACTCGGAATGGAATATTTCATATCACGTTGGGATTTATTAGATCAAAGTCCTATACGATGCATGCTGGGCTAAAAGAAAAATATAAAATAAAATAAAATATAAATTAATCAAGGATAATATTGTTAAATCATCATCAATGAGTCAAGATACTTATTCTTACAATTCAGTGCTAAGTCGAAGCTTGTTTATCTACTCACCGTTTCACAAAAGCAGAACCATCGTCCCCATTGATTGACAACCTAACGCCTATCCGTGCGATTAAGAATCCTCTGAAATTATCACTATTTTTGTTGAAGGGGAACTCAAATTCTAGTTTCATCAAAACCACAAGGTCCTTGATGTGTCTAATAAATATTTATCATATAATAATGATAATGCAAATCAATTACATAAAAGAATACAGGGTAGAGATAATCGTCTTTTTAGTCACGGCTGGGACTCATGAACTTCCCACAATAGGACCTTAGTGAAATTCTCAGCTTCATTTTCACTTCTTTGATATTTCCTGCGCTTAGAATTTCATCAGTAACTTCAAGCAAATTAAATATCATGCAATTATGGATTTTCGGAAAAATAACAACAGTTCAGAAAACTCATCAAATAGTGTCGCTGTTCACAGACGTCATTTAAATGACATCGCCCCGTCCAGACGTCATTTAAGTTACAGAAACTTTCTCTCTTCTGACTCCAATCCAAATTCTGCTTGCCTTAATGCACATCCCTCTTACAATTCGGAAAGGGCTTCCCAATCTTGCAAATCACTCTATAAAACCTTCCTCTCTTCATATCAAAACATTACAACAAGCAATCAAGAGGGAAAGGTAAAGGATTCTCTCCAAAGCTTAAGGGAAAGAGGGGAAAAATAAGAAGAAGTCAAGGAAATCAATTCAAGGAGGATTGACTCTTCACAAGATTCTTCAAATAAGAGGATGTGAAAGGCGATTCAAAAACTTTCTGAGGTAAAGGACTATCTAAGTGGGCGAGATCTTAACTTACAAGTAAGCTAATCTCTCCTCTAATCATTTTTTTTTATGTTCTCCATGTTTTCCAACTTTTCAATTCTTCAATAAGAAAGATGAAACTATTCCAATTTCTTTTTTTTATCTAGGGATATCCTTTCTTCTTCGGTCCAAAAGATTTCTTCACTTCCATAGGTCCAAAAGCTAGTTAACAAAATCAATCTCTCCATGCAATCTTATATATCCAAGTGGCATATCCAAAGATTGGTTTTTCATGCCAAACATTACAAGAGCACAGGCATGGATTGGGCTGCAATGGGTGCTTTGATCATACTATGGCATCCACAAACTCATACTTTTCTCTTTGCCACATTCGAAGCCACCATCCTCTTAGAAGAAGCCGAACTCTTATTGGGTCTTCCTAAGCTTAAAGTCAACAATGATGAACCTGATTTGAGTGAGATGATATTCATGAGGGAAAGAATCACGGGTCAACAATTATTGGAAAAGATTATGAAGAATCCAAAGGAAATTCAAGGCTGTTTTACAGAAAAGGGAATTAATCTTGCTAAATTAGCTGAATGGACTCTGAAGAAGATAGAAGATCTCAAAGATGAAGATATAGAGAACGTGACGAAGGCGTTCACCACGTGCTTAGCTGGAACTCTACTATTCCCTATTCAAGATAATGTTCTAGAAGATAATCAAATCAGCGTAGTCAATGAGATTTTCGAAGGGAAGCAGATTAGAACAGTGGTTCTAGCCTACCTCTTCAGTGGGCTCTCTGCAGCTTCTACGGGTCAACCTTCTTATGGCAGCATGCTCCTCTTAGCTCTGTGGGTGGAACTCCACTTCAAATTCAACCATAATGAAAAAGAAGTTCCAAGAATATCCCAGATGTACCAGCATAGCCCTATCTTCCATGTTACCAACATTATGAAGTTCAGTGACAACATGACTAATCGAGTGCCCAACCTCAAGACTCGAGCTGACTAACGTGCTTATTTCAAGACTATGTCCAGAACTGGATTTGAATCTACGCCACTTGCTCTCATGGAAAAAGCGGTTCGAGTGCGCCATGGTGCCGGCACAGAGCTCTAACTGATCGGGGCGACCGAGTTCATTCTCTATAATCCACATCGCTGTCATCCTCAACTTGGCATGCCTCGCTATGAATTTCTAGAAATATCTTCTCTTTATCCAATCAAGAAGCGAGCATTCGGAGCTGATGAAGATTTCGAGGTGACAGAACTTATTGCAACTCTTTAGAACATCAGATTCACCCGTTGTGTAAAAACTCCTCATAAAGTCAATAAAGAACTGTGGAAATCATATGTAAAGGAGCTCAAGAAAATTCATCTTTGAAAGCTCTTCGTCTTAATCTTTCAATTTTATGTATTTTTTATTATATTTTTCATCAAAGAAATCATTCCTTAATACAATAGAAATCCTCCTTGAATGCTTTGTAATTTTTTTGTAATTTTTCTTTGAATGAAACTGTGATTTTTCCTTAATATATGAAGGTTCAGGTTCAGTTAATTAAAATCGCGTCAACTTAGAGAGATGCTTTTCAATGAAACTCAATTTCCAAATATAACAAACTATCCTCAAAAGAAGCCTAAATCGCGTCCGGTCAGTAAGACGCCTTTATGTTCTTTCTCTCCTATTTTCCAGAGATTTTCAGCAATTAATCCACTAAATAGCGTCTTCCTTTCAAGACGCTAATCATAATTCTTTCAAATTTCTCATGGTATGGCCCTGATTAGCAGTGGCAGTAAAATCCAAAAGGCGTCGCCGTTCGGAGACGCGTTTCACAAATTTTAAAAATTTTATGTTGCCGCCTCAATTTGTGTGCCACTAAATGGCGTCGCTATCCCAAGACGCGATTTAACCAATTCAAACAGGGGTTCGCGAGCCCGAGCCTCTTCCCCCTCATTCACTCTAACTCTTTCTCTCTCCTCCCTTCTCCTCCGGCGATGACGAGGTTCTCCGGCCATCTCCTCTCTTTTCGGCGGTCTTTAGCGTCTCCGACGATCATCGATGCTCTTTCCCCACTGTCGACGAGCTCCTCTCTCAAGTTCCTTCTCATCTTCACTCTCTCTCACTCTTTTGAGCTCCATCTCACACGCCGAGGCCATGGAATCCGGTGGATCTAGCGGGGCCAGCGGGAAACGACGTCGAGTCACGGCCATCTGCACCGTGGATGTGAAAACGGGGGAAGAAGTCCCCGAGGTGGTGGTTGAAGTACAAGCCCTCGCGGAGGCGGCGACTTTCATAGAGGCCGAGGAAGCTCCTCCTTAGGCTTTAGTAAGTGAGGAAGCGGCGGCATTGGCTGAAGAGGCAGACCCACGTTTGGTAAACCTCGAAACACTCTCTTTTATACTTGTCAATTTTGGGGGGAAGGAAGAGGCCGGCCATAGGTTCTCGAAACCTGTGGTGAAAGGTGTCTAGGGATAGGGACACCTTTTGAAATGCATCCCTGTACCCTGACGCGATTCAAAATTGTTGATTAAACCTCAAAGTTAATCTAAAAATTGATTATTAGTGTTCTAACGATTATTCTGATCAATTATTTGAAAATTGCAGGGCACGGTAAGGATTAGGATCTCCTGGGACTTAGTGGTGGTAGCCTATAGGGGTCTCCCGGACCTCCAGAAGGTGCGACTGGCGGAGATGGGGTTCAGAGAGATACTGGAGATCGAACCCTTTTGGATAGATTTAGTGCTCCTCCAGGTGCTTAGAGAGAGATGGTACGCCGAGAGCCGAGCATTTTTTATTCCCTAGGGACACATCGTCCCAGTCTCGAGGATGTATGTAGGATCACCTGCCTTCGGGTAGAAGGTCGGGCGGTGAGCGGGATCACGTATCCCGATTATCACGGACTAGCTCAGGAGTTGCTGTGTAACGAGCCACCATCCTATGACCGGAGACCCGGTCACTAAATGGATGTCGCCCATTAACTGCGGGTTAACACCCGGATCTCACACAACACATCTGGAGGAGTAAGTGCTAAACAAGGCTAAATATAACAATCACACGGACTACAAAGGTAAGCAAGTGCGCAGGAAGGAAAATAACAATGTCCGTATACAGTCCAACAATAATTACATGTCCAACAAATTAAATAAGTGCAGGCAGAAGGAAAGTATAACAACATCGGGGCATACCCCGGAACTAAGACAGCTGCTGGTCCGCACACCAAGAAGACACCACGCTTCCGCTGCGCCACGAGGTCCACACCTGAAACCACAGGGAGTGAGCCACACCAGAAATGGGCTCAGTAGGGATCATTTGATCCCCTGTCTCCCACTCACACACCCACAAGTGTAACAACAGGAATATATGGCAATTTAAGTAAAGCAGTAAACATAGCACCCCAAATCTGATATGAAACGTACGATAAGCAGTGTAGCAAGAACCATTCTAAGCAACCCGAAGAACCCAACACAGAGTCACATCTCACAGCCAAAGTCCACGAAGCGACTGAACCACACTGTCGACCGCAGTCAAACGTCGCCTCCCAACACTACCACCACTACTCACGCCTGTCCACCCCTACAGTGTTCCGGGGCACCGTAGGGTGAGGCAGTGAGTCAAAGTAGGACTAGCTGGAACCAGTGTACCGCCACTGCCAGCTACGTGTGCACACAAGCAGTCTAGACTACTGTCCTACCGTCCGGATTGCCTCCACGCTAGGCCTCAGCGCTTTAGGAGGGCCCTGGGGACCGGCGAACCCCCGTCAAGCCGAAGCTACAGGAACTACCCACAACCCTAACCTCCCGGGCTGCGTCAGGCCAAAGGGCTAAGGGTACCACTCGTAACCTTGATCAAAGGTCACATCAGGCCCAGTGGCTACAGGGGTAAAACAACTCCAACAGTACCACAACCAGCTCCATAGCAAGAAACGCGCCGGAAGCTGCCACGACAAACAGGGAAACCCCGACCCGCTGAGGTCAAGCAACAACCCCCCGGATAGCGCACCAGCTACTCCGGCCCGACGGGCTCAAGGTGGTTCTTCTCCCCTCAGCCAAAGGTAAAACACAACATGTACCCCTTCTCCAACCGATACGTCACAATGCCTCACAGACACCATGACCCTGTCCCCATCGGTCCATGGTGACAACGTAAACCACTGTTATTCCAATCCATAATCGCATCAGCACACACACAGATATAACATGATGTAACTCCATTCACGCAGAAGTCCTCAGCCTCAGTGTACAACGTAAAGCATGCATTTGAAATCGTCCCACAGTGAAACACATAATAAAACCAGGATTACACAGTTCTGTCTTGAATCGCGTCGACCGAGGTCGACGCCATTCAAGCCCCTCAGACAGATTCATTAAAGCTAGATTATTCCTTGAAACGCGTCGTCATAGGGAGTCGCCTATTTAAAACGTGTCCAGGTCCACAGACGCCATTTACACCGAAATTTCCAGATTTACAGACCCTCACTCGGGGTGATTTCCTGCCTAAATGGCGTCATGATGGCCCGACGTCCTTCCGAAAGGCGTCGTCCATCCATGACGTCATTTAACGCCAGAACCCCTACTCGTAAAACCTCGAACAGGGAGGTTTCTGCCCTAAAAGGCGTCGTACTGCCCTGACACCCTTCTGAAAGGCGTCGACCAGGCACGACGCCGTTTAGCGCCAGAAACCTGGTTCCCTGGTTCGATCCGAGGGTTCTCCCTTAACCCCAAATACCCCGAAAATGCCCCAAAACAAAAGGGGAAGGAAGAGGAATTCAACCATCACAAGCATGCTACGAATCCACGATCACAAGCACAGCCATTCCCACAAGGAAACCCCCTAAGCATGCTCAATCTAGCCCGAACACGTCATGTCACACCAAAGAAAACACGAGCAACACATGCAAGGTTCGTCCCCCTACCTGTTCTTGAACTCCATCAAGCTCCTTGCCGCCAACCCGCCGCACCGCAGACCGCCGCCGGTACCCTCGAGGACGCCGCCACTCCGCCGGGACGTCGGCCGCCGTCCGGAGAATGGAACGCCGCGAAGGAAGTGGTGGAGGTAGAGGTGAGAGATAAGGAGGTGTTGGAACGGTGGAAGAGGAAGAAGAGGAAGGGAAGGAAAAAAGGGAGTCGAAGAGGGCGAGGAGAGAGAGAGTGAAGGTGAGAATGAGGGAAGGAAGGGGAGGCTCGCGGGGTCAATCTGAATCCAGTTAAAATGCGTCGATCGAGGTAGACGCCTATCAGTCTGACAGGACGGGCCGTACTGACAGCGGTCTGAAACGCGTCACCCTCCACGGACGCCGTTCAGACGAGAGGACAGGCCGTACTGACAACGCTCTGGCGCCGCACCCTGACATCGCAGAGGTCACAGTCTGAATCGCGTCGACCAACATGGACGCCGTTCAGACGATGTGACCGGGGCCGTACCCTCGCAGCCCGAAACCCGCCCACGTGGCACACACGTGGCACAACAACCAGCAGACCTAAATGGCGTCCACACAACCTGACGCCTTTTGAAAGGCGTCGAGCAGTGCTGACGCCATTCAGTCAGAAATCTCAAGACCCCACAGGGTCCAAACCAGGGGATCCGGCCCGAACCCGACCCGAAAACAGAACCCGAAACCTCAGTCCTTACAATCTCCCCCCCTTAAAAGAATTTCGTCCCCGAAATTTGCAACCGCTCAACGCAAAACTCGGCTAACCATCACGTGCCGGCACACCGATAATAACAATCATTCTCACCAATCACCCACACAGTGTTCCAACACATTCACGTCAAGCTAACTAAGATTCTCGATTCTGACAAAAAGCTGAAAGATCAAAATAACCACACACTAGCGAGGCACATCTTACAAAACCGATTCTCCACCAAACCCAAATACATAAAAGTGCCATGAGAGTTCACAACCACCTCTGAATAAGACAAGATAAAAGTGCTCTTTTAGCACAACCTCTTGGACCTCCACAAAGAGACGCGACTCCAATCACGCCTCGAACACTCACTAACCGCTCGGCTCCTGGCCTGCCTGGTTCTTCTGGGGACAATTCCTCGCGAGATGTCCCTTCCGACCACAGGCGAAACAGCTACCAGTGATCAAGGGACATATCTGGTTGCCATGAAACCTGCTACATCGGGGACAACGATCTGTAGCGTCCCGCCTCGCCTCCTGTTACCAGCTGACCTCTGTCTGCATCTGCTGAACCGAACCATCCTCATCCTCGTCACAAGGTACCTCCTGGAACTAGACCTCAAAGGAACTCGGACCACCTGACGAAAAGACCGCTGATCTATCCCTGCTATGCTGCTTCCCCTGTGCTGAATGCTCTGATTCCTTTGCCGCGTGTTGGAACTGCATCTCTACTGCTGCCGCGCACCGAACTGCTGACGCCAAATCTTCACAACAATGGGCCGCCACAAACTCCCTCAGACCATGCCGAAGTCCATCCACAAATTTCTCCGTCCTAAGATCCTCACGCTCAGATATGTGTGGAGCGAATCTTCCCAGAGCTACAAATTTCATCTGATACTCTAGAACTGACATACCATCCTGCACCAATTCCATAAACTCCCTTTCCTTGGCCCTACGAACGTGCCTCGGAAAGTACTATCCACTAAACGCTCTCACGAAGCCTTCCCAAGGAATCTCTCTCAAAGGCCTATCTGGAAACATCAACCCCTTGATGGTAACCCACCAATCATAAGCATCGCCCTTCAGCAAGTAGGTTGCTAACAAGGTCTTGTCACTCTCAGCACATTCTAGAATATCAAACACCTTCTCCACTTCCTTAACCCACTGAGCTGCCGCATCTGGAACAGGTTGACCCGTAAACGAAGGGGGCTTCAGCTTCAAGAACCTCTCCACCACCATGGATTGGCCACCTCGGGAACTGGACCCCTCACTTCCATCTCCCTGTTGATATCTAGACATAGCCCCAATCATAGCTTCCATAAAACGATCCACATTATGACCTTCTGCCCTCGAACCACCACCATCTGCTCTCGAATCACGAGCCAACGGAACTCTCCTCTTCGGCGCTATCGCTGCCCTGCAACACGCAAATCGAACTAAAACACGTCAAAACCTATCAATCTACACCAGCAGCCATCGCCTGTACAGACTCGTACTTATTGTTGGACTATAATATCTAACCTAGTTCACCACATACTCGACCAGATTGGGCTCTGATACCATCTGTAACGACCCGCCATCCTATGACCGGAGACCCGGTCACTAAATGGATGTCGGCCCATTAACTACGGGTTCACACCCGGATCTCACACAACACATCTAGAGGAGTAAGTGCTAAACAAGGCTAAATATAACAATCACATGGACTACAAAGGTAAGCAAGTGCGCAGGAAGGAAAATAACAATGTCTGTATACAGTCCAACAATAATTACATGTCCAACAAATTAAATAAGTGCAGGCAGAAGGAAAGTACAACAACATCAGGGCATACCCCGGAACTAAGACAGCTGCTGGTCCGCACACCAAGAAGACACCACGCTTCCGCTGCGCCACGAGGTCCACACCTGAAACCACAGGGAGTGAGCCATACCAGAAATGGGCTCAGTAGGGATCATCCGATCCCCTTCCTCCCACTCACACACCCACAAGTGTAATAACAGGAATATATGGCAATTTATGTAAAGCAGTAAACATAGCACCCCAAATCTGATATGAAACGTACGATAAGCAGTGTAGCAAGAACCATTCTAAGCAATCCGAAGAACCCAACACAAAGTCACGTCTCCCAGCCAAAGTCCACGAAGCGACTGAACCACACTGTCGACCGCAGTCAAACGTCGCCTCCCAACACTACCACCACTACTCACGCCTGTCCACCCCTACAGTGTTCCGGGGCACTGTAGGGTGAGGCAGTGAGTCAAACTAGGACTAGCTGGAACCAGTGTACCGCCACTGCCAGCTACGTGTGCACACAAGCAGTCTAGACTACTGTCCTACCGTCCGAATTGCCTCCACGCTAGGCCTCAGCGCTTCAGGAGGGCCTTGGGGACCGGCGAACCCCTGTCAAGCCGAAGCTACAGGAACTACCCACAACCTTAACCTCCCGGGCTACGTCAGGCCAAAGGGCTAAGGGTACCACTCGTAACCTTGATCAAAGGTCACATCAGGCCCAGTGGCTACATGGGTAAAACAACTCCAACAGTACCACGACCAGCTCCACAGCAAGAAACGCGCCGGAAGCTGCCACAACAAATAGGGAAACCCCGACCCGCTGAGGTCAAGCAACAACCCCTCGGATAGCGCACCAGCTACTCCGGCCCGACGGGCTCAAGGTGGTTCTGCTCCCCTCAGCCAAAGGTAAAACACAACATGTACCCCTTCTCCCACCGGTACGGCACAATGCCTCACAGACACCATGACCCTGTCCCCATCGGTCCATGGTGACAACGTAAACCACTGTTATTCCAATCCACAATCGCATCAGCACACACACACATATAACATGATGTAACTCCATTCACGCAGAAGTCCTCAGCCTCAGTGTACAACGTAAAGCATGCATTTGAAATCGTCCCACAGTGAAACACATAATAAAACCAGGATTACACAGTTCTGTCTTGAATCGCGTCGACCGAGGTTGACGCCATTCAAGCCCCTCAGACAGGTTCATTAAAGCTAGATTATTCCTTGAAACGCGTCGTCATAGGGAGTCGCCTATTTAAAACGCGTCCAGGTCCACAGACGCCATTTACATTGAAATTCCATATTTACAGACCCTCACTCGGGGTGATTTCCTGCCTAAATGGCGTCATGATGGCCCGACGTCCTTCCGAAAGGCGTCGTCCATCCATGACGTCATTTAGCGTCAGAACCCCTACTCGTAAAACCTTGAACAGGGAGGTTTCTGCCCTAAAAGGCGTCGTACTGCCCTGACGCCCTTCTGAAAGGCGTCGACCAGGCACGACGCCGTTTAGCGCCAAAAACCTGGTTCCCTGGTTCGATCAGAGGGTTCTCCCTTAACCCCATATACCCTGAAAAAGCCCCAAAACAGAAGGGGAAGGAAGAGGAATTCAACCATCACAAGCATGCTACGAATCCACGATCACAAGCACAGCCATTCCCACAAGGAAACCCCCTAAACATGCTCAATCTAGCCCGAACATGTCATGTCACGCCAAAGAAAACACGAGCAACACATGCAAGGTTCGTTCCCCTATCGGTTCTTGAACTCCACCAAGCTCCTTGCCGCCAACCCGCCGCACCGCAGACCGCCGCCGGTACCCTCGAGGACGCCGCCACTCCGCCGGGACGTCGGCCGCCGTCCGGAGAATGGAACGCCGTGAAGGAAGTGGTGGAGGTAGAGGTGAGAGGTAAGGAGGTGTTGGAATGGTGGAAGAGGAAGAAGAGGAAGGTAAGGGAAAAAGGGAGTCGAAGAGGGCGGAGAGGGCGAGGAGAGAGAGAGTGAAGGCGAGAATGAGGGAAGGAAGGGGAGGCTCGCGGGGTCAATCTGAATCCAGTTAAAACGCGTCGATTGAGGTAGACGCCTATCAGTCTGACAGGACGGGCCGTACTGACAGCGGTCTGAAACGCGTCACCCTCCACGGACGCCGTTCAGACGAGAGGACAGGCCGTACTGACAACGCTCTGGCGCCGCACCCTGACATCGCAGAGGTCATAGTCTGAATCGCGTCGACCAACATGGACGCCGTTCAGACGATGTGACCGGGGCCGTACCCTCGCGGCCCAAAACCCGCCCACGTAACGCACACGTGGCACAACAACCAGCAGACCTAAATGGCCTCCACACAACCTGACGCCTTTTGAAAGGCGTCGAGCAGTGCTGACGCCATTCAGTCAGAAATCTCAAGACCCCATAGGGTCCAAACCAGGGGATCCGGCCCGAACTCGACCCGAAAACAGAATCCCAAACCTCAGTCCTTACATGCTGGGTTTAGAGTGTATGGGATTGGAGGGTCGAGAGTCTCGGAGTCTCCTCAGGACTACGGTAGACAGATCCCTAGGACTGGAGGAGCCTAGGCAGCAGACTAATAAGTCCCGGGCCGAGTTGAGATCTAGACTAGCGAGGGCAGCTAGAAAGGTGTATTATCAGGATCCTGGTGATAGGGTTAGAGTAGATAGGGACCTTAGGAGGTTCTTAATCTTTTTCTTTGGTAGGCTTCTGTTTGGGACGTAGGGCGACTGCATCCACTATCGCTTTCTGAGTCTTCTTGTAGATTTAGATAGATTAGGCGAGTATGCCTGGGATGTGGCCCTTCTAGCTTACCTCTTCACCGACCTCTCCACAGTCACACTTGATCGGGAGACCACTATCAGCGGCTTCGCGCTGTTTCTTCATGTACTTAATTTATTTTATTTTTAGTTACTTCATTAAATGCTTATGATACAATGCATGTGATGATTCTAACTTATATGCTTTGTCATGCAGGTCTGGAATTATTATTACTTCCCTCTAGGCCGAGCGAGGCCATCCACACAATCGACGGCAGTTCCGCTTGCCCAGCATTGGCGTTCGGTGGTAGACACGGTGCCACAGCATCACCAGTTGACGGCTCTTCGCCGTCAGTTTTTGGACTACCTCGAGTTGTTGGTAAGTTTTTAAAATTATTTTCTTGTCATTATCGATTTTTTTATTTAATTTAGCACTTTTATTAGAGTATTAATTTAATTAGATGTTTTATTAACATGTCCGTTAAATGTTGAATGATGAATATTTGAATTTACATCTTATGAAATGTTTATTGCTTTACACATGGTTTAGTTTATTGATTATTTGATGTGTGATATGCAATGCAACTAACCTATCTGAATGCAGGTTATTCGGCGTCCGTACCTTGGTATGGACGATGCAGGACAGCCCTGGGTAGAGCAGGGGCTGGGACGATTCAGGCGCCAGGTGTGGCTACATTGCATGAACGAGATAGCCCTCCTGCGCCTGTGGCTGGTGATGTGGACGCTGGGGCTGCACCGACTGGGGTGCCAAATTCCCAGATCAGCGGGATGATTGGTGTTGGGTTTTCTCGGTTTATCCGGATCGCTCATGCAACGGAAAATAAAATATTAAAATAGCGATCCGTTCCCGTTTCGAAAAACAAAAAATCGATTATCGGATAATCGAAGTTCTCACCCTGTGCGGATTCGAATCCGCAACCGTTCGGTTCCGTCAGTGCAACAACGCAGGCCGCGCAAGCGCCCGGCCTCTAGCGAAGTCCACGCCATCCTCCTTACGACGGATATCCTCACGTTCCTCGTTCTTCACAGCCCACGAAACCTCCGCCGGTCGCCGCAACGCGCGGACGATTTCCCGTCGAACGGGATTCGGAGAAGTGGCGGAGCATATCTGGATCTGTCTGGATGCCAGAGAGAGAGAGAAACAGTGGAGGGGCGGCTAGGGATAGCAACAGCTTGGCTTGCTCAGCCCGTTCGCTATGCTTTATACTAACCGCGCGGTTTTTCATAAAAAACCCCGATTTGTATAAAACCCACTTATTTATCCATCGCCCTGACAATCATTTGCGTGTGACCCTCTAGGCCCAAGTACCAGTCCAGTTAATGGCCCAACAAGCCCAGTGACTCCTCACTGGCTTTATTATTCAATTAATAACCCTTTATTAATTAATTAATCAATCGAATTGATGTCGCACATCGAATTCGACAGGGCATCCGATCACGTTGGGTGCCAAGCAACACCGTGTGAACCCAGAAGGTATTGGGGTTATGTAACCCACTCTTGGAATCTTTCCGCCGACAGTTACCGCGTGGATATAATCCTTCATTCGTACAATGTTCTCGAGTCAACTCAGGGTATGGCGAGCTGTCAAGCCCTAATTGGTCGACTCACTTGGATTGGATGCCGCTGATGAATATCGAAAAAACTCATTTCCCGATATTATCGTCCGCCCTAGCCAGGGACTTCCGCGCATCCTTCCTAGAACATTCTCTCTCTAAGTACCGAGAGCAAATGATTCCTTGTTGACACACAATTCCCTTCGACGGTATTCCGCTGTACCCAATCCTTGGCGTATTAGAATCCCGTGGCTAGAGATTCATAAACCAAGGTCAAAGTACAGAAGTCCACCGATAAGGTGTCCTTGGTGTCTCAGGTCCGAGGACCATCCATACAACTGCGACAATAGAATCAAGCTGGTTGACAGTGAGGTACAATACCATCCAGCGATTCAGTCGAATCAGTTCAGTGAACTCATTCTCTAATGAGAACCTACAGATTCACCTTAGTGTCTCCACACAAGTGACTTATGAGACCAGTCACCCTCATCATATGAGCAGGAGTAATCTGTACTAGTCTAACCGGATATCCGATGTCCTTCTCGGATATCCTCCGACTAGGAACAACTAAGAATATGTGTGTTTAAGTGATCAGTCTGATTAGTATGATCTCATCCTAATCTGATCACTATAGCACATATTCACGAACTTCATTATGAAACGAGAATTAATGCGATTTACACATAATGAATATTATGTCATTATATTAATAAATGAACGAGATTTATATAGTCAGATTGGCTCGTAGGCCACCTAAACTAACAATCTCCTACTTGAACTAAAGCCAATCACCTTTATACAATAAGCCTATAGACTCTAGGTGACGCTCAAGCACAATTTGAGCCAACGGCTTTGTCAGTGGATCTGCTACATTGTCGACGGATGGAACTCTTTCCACTACTACATCTCCTCTGGATATCATCTCTCTAATAAGATGAAAGCGCCTTAGAATATGCTTCGATTTCTGATGAGACCGCTGCTCTTTCGTTTGTGCAATCGTTCCATTGTCGTCGCACAACAGTGGAACATGCTCAGAGATGCTGGGAACTACGCCGAGGTCGGTGATGAATTTCTTAAACCACACTGCTTCCTTGGCGGCTTCAGCTGCAACGATGTACTCAGCTTCAATCGTCGAATCTGCAGTGGTTACTTGCTTGGAACTCTTCCAGCACACTGCGCCTCCATTCAAAGTAAACACGAAACTAGATGTTGACGTGCTATCATCTGGATCTGACTGGAAACTTGAGTCAGTAAAGCCTCGCAGTTTCAAGTCACCTCCTCCATAGACAAGAAACATATCCTTAGTTCCTCTCAAGTACTTAAGGATACATTTCACTGTCTTCCAGTGCTCTTCGCGTGGATCAGCCTGAAATCTGCAACATCAGGCCGTGTACATAGCATGGCATACATGATAGATCCTATGGCAGAGGCATAGGGTATTATATCCATGAATGTCCTCTCATCAGGAGTCTTAGGAGACTGCTTCTTTGAGAGACTAATTCCATGTCTCATCGGTATGAGACCTCTCTTGGAATTTTTCATGCCAAATCTTTTGACTATGGTATCTATATATAAGGATTAGGTCATTCCAAGCATCCTCTTTGACCTATCTCTATAGATCCGTATTCCCAATACGTAGGATGCTTCTTCCAAATCCTTCATGGAGAAGTTTTTCGACAGCCAGATCTTTACTGATGACATCATAGCTACTTCATTCCTAATGAGTAGTATGTCATCTACATAAAGAACTAGAAAAGTGACTGCACTCCCACTGGTCTTCTTGTACACACAAGCCTCATCTTCATTCTTAATGAAGTCATAAGACTTGACAGCCTCGTCAAATCTTATCTTCCAGCTCCGGGAAGCTTGCTTCAGTCCATAAATGGACTTCTGAAGCTTGCACACTTTATCTGGAGATTCTTTGGATGTGAAACCTTCTGGTTATATCATATACACCTCTTCCTCAAGGTTACCATTGAGTAAAACAGTCTTCACATCCATCTGCCATATATCATAATCAAAATGTGCAGCAATGGCGAGTAGAACTCTGATCGACTTTATCATGGCAACTGGTGAGAAAGTCTCGTCATAGTCAATTCCTTGCCTTTGACGATATCCATTTGCCACCAACCTTGCCTTATAAGTGTCGATCCGTCCATCAGCACCGATCTTTCTCTTAAAGATCCACTTGCAACCGATGGGTACCATACCCTCAGGCAAGTCCTCCAAGTTCCAAACTTGGTTGGTGTATATGGACTGGATTTCTGAGTTCATGGCTTCTCGCCATTTTCCGGTTTCTGGGCCTACTATGGCCTCCTGGTAGGTTTTATGATCATCATCCTCATTATATTCTATCTTAGACTCACCTTCAGTGATATGTCCTACATATTGTTCGGATAGTCTAGGTACTCTACCAGATCTACGAGGCTCATTCGTGTGTAGCTGAACAGATTCAAGAACTGATATCTCATCTGATGATAATGCATCTGTTTGGAGATCTAGAACCTCTTCCAGTACTATTTTACTCCCACTGTCCTCTTGGAGAAGGTATTCCTCTTCCAAGAAGACAGCTTTCCTGGCGACAAACACCTTTTGTTCACCAGGATGGTAAAAATAGTATCAAAAGGTTTCATTTGGATATCCCACAAAACTGCATTTATCAGTTCGTGATTCAAGCTTGTCTGGATCATGCCTCTTTACATAAGCAGGGCAACCCCAGACTTTAACATATTTAAATTCTGGTTTCCTGCCTTTCCTTATCTCATATGGAGTAAAGGCCATAGACTTGCTGGGTACTCTGTTCAGTAGGTATGCTGCTGACTCTAAAGCATGCCCCCAGGGAGACACTGGTAATCCCGAAAAGCTCATCATGGATTGCACCATGTCCAACAAGGTGCGATTCCTTCTTTTTGATACACCATTCATCTGTGGTGTATATGGAGGGGTTAGCTGAGAAAGGATACTATTATCCTTTAAGAATTGTGTGAAATTAGTACTCAAGTATTCTCCTCTTCGATCTGATCGAAGAGCTTTAATACTCTTTCCTAACTGCTTCTCTACCTCATTCTTGAACTTCTCAAATGTTTCTGACTTATACTTCATTAAGTACATATAGCCGAATCTTGAGAAGTCATCGGTGAACATGATGAAGTATGAGTAGCCACCTTTGGCTTGGGTGGACATAAGACCGCATACATCCGAATGTATTAGTTCCAGAATGTCCTTGGCACGTTCTCCATATCTAGTAAATAGAGATTTTGCAATCTTTCCCATAAGGCAGGATTCACATGTTGCAAACGATTCATAATCAAATGCTGTTAAGTAACCATGCTTGTGCAACTTTTGCAACCTGCTTTCGCCAATGTGCCCAAGTCTACAATGCCACATATAGGCTTGGTTCACACAATTCTTGCTCTTCTTAAGAGCTTTATCAAATTGATGATTGTAATAAGAAGCATCTAAGAGATATAGACCGTTGACTAAAGATGCCGAAGCTATTGATTTATTACTATAATAAATCGAACAACTTCTATTTTCAATAGTCCACCTATATCCTATCTTGTCCAAACAAGATATTGATATGATGTTCTTTATTATGCTAGGAACATAATAACAATCTTTTAAAAGTAAGGCGTCTCATGATGGAAGCCTGAAGTTTGCTGTCCTAACAGCAATCACCGCAACTTTTGCGCCGTTTCCTTTCCTCAATTCCACCTTACCTTGTCTCAGTTTGCGCTTACTTGTCAGCATCTGCGCATCATGGCAGATATGAGAAGCACATCTAGTATCTATTACCCAAGATGTGGAATCTCTAACTAACAAGTTGATATCTATCATATAGATATCTGAAGCTTCAGACAGCTTCACCTTTCTATGAGCTTTATCATTAAGGAACTCCTTGCAGTTCCTCTTCCAGTGACCATACTGCTTATAGTAGAAGCAGTCACCCTTCACTACTCTTTTGCCTTTGTCCTTCGATCTTTTATCGTTAGCTATCATCTCTGCTTCAGGGGCATCCAATGCCGATTCAGCAGGAGGATCAGCTCCAGGGACAAATTCAATGTACTCAGATCTAAAGACATTCTTCAGGTTTCTGAACCAATCCGAGTAGATCAGGTAAGTCAAAAGGGCATCAAGTATGCCACGGAGTGGGTTATTCGACGACATAATTCTCAATAGCAGATAAGTAAAATCTATTTAGCAAATGTTCAATTATTAAAATTTAAAATAAGACATGGTCTTTTGTTCAAGTTTAACTCCCACTAATTTTTGACGGACTGTATAACCCTCAGTTATACAAAATGGGAGACGCCGACAGTCTCCTAGTGGGGATCGGAATCTTAATGACTTGCACTACAGCCTTGTGGATAGCACAACAAACTATAATACAATCAAAGAGCACCCAACTCATGGGACTTGCAACTCCTTGCAATATCTGATCATGGCTTCGGTCCCCAGATATTTAATGGCCTTGTGGATAGCACAACAAACCATTAATTCTGGTCTAAGCTAACCATGGTTACGCGACGAGCTTAGATTTGCATGCAGCCCTTGTGGATAGCACAACAAAGCTACATGGTTCCTCTACCCCGATCATATAGGCATCTAATGCCATAGCCACAGTTTCTCCTCCCAATTAAGCAAGCCTTATGGATAGCACAACAAACCTGCCTAAAGTGATTCGAATCATATGACTATAACGATGGTGGACCACACGGTAAGTTCTTAACTACTCGCATTACGGCTTAGAGTTTATCTGAGGGTATTTAGATAACTTTTATCTTGGTCTCTCCTAGGTGATAGTATATAAATATATCGTATATATTTACTAAATACTATACCTGCTTTGATTCATAATCAAAAGAAAACAATGCATCTCATACATGTCATTAGTGTGGTCATGGATAGCACAGTGGGTTTGACTGGAGCCAACAGTCAAACGCACACACAATCATTATATTAGATAACCTACAAACACATAGGCAAGAGATCTCTATCTTTTTGCCTTCTTGGTTGTAGCTGTGGATCGTCCTCGCTCCTTCCTCGGTTGCCTCGATCAGATTACAATTAAATTCTAGAATTTACAAGTAAATTGAAGAAGGCCTTATGGCGAGTACAAGAGAGAGAGGGAGGTAGAAATACATCGGAGTATGAGAGAGGGAGAGATATGTAGATCTCTATTTATTAACAATTAATGAACATCCATCATTCATCCACGATCCACATAAACACATCATTCATCACATGAACAATTAAATAAGTGCATATCCATGACCACAGTGTGTTTTAAACATCCCACATAGGGCTGTAAACGGGTAGGATACGGATACATAAATCGGTGTTTCTGTTTTCCGATTCCGATAAGGATAGCCTATTTCTGTTTCCGATTCCGATAAGATCGGAAAGTGCATTATCCGTTTCCGTTTCCGATAAAATCGGAAAGTCTATTTTCCGTTTCCGATTTGTTTCCGATTCCGATATCGGAATCGGATATTATTTCCGATAATTTTCGAAAATTACTGATTTCATGATTTATTTGTTTAAAACATATAAAATGAAACCTAAATATAACCAATACATCTTAGTATATTAAATAATGATTAATTATATTAGATAATGATTAATAAGATTAAAACAATCCTAAGGTTAATATTATTCATAATAATAAATTTAACAACAATCGGAATCGGAAATCGGAAAGTGGATACGGAAACAGGAGTTTCTGTTTCCGATTCCGCTAGCTTATCAGAAATATCCGATTCCGATTCCGATAGCTATCGGACGGATATTGTTTATCGGAAACGGATATTTTTTTTCGGTAACGGATCGAAAAATCGGATAATCGGGTTTCCGTTGACAGCCCTAATCCCACACATGATTCAGCGCATCACATGGCTAAAATAAAAGAGTTTTCAAAATTAGATAATTTTGGCTTTCAAAAGGTTAGGTTCCCATCAACATTGGTATTTGAATTTTGAAAACCCATTTTATTAACTTAATCATTCAATTAAATTAAATTTAAAAGCATTAAACACACATCACATATGCACGCACTCCAAATTAATAATTCTAGATTATTCCATGCAAATTAGAGCATTTCTAATAATCTAACACTTAGATTAAACCCCATTAATAATCTAACAATTAGACTATTTAAAGACTAATCTAACTCTTAGATTAATCCAACAAAGTTAATTAATAATTTAACACTTAAATTAATAATCAGCAAAATTAATTGTTAACTACTAACCTAACATTTAGATTAGTCAATTAATGTTAATTATCAATTTAACTTTTAAACTAATAATTAACACTAAGTAATTAATAATCAATTAATCTAACTCTTAGATTAAATAATTAAAGTTATCATTAATTTAACTATTAAATTAATGACTAACAATAATTAATTAAGGACTACCAATTTAACATTTAAATCAGTCATTTAAGTTAATTATTAATTTAACAATTAAATTAATAACTAACTCAAATTAATAATTAACAATTAGATGTATTAATAATTAATAATCTAACAATTAGATTAGTAATTTTTAACCATTAATTTTAACTCTTAAAATTAGACAAATTAAGGTCAATAATTAATTTAACACTTAAATTAATATTAACCTCAATTAATTCACAACTAATTGGTAATTAATAAATCCTTATTCTTAATGATTCAAAATCATCAAATACATTAAAGAATTGAAATTGAATACTAATTTAAATTTAAAACAATTTTAAATTTCAAAACAAGATACAATTTAATTATTAATTGGGTAATTTGGGGGGGTAAAGGGTTTTAAAGAGAATATGGGCCAGGGTGGCTCGGTCTGGGCACGAACCAGGCCCCCCCCTGGTTCGACCCAGGCTAGAGTTGGTTCGGGACCCGGGCCAAGGGCAGCCTAGGCGCAGGACCGGTCCGGTCCGTCAAGAAGAACCCGGCCCGGGGGGGTCTTCTTCAACTCGGCGCCTCCCCCCCTCCTGAACCCTAAACCTGCCTGTTGCAGGTTTTCTTCATGGCGGCGGGAGGGGGACAGCAACGCCGCTAGTAGCCGGTGCCTGGCGCCGCCGGCCCCACGCTGGTGTCGTCCCACCACCGGCGACGCCGGCAGGGCCGCCAGTGCATCCTTACAGGGCATCAGCCGAGTCCTATAAATTCCCAAAACTGTTTTTTCTGGAAAAAACGGGTAAACAAAAAGGAGAATAACTTCAATCCGGGCATCTCCAGCGGGCTCTCCGCCGCCGATAACAGTGCCGTGGGTGACTGGCGTGGTCCCTGGTCATACCAGGACCACCGGCCACCTTCCCATAGCATGGGGCACCCATTTGATGCCGCCACAAACTTCGGTTCTTCATCCAACGAAGAACACATAAACCCCCAGATAAAAATCTGAAAAATCACAGAAAACTAATCTAATTAGTTGTGTTCATCTTATGAACATTATTTCGTCATTTTAATCGGATTAAATGCATGGAATAACTCATGAAAAAATCAATTTGGAGATCGAAACGGGACGAGAAACAGTGGAACCTGGCTTTGATACCACTGTTGGGTTTTCTCGGTTTCTCCGGATCGCTCACGCAGCGGAAAATAAAATATTAAAATAGCAATCCGTTCCCGTTTCAAAAAACAAAAAATCGATTATCGGATAATCGAAGTTCTCACCGTGTGCGGATCGAATCCACAATCGTTCGGTTCCGTCAGTGCGACACCGCAAGCCGCGCAAGCGCCGCGAAGTCCACGTGATCCTCCTCGCGACGGATACCCTCACGTTCCTCGTTCTTCGCAGCCCACGAAACCTCCGCCGGTCGCCGCAACGCGCGGACGATTTCCCATCGAACGGGATTCGGAGAAGCGACAGAGCAAATAAGGATCTGTCTGGATGCCAGAGAGAGAGAGAAACAGAGGTGGGGCGGCTAGGGTTAGCAGCAGCTTGGCCTGCTTAGCCCGTTCGCTATGTTTTATACTAACTGCGCGGTTTTTCATAAAATCCCCCGGTTTGTATAAAACCTACTTATTTATCCATCGCCTTGAGAATCATTTGCGTGTGACCCTCTAGGCCAAAGTACCAGTCCAGTTAATGGCCCAACAAGCCCAGTGACTCCTCACTTGCTTTATTAATCAATTAATAACCCTTTATTAATTAATTAATCAATCGAATTGATGTCCCACATCGAATTCAATCGGGCCTCCGATCACGTTGGGTGCCAAGCAACACCACGTGAACCCGAACGGTATTAGGGTTAAGTAACCCACTCTTGGAACCTTTCCGCCGACAGTTACGGCAAGGATATAATCCTTCATTCGTACAATGCTCTCGAGTCAACTCAGGGTATGGCGAGCTGTCAAACCCTAACCGGTCGACTCACTTGGATTGGATGTCGCTGATGAATATCGAAAAAACTCCTTTCCTGATATTATCGTCCGCCCTAGCCAGGGACTTCCGCGCATCCTTCCTAGAGCATTCTCTCTCTAAGTACCGAGAGCGAATGATTCCTTATTGACACACGATTCCCTTCGACGGTATTCCGCTGTACCCAATCCTTGGCGTATTAGAATCCCGTAGCTAGAGATTCGTAAACCAAGGTCAAAGTACAGAAGTACAACGACAAGGTGTCCTTGGTGTCTCAGGTCCGAGGACCATCCACGCAACTGCGATAATAGAATCAAGCCGGTTGACAGTGAGGTACAATACCATCCAGCGATTCAGTCGGATCAGTTCAGTGAACTCATTCTCCAATGAGCACCTATATATTCGCCTTAGTGTCTCCACACAAGTGACTTATGAGACCAGTCACCCTCATCATATGAGCAGGAGTAATCTGTACTAGTCTAACCGGATATCCGATGTCCTTCTAGGATATCCTCCGTGTAAGGACTGAGGCTTTCGGATCTGGTTTTCGGGGTCGGACCCTGTAGTTCAGGCTCCAGTGGGGCTGAGACTCTGTTATGTTTCGCGTCTCGCGGGCTCGACTCGGTTTAAACGGCGTCTAGCGATGCAAACGCATTTTAGCTCATGCCACGTGGGTGCCACGTGGGCTGGCTTTGGACCGCGAGAGTACGGCCTTGACATGTCGTCTGAACGGCGTCTTGGAGAGACGACGCGTTTCAGACTGCTGTCAGAGCGTTTCAGAGTCCTGTCAGAGCGGCCATCCTGTCAACTGATAGGCGTCCGTACATATCGACGCATTTTAGCCAATCTCTGGTTAACCCCGCGAGCCCTCCCTCTTTTCCTCATTTCTTCCTTCTCTCTTTCTCTCCTCCCTTCCCCCGACGACTCCGGCAACGCCCCTTTCCCCTCCTTCTTTTCCTCCCACCACTTCGTCTTTCCCTCCACTCCATCGACCACTTAACTCTCGCCACTACCACCACCACTTCCTCCGCGGCGTTTACTCTCTGGATGGCGGCCGACGTCCCGGTAGAGTAAGGACGACCTCGGCGGTACCGGCGGCGGCGTGGGACGAGACGGGTGGACGGTTTGGAGCTTGGAGGAGTTCAAGTAACCGGTAGGGTGACGATTCCCGTAGTGTTTAATTTTAAACCATGTTCTCCCGCTTGAAACACGCTACGGATCTATGGTTTTTGGGTAGAATGAGCATGTTAGGGGCTTTTCCTTGATGGGAATGGGAATTTCTATGGATGTGGATTTATGATGGTTTGGTTTGCCCTCTTTCTCCTCTGTTTTTGGGGTTTTTGGGGGTGGAAGGGAGCCCTCGAGCTCGAGACAGATCCTGGTTTCTGGCGCTAAAAGACGTCGTGCATGGACGACGCCTTTTAGAAGGGCGTCGGGCCATCATGACGCCTTTTAGGCAGAAATCGTTCCACTAAGGCTCTGTCAGTTCGGGGATTCTGGCACTGAAAGACGTCATGCCTGTATGACGCGATTTGGAATAGCGTCGGGCCGCCATAACGCCTTTTAAGACATAAATCCTCCGATTATGGTTTTTCTGCTAATTCCGGATTTCTGTGTTGATTGGTGTCTAAGGATGTTGATGCCTTTTAAAAGGCAGCTACCTGTAGCGACGCCTTTTAGGCCAGATTCTGAGGCCGGGATTTCATGAACTAGTTTAGGGTGCTTGAATGGCGTCGGCCTTGGGCGACGCGATTCAAGGCAGAACCACACTAATCCATGCCAGTAAAATGTGTTTTACACTGCTAGATGGTTGGTTAAATGCATGCTTTAGTACACTCGATGATGATGAACTCTTCGTAACCGGATGGCACTGCGTTGTATGTTGTGCGACCGTGGACTTCTCCCGTGACCGGATCGCACTGTGCCGTGTTTTATGTTTCGGTGGACCTAGAGTGACAGTTGTAGCGTTTGACACCCTATGTCGGTGCGGAGGGACACAGCGCTGACGGGAGCAGTGGCGGGGTGACGCCTTGTGGGAGAGGGTCACCTGGTGAACCCCGGGGTTAGCTAGTTTGTACCGGTGTCGGAGTGGTACCTTTGGAGTGTCACTCGTGCTGGGGGAAGGAGTAACCACCTGAGCCAGTTGGGCCGGAGTAGCCAGCGTGCTATCCGAGGGGTTACTGTTTGGTCTCAGCGGGTCGGTGTTTGCTGGGGGAAGGAGTAACCGCCGAGGTAGCCAGCGTGCTATCCGAGGGGTTACTGTTTGGTCTCAGCGGGTCGGTGCTTCCTACTTTCGTTGTGTGGTTGACGTGTTTTAAGGATACGCTGATTACGGGTTCCCTGATAAATTGGAATTATGCATGATAATTATACTTCGAATGCATGTGATTCATATTAAGATTTAGGTGTAGTAATTACTGCTTTACTTGGTTACTATATCTCCGCTGTGTTTTGCACTTGTGGGTGTGTGTGTGGGCAGTGGGGATCGAAGGATCCCTACTGAGTCTTTTCGTTGAGACTCACCCCTGCGGTTTTCAGGTGAGGACTCCAGACAGACTTAGCGAGGAGTGTGCGGCTGTGTGTTGAGCGCCGTCGGCTGTTGTTCCGGGGTATGCCCCGATGTAGTTGTTATTTTTATTCCTGGCCTGTATGTATAATCATTTCTTCTCTGTTGGAGTATGTAATTATTTGCTGTATCGAGTCGCATTGTAATAACTTTTAATTTCTGCACTTTCCTTTCAATTCAATGCGATGTGAATGTTTAGCTTAGTTTATTATTTGTTTTCCAGACTTACTTAGATCCTGGTTTGGTTCCAAATTAATGATTCGGTACCCATTTAGTAATTGGATCCCCGATTATAGGGTGGCGGGTCGTTACAATTGGTATCAGAGCATTCGGTCTGGCAAATAAATGAATAACTAGGTTAAATATCGTGAGTCCGGCAAATAACTACATTATCCCGTACAGGCACGACGGTAGTATAGGTTTTAGGATTCTAACTAGAACTTTTCGATTTTGTATCTGTAGGCGATTAGATGGCTCCTAGGAAGAGGGTGCCAGTTATTCGAGAGCGGGGAAACGTCCCTAGTGGATCCGAGGCCGGGAGGCCGAGTGTAGAGCAGTTCATGGAGGCTGTGATGGACACAATGGCTAGATATCAGACCCGAGACCCTAGCGAGAGTTCCAGCGCTCGGGGAGGGTCTACAGCTACACTAGAGAGATTTCTGAAGCTGAGGCCACCTCACTTCACCGGTCGTCCCGACCCTGATGAGGCCGTTCACTGGCTTAGGGAGATGGAGAAGACTTTCGATACTATGGATTGTGCAGCAGTTGAGAAGACTCCGTTGGCTACCTTCATGTTGAAGGATAGCGCCTATGATTGGTGGACCACCTTGAAAAGTTTGTCCTATGAGGATAAGAGTCTTAGGGAGATTTCATGGGAGACTTTTGTGAAGGAATTCAATGCGCAGTATTTCCCTAGGCATGTCCAGAGGGCCAAGGAGAGGGAATTTATGGAGCTGACTCAGGGGAGTATGATAGTACTCGAGTAGCAGGCGAAGTTTGTTTCGCTTGGGAGGTTTGTGCCCTTCATTTCAGGGGACGAGGAACGTCGTACTGAGAGGTTCGTGGATGGACTGAGGCTCAGTCTGAGGAACTTCGTGGCATCTCACTGTTGTACAGACTTGGCATCAGCAGTTAGGTGTGCAGCAGCAGTGGAGGCACAGCAGAATCAGTCAGCCCGGGAGAGAGGACTGACTGCTAAGGGACCAGCTCGTAGTAGGGGTAAGGCAGCAGTAGCAGCCCCTTCGTCCGGATCGGGATCGTCGTCACTCAGCTCCAGATTTAGGAGATTCTTTCGAGGCGGTGGCAGCAGTAGTGGCAGCAGCGGTAGTAGCAGACCCAGGCAAGATCAGCAGAGCCAGTTGGTGTCCAGCGCTCAGCAGGAGCCAGCTCAAAGGCTTCCAGCAGTTTGTCAGCACTGTGGTGGTACTCATGGTGGGACTCAGTGTCCTGCTTTTTCCGGGAGATGCTATACTTGTGGCCAGGAGGGCCACGTGGCGAGGTTTTGCCCGCAGGGGCGTGGCCAGAGGCAAGGGCCAGTTGATCAGAAGAAGCCAAGGACCCAGGGGAGAGTGCTAGCTATCACCAGGAAGGAGGCTCGTGCGTCCAACTTGGTGGAAGGTACACTTTCTGTCCTTGGGAACTCTGCACATGTGTTGATTGATTCAGGTGCTTCGCATTCTTTCATTTCTGAGCAGTTCATAGATGTTCTTTCTGCACCCGTTGATGAGCTATCTGATGGATTGATGGTAGAGGTTCCTTCTGGGGATTTCATGTTATCTTATAATTGTTTGAGGTATGTTCCCTTGACCATTGTGGGCCATGAGCTACCCGTCCAGTTGGTCGTGCTTGCCATTCGTGACTTTGATATCATCCTGGGCATGGATTGGTTGGAAGCTCATTATGCTGAGGTGGACTGCCACAGGAAGAGGGTGCATTTCTCTATTCCGGACATCCCGACCTTCTACTTCCAAGGTATTAGGCTCTCTTCTCGAGGTATTCTTATTTCTGCCTTTAAGGCTCGGAGGTTGCTTGCTGTTGGTTGTGAGGCCTTTCTTGCCTCTGTTGTTGTTTCCGATGTCCGTGATAGTCCCAGTCCTTGGGAGGTGCCTGTAGTGTGTGACTTTGTAGATGTGTTTCCTGAGGAGTTGCCTGGCCTTCCTCCTCAGCGAGAGGTCGAGTTTACCATTGTGCTTGCACCGGGTACGGTACCCTTGTCTAAGGCCCCGTATCGGATGGCACCAGCCGAACTCGCTGAGTTGAAGGCGCAGTTGCAGGAGTTGCTGGATAAGGGTTTCATTCGTCCCAGTACTTCTCCGTGGGGTGCTCCAGTTCTATTTGTCAGGAAGAAGGACGGTTCCTTGAGGTTGTGCATTGATTATTGACAGCTGAACCAGGTGACGATAAAGAACAAGTACCTACTTCCAAGGATCGATGATTTGATGGATCAGCTGCGGTCTGCGAAGGTGTTTTCTAAGATTGACCTGAGATCTGGATATTATCAGTTGAGGATCCGTGATGTCGATGTCAGTAAGACAGCTTTTAGGACTCGGTATGGACATTATGAGTTTTTGGTTATGCCTTTCGGCTTGACCAATGCTCCGGCGGCCTTTATGGATCTGATGAACCGAGTCTTTAGGGCCTATCTGGATCAGTTTGTGGTAGTATTCGTAGATGATGTCTTGATATATTCTTCTTCTGAGGAAGAGCACGCCACTCATCTTCGGGTGGTGTTGCAGGTCCTGAGGGAGCACCAACTCTATGCCAAGTTTAGCAAGTGTGAGTTCTGGCTAGACAAGGTATACTTCCTTGGGCATGTCATTTCTGGCGAGGGCATCGCAGTGGATCCAGCCAAGATCGAGGCAGTAATGAATTGGAGCAGGCCAACTTCAGTGACGGAGATCAGGAGCTTCTTGGGACTTGCGGGTTATTACAGGCGGTTTGTTCAGGGGTTTTCTTCGATAGCGGCCCCCTTGTCGAGGTTAACTCGAAAGGGAGTTCATTTTCTGTGGACCGAGGAGTGGGAGCGGAGTTTCACTGAGTTAAAGACTCGCCTCACTTCGGCCCCCGTGTTAGTGCTTCCATCTGGTTCAGGTGAGTTTGTGGTTTACTCAGACGCATCCTGTCGAGGTTTGGGCGCAGTTCTAATGCAACATGGCAGGGTTGTGGCTTATGCTTCTAGACAGCTGAAGAAGCATGAGGAGAACTACCCCACCCATGATTTGGAATTGGTAGCTGTGGTATTTGTACTAAAAATCTGGAGACATTACTTGTATGGTGAGAAATTTCAGGTTTTTACTGATCACAAGAGCTTGAAGTATGTGTTCACACAGAGGGACTTGAATTTGAGGTAGCGTAGGTGGATGGAGTTCATCAAAGATTATGACCTTGACCTTTCTTATCATCCGGGCAAGGCGAATGTAGTGGCAGACGCCTTGAGTCGGAAGACGGTCATGTCATACCTTATGATTCGAGAATGGAAATTATTTGAGCAAGTTGTGGAATCTTCCTTTCGGGTTCCACGCGAGGATGATAGACCCGTGTTGGCCAGCTTGACTGTGAGACCATCAGTGTACCATGCTGTGATGGAGGCTCAGAGGGTAGATGTAGAATTGCCGCAGATTCTCCAGAGACCAGAGGTGGAATTGTGGGATGACGATACAGTTAGGTTCAGAGGTAGACTTTATGTTCCGGCCGAAGAGGACATACATAAGAGTGTCCTTGATGAGGCTCACCGTTCTAGGTATGCAGTGCATCCCGGGACATCCAAGATGTATCATTGTTTGAGGAAGCACTTTTGGTGGCCTGGTATGAAGAAAGATGTGGCTGAGTATGTGGCTAGGTGCATGACGTGTCAACAGGTTAAGGCAGAACACCAGAGACCAGGAGGGTTGTTGCAGCCCTTGCCGATTCCGGAGTGGAAATGGGAGCATGTGACTATGGACTTTGTGATGGGATTACCTGCATCCCCTGGCAGGAGAGACGCTTTCCGGGTTATTGTTGATCGGCTGACCAAGTCGGCACACTTCCTGGCTATTAGGAAGGACTGGTCAGTCGGTAAGTTGGCTAAGTTGTTTGTAGACCGGATCATCTCTCTGCACGGAGTACCTTTGTCCATCGTATCAGATCGGGATCCGAGGTTTACTTCCAGGTTCTGGAAGAGTTTTTAGAAGGCCTTGGGCACGCAGTTGGCCTTCAGTTCGGCCTACCATCCTGAGACTGATGGGCAGTCGGAGAGGACCATTCAGACACTGAAAGATATGCTTAGGGCATGTTGCTTAGACTGGGGAGGTTCTTGGGAACAACATTTGCCTACGGTGGAGTTTGCCTACAATAACAGTTATCATTCTAGCATCGGCATGGCGCCTTACGAGGCTTTGTACGGGCGACCGTGTCGATCTCCTCTGTGTTGGTCCGAGATTGGTGAGAGGCAGGTTGCAGGGCCAGAGTTGGTTCAGCAGTGTGCTGAGGTTGCCAGGATGGTTCGGCAGAGATTGACCACAACTCAAAGCAGGCAGAAGAGTTATGCTGATATCCGGAGGAGACCGCTTGAGTTTGAGGTTGGAGACCACGTGTTTCTCCGAGTCTCACCCTCCAAGGGTGTGATGAGATTTGGGAAGCGAGGCAAACTGAGTCCGCGATATATCGGGCCTTTTCCCATTCTTGCTCGAATTTGGGAAACCGCGTATCAGTTGGCCTTGCCACCTAATCTTGCAGGGGTGCACGACGTGTTCCATGTTTCTTTGCTGAGAAAATGTGTTTAGGATCCATCCCATGTCTTAGATTTTTCAGAGTTGGAGATCGCTGAGGACCTGTCCTTCCCAGAGTTTCCAGTTCGTATTGAAGATCGCAGAGAACAGGTCCTTCGGAACAAGGTTGTGCCTTTGGTTAAGGTAATTTGGCAGTACCGCTCCGGGGGCGAGGCAACCTGGGAGCGCGAGGACGAGATGCGGGAGCAGTTTCCTTACCTTTTCTCGTAAGTTTTCTGGTGAGCTTGTATCTCTATGTTGTGACCTTGTTAATTCTAGAAGGCAATTTCGGGGGCGAAATTCTTTTAAGGGGGGGAGAATGTAAGGACTGATGCTTTCGGATCCAGTTTTCGGGGTCGGACCCTGTAGTTCAGGCTCCAGTGGGGCTGAGACTCTGTTATGTTTCGCGTCGAGCCGGGCTCGACGCGGTTTAAACGGCGTCCAGAGATGCAGACGCGTTTTAGCTCATGCCACGTGGGTGCCACGTGGGCTGGCTTTGGACCGCGAGAGTACGGCCCTGACATGTCGTCTGAATGGCGTCTTGGAGGGACGACGCGTTTCAGACTGCTGTCAGAGCGTTTCAGAGTCCTGTCAGAGCGGCCATCATGTCAACTGATAGGCATCCGTACATATCGACGCGTTTTAGCTAGTCTCTGGTTAACCCCGCGAGCCTCTCTCTTTTCCTCATTTCTTCCTTCTCTCTTTCTCTCCTCCCTTCCCCCGACGACTCCGGCAACGCCCCTTTCCCCTCCTTCTTTTCCTCCCACCACTTCGTCTTTCCCTCCACTCCATCGACCACTTAACTCTCGCCACTACCACCACCACTTCCTCCGCGGTGTTTACTCTCCGGACGACGGCCGACGTCCCGGTGGAGTAAGGACGACCTCGGCGGTACCGGCGGCGGCGTGGGACGAGACGGGTGGACGGTTTGGAGCTTGGAGGAGTTCAAGTAATCGGTAGGGTGACGATTCCCGTAGTGTTTAATTTTAAACCATGTTCTCCCGCTTGAAACACGCTACGGATCTATGGTTTTTGGGTAGAATGAGCATGTTAGGGGATTTTCCTTCATGGGAATGGGAATTTCTATGGATGTTGATTTATGATGGTTTGGTTTGCCCTCTTTCTCCTCTGTTTTTGGGGTTTTTGGGGGTGAAAGGGAGCCCTCGGGCTCGAGACAGATCCTGGTTTCTGGCGCTAAAAGACGTCGTGCATGGACGACGCCTTTTAGAAGGGCGTCGGGCCATCATGACGCCTTTTAGGCAAAAATCGTTCCACTAAGGCTCTGTCAGTTCGGGGATTCTGGCACTGAAAGACGTCATGCCTGTATGACGCGATTTGGAATAGCGTCGGGCCGCCATGACGCCTTTTAAGACATAAATCCTCCGATTAAGGTTTTTCTACTAATTCCGGATTTCTGTGTTGATTGGCATCTGAGGATGTTGACGCCTTTTAAAAGGCGGCTACCTGTAGCGACGCCTTTTAGGCCAGATTATGAGGCCGAGATTTCATGAACTAGTTTAGGGTGCTTGAATGGCGTCGGCCTTGGGCGACGCGATTGAAGGCAGAACCACACTAATCCATGCCAGTAAAATGTGTTTTACACTGCTAGATGGTTGGTTAAATGCATGCTTTAGTACACTCGATGATGATGAACTCTTCGTAACCGGATGGCACTGCGTTGTATGTTGTGCGACCGTGGCCTTCTCCCGTGACCGGATCGCACCGTGTCGTGTTTTATGTTTCGGTGGACCTAGAGTGACAGTTGTAGCGTTTGACATCCTGTGTCGGTGCGGAGGGACACAGCGCTGACGGGAGCAGTGGCGGGGTGACGCCTTGTGGGAGAGGGTCACCTGGTGAACCTCGGGGTTTGCTAGTTTGTACCGGTGTCAGAGTGGTACCTTTGGAGTGTCACTTGTGCTGGGGGAAGGAGTAACCACCTAAGCCAGTTGGGCCGGAGTAGCCAGCGTCCTATCCGAGGGGTTACTGTTTGGTCTCAGCGGGTCGGTGTTTGCTGGGGGAAGGAGTAACTGTCGAGGTAGCCAGCGTGCTATCCGAGGGGTTACTGTTTGGTCTCAGCGGGTCGGTGCTTCCTACTTTCGTTGTGTGGTTGACGTGTTTTAAGGATACGC
Organism: Zantedeschia hybrid cultivar; assembly: GCA_030544215.1. NCBI lineage: Eukaryota > Viridiplantae > Streptophyta > Magnoliopsida > Alismatales > Araceae > Zantedeschia > Zantedeschia hybrid cultivar. Next base: position 51,053,263 of record JARZZO010000014.1, read on the forward strand.
TGATTACGGGTTCCCTGATAAATTGGAATTATGCATGATAATTATACTTCGAATGCATGTGATTCATATTAAGATTTAGGTGTAGTAATTACTGCTTTACTTGGTTACTATATCTCCGCTGTGTTTTGCACTTGTGGGTGTGTGTGTGGGCAGTGGGGATCGAAGGATCCCTAATGAGTCTTTTCGTTGAGACTCACCCCTGCGGTTTTCAGGTGAGGACTCCATACAGACTTAGCGAGGAGTGTGCGGCTGTGTGTTGAGCGCCGTCGGCTGTTGTTCCGGGGTATGCCCCGATGTAATTGTTATTTTTATTCCTGGCCTGTATGTATAATCATTTCTTCTCTGTTGGAGTATGTAATTATTTGTTGTATCGAGTCGCATTGTAATAACTTTTAATTTATGCACTTTCCTTTCAATTCAATGCGATGTGACTGTTTAGCTTAGTTTATTATTTGTTTCCCAGACTTACTTAGATCCTGGTTTGGTTCCAAATTAATGATTCGGTACCCATTTAGTAATCGGATCCCCGATTATAGGGTGGCGGGTCGTTACACTCCGACTAGGAACAAATAAGAATATGTGTGTTTAAGTGATCAGTCTCATTAGTATGATCTCATCATAATTTGATCACTATAGCACATATTCACGGACTTCATCATGAAACGAGAATTAATGCGATTTACACATAATGAATATTATACCATTATATTAATAAATTAACAAAATTTATATAGTCAGATTGGCTTGTAGGCCACCTAAACTAACAATTGGCACCGGTATGGAGTCCCGGTAGTGTCGCAGGCGGTGAGCAGTGACGCTTACCTGTAGCACCACCGGGCCCACTACGCGGCCCACCTCCAGCCACTCCGGCCTCTCGATGTAAGTGACATGATATGCATGACATGGATTTTTGTTTTATAAATTATATTGCTTATGAATATATGACATTTATGGTATGAAAATGCAGGATGCATGGGATGCCACCATCATAACACTTCGGGGCCACCTCCAAGATGCTGAGGCCCAATTGGAACAAGTACAGAAGGAGCTAAATGAACTGGTAAGCATAATGCCTGAATGACATATGTATTATGAATGCTTCTTCTTATTATCAAACTGTTTTGGCACTTGTACATTGACGGTGATCTCCCTTTTTGTTATAGCGTGCTAGTTACAACCACGCGGCTACCCCTTCTATTCCTACTGCTGGTCCTTCATCTTCTTATGCTGCTCACGAGGCTGCCCTTGCCGACCTACAGAGTCAGCTAGCTCTAGCCATCCGCCTAGCCACTCAGGCTAAGGAGGATGCTACTGCTCGGGTAAATCTTCAACTTGTTTCTTTCATCTCGGCACTTAATTTGTGTGCTTGCTTGATTAGTTGACTGACAATGTCTTCTGTTGTAGGTCCAAGAGCTTTGCGTGGCTCTTGGAGAGAGAGATGCTGAGTTGGCACAGGCTTGTGATTTAGCAGCCCGGGTTGTTGAGCTGGAGGAGCAGCTGGTGAGGCTCTCTACTGGTGATCTTCCTCGCGAGCTCGCACGTCTCCAGGTTCGACTGGAGATCTTGACTGAGGAGAGGGATCGCGACCGATCCCGATTGGGGAGTCTCCAGGGCTGGCTATCAGTGGTGGAGCACAAGCGCCAGAGCATAGAGGCTCGTTACCAGTGTGCGCGGCAGCAGGCGTTGGAGCGAGGACAGGCGAGTGCTTTCACCGCCAGCATAGCAGTATCCTTCGGCCAAGCTGGGCCGAGCATCATGGGATCACCACCGCCACCAGGACGAGGACCGGACGTCCAGGACAAGGCGCAGAGCCAGCTGGACAAGGGCGCGGGGGAGAGCCAGCCATGATGGCTGTCATCATGTATTTTCTCCTCATTTTGAAGTCCTGTAGATGGACTTTCATCTTCTCATTTCTCCTCATCCTTGAGCTGCCTTTTGCACGTTTCTCCATTGTCTTTCTCTTCATACCTTCACGCGTCTTGAACAAACAAATTAAATATCTATTCAGGCTTGGCCCCTTGCCCAGTTAAGTAACCGGCTACTTGATCCTATCCTTGGTAGAAGGGTCAAGGGGCGAAACCTTTATTTAATGAAGGCAAATAAAGATAATTAAAAGGAAGTAAAATGTAACATGCAAGCATGCAAATGCTCACTAAAAAATAAAAAGGATGCAACACATATGATGCAATAAACAAATGCAAATTGAAATATTTTTGTTTTACAAATGAAATTTTAGAAATATCCTTTTTTTTTGGGGGGGGGGGGTTTGCCATATTCAATTTTTTTTTGCGATTTTGCAATATTCAATTTTTTGTAGTTTTGAAATATTCAAATTTTTTCGTAGTTTTGAAATATTCAATTTTTTTGTAGTTTTGAAATATTCAAATTATTTTTTAGATTTGAAATATTCGACTTTTTTTTGGTTTTGAAATATTAAAAAAAAAATTATAGTTTTGAAATACTGAATAAACTAAGGACTAGCATAGAACTTGGATCAAAAGAGTATATTCATTTATTAACTTAATTCCCAAATCACTCTTCAACAACCAAATCCAAATTCATTGTGCTTGAAATATGTTCATGATCGTGATCCCATTTGATGGTCCGACCCTTAGTCAACCTCGGCCATTCCTCAAGTTTGGGATACACCTCTTTAGAATGAAGGGAAGAATTAGTCTAGAAAGCCTGCGAGAGGATTCCAGAGATTCAGAAAGATGTCCTTCCTTTACCCTATTATCCGTTGGGGTTCGGTCATTTTTACTTTTACAGGGTATTTAACGACCTTGCGCTATCTTTTTATTTGATTTTGTGGCCTTTTGAGGTAATATTTGTAACGTTGAGCGCCCTTTTGCTTCTGTTGGCTTTTTGCCTTTTACTTTTTCTTTTGTTTTTTTGTGGGGCCGATCTCCCCCATTTTTTTATGACGGCCTCCTACTAAGATGGTGGGTATTTTCCGTAGCCTATTCTAAGCCTCGTTCTGTCATCGTGGGCTGAGAGTAAAACAGAAGTTTTCTTTTGAAAAGAATGAGTTGTACTTTTCTACTTTTAGTCAAGCTTTCAGTGTTTCTCGGGCTTCACATCTCTTGTTACTCATGAACCAAACGCGTTTGTATGCAATAATGCATTTGAATTAGATTACCAAAGACTAATAAGGGAATTTGAGTTTTCAAATTTTTCGACTCCACCGGTCCTTGCACTATACTGATCGCTTAAACTAAGGGTAGTACTTCTTAAGATACAGACCGTTCTAGGGATGAGTTAACTCCTACCCTTCTGCATTAACTAAAAATAGGCGTTAACAGGGAAATTATGCGATATGACATATGGTCCTTCCCAATTGGGTTGGAGCTTAGAATGCGGGCCACTAGGTTTTACAAAGATTCTTTTCATAACTATTTCACCAACTTTAAACTTTCGTTCAATGACTTTCTTTTGATAAAAATATGCTAATCCGTTCTGATATACTCTTGCATGATTAGCGGCTGACCATCTTTTCTCATCTAAGAATTCCAGCTGAGCGAGGAGTGCAGAGTGATGCTTATCAATGGAAAATTCCTTGCTCAGTTGTACTCTTAATAAGATAGGATGAGGACTTCGTATGGAACTACCGCCTCTCTTCCGACTGTTAAGGAATAAGGAGTCTGCCCAGTGGATGTGTGGATTAAAGTTCGGTATGCCCATAGAGCTCAATTAATTTTTCTGGCAAGTCCGAGAATTTATTAGACTTACACATTTTCTTGATAATTTTTATCAGAGTCTTGTTAGTTGCCTATGCTTGGCCATTACCTTGCGGATAATAAGGAGATGAATGATGCAATATAATTTTATACCTTTTGCAGAGATCCTTTAACTCCTGTGATATGAACTACGGTTCATTGTCAGTGACAATAGTGCTTGGAATTCCGAATCTGGTGATGAGGTTCCTCATGATGAACTTGCAGATTGATGATACTTTGATCTCCGTGTATGCTTCAGCTTCCGCCCACTTGGTGAAGTATTTTGTTGCCGTAAGAATGAAAGATTTTTGCTTGGTGGCAGAATAAGGATTACCAAGGGGTCCAATGATGTCAAATGCCCACATGGAGAAAGGCCATGGGGATGAAATAGGATGGAGTGAAGATGCAGGAGAATGGATCTTATTGGCATGAAGTTGACACTTAGCACACCTACGGACATATCCTACACATTCTTCTTCCATGGTTGGCCAATAATATCTTTGTCTAAGGATTTAGTTTGATAGCATTTATCCGTTAACATGGCCACCACAAACTCTGGCATGAGCTCCTTCCATGATCTTCCAAAGCTCATCTTCATCCAGACATCTCAAGAGAACACCATCAAATCCACGTTTATATGGAGTTCCTCCAACTAAGGTGTATCTCTGAGCAACTCTCCTGATAGCCCTTTTTTCCTTAATAGTGGCCTCTTTAGGGTATGACTGATCTTCACAGTACTTAGCAATCTCATAATACTATGGTTCATCCTCATCTTCCATTTCTTCTTGCCAATCTAGCAATATAATTTCTCTCTTTTCAACAATATCTCCATCTCTAACCTTCTTTAGTAGTTTCTCTTTAACCTTAAGAAAGGAAGGGTCTTTCACGGCAGGAGAAAGGCGCATATGAACAATGATCGACTTAGATTGCCTGTTGATCGAGAAATTTAGAGAAGATGCGAGAGAAGCTAAAGCGTCAGCTAGAATGTTCTGATTCCAAGGAACATGGATAAAGATTAGTTTAATGAAAAGCTTAGCATAAGCTGAAGTGAGTTCTTGATAGGGCTTAAGTTTGGGGTCAAGGGTGCGATACTTAGTAAGCACTTGGCGAAGAATTAGCTGACTATCTCCCACAATTCTCAGTTTGGTGGCACTATGGAGATGAGCGGCCTCGAGGCCAGCAAGGAGAGCCTCATATTCAGCTATGTTGTTGGTGACATAGAAATCAAGCTGAAAGGCTTGAAGAACGGTGACACCTTCAGGTGATAGGAGAACAATGCCGATGCCCTTACCATGAGAGTTTAGAGCTCTGTCAAAATGCAGACTCCACATATCATTATTGATTCTGTCTATGGACATCAGTTCCTCATCTGAAAACTCCGATAAGACTGGATCAAATCGAAGAAGAGGGTGATGAGCAAGATGTTCTGCTATGGCATGGCCTTTAATTGCTTTCTGCTGAATGTAGGTGATATCTAATTTGGATAGAAAGCTCTGCCAACGTGCTAACCTATAAGTGAGGACGGATCTCTCAAGAAGAAACTTAATGGGATTCATCCTGGCAATGAGATGGACTTCATGAGCTAGAAAATAATGCTTCAGTTTCTGAACTACCCATACAAGTGCTGCACATATTTTCTCCATCGCCGTGTATCTTTGTTCCGCGGAGATGAGAAGTTTGGAGAGATAATAGGCTGCCCTCTCCTTTCTTTCTTCATCTTCTTGTGCTAAGATAGCCCCCACCGCATCATCCAGAATAGAAATATATAGAATCAAAGGTTGGTCCGGAGATGGTGGTCTCAAGACAGGAGGACTTGTCAAATAATCCTTTAACCCATTAAATGCCTCCTAGAACTTATCGTCCCAATCAAACTTGACTCCCGGCTTAGTAAGCTCGTAAAACGGCCTACATCTTTGTGAATGCTGGGAGATGAAGCAGCAAATAAACTGCAACCTCCCGATCAATCCTCTTAATTCTTTCAAATTCTTGGGAGGCGGCATCTCTTTGATAGCCTTTGCCTTGTTGGGATCGATCTCAATGCCCCATTTACTTACAATAAATACCAATAATTTTCCTGATGATACTCCGAACACACACTTCTTGGGATTCATCTTCAACAAGTATTCTTTTGACCTCTCCAAAACTTTTGCCAAAATTCTTGCATGCTCAGCTTTAGTCTTGAATTTTACCAGCAAATCATCCACATACACTTCTAAGTCAATGTGCATCATGTCATGGAATATTGCCATCATAGCCCTTTGGTAAGTGGCTCCAGCATTCTTCAATCCAAATGGCATAGCGACATAGCAATAAGTTCCCCAAGGTGTGGTGAACGATGTTTTCTCTTGATCCTCTTCTGCCAACTTAATCTAATTATACCCTGAGAATCCATCCATAAATGACAATGTTTCATAGCCAGCCGTATTGTCAATGGGTACATCTATGTGAGGCAGTGGAAAGTCGTCTTTAGGACATACTCGGTTCAAATCTCGGAGGTCAATACAAATTATGACTTTCCCGTCCTTTTTCATAACCGGGACTATATTAGCCACCCATCTTGGATAGAGGACAACTCTAATGAATTTGGTTTTATGCAGTTTATCGACCTCTTCTTTCATTTTCAATGTCGTTTGAGGGTGGAATCGCCTTAACTTTTGTTTAACCGGACTAACTCCATCTTTCAATGTCAATCGATGTTCCACTAAGGACGAATCTAGTCCCAACATATCTTCGTAACTCCAGGCGAAAGTATCTTTATAATCCTTGAGAACTTGGACCACTGCCTCTTCATCTACTTTAGACAGGTTCTTACTGAGGAGGAGAACCTTAGTTTCATCTTCAGTCCCTAGATTGATCTCTTTGGTAGGCTCTTCTACGGCAGCTGAAGGTTCATCAAATCTCTTCACTCCACCGGCATACACCTCAGCTGCGTTCTCGTCGTCTTCTCCTTCTTCATTAATAGGGTCTTTCTCATGTAACAACTCATATACCCCGTACCCATCATCGACTAACTCATCAACTTCACATTCTTTTAGCATCTAAATGGGATCTTCTAACAGCTGAGGGATTTGGGAGCAAGAAATGCATCTTTCAGCTAGATCCTGGAGGTATCTATTCGGAACTCATCTACCCTTAGATTTCCTAGATTTCCTAACCTAATTGACCTACCTAGAACTAGACTCCCTAACTTCACTAGACTCTCTATCCTGACCTAATGTGGTCGAAGAAGGATAAAAATCAAGGGATACATGAGAGAATACAGGTGAATCCTCCCGAGAGGAGGGACAAAGCAGATCTAGAAGGGAATCTTGCCCGAACGTCCCGCATAATGGGGTACAGTTGGAAAAATATGAAGTTTTCTCAACGAAGATTTGGGAGGAAGAAGTTTCCAAATTGACGTTTTTTTTTTTTTTGAATTATCTAGGTTTATCATAAAGCAGGAATGGATATGAATAGGGGGAGAATGGAATGATGCAGGTAATGGCATCAGCGCCAAGGGATTGGGGGGATCATACAACAATATGTCCTAGATCATATCGTAGATCCTCTCAAGATTGAGGGGAATCTGAGGAATAAGGTCCTGTGGGGACAAAGTAACAATAATAGGTGGAGCCCGTGGGATGTCTTCAGTAATGACCCGCGACCAAGTCGGAGTCAGGAGCAGCGTGCGAAACAAAGTGTGGAGGGTGAAAATATGAGAGGGATAGGTTCCTCTCCAGAGAAGATCAGTGGTGAATCCGGTTTCATAAGGGTCATCATGCTCCCCTTCATCAGTTTCTTCAGTCAGCAAAATCCTTTTATCAAAGATGGCCCAGGGCCTTTCAATTAATTAATCTATCAGTGGTGGCCACTTTGGTTCTGATGGATTTAAGAATAGCCTATTTAGTGCAATATATAGGTCCCATGTATCAAACTAGCGGTACCACTCACATTCTAGATCTTGAGTCTTCCTCCTCTTCATCTGCCGCAGAGCCTCCAAAGACTGGTATGTCAACAGTTGTGAACAATGTCTAGCCAGATCCTTCCCATATATATCATGTAGGTCAAAATGGGAGGTAATCACTATTGTATTATCGTGCTCATGTTGAATCACATGCCCTTTAACAAAATGAGTGGACAAGGTCCAAGTCAAGGGATCCCGATTTTCTTTGCAAGGGGTAACCATTGTCTTCTATATCTTCTGATCATCTTCACATTCTTGTTGTTCAAGAATATTATGTTAGAATTGGGTGGCCTCAAAACCAATCATTGTACATTTTAGTTCAAATTATTAATAAAGGCAATCATTTCTTCATTTAATAGTTCTCGCAAATTAACTATCGTAATGAAGGTCCATAGATAAATGTATGGGATATTGAATCATGATAGTGAGATTAATATCCTCAGTCAATTGTCTTAAACAGTTCTCGATCATAGGATATTTGAGATGGACATTAAATATCCGATAAGATCGACACAAGTTATGTCTGCTCATGTGATGAGGGTGAATGATCTCACATTCACTCGTATGGTGACACTAAGACAAACAAGTGGGTGCTCATTAAAGAATGAGTTCACTGAACAGACCCAAATAAGAATTCCTGGATGGTAATTATACCTATTAGTCAACCAGGGAATTCAATCGTTGCAGTAGCACAGTTGGTCCTTTGACCTGAGTCACCAATGATACCTTGTTTGTAGACCATTGTATCTTGATTCTCTGACTTGTGGACTTTAACCATTAAGTCCACCATAATCGGTCTTTCAGATACAGTGGAAAGCTTGCGAAGGTAATTGAGTGAACAACAAGGGATCACTCACTCTTGGTATAAGACTGGAGAGAGAATGTCCTATGGATGTATACACAGAAATCCCTGGCCAGGGTCAAATGAAAGAGATGTCTTTCTAGATATTAACTGTGTACTGGAATCCATCTGGATAATGCGATAGAGGGTTTGACTATAAAACCATACCCTTGCGTTATTGGGACATTGCATGAGTGAAGGATTATATTTGTGCGGTATCTGCAGACGGAAAGGTTCAATTAAAGGGAACAGTATCCCTTATATCTTATGGGATCATGATGTAGTGTTTGGTGCTGTTCATGATCAGAAGGCCAAGTGATTTGATCATCAGATGATAATTCACTTGTTTATTAAATTAATCATTTAACATATGATGTTTAAATGTTAATTAATAAATATTAAACTCAAAAAACAGTTCTAAGTTTAATGGGCCTACAACCGGACTGATATACGGGCCTAGAGGGTCACACACATAAGAGTTCTCGTCAGACGGTAAGAGACGTTAAATTTCATACTTATCTGGGCTTTTATGAAAAGCCGCAGGATAAACATGAAGATTTAATGGAGAATTATCCAAGGCCAAACTCTTGGATAATCATGAGGATTAATCCTTGTGCTTATCCTTATTTCTACATAAGGAGGGTCAAGGGGAAGGGGTAAAAAGTTGGTTGGACAAATTTTTCACCAAGATTCACTTTCTCCTCTCTCTCTCTCCTTCTCTCTCTCTTGGAGTGGATCTATCTCTCTCCGCGCATGGTGGATTTGAGATCTGGTCGGAGCACTCAAGTCGAGGAGGAAACCGCGTCTGCTGCGGGAACTCGTGTGGATACCTGTAGAGATCGTGCGCGTGCGCGATTATCGAGTCGGCATCATCCACGGGAGATTCGAAACCCCGCAAAGGTGAAGAACCGTTCTTCCCGCATTTATTTTAATGTACGTTTTACGACCCCAGCAACCGATACAAGGGAATCGATCTTATTTTTCGCTACGTTCGTGGCGATTCCTTACAGTGGTATCAGAGCCAGGTTGCTGGTTCGGTCGTAAAACGGCATCGTTTTGCGTGTTTTTCTCGTTATGCGTGTAGAACCCGTATTGTACGTGTTTTTGTGTTTAATCCGATTAAAAATGACAGAATAGTGTTCATATGATGAACACAAACAATTTGATTATTTTTCTGTAATTTTTCGGATTTTATTTGGGTTTTTCGGAATTCTTCATGTGATGATGAACCGGGGTACTTCGGCGGCTTCGTATGTGCATCCCAAGTGTTGGGATGGCGGCCCGGATGTCTGGATCTATTGGTGATAGTCACCACTACACATTCGACACATTTGCCGGCGCCGGAGTGGCCTTGGAGAGCTACAAATTTGAAGCCCTAATTCGGATTTTACGCTGGGAAAACCAGATTTTAGGGGATGTTTAGGGCTCGATCCAAGGGCCATTTGGCCACCGCCGGCTGCCCCACCAGTGCCGGGCGGATCACCGGAGGTGGGGGCGTCGCCGGCGGTGCCTGGCGTCGCCGGCGGTGCCTGGCGGCGCCGGCACCTGGCGGCGCTGCCATGGCCTACAGCCGCCGCTGTTCATGGAGGTTAGGGTTGCAGTTAGGGCTCGGTCAAATGTAGGAAGAAGACGGCCGGACCGCCCGGTCCCGACCCAGTCGGACCGTGCGGGGGCCGGGCCGGCGCCCTCGCCGAGCCAGGGTTCGACCCTGGCCGAGCCAGGGCTCGGGTCTGGTTGGGCCAGACCCCCTGGCTGAGCCAGGGCTCGACCCTGGCCGAGGCAAGGCCTTGGGTCCGGGCCATTTGGGCCCTAATGGGCTGGGCCCATTTTTGATTTATTAAAAATTGTTTTTAATAACTGTTTAACCCCATTAAACCCATTATTAGCCCATTTAAGCCCATTTAAACCTATTTTAAAATTGTTTTAAAACAGAATAATTGTAGGAATAATTAATAAATGTTATTAATTATTTTTTATGATTATTAACAGCTTATTAAAGTGTTTAATAACTGTTATTTAATTAAAGGGCTTTATTATTAATAGGGTGTTATTTAATTATTTAAAATTGTTTTTAAATAATTAATTTCCCTGTTAAATTAATTAGTTTAAAAATATTTTAAACTGATATCATGCATAACTTAATTACATTTTATTGTTCAAATTGTTTGAATTAAGATTTAGATTAACTGAATGGTTTAGTTAGTTAATTTGTCAATAATGTTTTGAATATTATTGATTATGCTGAAATAAATGTTATTTCGAAAACTAATTGGTATTATAATTTTATATTTATAAAATTTAATACCAAACTGCAATTATGTGATGATTGTGATGCATGTGATGTGTTTTATAGTGGGATGATCATGGACTTAGTATTTTCATGTGATGAATGATGTGAATGAATGCGATGCTTATTTCATTTGGTATTTTAAATAGGACCTGCGTGTCCTCCTCTCTCTTAATCCAAGTGTACTTTCTACCTTCCTATAAGATTGTACTCCCCTTAATAAGATCAAGGTTTCTTAGTGTTTAAATGTACATTTGTGGACCTGCGAGTCCTGAATTTCATATTTAAATGTATCGGATTAAGCTAAGAGGACAGGATCTTCTGAAGACACCTCTGGAGGAAGGACTCGCATCAAATGAAACCAGTGTTGCTGTTTTCACATTAGGATCCTATTATGGATCATCGTTTGGCTCCGATGATTCCATAGTAGCTTTAGCAGTCCATGATCATCCCCATTTAATTTTTCTGCATATATGTGATGTTTGCGGACCATGCTATCATATATATATTTCTATTAAGTATATTGATACTTCAAATCAAAATACTATTGATAGCACGATTTTTATAAATCAACTCAAAACCCTCTTTTAAAATTTAAGTTGTAAACGTGAGATATTCAGAATAATCCACGTAACCCACCATCATTATAGATCTTAGGATAATTCTTATCTCAAATGGATTTGTTGTGCTACCGCAAGGTCTATTTGATTTAGAAATTAACCTAGGTCTACGACATGTGATGTCATTAAGATGAATGGACAAATAGTGTAGTTTTGTTGTGCTACCACAAGGATTGCACTATGAATCCATGTTATCTAAGTAATGATGGATAAACTTAACTGAATCATTTGATTTGTTGTGCTACCACAAGGTCATTCTGATTCAGGGGTTAAATCGATCGGATATTGCAAATGTTGCAACTGTCAAGAGTTGACTGCCTAAGGGACTTGATGTGATTTGTTGTGCTACCACAAGGTCACATGCTTGATGCCCGAAGGATTCTGATCCCCACTAGGAGATCACCGGAATCTCCCGTTCTGTATATTAAAGGGTCATACAGATCGCCGAAAAATAGTGGGAGCCTAAATCAAGATTAAAAGTCCTAAATCTGATTTTAAGAACTATCAGCTCATTTTATATATATTTCCATGTAGGTCGCTATGTCGTCACCTAACCCCCTCCGTTGCATACTTGATGCAAACAAACTCACGGGACCAAATTACATTGACTGGTTACGCAACCTGAAGATTGTCCTCAGGTGTGAAAAGCTAGCCTATGTCCTGGATCAACCAGATCCAGTGCAACCCGGTGATAATGCTAACGAAGATGAATTAATGATGTATGAAAATTGGAAGGAGGACTCTGTCAAGGTCCAGTGTTATATGCTCGGTTCAATGAACAATGAACTGCAGCGACAGCATGATAACATGGAACCTAAGTCCATTCTGAATCACCTACAAGAGTTGTTTGGTGAACAATCCAGAACATAAAGATATGAGATATCTAAGAAATTGTTCAGGACCAGAATGAGCGAGGGCACATCTGTGCAAACTCATGTGCTCAAGATGATAGAATGGATTGAGAGGCTTGCAGTGCCCGGCTTTGTTATGAACAATGACCTAAGCATCGACTTAATCCTACAGTCCCTTCCAGATTCATTTTCACAATTCATTATCAACTTCAATATGAACAAAATTGAAGTTTCACTGGCTGAGCTGCTCAACATGTTGAAGACAGTAGAAGGCACTATCCAGAAAGATAAGCCAAATGTAATGCTTGTTGGTAAGACCAACAAGAAAAGAAAAGCTGGACAGACCTTTAAGAAAGGTAAGCCTAAGAAGCTAGTGAAAAGCAAACCGGCGGCACAAAAGGACAAAACTAAAGTCAATGATAAAGGTCAGTGTTTCCACTGCCATAGAGAAGGTCATTGGAAGAGAAACTGCAAGATTTATCTTACAGAAAAAGCAAAGGAGAAGCTTGGTGAAGCTTCAGGTATTCTCATGATCGATCTTAACTTGTCTTATAGAGAAACAACATCTTGGGTATTAGATACTGGATGTGTTTCTCATATTTGCAATAACTTGCAAGTGCTAACAAGTAAAAGAAGATTGAACCACGGAGATGTGGATCTGAGGCTCGGGAATGGAGCAAAAGTTGCTGCGTTAGCTGTGGGGACAGCAAGACTTCAGATGCCGTCAGGAGACTCATTGGAACTGATAGATTGTTATTATGTTCCGACCATTATTAGGAATATCATATCTATTTCATGTTTAGATAGACAAAGATATTCTATGAAACTAGAGAATAAAGGTTGTTCCATTTATCATGGAGACAAATTGTTTGCTTCCGGATATTTATTGAATGGATTATATTTACTTGATATTTCATATGATATTTGTCTGGTAAATAAATCTCTTGAACGCTTAGATAAGGATGTGAATAAATCGTACCTATGGCATTGTAGGCTAGGTCATATAAATGAGAACAGGATCATAAGGTTGCAAAAGAATGGATATCTTGATCCATTTGATTATGAATCATTTGCAACCTGTGAAGCTTGTCTCATGGGAAAAATGACCAAAGCTCCATTCTCAGGACATGGAGATAGAGCTAAGGACTTATTGGAACTAATACATAGTGATGTATGTGGTCCAATGTCCACTCATGCCATGGGTGGTTACTCATACTTTGTTTCATTTACAGATGATTTCTCAAGATATGGCTACATATATTTAATGAAATATAAGTCAGAAGTCTTTGAGAAATTTAAAGAGTTTAAAAACGAAGTTGAGAACCAGACTGGAAAGAGTATCAAAACTCTTCGATCAGATCGATGGGGTGAATACTTAAGTACAGATTTCACACAATATCTTAAGGATAATGGTATTTTGTCTCAGTGGACTCCTCCCTATACACCACAATTAAATGGTGTATCGGAAATGAGAAATCGTACTCTATTAGATATGGTACGATCAATGATGAGTTATGCCAAACTTTCAATCTCTTTATGGGGATATACACTGTTGACTGCTGCATATATGTTGAATAAAGTTCCGAGTAAGTCAGTACCTTCCACTCCATATGAGATATGGAAAGGAAAGAAACCAGACTTTAAGCATGTTAGAGTCTGGGGTTGTCCTGCACATGTCAAAAGACATGATCCAGACAAACTGGATTCCAGGACAGAGAAATGTAGATTTGTGGGATATCCAAAAGAGACTTTTGGATATTACTTTTATCAGCCCAGCGATCAAAGGGTGTTTGTTGCAAAAAGAGTTATCTTCTTAGAGAAAGAATATCTTTCAAAAGAAGACAGTGGGAGCAAGATAGAACAAGAAGAAATTCTAGACTCACAAATCAACACTAGTTCATCTACTGAACCAATGACTCAAGAACTTGTTCAAGACGATACACAAAAGGTTCGCAGATCAGGTAGAGTGCCTAAGCCACCTGAAAGATATGTTGGACATATCGATGATGGCAAACCAAAAGTGCACTTAAATGAGGATGATGATCCTCAAACCTACCAAGAAGCCATAAATAGTCAAGAATCAGAAAAATGGCAAGAGGCAATGAATTCTGAAATTCAGTCCATGTATGCCAACCATGTTTGGAACTTGGTTGATCTGCCAGAAGGTATATTACCTATTGGCAGTAAATGGATCTTTAAAAGAAAGATCGAGGCAGATGGACAGATTGACACATACAAGGCAAGGCTGGTAGCAAAAGGATATCGTCAAAGGCATGGCATTGACTATGACGAAACCTTTTCTCCAGTTGCCATGATTAAGTCAATCAGAATACTTCTTGCTATCGTTGTATTCTATGATTATGAAATATGGCAAATGGATATGAAAACAACATTCCTTAACGGGAACCTTCAAGAAGAGGTGTATATGATACAACCTGAAGGATTCACTTCCAAAGAGCATTCAAGCAAGGTATGCAAGCTGCAAAGATCTATTTATGGATTAAAGTAGGCATCCCGAACTTGGAACTTAAGATTTGATGAAGCAATCAAATCTTATGACTTCATTAAGAATGAAGATGAACCTTGTGTACACAAAAAGGGTAGTGGGAGCGCAGTTACCTTTTTGGTACTTTACGTTGATGACATTCTACTCATTGGGAATGATGTAGGAATGTTGTCATCAGTAAAGACTTGGTTATCCAAAAACTTCTCCATGAAAGATTTGGGAGAAGCATCCTATATTATGGGAATAAGGATCTATAAAGATAGGTCCAAAAGGATGCTTGGCTTGTCCCAATCTATGTACATAGATACCATAGTCAAAAGGTTTGGCATAGAAAATTTCAAGAGAGGCCTCGTTCCAATGAGGCATGGAATTTATCTCTCTAAAGAAATGTCTCCCAAGACACCTGAAGAGATAGCGTACATGGATAGAGTTCCTTATGCCTCGGCAATAGAATCTATCATGTATGCAATGCTATGTACTAGGCTTGATGTGGCACACCCACTAAGTGTCACTAGTAGATATCAGGCTGATCCAAGTGAGGAACACTAGAAGGCGATGAAATGCATCCTTAGATACTTGAGAAGGACTAAGGATCTATTTCTCGTCTATGGAGGAAACGACTTGGAACTTCAAGGATTTACTGACTCGAGTTTCCAGTCAGATATGGATGACAGCAAATCCATGTCTGGATTTGTGTTCATGTTAAATGGAGGTGCAGTAAGTTGGAAGAGTTCCAAACAAGAAACAACTGCAGATTCGACGACCGAAGCAGAATACATTGCTGCAGCTGAAGCGGCCAAGGAGGCGGTTTGGATGAAGAAGTTCATCTCGGCACTTGGAGTAGTTCCAAGCATTTCAGATACTGTTCCATTATTGTGTGACAACAATGGGGCAATAGCTCAAGCGAAGGAGCCAAGATCACATCAGAAGTCAAAGCACATTCTGAGACGATTTAATCTGATTCGTGAGATCATCGCCCGAGGAAATATAGTAGTTGAGAAAGTCTCATCTGAAGATAATGTAGCAGATCCCTTGACTAAGGCATTGTCTCAAAACAATTTAGAACGTCACCTTAAGTCTATGGGACTTAGACACATGGGTGATTGGCTATAGTCCAAGTGGGAGAATGTTAGAATTGGGTGGCCTCAAAGCCAATCATTGTATATTTTAGTTCAAATTATTAATAAAGGCAATCATTTCTTCATTTAATAGTTCTCGCAAATTAACTATCATAATGAAGGTCCATAGACAAATGTATGGGATATTAAATCATGATGAGATCATGATAGTGAGATCAATATCCTCAGTCAATTGTCTTAAACAGTTCTCGATCATAGGATATTTGAGATGGACATTAAATATCCGATAAGATCGACACAAGTTATGTCTGCTCATGTGATGAGGGTGAATGATCTCACATTCACTCGTGTGGTGACACTAAGACAAACAAGTGGGTACTCATTAAAGAATGAGTTCACTGAACATACCAAAATAAGAATTCCTGGATGGTAATTATACCTATTAGTCAACCAGGGAATTCAATCGTTGCAGTAGCACAGTTGGTCCTTTGACCTGAGTCACCAATGATACCTTGTTTGTGGACCATTGTATCTTGATTCTCTGACTTGTGGACTTTAACCATTAAGTCCACCATAATCGGTCTTTCAGATACAGTGGAAAGCTTGCGAAGGTAATTGAGTGAACAACAAGGGATCACTCACTCTTGGTATAACACTGGAGAGAGAATGTCCTATGGATGTGTACACAGAAATCCCTGGCCAGGGTCAAATGAAAGAGATATCTTTCTAGATATTAACTGTGTACTGGAATCCATCTGGATAATGCGATAGAGGGTTTGACTATAAAACCATACCCTTGCGTTATTGGGACATTGCATGAGTGAAGGATTATATCTGTGCGGTATCTGCAGACGGAAAGGTTCAATTAAAGGGAACAGTGTAACGACCCGCCATCCTATGACCGGAGACCCGGTCACTAAATGGATATCGGCCCATTAACTGCGGGTTCACACCCGGATCTCACACAACACGTCTGGAGGAGTAAGTGCTAAACAAGGCTAAATATAACAATCACACGGACTACAAAGGTAAGCAAGTGCGCAGGAAGGAAAATAACAATGTCCGTATACAGTCCAACAATAATTACATGTCCAACAATTAAATAAGTATAGGCAGAAGGAAGTACAACAACATCCGGGCATACCCCGGAACTAAGACAGCTGCTGGTCCGCACACCAAGGAGACACCACGCTACCGCTCGCCTCGAGGTCCACACCTGAAACCGCAGGGAGTGAGCCACACCAGAATTGGGCTCAGTAGGGATCATCCGATCCCTTGCCTCCCACTCACACACCCACAAGTGTAACAACAGAAATACATGGCAATTTAAGTAAAGCAGTAAACATAGCACCCAACTCTGATATGAAACGTACGATAAGCAGTGTAGCAAGAACCATTCTAAGTAACCCGAAGAACCCAACACAGAGTCACGACTCACAGACAAAGT
Source organism: Zantedeschia hybrid cultivar (assembly GCA_030544215.1). Lineage (NCBI taxonomy): Eukaryota > Viridiplantae > Streptophyta > Magnoliopsida > Alismatales > Araceae > Zantedeschia > Zantedeschia hybrid cultivar. Next base: position 51,070,553 of record JARZZO010000014.1, read on the forward strand.
CCACGAAGCGACTGAACCACACTGTCGACCTAAGTCAAACGTCGCCTGCCCAACACTACCACCACAGCTCATGCCTGTCCACCCCTACAGTGTTCCGGGGCACCGTAGGGTGAGGCAGTGAGTCAAACTAGGACTAGCTGGAACCAGTGTACCGCCACTGCCAGCTACGTGTGCACACAAGCAGTCTAGACTACTGTCCTACCGTCCGGATTGCCTCCACGCTAGGCCTCAGCGCTTCAGGAGGGCCCTGGGGACCGGCGAACTCCCGTCAAGCCGAAGCTACAGGAACTACCCACAAACCCAACTCTCCCGGGCTGCGTCAGGCCAAAGGGCTAAGGGTACCACTCGTAACCTTGATCAAAGGTCACATCATGCCCAATGGCTAAAGGGTAAACCAACTCCCACCAGTACCACAACCTGCTCTACAGCAAGAAACACGCCGGAAGCTGTCACGACGAACAGGGAAACCCCGACCTGCTGAGGACAAACAGCGACCCCTCGGATAGCACACCGGCTATTCCGGCCCGTCGGGCTCAAGGCGATCCTGCTTCCCTCAGCCAAAGGTAAAGCACACATGTACCCCTTCTCACCGGTACAGCTCACAGACACCATGACCCTGTCCCCATCGGTCAATGGTGACAAACGTAAACCACAGTTATTCCGATCCACATTCGCATAACACAACCACACATATAACATGATTCCATTCGCACGGTAAACCTCCGTCTCAGTATATAGTTAAAGCGCACACACACACACACACACACACACACACAGGTGATGCAATTTCACTCATGCAGAGGTCCTCCGTCTCAGTATACAACCCAAAGCATGCATTTGAACCATCCCACCGTGAAACACGCATGAGATAACAGAATTAAAGCATTCCTGTCTTGAATCGAGTCGACCTAGGTCGACGCCATTCAAGATCCTCAGACAGGTTTATTAAAAGACAGATTATCCCTTAAAACGCGTCCACCAGTAAAGCCGCCATTTAAAAACGCGTCAGGGTCGCCAGACGCCATTCAACCTAGAAATCCAGATTGCAGAACCCTTAAACGGGGGCATTTCCTGCCTAAATGGCGTCATGATGGCCCGACGTCCTTCTGAAAGGCGTCGTCCATCCATGACGTCATTTAGCGCAGAACCCCTAACTCAGGAAACCTCGAACAGGGAGGTTTCTGCCCTAAAACGCGTCGTACTGGCCAGACGTCTTTCGGAAAGGCGTCGACCAGGCACGACGCCATTTAGCGCCAGAAACCAGGTTTCCTGGTTCAACCCGAGGGTCTCACCCTTGAACCCCAAGTACCCCGAAAAGCCCCAAAACCAAAAGGGGGAAGATAAGAACGTCAAGCACCACGATCATGCTATGAAACCACGTCCACAAAACACCGCCATTCCCACAAGGAATCCCCCTAAACATGCTCAATCTAATCCCAAACACGCCACATCACGCCAAGAAGCAAACGAGCACACATGCAAAGTTTCGTCCCCCTACCGGTTCTTGAACTCCGCCAAGCTCCGTGCCGCCGTCCCGCCGCACCGCACACCGCCGCCGGTACCCTCGAGGACGCCGCCACTCCGCCGGGACGTCGGCCGCCGTCCGGAGAGTGGAACACCGCGAAGGAAGTGGTGGAGGTAGAGGTGAGAGGTAAGGTGGTGTTGGAGTGGTGGAAGAGGAAGAAGAGGAAGGGAAAGGGAAGAAGAGCGTCGGAGAGGCGGAGAGAGCGAAGAGAGAGAGAGTGAAGGCGAGAATGAGGGAAAGAAGGGAAGGCTCGCGGGGTCAACCAGAATCTCGCTAAAACGCGTCGATGGAGGCAGACGCCTATCAGTCTGACAGGACGGCCGTACTGACAACGGTCTGAAACGCGTCGCCCACCGTGGACGCCATTCAGACGACAGGACAGGCCGTACTGACAACGCTCTGGCGCCGCACCCTGACACCGCAGAGGTCACAGTCTGAATCGCGTCGACCAAGCACGACACCGTTCAGATGATGTGACCGGGGCCGTACCATCGCGGCCCGAAACCCGCCCACGTGGCGCATACGTGGCACAACAACCTGCAAACCTAAATGGCGTCCACACAACCTGACGCCTTTTGAAAGGCGTCGAGCAGTGTTGACGCCATTCAGCCAGGAATCTCAAGACCCCTCGTAGGGTCCAAACCAAGGGATCCGACCCGAACCCGACCCGAAAACGGAACCCGAAATCTCAGTCCTTACAATCTCCCCCCCTTAAAAGAATTTCGTCCTCGAAATTTGCAACCTGCACAATGCTCAACTTGGCTAACCCACACATGCCGACACACACCAATAACAACAATCATTCTCACCAATCACCCACACAGGGTTCCAACATATTCATGCCAAGCTAACTAAGATTCTCAATTCTGACAAGAGCTGATAGATTAAAACAACCATACATTAACAAGGCACAAATTACAAAACCGATTTCTCCACCATCCCGAATACAAACAAGTGCCACACGAGTTCACAACCACCTCTGAAAAGACAAAATAAAAGTGCTCTCCTAGCACAACCCCTCGGACCTCCACAAGGAAACGCGACTCCAATCTTCACTAACCGCTCGGTCCCTGACCTGCCTGGTTCTTCTGGGGACAATTCCTCGCGAGATGTCCCTTCCGACCACAAGCGAAACAGATACCAGTGATCAAGGGACATATCCGGTTGCCATGAAACCTGCTACATCGGGGACAACGATCTGCAACGCCCCGCCTCTCCTCCTGCTGCCAGCCGACCTCTGTCTCCATCTGCTGAACCGAACCATCCTCCTCCTCACCATAAGGTACCTCCCGGAACTCGACCTCGAAGGAACTCGGATCACCTGACGAAAAAGCTGTCGATCTATCCCTGCTCTGCTGCTTCCCCTATGCCGAATGCTCCGATTCCCTCGCCGTGTGTTGGAACTGCATCTCCACTGCTGCCGCGCACTGAACCGCTGATGCCAAATCCCTACAACAATGGGCCGCCACAAACTCTCTCAGATCATGCCGAAGTCCATCCACAAATTTCTCTGTCCTCAGATCCTCACGCTCTGATATGTGAGGGGAAAATCTTCCCAGAGCTACAAATTTCATTTGATACTCTAGGACGGACAAATCATCCTGCACCAATTCCATAAACTCCCTTTCCATGGCCCTACGAACGTGCCTCGGGAAGTACTGTCCACTAAACTCTCTCACGAAGCCTTCCCAAGGAATCTCTCTCAAAGGCCTATCTGGAAACATCAACCCCTTAATGGTAACCCACCAATCGTAAGCATCGCCCTTTAGCAAGTAGGTTGCCAACAAGGTCTTATCACTTTCCGCACATTCTAGGACATCAAACACCTTCTCCACCTCCTTAACCCACTGAGCTGCCGCATCTGGAACAGGTTGACCCGTGAAAGAAGGGGGTTTCAGCTTCAAGAATCGCTCCACCACCGTGGATTGGCCACCTCGGGAACTGGACCCCTCACTTCCATCTCCCTGCTGATATCTAGACATAGCCCCAATCATAGCTTCCATAAAGCGATCCACATTATGGCCTTCTTCCCTCGAACCACCACCATCTGCTCTCGCACCCCGAGCCACTGGAGCTCTCCGCTTCGGCGCCATCTCTGCTCCACAACACGCAAATCGAACCAAAACACGTCAAATCCTAACGATCTACACCAGCAGCCATCGCCTGTACAGGCTCGCACTTATTGTTGGACTATAATATCTAACCCAGTTTATCACATACTCGACCAGACTGAGCTCTGATACCAACTGTAACGACCCGCCATCCTATGACCGGAGACCCGGTCACTAAATGGATGTCGGCCCATTAACTGCGGGTTCACACCCGGATCTCACACAACACGTCTGGAGGAGTAAGTGCTAAACAAGGCTAAATATAACAATCACACGGACTACAAAAGTAAGCAAGTGCGCAGGAAGGAAAATAATAATGTCCGTATACAGTCCAACAATAATTACATGTCCAACAATTAAATAAGTACAGGCAGAAGGAAGTACAACAACATCGGGGCATACCCCGGAATTAAGACAACTGCTGGTCCGCACACCAAGGAGACACCACGCTACCGCTCGCCTCGAGGTCCACACCTGAAACCGCAGGGAGTGAGCCACACCAGAATTGGGCTCAGTAGGGATCATCCGATCCCTTGCCTCCCACTCACACACCCACAAGTGTAACAACAGAAATACATGGCAATTTAAGTAAAGCAGTAAACATAGCACCCAACTCTGATATGAAACGTACGATAAGCAGTGTAGCAAGAACCATTCTAAGTAACCCGAAAAACCCAACACAGAGTCACGACTCACAGACAAAGTCCACGAAGCGACTGAACCACACTGTCGACCGAAGTCAAACGTCGCCTGCCCAACACTACCACCACAGCTCACGCCTGTCCACCCCTACAGTGTTCCGGGGCACTGTAGGGTGAGGCAGTGAGTCAAACTAGGACTAGCTGGGACCAGTGTACCGCCACTGCCAGCTACGTGTGCACACAAGCAGTCTAGACTACTGTCCTACCGTCCGGATTGCCTCCACGCTAGGCCTCAGCGCTTCAGGAGGGCCCTGGGGACCGACGAACCCCCGTCAAGCCGAAGTTACAGGAACTACCCACAAACCCAACTCTCCCGGGCTGCGTCAAGCCAAAGGGCTAAGGGTACCACTCGTAACCTTGATCAAAGGTCACATCATGCCCAATGGCTAAAGGGTAAACCAACTCCCACCAGTACCACAACCAGCTCCACAGCAAGAAACACGCCGGAAGTTGTCACGACGAACAGGGAAACCCCGACCCGCTGAGGACAAACAGCGACCCCTCGGATAGCACACCGGCTATTCCGGCCCGTCGGGCTCAAGGCGATCCTGCTTCCCTCAGCCAAAGGTAAAGCACACATGTACCCCTTCTCTCCGGTACAGCTCACAGACACCATGACCCTGTCCCCATCGGTCCATGGTGACAAACGTAAACCACAGTTATTCCGATCCACATTCGCATAACACAACCACACATATAACATGATTCCATTCGCACGGTAAACCTCCGTCTCAGTATATAGTTAAAGCGCGCACACACACACACACACACACACACACACACAGGTGATGCAATTTCACTCATGCAAAAGTCCTCCGTCTCAGTATACAACCCAAAGCATGCATTTGAACCATCCCACCGTGAAACACGCATGAGATAACAGAATTAAAGCATTCCTGTCTTGAATCGCGTCGACCTAGGTCGACGCCATTCAAGAGCCTCAGACAGGTTTATAAAAAGACAGATTATCCCTTAAAACGCGTCCACCAGTAAAGCCGCCATTTAAAAATGCGTCAGGGTCGCCAGACGCCATTCAACCCAGAAATCCATATTGCAGAACCCTTAAACGGGGGCATTTCCTACCTAAATGGCGTCATGATGGCCCGACGTCCTTCTGAAAGGCGTCGTCCATCCATGACGTCATTTAGCGCAGAACCCCTAACTCAGGAAACCTCGAACAGGGAGGTTTCTGCCCTAAAACGCGTCGTACTGGCCAGACGTCTTTCGGAAAGGCGTCGACCAGGCACGACGCCATTTAGCGCCAGAAACCAGGTTTCCTGGTTCAACCCGAGGGTCTCACCCTTGAACCCCAAGTACCCCGAAAAGCCCCAAAACCAAAAGGGAGAAGATGAGAACGTCAAGCACCACGATCATGCTATGAAACCACGTCCACAAAACACCGCCATTCCCCCAAGGAATCCCCCTAAACATGCTCAATCTAACCCCAAACACGCCACATCACGCCAAGAAGCAAACGAGCACACATGCAAAGTTTCGTCCCCCTACCGGTTCTTGAACTCCGCCAAGCTCCGTGCCGCCGTCCCGCCGCACCGCACACCGCCGCCGGTACCCTCGAGGACGCCGCCACTCCGCCGGGACGTCGGCCGCTGTCCGGAGAGTGGAACACCGCGAAGGAAGTGGGGGAGGTAGAGGTGAGAGGTAAGGTGGTGTTGGAGTGGTGGAAGAGGAAGAAGAGGAAGGGAAAGGGAAGAAGAGCGTCGGAGAGGGCGGAGAGAGCGAAGAGAGAGAGAGTGAAGGCGAGAATGAGGGAAAGAAGGGAAGGCTCGCGGGGTCAACCAGAATCCCGCTAAAACGCGTCGATCGAGGCAGACGCCTATCAGTCTGACAGGACTGCCGTACTGACAACGGTCTGAAACGCGTCGCCCACCGTGGACGCCATTCAGACGACAGGACAGGCCGTACTGACAACGCTCTGGCGCCGCACCCTGACACCGCAGAGGTCACAGTCTGAATCGCGTTGACCAAGCACGACGCCGTTCAGATGATGTGACCGGGGCCGTACCCTCGCGGCCCGAAACCCGCCCACGTGGCGCACACGTGGCACAACAACCTGCAAACCTAAATGGCGTCCACACAACCTGACGCCTTTTGAAAGGCGTCGAGCAGTGTTGACGCCATTCAGCCAGGAATCTCAAGACCCCTCGTAGGGTCCAAACCAAGGGATCCGACCCGAACCCGACCCGAAAACGGAACCCGAAATCTCAGTCCTTACAAACAGTATCCCTTATATCTTCTGGGATCATGAGGTAGTGTTTGGTGCTGTTCATGATCAGAAGGCCAAGTTATTTGATCACCATATGATAATTCACTTGTTTATTAAATTAATCATTTAACATATGATGTTTAAATGTTAATTAATAAATATTAAACTCAAAAAACAGTTCTAAGTTTAATGGGCCTACAACCGGACTGATATACGGGCCTAGAGGGTCACACACATAAGAGTTCTCGTCAGACGGTAAGAGACGTTAAATTTCATACTTATCTGGGCTTTTATGAAAAGCCGCAGGATAAACATGAAGATTTAATGGAGAATTATCCAAGGCCAAACTCTTGGATAATCATGAGGATTAATCCTTGTGCTTATCCTTATTTCTATATAAGGAGGGTCAAAGGGAAGAGGTAAAAAGTTGGTTGGACGAATTTTTCACCCAGATTCTCTTTCTCCTCTCTCTCTCTCCTTCTTTCTCTCTTAGAGTGGATCTATCTCTCTCCGCGCATGGTGGATTCAAGATATGGTCGGAGCACTCAAGTCGAGGAGGAAATCGCGTCTGCTGCGGGAACTCGTGTGGATACCTCTAGAGATCGTGCGCGTGTGCGATTACCGAGTCGGCATCATCCACGGGAGATTCGAAACCCCTTAAAGGTGAAGAACCGTTCTTCCCGCATTTATTTTAATGTCCGTTTTACGACCCCAGCAACCGATACAAGGGAATCGATCTTATTTTCCACTGCGTTCATGGCGATTCCTTACATATTATGCCTCACTTTCTCCGGCCTATAGCCTAGGCCGTTGCCAGATATCCTTCTCTTATCTGTCACTGGTTTAGTTCTTCCTTGCAACCGAGTGCCCAAACCCTTTCCAGGTTGATATCCTACCTTCAGTATGATGTTCCAGCCTGGGGTATTCATAGACGTCCCCCACTTCATGGCATCGATCGGGTAAGATGTAGGCATGATATGCTTAAAAGGGTCTACCGAAAGGATGTAGGTTTGGCATAAAGAGATGGCTGGCCTTTGAGCGGTCAGAAGGACTGGATTTGGACTTATATTCAGCAAGTGGGTTGCAGCAAGGATAGGCATACTAGTGACTTTGATGTTACGTCCTTTGTAAGGGAACTTGAGGCATTGGTGGTTCGTTGATGGAATCGCCTCAAGTGACTTGATGTAAGGACGACCGAGTATGCCTTTCAGTGAAGGGTCGATCTCGAGAATATGAAATTCAACCTCAGCATGGCAAGCAGGGCCTAACTCTACCTTCATATAGACCATGCCCAGAGGGGAACAAGTAGAGTTATCATAGGATGTGACAGAAATGGGAGAAGGAAACCATTTTTATTTCAGGACTCCACAGAGCTCTAGTCTTCGTGGTGGTAACACATTGATAGATGCCCTGGTATCTACTAGACATGTATCCCCAACTTTTCTACATATGTTGACAGTTATACTTAACGCCATGCTCCTTGCTGCCAACGGTGCCAGTTCATAAGTATGGAAGGATATAAAGGTTGATCCCCCTGAGGGACCAACAATTCAATGATCTTTTATACTGGCACGTCTTCACTGATCATTACCCGTTGTAGGTAGTCCATCAGGACTTCTTGATGGATCTTGGATCTCTTGATCAACTATAATATAGAAATTTGTGCCGGTGTTCTATCCAGCTGTTTCAGCAAATCATAGTAAGTACCAGGTGTGCTCTCTTCATTATGGACCTCTTCTATCGGCTGTGATGGGCCATCTCGCACCGTAGACTAGGGGAACACCTTCTTGAATATCCGACCGCTTTGGAGTGCATGTTCTTTAATAGTGGAAGGTACATGCGTTATCTTGAGCACTGCCATGTTGAGGAGTGGTCCGGAGGGTGTAGTGGTTTGGTAAACGGGTGTTGGTGGGTTATTTGATGGAGGTAAGGGAACTCGGATGAGTGGTTTGGAGGATTGTAGGTGTGGATAAACGGGTGATGGTGACGGATTATTGTGGAGGTACTGTCCGGATGAGCGGTTTAGAGGGTTGTATAGTACCGGAGTGAGTGGTTGTTGTAGGTGATGTAGGGAATGGTATACGGAGTAATGGTTTAGATGGCATGAGGGGTGTATAGTTGATTTGCAGAGGGTCTTTTTGGTGAAGATATGGTGGTAGAGGGTGTAATGGGTTTAATGGTGATGGGTTGTGGTTTGGGTATGCGGAGTATGTGGCGACATGGTTGCTCAGCAGTGCTTGATACATGACTTGTTGAATAGATAGAGGAAGAATCCTCTACTTTCCACTGTTGCCCTCTATTAGCCTAAGACTGGCTACCCGTCAAAATGAGGGTGATCTGGTTTTGATGTTCCGGCAGTAGGTTCTGCGTTATGCCTATATTCTGTGGTGCTGCTTGTTGTACCGGTGCTCTCTGGATTGGCTGCTGCTGCTGCGGTGGCTGTGGTTGATGCTGCTGTTGCTGAGGTCTTCTCGCCTTTAAGGCGGCTATGTACTTCTTCATCTCCTCCCAATCAATCCCTCCTTGATCATTGAGATCATGAATGTAATCCCGAAAGTGGAAACAAGCATCTATTGTGTGTCCCGGTTGACGATGGAACACACAGTAACGGGACATGTCAACATTTGGTGGCCAAACGGCCCTTTCCTTCGGCAACACGAAGGCATTGGCAGCTATAAGGGCGTTGAATATATCCGTGAGGGATTATGGTAATTGGGGGTATACCGACCTCCTAGGGCTAGGAGGTTTCCTCTGTTGTGTATAGTCATTAGGAGGAGGAACATGAGTATATTTCGGCTGTTGTCGAGGTGGGTTGTATACTTACTGAGGGGGATGTTGCAGTGCTGACTGAAGCTGCTGAGGAGGAGGCCTGTAACCTAGTTGGTTTTAAGGCCTCGGTGACTGATATTGTTGCTAATTCCTCATAAATTGGGGCTGATTATTATTCATTATACTGACCTGTTCATGAGACAGCATACTCTCGGTAGTTGGACCCATAGAAGAAGAGTTGGGGATAATAGCCTTCCGAGGTGGAGGTCTATTGGGTCAATGAGGATCGAAGACACTAGCAAAGGTGGAGTCTTTGAATGCGTTTTGAGCATAACGCCCTCTTTCATACAAATCTGTCATGGTGGTCAAGTTATTTAGTGTCAACACTAGCTTGTACTGTGGGGTGGCGTTGGCAACCATCATCTTTACCAATTCTTGTTCGGACAGGTGATCTCTAATCTTTTTAGTCATCCCTCGCCACCTATCGGTGAACACTATGAAGTCTTCATCCGGCTTCATCTTCTCATTGAATAAGTCAGTAATGGACAAGGTAGGTGCCACCCTGTCTTTGTATCTTTGTAGGAACCTCTTTGACACAATGTCGAAGTTCTCCACCTCACTTCGGTCTAAAGAGAAGAACCACTCCAAGACTAATCCCTCCAATGATCTTCTAAAGAGGAAAGCCAGTGCTTTTTTATCATGCTGCCAAAATGATGATTCATATAGGAATTCTTTGATATGAAGGAAAGGATTTCCTATGTCGTTGTACTTTCTGTAGACTGGCATTTCAGAAGGCAAGAGATGGAATACTGGCAAATCAGGGTCAGAGAATTTGGGAGCGGCCTTGTTGTCTATATTCTTTTCAAGATTCTTGAACCGCTCATCTATCTGGGAAAATTTATGAAGTAGGAGTTGGGTGGTAGAATCTGCTGGTGGAGGTGGTGGCTTTTGAAAAGACTGCCTTCGGGAATAAGCAGGGATGCGAGGATAGTGAGGTTGTAAACTGGCGGCGTTCACACTGTGCCCGAAGGCATTCTGATAAATTGGGGTTTGCGGCTTGACAGGATGCCGTGAACCAGATTGTTGAGGGCTTGTGTGCCGTTGAGTGAAAATATGAAGGCCTTCTATGGCCTGAGTAGGAGCTTGGTAAGCAGAAGGGTGAACCGAGGGACTTGGCTCAGAAGGATGCAGAGGAGTTTTTCCTTTTATAATGGATTAGATGGCGTCAAATTAACAAGGATCCACATGATTAGACAAAGCTCCCATGAGGGTAGCGAGGTCAGAAGGATGATTAGCAAAGGGCCCAGCTTGGTCTTGGGCTCTTTCAAAGGTAGGATTGGAGATGACATGGACACGTGACTGATCGCCCAAATCCGGATGGTATTGATCATAAATTGAATCATCCTGAAACTGAGGGGCATGAGCATCTCCCTCGTGTATGGTTTGGAATTGGTCAAGATAACCAGAGATATAGGTGTCTCTTTCATCTTCAGAATAAGGTGCACCATGAACTTGAGGGGTATAAGCATCTCCCTCGTACTCGACCAGATCTTCTTATTCAAAAGTAACCATGCTGATGGTTCTACTTGAACGTAGCATCATTGTGTTGAAATGACAATTATTTCAATCAAGTTGGCACAGATTAACAACCAAATATATGCTTACGCTATTTTGAGAGTTACTTGTTGGGTTAATTGGATTTTTAAACTCAAGTTCTCTCAGTGGGTAGGATCCTAATTTCAATTCAATTTTCGCCGTTATGCTCTACGACTTCACTCACAACGGTATGAATAAACTATCTAGGACTTTAAATGGAACAACCGGCCCGATGAACAAAGATGATTTCCTTACTTTTGGGGACTTACGGAGGTCTTAACATCAACCACTCTAATCTAACCGAGGGATCGACCCAGTCAGAGAGAGGTGAGGATGCTAAGAAAGGTGCTCCTATAGAAGGGGGGTGAGCCCCGATGCAAATGACCTGTAGCCTGGATGGCCTCTAATGTAGAATAAGTAAATATAGGTAGCAAGGAAATCAATGATCCGAGTGTTAGTGACCAGCAGGAAACAGAGCTTGAATTGCGTCGTTGTTCACATACGCTATTTAAGATAGTAGCCCCTCCTGTTCACAGCGGCTCGGGCAGCAAGAGAGATAAAAGGGGCATTAAATCGAGTCTTCCAAGGGCGACACGCTTAATAAAACGTGTCGCTCTGTGCAGACGCGCTTTGGGTCCCGAAAGCCACAAACAGACAGCAAAATCAGGGGCAATCTCCTCTCCAAATAATAGGATGGATAATAGATCAACTTCTCATGCGACAACAGTTAAATATATAGGTTAATCATGCGACATCATGGATATTAATTCAAACAAAACACACTTTCCCATACTACTTCTCAAGGCAATCATGGGAGGGCAAGATTTTGCCAAAGGGGATGTACACGAGGTGTACGTGGGGATAAGGATCAAATAGCCAACCAACAAATCATCAAACGTGCTCGAGGGACACAAGTGGTGCACCGAGGGTGCCCAATGGAAATAACAAGAGTAAATAAAAAGAAACGGCAAGACAAGTCCCATCGTGATCGCCAAAAAGCTATAGTGCTCAAAAAGGGTGTGTGTTCATCATGTTATCATGTGTTTACTATGATTAACAATATGAAAGAAATTGTGATCGCCAGAAATCGAGGGTTTCAAAGGAAAAGTGATCGCTTACTAACCTTGTAAATTGGGAAAGTGTGGGGTTCTTTTGTTCCTCTCTTTCTGCTGGTCAAAAGAAAAGAGCCTTCTTTCCTTTTTTACTCTTGTTATTTGGTGTGTTTCTCCTTCTTTCCAAACTCCAAACTTTCTTCTAAGTCTCCTTCAAACCTTGCAAGAAAGATCGAAAACAAAAGAAAACAAATAGATTAGAACTAAAGAGAGATAGTATCTATTCTATCTAACAAAATTATCATACAACTAAACAAAATAACTCACTTGTTTTGTATTCTTTTAAACCCCTAAAAGATGTATAGGCATGGAAAAGATGAAGTGAATGTGTGTGATGAAGTGATGCAAATGAAGAACTATATAAAAATATAAATTTAAATTATATGAATCTTATCAAAATTCAATGGAAAAGATCAAGCATAGAGGAAAAGGATGGTCCCTCCACAGCCTTGGTCTTCAATGAGCTTCAAAGAATGAAAAAGATGAAGAAGATCAAACTTCCCTTGTTGTCCACGTTTTTCTTCTTGAGGGCCTTCAAAAACCTTGTAGGAAGCTCCAAATTCTCCAATAGCCAACCCTCTTCAAAGGCCAATGTCTATATGTATTTATAAGAAGTGATTCAAAGGTATTTTGGCCTTCAAAAGGACTCTCCCGCGGCTCGAACTTACCCTGGATGATCATGAAGGGAATTGGAAACCCTTCCAACCTCTAGAACCGGATTATTTAGGCCAAATCATGTTTATCAGGAAACTCCTAAAAGCGTCGTTCAAGGGGGACGCCTTTTAGTTAATTAATGCGGCCAGAATAGAAATAAATTCGGAAAAGGAAATAAAAAACAATTAGGAAACCTAAATCGCGTCTTTCACGCGCGACGTACTTTAGATAACTTAAGAAATTAACTAGAATTAGAAATTGTAAACCTAGGCGGATTAGGACATAATAATGGCGTCATCCATAGGCGATGCTATTAAGTTAATTCCTCCTAAATTTACTAATTTTAATTCTGATTGATTTCTACTATGAATGCAAATGGCGTCGTGCGAGAGCGACGTGATTCAACGAATCTCAAGAGAAAATCAATAAAAATTAATTAATGATTAAACATCAAACCATTATGGGGCATTATCATTGTGACATGAAATTTACTTAATATAATGTCAAAATTAGTGTGTCTGCACCCACCCTTGCAACAGTCAAGTCAATATGAGGAAGAACAATTCAAGCTGATTGAGCAAATAGTCTTGGCCCAACAACAAGCTATTGACAGAATGCAGGCTATGGTTGATTGTTTAACTAATGTCACTTTGAGGATGGACTCCGAACAAGTGCCTAGAAAGCCCATTGAGAATATGGAATCTATCACCTGATTTTGATCAACAACTCAATTCACAAATTCAACTTGATATCTCTCAACCCGAAAATGGCTATATCATGCCTGGTCTTGAAAACAGAGAGAGTCTTAAAGAGTCACATCAGGAGAAATTTGAAAATGCTAGCACTAATCAAACCATAAATATGGAGAACCTTGACACTGACAAACAAGATGTATCAATAACCACACCTGTCAGTCTGGAAGAGAGCTTAAATGATGAAAAGGTGGAAGAGAAAGTGAGTGATCCTTTAGATATTCACCCAGACTTTGAACACTTTCCATTTCCCACAGAGGTTCATCTTGATTTTGAATATTTGTTCTCCCTAATGGATCAGAAAGTGGATAATCTTGAGGAGTTGCATAAAGAGAAAACTCAAGCTATAGACCTGGCTAATCATCACGCAAAACCTATTGAAGGGTAAGTTAGGAGGAGATGATGGGGATGATAAGGAATCTGGTAAGAAACCAAGCATGTGCCGAGCCATAATTCCCTCCCCGAGTGTCAGAGAATCTAAGCCCAATAGCCTTCAAAAGCTGACCCAACTCAAGGAGATGACAAAATTCTTGGGCCACGTCCACATCAACACCATGTTTATCATAGAAATTAAGTGCGTTGTCCTACTCAATTCTTGTGACATTGGATATATCATTCTTCATCAGGGCCTATTGAAACTTGGGACTGGAGTGAACATTCTCTCAATTGATGTCTTTAAGAAATTTGGAATCAGAGAATTAAAGCCCACGTTAAGTGCTTTGAAATTAATTGATCAATTCCTCAAGCAACCACGTGGCATGATCAAAGACACTCTCATTCAGGTGGAAAGGAGCCATGTGCCTGTTGATTTCCTAATCCTTGACACAGAATCACCCTAACATTGAATCAATGCTCCATCATTCTGGGAACTTCTATTATTGGGGATCAAGTCCTTCGATTTAATCAAGGAAAGGAAAAGGGGTATGTGGTTGACATGGCCTATGAATCAAGAAGAACTAATCTATCCTTGACCATGTTGAAACACTCTTTTCTCTGGAGCCTTAATGGTAACACTCTGACTCATCAGTTGCATGTAATATTGATCCCACTCCAACCAACAAAGTTTAAAATGCATGCACTGAAATTTGTGCCGACAGGCATTGGATAGTATGCACATTATGTCTGGCTAAAGACGTTAAACTTACGCTTATTGGAAGGCAACCTAGTATTGTTAGGTTAATTTAATAAGTCATTTTTTTATTTTCTTTATAGGTTTGATAGGCAATTGGCTTAGGTATAATGTGGATGAAAAATCGTTCGCACCCCAGGTTTTATCTCTCCTTCCCTGATTCCTTTTGGTTGTAATTCCTTCATATCTTTTATACCATTGAGGACAATGTCACTTAAGTTGGAGGGAGTAACTATTTTGCACATGATTGTAAAATCTTTTGAAAAAGCTTATGTTTTTCACAGATAAAAATGTTCAAAATTTTTCAAAAATTCCTTTTCACACACCACTTAAGCTTTCATAACATCATACTTTATTAAGGGATCCCTAAACAAATCAATTTTGTGTTAGTCAGTTAGATAAAACTTAAGAAGTTTGAAATATACTCTATAAGGAGCCACAACATGGCTGATTTTCACACACACGGCAACTTAGGGTGAGTGGAAAACCTTGAAAATATGAAATTGTTGGAATTAACCTAAAGGGTAGGGCTACCTATTTTCTTTTTTCTTTGGGTTGAATGAAAAGAAGGTCGGGATTTGTAATAGGGGACTAAACCACTCAAGACCTAAGGAGGCGGTCAGCAAAAATGGATAATTATAAGTATGTAAACCAAAGGACAAATATAAAAAATGCTTTGAAAGAGCCAAAGGAAGGCATGTGACAAAAAGTACGCACCTTCCATCGGACAAATTAAAGAGAGTGACAAAAAGTACGCACTCTCAAAGGCAAATAGCACAATTAAATGAAAAAAACCTGTGCTAATTTAAAAGTCCCTTGCAACAAATTAAGACCAAGTTCCGAAAGTGTTGAGTTGGGGTGAGAGCTGAAAAGCGATTCTTACCGATTGATCATGAAACCTCTTTTTGTTGGGATTTCTCGGTTTCACCGGATCGCTCACGCACGGAAAATAAAAATATTTACAGCGATCCGTTCCCGTTTTGAAATCTAAAATACGATAATCGGATTATCGAAGTTCTCACCGTGTACGGATTTGAATCCGTAACCGTTCGGTTCCGTCGGTGCGACAGCGCAAGCCGCGCAAGCGCCTGGCCTCTAGCGAAGTCCACGCGATCCTCCCCGCGACGGATATCCTAACGTTCCTCGTTCATCGCAGCCCACGAAACCTCCGCCGATCGCCGTAATGATCGCCGCAGTACGCAGACGATTTCTCGTCGAACGGGATTCAGAGAAGCGGCGGAGCATATCTGGATCTGTCTGGGCGCCAGAGAAAGACAGAAACTGAGGAAGGGCGGTTAGGGTTAGCAGCAGCTTGGCCTGCTCAGCCCGTTTCCTATGTTTTATACTAATCGCGCGATTTTTCATAAAAACCCCCGGTTTATATAAAACCCACTTATTTATCCATCGCCTTGAGAATCATATGCGTGTGACCCTCTAGGCCCAAGTACCAGTCCAGTTAATGGCCCAACAAGCCTAGTGACTACTCACTAGCTTTATTAATTAATTAATAACCCTTTATTAATAAATTAATCAATCGAATTGATGTCACACATCGAATTCGACCGGGCCTCCGATCACGTTGGGTGCCAAGCAACACTACGTGAACCCGGAAGGTATTTGGGGTTAAGTAACCCACTCTTGGAACCTTTCCGCCGACAGTTACCACGTGGATATAATCCTTCATTCGTACAATGCTCTCGAGTCAACTCAGGGTATGGCGAGCTGTCAAACCCTAACCGGTCGACTCACTTGGATTGGATGCCGCTGATAAATATCGGAAAACTCCTTTCCCGATATTATCGTCCGCCCTGGCCAGGGACTTTCGCGCATGCTTCCTAGAGCATTCTCCCTCTAAGTACCGAGAGCGAATGATTCCTTATTGACACACAATTCCCTTCGACGATATTCCGCTGTACCCAATCCTTGGTGTATTAGAATCCCGTGGCTAGAGATTCGTAAACCAAGGTCAAAGCACAGAAGTCCACCGCCAAGGTGTCCTTGGTGTCTTAGGTCCAAGGACCATCCACGCAACTGCGACAATAGAATCAAGCTGGTTGACAGTGAGGTACAATACCATCCAGCGATTCAGTCGGATCAGTTCAGTGAACTCATTCTCCAATGAGCACCTACAGATTCGCCTTAGTGTCTCCACACAAGTGACTCATGAGATCAGTCACCCTCATCATATGAGCAGGAGTAATCTGTACTAGTCTAACCGGATATCCGATCTCCTTCTCGGATATCCTCCGACTATGAACAATTAAGAATATGTGTGTTTAAGTGATCAGTCTCATTAGTATGATCTCATCATAATCTGATCACTATAGCACATATTCACGGACTTCATTATGAAACGATAATTAATGCGATTTACACATAATGAATATTATGCCATTATATTAATAAATGAACGAGATTTACATAGTCAGATTGGCTTGTAGGCCACCTAAAACTAACAATCTCCCACTTGGACTAAAGCCAATCACCTTTATACAATAAGCCTAAAGACTCTAGGTGACGCTCAAACACAATTTGAGCCAACGGCTTTGTCAGTGGATCTGCTATATTGTTGACGGATAGAACTCTTTCCACTACTACATCTCCTCTGGATATGATCTCTCTGATAAGGTGAAAGCGCCTCAGAATATGCCTCGATTTCTGATGAGACTGCGGCTCTTTCGCTTGCGCAATCGCTCCATTGTTGTCGCACAACAGTGGAACAGGCTCAAAGATGCTGGGAACGACGCCAAGGTCGGTGATGAATTTCTTCAACCACACTGCTTCCTTGGCGGCTTCAGCTGCAACGATGTACTCAGCTTCAGTCGTCGAATCTGCATTGGTTACTTGCTTGGAACTCTTCCAGCACACTGCCCCTCCGTTCAAAGTAAACGCGAATCTAGATGTAGACCTGCTATCATCTGAATCCGACTGGAAACTCGAGTCAGTAAAGCCTCGTAGTTTCAAGTCACCTCCTCCATAGACAAGGAACATATCCTTAGTTCTTCTCAAGTACTTAAGGATACAATTGACTGCCTTCCAGTGCTCTTGGCCTGGATCAGCCTGAAATATGCTCGTAACACTTAGAGCAAATGCAACATCGGGCCGTGTACATAGCATGGCATACATGATAGATCCTATGGCAGAGGCATAGGGTATTCTATTCATGAATGCCCTCTCATCAGGAGTCTTAGGAGACTGCTCCGTTGCGAGATTAATTCCATATCTCATCGGTATGAAACCTCTCTTGGAATTTTCCATGCCAAACCTTTTGACTATGGTATCTATGTACAAGGATTGGTTCATTCCAAGCATCCTCTTTGATCTATCTCTATAGATCCGTATTCCCAATACATAGTATGCTTCTCCCAAATCCTTCATGGAGAAGTTTTTCGACAGCCAGATCTTTACAGATGACATCATAGCTACATCATTCCCAATGAGTAGTATGTCATCTACGTAAAGAACTAGAAAAGTGACTGCACTCCCACTAGTCTTGTACACACAAGGCTCATCTTCATTCTTAATGAAGTCATAAGACTTGACAGCCTCATCAAATCTTATGTTCCAGTTCCGGGAAGCCTGCTTCAGTCCATAAATGGACCTCTGAAGCTTGCACACTTTATCTGGAGTTTCTTTGGATGTGAAACCTTATGGTTGTATCATATACACCTCCTCCTCATGGTTAACATTGAGGAAGGCAGTCTTCACATCCATCTGCCAGATTTCATAATCAAAATGTGCAGCAATAGCGAGTAGAACTCTGATCGACTTTATCATGGCAACTGGTTAGAAAGTCTCGTCATACTCAATTCCTTGCCTTTGACGATATCCTTTTGCCACCAACCTTGCCTTATAAGTGTCGATCCGTCCATCAGCACCGAACTTTCTTTTAAAGATCCACTTGCAACCGATGGGTACAATACCCTCGGGCAAGTTCTCCAAGTTCCAAACTTGGTTGGTGTACATGGACTGGATTTCTGAGTTCATGGCTTCTTGCCATTTCCCGGCTTCTGGGCCTTCTATGGCCTCCTGGTAGGTTTTCGGATCATTATCCTTATTATATTCCACCATGGACTCATCTTCAGCAATATGTCCCACATATCGTTCGGGTAGTCTAGGTATTCTACCAGATCTGCGAGGCTCATCTGTATGTACCTGAACAGATTCAGGAACTGATATCTCATCTGATGATAATGTAGCTGTTTGGCGATCTGGAACCTCTTCCAGTACTATTTTACTCCCACTGTCCTCCTAGAGAAGGTATTCCTCTTCCAAGAAGACAGCTTTCCTGGCGACAAACACCTTTTGTTCACTAGGATGGTAAAAATAGTATCCAAAGGTTTCCTTTGGATATCCCACAAACCTGCATTTATCAGTTCGTGATTCCAGCTTGTCTGGATCATGCCTCTTTACATGAGCAGGACAACCCCAGACTTTAACATGTTTAAATTCTGGTTTCTTGCCTTTCCATATCTCATATGGAGTAGAGGCCACAGACTTGCTAGGTACTCTGTTCAGTAGGTATGCTGCTGACTCTAAAGCATACCCCCAGAGGGACACTGGTGATCCCGAAAAGCTCATCATGGATCGCACCATGTCCAACAAGGTGCGATTCCTCCTTTCTGATACACCATTCATCTGTGGTGTATATGGAGGGGTTAGCTGAGAAAGAATACCATTATCCTTTAAGAATTGTGTGAAATTAGTACTCAAGCCTCCTCCTCGATCTGATCGAAGAGCATTAATACTCTTTCCAAACTGCTTCTCTACCTCATTCTTGAACTCCTTGAACTTCTCAAAAGCTTCCGACTTGTACTTCATTAAGTACACATAACCGAATCTTGAGAAGTCATCGGTGAACGTGATGAAGTATGAAAAGCCACCTTTGGCTTGGGTGGACATTGGACCACATACATCCGAATGTATTAGTTCCAGAATGTCCTTGGCACGTTCTCCATGTCCAGTAAATGGATATTTCACCATCTTTCCCATAAGGCAGGATTCGCATGTTGCAAACGATTCATAATCGAATGCTGTTAGGTAACCATGCTTGTGCAACTTTTGCAACCTGCTTTCGCCAATGTGCCCAAGTCTACAATGCCACATGTAGGCCTGGTTCACACAATTCTTGATAAGAAATATCTAATAGATATAGACCGTTGACTAAAGATGCCGAAGCTATTGATTTATTACCATAATAAATCGAACAACTTCTATTCTCAATAGTCAGCCTATATCCTATCTTGTCCAAACAAGATATTGATATGATGTTCTTTATTATGCTAGGAACATAATAACAATCTTCTAATAATAAGGTGTCTCCCGATGGAAGTTTGAGGTTTGCTGTCCCAACAGTAATCGCCGCAACTTTTGCGCCGTTTCCTAGCCTCAATTCCACCTCACCTTGTCTCAGCTTACACTTACTTGTCAGTATCTGCACATCATGGCAGATATGAGAAGCACATCCGGTATCTAATACCCAAGATGTGGAATCTCTAACTGATAAGTTGATATCTATCATATAGATATCTGAAGCTTCAGGCAGCTTCACTCTTCCATGAGCTTTATCGTTAAGGGACTCCTTGCAGTTCCTCTTCCAGTGACCATACTGCTTATAGGAGAAGCAGTCACCCTTCACTACTCTTTTACCTTTATCCTTCGATCCTTTATCGTTAGCTATCATCTCTACTTCAGGGGCATCCAATGCCGATTCAGCAGGAGGATCAACTCCAGGGACAAAGTCAATGTGCTCAGATTTGAAGTCATTCTTCAGGTTTCTGAACCAATCTGAGTAGATCAGGTATGTCAAAGGGGCATCATGTATGCCACGGAGTGGGTTATTCGACAACATAATTCCCTACAGGGGATAAGTAAAATCTATTTAGCAGATGTTCAATTATTAAAATTTAAAATAAGACATGGTCTTTTGTTCAAGTTTAACTCCCACTAATTTTCAACGGACTGTATAACCTTCAGTTATACAGAACGGGAGACGCCGACAGTCTCCTAGTGGGGATCAGAATCTCAATGACTTGCACTACAGCCTTGTGGATAGCACAACAAACTGTAATACAATCAGAGAGCACCCAACTCATGGGACTTGCAACTCCTTGCAATATCTGATCATAGCTTCAGTCCCCAGAGATTTAATGGCCTTGTGCATAGCACAACAAACCACTAATTCTGGTCTAAGATAACCATCATTACGCGACGAGCATAGATTTGCATGCAGCCCTTGTGGATAGCACAACAAAGCTACATGGTTCCTCTACCCCGATCTATAGGCATCTAATGCCATAGCCACAGTTTCTCCTCCCAATTAAGCAGGCCTTGTGGATAGCACAACAAACCTGCCTAAAGTGATTTGAATCCTATGACTATAATGATGGTGGACCACGCGGTAAGTTCTTAACTACTCGCGTTACGGCTTAGAGTTTATCTGAGGGTATTTAGATAACTTTTATCTTGGTCTCTCCTAGGTGATAGTATATAGATATATCGTATATATTTACTAAATACTATAACCTGCTTGGATTTATAATCAAAAGAAAAACAATGCATCTCATACATGTCATTAGTGTGGTCATGGATAGCACAGTGGGTTTGACTGGAGCCAACAGTCAAACGCACACACAATCTTATCATAACATTTACATTAGATATCCTGCAATTACATAGGCAAGAGATCTCCATCTTTTCGCCTTCCTGGTTGCAGCTGTGGATCGTCCTCGCTCCTTCCTCGGTTGCCTCGATCATATTACATTTAAATTCTAGAATTTATAAGTAAATTGAAGAAGGCCTTATGGCGAGTATAAGAGAGAGAGGGAGGTAGAAATACATCGGAGTTTGAGAGAGAGAGGTGCGCAGACCTCTATTTATTAACAATTAAAAATCAAACATACATCCACGATCCACACTTGTTAATAATGATTCCAAAACCCATTAATAACCCAATCCAATATTATAAGAAAATAAAATTTAATTTTCAAAACAATTTTGAAATATAAATTTAAAATCTAAACAAATATTAATTGGGTCAAAAAAGGGCTTAATAGGGTTTAAATGGGGATTATAAATAGGACAAAAGGAAAAGGGGTTCAGCCCAGCCATGGGTTCGGACCCTGGCTCAGCCAGGGTCTGGACTAGGGTGCAGCCATGGCTTGGCTGTCCCTGGCCCTAGCCGGGTCCGGCCGAGCCGGTTCGAACCGGCTCGGGACCGGCCCGCCTGGCACCCACCTGCAGACAGCCGATGCCCTAAATGCAGGTGGGCGGCAGCTGGAGTTTCAGGCGGCGCTGGCGGCCGCCCCCCGCCCTGCCCGGCCCCAGCTGGCGATGCCCCGGCGCCGGCGACGTGCCCGGCGCCAGCAGGGCCGCTGGTGACCGTCGATGGGGAGCAGTCCAAGCCCCAAAAACCCTAAAAATATGGTTTTTTCAGGTTTCAAAAAACCCGACTTTGGGCTCGATTTTGCAGCTCTTCAAGGCCACCTTTGCGCCGGTGTGTAGTGGTGACTATCACCAAGAGATCCGGACATCTGGGCCGCCATCCCAACGCTTGGGAATTGCTTACGAAGCCGCCGAAAACACCCCGTTCATCGTCCCACGAAGAACTCCGAAAATCCCAAAATAAAATCCGAAAAATCACAAAAAAATAATCAAATTATTTGTGTTCATCTTATGAACACTATTCCGTCATTTTAATCGGATTAAGCGCATGGAATAACTCAAGAAAAATTAATTTCAGAAACGGAAACGGGACGAGAAACAATGGAACCTGGCTCTGATACCACTGTTGGGATTTCTCGGTTTCTCCGGATCGCTCACGCAGCGGAAAATAAAAATATTTACAGCGATCCGTTCCCGTTTCGAAATCTAAAATACGATAATCGGATTATCGAAGTTCTCACCGTGTGCGGAATCGAATCCGCAACCGTTCGGTTCCGTCGGTGCGACACCGCAAGCCGCGCAAGCGCCCGGCCTCTAGCGAAGTCCAAGCGATCCTCCCCGCGACGGATATCCTCACGTTCCTTGTTATTCACAGCCCACAAAACCTCCGCCGGTCGCCGCAATGATCGCCGCAGTGCGCGGACGATTTCCCGTCGAACGGGATTCGGAGAAGCGGCGGAGCAGATCTGGATCTGTCTGGGCGCCAGAGAAAGACAAAAACTGAGGAGGGGCAGCTAGTGTTAGCAGCACCTTGGCCTGCTCAGCCCGTTCGCTATGTTTTATACTAACCATGCGATTTTTCATAAAAACCCCCGGTTTATATAAAACCCACTTATTTATCCATCGCCTTGAGAATCATGTGCGTGTGACCCTCTAGGCCCAAGTACCAGTCCAGTTAATGGCCCAACAAGCCTAGTGACTCCTCACTAGCTTTATTAATTAATTAATAACCCTTTATTAATCAATTAATCAATCGAATTGATGTCACACATCGAATTCGACCGGGCCTCCGATCACGTTGGGTGCCAAGCAACACTACGTGAACCCGGAAGGTATTTGGGGTTAAGTAACCCACTCTTGGAACCTTTCCGCCGACAGTTACCGCGTGGATATAATCCTTCATTCGTACAATGCTCTCGAGTCAACTCAGGGTATGGCGAGCTGTCAAACCCTAACCGGTCGACTCACTTGGATTGGATGCCGCTGATAAATATCGGAAAACTCCTTTCCCGATATTATTGACCGCCCTGGCCAGGGACTTTCGGGCATCCTTCCTAGACCATTCTCCCTCTAAGTACCGAGAGCGAATGATTCCTTCTTGACACACAATTCCCTTCGACGATATTCCGCTGTACCCAATCCTTGGCGTATTAGAATCCCGTGGCTAGAGATTCGTAAACCAAGGTCAAAGCACAGAAGTCCACCGCCAAGGTGTCCTTGGTGTCTCAGGTCCGAGGACCGTCCACGCAACTGCGACAATAGAATCAAGCTGGTTGACAGTGAGGTACAATACCATCCAGCGATTCAGTCGGATCAGTTCAGTGAACTCATTCTCCAATGAGCACCTACAGATTCGCCTTAGTGTCTCCACACAAGTGACTTATAAGATCAGTCACCCTCATCATATGAGCAGGAGTAATCTGTACTAGTCTAACTGGATATCCGATGTCCTTCTCGGATATCCTCCGACTAGGAACAATTAAGAATATGTGTGTTTAAGTGATCAGTCTCATCAGTATGATCTCATCATAATCTGATCACTATAGCACATATTCACGGACTTCATTATGAAACGATAATTAATGCGATTTACACATAATGAATATTATGCCATTATGTTAATAAATGAACGAGATTTACATAGTCAGATTGGCTTGTAGGCCACTTAAAACTAACACTTTTTATCTTCTCTCCTCTAGGTAGTTTTACCCTAAGGGTCAGTAAAGGCGATGATATACTAAAAAAGGTGGAAATGAACTCTAAAGCATACCAATGTTTATGCATAATCACCTGTCGGAACCCCGACTGTGTGAGGAAAATGAGAACTTTAACTTAACTAAATGACTATCATTTAATTGTTTGTGAAGATAACCTTTAAATAAAGCATGACTTTTCAAAGTTCATTGTAGTCCTATTTTTTCATTAGTTGCATTGCTAAGTGACTAGCAATGATTAAGTTAGGAGGTGTGATAATTATACATTCTTGGGCATTAACTGATTAAAATTATGCATTGTACTCATGATTTTATGTACACAATTATATGAAATGATAGATAATTTTGTACTCTTTCCAACGATACTCATTTTGTTGAATTCCGAGTTAAAAATATCATCATTTCATGTGAAAAACTGAGTATAGCATATTTGTGGCTTTTCGGCAAAGCCGAGATATATAATAATTTTATTTGAGATAATTGTTATTTTGTTCACCACATAAATCTAATTTTATACGAACAGAACATAAAGAACATGTGGCACAATTGGTTAGACTACTTGGGGCTCGTTGGAGCGACTCGAGTTCAAATCCCAATAATAACGTTTATTTTTGTGCACAAGATAAATGTCAGGGCATTTTGGGTAAGAAAATAAATAAGAAGGATGCCCTAACTTTTTCTCCAATGAAGCCACAAGGAGGAGCCGCCACCTCCCCATCTCCTCCTTTCCTTTTTTCTCTCTCCTTCCTTTTCTCTCTCTCCTCTTTTTAAAAGATCCAAACCATTCTTTATTTGCTATTCTTCTTCTCTCCTCCTTATTCCTCTTTTTTCTCCCTTTCTCTCTGATATAGTACCCGTGGATACTGTAGCAGATACAGTACCGCAGTACTGTAGCAACCTCCCCCCCCACTCTCGCTTTCATTCTCTCTCTCTCTAGTTTTCATTCTCTCTCTCTCTACATCTCTCTTAAACCAGCGGCTGCTAGGGGATGGAGGTGGTCTTGAGGCACTGCAACTGACCACTGGAAGGAGTCCAGGACCACCAAGGATCCACGCGAAGGGCTGCGACGGCTGCAAACATTAGTTTTCTCTCTCTATCTTTTCTCTCTCTAGTTTTTAAGTTGTCTATGTTACATAAAATTTAGAACATTTTTGTTAAAAGTTGTATTCTAAGAGTCATATTATTTTTTCATTTTTAATGTCTCTATAAGATTTCATGAAGTTATGATTTCATTTGATGATACTTTGTTTGGAACAAGTAGCATTTTCTCCATCTTTTTCTTCTACAGCTCTTTCTTTTTCTTCTTCTGACATCACTCAAATTTTTTATTCGTTTGTTATTTAATATTTTAGGGATAGTCTTTGTTCAGTAGATAGCCTAATTATGCTCATTTAGATGTGCTACTTTTGTAAGTTTCTAGTAAGTCCGACTAGTTTAATTGTTCTCTATCAAATCATCACGCTCCCTCTTCTTCCTTCTCTATTTTTTTCCTCTAAAAACTCAATACTTTCAACTTTAAAATATGAGACCACCTTGTGGATTCGACCCATGCTCACCACTTGCTTCATGCCATATGCTTAAAGTAAATGAGTTTGGTTTAATTTAAATTGACGGTTTCGCGAGTATTTAATGACATACGTGTGTGATTAATCAGCTGCGCAGCAGACAACGCCGAACAACACCTGTGACGCCGGTGGACGTCGTCGGCCGTCCGCCGATTACATGCACCCTTTAAAATCCTACATGGCCATAGGGTTAAGGATCGACTTCTGGTGCGCTTTCCTGTAGGAGGGAGGGTGGTCCGCCGGCCGCCGTTCGGGCCGGGGTAGTGCCGGATGGCACCTGCGATGCGGCGAGGATGCCTAAAGTTGTTGGGCATCCTACGCAGCAGCAGGAAGCTAGGGACTATCCTTGTGGCTTCCTTATCGACAAAATAATTTACCTCTTCCCGTGGGCATGCGCATGAACTGCATGCATAACCCAGCAGCCTACCCGACAGGTGCTACCCTATGGATGATCCCGTTGACTCCCTTGCAACAGTAGAGAAGCAAGGATAGTCCTGCGACTCTCTATTTGCCATTCATACGATAATTATTCTCAATAAAGAAAATACAGCGGACGACCATTGTATGATCTCTCCGAAGGATGAACCAATACATCGAAAGAGCATAAAATAAAACCCTTTAAGCCTTGTGAACAATTCCCAACTATCAAACGATAGTTCAACACCCCATAAATATAGCCCTAGAACGTGGACAATACAACCTTCTTAATGTATAACGAGAAAAATTAATATGTAAAACGACACTGTTTTTTTATTGAACCAACAACCTAGCTCTGGTACTACTTGTAGACACGTTAATTTTGACTTCATATTGATTAAACTTTATGTCACAATTATAATGTCCCAAAATGATCTTATTTTTAATCAGTAATTAATTTTTATTGATTTTTCAAGAAATTCCTTGATTAACATCGACTATGGCCGACGCCTTTTAGATTTCTAGCCGAAATCACTTCGGAATGAAATTCTAAATTCAGAAAGATTTAACTGAATAACGTCTCCCATAGACAACACCATTTAGTCTCTAATCCGTCAAGATTTCTGATTGGAATTAGAATTAATTTCCTAACTATCTAAATAACGTCGCTCATGGGCGACGCCTTTTATGTTTCCTAATGGTTTCCGGTTTCCTTAGCCGATTTTCTTTCTATTTTGGCCCCTTCTAATTAGCCAAATGGCGTCCCTGATAGACGACGCAATTTAAGCAGTTTTCTGATAAACATGATTTGGCTAAGATAATCCGATTTGAGAAGTTGGAAATGTTACAAATTCTTTCCATGTCTATCTATGGTAATCTGGATCCACGGGAGAGTCCTTTTGAAAGCCAAAACTACTCCAAAACCTACTCTATATATACATATACCCTTTAGCCTTTGAAAAAGGATGGCTATTGGTGTTTTGGTGCTCAAGACCAGGTGAAAAGGAGCCCTCCTCTGCAGAAAACGTGGGAAGAACATTAGAGCTTCTTCTTCCTTCTTTTATTCTTCCATTGAAGCCATTGAAGATCAAGGCTTTGAAGGGGCCAATCTCTTTCTTTCTTTTCATTTTTTCCATCTAGTTTTGGTTATTTTTCATATAGATTCATTACCGTTTTCCATTAGAATCTCCATTATATCACCCTATGATTCACACACGACATCATATTTTTTCCCACCCATGTATGAAATAGGGATTTAAAGAACTATAAAAAAAGTGAGTCGTTTTAGTATAGTTCATGCTTGATTTCTTAGATAAAATAGATACTACACTACCCCATAGCTCTAACCCTCTCTTTTCTTTGGTTTAATCTTATTTTGCAAGGTTTGAAGTGAAAGAGAGCTTAAAGGAAAGATTTGAAAAGCTTGGAAAGGAAGGAGAAAATGACCCCAAAAACAAGAGTAAAGAACGAAGAGGCTCTTCTTTTTCGGCCGGTCGAAAAAAGAGAACAAAAGAACCCAATCTCTCCAAATCACAAGGTTAGTAGTGATCACTTATTCCATTGAAGCCTTCGATTTCTAGCAATCACATTAGTCTATTTCATTTATTTGTTATGTTAACACATGATATCATGATAATCACACACACTTTTTGAGCACTACAACTTTTTGGCGATCACGGTGGGACTAGTCTTGCCATTCTTCTTTTCTTTACTCTTGTTATTTTCCATCGGGTGCCCTCGGTGCACCATTTGTGTCCCTCGGGTACTATTTATGATTGATTGACTGGTTGGTTGTTCTTCTCCCTACATGCACCACGTGCACATCCCTTGTGGCAAAATTTTGCCCTCCCCATGATTGCCTTGAGTTGTGATTGAAAGAAGTATGCTTGTTTGATTGATATCATTGGTGTTTCCTTGAGTGATTAATCTGTCTGAACTGTGTTTCGCATGAGTATTTGATCCTATTTTGTCTAGTGATTTGAGAGGGGAATGCCCCTGTTATCTTTGTTAATTATTGTTTTTTGAGCTTAAGAAGCATCGACATAGAGTGACGTCTTTCTGAAGGACGTCATGCATGCTCGACGCCATTCAACCTGCATATTCTACTTGTCTGCCTGCCTGAGCCACAGTGACTAGAAAGCCACTATCCTGAATGGGGTCATGACTAGGTGACATGATTCAAGCAGTTTTTCTTTCTGATCATAGTTCTAGGATTTTTTATCATTATTGTTACCTATATTTACTTATTATATTGAATTAGAGGCCATCTAGGCTGCAGGACATTAGCACTGGGAGTTCACTCCTCCTTCTATAGGAACACCCTTCTCGGCACTCTCACCTCTCTCTGACTGGGTTGGTCCCTTCGTCAGACTATAGTGGTTAGTGTTGAGACCTCTACAAGTCTCCAAAAGCAGAGAATTCCTCTCTATTCATCGAGTTGGTTGTACCATTGAAGTACCGGGTATATTTTCATAATGTTGTGAGCAAAGCCATAGAATATAATGGTGGAAACTTAACTGAAACTACAATCCTGCCTACTGAGAGAATATGCAGTTAAAACACAATTAATTCAACAAGAAACTCTCAAAACAGCATAAGCATTCACTTGGTTGTTAATCTGTGCACAACTTGTCTGAATCTTTTGTTAACTAAATACTATGATGCTACGTTCAGGTAGAGTCCTTGGAATGGCGGCTTACAAACATGATACCCGATTTAAATATGAGAGAGATGCTAATGCCCCTCAGAACTATGATTATCACTCTAAAGACAGGGGAGATGCTAATGCTCCCTGTAATTCTAATCACTTTCAAACTGAGTATGAGAGAGTTGCTTATGCCCCTCAAGGTCAGGTTTCTTGCACTCATGATCAATATAACCCCAACATTGATCGTTCGCATGTCCATGTCATCTCCAATCCCACTTATGAAGAGGCTCAAGATCAAGCTGAGCCTTCTTCCACCAATCCCCCTGATCTAGTGACTATGTTGGGAGCTCTCGTTACCCATGTGGACCCTCAACAGCTCGAGGCAATCCAATCTATTATGAAGGGGAAGACACTCGTGCATCCATCCGAGCCTTGCATCCCAGTTCCACTTGTCATTCAACTGATCCCCATCCAGGCCATGGAAGGCCTCCGTATCTCTACTCCTCGGCCTATGGCCCCTCAACAATCTTCTTCTAGATACTCAGTTTGGCCGCCGACGCCAACTTACCAAAATGACTTCGAGCATGGCGGAAACGCTGCCGATTCTCAGCCTTACTGTCCTCCATGTCCTAGCTACTCTAGGAGGCAGACCTTTTAGGCACCACCACCCCCACCAGCTAATTTAGTTACCCAGGCTCTATTTACGAAGATTAACGAGATAGAAGAGCAGTTTAAAAGTTTCAAGAAGATGATGGATACCAAAACTACTCCCGAAGTTTCCATCCCAAACCTACTTGTGTTTCATCTTCTACGCTCTGAGATGCCTGTGTATTGGAAGTATAGTGGTTCTGGCAATCCTTTCACCCATCTAAAGGAATTCATGTATGAATCATCGTTCTGGAAAAATGACAAAAGGTCACTGGCTTTTCTCTTCAGAAGATCATTAGAGGGGTCAGCCCTAGAATGGTTCTTTTCATTAGACCCCTCTGATGTTGAGGACTTTGATACTGTGTCTAGAAAATTCCTACAGCGTTATAAAGACAAAGTTGCACTGTCACTTTCCATAATTTATTTGGTGGCCGAAAAGATGAAGTCTGATGAGGACTTGGTAACTATTCCTGATAGATGGATAGCCATTGCTGAGAAAATCAAGGATCATCTGTTTGAGTCGGAGCAAGTTAAGATGATGATTGCCAATGCAACCCCACAGTATAAGTTGGTCCTGACATTGAATAACTTGACCAACAAGACAGACCTGTATGAGAGGGCGCGCTATGCCCAAAATGCTTTTACGGACTCCACCATTTATAGTGTCTTTGATCCCCACCGAC
Source organism: Zantedeschia hybrid cultivar (assembly GCA_030544215.1). Lineage (NCBI taxonomy): Eukaryota > Viridiplantae > Streptophyta > Magnoliopsida > Alismatales > Araceae > Zantedeschia > Zantedeschia hybrid cultivar. The sequence goes on from JARZZO010000014.1 coordinate 51,100,463, forward strand.
CCAGCAGGCCTTCACCTCAGAAGCTTGTTATTCCTAATCCTTCCTCCATGGAACAACCACAAAAGGCACACTGTCCCACAAACAGATCAGCACGGTAAACAACAATCCACCCCAGTTCATAAGGAGTCAGCAACCACAGTTCAGTGGGCAGAGGCTGCCAAATCAACAGGGCTTTAGGCCACCCCAGCAGTTATATCGGCCAGCTTTTAACCAGCCTCGGCAGCAACCAGGATACAACCAGGTTCCTCCACCGAATGACTATTCTCAACCGAGGAAACCTCTAGGTCCTAAGAGGGCATCCTATCCACCGTTGCCGGAGACACTCTCTGACATCCTCAGTGCCCTCATAGCAACAAATGATCTATCCCTGCCAAAAGAGAGGACCATTTGGCCCCCAAATACTGATGCCTCTCAGTATCCATAGACAACCGAGGCATACAGTAGATGCTTGTTTCCAGTTTAGGGATTATATCCATGATCTGAATGACCAAGGGGACATAGACTGGGAGCAAATGAGGAAATTTATAACTGCTTTGGAGGCAAGGATGTTGGTTCTCGGCGTTTCTCCGGATTGCAAAACGCAGTGGAATAAAATACATGCGATCCGATTCCCGTTTCGAAAAACTAAAGAACAGATTATCGAATAATCGGTTCTTACCGCGTGCGGATTCGAATCCGCGACCAATTGGCATTGTCGGTGTGACACCGCTAGCCATGCAAGCACCCAGCTTGTTGCGAAGTCCACGCGATCCTCCGCGAGGTGGATATCCTCAAAGATCATCGTTCTTCGCAGCCTACGAAGCCTCCGTCGTTCGCCGCAATGATCACTGCAAAGCGCGGACGATTTCCCGTCGGATGGGAGTCGGAGAAATGGCAGAGCAGACTCAGAGAGCAGATCCAACCTGTAATGACCCACCACCCTATAATCGGAAACCCGATTACTAAATGGGTATCGGATCATTATCTACTGGTTCACACCCGGATCTCATACAACACGTCTGGAGAAGTAAGCCTTAAACAAGGCTAAATATAACAATCTCACGGACTTTAAGGAAAGTACAAGTGCGCAGGAAGTAAATTAATAATGTCCGTACACAGTCCAACAATAATTACATGGTCCAAACAATTAAATAAGTACTGGCAGAAGCAAAGTACAACAACATCGGGGCATACCCCGGAACTGAGATAGCTGCTGGCCCGCACACCAAGGAGAACACCACACGCCGCCACTCGCCAAGAAATCCACACCTAAAACCGCAGGGAGTAGGCCACAACAGAATTGGGCTCAGTAGGGATCATCCGATCCCCGCCTCCCCCCCACACACATATACACAAGTGCAACAATACAGAAAAGAAGGCAATTTAATTAAAGCAGTAAACACAGTTCTTAAAGATTCCTAATTTACGATATAAAACATATGCATTCGGAATGTAACAGGCACAGTTCTAAGCAATTCAAGTAACCCAACTCAACACCATAATTCGTAACCAAAGATTCGGCTAAACACTCAAACCACACTGTCGACCGCGTACAAACGGCGCCTCACAACACCACCAACACCCACGCCTGTCCACCCGTACGTTGTTCCGGGCACCGTAGGGTGAGGCAGTGAGTCAAACTAGGACTAACTGGGACTAGTGAACCACCACCGCCCAGTTACGTGTGCACACAAGCAGTCTAGACCACTGTCCTATTGACCGGACTTCCCTCAACGCCAGGCCTAGGCACTTCAAGAGGGCCCTAGGGACCAGCGAAATCCCCTCAAGCCGAAGCTATAGGGACTACCCGTAACCCGAACTTCCCCGGTCACATCAGGCCAAAGGGCGAAGGGTACCACTCGTAACCTCGATATCTCAGGTTACATCAGGCCCAGTGGCGAAAGGGTAAACTCCAGCAGCACCCCACCCAGCTCCACAGTAAGAAACACGCCGGAAACTGCCCCGACAAACTAGGAAAACACTGACCCGCTGAGACCAAACAACAACCCCTCAGATAGCGCACTGGCTGCTCCGGCCTGACTGGCTCAAGGTGGTTCTGCTTCCGCCAGCCATAAGTGAAACACTAACATGTACCCCTTCCACACCGGTACGGCAACAATGCCACCTAGACACCGTGTCCCTCCCACACCGACACAAGGTGTCAAACGCAAACCACAATCGCATAAACACATGTACACACAATGTGATTCCGATTATATATAAATCTTCGGCCTCGATGTATGATTTCAAGCATGCATTTAATGAGGTTCTGTCTTGAATCGCGTCGCCCAAGGCCGACGTCATTCAAAACCCCTAAACTGGTTCATATGAAAGTTGGCCTCGAAAGATGGCCTAAAACACGTCGTTCAAATGGGTCGCCGTTTAAAAGGCGTCGCTGTCCCTGGACACTATTCAATCTAGAGACAAAGTCTGTTATCTGGAATAAATCGCGTCGTGGGTGGAGGCCGTCTTTTTAAAAGGCGTCGCTGTCCCCCGACGCCATTTAACCCTCATAGACAGGTTCTCCTCCGACCTCCCCCCAGTTACGAAACGGGATTTCTCCCCCAAATTCACACAAAACACCATAAAAATAGAGAGGGAGGAGGAGAAACCAAGTACCCATTAAAAACCCACAATTCCTCATTACATGCAATTAGTATTTTCACCCAAAAATCCCCTAAACATGCTTCAAAGCGGGAAAACATGATTTTAAACAAAACATCATGAGGATCGTCACCCTACCGGTCACTTGAACTCCTCCTAGCTCTGTGCCGCCGAACCGCTACACCGCAAACCGCCGCTGGTACTGCCGTGGACGTCGTCACTCCGTCGGGACGTCGGCTGCGGCCTAGAGAATGAAGTGCCGCGGAGGAGGTGGTGGTGGTAGTGGTGAGAGGTAGAGAGGTGTTGGGGTAGTAGAAGAGGAAGAAGGGGAAGGAGAAAGGGAAGAGAAAACAGAGAGGATCGGAGAGAGGGAAGAGAGAGAGTGAGAAGGAGAGAATGAGAGAAAGGAGGGAAGGTTCGGGGTGTAAACTGAAATAGGTTAAATCGAGTCGTCCTAGGCAGACGCCTATCAGGTGACAAGACCGGGGCCATACTATGACAGAACGTCTGAATCGCATCGTCCATCCCAGACGCCGTTCAGATGACATGACCGAGGCCGTACTCTCGCGACCCGAAACTAGCCCACGTGGCACCGACGTGGCAAACTCTAAAATGTGTCCTCCTCTTAGGACGCCGTTTGAACTGCGTTGAGCAAGCTCGATGCTATAAAGAACCTATGCCCCAGTCCCTACAAGGGCCCAAACCAAGGGGTCCGGCTCTGAAACCGACCCAATAACTATACCCGAAAACTCAATCCTTACATTCTTTGCCCCTAAAAAGAATTTCGTCCTCGAAATTGTAACCGCTCGAATGATGACCACTGTCGACAATTCCACACCGGTAACACGGATCTTGTCAATTGCCTACACAGATCACACTCCTCCACAGGACTTCATATAGTCGGTCGATCTCATCAACACTAGGCTAATTACATTCTAAGATTCTGCTAATACTGATGGACCAATATAACCATTCATTAGCCTTACGAGGCACATATTACAAAATTGATTCTTCACCATGTCTAAAATACATAAAAAGTGCCACAAAAGCTCACAACTACAACCTAAATGGTGAGAAAAAAGTATTCATCTAGCTCAGCATCTCGGACCTCTTCTAAGAGAATACACAACACTGCTTTAGGCCCTGGGCTTCTTCTGACTACTCGGCTCCTGACCTATCTTGTTCTTCTGGGGACAGTTCCTTACAAGATGTCCCTTCCTACCACAGCTAAAACAGCTACCAATGACCAATGGGCATATCCGATCACCATGCTGTCTACCACAACGGGGACAATGATCCGTCACATCATGTCCTGCTTCTTGCTATCTACTAGCCATAGTCTGCATCTGCCGAACCGAGCTATCATCGTCCTCATCATAAAGCATCCCTTGGAACCTGAACCCAAAGGAACTCGAACCGTCTATCGAAAGGATCGCTGATTTGTTCTTCCTTTGTTGCTTCCCTCGTACTAACCGCTCCAACTCTTTCGCCATTTGTTGGAACTGAGTCTCCACTGCTGTTGCGCACCGAACTGCTGATGCAAGATCACTACAATAATGAGATGCCACCATTCCCCTTAGATCGTACCGGTGTCCATCCACAAATCTCTCCGTTCGACGTTCCTCATGCTCAGATATGTGTGGAATGAACCTTCCGAGAGCTACAAACTTCATATGATATTCCATAACTAACATATCATTCTGTACTTGTTCCATAAACTCCCTTTCCTTGGCCTTCCGAACATGCCTCGGAAAGTACTGTCCACTAAACTCTCTCACGAATACCTCCCAAGGAATCTCTCTTGAGGACCTATCTGAAAACATCATTCTCTTGATGGTAACCCACCATTCATAGGCATCGTCTTTCAACAAGTAGGTTTCCAACAAGGTCTTGTCATTCTCAGCACATTCAAGAACATCGAATGCCTTCTCCACTTCCTTAATCTAATGAGCTGCCTCGTCTAGGACTGGTTGACCCGTGAAAGAAGGGGTCTTCAACTTCAAGAACCGTTCCATCACCATGGATTGATCACCTCGGGAGTTGGATCCTTCACTACCATCTCTCGGTTGGTGTCTAGACATTGCCCCTATCATAGCCTCCATGAATCGATCCACATTATGCCCATGTGCCCCCGAACTACCATCGTCAGTTCCTATACTACGAACCAACGGAACTCTCCTCTTCAGTGCCATCACCACTCTATAAACACGAAAATTGAAACGAGAACGTCAAAACCTATTAATCTATGCCAGTAGCCATCGCCTGTACAGACTCGTACTTATTGTTGGACTATCATATCTAACCTAGTTTATCACATACTCGACCAAACTGAGCTCTGATACCATTTGTAACGACCCGCCACCTTATAATCGGAAACCCGATTACTAAATGGGTATCGGATCATATCTACGGGTTCACACCCAGATCCCATACGACACGTCTGGAGAAGTAAGCTTTAAACAAGGATAAATATAACAATCTCACGGACTTTAAGGAAAGTACAAGTGCACAGGAAGTAAATTAATAATGTCCGTACACAGTCCAACAATAATTAATTGATTAAATTTCAGACTATTGATCAAAATAAATTTCAACGTGATATGAAATATTCCGTTCTGAATTGAGTATCTCAATTATCTTTGAGGTTGTCTTGGAGATATGCTTGGAATTCTTTCCTTTTATGGGTCTTTATCCCAAATTTCTTATTTCTTTTTAAGATCCGTCGTGGCTGTAGCATGTCCACATTGGTTGGTAATCGCTCTCCGTGATGAAACTTGTAAGGTTTGTGACCTAGGGTACTTCCCCTCATGGAGGTTGATCGTCCTTATTTTGTTTCCTTTGTCCACCTCATCTAGACATGATTGATTCCATTGATCTCGTTGAGTTGCTTCACTAATTATTCTGAGAAAGATTCTTATCATGTGATGTTGAGAGCGTGTCTCATCACACCTTAGCATCACCTTTTTAGTTCATTCTATTATATTTCACTCTCATGCAAAGTCAATGGCAAGGTGGTGCAGCCGTAGACACCATATTGAGTAAATTTCATCTAACAATTATAATGCCCCGAAATGGTCTGATTTTTTATTAATAATTATTTTTTATTGATTTTGCTAGAAATTCGTTGATTAACGTCGACCATGGCCGAAATCACTTCGGAATTAAATTCCTAAATTTAGATAGATTTAACTAAATAACGTCTTCCATGGACGACGCCATTTAGTCTCTAATCCCTCTAGATTTCCTATTTGAATTCAAATTAATTTTCTAATTATCTAAATAACGTCGCTCATGGGCGACGCCTTTCAGGTTTCCTAATGTTTTCCGGTTTCCTTTGCCAATTTTCTTTCTATTTTGGTCCTTCCTAATGAGTCAAATGGCGTCACTGATGGACAATGCGATTTATGCAGTTTCCTGATAAACATGATTTGGCCGAGATAATCCGATTCTAGAGGTTGGAAAGGTTGCACATTCCTTACATGTTTGTCTATGCTAATTCTGACCGGCGGGAGAGTCATTTTGAAGGCCAAAACTACTCCAAAACCTACTCTATATATACATGTTGTTGGGTTTTCCCGATTTCTCGGGATCTCCTACGTAGAAAAAATAAAAATAAAACAGAGATCCGTTCCCGTTTCGAAAAATCTAAAATCTCGATAATCGGATTATCGAATCTTACTATGCGCAGATTCGAATCCGCAACTATTCGGTTCCATCGGTATGACACCGTAAGCCGCGCAAGCGCCCAGCCTCTAGCGGAGTCCACGCGATCCTCTTCGTAGTGGACATACTCATGTTCCTCGTTCATCGAAGCCCACGAAGTGTCCGCCGTTCGCCGCAACGATCGCCGCAACGTGCGGACGATTTCCTGTCGAACGGGAGTCGGAGAAGCGGCGGAGCAGATCCGAGGATCCCGATTCTTCTAGGGCACCAGAGAGAGAGGAGGGGGAGGCTAGGGTTAGTAGCAGCTTGGCCTGCTCAGCCCGTTCGCTATATTTTATACTACCCGCGCGGTTTTTCATAAAAACCCCCAGTTTATATAAAACCCACTTATTTATCCATTACCTTGAGAATCTTTTGCGTGTGATCCTCTAGGCCCAATAACCAACCCGGTTAATAGCCCAATAAGCCCAGTCACTCCTCACTAGCTTTATTAATCAATTAATAACTCTTTATTAATTAATTGATCAATCTAATTAAAGTCGCAGATTAAATTCGATCGGGCCTCCGATCACGTTGGGTGCCAAGCAACACCGTGTGAACCCGGAAGGTATCGGGGTTAAGTAACCCATTCCTGGAACCTTTCCGTCAACAGTTGCCGCTTGGATATAATCCTTCATTCGTATAATGCTCTTGAGTCGACTCAGGATATGGTGTACTGTCAAACCCTAACCGGTCAACTCACTTGGATTGGATGCCGCTGATGAATATCGGAAAACTCCTTTCCCGATATTATCGACCGCCTAGCCAGGGATTTTCGTGCATCCTTCCTTGAGCATTCTCTCTCATCGTACCGAGAGCGAATGATTCCTTATTGACACTCAATTCCCTTCGATGGTATACCATTGTACCCGATCCTTGACTGTTTAGAATCCCGTGGTTAGAGATTTATAAACCAAGGTCGAAGCACAGAAGTCCACTGACAAGGTGTCCTTGGTGTCTCAGGTCCGAGGACCATCCATGCAACTGCGACAATAGAATCAAGTTGGTTGACAGTGAGGTATAATACCATCTAGCGATTCAGTCGGATCAATTCAGTGAACTCATTCTCTAATGAGCACCTACAGATTCACCTTAGTGTCTCCACACAAGTGACTATGAGATCAGTCACCCTCATCTTATGAGCAGGAGTAATCTATACTAGTCTAACCGGATATCCGATGTCCTTCTCGAATATCCTCCGACTAGAAATGATTAAGAATATGTGTGTTTAAGTGATCAGTCTTACTAGTATGATCTCATCATAATATGATCACTATCGCACATATTTACGGACTTCATTATGAGACGATAATTAGTACGATTTACATACAATGAATATTATGCCATTATATCAATAAATGAACGAGATTACGTAGTCATATTGGCTTGTAGGTCAGCTAAGACTAACAATCTCCCACTTGGACTAAAGCCAATAACCTTTATACAGTAAGCCTATAGACTCTAGGTGACGCTCAAACACAATTTTAGTCAATGGCTTTATCAGTGGATCTGCTACATTGTCGATAGATGGAATTCTTTCCACCACTACATCTCATCTGGATATGATCTCTCTGATAAGATGAAAGCGCCTCAGAATATGCTTCAATTTCTGATGAGACCGTGGCTCTTTCGCTTGCGCAATCGCTCCATTTTTGTCGCACAACAGCGGAATAGGTTTAGAGATGTTGGGAACTACGCCGAGGACGGTGATTAATTTCTTCAACCATACTGTTTCCTTGGCGGCTTCAGCTGCAGCGATGTACTCAGCTTCAGTCGTCGAATCTGTAGTGGTTGCTTACTTGGAACTCTTCCAGCACACTGCTCCTCTGTTCAAAGTAAACACGAATCCAGATGTAGACTTGCTATCATCTGGATCTGACTGGAAACTCGAGTTAGTAAAGCCTCGTAGTTTCAAGTCACCTCCTCCATAGATAAGAACCATATTCTTAGTTCTTCTCAAGTACTTGAGGATACATTTCACTGCCTTCCAGTGCTCTTCGCCTAGATCAGCTTGAAATCTGCTCGTAACACTTAGAGCAAATGCAACATCAGGCAGTGTACATAGCATGACATACATGATAGATCCTATGGTAGAGGCATAGGGTACTCTATCCATAAGTGCCCTCTCATCAGGAGTCTTAGGAGACTGCTTCTTTGAGAGATTAATTCCATGTCTTATTGGTATGAGACCTCTCTTGGAATTTTCCATGCCAAACCTTTTGACTATGGTTTCTATGTACAAGGATTGGGTCATTCCAAGTATCCTCTTTGATCTATCTCTATAGATCCGTATTCCCAATACGTAGGATGCTTCTCCCAAATCCTTCATGGAGAAGTTTTTCGATAGCTAGATGTTTATCGATGACATCATAGCTACGTCATTCCCAATGAGTAGTATGTCATCTATGTAAACAACTAAGAAGGTGACTGCACTCCCACTGGTCTTCTTATACACACAAGGCTCATCTTCATTCTTAATGAAGTTATAAGACTTGACAGCTTCGTCAAATCTTATGTTCTAGTTCCGGGAGGCCTGCTTCAGTTCATAAATGGACCTCTGAAGCTTGCACACTTTATCTAGAGATTCTTTGGATGTGAAACCTTCTGGTTGTATCATATACACCTCTTCCTCAAGATTTTCATTGAGGAAGGCAGTCTTCACATCCATCTGCCAGATTTCGTAATCAAAATGTGCAGCAATGGCGAGTAGAACTCTGATCGACTTTATCATGGCAACTGGTGAGAAAGTCTCGTCATAGTCAATTCCTTGCCTTTGACGATATCCCTTTGCCACCAACCTTGCCTTATAAGTATCGATCCGTCCATCAGCACTGATCTTTCTCTTAAAGATCCACTTGCATCTGATGGGTACAATACCCTTGGGCAAGTCCTCCAAGTTCCAAACTTGGTTGGTGTACATGGACTGGATTTCTAAGTTCATGGCTTCTAGCCATTTCCCGGCTTCTGGGCCTTCTATGGCCTCCTGGTAGGTTTTAGGATCATCATCCTCGTTATATTCTACCTTAGACTCACCTTCAGTGATATGTCTCAAATATCGTTCGGGTAGTCTAGGTAATCTATCAGATCTACGAGGCTTATATGTGTGTACCTGAACAGATTCATGAATTGATATATCATCTGATGATATTACAGCTATTTGGGGATCTGGAACCTCTTCCAGTACTATTTTACTCCCACTGTCCTCCTGAAGAAGGTATTCCTCTTCCAGGAAGACAGTTTTCCTAGTGACAAACACTTTTTGTTCACTAGGATGGTAAAGTAGTATCCAAAGGTTTCCTTTGGATATCCTACAAACCTGCATTTATCAGTTTGTGATTCCAACTTATTTGGATCATACCTCTTTATATGAGCAGGACAACTCCGGACTTTAACATGTTTAAATTCTGGTTTCCTGCCTTTCCATATCTCATATGGAGTAGAGGCCATAGACTTGCTGGGTACTATGTTCAGTAGGTATGCTGCTGACTCTAGAGCATACCCCTAGAAGAACACTGGTAATCTCGAAAAGCTCATCATGGATCGCACCAAGTCCAACAAGGTGCGATTTCTCCTTTTTGATACACTATTCGTTTGTGGTGTATATGGAGGGGTAAGCTGAGAAAGGATATCATTATCTTTTAAGAATTGTGTGAAATTAGTACTCAAGTATTCTCCTCCTCAATTTGATCGAAGAGCTTTAATACTCTTTTCTAACTGCTTCTCTACCTCATTCTTGAACTCCTTGAACTTTTCAAATGCTTCTGACTTGTACTTCATTAAGTACACAGCCGAATCTTGAGAAGTCATCGGTGAACGTGATAAAATATGAAAAGCCACCTTTAGCTTGGGTGGACATAGGACCACATACATCTGAATCTGTTGGTTTCAAAATGTCCTTGGCACCTTCTCCATGTCCAGTAAATGTAGACTTTACCATCTTTCCCATAAGGCAGGAGTCACATGTCGCAAACGATTCATAATCGAATGCTATTAAATAACTATGTCGGTGCAACTTTTGCAGCTTGCTTTCACCAATATGACCAAGTCAACAATGCTACATGTAGGCTTGGTTCACACAATTCTTCTCTTCTTAAGAGCACTATCAATGTGAAGATTATAATAAGAAACATCTAACAGACATAGACCGTTGACTAAAGATGCCGAAGCTATTGATTTATTACCATAATAAATCGAACAACTTCTATTCTCAATAGAGAACCTATATCCTATCTTGTCCAAACAAGATACTGATATGATGTTCTTTATTAGGCTAGGAATATAATAACAATTTCTAATGATAAGACGTCTTCTGATGGAAGCCTAAAGTTTGTTGTCCCAACATCAACCCCAGCAACCTTTGTGCCATTTCCTAACCTCAATTCCACCTCGCCTTTTCTCAGCTTGCGCTTACTTGTCAGCATCTGTACATCATGACAAATATGAGAAGCACATCTAATATCCAATACCCAAGATGTGGAATATCTAACTGACAAGTTGATATCTATCATATAGATATCTTAAACTTCAGACAGCTTCACCTTTCCATGATCTTTATCATTGAGGAACTCCTTGCAGTTCCTATTCCAGTGACCATTCTGCTTACCGTAGAAGTAGTCACCTTTTATTACTCCTTTGCCCTTATCCTTCGATCTTTTATCATTAACCATCACCTTTGTGTCAAGGGCATCCAATGCTGGTTCAGCAGGAGGATCAGTTTCAAGGACATAGTCAATGTGCTCAGATCTGATGACATTCTTCAGGTTTCTGAACCAATCCGAATAGTTCAGGCTAGTCAAAAGGGCATCAAGTATGCCACGGAGTGGTTATATGACGACATTATTCCCTACAGGAGATGAATAAAATTTATTTTAGTAGATGTTCAGTTATTAAATATAAAACAAGACATGGTCTTTTGTTCAAGTTTTAATTCCCACTAATTTTCGACGGACTGTATAACCCTTAGCTATACAGAACAGGAGACGTTGACAGTCTCCTAGTGGGGATCAGAATCTCAATGACTTGCAATACAACCTTGTGGATAGCACATCTCATAGGACTTGCAACTCCTTGTAATATCCGATCATATCTTTGGTCCCCAGAGATTTAATGGCCTTGTGGATAGCACAACAAGCCACTAATTCTGGTCTAAACTAGCCATTGTTACGCGACGAGTATAGATTTGCATGCAGCTCTTGTGGATAGCATAACAAAGCTACATGGTTCCTCTATCATATAGGCATGTAATGCCATAGCCACAGTCTCTCCTCACAATTAAACAGGCCTTGTGTTAACACAACAAACCTGCCTAAAGTGATTCGAATCTTATGACTATAACGATGGTGGACCACGCGGTAAGTTCTTAACTACTCACGTTACGGCTTAGAGTTTTGACAAGGGTATTTAGATAATTTTTATCTTGGTCTCTCCTATGTGATAGTATATAAACATATCGTATATATTTACTAAATACTATATCTGGTTTGATTCATAATCTAACATAAAACAATGCATCTCATATATGTCAAGTGTGGTCATGGATAGCACAGTGGGTTTGACTAGAGCCAACAGTCAAACGCACACACAATCTAACATAACATTTATATTAGACTACCCTACAAACACATAGACAAAAGATCATCATATTTTCGTCTTCCTGGTTGCAGCTGTGGATCGTCCTCGCTCCTTCCTTGGTTGCCTCGATCATATTACATTTAAATCTAAATTTACATTTAAACAGAAGAAGGCCTTATGGCGAGTACAAGAGAGAGGGAGGTAGAAGTACATCGGAGTTTCAGAGAGAGAGAGGTACGTAGACCTCTATTTATTAACAATTAATAAATGTTCATAATTCAAGCATCCACGATCCACACAATCATTCATCACATGAATAATTAAATAAGTGCATATCCATAACGACGGTGTGTTTTAAACATTCCACACATGATTCAGTGCATCACATGGCTAAAATAAAAGAGTTTTCAAAAATAGATAACTTTGACTTTCATAAAGAATAGGTTCCAATCAAAATTGGCATTTGAATTTCGAAAACTCATTTTATCAACTTAACATGTAATTAAATCAAAATTTAAAAGCATTAAACACACATCATATGTGCACACACTCCAAATTAATAATTTTTAGATTATTCCTTGCAAATTAGAACACTTCTAAAATTTAAACAATCTAACAATTAGATTGAATCAAATTAATAATCTAACAATTAGAATATTAAAATTATTTACTAATCTAACTCTTAGATCAGTAGATTAAAATTAATTTAATTTAACACTTAAATTAATAATCAACTTAAATTAGTTATTAACTATTAATCTAACTCCTAGACTAATTAATTAATTAATGTTAACCACTAATTTAACTCTTAAACAAATAATTAACACAAATTAATTATTAACTACTATTCTAACTCTTAGATTAGTTGTATTAATGTTAATTATTCATTTAACTCTTAAACTAATAATTAACATCAATTAATTAATAACTTCCAATTAAACCACAAGATTAGTTAGTTAAAATTAATTTTCAATTTAACATTTAAATTAACAATTAATTCTAATTAACTAATAGAAACTAATTTAACACTTAAGTTAGTCTCCACTTTACTCAATTTAAAACTAATTATTAATTTAACATTTAAATTAATAATTAATTCAAATCGATTAACAACAATTTGGTAATAGAAATGATTCATAATCATCAATGCCCAATTAAAATGAAATTGAATAATAAATCAATATTCAAAACAAATTTTAAATTTTAGAATTAAAATCCAATTAACTTTCAATTGGGCTAATATGGTTTAATAGGGGGTTTATGGTGTTTAAATAGGGATTAAAAACCGGGGGGGGGGGTTAATGGAAATGGGCCCAGCCCATTAAGACCGAGCCCTGGCTCGGACCCTGCTAAGCCAGGGTCGAACCAGGTGCCCAACTGTTGGGTGCCTAGGCTCGGTCCGGCCTAGCAGGGACCCGACCGGTCGGGCCTGCCCCTTTTCTTCCCCACCTGCAAGAACTGAAGCCCCGTTAACCCAAATTTGTAGGTAATGGAGGCCGGCGGCTGGGCTTGCAGGAGGGCGCCGATGGCGGCCGGCCCGACGCCGCCCGGCCCCGCCGGCGATGTCCCCGATGCCGGCAGGTTCACTGGCACCGGTGAGGGCCTTCAAAAGGCTACTGAGAAAGCCCCTTTAATCTTCTATTTTACTGGTTTTTTCAAACCTAAAAGGAGAAGAATTGCCCCCCGTCAGCCTCTTATGGCTTCTCCGACGCCGGCAACGGGTCCAGGGATGATCGGCGATCCTTCCAAAAGATCGGGGATCTCGACCCTCCTTCCCAATTGTAACGACCCGCCATCCTATGACCGGAGACCCGATCACTAAATGGATGTCAGCCCATTAACTGCGGGTTCACACCCGGATCTCACACAACACATCTGGAGGAGTAAGCGTTAAACAAGGTCAAATATAACAAACACACGGACTACAAAGAGATTACAGGTGCGCAGAAAGGAAGATAACAATGTCCGTATACAGTCCAACAATAATTACATGGTCCAACAATTTAAATAAGCACAGGCAAAAGCTAGGTACAACAACATCGGGGCATACCCCGGGACTGAGATAGCTGTTGGTCCGCACACCGAAGAGACACCACCCGTCGCCACATGCCACGAGGTCCACACCTGAAACGGCAGGGAGTGAGCCACACCAGAACTGGGCTCAGTAGGGATCATCCAATCCCTGCCTCCCACTTACACACCCACAAGTGCAAGAATACAGATATATGGCAATTAAATATAGCAGTAGACATGGCTCCCAAACTAGATATGAAACGCACGCAGTAGCAAGGTAACAGGAACAATTCTACGTAAACCGAATAACCCAACGCAAAGCCACAACTCATAACCAAGGTCCAACGAAGCGACCAAACCACACAGTCGACTGCCAACCAACGTCGCCTCACAACACCACCAATACTAACGCCTGTCCGCCCCTACAGTGTTCCGGGGCACCGTAGGGTGAGGCAGTGAGTCAAACTAGGACTAACTGGGACCAGTGAACCCCCACTGCCCAGCTACGTGTGCATACAAGCAGTCTAGACTACTGTCCTACCGACCGGACTTCCTCTACACCAGGCCTCGGCGCTTCAGGAGGGCCCTGGGGACCGGCGAAACCCCCGTCAAGCCGAAGCTATAGGAACTACCCACAACCCTAACCTCCCGGGCTGCGTCAGGCCAAAGGGCGAAGGGTACCACTCGTAACCTTGATCACAGGTCACATCAGGCCCAGTGGCTAAGGGGTAAAACAACTTCAACAGTACCACAACCAGCTCCACAGCAAGAAACGCGCCGGAAGCTGCCACGACAAACAGGGACATCCCGACCAGCTGAGACCAAACAGCAACCCCTCGGATAGCGCACCGGCTACTCCGGCCCGACGGGCTCAAGGTGGTTCTGCTTCCCTCAGCCAAAGGAATAACACATCATGTACCACTCCCCCACCGGTACGGCAACAATGCCTCACAGACACCAAGGCCCTGCCCCATCGCCCCAAGGTGACAAACGTAAACCACAGTTATTCCAATTCCATATCCGCATAAGCACACACACACACATGATGTAGTTCCATTCACGCAGAAATCCTCAGTCCCAGTGTACAACTTAAAGCATGCATTTGAACCATCCAACCGTGAAACATGTGTTAATAACAAGAATTAATGCAGTTCTGTCTTGAATCGCGTCGACCGAGGCCGACGCCATTCAAGTCCCTCAAACTAATTCATTAAAATCTGACCTCATATTATGTCTTAAAACGCGTCGTGCTGGGAAGCCGCCCTTTAAAAGGCGTCAGCATCCTCAGACGCCATTTACACCAGATTCCGAGATTTGCAGAGACCTCAGTCGGGGTGATTTCCTGCCTAAATGGCGTCATACTGGCACGTTGCCATTCTAAATGGCGTCGTCCTGGCATGACGTCATTTAGCGCTAGAACCCCAAACTCACGGAACCGCAAACAGGGAGGTTTCTGCCTAAATGGCGTCGAGCTGGCCCGTCGCCATTCTAAATGGCGTCGTCCAGGCTCGACGTCTTTTAGCACCAGAAACCTGGTTCCTTGGTTCAACCCGAGGGTTTCCCCCTTCCATCCCCAAACACCCAAAATGTCCAAAACACAAGAGGAAGAAAGGGAAACCGAACTACCACGAGCATCCCACAAATCCACGTTCATAAACACGGTCATTCCCATAAGAAAACCCTCTTAACATGCTCATTCTACCCAAAACACATCATGCCACGCCATGGAAATCACAAGCAAGATAGTTACAGTCCATGCAAGGTTCGTCCCCCTACCGGTTCTTGAACTCCTCCAAGCTCCGAGCCGCCGACCCAACGCACCGCAGACCGCCGCCGGTACCCCCGAGGACGTCGCCACTCTGCCGAGACGTCGGCCGCCGTCCGGAGAATGGAACGCCGCGAAGGAAGTGGTGGTGGTAGAGGTGAGAGGTATGGAGGTGCTGGAGTGGTGGAAGAGGAAGAAGAGGAAGGGAAAGGTGAAAAGAGAGTCGGAGAGGGCGAGGAGAGAGAGAGAAAAGGTAAGAATGAGGGAAAGAAGGGGAGGCTCGCGGGGTCAATCAGAAACTAGATAAAACGCGTCGACCGAGACAGACGCCTATCAGATGACAAGACGGGCCGTACTGACAGCGCTCTGAAACGCGTCGACCACCACAGACGCCGTTCAGCTGACAAGACAGGCACCGTACACTGACATCGCAGGGTCGCAGTCTGAATGGCGTCGTCCATCATAGACGCCGTTCAGACGACAGGACAGGGGCCGTACTCTCGCGGCCCAAAACCTGCCCACGTGGCACAACAACAACAGACTTAAATGGTGTCCACACAGCCAGACGCCGTTTGAAGGGCGTCGTGCAGTGCAGACGTCATTCAGTCAAAATTCTCAAGACCCCTCAGGGTCGAAACCAGGGGATCCGGCCCGAACCCGACCCAAATACTGAACCCGAAACCTCAGTCCTTACATTCTCCCCCCCTTAAAAGAATTTCGTCCTCGAAATTGCAACCGCTCACATGATACATACGGCTAACCATCACATGCTGGCAACACAGATTACCACAATCATTCTCACCATCCACACACACTGGGCTCCACATAACTAGCCAATCAAATCCACACCAAGCTAACCAAGATTCTCAATTCTAACAAAAGCTGAAAGATCGAAATAAGCATACATTAGCGAGGCACATATTACAAAACTGATTCTCCATCATGCCCAAAGTACATAAAAGTGCCATAAGAGTTCATAACCACTACCAAATAAGACAAGATAAAAAGTGCTCATCTAGCCCAGCCTCTCGGACCTTCACTAAGAGACGCAACACCACTCAACATCCCGGGCTCCTACTGACCACTCGGCTCCTGACCTGCCTTATTCTTCTGTGGACAGTTCCTCGCGAGATGTCCCTTCCTACCACAGCCAAAACAGCTACCAGTGATCAATGGACATATTCGATTGCCATGATACCTGCCACAACGGGGACAACGGTCCGCAGCATCCCACCTCGCTTCCTGTTTCCAGGTGACCTCCGTCTGCATCTGCTGCACCGAACCATCTTCATCCTCATCACAAGGCACCTCTTGGAATTTGAGTTCAAAGGAACTCGAACCGCCTGACGAAAAGACCGCTGATCTGTCCTTGCCTTGCTGCTTCCCTTGTGCTGATTGCTCTGACTCCTTTGCCACTCGTTGGAATTGGGTCTCCACCGCTGCCGCGCACCGAACTGCTGACGCCAGATCCTTACAACAATGAGCTGCCACAAATTACCTCAGATCGTGCCGAAGTCCATCCACAAATTTCTCTGTCCTAAGGTCCTCATGCTCAGATATGTGTGGAGCAAACCTTCCCAGAGCTACAAATTTCAACTGATATTCTAGAACTGACATACCATCCTACACCAATTTCATAAACTCCCTTTCCTTAGCCCTCCGAACGTGCCTCGGAAAGTACTGTCCACCAAACTCTCTCACAAAGTCTTCCCAAGGAATCTCTCTCAAGGACCTATCTGGAAACATCAACCCCTTGATGGTAACCCACCAATCATAAGCATTGTCCTTCAGCAAGTAGGTTGCCAACAAGGTCTTGTCATTCTCAGCACTTTCAAGAACATCAAATGCCTTCTCTACCTCCTTAATCCAATGAGCTGCTGCATATGGAACTGGTTGACCCGTGAAAGAAGGGGGCTTCAACTTCAAAAATCGCTCCATCACCATGGACTGGCCACCTCGGGAATTGGACCCCTCACTTCCATCTCCCTGCTGGTATCTAGACATAGCCCCAATCATAGCTTCCATGAAACGATCCACATTATGCCCTTCTGCCCTCGAACTACCATCATCTGCTCTCGAACCACGAGCCAACGGAACTCTCCTCTTCGGTGCCATCACTACCCCACAGACACGAAAATTGAACCAAGACACGTCAAAACCTACCAATCTACACCAGCAGCCATCGCCTGTACAGACTCGTACTTCTTGTTGGACTATAATATGTAACCTAGTTTACCACATACTCGACCAGACTGGGCTCTGATACCATCTGTAACGACCCGCCATCCTATGACCGGAGACCCGATCACTAAATGGATGTCGGCCCATTAACTGCGGGTTCACACCCGGATCTCACACAACACATCTGGAGGAGTAAGCGTTAAACAAGGCTAAATATAACAAACACACGGACTACAAATAGATTACAGGTGCGCAGGAAGGAAGATAACAATGTCCGTATATAGTCCAACAATAATTACATGGTCCAACAATTTAAATAAGTACAGGCAAAAGCAAGGTACAACAACATCGGGGCATACCCCGGGACTGAGATAGCTGTTGGTCCGCACACCGAGGAGACACCACCCGTCGCCACACGCCACGAGGTCCACACCTGAAACGGCAGGGAGTGAGCCACACCAGAACTGGGCTCAGTAGGGATCATCCAATCCCCGCCTCCCACTCACACACCCACAAGTGCAAGAATACAGATATATGGCAATTAAATATAGCAGTAAACATGGCTCCCAAACTAGATATGAAATGCACGCAGTAGCAAGGTAATAGGAACAGTTCTATGTAAACCGAATAACCCAACGCAAAGCCACAACTCATAACCAAGGTCCAACGAAGAGACCAAACCACACAGTCGACTGCCAACCAACGTCGCCTTACAACACCACCAATACTCACGCCTGTCCACCCTACAGTGTTCCGGGGCACCGTAGGGTGAGGCAGTGAGTCAAACTAGGACTAACGGAGACCAGTGAACCACCACTGCCCAGCTACGTGTGCACACAAGCAGTCTAGACTACTGTCCTACCGACCGGACTTCCTCCACGCCAGGCCTCGGCGCTTCAGGAGGGCCCTGGGGACCGGCGAAACCCCCGTCAAGCCTAAGCTATAGGAACTACCCACAACCCTAACCTCCCGGGCTGCATCAGGCCAAAGGGCGAAGGGTACCACTCGTAACCTTGATCACAGGTCACATCAGGCCCAATGGCTAAGGGGTAAAACAACTTCAACAGTACCACAACCAGCTCCACAGCAAGAAACGCGCCGGAAGCTGCCACGACAAATAGGGAAACCCC
This sequence comes from Zantedeschia hybrid cultivar, assembly GCA_030544215.1. Taxonomy (NCBI): domain Eukaryota; kingdom Viridiplantae; phylum Streptophyta; class Magnoliopsida; order Alismatales; family Araceae; genus Zantedeschia; species Zantedeschia hybrid cultivar. Next base: position 51,119,408 of record JARZZO010000014.1, read on the forward strand.
GACCAGCTGAGACCAAACAACAACCCCTCGGATAGCGCACCGGCTACTCCGGCCCGACGGGCTCAAGGTGGTTCTGCTTCCCTGAGCCAAAGGTAAAACACAACATGTACCACTCCCCCACCGGTACGGCAACAATACCTCACAGACACCAAGGCCCTGCCCTATCGGCCCAAGGTGACAAACGTAAACCATAGTTATTCCAATTCCATATCCGCATAAGCACACACACACACATGATGTAGTTCCATTCACGCAGAAATCCTCAGTCTCAGTGTACAACTTAAAGCATGCATTAGAACCATCCAACCGTGAAACATGTGTTAATAACAAGAATTAATGCAATTCTGTCTTGAATCGCGTCGGCCTCGTCGACCGAGGCCGACGCCATTCAAGTCCCTCAAACTAGTTCATTAAAATCGACCTCAGATTATGTCTTAAAACGCGTCGTCCTGGGAAGCCGCCCTTTAAAAGGCGTCAGCATCCTCAGACGCCATTTACACCAGATTCCGAGATTTGCAGAGACCTCAGTCGGCGTGATTTCCTGCCTAAATGGCGTCATACTCGCACGTCGCCATTCTAAATGGCGTCGTCCAGGCATGACGTCATTTAGCGTCAGAACCCCAAACTCACGGAACCGCAAACAGGGAGGTTTCTGCCTAAATGGCGTCGAGCTGGCCCGTCGCCATTCTAAATGGCGTTGTCCAGGCTCGACGTCTTTTAGCGGCAGAAACCTGGTTCCATGGTTCAACCCGAGGGTTTCCCCCTTCCATCCCCAAACACCCAAAACGTCCAAAACAGAAGAGGAAGAAAGGGAAACCGAACTACCACGAGCATCCCACAAATCCACCTTCATAAACACGGCCATTCCCATAAGAAAACCCTCTTAACATGCTCATTCTACCCAAAACACATCATGCCACGCCATGGAAATCACAAGCAAGATAGTCACAGTCCATGCAAGGTTCATCCCCCTACCGGTTCTTGAACTCCTCCAAGCTTCGAGCCGCCGACCCACCGCACTGCAGACCGCCGCCGATACCCCCGAGGACGTCGCCACTCCGCCGGGACGTCGGACGCCGTCCGGAGAATGGAACGCCGCGAAGGAAGTGGTGGTGGTAGAGGTGAGAGGTATGGAGGTGTTGGATTGGTGGAAGAGGAAGAAGAGGAAGGGAAAGGGGAAAAGAGAGTCGGAGAGGGCGGAGAGGGCGAGGAGAGAGAGAGAAAAGGTGAGAATGAGGGAAAGAAGGGAAGGCTCACGGGGTCAATCAGAAACTGGATAAAACGCGTCGACCGAGACAGACGCCTAACAGATGACAGGACGGGCCGTACTGATAGCGCTCTGAAATGCATCGACCACTACGGACGCCGTTCAGTTGACAAGACAGGCACCGTTCACTGACATCGCAGGGTCGCAGTCTGAATGGCGTCGTCCATCATAGACGCCGTTCAGACGACAGGACAGGGGCCGTACTCTCGCGGCCCGAAACCTGCCCACGTGGCACCCACGTAGCACAACAACAACAGACTTAAATGGTGTCCACATAGCCAGACGCCGTTTGAAAGGCGTCGTGCAGTGCAGACGTCATTCAGTCAAAATTCTCAAGACCCCTCAGGGTCGAAACCATGGGATCCGGCCCGAGCCCGACCCGAATACTGAACCCGAAACCTCAGTCCTTACACCAACACTTGGGAATCCAGAACAAGGCTGCCATAAACATCGGTTCTTCGTCCAACGAAGAACAAAAAAAAAATAGACCCCAGAAAAATTTAAAAATTGTAAAATTAAATAATCGAAATTATTCAAAAAGTCTGTGTTCATCTCATGAAGACGGATCCTGCAAAAATATCGAATGAGTGCATGGAATAATACATAAAATAATTAATTTCGGAACCCGAAACGAAATGAGAAACAATGGAACCTGGCTCTGATACCAGTGTTGGGTTCTCGCGATTTCTCCGGATTTCCCGCGCAGCGGAAATAAAAATAAAATGGAGATCCGTTCCGATTTCGAAAAATTTAAAATCTCGATAATCGGATTATCGAATCTTATCGTTTGCATATTCGAATCCGCAACCGTTCGGTTCCGTCAGTGTGACACCGCAAGCTGCGCAAGCGCCCGGCCACTAGCGGAGTCCATGCGATCCTCCTCGCGGTGGATATCCTCACGTTCCTCGCTCTTTGTAGCCCACGAAGTCTCCGCCGTTCGCGCAACGAGCAACGTGCGGACGATTTCCCATCGAACGGGAGTCGGAGAAGCGGCGGAGCAGATCCGGGGATCCCGATTCTTCTGGGCACCAGAGAGAGAGTGAAAGAGAGGAGGGGGCGGCTTGGGTTAGCAGCAGCTTGGCCTGCTCAGCCCGTTCACTATATTTTATACTAACCGCATAGTTTTTCATAAAAACTCCCGGTTTATATAAAACCCACTTATTTATCCATCGCCTTAAGAATATTTTGTGTGTGACCCTTTAGGCCCAATAACCAGTCCAGTTAATAGCCCAATAAGCCCAATGACTCCTCATTGGCTTTATTATTCAATTAATAACTCTTTATTAATTAATTGATCAATCGAATTAAAGTCGCACATTAAATTCGATCGGGCCTCCGATCATGTTGGGTGCCAAGCAACACCGCATGAACCCGGAAGGTATCGGGGTTAAGTAACCCATTCTTGGAACCTTTCTCTCAATAGTTTCCGCTTGGATATAATCCTTCATTCATACAATGCTCTCGAGTCGACTCAGGGTATGGTTTACTGTCAAACCCTAACTGGTCAACTCACTTGGATTGGATGCCGCTGATGAATATCTGAAAACTCCTTTCCCGATATTATCGTCCGCCCTGGCCAGGGACTTTCGTGCATCCTTCCTAGAGCATTCTCTCTCATCTTACCGAGAGCGAATGATTCCTTATTGACACTCGATTCCCTTCGACGGTATTCCACTGTACCCGATCCTTGACTGTTTAGAATCCCGTGGTTAGAGATTCATAAACCAAGGTCAAAGCTCAGAAGTCCACCGACAAGGTGTCCTTGGTGTCTAAGGTCCGAGGACCATCCACGCAACTGTGACAATAGAATCAAGCTGGTTGACAGTGAGGTACAATACCATCCAGCGATTCAATCGGATCAGTTCAGTGAACTCATTCTCTAATGAGCACCTACATATTCGCCTTAGTGTCTCCACACAAGTGGCTATGAGATTAGTCACCCTCATCTTATTAGCAGGAGTAATCTGTACTAGTCTAATCGGATATCCGATGTCCTCGGATATCCTCCGACTATGAACGATTAAGAATGTGTGTTTAAGTGATCAGTCTCACTAGTATGATCTCATCATAATCTGATCACTATCACACATATTCATGGACTTCATTATGAGACGATAATTAGTATGATTTACACACAATGAATATTATGCCATTATATTAATATATGAATGAGACTACAAAGTCATATTGGCTTATGGGCCACCTAAGACTAACACATATATCCTTTGGCCTTTGAAAAAGGTTGGCTATTGGTGTTTTGGTGTTCAAGACAAGGTGAAAAGGATCCCTCCTCTACAGAAAACATGGGAAGAACATTGGAGCTTCTTCTTCCTTCTTTTCTTCTTCCACTGAAGCCATTAAAGATCAAAGCTTTCAAGGGGCCAATCTCTTTCTTTCTTTTCGTTCTTTCCAACTAGTTTTAGTTATTTTTCATATAGATTCATCACTATTTTCCATTAGAATTTCTATTACATCACCCCATGATTCACACACCACATCATATTTTTTCCCACCCATGCATGAAAGAGAGCTTAAAGGAAAGATTTGAAAAGCTTGGAAACGAAGGAGAAAATGACCCAAAAAATAAGAGTAAAGAATGAAGAGGCTCTTCTTTTTCAACCGGCCAAAGAAGGAGAACAAAAGAACCCAATCTATCCGAATCACAAGGTTAGTAGTGACCACTTATTCCATTGAAGCCTTCGGTTTCTAGAGATCACATTAGTCTATTTCATTTATTTGTTATGTTAACACATGATATCATGATAATCACACACTTTTTGAGCACTACACCACTGTAAGGAATCGACTAAGACGTAGTGGAAACGATTCGATTCCATGTTATCACGTTGTTGGGATCAAAAAACGGACCGTATACAAAAATAGGAAGAGCCGTTCTTCACCTTTGAGGGGTTTTGAATCTGCCGTGCGAAGTCCCGATGTGCTAATCGCGCAAGCACACGATGTCCAGAGGTATCCACATGAGATCCCGTGGAAGGCGAGTTTCTCTCCTCGGCTTGAAGACATCGACCGAATGTCAGAACCTCCACCATGCAGTTGAAGAGGAGGAGAGAGAAATAGTAGACCTTGGCTTCAAGAGGGAGAGAGAAAGAGATTGTGCAAATAAGGCCTTCGTATCTCCACCCCACAGCAAGTAGGTGAACAACATTCCACTACTCGATATCCCTCGAGGACTCAATGAGTTGGATGGCCCAATAACTTCAATACACACCAGATGCTCGATGAAATAACTGGTTCAATGAAGTCCAAAAAAGCATGGGCTCTAAAGAAGGAGAGGACAAGTAGACCTATAGGAACTGCACTGCGGTGTCAAAGGTTTGGTTGGCGGGTTTAGAAGGCTCTCCATCTATGCTTGCCGTGTAGGTTTTGCCACAGAGAGGACAAGAAGAGAGAGAGAGAGAGAGAGAGAGAGAGATTACATGAGATGGGAAGCAGAGTGCAAGGTCTTCGTAGATGAGTAGAGCATGTAGCAGCATGGAGGCTTCGTAGAGCAAAGGAGGAAGTGGCCTTTGCAGAATTGAGCAACGGGCACAGGGGGCAGCGGGCGTCGCAGAGCGGAGGGAACGGCGGGCTTCGTAGAGCCAAGTAGCGCGTGCAGAGCAGAGGGGGCGGCGGGCTTCGCAAACATCAGTAGCGTGCATATAGCAGAGGGGGGGGCAAGCTTCACGGAGGCCAAGTAGCACACATAACGGAGCCGACGATGGGCCCAATAAGTGGCCCAATAAGTTTTATCAAATGGGCCCTTAGGAGGGGGGATTTTTTTTTAAAATCCATATTCTTACCTCACCTACTAGTCACGCTTCTATGGGAGATGGAGGTATAGCCTCCAAGGCAGGACAATCTTGTAATGTAATATTTGTTGTACTAATTTTCAGTGTTGTACTGATTCCTTAGTGTAATGGGTAAAAATTAAAAAATATTATTTATTGAAAATCTTTTTAAGTGGGTCTCAAGGTATCCTACACGTCCATATAGGCCGATCTCTGATCGGACAACTTAAAAGAAAATTGAAAAACTAAAAATTATTATTGAGTTCGGCCACATTTTTTGACTGTTCATTCGAGTTTGAGTTTTGATTTTTCAGATTTTTTTAGATCATCCGATGAAAGATCAACCAATGGAGACATGTAAGATGCCTGGAGACTTTTTTTTTTTTTTTTTTATCTATTACACTCTGAGGTCAATGCAACAATTATTACTTATTTATTACCGCTATTACATACATAGCTGCACGCTCTTGGTCCTCGGCCTGGCGTTGCCGTCCCTTTTGTTGCAAGGGAAATGCTTGCTGCACACCCCTGTGCGGCGGTGTGGGTGCACGCTGCGCTCTTGTTGCAATGGAGGTTTATGTGACTGTGGTATCTTTGGAAGGCAGCGCTTTGAGAAAGGTGAGGCCTTCGTTTGTTGTTATATATGCACAAAGCTGAATAAGTTCTCAACAGGCAGACATCTTGGACGACATTTCTTCTGGCATACATAGCAGTATCATTGCCTTTTCAGATAAAGGGAATTAAAGGAACTGCTCTTTATTTGATGTGCAACTATAGAAGTGTAGACATGCTAATTTTGACCTCATATTGAGTAAATTTCATGTCACAATTATAATGCCCCAAAATGGTCTGATGTTTAATCATTAATTAAATTTTATTGATTTTTCTCAAAATTTGTTAATTAGCATAGCCCATAGATGACACCATTTAGATTCTTAATCGAAATCAGTTTAGATTTAAATTTTCAAATTCATATAGATTTAATGAATAGCATCGTTCAAGGGAGACGCCATTTAAGTCCTAATCCGTCTAGGTTTCCGATTTTTAATCCGAATTAATTTCCAAGATTATCTAAAGCACGTCACCCTAGGAAGACACGATTTAGGTTTCCTAATGTATTTCTGTTTCCTTTTTTATTTTCTTTTCTTTTTTGGCCGCTTTAATTAGCCAAATGGTGTCCCGATTGAACGACGCGATTTTTGGGTTTTTCGATAAACATAATTTGGCCGAAATAATCCGTTTTCCAAAGTTGGGAAGGTTGCTAACTCCTCCATACTTGTCCAAGGTAAGTCCGACTACGGGAGAGAGTCATTTTGAAGCCCTAAACACCCCCAAACTTATTCTTATAAATATAACACTTTTTGGACCTTCAAAAAAGGTTGGCCATTGGTGATTTTGAAGCTTAAAGCAAGGTGTTTGAAGGCTCTAGAGGAGGAAAACACGGACAGCAAGAGAAGCTTCATCCAAAGCTCCTTTTTCTTCATCCCTTTCATCCTTTGAAGCTTTTGAAAACAAAGGCTATGGAGGAGCCAACCAGCCATCTTCTTTCCCTAATTCCTTATAGCTTTTCCATAATTTTATAGATTCATCATTGTTTTTTCATAGTTCATCATCATCATCATCACTTCATGTTCACACACACACACTCATACTTCCAAACCCACATGCATGTTAGGGGTTTAAAGAACAACAAGCAAGTGAGTAGATTAGTTTAGTTACATGTTTAAATTTCTTATTAAAATAGATACTACTCAACTCTAGTTCTAATTAGATTCTTTTTTGTTTAATCTTTTACGAGGTGCAAAGAAGAAGAAAGAAGGAAGTTCAAAGGAATAACTGTCAAGAAATCAAAAGCAAGAACATCTTATAAGAAGGACTCTCTTTCTTTGGCCGACCATAGAGAGGGAATCAAGGACTCAACATCTCCCAAATTTAAAAAGGTAAGCGATCAATCTCTTTTTTCTGAAACTTTTACAGTTTCTGGCGATCACGTTTTCTTTAATGTTTAATAGTTTTACTTTTCATATAAGCAACACCAAATCATGAACATCACACACCTAATTTGAGCACCCACAACTTTTTGGCGATCACGGTGGGACCTGACCTTGCTGTCTTTTTAATATTTGTTCTTGCTTTTATCATCAGACACCCACGGTGCACCACTTGTGTCCCTCACGCACTCCTTTCACCAATTGGTGAGTTTGGTTATTTTTATCCATACGTGCACTACGTGCACATCCCTTTACGGCAAGATCTTGCCCTCTCGTGATTGATTGAAGTTGTGAGTGTGATAGTAAGTATGTGGTTGATTGAGTTTGTGTTGTTTGCATGATATTAAACCTATTTAAATTGAGTTTGCATGATCAGTTAGATTCTTATTTATTTTGATAATTTGAGAGAGGATTGTACTCGAAATTGCTCTCAGTTTACTTCTTTTAGGCTTTGAATAGCATCTAGATAAAGAGACGCAATTCAAAGCGCGTTGCTTCATCAATATGCCATTCAACCTCATATTCTTGTTGTGTTGCTGCCTGAGGTTCTGTTAATAGAAGAAGCTTATGTCTTGAATAGCATTGGTAAACAACGACGCGAATCAAATAGTTTCTTCTTTTGCTCATCAGTCCTCGGATCTTTGATCTTTTTGTTACCTATATCTATCTTATACTACATTAGAGGTCATCCAGGCCGTAAGTCATCTGCATTGGGGCTCACCCCCCCCATAGGAACACTTTCTTAGCATCTTCACCTCTCTCTGACTGGGTCGGTCCCTCGGTTAGACTAGAGTGGTTGGTGTTAAGACCTCCGTAAGTCCCCAAAAGCAACGTATTCCTCCTTGTTCATCGGGCTGGTTGTACCAATTGAAGTCCTGGTTAGTCATTCATAACGTTGTGAGAGAATCATAGAGTATAACGGTGGAAAACTGAACTGAAACTAGGATCCTACCCATCGAGTGAATTTGTGTTTAACAATCCAAATAATTTAACAAGGAACTCTAAGATAACATAACCGTCCACTTGTTTGCTAATCTCCTGCACAACTTGTTTGAATCTTTGTCAAAAAAATTAATATCATGATGCTTCGATCAGGTAGAACTTTCGGCATGGTTGCCTTCAAACAAGAAGATGTGGTGGAGTACGAGGGAGATGCTCATGCCCCTCGGGTTTATGATCCCTCTTATTCAGAAGACGAGAGATGCTTATAATTCCAATCAATTCCAAACTTTACATGAGGGAGAAGCTCATGCCCCTCAATTTCAGATGGATTCAACTTATGATCAATATAATCAGGATATGGGCGATCATTCCCATGTTCATGTCATTTCCAACCCCATCTTTGAAGGAGTCCAAGACCAAGCTGGACCCTCGTCCAATCATCCTTCTGATCTCGCTGCCCTCATGGGGGCTCTATCTAATCATATGGATCATCGACAGTTTGACGCCATCCAATCTATTATGAAAGGGAAAACCCTCTTATAGTTACCTGAGCCCACTCCCTCGGTTCACCCCTCTGTTTATCAAGCTCCTACTCGAGCCATAGAAGGCCTCCATATTTCTACCCCTCACCCCTCGGCCCACGGGTCATCAACAATCTAGTTTGCAGCCTCAACAATCTAGTTCGCGGCATCCTGTCAGGCCGCAAACTCTAGTTTATCAGAATGCCTTCAAGCAAGGTGGAAATACTGCCAGTCAACAACCTTACTGTCCTCAACTTCTACTTAGAAGATTCTGCCACTCAACTTCTACTTAACAAAATTTCTCAGATGGATGAGCAGTTCAAGAGTTTTGAGAAGAAGATGGACAGTAAAATTGCTCCCGAACTCTTTGTTCCTGATATACCAGTCTTCCATCTCCTACCTTCTGAAATGCCAGTTGATCGTTTCGAATTGTGCGTCGTTAAACACATGAAAACGTTCAATCTAAATTTATCTGGCTCACTCAAATCAGATTTTAAAAATTAACAGTGGTGAGTCCGAGTCGATCCACAGGGAGTTAAGATTTTAATTTCGAAAATCTTAGATTTTAATTATCTAGAAAAATTGGGAATTTGAATTGATTAATTAACTATTAAATTAAACTAAATTTACAAATTAAACTAACCTAATTTTAAAAAATATATATATATAACTATATTTAAAATTGAGAAGAGAGATTAACAACATGTTAAAATTTCTTTTAGCAAAACTTCTAATTTAAACTAACTGAATTTTATGCAACAAGAAATAATTAAACACTAACAACTTAATTAACTAAACTAAAAGAAACTAAAGCAAATTAACAGATTATGCAGCAGCTCTAGTGGAATTAGGAAGCTCAGAGGGCATAGGCGCATTAGACCAAGTCCAACAGCAGTGTAGGGCACAACACAGTAGCAGGGGAGGGTCTCCGGTGCATTGGACCACGAAGGAGTGTGGCTGCTGGTTCTCGGGTACGTGCAATAGGGTGCTTGGCAAAGGGCAACGCGTGGAGTCCTTGTTGATTCAGCTTGCAGGTACGTGTCTGCTGCTGGCTTCACCGCATGGAGGTGAACGCTACTGGTAAACCTCACCGCAGCGCGTAGAAAAGCAGCTGGCTTCTTCGTGGAGGGATGCCGGAACTGCTGCTGGCGTGCAGAACTGCTGGACGGTTGGCTGCTGGAGGAGCTGGTGCTGGTGGACTGCCACTGGAGCAAGCTTGCAGGTGGATGTTGGGAGTAGGAGGAGAACGGCAAAGCAACGGCTGGAGATTGCTGGTTCGCGTGGAGCAACTGCTGGACGAAGCTCTGCCGCGTGAAGGGAAGGAAGAAGCCGGGCTTCAACGAGCGTGTGAGGCGGACGTGCATGCATGCACGTATGCACGCTGGGGCGCGTGGAGAGCTTCAGGATATGTGCACGAACGGCAGACGGCGTGCATGCATGCGCGTAGAGGCGTGCCGGATGCGGTCTGGCAACTCTGCTACGTGGAGGAGGTGCTCCGGAAGGAGTGCTTGGCAGCTGCTGGTGCGTGGGGGTTGCTGGATGCTGCCGCTAGAAGTGCTGGAACGTGCTGGCTGGTTCGCTTGGAGAAGCTTGGCAGCGTTCAGGTGCAGCGGCCTTCCCCCTATGGCAACGTGATAGAGAGAGGAGATAGAGAGAGACGGAGGAGGAGAGAACAGAGAGAGTGCTGGGAGAGGCTGAGAAACGGAGAGAGAGGAGGAGAGTGAATAAAAAATAGAGAGAAAGAGGGAGAGGTGCTGTGCAGGAAGAAGAGTTTGGTGAGAAGAGAGAGAGAAGACTGTGGGAGACGTCCGGCTAAGCAAGGAAGACGAGAGGAGGAGAGTGCAAGGAGACGGAGAGGGCATAAAAGAAAGAGAAGGAGGGGCTGCTGGGAAAGGAAACTAGAGAAAGAGGGAAAGGAAACACTCCAAGAGAGAACCGGGTTGGAAAAGGAAGAGGGAGCCGGGAAAAATAAAAACCGAGGAGGTGGAGAGTAGGGGTTGTGGGAATTTATAGAGAGGAAGAGAGAATCGGATTTAGAAAAGGAAAGAGATTAAAGGAGAGGAAAAAGAAACTGGAGAAGAAATATGATTCAAATTTCCAAAACGAGAGAGAGAGAGAGGATTTTTAAACTAAAGGAAGGGATGTGTTTAGGAAATCGGAGAGACGGAGGGAAATAGTGGGTTTTAGGAAACTCCAGCGAAGGAAGGAATCAAATTGTATTTTTACCCCTGTTTTAGTTGAAATCCGCACACTAGACCTCCCCCAAATTTCCGAAAACTCCTCCAGCTGCACTGCATCATCGACGTGTCCTGTTCACATCAAATAAATATAATTTAGTGCATTATCATAAAAATATCATCATATTTATTCATTTCGTCTCGGTTTTGTCGAAAAACCGCAAATGCGCTACACTCCTTTGATCACATGAAATGACGATGTTTTTAAGTCAGAATTTGATGAAATTGGTACCGTTGGACTTGTTACACAATTATCTATCATTTCATGCTATTTTGCAGATAAAAACATGAGTATGATGCATATGGTTTCCCTTAAATGATCAATTTAACACTTTATCACACCCCCCAACTTACCCATTGCTAGTCCCTTAGCAATGCAAATAAGGAAATGTTAGGACAATTAATGAATTATCATGCTTCATTTGTAGTATCTTTCACAATCAATTTAAGTGGTAGCCGTTTGGTTGAGCTAAAAAGTTTTCATATCCCACAATATTTTGATTCAGACAGGTGATTGTGCATGAAATTTGACACACTTAGAACTCGTTTCCGACCTTTCTGGTATATTCTTGCCTTTACTACCCTTTAGATAAGACCACTTGGGGAGGGAAAGAGAATAAAAGATTTCCCGATCAGTCAGTGAGGACCGTTTTTCAGTTCCCGTCCCAACTCAGCACTTTTCACGACTTGGTCATATTTTTGGTACGATGGACTTTTTAGCTTGGCGTTTCTTCATTTTATTGTACTTTTGCTTTTGAGAGTGCGTACTTTTTGCCACTCTCTTTGAATTGCCTGAGGGGAGGTGCGTACTTTTTGCCACCTACCTTCCTTTCGCTCTTTTATCGCCTTCTATTGCCTTTAGTGTTTACAACTGTCCATTTTAAATGACCGCCTCTTTTAGAGTGTTGAGTGGGGCAGTCCCCTATTACGGATCCTACACATTCCTTTCGTTCAACCCAAAAGAAAAATTAGAATAAGTAGTCTTATCCTTGAAGTTAATTCCAGCAATTCTATACTCTTAAGATCTTCCATTTATTCTAAGTTGCCGTGTGTGTGAAAATCATCATGCCGTGGACTTTTGTAAAGTGGGATATTTAAACTTTACAGGCTCTTTAACCAATGTGACTAACAGAAAACTGATTTGTTTAAGATTTACTTAATGAAACATGATTTTCATGCAATTTTCCTCGGATGTGAAAAGAAGTTTTGGAAAAAAAATTGACCATTTTTCAGTGAAAGATATCAGTTTTCTTCAAAAGATTTTCAATAAATGCATATCAAATTGATTGCCCCACCCCCCAACTTGATTGACCTTGTCCTCAATGGCATAAAAGATATGGAAAACACGCAGCTAAAAGAGAATTTGTAAAGGAGCGAAACAACCTGTAATGACGAGGATGCGACATACCCACGGGGATTGCTGCTCAGGGACCTAAAAGGAGAAGAAATACCAAAAACTGAAGTAAAATATTGGGTTGCCTCCCATCAAGCGCTAAGTTTATCGTCTTCAGCCAGACGGAAGTTCAGTTAGAGTGGATCACTCAGTTCTATGGATTCAGGTGGCTCATTTTGAAGATTTTCAATGAATGGTTTCAACCGTTGACCATTAACAGTAACAGTGTTCCCACTTTTGGGGTTCAGAATTTTAACGGCTCCATGATCGAAGGCTTTAACGACCACGAATGGTCCATCCCATCTGGATTTCAGTTTTCCTGGAAATAAGCGGAGCCTAGAGTTAAATAGCCAAACTTTCTGATTTGGAAGAAAGGATTTTCTCACAATATGTTTATCATGAAAAGCTTTAGTTTTGGCTTTATAAATCTTTGAATTTTCATAGGCCTCGTTGCGCAACTCTTCCAGCTCACTCAGTTGTAAGGTTCGGTGGGAACCAGCTTGGGCTAGGTCCAGATTGACTTGTTTAATGGCCCAATAAGCCCTATGTTCTAATTCCACCGGAAGGTGGCACGCTTTTCCAAAAACCAGGCGATAAGGAGACATGCCAATAGGAGTTTTGTAAGCGGTCCGATAGGCCCATAAAGCATCATCCAATCTTTCAGACCAATCTTTTCTATCGGGCCTAACGGACTTTTGCAGAATATTCTTGATCTCCCTATTGGAAACTTCCACTTGGCCACTGGTTTGGGGGTGATAAGGGGTAGCTACTTTGTGATTAATCCCATATTTCTTAAGCAAAGCCCGAAATTGGTAATTCGTGAAATGTGTTCCCCCATCACTTATGATAGCTTTAGGCCACCCGAACCGAGAAAAGATATTCTTCTGGACGAATTTAATGACCACTTTATGATCATTGGTTCGGGTGGCTACTGCTTCAATCCATTTTGAGACATAATCCACCGCTACCAGAATATATGTATGTCCAAAAGAGGGTGGAAAAGGTCAGAGGGTGGAAAAGGTCCCATAAAGTCAATCCCCCAAACATCAAAGACTTCAACCACCAGGATTGGGTTGAGTGGCATCATATCCCTTTTCGCCATATTTCCTACAGCCTGACATCGGAGGCAAGTTTTGCTAAATTGATGGGCATCTTTGAAAAGTGTGGGCCAGTAAAAACCACTTTGCAGGACTTTGGCTGCAGTTTTCTTTCCTGAGAAGTGGCCCCCACAGGCCAGATTATGGCAGAAGTTAAGAACACTCTGTTGTTCTTCTTCGGGAACACATCGCCTAATGATTTGATCAGGACAAAATTTGAATAAGTCAGGATCCTCCCAGAAATAATATTTTTCCTGAGAAAAGAATTTGTCCTTTTCACTTTTAGTCCATCCTTCTGGAAGCTGATTAGTCACCTTGTAATTGACAATATGAGCATACCAAGGTGCAACATTGTGAGAAATGGTCAGTAGATGCTCATCAGGAAAGGAATCAGTGATTGGTGTACTTTCAGATATCGGAATGCGGGATAGGTGGTCAGCTACCACATTCTCAGAACCCTTCTTATCCCGAATTTCCAAATCGAATTCCTGAAGGAGTAAGATCCATCTAATAAGCCTAGGCTTTGCATCCTTCTTGGTCAACAGGTATTTCAGAGCTGAGTGATCAGAATAGATTATGACTTTTGTCCCTAAAAGATAAGATCTGAATTTTTCTAGGGCAAAAACCACAGCCAATAATTCCTTTTCTGTGGTGGTATAATTCATTTGAGCATCGGCAAGGGTGCGGCTTGCATAATATATCACCACGGGACATTTGTTGATTCTTTGTCCTAAAACTGCACCGATAGCATAATCAGAGGCATCACACATGATTTCGAAGGGTAAAGACCAATCTGGAGATTGAAGAATCGGGGCTTTGGTCAAAGATTCCTTTAGAGAATTAAATGCCTTGATGCAAGATTCATCCATTTGGAACGGGACATCCTTAGCTAAGAGAAGAGTTAGGGGCCGGGCAATTTGAGAGAAATTGTGGATAAACCGGCGATAGAAACCGGCATGGCCAAGGAATGAACGGATCTGTCTGACCGAGGTGGGAGGAGGAAGATTGGATATGAGATCGATCTTAGCTTTATCTACCTCTATCCCCCTTTCAGACACAATGTGGCCTAAAACAATGCCCTCTCGAACCATGAAGTGGCTCTTTTCCCAGCTAAGTATCAGGTTGGTGTCTATGCATCTTGCTAGCACCTTTTTAAGATTTTCTAAGCAATTTTCAAAAGAGTCCCCGAAGATTGAGAAATCATCCATGAAAACTTTGAGGAATTCTCCCACCATATCGGAGAAGATAGCCATCATGCACCGTTGAAATGTGGCTGGTGCGTTGCATAATCCGAATGGCATTCTCCTAAAAGCAAACGTGCCATAAGGGCACGTGAAGGTGGTCTTTTCTTGATCTTCCGGGTAAATGGCCACTTGATTATACCCGGAATACCCATCTAAGAAGCAGAAGTACTTCTGGCCCGATAACTTTTCCAGAATCTGGTCCATGAATGGGAGTGGAAAGTGGTCCTTCTTAGTCATAAGATTCAACTTTCGGTAATCAATGCACACTCTCCATCCCGTGGTGAGCCTAGTGGGTACCTCTTCTCCATGATCATTCTTAATAACTGTTAATCCAGATTTCTTGGGTACCACTTGAGTTGGACTGACCCATTTACTGTCTGATATTGGGTAAATAATACCCGCATCCAGCCATTTCACAACTTCCTTCTTCACCACTTCTTTCATATTGGGGTTAAGCCGCCTTTGCATCTCCCGACTAGGCTTAGAATTCTCTTTCATATAGATGTGATGCATGCAAATGGACGGGCTAATTCCCTTTAAATCTGCCACTGACCATCCAATAGCACCCTTGTGGTCTTTGAGGACCTCGGTTAATTGGGCCTCCTGCGGCGATGTGAGATTTGCCGCAATGATGACCGGGAGAGTTTGGTCCGGGCCCAAAAAGATATACTTGAGAGACTCAGGTAATGGTTTGAGTTCAAGCTCAGGATGGTCCTCTAAGGATGGCAGAGCGGGCTCAGACTGTAAGGCTGGTAAAGGTTCAACCTTGGGCCAAGATGTTAATGGGCCAGGAGAGTCCTTTAGAGTGTTGGCTTCCTCCAAAAAGTCATATGTGGACATCTCATTTTCTTCAACCAGATTATCCAATATATCAATAGTGTGGCATTCTTTTTCATGATCTGGGTATTGAGATGCTTTGAAGACATTAATGTGGACCTTTTGACCCCCGAATGAAATGTCCATTATGCCAGTTTCACAATTTATATTAGCTTTGGCAGTAGCTAAGAATGGACGACCTAAGATGATCGGGGTGTGAATGAGTTCCTCAGGTAATGTCATATCTAGAATAAGAAAATCCACGGGAAAATAACAATCATGAACCTTTACAATGACATTCTCAATTAATCCTCGTGGAGTTTTCACAAACCTATCAGCTAACTGCAAGATGATGGATGTGGGCTTTAATTCTCCAATATCAAAATTTTCATAAATAGCTGTTGGCAATAGATTTACACTCGCACCTAGATCCAATAAAGCTCTATCAAATGTAACTCCAGCTAAGTCACATGAAATTAGAGGTGCTCCAGGATCCTTTAACTTCTTGGGTAAATGATTCATCACAATTGCACTAACATCCTCAGAAAGCCGAACCTTTTCGGGTGCCATTCTAGATTCTCTTCATGGAGTATATAATTCCTTGAGAAACTTAGCATAAGCTGGCACATGCTTGATGGCATCGAGGAGTGGAATATTAATTTGGACTTGTTTGAACAAATCCAACAACTCCTCATTCTGGGCCAGTTTCTTCCTGGTATTGGGCTTAGCTAACAAGGCATTAGGAAATGGCATCCTAGGTTTATAAGAACATGGGCCTTCATCAATCTTCCCTTTTCCTTTCAGATCCTCCTCCAACTTCTCTATGATGGGTTCATCTTCACTCTCACTTTCAATTTCCTGAGGCCCATCAGTGGAACCTTTGGCTAACTCTCCATCTGCATGTGGTTTTTCTAAACTTCTCCCACTCCTAAGGGCTGAAATGGCTTTAGCATTCTCAAATTGTGGCCCTTTAGGTTGTGGTACCGGGCCAGGCTGAGGTAAAAGGTCCGATTGCTGTGGAAAACCCGGAGGTTGATTCCTTGGATTGGCAACGGGTTGACTAGGAAGTTGGCCTACTTCTCTTCTCATCGCGGCCTCAGCTAGTTGGCCCATTTGACTTTCCAACTTAGCAATGGATTGTTGCTGAGTCAAAATCAGTTGTTGGAGTTGAGTGAATTTATCATCAAAGTTGGACTGAGGAGGTTGTGGATAAGTGGGTGGAGGATGGTATTGGGTTGGCTGTCCAGATTGGAATGAATGATAGTGGGCCGGTTGACCCGATTGGAATGATTGATAAGGGGCCGGTTGGCCTGATGGATAGTGGGCCGGTTGAGAAAACTGGGCTTGGGATCCCCTAGCCTGAACATTTCCATAGAAATTAGATTGCTGTTGAAATGAATTCTGTGGCTTTTGGGCTTGATGCATGGGAGGATTGGACATCGGTAATGGGGCTTGCTGATTCTTCCAAGAGAAATTAGGGTGATTTCTCCAGCCAGGATTGTAAGTATTTGAGAATGGATCATTATTGGGCCTGGAGAATCCTTGGGCAGCCTGAACTTGTTCTTGAATGAATGGTGGAAGTTGGGCCGCAGTTGGGCATTCCTTCACTTGATGGGTTGGACTTGCGCATAAGGCACAAATATCATGATTGGCAGAAGATGGGCCTTCATATGCACTAGATTGTGTTGGGTAAGTAGGCTCTTGCTTGTTTAAGGCCAAGAGTGGGTCTAGTTTCTGGGCCAAGATGTCTACCTTATCCAATTTCTGATTAATCAGATTTATGTCCATTCTAGATTCGGGCTCTCCGCGGGCCTTAAGTTCATACATTCCAGTCCGTTTAGATGGCCCAACAGACCTTTCATAAGATGATAATGAGGCATGATTGATGGAATTTTCACTTAACATCTCAAATAGATCATAGGCCTCATCTTCATTTTTCATCATAAATGCCCCTCCACATGAGGCATCCACCATCTGTCTGAACTGTTCAGACAATCCTTCATAGAATGCTTGGACAATTTGCCATTTTGAAAGCCCATGATGAGGGCATTTTCTAAGCAATTCTTTCAGTCTTTCCCAAGATTCATGGATCAATTTCCCGGGAGTTTGGGTAAAACTCGTGATGGCCCGTCTCATGGTATTGGTCCGCCCGATGGGATAGAACTTCTTGAGAAATTCTTTTTGCATTTCTTCCCATGTCCTAATGGGCCTTCCTATAGTTCCCAACCAATATTTAGCCTTGTCCTTTAATGAAAAGGGAAATAAGGTCAATTTAAGGCTATCATCGGTGAAATTCTGGATTTTCACTGTGGAACAGATTTCTAGGAATTCATCCAGATGCTTATAAGGATCTTCATTAGTATTCCCATAAAAGGATGGGACCATCTGAATGGTGCTAGATTTGATTTCATATTGATTGGCTGGATTCTGAGGAAGATGAATATGGGATGAAGGTTGATATCGATTTGGAATGAAATAATCCTTCATTTGCTTTGGTGGGTCCTGATTATCAGCCATTAGATCTTGTGGTGGATTTCTGTGATGTAAGATTCTTTCTATTTCAGCAAGTGGTCCTAAAAGGTTAGGATTTTGAGATCTCCTACCTCGCATGCACTAGGACTGATGGAGAGAGGATTTTGTTTTCTATTTCTTGTTTTTTTTTTTTTTTTTTAAATGCAGACAATTTTGACAGACAAATTATCCTAATGATCTAATGTTAACCTAGACTCTCTATGTGAATTTTCTTACAAGGTGAATGGAGTCCACCTCGAGTCACAACCACAATCAGTCAACGGCCAGGTAAGAGCTGGGGTAGTGGGTGGCTCCCCCTACTTTCGTAGGGACCTAATTAGAGAACCACTTTCCCGCTTAGACGTTTGCCTTTTTACCTCTAGCCTAGACACTGTTTCCAAAAATGGAGGCAACTCGAGATTTAAACCACTCACGGTGTAAACTCTAGATTCTCTTTCGACTTGCTTGTAGTTGGATTAGGAAATGCCAATGCAAGGAAGGTGATTTGTGGGGTAAGGAAGGGTGATCAAATCCCTACCTTATGTGGTTAAAGTTGCTGCCCTTAGAGTCGTTTTGAATGCAATACAAAGCAACAAATCAATGCAAGGTGTGTTGATGCAATCATGAATGACTTGCTAAAAATTGAAACACGTACTTTTCCCCCGCAATCTTCAACAATTTATGGAAATAACTGTGAAAGGAAACTAACTCATGCTTTCCTAGGATGATGAATGCCTAGCATGGAAAGTTTCTAATCTTGGCAATGAAGGTTTTTAAATTTGGATGTTCCTCTTTTTGTTTCTTTTTTTTAGTTAATGGAAACCTATCTAAACTAGAAACTACAAAAAAAGAAACTAACTAAAGTAAGGAAATTGAAACAAAGAAAGTTGGAACACACTGACCATGATTTCGCTTTCCTTTTCTTTTTTTTTGTTTTTTTTTTCAATTTACCTACAAAAATAAGAAAAATAAGGTTAGTTAGAGACTAATTACACTAAATCCAAGATAATCAAAATTAAAAATATAACTCCCCGGCAACGGCGCCAAAAATTGATTGTTTCGAATTGTGCGTCGTTAAACACATGAAAACGTTCAATCTAAATTTATCCGGCTCACTCAAATCAGATTTTAAAAATTAACAGTGGTGAGTCCGAGTCGATCCACAGGGAGTTAAGATTTTAATTTCGAAAATCCTAGATTTTAATTATCTAGAAAAATTGGGAATTTGAATTGATTAATTAACTATTAAATTAAACTAAATTTACAAATTAAACTAACCTAATTTTAAAAAATATATATATATAACTATATTTAAAATTGAGAAGAGAGATTAACAACATGTTAAAAAAAAAATTAGCAAAACTTCTAATTTAAACTAACTGAATTTTATGCAACAAGAAATAATTAAACACTAACAACTTAATTAACTAAACTAAAAGAAACTAAAGCAAATTAACAGATTATGCAGCAGCTCCAGTGGAATTAGGAAGCTCAGAGGGCACAGGCGCATTAGACCAAGTCCAACAGCAGTGTAGGGCACAGCACAGCAGCAGGGGAGGGTCTCCGGTGCATTGGACCACGAAGGAGTGTGGCTGCTGGTTCTCGGGTACGTGCAATAGGGTGCTTGGCAAAGGGCAACGCGTGGAGTCCTTGTTGATTCAGCTTGCAGGTACGTGTCTGCTGCTGGCTTCACCGCATGGAGGTGAAGGCTGCTGGTAAACCTCACCGCAGCGCGTGGAAAAGCAGTTGGTTGCTTCGTGGAGGGATGCCGGAACTGCTGCTGGCGTGCAGAACTGCTGGACGGTTGACTGCTGGAGGAGCTGGTGCTGGTGGACTGCCGCTGGAGCAAGCTTGCAGGTGGATGTTGGGAGTAGGAGGAGAACGGCAAAGCAACGGCTGGAGATTGCTGGTTCGTGTGGAGCAACTGCTGGACGAAGCTCTGCCGCGTGAAGGGAAGGAAGAAGCCGGGCTTCAACGGGCGTGTGAGGCGGACGTGCATGCATGTACGTATGCACGCTGGGGCGCGTGGAGAGCTTCAGGATATGTGCACGAACGGCAGACGGCGTGCATGCATGTGCGTAGAGGCGTGCCGGATGCGGTCTGGCAACTCTGCTACGTGGAGGAGGTGCTCCGGAAGGAGTGCTTGGCAGCTGCTGGTGCGTGGGGGTTGCTGGATGCTGCCGCTGGAAGTGCTGGAACGTGCTGGCTGGTTCGCTTGGAGAAGCTTGGCAGCGTTCAGGTGCAGCGGCCTTCCCCCTATGGCGACGTGATAGAGAGAAGAGATAGAGAGAGACGGATGAGGAGAGAACAGAGAGAGTGCTGGGAGAGGTTGAGAAACGGAGAGAGAGGAGGAGAGTGAATAAAAAATAGAGAGAAAGAGGGAGAGGTGCTGTGCAGGAAGAAGAGTTTGGTGAGAAGAGAGAGAGAAGACTGTGGGAGACGTCCGGCTGAGCAAGGAAGACGAGAGGAGGAGAGTGCAAGGAGACGGAGAGGGCATAAAAGAAAGAGAAGGAGGGGCTGCTGGGAAAGGAAACTAGAGAAAGAGGGAGGAAGAGAAGCTACGGGAACACTCCAAGAGAGAACCGGGTTGGAAAAGGAAGAGGGAGCCGGGAAAAATAAAAACCGAGGAGGTGGAGAGTAGGGGTTGTGGGAATTTATAGAGAGGAAGGGAGAATCGGATTTAGAAAAGGAAAGAGATTAAAGGAGAGGAAAAAGAAACTGGAGAAGAAATAGGATTCAAATTTCCAAAACGAGAGAGAGAGAGAGGATTTTTAAAATAAAGGAAGGGATGTGTTTAGGAAATCGGAGAGACGGAGGGAAATAGTGGGTTTTAGGAAACTCCAGCGAAAGAAGGAATCAAATTGTATTTTTACCCCTGTTTTAGTTGAAATCCGCACACTAGACCTCCCCCAAATTTCCGAAAACTCCTCCAGCTGCACTGCATCATCGACGTGTCCTGTTCACATCAAATAAATATAATTTAGTGCATTATCATAAAAATATCATCATATTTATTCATTTCGTCTCGATTTTGTCGAAAAACCGCAAATGCGCTACACTCCTTTGATCACATGAAATGACGATGTTTTTAAGTCAGAATTTGATGAAATTGGTACCGTTGGACTTGTTACACAATTATCTATCATTTCATGCTATTTTGCAGATAAAACCATGAGTATGATGCATATGGTTGCCCTTAAATGATCAATTTAACACTTTATCACCAGTCTATAGAAAGTACAATGGCGTAGGCAATCCTTTCCTTCATATCAAGGAAGTTCTGTATGAATCATCATTCTGGCAGCATGATAAGAGAGCATTGGCCTTCCTCTTCAGGAGGTCATTGGAAGGGTCAGCCTTGGAGTGGTTTTTCTCTCTAGACCCGAGTGAGGTAGAGAACTTCAACGTTGTGTCAAAAAAGTTCTTACAGAGATACAAAGACTGGGTGGCACCTACCCTGTCCATTACTTATCTGTTCAATGAAAAGATGAAGCCTGATGAAGACTTCATAGTGTTCGCCAATAGATGGCAAGGAATGGCTGAGAAAATCCGAGATCACTTGTCAGAGCAAGAACTAGTGAAGATGATGGTTGCCAATGCCACTCCCCAGTATAAATTGGTATTAACACTGAATAATCTAGCCACCATGGCAGATCTGTACGAGGGGAAGCGTTATGCTCAAAATGAGTTCAAGGATCCCACTTTTGGCAGCGCTTTTGACCCCCATAGACCCAATAGACATCCACCACGGAAGCCTGTGATACCAAATTCTTCTAGCATGGGTCCCAATACCGAAGGCACACTCTCTCATGAACAAATCAGCATTGTAAACAACAATCAACCACAGTTCATGAGAAACCAATAGCAACAACCACAGTATATAGGGCAGAGATCGCCAAATAAGTAGGATTTCTGGCCGCCTCAGCAACCATACCAGCTAGCCTACAATCAGCCTCAGCAGCAGTATCAATAGACGTTCAATCAGTCACATCAGAAGCTGCCACATCACAATGTACCTCCACCGGGTGACTACAACCAACAGAGAAAACCGCTAGGCCCAAAAAGGGCATCTTATCCTCCACTCCCATAATCTTTATGAGACATATTCAACGCCCTTATGGTAGCCAATGCTTTGGTTTTGCCAAAAGAGAAAACAGTTTGACCCCAGAAAGTTGATGCCTCTAGGTACTGTGTCTTCCATAGACAACCTGGGCATACAATAGATGCATCTTTTTAATTCAGGGGCTACATCCATGATCTAAATGAGCAAGGGGGTATTTACTGGGAGGAGATGAGAAAATATATAGCAGCCCTGAGGGCGAAAAGACCATAGCAACAACAACAGCAACAACCACCGCAGCAACAACAACAACAAATGCAAAGAGCACCAGCCAGGCAGCAGCACCACCAACTATGGGTATAGTGTAGAACCCGTTGCTAGAGCATCAAAACCAGATCGCCCCAATTCTTATTAATAGCCGGTCTGAGGCTAATTGGGGGCAACAATGGAAGGTAGAGGAATCATCCTCTGTTTACTCAACAGGTCATATCCCGAGTACCACCGAGCAATCATCTCACCGCATTCTCCATATACCAAAATCAGAAACCATAACCATTGCTCCTATACCAACACCTGCCTACCATAGACCCACTCCACCGCCGACCTTCCTTAAACCCATCACTCCCTCTGCTACCATATATCCTCCAAATAACCCCCCACCCTTACCCAACCACCACGAACCCCTCATACCATTCAAACCATTGCTCCGCATTCCCTTCCCTGCATCACCTACACCAAACATCTATCCCCATACCATACAACCCTCCAAACCACTCATCCGCGTTCCAACACCTCCACCAAATAACCCACCATTATCCATATATGAACCCATTACCCCCTCCAAACCTCTCATTAACCCGGCAGTACTCAAAATATCACCTACCAATGATGATCAGCATGCGCTTCAGAGCGGGAGAATTTTCAACAAAGTCTTTCCTCAATCCATAGTCAGGGATAGACCACCACAGCTACCAAAGGAAGTATAGAACAAGGAGATTGCACCTGGCACTCCATATGATCTATTGAAACACCTAGACAGAACACCGACATGCATCTCAGTGTTCGAGTTGATCAAAAGATCTAAAATCCACCAAGAAGCTTAAATGGAATATCTCAAAAGAGTTATGGTCAATGAGGACGTGCCAGTAGAGAAGATAATTGCGTTATTAGTGCCACAAGGGGAGTAGCCATCCATTTCATTCCATACATCTGAGCTAGCTCCACCAGCAGCCAGGAGCATGGTACTGAGTATTACAATCAACATCTGCAAGAAGGCTGTAGATGCATGTCTAGTTGATACAGGAGCTTCCATCAATGTGTGACCTTAGAATTCTGGGGTGTACCTAGAGAGAAGTGGTTGCCTTCTCCCATATCTGTTACTGCTTATGAGAACTCTACTCGTTCCCCTCTGGGAATGGTCTACTTAAAGGTGGAGTTAGGTCCCGTTTGTCATATCGAAGTCAAGTTCCACATCTTGGAAATCGACCCCTCTTTGAAAGGTATCCTTGGGCGTCCTTACATCGAATTCCTTGAGGCGATTCCATCTACAAATCATCTATGCCTTAAATTCCCATACAAAGGACGGATCATTAAGATGACAAGCATGCCAATCCTTGTTGTTGCTCATTCCTTGAACATTAAGTCGGATCCTCCCCTTGGCCGACAACCGATTCTGTCGGTCTTACAGGTCCATTCTCCTTTGGTTGATCCTTTGAAAGCCACTGTACTTGTTCCTTGTCCAGTCGATGCCATAAAAAGGGGAAAGTGCATGAGTACCCCTGGCTAGGACATTATGATGAAAGGTGGTTACAAACCAGGAAAAGGCCTGGGCACACAACTGTAGGGCAGAACCAAGCCTATCAAAGACAATAGGAGGATACTTGCTAATGGTTTCGGCTATAGGCCATTGAAGGTAAAATAGCAGATTGTTCAGCAGCATGAAGACAAAGAGGGTCAGAAAGTCTAGAAGACAATGACCACCCTGTGTAAAGAAAATCGGGATCCCTTAACATAGACTCTATATACACATTTCATTAAGCGACCCAAGATCAATCATGACCATGATAACACGGTGGTAATCACTTCTCACTTTTACCTGCATGATGTTTATGGCAGGGACCTGGCCAGACACTGTTCTGAGTTGCTGACATATCGATCCTTGGAGGCTCTGCAGCCGATGAAGAGGAGGAAGATCCAAGACCCGGAGTGAGAGTGGTACTGCTGGTTCCACATTTGGGACATGTACATTGCACTGAATAGGCTATTCCTTGATCCCTCAGAACCAAAGTAGCCCCCATTGATTGATGAGTTGTTTGAAGAGCCTGGGGCTATTTTTGACAAGAGAATCCTACTAAGTGAAGAGACAGACGAAGGAGAGCCAGATGATCCTTATCAGTCTGGATTCACCACCGATCTTCTCTGGATGGGAACTTATCCCCGTCATGTTTTTACCCTCCATACACTATTCCGCACTCTACTCCTGATCCCGACTTGGTTGAGGGTCATCACTGAAGATATTCCATGGGCTACGCCCATCAATGTTACTCTGTCCCCCGGAGATCTAATTTCTCAGATTCCTCTCAACCTCGAAAAGATCTATGATTTGATCTGGGACATAGTATTGAATGATCCCCCTAATCCTTTTGCCTTTGTGCCGTTACCTCCATCTTCTCATCCTCCTCTTCATACTCATTCATGTTTCATGATTAATACTCAAAATCATCAACAAAAAAAAAATGCAAATTTGGCAACCTCTTCCTCATACATCCTCGTTGAGGAAACTTCATATTACTTATCTGATTATACCTCACCGCGTGGGTCACTCGGGCAAGATTCCCTTCTAGATCTACTCGGCCTTTCCCCTCGGGAGGATTCACATGTATTCTCTCATGTACCTCTTTATCTTTATCCTTATTTGTCCTCATTAGGTCAGGATAGTGAGTCTAGTTCTAGGAAGGTCAGTCAGATTAGGAAATCTAGGAAGTCTAAGGGTAGATGAGTTCCGAATAAATACCTCCAGGATCTAGCTTTAAGATGCCTTTCATGCTCTTAGATCCCTCAGCTTTTAGGGAATTCCATTTAGATGCCAGAAGAATGTGAAGTAAACGAGTTAGTCGATGATGGATATGGGGTGTATGAATTGATATACGAGAAAGACCCATTACATAAAATGAGGAAGATGACGAGGATGCAGCGGAGGTATATGCCAGTGGAGCGAAGAGATTTGATGAACCCTCAACCACTGTAGAAGAGCCTACCAAAGAGATTAATCTAGGGATTGAAGACGAGCCTAAGGTTGTCCTCGTCAGTAAAAGTCTTTCTGAAGTAGATGAGGAGGCAGTGGTCCATGTTGTCAAAGACTATAAAGACACTTTCGCCTGAGCTATGAAGATATGCCGGGGTTAGATTCCTCCCTAGTGGAACATTGATTGACATTGAAGGATGGGTTAGCCCTGTTAAACAGAAATTGAGGCGATTCCACCTTCAGATGGCTTTGAAAATGAAGGAAGAGGTTGATAAATTAAATAAAGTCAAATTTATTAGAGTTGTCCTCTATTCGCAATGGGTGACAAAAATAGTCCCGATCATGAAAAAAGATGAGAAAGTCAAAATCTGTATTGACTTTCGAGATTTGAACCGGGCATGTCCTAAAGATGACTTTCCACTGCCTCACATAGACGTACTTATTGATAACACAGCTGGTTATGAAATACTGTCATTCATGGATGGATTTTCAGGTATAATCAGATTTGCTTGGCTGAGGAAGATCAAGAGAAGACATCGTTTACTACACCTTGGGGCATTTATTGTTATAGCATTATGTCATTCAGACTGAAGAATGCTGGAGCCACTTATCAAAGGGCTATGATGGCAATATTCCATGACATGATGCACATTGATTTAGAAGTGTATGTGGACGATTTGTTAGTAAAATCTAAGATCAAAGCTGAACATGCAAGAGTCTTGGCAAGAGTCCTGTAAAGATCAAAAGAATATCAACTAAAGATGAATCCCAAAAAGTGCGTATTTGGTGTATCATCAGGGAAGTTGTTAGGATTCATCGTAAGCAAGCGGGGCATTGAGATCAATCCCAACAAGACCAAAGCTATTAAAGCGATGCCACCTCCCCGAAACTTAAAAGAATTGAGAGGATTGATCGGAAGGTTGCAATTTATTCGCCGTTTTATCTCCTAGCACTCACAAAGATGTAAGCCGTTTTACGAGCTTACTAAGCCGAGAATCAAATTTGATTGGGACGATAAGTGTCAGAAGGCATTCGATGGATTGAAGACATATCTAGCAAGTCCTCATGTTCTAATACCACCATCTCCGGACATACCTCTAGTTCTTTATATTTTTGTCCTGGATGATACAGTGGGGGCTGTCTTAGCACAAGAAGATGAAGAAGGAAAGGAAAGGGCAGCCTATTAACTCTCCAAACATCTCAACCCTGCATAACAGAGATACTGTGTTGCATTGGTTTGGGTAGTTTAGAAGTTAAAGCATTATTTTCTGGCCCACGAAGTCCATCTCATCACTAGGATGAATCCAATCAAGTTCCTCCTTGAGAAATCTGTTCTCACCGATCGATTAGCACGATGGCAAAGCTTTCTATCTCAATTCGATATCATCTACATTCAACAGAAAACAATCAAACGTTATGCTATCACAGAACATCTTGCTCATCACCCACTTCCTCGTTTTAATCCAGTTCGATCAGAGTTTCTGGATGAGGAACTGATGTCCATTGACAAAATCAAAGATGATATGTGGACTCTGCATTTTAAAGGAGCTCTGAACTCTCATGGTAAGGGTATTGGCATTGTTCTGCTATCACCTAAAGGTGTCACCATCCCGCAAGCCTTTTAGCTTGACTTTCCTCTCACTAACAATATTGCCGAATATGAGGCTCTTCTAGCCGGTCTCAAGGCTGCTCATCTCCATGGTGCTACCAAGCTCAGAATTGTGGGTGATAGTCGATTGATCCTTCGCCAAGTGCTCACTAAATGCCGAACTCTTGATCCTAAACTCAAGCCTTACTAAGAACTCACTTATGCCTATGCTAAGCTTTTCACTAAACTAATCTTCATCCATGTACCTCATAATCAGAATATCTTAGCCGATGCTCTAGCTTCTCTCGCATCATCCCTGAATTTTCCAATCAACAAATAATCTAAATCAATCATTGTCCATAGGCGTCTTTCACCCGCCGTGAAAGACTCTTCATACCTTAGGACTAAAGAGAAGTTGCTGAAGAAGGTCAGAGATGGAGACATTGTGGACAAGCGAGAAATCATGTTATTGGAGTTGCAAGAGGAGATGGAAGATGAAGAGAAACCATGGTACTTTGAGATTGCCAAATACTTTGAAGATCAGTCGTATCCTGAAGAAGCCACGGTTGAGGAGAAGAGGGCTATCAGGAGAGTTACTCAGAGATACACTCTACTTAGAGGAGCACTTTATAAACGTGGTTTTGATGTAGTTCCCATGAGATGCTTGGACGAAGATGAACTTTGGAAAGTTATGGAAGGAGCTCACACTGGAGTTTGTGGTGGCCATGTTAATGGACAAATGTGATGGATATAGGTGTCCTCTAAGCTAATCATAAGACACCTATTCAATCTGGTTCACTAATAAGTGGCATTAAATTCATTATGTAGATTAGCATATTTATATTTGCGCATAATGAAGTCCATGAATATGTGCAATAGTCATCAGATTATGATGAGATCATAATAATGAGACTGATGACTTATAAACACGTATTCTTAATTGTTCCTAGTCGTAGGATGTTTGAGAAGGACATCAAACATCCGGTTAGACTAGTACAGGTTATTCCAGCTCATATGATGAGGGTGACTGATCTCGTTAGTTACTAGTGTGGAGACACAATGGTAAACCTGTAGGTGCTCATTGGGGAATGAGTTCACTGAACTGATCCGACATGAATTGCCGAATGATAATTTACCTGACTGTCAATCAGCTTGATTCATCGTCACAGTAGCGTGGTTGATCCTTGGACTTGAGACACCAAAGACACCTTGTCGGTGGACTTTTGGACTTTGACCTTGACCTATGAATCCCTATCCACGGGATTTCTAATAGTCAAGGATCGGGTCCAGCGGAAGACCTTCGAAGGTGATTGTGTGTTCAATAGAGGAATGTTCGCTCTCAGGTAACTGGAGAGAGAATGCTCTAGAGTAGATCTGTAGGAGTCTCTGGCCAGAGCAGAAACAATATCAGAAAAGTGGTTTTCGGATATTGTAAAGCGGAGTCTGATTCAAGTGAGTTGACAATATAGGGTTTGACAGTTGACCATACCCTAGGTTAACTCGAGAGCATTGTGCGAACGAAGGATTATAGCCACGTGGTAACTGTGGACGGACAGGTTCCATGAGCGGGTTGCTGAACCCCATTGCCTTCTGGGATCATGCGGTGTTGCTTGGCACCCAACTTGATCAGAAGTCCGACCGAATTTACATACGATGTCTATTCGGTTAAGTAATTAGTTAATATATAGATATTAATTAATTACAATAAGTCAATAACTAGTTATTGGACTTAACCGGCTGAAAACCGGACTGGTAAATGGGCCTAGAGGGTCACACGCAATAAGATTCTCAGTCGGTGGTACATAAGTGGGATTTATATTAACTCGGGGACTTTTGTGAAAAGTCACGCCGACTTAATATATATACACGCTGTTGAGAAACCCTGGGCCAAGCTCCAGGATTTCCCTTGCTGGCCGTCATCCCCCCTTTCTCTCTCCTCCTCTGGGCGTCCCGTTCGGCGCGTCAGAACAGCTTCCGTCTTTGTCGCGTGTGATTCCCGAAAGTCGGGAATTCCGGTCGGCGGGATTTCCGTAATCGCTGCGGCGACGGATCTTCAGCGAGCGAGCTGAAACGGACGAGGGATCGAGGACGAACCACCGCGGAGGATCGCGTGGATACCGCTGGAGGCCGGACGCTTGTGCTGCTTGCGGCATCGCCTCGATGGAACCGAAACGGAAGCGGATTCGAATCCGCGCATGGTAATCAGATTCCAACCCAGTTTTTCGGTTTGCGTTTTTCGTTCCGAATCAGATCCACAGGCATCAGGCGGGTTTAATTTTGTTCTTCGCTTCCGCTGTGTTCTTCGCGTCCCGCCCAGATCCCAACAAAATGTTATCAAACAAAACCTTAGACAAGGATTCTATTGGCCAACCATGGAAGAAGACTGTGTAGGATATGTTCGTAGGTGTGCCAAGCATCAACTTCATGCCAACAAGATCCATTCTCTTGCATCTTCACTCCATCCTATTTCCTCATCATGGCCTTTCTCCATGTAGGCTTTCGACATCATTGGACCCCTCAGTGATCCTAATTCCGTCATCAAGTAGAAATCCTTCATTCTCACGGCAACATAATACTTCACCAAGTGGGCAGAAGCCGAAGCTTACACAGAAGTCAAGCGTCAACAGTCTGCAAGTTTATCATGAAAAACATCATCAGAAGATTCGGAATTCCAAGTACCATCGTCACTGACAATAAACCGCAATTCATATCACAAGAGTTGAAGGACCTCTGCAACAGGTATAAGATTGCATTGCATCATTCGGCTCCATATTATCCATAAGGCAATGGCCAAGTAGAGGCAACTAATAAGACTTTGATAAAAATTATCAAGAAAACGTGTAAATCCAATAGGTTCTCCGACTGTCCAGAGAAACTAATTGAGGCTCTATGGGCATATCGAACTTCAATCCGCACACCCACTGGGCAGACTCCGTATTCCTTAACATTTGGAATGGAGGCGGTAGTTCCATACGAAGTTCTCATCCCTTCATTAAGAGTACAATTGAATAAAAAGTTTTCCATTGATGAGCGTCGCTCAGCACTCCTCGTTCAATTGGAATTCTTAGACGAGAAAAGATGGTCAGCCGCTAATCATGCAAGAGTATATCAGAACAGATTATCACGTTTTATCAAAAGAAAGTCATTGAACGAAAGTGTAAAGTTGGTGAAATGGTTGTAAAAAGAATCTTTGTAAAACTTGGTGGTCCGCATTCTAAGCTCCAACCCAACTGGGAAGGATCATCTGTCATATCGCATGCTTTCCATGGTAACGCCTATCATTTAGTTAATGCAGAAGGGCAAGAGTTAATTCACCCTTAGAACGATCTGTATCTTAAGAAATACTACCCTTAGTTTAATCGATCAGCATGGTGCAAGGACCAGTGGAGTCAAAAAATTTGAAAACTCAAATTCCCTTATTAGTCTTTGGTAATCTAATTCAAACGAATTATTGCACACAAACACGTTTGGTTCATGAGTAACAAGAAATGTGAAGCTCGAGGAACACCGAAAGCTTGACTAAAAGTGGAAAAGTACAACTCATTCTTTTCAAAAGAAAACTTATGTTTTACTCTCGTCCCACGATGACAGAACTAGGCTTAGAATAGACTACCGAAAATACCCGTCATCTTAGTTGGAGGCCGTCATAAAAAAAAAGGGGGAGATCTGCACCACAAAAGCAAAAGAAAAAGTAAAAGGCTAAGAGCCAACAAAATCAAAAGGTCGCTCAACGTTACAAATGTTACCACAAAAGACCACAAAATAAAATGAAAAGGGAGTGCAAGGTCGTTAAATATCTCGTAAAAGTGAAAATGACCGAACGCCAATGGATAATAGGGTAAAGGAGGGACATCTTTCTGCGTCTCCGGAACCCTCTTGCGGGCTTTCTAGACCAATTCTTCCATTCATTCTAAAGAGGTATACTCCAAATTTGAGGAACGGCCGAGGGTGACTAGGGGTCGGACCATCGAAAGTGATAATGATTACAAACATATTTTAAGTACAATGAATCTGGATTAGGTTATTATAGAATGATTTGGGAATTAAGTTAACAAATGAATCTACTATTTTGATCCAAGTACCATGCTGGTCTTTATATTAGCCGAATATTGCAAAACCGCACAAACAAATTGAATATTTCAAGACCACAAAAAAAAATTTGAATATTTCAAAACCACAAAAAAATTGAATATTTAAAAACTACAAAAAATTGAATATTCCAAAATCACAAAAAATTGAATATGACAAAACCCCCCCAAAAAAAATGGATATTTCTAAAATTGCAATTGCAAAACCAAATATTTCAATTAGCATTTCTTTGTCACATCATGTGTGTTGCATCCTTTTATTTTTAATAAGCATTTGCATGCTTGTATGTTACATTTTACTTCTTTTTAATTATCCTTATTTACCTTCATTAAATTAAGGCTTCGCCCCTTGACCCTTCTACCAAGGATAGGATCAAGTAGCCAGTTACTTAACTGGGCAAGGGGCCAAGCCTGAACAGATATTTAATTTGTTTGTTCAAGCCGCGTATAGGTATGAAGAGAAAGACAATAGAGAAAAGTACAAAAGGCAACTCAGGGATGAAGAAACTCTATTTATATATCAGAAGAGTTTGTGTACAAGTGAAAGTCCATCTACAGGACTTCAAAATGAAAAGAAAATATATGATGGCAGCCATCACGGCTGTCTCTCCCTTGCGCCCTTGTCCAGCTGGCTCTGCGCCTCGTCCTGGACGTCCGGTCGTCGTGCTAGCGGCGGTGGTGGTCCCATGATGCTCAGCCCAGCCTGACCGAAGGATACTACTATGCTGGTGGTGAAAGCACTCGCATGTCCTCGCTCCAACGTCCGCTGTCGCGTACACTAGTAACGAGCCTCTATACTCTGGCGCTCGTGCTCCGCCACTGATAGCCGGCCCTAGAGACTCTCCAATCGGGACCAGTCACGATCCCTCTCCTCCATCAAGATCTCCACTTAAACTTGGAGACGTGAAGATCACCGGTGGAGAGCCACGCTAATTGTTCTTCCAACTCAGCAACCCGAGCTGCTGAACTGTAGGCCTATGCCAACTCGGCATCTCTCTCTCAAAGATCCAGGCAAAGCTCTTGGGCCTACAACAG
The DNA here is from genome assembly GCA_030544215.1 of Zantedeschia hybrid cultivar. NCBI lineage: Eukaryota > Viridiplantae > Streptophyta > Magnoliopsida > Alismatales > Araceae > Zantedeschia > Zantedeschia hybrid cultivar. The sequence continues at coordinate 51,151,230 of JARZZO010000014.1, forward strand.
AAGACATCGTCAGCCAAATGATCAAGCAAGCAAAAGACATCATACAAGAAATAAGTCAAAGATTTACCCGAGCAGCAGCATCCTCCTCAGCCTGAGTGGCTCGGCAGATGGCTAGGGCCAGCTGACTCCGCAGGTCGGCGTGGGCGGCCTCATGAGCGGCACTATAAGATGGACTGGCAGTGGTGGAAGATGAGGGGGTCGCTGCATGAGTATAAGCGGCACGCTGTAATAAGAGGAGGTCACTATCAGTGTGCAAATGTCAAAATAGATTAATAATAAAAGGAAGCATTCATAATGCATATGTCATTCATGCATGATATGTTAGTATTAGATGGTCTCAAAGCCAATCCGATACTGTGTACATATTCAGATTATTAATAAATGGCAATAATTCATTGTGTGTAATTAATTCGATATGTGTTTATCGTATCATGATGAAGTCTATGAACATGTGCAATAGTCTTCGGATTATGATGAGATCATAATTACGGGACCGAAGACTTATAAAAACATATTCTTAATTGTTCCTAGTCATAGGATGTTTGAGATAGGACATCGAACATCCGGATAGACTAGTATGGGTTACTTCAGCTCATATGATGAGGGTGACTGATCCCATAAGTCACTTGTGTGGAGACACTATGCTGAACCTATAGGTGCTCATTGGTGAATGAGTTCACTGAACTGATCCGACTATGAATCGCTGGATGGTAATCACCTCACTGTTAACCAGCTTGATTCAATTGTCACGGTTGCGTGGATGATCCTTGGACCTGAGACTCCAAGGATACCTTGTTGGTAGGTTTCTGAGCTTTGACCATGACGAACGAATCCCTAACCATGGGATATCAATAAGTTAAGCGGTTGGGTTCAGGGAAATACCCTCGAAGGTAATTGTGTGTTCAATACGGGATCATCCGCTCTCGGTTGTTTGAGAGAGAATGTTCCGGGAATGATGCGCTTAAAGTCCCTGGCCAGGGCGGACTCTGTAATCGATAAGGAGTTATCGGATTCAAATTAGCGGCATCTGATTCAAGTGAACCGACCAAATAGGGTTTAACAGTAAACCATGCCCTAGGTCGATTCGGGAATATTGTACGGATGAAGGATTATATCCGCGCGCTAACCGATGACAGAAAGGTTCCAATAGAGGGTTGCAATAACCCCAGTGCCATCCAGGATCACGCGATGTTGCTTGGCATCCAACGTGATCGGCAGTCCGTCCGAATTTATTGTGGGACATTAAATTCGGCTGATTAATTGAATATAAGGATATTAATTAATTCAGTGGGTCAGTAAAGGGTTACTGGACTTAATGGGCTATTAACTGGATTGGTAATTGGGCCTAGAGGGTCACACGCAAATGGTTTTCAAGTCGATGGATAATCCGACAAGATTTCGGATAAGTCTGGGTTTTTGTGAAAAACCGCAAACTGACTTCTTATAAAAGAACGGATTCTACGTTCGGGGCCAGCAACCCTGACCTAGCCGTCATTCGTTCTTCCCACTTTCTCTCTCCTCTGGGCGTGTCGTTCCCAACTGCTCCACTTCCCATTCGACGGGGAATTCGAATCCGCATGTCGCGGCGGATCACGCGCAGTCAGACGGGATCTTCGAGCGCCGCAGCGAGCGAGGAAGCGAGGACGATCCATCGCGAGGAGAACCGCGTGGATACCGCTAGAGGTCGGGCATCTGCGCGACTTGCGGCATCGCTCCGACGGAACCGGAAAACGGACGCGGATTCGAATCCGCGCAAGGTAAATCGATCTACATCGGTTTTTTGTTTTAACGACTGAAACGGGACAGATCCGATCCCGAACTTCTTTATTCCGCTGCGTTTTAGGATCGGATCTCGACACAGCGATCCCAACAGTGGTATCAGAGCCAGGTTCCACTGTGTTTTCGCCGTTTCGGTCTCTAAAATTTATGGTTTTTGAATTTATTCCATGCTTAGATTTATGTTCTTGAAAGATTTATAATCATTAGATGATTACTGCGATGAGATCGTGATTTAAATCTAAAGAAAATTTTATTTTTGGGGGTTTTTCGTCGTGTTCTTCGTTGGACGAAGAACGGGGCGTTTTTGATGTGGTCGGATCCATAGAGATGGATTTTAAAGGGTTCTAATCGCTGTAGATCATGCCCAATGACCCTGGTCGAGTTGTTGGTGGCATGGGAAGCCGTGGAAGAGCGGCCATGGACCTTCTTCTTCCTCCCCACAGGTTTGAGAAACCTGCAAAACCAGATTTTTTGGAGGAAATAAGGGGGCGAATAAATCCCTTTCCGGATGACCTCGAGGGCCACCGCCGGTCTCCGGACCTCGCCGGAGCTAAGGGGTTCGCCGGCGGCGTGGTGCGGTGCCCTGCCGGCGCCGGGATCAGCGCCGGAGAAGACCCCAAAGAGGGGGCGGCGCCGTCGGGTTCCCTGCGTTGCAGGGAACCTCGGGCGGTTGGGCCGGGCGGCTAGGGTTTCCCTAGCCGCCGACCGGACCGGGCCCGGCTGGGCCCTGGCTCGTGCCAGGCGGCCCGAGCCAGGGCGCAACAGGGCTCGGACCTGGGTCCGAGCCCTGGCTGCCCCCTGGCTCGGCCCTGGCCCGAGCCAAGGGCTCAGCAGGGCTGAGCCCTTTAGGGGGCCCAGTTGATTAAAATTTTTTGGTTTTAAAATTTTAATTATAAAATTGGTTTAATAATTATCTGTAAAATATGATTTTACTATTTTTATTAAATTCAATTTTGATTGGGCCCTTATTAAGGTTTATTATGTTAATTAATTAACAAAAGGTTGTTAATTGAATTAATTCTAAATGTTAGATTAACCCCATAAATATTTGAATTGTTCAAATTGAGCATGGAATATTTCTGAAGCCGTTAATTTTAGATTTTAATGCATTTTTGATGTGTTATTGATTTGCTTGTTTAAATTGGATTTAAATTAGCATGCTTGCAATAAATACTAAAGTTTTCGAAAAATTCCAAATAATCCAAATTTTGTTTGGTCCCTGGTTTTATGAAACCAAAATTAATATTATTTTCGAAAATTTTATTTAGCCATTTGATGTGCAATTCATGTGTGGTTTGTTTAATAAAACACATGGTGGTCATGGACGGGCATTACTTGTGGATGTGGAATGTGATTGTGTGGTTTATTGTGTATTAATAAATAGAGGTCTGCGAAGCTCTCCCTCTTACATTCCATTGTACTTCTACCTTCCTCCTTGATGTAATCGCCATAAGGCTTCCTCATTTAAATTATCGTGTAATTGAGAATTACGATGTAATTTGATCGAGGCGGATGCGTGCGGAGCGAGGATGATCCACAACTGCTGACCAGATGAAAATGAAGGAGTTCATTGCATTCATGGGTTTGCAGACTCATGATATAAGTTGTTATATTGTGTGTATGTATGCGTTTGACTGTCTGGCTCAAGTCAAACCGCAGTGCCGTCCCTGACCACACTAATGACATGTATGTGATGCGTGTGCTTTATATTTGCTAGGTTATTAGTATTAATAAATATATTCGATATATTTAATACTATCACCTAGGATGAGACCAAATTAAATAAGCAAAACCTTCGTTACAAACTCTAAGCCGTAGCGCGAGTCATTGAGAATGTACCGCGTGGCTCTCCATCAATATGATTGATATAACTTAATTCAGTGGTGGCAGATACTATGTGTTTACCCGAGGTCTGCCATTAACTGATGAGAGGACTGTTGATCATGGCATAAGATGCCTTTGGATAAGAGTAGAGGAACGATATACTCATCCACGTGTTTACCCGGGAACTATGTTTCTACTTTACTCTGTCACGTATTGATGGTAAATCTTAGACCGGGGATAATGGCCTACTGTGTTTACCCGGGACCATTAAACTCGGGAGCCGAAGTACGATCGGATATTGCAAGGAGTTGCAATTATCATGAGATGATTGCTCTGAGATAGCAGTATGATACTATGTGTTTACCCGAGGTCATACTGTGATGCTTGGAGATTCTGATCCCCACTAGGAGACAGTCGGCGTCTCCCGTTCTGTATATCTGAAGGTTATACAGTCCGTCGAAAATTAGTGGGAGTAAAACTAGATAATAAAAGACCATATCTTGTTTTAGATAATCTGAATATCTGCTAATTATCAATTAATTATCTCCTGTAGGCGAGAATGTCGCACCATAACCCGTTGCGAGGCATACTTGATGCCAACCGTTTGACAGGCACCAATTACTCAGACTGGCTCAGAAACCTGAAGATAGTCCTCAGGTCTGAGCAGATTGCCTACGTCTTGGATATTGAACCTCCTGCTGAACCAGCATTAGATGCTCCAGAGGAGGAAATGATAGCGTATGAAAAATGGAAGGAGGATTCCACCATGGCCCAATGCTATATGTTATCCTCTATGAGCAATGAGTTGCAGAGGCAACATGAAGAGATGGATGCTAGATCCATCATGCTCCATTTGAAGGAGCTCTTTGGTGAGCAGAGCAGAATCGAACGATATGAGATATCGAAGAATCTGTTCAAAGCTCAGATGGCAGAGGGAACTTCAGTACATAATCATGTGCTGAAGATGATTGAGTGGGTGGAGAGGCTGGATGCTCTTGGGATTACACTTCCCAAGGAGATGCACACAGACCTTGTGTTGTCTTCACTTCCACCTTCATATGGTCAGTTCATCGTCAATTTCAACATGAACAAGATCCAGGCGACCTTAGCTGAACTGCTGAACATGTTAAAGACTGCTGAGCGGAACCTTGTGAAGGATAAACCCCAAGTCCTAATGGTTGGTAAGACCAACAGAAAAAGACTTGCAGTCCAAGCTTTTCGAAAGAAAAAGAACAAGGTTCAGAGAAAGGCAAAGGTTGTCAAGAAAGACAAGGGTAAAAATGCTGAGAAAGGTGATTGCTTCTACTGTCACCAGAAAGGGCATTGGAAGAGGAATTGCAAGGAATACCTCAAGGACAAGGCTCAAGGAACTGTGAAGGAGCAGGACGCTTCAGGTATCTATATGATAGATGTAAACTTGTCAATAAGAGATTGTACATCATGGGTATTAGATACTGGATGTGTATCTCATATCTGCAATTCTGTGCAGGCACTGACAAGAAGACGTAAGCTGAGGACCGGCGAGGTGGAGCTGAGGCTAGGTAACGGCGCAAGAGTTGCGGCGATCGTTGTGGGGACAGTGAAGCTCAAGCTACCATCCGGAGACACATTTTTATTAGATGATTGTTATTATGTACCTAGCATAATAAGGAACATCATTTCTATTTCATGTTTAGATAGAATTGGATACAATTTAAATTTTGGGAACAATAGTTGTTCAATTTATTTCAGAAATAAATTAATAGCTTCTGCTATTTTATCCAATGGTTTGTATCTATTGAATGTGTCTCATGATAATTTACATATCAGTTCTTCGATTAAAAGAAGTAAGTATGAAATGAACAAAGCCTACTTGTGGCATTGTAGGCTTGGATACATTGGTGAAAACAGACTCCAAAGGTTGCATAAAGATGGATATTTGGATCCATTTGATTATGAATCATATGCAACCTGTGAGTTATGTTTAATGGGTAAAATGGCTAAGTCTCCATTTAGTGGAACTGGAGAACGAGCCAAAGGCATATTAGAACTCATACATTCAGATGTATGTGGTCCTATGTCAACCCAAGCCATTGGTGGTTTCTCATACTTCATTACATTCACTGATGATTACTCAAGGTTTGGATATATATACTTATTGAAGTATAAATCTGAAGCCTTTGAGAAATTCAGAGAATTTAAGAATGAAGTAGAAAAACAAACAGGAAAGAGTATAAAAACCATCCGATCTGATCGGGGTGGTGAATACTTGAGTACTAAGTTCATTAAATACTTAAAGGATAATGGTATCCTTTCTCAACTTACACCTCCTTATACACCTCAGATGAATGGTGTATCAGAAAGGAGAAATCGCACATTAATGGAAATGGTGCGATCCATGATGAGCATGTCCAAATTACCAGTGTCCTTATGGGGATATGCACTTAGCTCGGCTATGTATATCCTGAATAAGGTACCCAGCAAATCTGTTGAGACCACTCCATATGAGATATGGAATGGAAGGAAACCAGACCTTAAACATGTTAAAGTCTGGGGATGTCCAGCTCATGTTAAAAGACATGACGCAAATAAGCTGGAATCAAGAACTGACAAATGCAAATTTGTGGGATATCCAAAGGAAACTTATGGATATTACTTCTATCATCCTAGCGAACAAAAGGTGTTTGTGGCCAGGAGAGCTGTCTTTCTGGAAGAAGATTATATTCTCCAGAAGGACAGTGGGAGTAAAGTAATTCTGGAAGAAGTTCCAGACCCACACACTGGCAATGGTTCATCAGATGAACCGTCAGTTTCTGAACCTGTTCAAAATGATACACAGGAACCTCGTAGGTCTGAAAGAGTACCTAAACCACCAGAAAGATATGTGGGACATATTAATTTGGATGGTTCAAGGATCGGGACCGAAGACTTATAAACACATATTCTTAATTGTTCCTAGTCATAGGATGTTTGAGATAGGACATCGAACATCCGGATAGACTAGTATGGGTTACTTCAGCTCATATGATGAGGGTGACTGATCCCATAAGTCACTTGTGTGGAGACACTATGCTGAACCTATAGGTGCTCATTGGTGAATGAGTTCACTGAACTGATCCGACTATGAATCGCTGGATGGTAATCACCTCACTGTTAACCAGCTTGATTCAATTGTCACGGTTGCGTGGATGATCCTTGGACCTGAGACTCCAAGGATACCTTGTTGGTAGGTTTCTGAGCTTTGACCTTGACGAACGAATCCCTAACCATGGGATCTCAATAAGTCAAGCGATCGGGTTCAGAGAAATGCCCTCGAAGGTAATTGTGTATTCAATACGGGATCATCCGCTCTCGGTTGTTTGAGAGAGAATGTTCCGGGAATGATGCGCTTAAAGTCCTTGGCCAGGGCGGACTCTGTAATCGATAAGGAGTTATCGGATTCAGATTAGCGGCATCTGATTCAAGTGAATCGACCAAATAGGGTTTAACAGTAAACCATGCCCTAGGTCGATTCGGGAACATTATACATATGAAGGATTATATCCGCGCGCTAACCGATGACAGAAAGGTTCCAATAGAGGGTTGCGATAACCCCAGTGCCATCCAGGATCACGCGATGTTGCTTGGCATCCAACGTGATCGGCAGTCCGTCCGAATTTATTATGGGACATTAAATTCGGCTGATTAATTGAATATAAGGATATTAATTAATTCAGTGGGTCAGTAAAGGGTTACTGGACTTAATGGGCTATTAACTGGATTGGTAATTGGGCCTAGAGGGTCACACGCAAATGGTTTTCAAGTCGATGGATAATCCGACAGGATTTCGGATAAGTCTGGGTTTTTGTGAAAAACCGCAAACTGACTTCTTATAAAAGAACGGATTCTACGTTCGGGGCCAGCAACCCTAACCTAGCCGTCATTCGTTCTTCCCACTTTCTCTCTCCTCTGGGCGTGTCGTTCCCAACTGCTCCACTTCCCATTCGACGGGGAATTCGAATCCGCATGTCGCGGCGGATCACGCGCAGTCAGACGGGATCTTCGAGCGCCGCAGCGAGTGAGGAAGCGAGGACAATCCATCGCGAGGAGAACCGCGTGGATACCGCTAGAGGTCGGGCATCTGCGCGACTTGCGGCATCGCTCCGACGGAACCGGAAAACAGACGCGGATTCGAATCCGCGCAAGGTAAATCGATCTACATCGGTTTTTTGTTTTAACGACTGAAACGGGACAGATCCGATCCCGAACTTCTTTATTCCATTGCGTTTTAGGATCGGATCCCGGCACAGCAATCCCAACATGATACACTTACCAGTTCATCCAACTCTTTATGGACCTGCTCTAACTGTGCCTCGGCATCCTAGAAGTGGCCACGGAGTGTGATGATGGTGGCATCCTGCATTTTTTTCATAATATGTCATACATTTACAAATATAAGCAAGATAATTAACAAAATGAAAAATACATTCATAAGCATGCATATCATAATACTTGCATCGAGTGGGGTGAGTAGCTAGAGGTGGGCCGCGTAGTGGGCCCGGTAGCGCTACAGGTAAGCATCACTGCTCACTGCCTACGACTCTACCGGGACTCCGTACCTGAACCAGTCCTCGTGCTGGTCCGGGAACTTCGCCCTCTAGTCAGTGCGGGACTGTTTACCCCGCATCGTCCTCCCGATCCCCTCAGGGATCTCCTTCTCTACCCACTCCTGATGCAATCCTAAGGTCCTCATCACCAGCTTTAGGCGTAGTAGGGCTATCTCGTTCAGGCAATGAACCCAAACTTGACGCCCAAATCGGCCTCACTCTCGCTCCACCCATGGCTCTCCAACCTCATCCATACCCAGATATGGACGCCAAATAACCTGCATTCATATAGGTTAGTTACATTGCATAATTAAAACAAACAAAGAAACAACTAAATAAGCGTTTAATAAAACATTTAAATATTTCAGAAAAGATTCAATTTTACAACTAAAATTTAAATAAATAATCAAGTATTTAACTAAACCTCTAATTAACATTTAATCAAAATATTTAACAAACATTCCAGAACACATGAAGCATTTTCAATAAAATATATCCAAGCATCTTATGAAACAGTTAATAATGACCATAAAACAATTTTAAAACTTACCAACAACTCTGGGTAGTTAAGGAATTGATGGCGAAGGGCCATCAGCTGGTGTATTGCGGCACTGTGTCCACAACCGGGCGCCAACGCTGGGCAAGTGGAACTGGCGCCGGTTGTGTAGATGGACACACTCGGCCCAGAGGGAAATAATAATAACTCCACATCTGCATACCAGAACACATAGGTTAGAATCATCATTATATAAATTGCATTAAATAATCATAAGCATTTAATTAAGCAGACATAAAATGAACTAAGTACCTGAAGGAACAGCGCAAAGCCGTTGATAGTGGTCTCCCGATCAGGTGTGACAGCAGAAAGGTCAGTGAAGAGGTGGGCCAGAAGGGCCGCACCATAGGCATACTCACCTAAGCGGTCTAGATTGGTAAGAAGGGTCATGAAACGGCAGTGGATATAATCCCCCTTGGTCTCAAAAAGAAGTTTGCCGAAGAAGAAAACTAAGAACCTCCTAAGGTCCCTATCAACACTAGCCCTGTCACTTGGATCCTAGCAATACACCTCAATAGACACTCGGGCTAGTCTCTCTTTGAACTTCTCCCTAGACTCATATGTCTACTGTCTTAATTCTACTAAACCTAAAGATCTCTCTACAACTACCCTCGCGAGGGTTCAAGACTCTCGGCCTTCTGGCCCCGTGCACTCTAAGTCTAATAGCTCTTGTGCTAACTCTCGGTAATCAGGATACGTAATCCCGCTCACTGCTCGACCTTCTACTCGAAGGTCGGTGGTCCTACATACGTCCTCAAGACTAGGGACCATGTGTCCCCAGGGCATGAGAAATGCCCTACTCTCAGCATACCACCTCTCCCTCTGCACCTGTAGCAGTGTTAAAATTACCCAGAAGGGTTCAATTTCTGAGATCTCTCGGAACCCCATCTCCACCAGCCGCGCCTTCTGGAAATCCGGAAGACCACGGTACGCTGCTACCACTAGGTCCTATGATATCCTAGTCCTCATTGTCCTTTGCAATTTTCAAATAACTCATCAAATTCATCAGCAGGGCATTAATAATCAATTTCTAAATCTTTTTCTAATAATTATCAACATTTTTGAATCGCGTCGGGGATCAGGGACACATTTCAAAAGACGTCCTTGTCCCTGGACGCCTTTTACCACATATTTATAGAATATGTTGTCGGTTCTTCCACCCCCCCCCCCACCCCACCCCACCCCAAATTGAAAATTTGACACATAAATAGAATGTTTTGAGGCTTACCAAACATGGACTAGCCTTCTCGGCTAGTGTCGCTGCCGCCTTGCCCAATGAAGCCTCGAGAGGAGCTTCCTTGGCCGCCATGAAGGCCGCCACCTCCGCGAGTGCCGCAACCATTTCTTCCTTCTCGTCCATCTCCACCACCTCGATGGCGATAACCCTTCGTCGCTTCCCACTCACACCGCTTGGGTCACCGGACTCTCGTGAGAGAAGGTGAGAAAGAGAGAGGAAGTAAGAGAGGATGAGAGAGAGAGGTGGTCGGCACCAGAGAAGCTCGCCGGTGACGAAGAAGATGGCCGGAGAAAGGAAGAAACTTGCGAGGGCCGCGATGATTGCCAGAGGGGAGGTGAGAGAAAGTGGAGAGGAGAATGAGGAAGGAAGAGGCTCGAGCTCGCCCAGCTCCTATTGGAATTTGCTAAATCGCGTCTGGGGACAGCGACGCCATTCAGTGGCACATAAACTGAGGCGGCAACATAAAATTTTTTAAATTTGTGAAATGCGTCCTTGGTAGGCGACACCTTTTGGATTTTACCGCCTCTTTTGGTCAGGACCACACCATGGAAATGAGGAATAATCATAGATTCGCGTCTCAAAAGGAGGATGCAATTCAGTGGATTAATTGCTGAAAATATCTAGAAAATAGGAAAGAGAGAACAAAAATGCATCTTACAGACCGGACGCGATTTAGGGTTCTGTTGAGGATGGATATTTATATTTGGAAATTGATTAACATTGAAAAGCATCTCTCTGAGTCGACACGATTTGAATTAACTGAAATTGAAAGTTCATATTTTGAGGAAAAATCACAATTTCATTCAAAGAAAAATTTAAGATAAATTACAACGCATTAAAGGAGGATTTTTGTTGTATTAAGGAATGATTTCTTCATTGAAAATAAAATCATATTACATCAAATTGGAAGATAAGGATGAAGGGCTTTCTAGGGAGGATTCTCTTAAGCTCCTTTACGTATGATTTCCATAGTTCTTTATTGACTTTATGAGGAAGTTTTACACAACAGGTGAAGCCGATATTCCAAAGAGTTGCAATGAGTTATGTCGCCTCAAAATCTTCATCAGTACCTAATGCCCGCTTCTTAATTGGAGAAAGAGCAGATATTTCTGGAAATTCATAGCGAGGCATATCAAGTTGAGAATGACAACGATGTGGATTATAGAGAATGAACTCGGTCACCCCGATCAGTCGGAGTTCTGTGCCAGTACCACGGCGCACTCGAACTGCTTTTTCCATGAAAGCAAGTGGCGTAGATTCAAATCTAGTTCTGGGCATAGTCTTGAAATAAGCACGCTAGTCAGCTCGAGTCTTGAGGTTGGGCACTCGATTGGTCATGTTGTCATTGAACTTCACAATGTTGGTAATATGGAAGATAAGGCTACGCTGGTATGTCTGGGATATCCTTGGAACTCTTTCTTCATTATGGTTGAACTTGAAGTGGAACTCTACCCATAGAGCTAAGAGAAGCATGTTGCCATGAATAAGTTGACCTGTAGAAGCTACAAAGAGCCCACTATAGAGGTAGATTAGAACCGATGTGCTAATCTGTTTTCCTTCAAAAATCCTATTGATTGCGCTTAACTGATAATTTTCTAGAACATTATCCTGAGCAGGAATAGTAGAGCTCTAGCTAAGCACGTGGTAAACGCCTTCATCACATTCTCTGTTTCTTCATCCTTGAGATCTTCTATCTTCTTCATAGTCCATTCAACTAATTTAGCAAGATTGATTCCCTTCTTAGTAAAATAACCTTGAATTTTCTTTGGGTTCTTCATGATCTTTTCTAACAATTGTTGACCCGTAATTCTTTCTCTCATGAACATCATCTCACTCAAATCAGGTTCATCATTGTTGACTTTAAGCTTAGGAAGACGCAATAAGAGTTCGGCTTCTTTGAAGAAGATGGTGGCTTCGAACGTGGCAAAGAGAAAAGTATGAGTTTGTGGATACCATATTTCTATCAAAGCGCCCATTGCAGCCCAATCCATACTTGTGCTTTTGTAATGTTTGGCATGAATAACCAATCCTTGGATCACTTGGATATATAAGATTGCATAGAGAGACTGATCTTGTTAACAAGTTTTTAGACCTATGAAAGTGAAGAAAATCTTCTTGGACGAAGGAAGAAAGTGTATCCCTAGATAAAGAAAGAAATTGGAATAGTTCTATCATGCCCATAAAGAAGTAGAATATGGAGAACATGCAGAGAGTTGCATAGAAAGAATTGATTAGAGGAGAGATTAGCTTATTTATAAGTTAGGATCTCACCCACTTAGATAATCTTTCACTTCAAAAAGCTTTTCATTTGCCTTTCTCATCCTCTTGTTTGAAATAGAATCCATCCCCATTTTCTTGACTTCTTCTTGTTTTTTCCCTCTTTCTCTTGAGCTTTGGAGAGAATCCTTTACCTTTCCCTCTTGATTGCTTGTTACAATGCTTTGATATGAAGAGAAGAAGTTTTTATAGAGAGATTTGCAAGACTGGGAAGCCCTTTCTGAATTAGAAGAGGGATATGTATTAAGGCAAGTAGAGTTCAGATTGAAGTCAGAACAGGGAACTATTTCTGTAACTTAAATAGCATCTAGACGGGGCACGTCATTTAAATGATGTATGTGAACAACGACGCTATTTGATGAGTTTTCTGAATTTCTGTTAATTACCCGAAAATCCATAATTGCATGATATTTAATTTGCTTGAAGTTACTGATAAAATTTTGAGTCAGGAAATATCAAAGAAGTGAAAATAAAGCTGAGAATTTCACTAAGGTCCCAATGTGGGAATTTCATGAGTCCCAGCCTTGACTAAAAAGACGGTTATCTCTACCCTTATATTTCTTTTATGTAATTGATTCGCATTAGCATTACTATATGATAAATATTTATTAGATATATCAAGGACCTTGTGATTTTTATGAAATTGGAATTTGAGCTCCCTTTTAACAAAAACAGTGATAATTCCAGAGGATTCTTAATCGCAAAGACAGGCCGTTAGATTGTTAATTGATGGGGACGATGGTTCCGCTTTTGTGAAACGGTGTGTAGACAAACGAGTTTCGGCTTAGTACTAAATTATAAGATTGGTATCTTAACTCATCAATGACAGTTTAACAATATTATCCATGATTATTTTATATTTTATTTTATTTTAGTCGAGCGTGCATAATGTAGGACTTTGAAATAATTGTGATAAGAATTAATTCTTGATTAAATTTTAGACCATTGATCTAATAAATTTCAACGTGATATGAAATATTCCATTATGAATTGATCTCTCAATTGTCTTTAAGGTTTTCTTGAAAATATCCTTGGAATTCTATCCTTGATTGGACTCTTTACTCTGAATATTTCTTGTTTCTTTCTAAGATCCATCATGGTTGTAGCACATCCATATTGGCTGGTAACCACTCTCCATAATGAAACCTGTAGGGTTTGTGATCTAGGGCACTTCCCAATCGAGGAAGTTGCTCGACCTTATTTTATTTCCTTGTCTATTTCATCCAGACATGATTGATTCTATTAGTCTCTTTAAGTTACATAACTGATCATTTTGAGAAAGATTCATATCATATGATGTTGAGAGCATGTCTCATCACATCTTGGCATTATCTTTTCACTACATTCTATTCCATTTTATTCTATTGCGAAGTCAATGCCAAGGTGGGGCAGCTGTAGACATGCTAATTTTGACCTCATATTGAGTAAATTTCATGGCACAATTATAATATCTCAAAATGGTTTGATGTTTAATCATTAATTAATTTTTACTGATTTTTCTCGAAATTTGTTAATTAGCGTCATCCATGGACGATGCCATTTAAATTCTTAATCAAAATCAGTTCAGAATTAAATTTCTAAATTCAGATATATTTAATTGAATAGCGTCGCCGAAGGGAGACGCTATTTAAGTCCTAATCCGTCTGGGTTTCCAATTTTTAATCCGAATTAATTTCCTAAATTATCTAAAGCACATCGCCCTAGGGAGACGTGATTTAGGTTTCCTAATATATTTCGATTTTCTTTCCAGATTTTGTTTCTATTTTGGCCGCTTTAATTAGCCAAATGACATCTCGGCTGAACGACGTGATATTTGGATTTCCTGATAAACATAATTTGGCCGAGATAATCCGGTTTCCGAAGTTGGGAAGCTTGCTAACTCCTCCATACTTGTTCAAGGTAAGTCCGACTGCAGAAGAGGGTCATTTTGAAGCCCTAAACACCCCTAAATCTATTCTTATAAATACAACACCCTTTGGACCTTCAAAAAAGGTTAGCCACTGGTGATTTTGAAACTTAAACCAAGGTGTTTGAAGGCTCTAGAGAAGGAAAACGTAGACAGCAAGAGAAGCTTTATTCAAAGCTCATTTTTCTTCATCCCTTTCATCCTTTAAAGCTTTTGAAAATAAAAGCTATGGAGGAGTCAACCAACTATCTTCTTTCCCTAATTCCTTATAGCTTTTCCTTAATTTTATAGATTCATTATTGTTTTTTCATAGTTCATCATCATCATCATCACTTCATGTTCACACACACGCACTCATACTTCCAAACCCACATGCATGTTAGGGGTTTAAAGAACAACAAACAAGTGAGTAGATTATTTTAGTTACATGTTTAAATTTCTTATTAGAATAGATTTTACTCTACTCTAGTTCTAATTAAATTCTTTCTTGTTTAATCTTTTACGAGGTACAAAGAAGAAGAAAGAAGGAAGTTTAAAGGAATAACTGTCAAGAAATCAAAAGTAACAACATCTTATAAGAAGGGCTCTCCTTCTTTGGCCGACCATAGAGAGGGAATCAAGGACTCAACATTCCCAAATTTAAAATGGTAAGCGATTAATCTCTTTTTTAAAAAACTTTTACAGTTTCTGGCGATCACGTTTTCTTTAATGTTTAATAATTTTACTATTCATATAAGCAACACCAAATCATGAACATCACACACCTAATTTGAGCACCCACAAAAAACATTTCACTTCTTGCCATGCACGTCTTAACACCTATATAGGCATTCCACAAGATACTCTCCCGACTAACACAATGCTTGTTTCATGCGAAGAAGGAAGAGAGATATGGTTCTCACTTCACACAATGGTGGATATTCTATCGTACGTAGGAAGGAGACAGAAGAGCACCAGATCAGATGTGAAGTGGCCTGGAGGAATGGACCAAATTAGGGATTGATAACTGTGCCAGAGTTCAGATCTTTTTTTTTTTTTTAAGATCCCTGTCGACACAATGCCCTCACTCAGGTTGGAACATGAGCGTTCCCCTAAATCTCCAACTTCCGAGTACCAATTAACCCACGCCCAACTTTCTTCGGTCGTGCATAAGATATAAGTACATTCCAAATTTTATGAATCTACAGCAGTCGATAAAAGATCACTTCCATCGGTATAAAAAATATCAGACTTAAAATGGTTAATTTTTTATAATAACTTTAAATTAATAATAAAATTTTAAAAAAGTACCATCACAATAGATCACATTTTAATATTTAAATGTGTACAACATACTAGACAAGGGAAAAAAAGATCCAAAATGGATATTTGACTGCACTTTATATTATTATATATCATTTGTATGAGTTCAACAAAAAAGTAGACCCACATAATATCTATATTAATTTTAGGAATTTTTACGTAAACTCCTATGAAAAATATCTTACTTGCATCTATACCCTCAACCCTCACATATTATTTTCAATGCCCTTAAAATCTCAGAAATATTATAGTTATACCCCTCCCTCAAAGCATCGTTAAATCAAATCTAAAAATTTGGTCAGACTTGAGAATATCACTCGGTTCACTCTTTGTCCAATTTTTGTCCATATAATTAAAAAGAGCAAAAAAAAGTGACAACAATTCTATACTATTCAAATCATCACATCACGTGAAAATGCAATCGCACACTTAGGCACTGCAATGGTCTAATAAGTAGATCGGACCTTCATCATAATTGGCCCTCTCGTTGGGCTGGTTATGGTAGAATTTAAATTTTTATATTCAGATTATCTAGAGTAGCCGGCATCTGTTTTCCAGTTTGAAAGGTACGTATTTAAGTTAAAATGGCCGCTTCGTAGCCGAAGGTTAAATGGACCGGACATAGAGAGTGGTCGGGCGCTTAAAATGGAAACATCATTTGGCACCACATGAAGACAGAATAAAGTAATCCCTCCGGTGAAAGGGCCCTTGACAATCTCCTATATCAAACAACTGTCCCTTTCAACAAAACCTGATATATGTTTTCTTGCTGCACCTCAATTTGATTGCAGAATAGGTTAATCCGGAATTACTTATCCGGAATAGCGTATACTAGAATAAGGGGTGCTTAACTTTGATAATTCTGTGGGACCTACTAGCGGAATAAGAAGGATAAGCAATTCTTGGGTCTAGGGTCGAATTGCTTATTCTCCTTATTCTCCGAATAGACTATTATGTACCGATATAAGCTATTCCGCTTGTCAAAGCTAAATTAAGCTTATTCTCCCTTTATTCTTCCTTATTCTTCTCATATTCTCCAATCAAAGTGGCGCAAGGACTTAGGCTCATGCTCACTTCAGCAATAATTTCTTTTTCAAGAACCAAATTTCCAATTTTTTTGTGGTTGAAGCTGACGGTTTCAGTGGGGGCCTATGGCTCTGGTGGCAACCCCCCACCCAAGTCAGCATTGTGGACTATAGTAAAAAATTTATCATTGCCAAGGTCCTTGACAACGAAGGCAATCAATGGACTCTTATATGTGTGTATGCCCCTCCAACAAGCGCAGAGAGAAGATTATTCTGGCAGAAGCTGTCTCCAATAATTAGAAACATCTAAGATCCTCTGTGTATCATTGGAGATTTCAACTCCATTATGTTTCAGTTTGAAAAATATGGTGGATGTCCTGTGAGCTATTTCCATACAAAACACTTCCTATCCTTTGTTTAGGATACTAGTTTGATTGACCTTGGCCATGAAGGTCCTGCCTACACCAGGTCAAACAATAGGTCCCTCCCTTTCCACATCAGAGAAAGAATTGACAGAGGCTTTGTTAACTCTGAGTGGTATCTCAAATTCCCTAATACCATAATCTTCCACCTTCCCTTTGTTGCCAGCGATCATAGACCTATTCTCCTGAGAACTGATGCCACCAAGAGACACAGATGTACTCCTTTCAAAATGGAATCTGCCTGGACCATCAGAAAGGATTTTGGGATGGTCGTTCAATCAGCTTGGACTTCCTCCCCTCACTTATCTTCAAATTATTATGGCAAGATTGGCATTATCCAAACCAGCATGAAGAAATGGAAAAAATGCAACTTCTCTAACGCCAGAATGAGGAGTCAAGCTCTGGGTAAGCAACTCAACTCCCTAGATATGGATCAACCTTCAGAGGAAACCTTGGAAGCTAGCAAAATCCTTCGGCTATCACTCAAACAGGCTCCCCTTAAAGAACAGGAATTTTGGAGGCAAAGAGCTAAGGCCCATTGGTTCACTCATGGTGACAGAAACTCCATTTTTTTCCATCTCTCAGTGTTATGTCGTAGAGGCAATAACAGAATTACTGGTATTCAATTGGGAAATGATGTTTGGGTGGAAGATAAGACCATCATCAAGAACTGCTTCATTAACTACTTTCAGGATTTATACTCAGCCACTCCTCCTAACCCAAACTTCAGCAACTGGCAGCCTCACAACAACATGGGACAGCTGATCAATAAACAGGATAATTGCTTACTGGTTTCCATTCCTTCAAACAGTGAGATTACTGAAGCAATTCAAAGCATGTCTCCCAGGGAAGCTCCTAGTCCTGATGGTCTTCCTCCCTTATTCTACCAGTATTATTGGGATATTGTTAAGGCTAAAGTCATACACTGTACTCAAGGTATTTTCAGAGACACTCATATGCCAACTAAAATGAATCATAGTCTTATTGCTTTGATTCCCAAGAAGAAACCAGCTACTTCTCCTGCTGACTACAGGCCTATCAGCTTGGGTAATGTAATCTATAAAATCTCTGCCAAAATCCTAGCCAAGCGTCTTAAGTCCTTGCTCCCAAAGTTGATATCCCTAAATCAATCTGCCTTCGTCCCTCACAAGCAAATTTTGGACAACATTCTAGTCACCCAGGAAGTAGTTCATTCCATGAAAAGTAAGAAAGGGAAAGTAGGATCCTTTGCTCTCAAAGTGGACATCTCAAAGGCTTATGATAAACTTGAATGGAGTTTCATTGCTAACACCCTTAAGAAGTTTGGTTTCTCAAGCCAGGCTATCAGCTTAATCCTTCTCTTCATTACCACTGCAACCTACTCTATCATCATCAATGGAGAATGTACTGGCTTTATTACCCCCAGCAGAGGAATCAGGCAAGGATGCCCACTATCCCCCTATGTCTACATCATTTGTGCTAAAATGCTCACCCAACTGATTAATTCCAAAGTTGATGAGGGTACCATTGCTGGTCTGAAGGTCAATTGTCGAGCTCCTATAATTACTCACCTCATGTATGCAGATGACATTGTCCTCTTTGGCAAAGCAAATCTTGTAGATCTGAAGGGCCTCATTTCCTGCCTTGATACTTATAGTGGCTGGTCTGGTCAGCATCTTAACAAGACAAAATCGTGCTTGTTCTTCAGTCCTAACACTCCTCTTGCTGTCCAACAAGAACTGAGCATTACAGCTGGGATCCCCATCATGTCAGATAAAGAAATGTACCTAGGGGTCCCTTTCTGGCCTATCAGAACCAGGCTGGGCCAATTCTCCTTCTTCGAAGACATAATGAAGCTTAAACTCTCAAAATGGAAGGCTAACTCCTTATCCTTTGCTGGGAGAGTTACTCTTATAAACTCTGTCCTTTCTTCCATCCCAGTGCATGCTATGAGTATGGGTATCCTCCCCAAAGCTACCCTTCAGAAGCTTAACCAGGTCCAATGTTCTTTTCTCTGGGGTGACTCCAAGGATCACAAAAGGCTCCATCTCTGCAACTGGAACACTTTGAAGCAACACAATCTATCAGGGGGACTTGGTATCCAGGATTTACAAACCTTCAACAGAGCCTCTGTGCTTAAAATTGTCTAGAAATTCCTCCACAGTCAGAACTCTATGTGGGCTTCTCTTATTCGAGCAAAGTACCTGACAAATTACTACTACTGGGATGTACCTGAATCTGGTTCCTATTCTCTCCCTTGGAAGGCCATGCTGCAGGTCAGGAAGATTGCCTCTAAAGTCTACTTCCATATTATTCAAGATGGCCTGACTGTTAGTTTTAGGTGGCCTACAAGCCAATCTGACTATGTAAATCTCGTTCATTTATTAATATAATGGCATAATATTCATTATGTGTAAATCGCATTAATTATCGTTTCATAATGAAGTCCGTGAATATGTGCTATAGTGATCGGATTATGATGAGATCATACTAATGAGACTGATCACTTAAACACACATATTCTTAATTGTTCCTAGTCGGAGGATATCCGTGAAGGACATCGGATATTCGGTTAGACTAGTACATATTACTCCTGCTCATATGATGAGGGTGATTGATCTCATAAGTCACTTGTGTGGAGACATTAAGGCGAATCTGTAGGTGCTCATTTGAGAATGAGCTCACTGAACTGATCCGACTGAATCGCTGAATGGTATTGTACATCAGTGTCAACCAGCTTGATTCTATTGTCGCAGTTGCGTGGATGGTCCTCGGACCTGAGACACCAAGGACACCTTGGCGGTGGACTTCCGTGCTTTGACCTTGTTTTAAGAATCTCTAGCCACGGGATTCTAATACGCCAAGGATTGGGTACAGCGGAATACCGTCGAAGGGAATTGTGTGTCAATAAGGAATCATTCGCTCTCGGTACTTAGAGAGAGAATGCTCTAGGAAGGATGCGCGAAAGTCCCTGGCCAGGGCGGACGATAATATCGGGAAAGGAGTTTTCCGATATTCATCAGCGGCATCCAATCCAAGTGAGTCGACCGGTTATGGTTTGACAGCTCGCCGTGCCCTGAGTTGACTCGAGAGCACTGTACGAATGAAGGATTATATCTACGCGGTAACTGTCGGCGGAAAGGTTCCAAGAGTGGGTTACTTAACCCCAATACCTTCCGGGTTCACGCGGTGTTGCTTGGCACCCAACGTGATCGGAGGCCGGTCGAATTTGATGTGCGACATCAATTCGATTGATTAATTAATTAATAAAGGGTTATTAATTGATTAATAAAGCCAGTGAGAAGTCACTACGCTTGTTGGGCCATTAACTGGACTGGTACTTGGGCCTAGAGGGTCACACGCAAATGATTCTCAAGGCGATGGATAAATATGTGGGTTTTATACAAACTGGGGGTTTTTATGAAAAACCGCGTGGTTAGTATAAAACATAGCGAACGGGCTGAGGAGGCCAAGCTGCTGCTAACCCTAGCCGCCCCTCCTTAGTTTCTCTCTCTCTCTGGCGTCCAGACATATCCAGATCTGCTCCACCACTTCTCCGAATCCCGTTCGACGGGAAATCATCCGCGTGTTGCGGCAATGGTTGCAGCGACCGGCGGAGGTTTCGTGGGCTGCGAAGAATGAGGAACATGAGGATATCCGTCGCGAGGAGGATCGCGTGGACTTCGCTAGAGGCCGGGCACTTGCCCGGCTTGCGGTGTCACACCGACGGAACCGAACGGTTGCGGATTCGAATCCGCACACGATGAGAATCTATTATCCGATAATCGTAGTTTTAGATTTTTCGAAACGGGAAAAACGGATCGCTGTAATATTTTATTTTCCGCTGGGTGAGCGATCTGGAGAAACCCGAGAAATCCCAACAGTGGTATCATAGCCAGGTTCTACTGTTTCTCGTCCCGTTTCGGATTCCGAAATTAATTTTTCTTGATTTATTCCATGCCGTATGTTCGATTATTTGCAAAGTCTGTGTTCATATGATGAACACAAATTAATTAGATTAATGTTCTGCAATTTTCGTAATTTTATTTGGGATTTTCGGAGTTCTTCATGAGATGATGAACCGGGGTACTTTGGCGGTTTCGTACATGCCTCCCAAACGTTGGGATGGCGGGTTAGATCTCTGGATCTCCTGGTGATAGTCACCACTACACACCGGGCATGATAGCCGGCACCATGGTGGCCTTGAAGAGCTACAAAATCGAGCCCCAAATCGGATTTTAAATCCTGAAAATCAGATTTTTAGGGGTTTTTTGGGCTTGGTCTTCACCCCATCGGAGGCCGACGGCGGCCCTGCCGGCGCCGGGGGCAACGCCGGCTGGGGCTGGCGGCGGCGCTGCCCAGCCGCCCACCACCTGCATCTAGGGTTTGCAGGTTTGGGGGGGGGCGTCGGGTGGGGGGGACGACCAGTCCAGTGCCCAGGCTGGGCCGGGCCGGCTAGGCCGGGCCGGGCTGGGCCAGGCTCGACCCTGGCCTGAGCCCTGTCTCAGCTAGGAGGGTCCTGGCTCGCACAGGGCTCGGCCAGGGGCCTAGCTGGCTCAGCCAACAACCCCAACTTGAACCCCTATTTCCCTTTATTTGAATAAACCCCTAACTTGCCCATTTAAATAATATTAAAATCTGATTTTGATTTGATATTCAAAATTGTTTTGATATTCAAATTTATTATTCAATTTTAATTATTTGGGTATTAATGATTTTGAATCATTTAGTAATTTAAGGGTTAATTAATTAGCAATTAGTTGTTAATTAATTGGGGTTAATATTAATTTAAATGTTAAATTGATTATTAACCTCAATTCAACTAATTTAAATGTTGAATTAGTTATTAATAGTTATTAGTCTAATTGTTAGATTATTAACTATTGTTTCATCTAATTGTTAATTAATTATTTAAGTTAGTTGTTAATTTAATTGTTAAATTAATAATTGACTTAAATGACTGATTTAAGTGTTAAATTAGTAGTCTTTAATTATTATTGTTAGTTATTAATTTAAGGGTTAAATTAATGATTAACATTAATCTTCTAATCTAATAGTTAGATTAGTAATTATTAATTAATTAAAGTTAATTATTAATTTAAGTGTTAAGTTAATAATTAATTTTAAATTAACTAATCTAAGAGTTAGATTAGTAGTTAATTAATAATTAGAGTTAATTAATAATTTAAGTGTTAAATTGTTACTTAACTTTGTTGAATTAATCTAAGAGTTAGATTAGTTTTTAATAGTCTAATTGTTAGATTATTAACGGGGTTTAATCTAAGTGTTAGATTATTAGAATTATTCTAATTTGCATGGAATAATCTGGAATTATTAATTTGGAGTGTGTGCGCATGTGATGTGTGTTTATTGCTTTTAAATTTGATTTAATTGCATGTTAAGTTAATCAAAAGTGTTTTCGAAATTCAAACACCAATTTTGATTGGATCCCAGGTTTTTGAAAGCCAAAATTATATATTTTAAAAACTTTTTTATTTTAGCCATGTGATGCGTTGAATCATGTGTGGAATGTTTAAAACACACCGTGGTCATGGATATGCACTTAATTCATTATTCATGTGATGAATGGATTGTGTGGATCGTGGATGTATGATTGTTTATTAATTGTTAATAAATAGAGGTCTGCGCACCTCTCTCTCTCATACTCCGATGTATTTCTACTTCCCTCTCTCTCTTGTACCCGCCATAAGGCCTTCTTCAATTTACTTGTAAATTCTATAATTTAAATGTAATATGATCGAGGCAACCGAGGAAGAAGCGAGGACGATCCACAGCTGCAACCAGGAAGGCGAAAAGATGGAGATCTCTTGCCTATGTGTTTGCAGGATATCTAATATAATTATTGTGTTAGATTGTGTGTGAGTTTGACTGTTAGCTCCAGTCAAACCCACTGTGCTATCCATGACCACACTAATGACATGTATGAAATGCATTCTTTTCTTTTGATTATGAATCAAAGCAGGTTATAGTATTTAGTAAATATATACGATATATTTATATACTATCACCTAAGAGAGACCAAGATAAAAGTTATCCAAATATCCTCAGATAAACTCTAAGCCATAACGTGAGTAGTTAAGAACTTACCGCGTGGTCCACCATCATTATAGTCATAGGATTCGAATCACTTTAGGTAGGTTTGTTGTGCTATCCACAAGGCCTGTTTAATTGGGAGGAGAAACTGTGGCTATGGCATTAGATGCCTATATGATCGGGGTAGAGGAACCATGTAGCTTTGTTGTGCTATCCACAAGGGTTGCATGCAAATTTATCCTCGTCACGTAATGATGGTTAGCTTAGACCAGAATTAGAGGTTTGTTATGCTATCCACAAGGCCATTAAATCTCTGGGGACCGAAGCTATGACCAGATATTGTAAGGAGTTGCAAGTCCCATGAGTTCGGTGCTCTTTGATTGTATTACAGTTTGTTGTGCTATCCACAAGGCTGTAGTGCAAGTCATTGAGATTCTGATCCCCACTAGGAGACTGTCGACGTCTCCCGTTCTGTATAACTGAGGGTTATACAGTCCGTCGAAAATTAGTGGGAGTTAAACTTGAACAAAAGACTATGTCTTGTTTTAAATTTTAATAATTGAACATCTGCTAAATAGATTTTACTTATCTCCTGTAGGGAATTATGTCATCGAATAACCCACTCCGTAGCATACTTGATGCCCTTTTGACTTACCTGATCTACTCGGATTGGTTCAGATACCTGAAGAATGTCTTCAGATCTGAGCACATTGACTTTGTCCCTGGAGCTGATCCTCTTGTTGAATCGGCATTGGATGCCCCTGAAGCAGAGATGACAGCTGACGATAAAAGATCGAAGGACAAAGGCAAAAGAGTAGTGAAGGGTGACTGCTTCTACTATAAGCAGTCTGGTCATTGGAAGAGGAACTGCAAGGAGTTCCTTAACGATAAAGCTCATGGAAGAGTGAACATGTTTGAAGCTTCAGATATCTATATGATAGATATCAACTTACCAGTGAGAGATTCCACATCTTGGGTATTAGATACCGGATGTGCTTCTCATATCTGCCATGATGTACAGATGCTGACAAGTAAGCGCAAGCTGAGACAAGGCGAGGTGGAATTGAGGCTAGGAAATGGCGCAAAAGTTGCGGCGATTGCTGTTGAGACAGCAAACCTCAGACTTCCATCAGGAGACGCCTTACTATTAGAAGCTTGTTATTATATTCCTAGCATAATAAAGAACATCATATCAATATCTTGTTTGGACAAGATAGGATATAGGTTGACTATTGAGAATAGAAGTTGTTTGATTTATTATGGTAATAAATCAATAGCTTCGGCATCTTTAGTCAACGGTCTATATCTCTTAGTTGTTTCTTATTACAATCTTCAAATTAATAATGTTCTTAAGAAGAGCAAGAATTGTGTGAACCAAGCCTACATGTGGCATTGTAGACTTGGACACATTGGCGAAAGCAGGTTGCAAAAGATGCACAAGCATGGTTACTTAACTGCATTCGATTACGAATCGTTTGCAACGTGTGAATCCTGCCTTATGGGAATGATGGCAAAATCTCCATTTACTGGACATGGAGAACGTGCTAAGGACATTCTAGAACTAATACATTCGGATGTATGTGGTCCCATGTCCACCCAAGCCAAAGATGGCTTTTCTTACTTCATCACGTTCACCGATGACTTCTCAAGATTCGGCTATGTGTACTTAATGAAGTACAAGTCGGAAGCGTTTGAGAAGTTCAAGGAGTTCAAGAATGAGGTAGAAAAGCAGTTAGAAAAGAGTATTAAAGCTCTTCTATCATATCGAGGAGGAGAATACTTGAGTACTAAATTCACACAATTCTTAAAGGATAATGGTATCCTTTCTCAGCTGACCCCTCCATATACACCACAGCTGAATGGTGTATCAAAAAGGAGGAATCGCACCTTGTTGGACATGGTGCGATCCATGATGAGCTTTTCAGGATTACCAGTGTCCCTCTGGGGGTATGCTCTAGAGTAAGCGACATACCTACTGAACAGAGTACCCAGTTAGTCTGTAGCCTCAACTCCATATGAGATATGGAAAGGTAGGAAACCAAAATTTAAACATGTTAAAGTCTGGGGTTGTCCTGCTTATGTAAAGAGACATGATCCAGACAAGCTGGAATCACGAACTGATAAATGCAGGTTTATGGGATATCCAAAGGAAACCTTTGGATACTATTTTTTCCATCCTTGTGAACAAAAGGTGTTTGTCGCCAGGAAAGCTGTCTTCCTGGAAGAGGGATACCTTCTCCAGGAGGACAGTGGGAGTAAAATAGTACTGGAAGAGGTTCCAGATCCCCAAACAACTACATTATCATCAGATAAGATATCAGTTCCTGAATCTGTTTAGGTACACACAGATGAGCCTCGTAGATCTGGTAGAGTACCTAGACTACCTGAACGTTATGTGGGACATATTGCTGAAGGTAAGTCTAAGGTACAATATAATGAGGATGATGATCCTAAAACCTACCTGGAGGCCATAGAAGGCCCAGAAGCCGGGAAATGGCGGGAAGCCATGAACTCAAAAATCCAGTCCATGTACACCAACCAAGTTTGGAACTTGGAGGACTTGCCCGAGGGTATTGTACCCATCGGTTGCAAGTGGATCTTTAAGAGAGAGATCGGTGCTGATGGATGGATCGACACATATAAAGCAAGATTGGTGGCAAAGAGATATCGTCAAAGGCAAGGAATTGACTATGACAAGACTTTCTCACCAATTGCCATGATAAGGTTGATCAGAGTTCCACTCGCCATTGCTGCACATTTTGATTATGAAATCTGGCAGATGGATGTGAAGACTGCCTTCCTCAATGGTAATCTTGAGGAAGAGGTGTATATGATACAACCAGAATGTTTCATATCCAAAGAATCTCCAGATAAAGTGTGCAAGCTTCAGAGGTCCATTTATGGACTGAAGCAGGCTTCCCGGAGCTGGAACATAAGATTTGACGAGGCTGTCAAGTCTTATGACTTCATTAAGAATGAAGCCTTGTGTGTACAAGAAGACCAATGGGAGTACAGTCACTTTTCTAGTTCTTTACGTAGATGACATACTACTCATTGGGAATGATGTAGCTATGATGTCATCAGTAAAGATCTGGCTGTCGAAACACTTCTCCATGAAGGATTTGGGAGAAGCATCCTACGTATTAGGAATACGGATCTATAGAGATAGATCAAAGAGGATGCTTGGAATGACCCAATCCTTGTACATAGACACCATAGTCATAAGGTTTGGCATGGAAAATTCCAAGAGAGGTCTCATACCGATGAGACATGGAATTAGTCTCTCAAAGGAGCAGTCTCCTAAGACTCCTGATGAGAGGGCATTCATGGATAGAATATCCTATGCCTCTGCCATAGGATCTATCATGTAAGCCATGCTATGTACACGGCGTGATGTTGCATTTGCTCTAAGTGTTACGAGCAAATTTCAGGCTGATCCAGGCGAAGAGTACTGGGAGGCAGTGAAATGTATCCTTAAGTACTTGAGAAGAACTAAGGATATGTTTCTTGACTATGGAGGAGGTGACTTGAAACTGCAAGGCTTTACTGACTCGAGTTTCCAGTCAGATCCAGATGATAGCAAGTCAACATCTGGATTCGTGTTTACTTTGAACGGAGGTGCAATGTGCTAGAAGAGTTCCAAACAAGTAACCACTGCAGATTCGACGACTGAAGCTGAGCACATCACTGCAGCCGAAGCTTTCAAGGAAATAGTGTGGTTGAAAAAAGTTCATCACCGACCTTGACATAGTTCCCAGTATCCTTGATCATGTTCCATTGTTGTATGACAACAATGGGACTATTGCACAAGTGAAGGAGCCGTGGTCTCATCAGAAATCGAAAGATGTTCTGAGGCACTTTCGTCATATCCAGAGGAGATGTAGTAGTGGAAAGAGTTTCATCCATCGACAATGTAGCAGATCCACTGACAAAGCCGTTGGCTCAAATTATGTTTGAGCGTCACCTAGAGTCTATAGGCTTATTGTATAAAGGTGATTGGCTTTAGTCCAAGTGGGAGAGATTGTTAGTTTTAGGTGGCCTACAAGCCAATCTAACTATATAAATCTTGTTCATTTATTAATATAATGACATAATATTCATTATGTGTAAATCGCATTAATTATCGTTTCATAATGAAGTCCGTGAATATGTGCTATAGTGATCGGATTATGATGAGATCATACTAATGAGACTGATCACTTAAACACACATATTCTTAATTGTTCTTAGTCGGAGGATATCCGTGAAGGACATCGGATATCCTATTAGACTAGTACAGATTACTCCTGCTCATATGATGAGGATGAATGATCTCATAAGTCACTTGTGTGGAGACACTAAGGCGAATCTGTAGGTGCTCATTGGAGAATGAGTTCACTGAACTGATCCGACTGAATCGCTGGATGGTATTGTACCTCACTGTCAACCAGCTTGATTTTATTGTCGCAGCTGCGTGGATGGTCTTCAGACCTAACACACAAAGGACACCTTGGCGGTGGACTTCCGTGCTTTGATCTTGGTTTACGAATCTCTAGCCACGGGATTCTAATACGCCAAGGATTGGGTACAGCGGAATACCGTCGAAGGGAATTGTGTGTCAATAAGGAATCATTCGCTCTCGGTACTTAGAGAGAGAATGCTCTAGGAAGGATGAGCGAAAGTCCCTGACCAGGGCGGACGATAATATCGGGAAAGGAGTTTTCCAATATTCATTAGTGGCATCCAATCCAAGTGAGTCGACCGGTTAGGGTTTGACAGCTCGCCATGCCCTGAGTTGACTCGAGAGCATTGTACGAATGAAGGATTATATCCACGCGGTAATTGTCGGCGGAAAGGTTCCAAGAGTGGGTTACTTAACCCCAATACCTTCCGGGTTCACACGGTGTTGCTTGGCACCCAACGTGATCGGAGGCCCGGTCGAATTCGATGTACGACATCAATTCGATTGATTAATTAATTAATAAAGGGTTATTAATTGATTAATAAAGCCAGTGAGGAGTCACTGGGCTTGTTGGGCCATTAACTGGACTGGTACTTTGGCCTAGAGGGTCACACGCACATGATTCTCAAGGCGATAGATAAATAAGTGGGTTTTATACAAATCGGGAGTTTTTATGAAAAACCGCGCGGTTAGTATAAAACATAGCGAACGGGCTGAGCAGGCTAAGCTGCTGCTAACCTTAGCCGCCCCTCCTTAGTTTCTCTCTCTCTCTGGCGTCCAGACAGATCCAGATCTGCTCCGCTGCTTCTCCGAATCCCGTTCGACGGGAAATCGTCTGCGTGTTGCGGCAATCGTTGCGGCGACCAGCGGAGGTTTCGTGGGTTGCGAAGAACGAGGAACGTGAGGATATCCGTCGCGAGGAGGATCGCGTGGACTTCGCTAGAGGCCGGGCACTTGCGCGGCTTGCGGTGTCACGCCGACGGAACCGAACGGTTGCGGATTCGAGTCCGTGAGAATTGATTATCCGATAATCGTAGTTTTAGATTTTTCGAAACGGGAAAAATGGATCGCTGTAATATTTTATTTTCCGCTGTGTGAGCGATCCGGAGAAACCCGAGAAATCCCAACACTGACTGCTAATATTTGGCTAGACAAATGGATCCCTGATCTCTTAGGTCCACCTAGAGTCAGAGATGACTATCTGCACCCCCCCCCCCCCCCCCGCCCCCCCAACTTGGGTTTTTCAACTAATTTGAAACCATCAGTGGAACCAGAACCTCATAAATAGGGTCTTTACTGCTGATATTGCCAAGGCTATTTCCTCAATTACTCTTCCTACCAAAACTCCAGTCCTGGAGATAAGCTTGTTTGGCCTCTTAATACAAATGGAGTTTTCTCTATCAAATCTGCTTATCGGTTCCTCATGCAGAATTCCCATGGATCATCCTGCTGTCTGGATCCTGTGTGGAAAATTATTTGGAGCACCCACATTGGGAAGGTGGTTCCCCGAAAGATTACCCACTTTATCTGGAAATGCATCAAAAATGCTATCCCTGTCAATAGTATCATCTCGAAGAGAATCCCTACTGCTGATAGTCTCTGCCCAATATGCCACTTGGATCTGGAAACTGTTGAACATATTTTCTTCCATTGCCACTTTGCTCGCAGTGTTTGGCTGGACACTCCCCTTAATTATCACTCTGAGTCTAATAACTTAAGTCTTGCTGACAGAATTATACTTTGGGGCTCTCCTCCTCTTTCTAAGGATGGGGATGACACCTACCTTGTTTCCATGTGCTTCTCAATATTATGGCAGATTTGGAAGACTAGATGTTGTATAGTCTTTGAAGGCAAAAGGCCCAATCCTCTCTCAACAATTATTGCTGCCACCACCGATACAATTTTTTGGTTTTCGTGTCAACCTCCAGCTCCTATCTCAGCCTCCAAGCAACCAACTAAGTTATCTAATTGGCTCCCTCCTAAGGCCAATATGGTAAAGATTAACTTTAATTGGGCTACTTCTTGCCAAGGTGGTGCTATTGGGATTGTTATCAGAGATCACCTAGGCAAGCCTACCTACTGCTTCTCCAAGCCTGTCCATTCGTCTGATCCAGGTGTTGTTGAAGCTCTCGCCCTTCTTGAAGCCATGAAGCTTGCTCCCAGCTCTTGTGGAAGGTGACGCCCTCAACATCATCAATGCTGTCCTCAAGATCAAGGATCCGCCTTGGAGCTTGCAAATTATCATCCAAAATTGCCAAGAGATCAGAGACCAATTCTCCTTAAATATTTGCTTCACCCCAAGGTCTTGTAATGGTGTTGCTCATTGCTTAGCTAGGCTAGCTTGCTCTACTATGCAAGAAAACGTTTGGGACTTCCCCTCTTTTCTTAATGTTCTTATGTTTGCTTTAGAAGTAGACAACTATTGTTATCCTGGTTACTTCTCTTAATGCATTTCAATCACTTTAAGTTTCAAAAAAAAGAAGTAATCCCCCGACGATTCTTGTTCTTCTTATTATTATTATAATAATATATGTTAATTTTTCCATGACCATCCAAGAACTATAAAGCTTTCGGGGATATATAGAATTTTAGTCGATGCTCCGGCCAGCTCGTCAGAGGCAGCAACAGGTGTTACTCTTTTTGCAGTAGCCTTTCTTGGGAGCATGCGCTAGCGCCGCGCAGAACGTAGTACAAATACTCGGTGATGTAGCCGAAGCTATCACGACCGGATTCTGAAGACGGAATCCGAAGAGAAGGATCCGGAGCTGGGTCGGATCGGTGATCAGAGGCCCGACGGGGATCCGGAAGGCGAAGGATGCAGAGGCGAAGCCGAAGGTCCGAAGGCCGAGGGGTGCTCGGTCGGTGGCTGGCTTGCTCCAGGAAGTCGGGGCCGAGGCTCCTTCGGTGGACGAAGGGGCGACACGAGGCCGAGTCTCCTCTGTCGCGGGGGCAGCCGGCGCACGGCGTCGAGACAAGGGAGAGGAGTCCGAGGTCAGCGGTCGAGACCGACTCGGGAAGGTCGGCGATGATTCGAACCGAGCTCCTGCAGGAGGGAAAGAAGAAGAAAACCGGTCAGCAGGAGTCCCGGGCTTCGGCCCTAAGGAACCCCCTCCGACGGTCAAGTTAGCTCCTGAAGAAGATTCGATTCAGAAGGCAAAGAGTAGCTTTAATGCTTTTTGGACCGTAGTCCTTAAGGGTCTCGGAGGCTTCAGAGAGCATCCCTTTGGCAATAAATAGCGGTGTATTTATAGCAGAGGATAGATGATGGTTAACGGTGGTAGCCGATATAGGACTAAATGCGGGCTTACTGGTAAACCGCCATAGTGCCTGGTCCGCCACCGGAGTGGGCCGGACTCGGCTATCGGGCCGAAGGGGGTTGGGCCGCTGATGGGCCGAAGCCTGTTGGGACCTGGGCTGCCGCGCTGTTCCCGGGCCGTAGGCTGGTGGGCCGCTGATGGGCTGAAGCCTGTTGGGCCGGGAGCGACGGTGCCGCTTACGGGCCGAGGGCTGTTGGGCCGCTGATGGGCCGAAGGCTCCCTGAGGGCCTAGTACTGCTGCTGCTGGGCTGAACGGGGTTTGGGCTTGCTTCAATGGGCCGAATCGGATTCTGCCTCATCACATAGCCCCCCACTCTTGTCTTCCTCAGTTCTGAGATGGCGAGAGTATAGCCCGAAGCTAGTAGGAAAATAGCGTAACAGGTGTCTTACCCGAAGCTCTGTTCTTTTTCTTTGAGAAGAGGGTGCCCTCGGTCGGCCGAGGGCTATGCGGTTGCTTCATCTTCATTCAGAGTGGCGACGAAGGCCCATGGCCCTGAAGGCGAAGGGCCGAGCCCTCTGGCTTGTGCCAGGCTTCATTAAATGGACGGGATGGGCGTCGCCTCGCGAAGAAGCACGGGACACGCGTCGCGCATCCGGCCGCTCCGTCAAAAGCACAAAAGGATCCTGACCGCCCGCAGGTCGCGGATCGCCTCGGCTCTCTGCCCGAGGTTCCACTCGGATTGCCGCCGCTCCCTTCTTCGGCACACGGATCGAGACACGTGGCGGGCATCCGAGTGACCAGCCGAAGGGTCGGAGCGCTTTCGGCCATTGATCGCTCTGCTTCAAGTCCCGGAGCCGGCCCGTCATCATTGCCGAAGGACGGTGCACGTGGCGGGCATCCGAGACGAGCGGTGAGACGAAGGGGACGATCTCGGCCGTTGGCTTCGGCGGGAGGCGCTTCGGATGGAGCTTATAAATAGAAGCCCTCAGCAGGGCACTGTTCTTCTTCCTGCTGCTGCGTCTGCATTGCTTCTGCGATCACCCGAGCTCCCCCTCCTCTCCGGCGAAAGGCTAGCTCTCCGAAGGCGTCGTTCGAGCTCGCTGGCCACCGTGGGAGGATCTCCATCCCTCAGAGCGCCTTGTTGGTGGAGCTGGGTGGGTTGAGAGGCTGCGCTCGGTTCAGGAGAGATTTCTTTCCCCTTCCTGAGAGTAAGCCTCGACCTCCCTTCTCCCCTTCGCGACCTTATGGTCCGGAGCTCCTCTTCCAGCGAGATTACTCCTTCGGACGAGGAGTATACTCCTTCCCACTCTCCCAAGTCTTCTCTGTCATCTCCCCTTACCCTGGACTCCCTCGCCTCTGTGATGTCTGAAGAGCCTGAGGCTTCCGGGGCCGAGGGGTCCGAGGCTTCCGGGGCCGAGGCCTCCGAGGAGGTCCGGTACCCGGGCCGGGCTTCCACCTCAGGACGTCGTCGTCCCGACACTGCTTCGGAAGCATCCTGCGCCCTTTCGGACAAAGAGGTTAGCAACCTTGCTTCTTACTTCCAGCTTCCTTCTTGGACGACCCCTTACCGGCCTGGCTCCACCACCAGGGCCAATACTCCCCGCCCGGGTTCCTTCTCTATCTATGGAGATAGTTTCCAGGCGGGCTTTCGTCTTCCTCTTCCCACTTTCGTCATCAATCTTCTTTGCTTCTACGGGCTGGCCCCGTCTCAGCTTTTTCCCAATTCCTGGCGCACCGTATACGGTTTCTTGGCCGTTTTCGCCCGTACACGGATTACTCCTTCCATCAACGTCTTCCGCTACCTCTTTAAAATCCAGAGGCAGGGGAGATCCGAGTGGTATTGCTTCGTCCCTCGGATCGGCCAAAGTATCTTCTCCGGGAAGCCCTCGTCCATCCATGGCTGGAAGAGGAAATTCATCCTCATTTCTCTGCCGGAGAACGAGAAGGGCGTGTGGCCCTTCCCTACCGAATAGGCGCCGCTGGCCGCAGGCCTCTCGGATCCTCCCGCTCTGACCTCCATCTAGAGCACCCTCGTGGGCCACATCCAGATCATGGCCCCGTACAACATCTGGGGGCTTCTCAGTAAGGCGGAGCGGCTGGTGAATGCCGGGGTATGGCGGGACCCCCAGTTCGATCCGGAGCGGGCCTTTCCATACCTACCTCTCGAGGAGACTCTGCGGGGCAGCGAAGGAAGTGTTGCCGCTCCTCCGGCCGAAGCTCCTCCGGCTGACGAGGCTGCTGAAGTTTCGGCCGAGGGTAAGTCGGCTTTGAGTTTGCAACTAGTCGTTATTTCATTTTTAACACGTCTTCTCTTGCTTGCAGCAATGTCCGGGATCGACGCCCTCCTCGCCCGGATATCCGATCAGCGCGATCAAGGCCGGCTACCACCCCCGCAGGCGGTAGGTGGGTCCGGTTGAGGCGCAGGAGCTCCGAGGACCCGAGGCGGGGTTCCGAGGACCGCGGCCTCCTCCGAGGGCCGTGCTGCCGCTGCCGCTTTCGAGAGGGAGCGAAAATCCAAGTTTGCCGCCCGAAGGAGCGGCCGATTGTCGAAGCGGCCCCGGACGGAAGAGGCCGAAGAGGCAGAACCTGCCCCGCTGATAAGGAGAAACGCCGGGGCCCGATGGGCCGCGAGGCTGGCGTCCCCTGAGGCGCCGAGGGGCGACTCTCCTCCGGCCGTGACGGCAGGGGCAGAGGATGAAGGCGCCGGGTCGCAGGCGCCTCGCGCGCAGGAGCGCGAGTGGTGGCTCCCTGAACCGGGGATCTACAAGGATGAGAGCTTGGAGGACTCGCAGACGTGCCTCCGTCTGCTCCGCAGCCTCACTCTCCCTTCGGCTTTCGAAGAGCTGAGGGACCATTCGGTCACGGACCTGGCGGCGATGAGCACCCGGTTGGCGGTCCAGGTAAGAAGCTTCTGAGTGTGCTTCAACTCTACTTTCCTTCGCTTATTTCAATTTTTTTTTTGATCCTTGTCTGCTTTCGGTCCGCAGGCCGCGGTAACGGGCAGTGTCCTGATTCACCATCAGGAGCTGCTCCAGAACAAGCTCCTGGAGGCCGAGGGAGCGTCGGCCTCGGCAGGTCCGGGTGAGGGCCCTTCGACGGGGCCTAACATCGAGCCCATGGTCGACGGGCTTGTAGCTGCGAATGCCTGGACGCGGGCGCAACTGGAGGAGAGGGCAGCAGAGGCCCGTGCTTCCGCCGAGGCCAAGGTGAAGGCCGAGCGGGAGAAGGAAAAGGCCGAGCGGGAGCTCACGGCGGCCCAGGCTGAGATCCGGGCCCTCAAAGCCCAGATCTAGGACAAAGACTCCCGGCGGGCTTCGGAGAAACGCCACCATGCCGAGGAGGTATCGGCTCTGAAGCAGGAGCTGGAGGAGGCGGCGGACTCGGCCGTAGCTGATTATAAAGCCGGCCCGGACTACGCCGAAGAGATAATCCAAGCTCAGCTGCTAGCGGCCTCCTCGGTCTTCGACCTCGGGCTGGCTGTTGCCCAGAAGGCCTGCCCGAGTGTTGACTTAACCGGGGTTGCCCTGCCGATGGGTGAGGAAGCCAAGGAGCTCCTATCTTGGTGGAAGGAGCTTATGGCCGAGAGGGCCTCGACCCCAGCGCCAGGCGACGAAGCCGTACCCGCTGAGGAGGCCCCTGTCGAGGCTGCCCCTCCTGAGGCTGTGCAAATCGTCGATTCCCCCTCTCCCTCTCCTGGCCGAAACGCAGTCGAAGCGGAGGAGGAGGGGGTTATTGAGGGCTGATACGAGGGCTCCCCCCGGTTTTTGTTTTTCTCCTTTTGTAAACCTGCGGCTAGGTGGATGGCCGATTTTGTACTTCCCCTTTTGTGAATACAGGAAGTATTTCTGAGTTTTACCTTGTTGCTTTGTGCATGATTGACCGAATCTGGCCTTTCAGAAGTCCGAGATCCTGCCGTCGTTCGCTATAGTTCGCGAAGCCGAGACCCGATGTAGGTTCGGATAGGAAATTGGTAGAATATCGCCATTATATACGGTCGGGGCCTTTGCTAATGTGGTTCATAAGATCCGAAGGGGTATCTAGCCGCCCTAGATGCGGTTCGTGTGGCCGAAGCCACTCCCGCTTCGTCTTATGCAGATTTAGAGATATATCTCGCCGCTCCCTGATCCGGATTACATGGCCGAAGCCATTCGTCAGATCGAAGGACTCGCGGACTCAGAGAAAATACCGTGCCGCTCCCGATACGGTTTGCATGGCCGACGCCACTCCTAGTACGGTTTACGCGGACTTAGAGAAAATACCATGCCGCGTCCTGATCCGGATTACATGGCCGAAGCCATTCGTCGGATCGAAGGACCCGCGGGCTTAGAGAAAATACCATGCCGCTCCCGATACGGTTTGTATGGCCGAAGCCACTCCCGGTACGGTTTACACGGACTTAGAGAAAATACCATGCCGCGTCCTGATCCGGATTACATGGCCGAAGCCATTCGTCGGATCGAAGGACTCGCGGACTTTGAGAGAATACCATGCCGCTCCCGATACGGTTTGCATGGCCGAAGCCAGTCCCGGTACGGTTTACACGGACTTAGAGAAAATACCATGCCGCGTCCTGATCCAGATTACATGGCCGAAGCCATTTGTCGGATCGAAGGACTCGCGGACTTTGAGAGAATACCATGCCGCTCCCGATACGGTTTGCATGGCCGAAGCCACTCCCGGTAGGGTTTACACGGACTTAGAGAAAATACCATGCCGCGTCCTGATCCGGATTACATGGCCGAAGCCATTCGTCGGATCGAAGGACTCGCGGACTTTGAGAGAATACCATGCCGCTCCCGATACGGTTTGCATGGCCGAAGCCAGTCCCGGTACGGTTTACACGGACTTAGAGAAAATACTATGCCGCGTCCTGATCCGGATTACATGGCCGAAGCCATTCGTCGGATCGAAGGACTCGCGGACTTAGAGAAAATACCAGCAGGTTTCCTGAAAAAGAGATCTTTATTCATACCCTCCGGCTGAAAGCCCGGGAAGAAGTGATTCACATATAATAACGCCGAAGGCGTTCTACATTCCAGGTGCGAGGAAGAGGTTGGCCCGAAAGGGTCTCCAACCGATAAGCTCTACGCCTGATCACCTCCTTGACCCGATAGGGCCCCTCCCAGTTGGGGGCAAGCTTCCCTGAGGCTTCGGCTGGTTTGGAAGCATGAGCATTCCTCAACACGAGGCTCCCTACTTCAAAGCTTCGGGGCTTTACTCGAGTGTTGTGGTACTTGGCCATGCGCGGCTGATAAGCTGCCAGCCGGATACGAGCCTTGTCTCGGGTCTCTTCAATGAGGTCCAGATGATCTTTCAAACCTTCTTCGTTGGCCTCCGGATTGTAAGCAATGACCCTGGGAGAGGGAAGGCCGATTTCTACCGGAATAACGGCCTCTATCCCATAGGCCATGCGGAAGGGAGTTTCGCCGGTGGGGGTTCGGCTTGTCGTCCGATAGACCCACAGAACACTCGGTAGCTCTTCTACCCATCGGCCTTTAGCTTCGCCGGGGCGGGTTTTCAGTCCCTGCAGCAGGCTTCGGTTGGTGACTTCAACCTGGCCGTTTGCTCGAGGATGCGCTACCGAAGTGAATTTGTGAAGTATGCCGAAGCTGGCGCAGTTGTCGCTGAACCGACGGCTGTCGAACTGCTTCCCATTGTCAGAAATGATGGCCCGAGGGATGCCGAACCGGCAAATGATGGACTTCCATACGAACTTTCAAGCATTGCTATTGGTTATTGACGCGAGGGGTTCGGCTTCGACCCACTTAGTGAAATAATCTACCGCCACGATGAGGAATTTTCTTTGGCCAGTGGCGATTGAAAAAGGTCCCAGGAGGTCGATTCCGCATTGAGCGAAAGGCCAGGGATCGGACAAGGGGGTCAGAAGGGTGGCTGCCTGGTGAATGAGGGAGCTGAACCTCTGGCACTGGTCACAGCGCCGTACGAGGGTTAAAGCGTCCTCTCGGAGTGTCGGCCACCAGTAGCCTTGCCTTAGAAGCTTGTGAGCCAGGGCCCTTCCTCCCGCATGCGCCCTGCACACCCCTTCATGGACTTCTCTCGCCCTTCATGGACTTCTCTCGTGGCGTAGTCGGCTTCAGCCGGGCCGAGGCACCGCAGCAGTGGTCGGCCGAAGGACTTCTTGTATAGCACCCCGTCCAGAAGGAGGAAATGGGATGAGCGCTGCCGAATGTGCTTCGCCTCCCTTGTGTAACGACCCGCCATCCTATGACCGGAGACCCGGTCACTAAATGGATGTCGGCCCATTAACTACGGGTTCACACCCGGATCTCACACAACACATCTGGAGGAGTAAGTGCTAAACAAGGCTAAATATAACAATCTCACGGACTACAAAGGTAAGCATGTGCGCAGGAAGGAAAATAACAATGTCCGTATACAGTCCAACAATAATTACATATCCAACAATTAAATAAGTACAGGCAGAAGGAAGTACAACAACATCGGGGCATACCCCGGAACTAAGACAGCTGCTGGTCCGAACACCAAGAAGACACCACGCTTCCGCTCGCCACGAGGTCCACACCTGAAACCGCAGGGAGTGAGCCACACCAGAATTGGGCTCAGTAGGGATCATCCGATCCCCTGCCTCCCACTCACACACCCAGAAGTGCAACAACAGGAATACATGGCAATTTAAGTAAAGCAGTAAACATAGCACCCAACTCTGATATGAAACGCACGATAAGCAGTGTAGCAAGAACCATTCTAAGCAACCCGAAGAACCCAACACAGAGTCACGTCTCATAGCCAAAGTCTACGAAGCGACTGAACCACACTGTCGACCGAAGTCAAACGTCGCCTCCCAACGCTACCACCACTGCTCACGCCTGTCCACCCCTACAGTGTTCCGGGGCACTGTAGGGTGAGGCAGTGAGTCAAACTAGGACTAGCTGGAACCAGTGTACCGCCACTGCCAGCTACGTGTGCACACAAGTAGTCTAGACTACTGTCCTACCGTCCGGATTTGCCTCCACGCTAGGCCTCAGCGCTTCAGGAGGGCCCTGGGGACCGGCGAACCCCCGTCAAGCCGAAGCTACAGGAACTACCCACAACCCTTACCTCACGGGCTGCGTCAGGCCAAAGGGCTAAGGGTACCACTCGTAACCTTGATCAAAGGTCACATCAGGCCCAGTGGCTACAGGGGTAAAACAACTCCAACAGTACCACAACCAGCTCCACAGCAAGAAACGCGCCGGAAGCTGCCACGACAAATAGGGAAACCCCGACCCGCTGAGAACAAACAGCGACCCCTCGGATAGCACACCGGCTACTCCGGCCCGTCGGGCTCAAGGCGATCCTGCTTCCCTCAGCCAAAGGTAAAACACAACATGTACCCCTTCTCCCACCGGTACGGCACAATGCCTCACAGACACCATGACCCTGTCCCCATCGGTCCATGGTGACAAATGTAAACCACAGTTATTCCAATCCACAATCGCATAAGCACACACACACACACAACATGATGTAACTCCATTCACGCAGAAGTCCTCAGTCTCAGCGTACAACGTAAAGTATGCAATTGAAATCGTCCCACAGTGAAACACATGATAAAACCAGGATTTACACATTTCTGTCTTGAATCGTGTCGACCGAGGTCGACGCCATTCAAGTCCCTCAGACATGTTCATTTAACAGTCAGATTATTCCTTGAAACGCGTCGTCATAGGGAGTCGCCTATCTAAAACGCGTCCAGGTCCACAGACGCCATTCACAGTGAATTTCCAGATTTACAGACCCTCACTCGGGGTAATTTCCTGCCTAAATGGGGTCATGATGTCCCAACGCCCTTCTGAAAGGCGTCGTCCATCCATGACGTCATTTAGCGCCAGAACCCCAATCTTGCGAAATCTCGAACAGGGAGGTTTCTGCCCTAAAAGGCGTCATA
This sequence comes from Zantedeschia hybrid cultivar, assembly GCA_030544215.1. Lineage (NCBI taxonomy): Eukaryota > Viridiplantae > Streptophyta > Magnoliopsida > Alismatales > Araceae > Zantedeschia > Zantedeschia hybrid cultivar. The sequence goes on from JARZZO010000014.1 coordinate 51,189,764, forward strand.
CTGGCTCGACGTCCTTCTAAAAGGCGTCGACCAGGCACGACGCCGTTTAGCGCCAGAAACCTGGTTCCCTGGTTCGAACCGAGGGTTTCTCCCTTAACCCCAAACACCCCGAAAAGCCCCAAAACAAGAAGGGGGAGGAAGAGAAATTCAACCATCACAAGCATGCTATGAATCCACGATCACAAGCACAGTCATTCCCACAAGGAAACCCCCTAAACATGCTCAATCTAGCCCGAACACGTCATGTCACGCCAAAGAAAACACGAGCAACACATGCAAGGTTCGTCCCCCTACCGGTTCTTGAACTCCTCCAAGCTCCTCGCCGCCGACCCGCCGCACCGCAGACCGCCGTTGGTACCCTCGAGGACGCCGCCACTCCGCCGGGACGTCGGCCGCCGTCCGGGGAAGGGAACGCCGCGAAGGAGGTGGTGGAGGTAGAGGTGAGAGGTAAGGAGGCTATGGAGTGATTGGAAGAGGAAGAAGAGGAAGGGAAGGGGAAAAGAGAGTCGGAGAGGGCGGAGAGGGCGAGGAGAGAGAGAGTGAAGGCGAGAATGAGGGAAAGAAGGAGAGGCTCGCGAGGTCAATCTGAATCCCGCTAAAACGCGTCGATCGAGGTAGACGCCGTTCAGACGACAGGACAGGCCGTACTGACACGCTCTGGCGCCGTACCCTGACATCGCAGAGGTCACAGTCTGAATCGCGTCGACCAACATGGACGCCGTTCATACGATGTGACCGGGGCCGTACTCTCGCGGCCCGAAACCCGCCCACGTGGCGCACACGTGGCACAACAACCTGCAGACCTAAATGGCGTCCACACAACATGACGCCTTTTGAAAGGCGTCGAGTAGTGCTGACGCCATTCAGCCAGGAATCTCAAGACCCCCCTCAGGGTCCAAACCAAGGGATCCGGCCCGAACCCGACCCGAATACAGAACCGGAAACCTCAGTCCTTACATTCTCCCCCCCTTAAAAGAATTTCGTCCTCGAAATTTGCAACCGCTCAACGCTCAACTCGGCTAACCATCACATGCCGACACACACCAATAACAACAATCATTCTCACCAATCATCCACGCAGGGTTCCAACACATTTGCGCCAAGTTAACTAAGATTCTCAATTCTAACAAAAGCTGATAGATCAAAATATCCACACACTAGCAAGGCACAACCACACACTAGCAAGGCACAAATTACAAAACCGATTTCTCCACCAAACCCCAAATACATACAAGTGCCACACGAGTCCACAACCACCTCTGAAAAAGACAAGATAAAAGTGCTCTTCTAGCACAACCTCTCGGACCTCCACAAGGAGACGCGGCTCCAATCACGCCTCGAACACTCACTAACTGCTCGGTTCCTGACCTGCCTGGTTCTTCTGGGGACAGTTCCTCGCGAGATGTCCCTTCCGACCACAGGCGAAACAGCTACCAGTGATCAAGGGACATATCCAGTTGCCATGAAATCTGCTACATCGAGGACAACGATTCGCAACGTCCCGCCTCACCTCCTGTTGCCAGCTGACCTCCGTCTGCATCTGCTGAACCGAACCATCCTCATCCTCGTCATAAGGTACCTCCTGGAACTCGACCTCAAAGGAACTCGAACCTCCTGATGAAAAGACCGCTGATCCATCCCTGATATGCTGCTTCCGTTGTGCTGAACGCTCCGATTCCTTTGCCGCGTGTTGGAATTGCATCTCCACCGCTGCCGTGCATCGAACTGCTGACGCCAGGTCCTTACAACAATGAGCTGCCACGAACTCCCTCAGATCATGCCGAAGTCCATCCACAAATTTCTCCGTCCTCAGATCCTCACGCTCAGATATGTGTGGAGCAAATCTTCCCAGGGCTACAAATTTCATCTGATACTCTAGAACTGACATACCATCCTGCACCAATTCCATAAATTCCCTTTCCTTGGCCCTACGAACGTGCCTCGGAAAGTACTGTCCACTAAACTCTCTCACGAAGCCTTCCCAAGGAATCTCTCTCAAAGGCCTGTCTGGAAACATCAACCCCTTGATGGTAACCCACCAATCATAAGCATCGCCCTTCAGCAAGTAGGTTGCCAACAAGGTCTTGTCACTCTCAGCACATTCTAGGACATCAAACACCTTTTCCACCTCCTTAACCCACTGAGCTGCTGCATCTGGAGCAGGTTGACCCGTGAAAGAAGGGGGCTTCAGCTTCAAGAACCGCTCCACCACCGTGGATTGGCTACCTTGGGAACTGGACCCCTCACTTCCATCTCCTTGCTGATATCTAGACATAGCCCCAATCATAGCTTCCATAAAACGATCCACATTATGACCTTCTGCCCTCGAACCACCACCATCTGCTCTCGAATCCCGAGCCACCGGAACTCTGCTCTTCGGCGCCATCACTGCCCCACAACACGCAAATCGAACCAAAACACGTCAAAACCAATCAATCTACACCAGCAGCCATTGCCTGTACAGACTCGCACTTATTGTTGGACTATAATATCTAACCCAGTTTATCACATACTCGACCAGACTGAGCTCTGATACCAACTGTAACGACCCGCCATCCTATGACCGGAGACCCGGTCACTAAATGGATGTCGGCCCATTAACTACGGGTTCACACCCGGATCTCACACAACACATCTGGAGGAGTAAGTGCTAAACAAGGCTAAATATAACAATCTCACGGACTACAAAGGTAAGCAAGTGCGCAGGAAGGAAAATAACAATGTCCGTATACAGTCCAACAATAATTACATGTCCAACAATTAAATAAGTACAGGCAGAAGGAAGTACAACAACATCGGGGCATACCCCGGAACTAAGACAGCTGCTGGTCCGAACACCAAGAAGACACCACGCTTCTGCTCGCCACGAGGTCCACACCTGAAACCGCAGGGAGTGAGCCACACCAGAATTGGGCTCAGTAGGGATCATCCGATCCCCTGCCTCCCACTCACACACCCACAAGTGCAACAACAGGAATACATGGCAATTTAAGTAAAGCAGTAAACATAGCACCCAACTCTGATATGAAACGCACGATAAGCAGTGTAGCAAGAACCATTCTAAGCAACCCGAAGAACCCAACACAGAGTCACGTCTCACAGCCAAAGTCCACGAACTGACTGAACCACACTGTCGACCGAAGTCAAACGTCGCCTCCCAATGCTACCACCACTGCTCACACCTGTCCACCCCTACAGTGTTCCGGGGCACTGTAGGGTGAGGCAGTGAGTCAAACTAGGACTAGCTGGAACCAGTGTACCGCCACTGCCAGCTACGTGTGCACACAAGTAGTCTAGACTACTGTCCTACCGTCCGGATTGCCTCTACGCTAGGCCTCAGCGCTTCAGGAGGGCCCTGGGGACCGGAGAACCCCCGTCAAGCCGAAGCTACAGGAACTACCCACAACCCTAACCTCCCGGGCTGCGTCAGGCCAAAGGGCTAAGGGTACCACTCGTAACCTTGATCAAAGGTCACATCAGGCCCAGTGGCTACAGGGGTAAAACAACTCCAACAGTACCACAACCAGCTCCACAGCAAGAAACGCGCCGGAAGCTGCCACGACAAACAGGGAAACCCTGACCCACTGAGAACAAACAGCGACCCCTCGGATAGCACACCGGCTACTTCGGCCCGTCGGGCTCAAGGCGATCCTGCTTCCCTCAGCCAAAGGTAAAACACAACATGTACCCCTTCTCCCACCGGTACGGCACAATGCCTCACAGACACCATGACCCTGTCCCCATCGGTCCATGGTGACAAACGTAAACCACAGTTATTCCAATCCACAATCGCATAAGCACACACACACACACAACATGATGTAACTCTATTCACGCAGAAGTCCTCAGTCTCAGCGTACAACGTAAAGCATGCAATTGAAATCATCCCACAGTGAAACACATGATAAAACCAGGATTTACACATTTCTGTCTTGAATCGCGTCGACCGAGGTCGACGCCATTCAAGTCCCTCAGACATGTTCATTTAACAGTCAGATTATTCCTTGAAATGCGTCGTCATAGGGAGTCGCCTATCTAAAACGCGTCCAGGTCCACAGACGCCATTCACATTGAAATTCCAGATTTACAGACCCTCACTCGGGGTGATTTCCTGCCTAAATGGCGTCATGATGTCCCGACGCCCTTCTGAAAGGCGTCGTCCATCCATGACGTCATTTAGTGCCAGAACCCCAATCTTGCGAAATCTCGAACAACGAGGTTTCTGCCCTAAAAGGCGTCATACTGGCTCGACGTCCTTCTAAAAGGCGTCGACCAGGCACGACGCCGTTTAGCGGCAGAAACCTGGTTCCCTGGTTCGAACCGAGGGTTTCTCCCTTAACCCCAAACACCCCGAAAAGCCCCAAAACAAGAAGGGGGAGGAAGAGAAATTCAACCATCACAAGCATGCTATGAATCCACGATCACAAGCACAGTCATTCCCACAAGGAAACCCCCTAAACATGCTCAATCTAGCCCGAACACGTCATGTCACGCCAAAGAAAACACGAGCAACACATGCAAGGTTCGTCCCCCTACCGGTTCTTGAACTCCTCCAAGCTCCTCGCCGCCGACCCGCCGCACCGCAGACCGCCGTCGGTACCCTCGAGGACGCCGCCACTCCGCTGGGACGTCTGCCGCTGTCCGGAGAAGGGAACGCCGCGAAGGAGGTGGTGGAGGTAGAGGTGAGAGGTAAGGAGGCTATGGAGTGATTGGAAGAGGAAGAAGAGGAAGGGAAGGGGAAAAGAGAGTCGGAGAGGGCGGAGAGGGCGAGGAGAGAGAGAGTGAAGGCGAGAATGAGGGAAAGAAGGAGAGGCTCGCGGGGTCAATCTGAATCCCGCTAAAACGCGTCGATCGAGGTAGACGCCGTTCAGACGACAGGACAGGCCGTACTGACACGCTCTGGCGCCGTACCCTGACATCGCAGAGGTCACAGTCTGAATCGCGTCGACCAACATGGACGCCGTTCATACGATGTGACCGGGGCCGTACTCTCGCGGCCCGAAACCCGCCCACGTGGCACACACGTGGCACAACAACCTGCAGACCTAAATGGCGTCCACACAACATGACGCCTTTTGAAAGGCGTCGAGCAGTGCTGACGCCATTCAGCCAGGAATCTCAAGACCCCCCTCAGGGTCCAAACCAAGGGATCCGGCCCGAACCCGACCCAAATACAGAACCCGAAACCTCAGTCCTTACACCTTGAGTCTGGCGGGACTTTTCCTCGGAGAAGAAAGGCGACGAGGGGAGTCATCCACGTCTCGGCCTCGACCTCAGTGACTTGCATGGCTTCTGGCTCGCCGGGGCTTGGTTCGGCAAGTTCCTCCACGATGATCATTCGGCCTCCTCCCCCGTCTTGAGTTGACGCCAACCGGGAAAGTGCATCGGCTCGGGTATTCTCGGCTCTTGGGATCCTCACGATTTCATAAGAATCGAATTGAGCGAGGATCTTGCGAGTCACCTGGAGATAAGATGCCATTATTGCGTCCCGAGCCTCGTATTCCCCGGAGATGTGGCTGGCGATCAGTTGGGAATCGCTGAAGGCTTTCAGGTTCCGGGCGCCGAGCTTCTTCGCGGCCCGGAGGCCAGAGATGAGAGCTTCGTACTCGGCGGCATTGTTAGTTGCTAGGAAGGAGAAACGCAGGGCGTACTCCGTGACGACCCCTTCGGGTGATGCCAGGATCCATCCGGCGCCGTTGCCCATGGAGCACGCGGAGCCGTCCACAAAGAGTCGCCACTCGTCTGCTGGTGTAGGAGCCGAAGCAGCCTTGGCTTCGGGCACGTCGGGTGCCGGCTGAGGTGCCGAGGAAGTGCCGGGGGTAAGTTCGGCGATGAAATCTGCCAACGCCTGGGCTTTTGTTGCTACCCGAGGGGCGTAGGAGATGTCGAACTCTCCTAGCTCGATCGCCCACTTCGCCAGCCTGCCGGACACCTCCGGCCGGGAGAGAATTTGCCTCAGGGGCTGGTCGGTGAGAACCTTCACGGAATGAGCCAGAAAATAAGGCCAGAGCCTCCTCGTGAACGAGACGAGGGCCAGAGCCAACTTCTCCAAGGCAAGATACCGGAGTTCTGCTCCCTGAAGGGCTCGGCTGGTATAGTAAACTGGCTTCTGAACGCCATCTCGCTCTCGGACGAGGACGGCGCTGAGAGCCGCCTCGGAGACTGCAAGGTACAGGCTCAGAGCCTCCCAAGGGACCGGCTTGGACAAGATGGGGACTTTGGAGAGGTAGGCCTTCAGCTGGTCGAAGGCCGCTTGGCACTCATCCGTCCAGTCGAAGCTATTGGCCTTCTTCTGCAGCTTGAAGAAGGGGAAACAGTAATCTGCCGCCCTCGACATGAAGCGGCTTAGGGCTGCGATCCTCCCGTTCAGCTTCTGTACCTCTCGGAGGTTTGCCGGGGGGCGCATTTGCATGATGGCCGAAACCTTCTCGGGATTAGCCTCACCCCTCGGTGAGTGACCATGTAGCCGAGGAACTTCCCGGAGGCTACCCCGAAGGCGCACTTGGCCGGGTTCAGCTTCATCTTGTACCGCCTAAGGGCGGAGAAAGTCTCGGCCAAGTCGGCCAAATGCTCTGCAGCAACGCGGCTCTTTACCAACATGTCGTCTCTATAGACCTCCATGTTTCGGCCGAGCTGCGGGGCGAACACTTTGTTGACCAGGCGCTGATAGGTCGCGCCGGCGTTCTTCAGACCGAAGGGCATTCGGGTATAGCAGTATAGGCCCAGATCGGTCGTGAAGCTGGTCTTGCTCTCATCATCCGGATGCATCCGGATCTGGTGGTAGCCTGAATAGGCGTCAAGGAAGCTTAAGAGCTCGTGGCCGGAAGTTGCGTCCACCACCTGGTCTATCCGAGGCAGCGGAAAGCTATCCATCGGACAGGCCTTGTTGAGGTTGGTGAAGTCCACGCACATACGCCATTTGCCATCTTTCTTTGGCACCATCACCACGTTGGCGATCCAGTCCGGATGATGCACCTCTCGGAGGTGTCCGGCGTCCAGCCCCTTCTGCACTTTGGCTTGGATGGCGGCTCTCCTTTCCTGATTGAAGGTGCGCCGCTTCTGCTTTACCGGGGGCTGGTCGGGATCGGTATGGAGTCGGTGCTCTGCTACCTCCGGGTCAACCCCGGGCATGTCCGCCGGAGACCAGGCGAAGACGTAGAGATTCTTTTTCAAGAACTCGGTAAGCTTCTCTGCTTCAGTCTCCTCTAGGCCGGAGCCTATCATCAGGACTCGTCCTTCGCCTCCCGGAATAGGGACGGCGAGGAGTGCTTCTCCCGGAGACGCCTCGGCTGATGATTCGATTGTCAGAGTTTCGGCTGCAGTCTTCCCTTTGACCGAAATCATGTAGCACTGCCGGGCCGCTTCTTGATTCCCTCTGGCCTCGCCTATTCCATGGCTGGTATGAAACTTCAGCTTTTGATGGAAGGACGAAGGCACGGCTCCGACCCCGCCGATGAGCCTTCGGCCGAAAATGGCGTTGTAGGCTGAATCGATTTTTCCAACGGCAAAGTCTGTTTCAACGGTTAATTGCCGGGGGGCGGAGCCTAAGGTTTCAGGGAGTCGAACAATGCCCTCTACTCGGCAGAGCGAGCCGTTAAAACTGAAGAGGGGGCCCCGGTGAGGCTTCATATTAGCCTCACTCAATCCCATTTTTTCAAAACAATCATAAAACAAGATGTTTGGGGCACTTCCATTATCGACAAATATTCTATGTACATCATAGCTATTTATTACAGCGTTGATGACGAGGGCGTCATCGTGAGGGATCTGAATATCAGTCAGGTCCTCGGAGCCGAAGGTGATGTCTTCTTGGCAAGGCCGCTTCGGTTCGCCGTCAACCGCTGCTACGGTGGTAGAGCTGCGCTGCCGCGGCCTTGATCCTTCCCCCGGCCCTCCGGATATCATCATGATAGACCCAGAACTGGGTCTTTGATGGGATGCTTCTACCAGGGCCGAGGTGACCTTCGGCGGAGGAGCGGCTTCTATCGCCGGGGGTTGTTGTTGCCTGGGCGCTGCAGGGATGTCCCGGCTTTGCTGTGGCGGGGGCTGCTCCCGTCGGTACTGCGGCAATCTTCCCTCCCGGATGAGGCGGTCGATTTCCTCCCGGAGCTGCCGGCACTCATCCGTCGTGTGGCCGATCTCCCGGTGATACTCACAGTATTTGTCGGGGTCCCTTCGGCGAGGATCCGTCTTGATGCGATCTGGACGCCGGATCATGCCCTTCACCTCCATGAGCATCCGGGAAGGGGGGGCAGGTAAGGGTAGGTACCGCGGCTGCGGGTCCCGTCGCCTCTCCCTGTCCCAGTCCTCCCGGCGATATCGCTTTCGGGAGGGCTCTTGGTCTTCTGGCCGAGGTCGGACCACCTGGGGAGCAGGTGCCGAGGTGACTTCGGCTGCGCCTTTACCCCTGGACAGCATCAGGGCCTCCCGGTTGATGTATTTATGGGCCCGGGCCACGAGGTCCTGGAAGGTAGGGGGATGGCGCTTCCCGATGGAGCCGAGGAGCCCCTCGTCCCGGCACCCACTGATCACGGCTGAGACCGCGATCGAGTTGTCGAGGTTCGGGATTTGGGCGGCCTCGGTCCGGAACTTGGTGAAGTACTCCTGGAGAGTTTCGGTGGGCCCTTGCCGGATGGCCAGCAAGCTGGCGGAGGTTTTGCACTGCCGGGTGGCATCATAAAACTGGTCGATGAATAACTGGCCCAACTGGACTAGGGAGTGGATGGAGTTGGGGGCCAGCGTCTCGAACTAGGTGAGGGCGATCTTTTCAAGGGTGAGGGGAAAAAGTCGGCAGCGGACTGCCTCGGAGACCCCTCGGACCAGGAGGTAGGCGTTGAATCTCTGGAAATGACAGACCGGATCTGTCATTCCGTCGTAGAGAGGGCCCTTCGGCAGCTTGAAATTGGGGGGCACCTCGGTAGCCAGGAGCTCCGCCGTGAATGGGGTCTGCTCCTAGATGCTGCTGGCGAGAGGCGCCCCGTGAGGCCGAGACACGATCTGCTGCATCTCCTTGAGCATTGCCGTCAGCCGCCGGTCCAGGTCCAGGGCAGTCGAGGTGGCGACGGATTGTCCTCCGGTCCGGGCCGGACGGAATTCCGACGAAGCATAGTCCTGCTCCGTCAGGCGATCGGCGCGAGGAGCTCGGGCAGGTAGTGCCGAGGGCTCGCTACGCGTCGCCGCGGTTTCGTTGGGAGAAACCGGTGTAGGTGCCGGCCGGAACCGGGCATCTTGTACTGGGTAGAGTGGGGGGAGCGGCGCCTGCTGAGGAAGCTATCCCATCAGTCCCATGCGCTGGGCGATGGCGGATACCATCTCCTGAAGAGGCGCTAGGGACGTGACGGCAGCTGCTAGCGTCGCTACTTGTTGCTGGAGCACCCCCACTCGGTCTTCCGAGGCGAGAGACTCCGGTATGGTCGGCAGAGGCAGGTTCGGCGGGGCAGAAGGGACGCCTTCGGAAGGCAGCATCTGCGCCGAGGCCTCCGGTGCTTCTGCTTCGCTTTGTCCGGACCGTCGGGTAACAGGTCTTTGAGACATGACTTGTTTGTTGGTTTCCCACAGACGGCGCCACGTGATGTAGCCGAAGCTATCACGACGGGATTCCGAAGCCGGAATCCGAAGAGAAGGATCCGGAGCTGGGTCGGATCGGTGTTCAGAGGCGCGACGGGGATCCGGAAGGCGAAGGATGCAGAGGCGAAGCCGAAGGTCCGAAGGCCGAGGGGTGCTCGGTCGGTGGCTGGCTTGCTCCGGGAAGTCGGGGCCGAGGCTCCTTCGGTGGACGAAGGGGCGACACGAGGCCGAGTCTCCTCTGTCGCGGGGGCAGCCGGCGCACGGCGTCGAGACCAGGGAGAGGTGTCCGAGGTCGGCGGTCGAGACCGACTCGGGAAGGTCGGCGATGATTCGAACCGAGCTCCTGCAGGAGGGAAAGAAGAAGAAAACCGGTTAGCAGGAGTCCCGGGCTTCGGCCCTAAGGAACCCCCTCCGACGGTCAAGTTAGCTCCTGAAGAAGATTCGATTCAGAAGGCAAAGAGTAGCTTTAATGCTTTTTGGACCGTAGTCCTTAAGGGTCTCGGAGGCTTCAGAGAGCATCCCTTTGGCAATAAATAGCGGTGTATTTATAGCAGAGGATAGAGGATGGTTAACGGTGGTAGCCGATATAGGACTAAATGCGGGCTTACTGGTAAACCGCCATAGTGCCTGGTCCGCCACCAGAGTGGGCCGGACTCGGCTATCGGGCCGAAGGGGGTTGGGCCGCTGATGGACCGAAGCCTGTTGGGCCCTGGGCTGCCGCGCTGTTCCCGGGCCGTAGGCGGGTGGGCCGCTGATGGGCTGAAGCCTGTTGGGCCGGGAGCGACGGTGCCGCTTACGGGCCGAGGGCTGTTGGGCCGCTGATGGGCTGAAGACTCCCTGAGGGCCTTGTACTGCTGCTGCTGGGCTGAACGGGGTTTGGGCTTGCTTCAATGGGCCGAATGGGATTCTGCCTCATCACTCAGATTGCAGGTGGTCATCGGAGCGCACAGCGTCGTCCGCGGAGGGCATGACTGAGCTTGAGCTTCATTTCATAGACAAAAGGAACGTAAAAATAGTCAGTACTTTCTTTTTCTTCGGTTTATTTTGTAAGAAATTTAAACAAGAGAAAGACTCATTGCACCGTCATGCCAAACGTTTTCTACACTGCCTGATGATAGTTTTATTTAAAAAACTTAAAAAATTCTGTAGGTATCTCAACAAACGTTTCTACACTGCCCCTAGAGACCAAATTCACTTAGAGTCCGTTTGGTTGTAGGTAAGACATAATCGGATGGAATTTTTTTTTTAAGGAATCAATTTATGTGGAAAATGAAAACGTAATAGACTATTTAGCAATTCTGAAAATATTTTTTCAAATTTTTTTTTTTTTTCGTTTGCTTTCCCGTAAAATCTTTTCCTGAAAATGACTTCATACATAGATATGACATTCTTAACTGAATTGAGAGCATGCCCCAATTCGACATTAGATTAGACAATTCAAATAAAAAAAGACCATATCTTCACATGATCAAAATTATAACCTCAACATTAAAAGATATTGTTTCTTCTTTTTTAATTTTCACCTTGGAGTAAGTTTAATCTAGTTCTACGTAAAATTATAATATCTTAAGTTTTAAGGATATAAATATAAGTAATTCTAGAAGAATAATAACTTACTACACCCTTAGAGGTCCTGATGGTATAGTCAAACTAAAAAAAAAAAATTAAATTTTTTTGATAACCTCAATATGCCCTGCATTCTACATAATCAGATTTTCGATTTGACATCCTAAAAAATAATAAAAATTAAAAAACCAAGGCTCGATGAACAGTAATGTACTATTCATTAGGGACCGATTTTGTAATTTTCATATAATTTAATTTTCGATCGGACATCTCAAAAATATATGAATATTAAAAAATTGAGCGACAATGAACAGTAGTATACTATTCATTGGGGCTCGATCTTTTACTTTTTATATTTTTTGATTTTTTTGTGAAATCTCATGACATGTCCTACATGTCTATCTAATTCGCTTTTAGATCCAGCATTCTAAAAACAGATATAAATTTAAAAATCTAGTCCCAATGAATAGTAATAAACTACATGGAGCTAAGGTTTTTAAATTTTCATGTTTTTTTAGTTCTCCTATGAAAAATCTAATTATATGATGATGCAGGAAATGTTGAAAGGTCTTCAAAAAAACATTAATATTTTTTTTGCTGTGGTCCATAGAAAATTAAAAATTGAACTTGAGTGGTCTATAAAAAATATGCCAACCGTCATTATCATACACATGGAGATTGCCAGGATGTCTTGGAAAACTACATACAGGCCATCCACTCGGATGTCAAAATCCTGATTTAAAGGGAGTCAACGTATGCACTTTTCGATTGATTGATGTTTTCAAGATTACCAAATAAACTGTTAGATCAGGTTTTCCTAAAAACGTTTTCCTAACTGCCATTTTACTAGCTACTAAATGGACCCTTAGTGCAGTCACTAACTGAGTTGGTCTCATTTGTATGTGCAAACGAAAGAGTTGTAAACGTTTGCCGAGCAATACTCTAATGAAGTTGAATTCTACTAATGGAGTTAAAACTTTGTTCTTTCGTTAACAAAGCTTTGCTAGGTAATTCGTGGGGTAAGTAGGGAGATCATGTCTGTTTCGTCATTATCCCTTCACTTACGACTTGCTCATGATGCTATCTAGCTTTTTGGCCAAACAAATGGAGAAAGGCAGCATGACTTAGCTCATCTACTACCTACTATAACTCATTCAAATAATTAAATAAGAATTTGTATAGAATGATTGACTTGAATTTATATTACATCTGATCATGAATTGTTCATCAAACAAAGTAGCCCGCTTATACTATTATTTGGATTTCTAAGAGTGTGTTTGGGATAACTCAAGAAACCTATCAATCCTTCTATAATAAGTAGCTCTGTCCAAAAGTAGGTTTCAGCTGTTTTTCAAAAAGTCCACTATATATATATATATATATATATATATAATCTCCTTGCTCTATTTCTTTTTCTTTCTTCCTTTAACCTCTTCTTTATCGAAGCCTAGGAATGATATGGTTATCTGGGAACATTCAATACTTTGAATAAATTACAGCACCAAAACATGCCATAAGTTAGAATGCAAAACAATTGCCATGTACGTGATAGCACAATGCGGATTAATATACACGTCAACCAGTACTATAAGATAGATATACCACTACTATGATGAGCCTTTCCTTGTGGTGCATGGTGCTAAGGGGTTGTACGTCCATACATACCTGGGAATGAAAGGAAGATCACAAGCATAAGTGTTGCCAAGAGTTTCACTATGGCAGGAAATATCTGCTTGGTTGCCATGGTTTCCTTGTTTTGTAATTGTCTTCCTTTCTTGTTTAGTAACCTGATGGGACTTCTCCTAGCTATTTATAGCCATTAAGCAACTGATTTGATATACTTTGAATTAATTCCTTCTTACCCACAATTAATGTACTAAGTTGTATCTTTTGTATCTTTTTTGAGACATTTGTGCAGATGAAATCCTTTTTATTTAATAAAACTATAGTTAGATGCGGAATATGGAAACTAAGTAAATGTAGAGGGTCCGTTGCATCCAAAATAAGCCTCTTGCTCAGAGGACTCACTATTTAAATCCTTAGATCTTTTTATTTGTTTCTATTAATTCAGTAACGACCTGCCACCCTATAATCGGAGATCCGATTATTAAATGGGTACCGAGTCATTAAAATTTGGAGTCAAACCAGGATCTGAATAAGTCTGGAAAATAAATGATAAACTAAGCTAAACAATCCACAACATATTGAATTGTAAAAGAAGTGCAGGAATAAAAAATTATTACAATTCGACTCGACTCAGCAACTAATTACATATTTCAACTGAAAAAGAAATAATTAAGCGTGCAGGCCTCAAAAGGGAATAACAACTACATCGGGGCATATCCCGGAAGGATGGTTGCTAGCGTGTAACCCAAGACGAAACTCCACCATGCTACGTCTGCCGATAACCCTCACCTGAACACCGCAAGAGTGAGTCACACCGAAATAGACTCAGTAGGGATCTTCCAATCCCTACCACCCACACACACACCCACAGTGCAACAAGACAAGATATAGGCAATTAAAGTAGAGTAGTAAACACAACTTCTAAATTCTGATATAAAACACATGCATTTGTAAATGCAACAAGCACAACTCTGAAACTACTCCACCATGAAGTCCACAACCAGGGTCTCGGTTAAACACACAAACCAAGTAGCCGAATGGGGAAAACACCGACCCGTTGAGACGGAACAACAACCCCTTAGATAGCTGTTGTCACCAAAAAATTGAACAAGAAGAAGAGCCTAAAGATTAATAAAGAAGGCCTAAATCAAAGAGAATTGAAAGGAAGAACCGAGCCCATTAATTCAAGTAAGAAAGGCTCAAACAATTTTTCAAAGAAAGTCTAAGTGAAGGAGAGTAAATGGGCAGCAGTCATGCCTATTTTGCAAGCCAATTGAATAAAAAAATGGGCCACTCTACGGCCCAAATGGTGAAGAAATCCAATGGTACAGACGGGCTCATTATCTCAAGTAAAGGAGATTCAAACAATTTTTCAAAGAAGGCCCAAATGAAGAAAAAGTTAATCAGCAGCTGTCATGCCCATTCTTGCAATCTCAAAAAAGTCAAAAAGGGGTTACTTTCAGCTCAAATAATGAAGAAATCCAAGAGGGTAGGCCCGGACCCATTATCTCAAGCAAAAGAAGCCCAATAGGGCCAATTTGAGACCAAAAAGTGAAGGCTATAGCCCAATTTCGTGGCAGCCTTTAAAAGGGCCCAAATGGTCCCCCCCATGACCTATTCTTATCCCTTTGGCCCATGGTCAAATCTGCTCAAAGGAAGATAAGAAGAAAAGTAAGTGGTCCCCCTCCATGGATGATGTTCCCCCAAGGCCAAACATCAAGAGAAATCCCCCAAGTTTCATATTTATTAAGATCTAAGTTTCTGTTTTCATGTTGGAACCGAATGGGTTTTGTTTGGATTTTTTCTTTTAATGGCTAAAGGTTTAGGCCCTAGAGGTTCTCAAAGAGGTTCCCTCACTAGTTAAGGATGAGTTTCTTTGGGTATAAACCCTCTAACATGGAGCCAAGAAGGAGAGATCTATGGAAAATATAAAAATATACCTAAGTTTCCCATATGTTCATATTCAAGTTTTCATAATATTTTCCTAAAGAAATGCATGTAAAATATATTTTAAATAAATATTTTAGGCCTTGTACCTTTCATACCTTATTTTATATTATTTGGGTTAGATTTAAACCCATTTTTTCACCAAAATCCGGATTTCAGCCTGAGTCTGCGTTTGCAGATGCTACAGTGTTGAGTCTGCGCCTCCCTGCGTAGACTCAGCGCCAGTTGCAGGTTTTGAGTCTGCGCCTCTTTTAAGTTGGTTTTTGGGCTTGAGGTGATTCTTTGATCCTCCCCCAAGCTGTCCAAATGTTCCTTGGACCTAGGGTTGTCCCTTTGAGGCCTAATGAAGGTCCTAAATGGCTTGGACTTTGGGTTATTAAGCCCTTAATGCTTCAAACCGAAGTTTTGCCATATGTTTTAAGTTTTTTAAATGTTTTCCGATGTTTTACAAGGATGTCCCGATCCAAGTGTGCCAACAATCTCATGTTGAGTCACCCATCAAGGGCCCTCACATAAAAAACATCATTCTTGTGTTCCCATTTCTATGGGTTCATTTAGATGATGTGTCCCGAAGTCCCAATGAGTTGGTGGAGTTCCTTGCTCCCCAAATGTAAAAATAGAATGGGTGATTCTCTGTGGATAACCCTTTCATTTTGAAGGCATTAAGGGCACCCTTTTGGGTGACTGGTTGGATGCTCGGCACGCCCCCCTTTATAGCCACCTCTATGTTTCATGGCTACATGTAACCCTCTAGGGAAATTGGTGGAGTTCCTTGCTCCCCAAATGTAGAGATGCTTTGGATTACCCCTTCTGAGTTTTTCTTACATCTTGAAGGCATTAAGGTCACCCTTTAGGTGAGTGGTTGGATGCTCGGCATGCCCCCCTTTATAGCCATCCCTATGGTCCATTAGCCATTACATATCCCTTTAAAAGAGTTGGTCCTTTGGGTCTCTTCATGCCATGATCCTTCATGAAGATCTTAAACCTTTTCATTGGGTTTTCCTAATGAAAGGTTGAAATTCAACTTGGAATCATTATATTAAGCATTTTTAATGCTTTATAAAGTGATCCAAAAAGAATGATATAAACATGAAAAAATCATGTCATTTGAAGAAATTCACACAAGAACTACTCTTTAAAAAGGCCTCATGAAGCCATACTCAACTTCTGAGCTTTCTCAGTGTTATCCTCCCCAAATTTGTGGTAATTCTTCGATCACTTCAAGTTGAAAGAGGTATAAACCTGAAATTATACTCAGATTTTGAGTCTGTGCACCTATAACCATGGAAATTTAATTGGGAATGGGGTACAATCTGTTTTTCTCCACTCCGGATTTCATATTTTAACTTAATGGTTGAAACTAATCCCTTGGTGGACTTAATTGCAGCTTGAACTTTGCAGGAAACTCAAAAATCAAATTTCAGACTTGAGTCTGCGCCACTGTTCCGAGTCTGCGCACCCCTGCGCAGACTCAACTCAAAATTATCAAAGAGGCCTTGCATGGACTTATATCCTCATTTATGGTTCAAATAACTCAAATAATTAAAGTTAATCTTCTATTTTAAATAAACAGAAAATTCCAAACTTAAGTTGAGTCTGCACACCTTTCACAAGCTCATTTCAAATGAAAAAATCAACTAAACAATAAATCAAGTTGCTAAAATCACTCATAATCATATATCAAACACTCTATTTCATTTAAATAAACATCTATTTACAAAAATAATCCAAATCCCTTCAAAATAAGCAAAAATTACAAGTTCGGCTGAGTCTGCGCACCCCTTGCGCAGACTCAAACTCATTTCTTCTTTTCTTCTCGATCTTTGAAGCTCCCTAGCTCTTTGAAACTCTTGGAATTCCCCTCAACCTCAGGAGGTTCCATCTTTTCAAGAATCTTGCTAAATATCCTCTTTAAACTTGAGTCTGCGCATCAATCCTAAGGCCAAAACCTCGTCTCTTGGCCCCCAAATCATGCCCGCAGCTCCAAATCTATAAATAATCATCAACAAAACATAAAATCAAGTTATCCCACCAAAAATCTAATAAAATAACTCACAAACAAAAAATCTACAATTCAGACTTGAGTCTGCGCATCCAGGCGCAGACTCAACCCTGAAATTCACAAAAAATAAAAAAGCAACTTCCTGAGCACTAAAAGATGATCTAAAACTCTCTAAAAATCAAGTTTATTCTTATACATCATAATATCAAATAAAAACACCAAGTTGTTCTTGAAAAAATGCAAAAAATAACTAAAAACACATTGGTGACAAATGAGTATGCGCTACCGAGCGCAGACTCAACCCTAAAATCCCAAATTTGGTCTGTTTGACCTTAATTTACCTCCAAATTAAATTCAAATTTTTACATAAAAACTTTATACTTTATATAATTCAAAAACCTAAATAAAATCTTAAAACTCCTTTTATGAAAAATATAAAAAATGCTTAAACACTTTGAAAACCGTTTGGGCTACCCTGCGCAGATTCAACCCTAAATTGTTAAAATTTGGTATTTTGGCCATTAAATTCCCATAAAATCAAATAAAAATCTTAAGAATAAATTCTATATTTCCTACAAATCAAAACTCAAAAAAAAATGATAACTTTTTCCTTGAAATTACCTAAAAAACTAAAAAATAGGCTTGTGACAAATGAGTCTGCGCTACCCTGCGCAGACTCAACCCCTAATTGGTAAAATCTAAGTCTTTCAACTCTAATTCCTTTAAAATTGAATCAAAAACCCCAAGATAAGAATAAAATACTTTCTATAAATAGAAAATCAAATAAAACTCATTTTTCCCCTTTGCAAAGGATAAAAAATACCTAAAAGAAGCCTCACTTCAATTAACTTCAACCTTGCTCATTCCCTAAAAAACCTATAACCTCAAAACATAAAAAGCATGAGTATTGAAAGCATCTTCCACTCAAATCAAATAAGAAAACATAAAAAACACTTTACAAATCAACTCCAAAATCTCTTCACTTCAAATCTGAAAAAATACAATAAGAAGGGTTTATTAGACTTTCTTGATAAAAAATGTCATCCACCTCAATCAAAATACCATAAAAAAGATCCTCAATCCTCTCACAAATCAAAAATCAAAATAAATACAGGCATTCTCATTGGTAACAAATGAGTCTGCGCATCCTTGCGCGGACTCAACTTCATATTCACTCCCAAACATAAAAATTCAAACAAATCTTCAATACATCCCCATAAATCAATCCAAAAATAATAAAAATGTCTCTCATCATTATCCATCAATAAAAATAAAAAAATCAAGTCTTGTGCAGACTCAACTCAAAAACTAAAAATGAGTTTTTCTTCTCAAATAAAAACTGAAATTCATTCATTTTTCAAATGCAATCTTACATATTTCATTCATATCATTTTAAAGGGTGTTATTCTATTCTTCTGACGATTAATCAAGGGTTTTCCTCTTAGGAGGATGTAATTAACGTTATTCCATATATGGGTAGCGGGATCGGGTCGAAGAACTACGCATTCATTTGATTAAGTCAGGTAAAGCGCACAAATAATAAATATAAATCAAAAATCAAAAAATCAAGATCAAGTGCATTTTTTCCCTAAAAAATGTAGGACAATCTCTTTTGGCACGCCCGGTGGGACCTGTCCTCCCTTCATCTTCTCGTCGGAAGAATAAGGATAACACCCATTCTTTTGGCACCCCCGGTGGGACCTGTCCTCCCTCTGGTGGTCGAGAACCATGCTCGCTATGGCTACCTGGCGGTACCTGTCGCATTCGGGAGCTTCGCTCCCGTTATTGGTTTTCCGAATTTTCTCAGGGTGGTCTTCATGCAACCTGAGATTATATCTGATAAACCGCAAGCACAAGTAGTCAGCTACTGCACTATTCACAGTCATGTTGCGTCATATTCAAAACAATATCGGAGAAATACCCGAAAGGGTCAAAATCCCCAGTTCAATTCAAAGGTAGTCTCTGCACAATTGTCCATGACCAAGAAATCAATTCTTGTTGCGAGCCAGCGGATCTTTCTAGACGGCAGCAAAGTTGATATTTCCAAAGACCGACTGGTTCCAAATATTCCAGTTCAAAACTCATTCCAGGTCTTTGAAGACATGGATAGAGAAACAATGAAAAAGGAAAGAAAAGAAAAAAGAAAAGCTAAGATTCAGATGTCTGAAAAGCAAGAAAGAAACCCCAAACTAGCTTATTGGCATGGGACGAAATATTGTCAAAAGCCACCAGCAAAACAAATCTGGGTGCCCAAACATCAAGAAGATCAATATGCACAAGAAAAATGAAAGCCAATCTTTCAGTCACAAAGACGACAAATATGGAAACCAATTCAAAGGCAGCTGCCTCATGCTGAGTTGCCAAAAAGAAAGAAGTCAAAAGAAAGATATGAAAATGAAAAGTAAAAAAAGCCTTCAAAAACATCTGCATTCCAAAGGCTGCAGTTGAAGCCTCCTTCCACAAGGAGATCAGCAAAATTCACCCAAGGAAGCCTGATAATTCATTCATGTCATACTATCAACAAGTATGCGGTACTCCCTGAAGATCCAGAAGAAGTCAGAGATTTAACCTCAAGGCCGGGTCTAGTTACCCAAAGAATGCAGGCGGCAGCCATAGTTGCCCAAAATTTTCTTACCCTATTGGAAAACGTTGATGAGGAAGCGGAGCTATCTGCAAATGTCATTGAAGAATCAGGAGAAGCTCTTTCTGCACTAGCAGAGCAGCAGCTTCCACAGCAAATCAATCAGCAAAAAGAAGCAGAACAAGCATAACCCAGTTGTTATTGCAAGAAATTGAGTTGTTGAAAAAGCAATTGAAAGAAAAAGATGCCCAAATACAGGGGGCAGGATGGGCTAGTAAAGAAGGAGGTGCTTCAACTTCCTCTTATCGTCGGGTGGCTAACCCTCCAGTTCCACCTCCTCCGTCCCAAAATCTTCTAAATATATCCATGCAGTCATCTAGGCCTGTACCTATAAGTGAAACACTTGCATATATTCAAGTATCCAATAGTCAAGCTGCTCCTGCAACAGTATTGCAAGACAATTTGATCTCAAATTTGCCATTTCAAGCCTCCCAAGTGCGGAGAGTTAATTTCTTCCCAAATCCAGCAGATCCTGCTGTGGCTCAAAGGCTAATGCTAGAACAGTTCATTGATATGAAGTTGGCAGAAATAGTGGAAGGTACCTCCACGGTATATGATGTGTATAAAGTACCATATCCAGTGCATCATGCTATGAAGAGGCTTCCGCTGGGAATGACTAAAGTGCCCAAGTTTGAAAAATTCAATGTCCAAGGAAATCCAAAAGAACACTTGGCATATTATAATGGGGCAATGGGAGACCTAGCCACTGATGAATCTTATATGCTGAAATTTTTCAGGTCTTCATTAACTGGACTCGCATTTGAATGGTATTCTTCTCTTCGGCCTAGTTCTATTACAGGGTGGGCCGACCTTCAGAAGCAATTTCAAGACAAATTTTATCTGGTAGAGAGAGAAATCACTCTGGCAGAGCTATATACTGTGAAACAAGAAAACAATGAAAATGCTTCCAAATTCATTGCTAGGTGGAGGAGTCTTAGCATGAAGTGCAAAAGACCACCATGCCAAGAAGATGCAGTAGTAATATGCAAAAGTAATCTGAAAAATGAAGTCCTTGAAAGGCTAGTAGCCATTGAAATCAAGTCTTTTGACAAATTGAATACTGTGGTATCAGAAGTTGAAAGTTTTCTAAGCCGAGCCAGAAATGAACCAAGCAACAACAAAGGAAAATTTGATAGAAGAAATGCTCCACGTAAGTCAAATACAGTAGATTTATCTACATTCATCACGTAACAACAAAAGAAAGGTCCAGCCATCCAGGCCGAAACCAACAACAATAGAGAGAAAGAAGTCCTAACCTTATCTTCTCTCAGAGACATAATGAACAGGCCATACAGCTTCCCAAAAGACAAAACTCGTGTTCTATTTGAATGGGCACGAAAATACAATCAGATTGTGTTACCATAGTCAAAAAGGCCAGAAGATGCCAAAAGATCTAATGATCCAAATTATTGTCCATATCACCAAATCATGGGACATCCTATTGAAGAATGCTATGTGTTCAAGGATGCAGTTGAAAAATTAATTCAGAAAGGTGTCCTGAAGATGGGAGATCATCTTGTCGATCCTTCGCAGCCTCATGCCTGGACAAAAGCAAATGTGGCATCTGTAAATGTGCATCATATGGTTCCTATTTACCAGTCATTAAACTTAGAAACTGTAGAGAGAAGTACACAAGCCACCTATGAGCAACTGGTACTTCAACCACTCCAAGTATCTCAGTGGCAAACAGTCCAAAAGAAGTCAAGATCTTATAGCAAGCAAAAATCATCAGAAGCATATATTCATGGAGGTATTCCACGACGGCCGACATATGTTCAACTCGTCCCTCCATAAAATTTGGATAATATGATATCCGATATGTCCAAAATGGCTCTATCTGCGCCGGTCAAAGCTGCAGCTTCAGGCAAAAAACAATGTGTGTCTTTCTCTCTGCAGGAGACATCCCAATCAAGTTCAAGTTACCTTGCTCCAGCAAGCAGTATATGGAAATGGGTAGATCCTCGTACTGTAAGGAGGGTTACCAACAGAAGAAGAAAAAAGGAAACACCAATACCAATTCTACCTAAAGGTAAAGATCTGCTATCAAAATTGCAGAAGCTAATAGATAGCCTGGATGAATATGAACAACCTCAAAGGAAGCCAATAAAGCTGAAGCATTATATCCCATAGAAGAAGCTCCAAAATATGACAATGAAGCAAATACATGAAGAAGCCCTATTCTGGGAACATGAAGTCAAAAAGCCGAAGACTGATGATAATCAGGAAAATGAGAAAAAAGAGCAGGAAGTCACTTGCACTGTCATGTCTTGCAACACAATATCAACAATAAATGAAACTGAAGATGATGAGGAGGAAGAAATCTTCCTTGCTCCAAAAATGGAAGTGATGGAAAGCTCTACATCAACTCCAAATGAGCAACATGTCACCCGCTCTGGTAAAAAGTGGGGACGGAAGCCTCCATTGGCACTCAAAAAATTATCCAGCTTCAGGGGGAAACACCATATGTCGTCCCATAACCAGAATTCAGAGGAATGGAATCCATGCCTTTGTCAAAAAAGAAATGTCCAAGTCCCGCCTCCGCTCGGGCTATATCTAGAAAATTCTGATCAAGAAAATGGGGTGTTACCCTCTTTATATGAATTCATGGCAGTTCAAAAGTCTACAAAGAAAGGTAAACAAGTCCAGTAGCAGCCGTCTGAAGAACAAGACCCTCAAGTTGCCTCTCTAGAAGTTCATGATAATGAAAAAGCAGAAAAAAAAGTCATCGACTTACTAAAAAGGTTGCCATCTAAATTTACTGTATGGGAAGTTTTGTCACTCAGTGAGGAATTGCGAAAGGCTCTCATTGCAGCTTTAAAAAATCCTCAAATTTATGAAGCTCATGCAGCAGAAATTCAAGAAATACCCTATGAGTCATTCATGGCTTCCATCACCTTCACTGAAGATGATATGTTGCTGCCTACAAATGACCACAACAGGCCACTCTACATGAGAGGAAAGATAAATGGACAATCTGTCAATAGAATCCTGGTTGATCAAGGCTCTGCTGTCAGCATCATGCCTCTCAGACCTTTCCAGAAATTTCATTTTCATATGCACCTAAGAAGAGTGCAAGATTTCAAAATAGCTGGATTCAACCAGAAGTCAGAAACACCAATTGGGGCAGCTGAATTTGAAATGGTCGTCGGTGACTTTCACTTCACAGTCCTCTTCCATATCATAAATGTTGATACCACATACAAAGCCTTGCTTGGGCGGCCATGGATACATCAATATTTTGTGGTACCCTCCTCATTGCATCAATGCATCAAATTTCTCTGGGAAGGACAAATACAACGGGTCTTCGCTGATCTCGAGCCTTTTGAGGTTCATGAATGCCATCTTATGGATGCCAATCTCTATATACCTCCACCCCTGGAGGAAAAAGAAGAAGAAGAAACAGAAAAGCCTGATACCAGTCGGGGCAAGGAATGGTTTCCACCTCCACTAGATATCGGCTCTCTCAGTCTTGAAGACAAAGAAGCTACAATTCTGAAAAGTCCTTCAGCAAAGACAACCAAACAACAAGATGTACTCTCTATAGAAGTCATGGTCCCAACCGGACTAATACATCCTATGGAAGAGTATGAATGTCAGCTCGTAGAGCCTTTGAAGAAATTTGTGGTTCCTCACGAAGATGGACATAAAACAATCTTTTATAGAGCTGATAAGCAGTCGACTACTGAAGACAAAGTTTGCTATATCCCCGATATAGAAGAAGGATTATGGGTTGACATCATGGGTCTCCCAGACATGACAAAGCATACTAAGGAATTAGCTAAGGCTCGGTCAATTTCATTATATCAAACAACAAAGGAATGGAGCAGGTTCCAATAGCTATGGTACCCTCCTAACATGTCCAAAGCATTGATGCAACATACACAATATCCAGGCTTGGGATATACCTTGCTAGAAGAAGAAACTCCTGAATTATCAGTAAATATGACATCTATTTTGCCAGAAATATCAGAAATTGCACAAGCAATATATGATGACTATGATGAAGAGCAGCCCACGGGTCAGTCTATTCAAGAAAGCCAGCCAGAAGCTGATCAATCTCTATTCCGGCATGTCAATGCTAGAAACATCATGAAGAAGAAGACATCCAAGTCTCATAAGTCAAGGAAAATGATATCCCAAGTTCCAATATGGTTCAGAATATACCAGAAGAACAAGAAATTCCATATATCACCCCTAAACCTTATATTAACACAGGTCAAAGGGAAGATGAGCTCACTCAACTTATAGAAAATCAACAGGCAGATCCTGTCCCAAATATTTTCACAGCAAATCAATCAAATGAAATTGACCAAGAAGTCAACAAAATTGAAGCAGAAATTGAAGAAGTAAATGAAGAAGATCTAATGGATCTCCAACCAGCACCTCCATAACTTGAAGATGGAGGGCAAGCTACGGTTGATGAACTCCTTGAAATCAATTTGGGCTCTGAAGAAGACCCAAGACCAACATATATAAGTGCATTGCTCAGTCAAGAACAACATCAAGCATATATTTCGCTTCTGAAGGAATTCCGGGATTGTTTTGCCTGATCCTATGAAGAAATGCCTGGGTTAAATCCAGAAGTAGCTCAACATGAGCTGGCCATTGATCCAGCCATCGAGCCAATCAAACAAGCTCCGAGAAGAATGAGGCCGGAGCTGATAAACAAAATCAATGCTGAAGTCGATAAGTTAATTGATGTTGGCTTCGTACAAGAAAATCAATATACAACATGGCTGGCAAATATTGTTCCAGTAAAAAAGAAGAATGGACATATTAGAATCTGTGTAGACTTCAGAGATCTAAACAAGACAAGCCCAAAGGATGACTTCCCAGTGCCCGTTACTGAAATCATGGTCGATGCCACTACAGGACATGAAGCTTTGCCTTTTATAGATGGATCATCAGGATATAATCAAATATGGATGGCTGACAAGGATAAGATCCATACTACCTTCAGAACCCCTAAAGGAATCTTCCACTACAAAAGAATGCCCTTCGGCCACAAGAACGCCGGTGCAACATACGAAAGAGCAATGACTAAGATATTTGATCAATTCCTTCATCAACAAGTTGAATGTTATATTGATGACCTAGTTGTCAAAACCAAAAAAAAGGAAGATCATATGCAAGATCTCCGCACCATATTTGAAAGGCTGAGGCAATACAACTTGAAGATGAACCCCATGAAGTGCGCCTTCGGGGTTTCAAGTGGCAAATTTATGGGCTTTATTGTCAGATATAGGGGCATTGAAATAGACCCAGCCAAAATC
The DNA here is from genome assembly GCA_030544215.1 of Zantedeschia hybrid cultivar. Lineage (NCBI taxonomy): Eukaryota > Viridiplantae > Streptophyta > Magnoliopsida > Alismatales > Araceae > Zantedeschia > Zantedeschia hybrid cultivar. The sequence goes on from JARZZO010000014.1 coordinate 51,214,386, forward strand.
AAAGCAATACAGGAGTTTCCGCCTCCAAAGAATCTCAAACAGCTGCAGTCCCATCAGGTGCAGCTCGCATACATTCGAAGGTTCATATCCAACCTAGCCAGACGGTGTGAACCCTTCTCTAAATTAATGAAGAAAGATACCCCATTCTTATGGGATGATGAATGTCAAAATGCGCTTGAGAAAATCAAGCAATACCTTGCATCGCCGCCTGTGTTGGGGGCACCTATCAAAGGCCAGTCATTAATCTTATATATCGCTGCTCAGGAACCTTCTCTGGGAGCAATGCTGGCACAAGACAATGAAGAAGGTAAAGAGCAAGCACTATATTACTTAAGCAGAAGGCTGATCGGGGCTGAACTTCGTTACTCACCTATCGAAAAGACATGCCTGGCCCTGGTCTTTGCAGCTAAAAGACTCAGGCACTATATGCTATTACATGAAATCCAGCTCATCTCTAGGGCTGATCCTCTCAAATATATCATCAATCGACCAGCCTTGAAAGATCATTTAGGCAAATGGGCAATCCTCCTCATGGAGTTCGACATCAAATATGTCCCTCAGAAAGCCATCAAAGGTCAAGCCATTGCAGACTTTTTTGCAGCACATCCAGTGCCAGAAGATTCACCGTTGGTTACTGACCTGCCAGATGAAGAAACATTAGAAGCTAACCATACAGAACAAAAGATATGGCAACTATATTTTGACGGGGCCTCCCGTTTAGCAATTGCACAAGATGGTACATTCACTACAAAGGCCGGGGCAGGCATTGTCCTTATATCTCCAGAAGGCGAGGTTCGGCATACCTCGTGTTCCTTTACTAAGCCATGCACCAACAATGAAGTTGAATATGAAGCTTTAATAGTTGGCCTGGAAGGTGCTCTGGACATGGGCATTCAAATGATTCAAGTCCATGGAGACTCAATGTTGATTATATACCAAGTCCAAGGAATATATGATGTCAAAAAGCCCGAGTTGATTCCTTATCACAAAAGGGCCCTCAAGCTGATACAAAGATTCTATTTCTTTGAAATCAATCATATCAACCGCAGTGCAAATGCTCAAGCTGACGCTCTGGCTAAATTAGCAAGTTCTCTGGCTCTGCCGCCAGAGGGGTCCCTTGAAATATGGGTTAAGAACAGAAGATTGTTACCAACTGTGTTGGGAGAAGAAACATAAGTGCAAACAGAAGTATGTGCAGTGGAAGAAGCCGATAAGCCTAATTGGAGGGAAATACTTGCATAAAATATTGCCAAGCACTCTAATCAAACGTGCTAAACTGATCCGTATCAAGGATTCATATGAATACAAAGGAGACACTCTCTTTCAAGTGACATATGATGGCAAAAGAAAGGTTCTCCTCAGATGCCTGTCACCAAAAGAGATAACTGAAGCCTCTAGGGAAATACATGTTGGGGTCTATGGTGCTCACCTGTCTGGCCCCATGATGAAAAATCAGCTCAAACAATTGGGCTACTACTGGCCCACAATGTTCGATGATTGTGCGCAATATGCAAAATCATGTCACAAATGCCAAGAACATGGCCCAATTCCAAGAAAACCCCCGGTGCCCTTGCACCCTACAGCACCATCATGGCCTTTTGCCGAATGGGGCATGGACGTTGTCGGTCCATTCATACCCTACTCAAAAGGTGCTAAATATATTCTAGCCACTACGGATTATTTTTCCAAATGGGCCGAAGTAGTAGCATTAAGAGAAGTCACCGAGGCAGCCGTTGAAAGGTTCCTCCGCCAAAATATGTTGTTCCGATATGGTGCACCCTATCAGATCATCTCAGATAATGGAACGTGCTTCTGAAATCAAATCATATACAAGATAGCTGCGAAATTCAAAATTGATTGGAGGACCTCTACAGTCTACAATCCACAAGCCAATGGGTTAGCAGAAGCCTTTAACAAGACCTTATGCAACCTTCTAGCAATGATAGTCAATTCAACTAAGAAAGACTGGGAAGAAAGAATGTATGAAGCATTATGGGCTTACAGAACCATATACAAAACCCCAATAGGTTGTTCTTCCTATTCCTTAGTGTATGGGTCAGAGGCAGTTGTACCAATTGAATTGGAAGTCCCCTCTTTGCGCATTGCCTTAGAGCAGGGGCTTATCAAAGGAAATCAATCAAATGCAGAAAGGCGGCACGAGGAGTTATTAGCCTTGGAAGGCTACAGACTTCAAGCCCAACAAAATATCTAGATATATCAAGCTCGCATGGCTCGAGCATTTGATAAACTAGTCAAAGAAAGAGCCTTCAAGAAAGGAGACCTAGTTATGTTCAAAAGAAGAGAAGTCATGTCGTCAAATCGAAAAGGGAAGTTGACCAGTAATTAGATCGGTCCCTATATCATCAAAACTGTTTATGAAAGAGGAGCATATACCCTCACCAATCATAAGGGAGAAGTACAGTTTCCTCCCTTAAATGGCAAACATATGAAGCGCTATCATGCGCCACCTCCGTGCTTTCCAAGCAAAGGTTGAAAAAATATATGAAGCACTGTCTACGGTGTAGATATGATCACCATGAAGACGGTTAAAGAAATCATCCAGTTCTCGGGACGTATTCCCCTGAGACTATAAATCTTAAATGGCATGGTAAAATAAACTTGCCTATATGAGCCAAGGATATTGAAGAGGCTTCAAAAGGCTTTACGAAGCCTCCCCAAAGCACCTCATAGGTTGCCAATGACGAAATGCCATTGAAAAAGAAAGAAAAAGAAAAAAGTTGGCACGACTATCCCGCTAGTCGGGCAATGGTGCTGAGGCAAACCCGGTACGGAGGGAGTATAAATCATTTCCCGCTTCCTGTTTTATAACCGGTTGAAGTTTTCAATCAAATCAATCTGAATCGATGATGTTTTCCGATTTTGAAATTGTTTGATATAAACATGCATATATATTGCAACCTTGTCTCTTCAACGAACAGGGGACAAGAAGCTACAAAGAAATAGAGAAGATGGCCCGAGTCCTGCTAGACCATGCCATTCAAGTCCAAATTCAAATCCAAGCTCAAATTCAAGCACAAATTCAAATACAAGCTCAAAGTCAAGTATAGACTGGCCTGGGTCAGCAAGGCTCCGCCACTCAAGTTCAAAGCTCTAGTTCAAACTCGAGTATAAAATCAAATTCAAAATTCAAGTTCAAAGTTCAAGAACTAAAGCTTCAGCTTAAGAGCAAAATTCAATTTCGAATTCAAATCCAGAGCTCCGCCTGAAAGGCAAGTTGAAGTTCAAAAGCAAATCGGCTTGGGTCAACAAGACCCATCGCCTAAATTCAAGTTCAAATTCAAAGCTTCAAATCAAGCTCGAGCTCAAATGCAAGATCCAGCCAAAGAGCAAGCACAAATTCAAGATAAGTCAGCCTGGGTCAACAGGACCCGCTGCTTAAATTCAGGATCAAAATCCAAGTTCAAGTAAACTTGAAAGCAAGAAGATGGCTTGGTTTCATTTGATTCCGCCATCCAAGATCAAAACAAAGAAGATGGTCCGGGTTTATTCAACCCCTCCATTCAAAGCTCAACTTCAAGTTTAAATCGGCCTGGGTCAATAGGACTCGCCGATTAAATTCAAAGCTCCTGTTCAAATTCGAACTCAAATTCAGGCTTAAACTCAAGTTCTAAATTCAAGTTCAAGCTCCAAACCAAGCTTAAATTCAAGTATGAAGCAGCCTGGATTAACAGGATCCGCTGCTTAAATCCAAGTTCAAGCTCAAATTCAAGTTTAAGTTCAAGATCCAATATCTAAAGCTCCAGTTCAAGCTTGAGCTCAAGTGTTGGCATTCAAAGCTCAAAATCAAATCGGCCCAAGTCAGTAAGACTCTACCACTCAAGTTCAAAATCAAATCCAAATGCAAATTGGCATGTGTCCTATTGGATTCCGCCATCCAAGCATAAAACAAGAAAGATGGCCTGAGATCATTCGACCCTGCCGTTCAAGCTCAAATTCAAATCGGCTTAAGTCAACAGGACCTGCCGCACAAATCCAAGCTTAAATTCAAGTTCCAGATTCAAATACAAGCTGGCATGGGTCCTACTAGACTCTACCGCCCATGTTCAAAGCAAGTTCAAAACAAAGAAGGTGGCCTGGTGCACTCAGCACTGCCACTCAATTTTAAGCCCAAAGTCAAATCCAAGTGCAAGCAAATTCAAAGCAAAGCAAAGTAAGTTGACCGGGGTCTTCGACGACTACGTCGCACTGGCAGATGGCCTAGGTCCTTCGTGACTCCGTCATCCCCGAAAGATCGGGTCTCTGAGCGGGGTACTCCGTCAACAATCAAGCAAATTCAAATCAAAGCAAAGTAAGTTGACCGGGGTCTTCAACGACTACGTCGCCCCGGCTAATGGCCTGGGTCCCTTGTGACTCCGCCATTCCCGAAATTATTGGGTCTCTGAGAAGAGTACTCCGTACTCCCTATCTACCTCGGCTACAAACCTATGAGTCTGCTGTGGTAGTTAGGGTTCATCTATTCAAAATCACCCATAGTTATCATGACCAAAAGCCTTTAAGCTCGTCATTGATAATTAGGGTCTTCATAACCTAGGTATCTAGGTTTGCATCATCCAAACACCCCTGTCTACTTCAGGCTACAAACCTATGAGTCTGCTTGAAGTATTCTGGGTTCATGCATTTCAAATCATACCTATGTTACTGTTGGGTTTTCTCGGTTTCTCCGGATCGCTCACGCAGCGGAAAATAAAATATTTACAGCGATCCGTTCCCGTTTCGAAATCTAAAGTACGATAATCAGATTATCGAAATTCTCACCGTGTGCGGATTCAAATCCGCAACCGTTCGGTTCCGTCGGTGCGACATCGCAAGCCGCGCAAGCGCCCGGCCTCTAACGAAGTCCACGCGATCCTCCCCACGACGGATATCCTCACGTTCCTCGTTCTTCGCAGCCTACGAAACCTCCGCCGGTCGCCGCAACACGCGGACGATTTCCCATCGAACGGGATTCGGAGAAGCGGCGGAGCAGATCTGGATCTGTCTGGACGCCAGAGAGAGAGAGAAACTGAGGAGGGGTGGCTAGGGTTAGCAGCAGCTTGGCCTGCTCAGCCCGTTCGCTATGTTTTATACTAACCGCGCGGTTTTTCATAAAAACCCCCGGTTTATATAAAACCCACTTATTTATCCATCGCCTTGAGAATCATGTGCGTGTGACCCTCTAGGCCCAAGTACCAGTCCAGTTAATGGCCCAACAAGCCCAGTGACTCCTCACTGACTTTATTAATCAATTAATAACCCTTTATTAATTAATTAATCAATCGAATTGATGTCGCACATCGAATTCAACCGCGCCTCCGATCACGTTGGGTGCCAAGCAACACTGCGTGAACCCCGAAGGTATTTGGGGTTAAGTAACCAACTCTTAGAACCTTTCTGTAAGGATCGAGACTTTCGGATCCGGTTTTCGGGTCAGACCCTGTTGTTCTAACCCTTGTGGGGGGGCGGAAGTTTAGAGTTGAATCGCGTCAGGACCTGGCGACACGTTTTGAACGGCGTCCACCTTGGCAGACGCATTTCAGGTGCTGCCACGTGGGTGCCGCGGGAGTTGGCCTTGGGCCGCGTGGGTACGGCCCTGTCAGGTCGCCTGAACGGCGTCTGCGAAGGACGACGCCTTTCAGACTGCGACTCTGGGTGTGTCAGAGTACGGCCCTGACAAGTTGTCTGAATGGCATCTGGGTAGGGCGACGCGTTTCAAAATCTTGTCAGAGCGGCCGTCACATCACCTGATTGGCGTCCGTGGATGTCGACGCGTTTTACCCAGTTTCTGGTTAACCCCGTGAGCCCTCCTTCTTTCCCTCATTTTCTCCTACTCTTCTTCTCTCCTCCTCCTCCGGCGACCGGCGGCGACCACCTCCTCCTCCCTCTTTTCCTCCCACCATTTCGCCTCTCCCTCCACTCCATCCTCTACCTAACTCATACCACTACCACCTCCACTTCCACTGCGGCGTTCTACTCTCCGGACGGCGGCCGACGTCACGGTGGAGCAAGGACGACCACGGCGGTACCGGCGGCGGCGTGGGGCGAGAAGGGTGGACGGCGTGAAGCTTGGAGGAGTTCGAGTGTCCGGTAGGGTGACGTTCCCCGTAGCGTTGTGTTTAAATCATGTTTTCCTCGATATGCATGTGGTAAATCTTCGGTTTTGGGGGTTAGAATGAGCATGTTTAGGTTCTCTATGGGGGTGTTAGCCTATGAATTGTCTTGCTCTTCGTTTCCCCTCCAGTTTGAATGATTTTTGGTATTATTTGGGGTTGGAAAGGGAGCCCTCGGGTTTAGGGCGTTCCTGGTTCCTGGGGCTGAAAGACGTCGTGCATGGACGACGCCTTTTTGAAGGGCGTCGGGCCATCACGACGCCTTTTAGACAGGAATCGACTGACAGGCAGACTGCCAGGTCGGGGAATCTGTGGCTAAATGGCGTCATGGGTAAACGACGCATTTTTGAATGGCGTCAGGCGTCCATGACGCGTTTTAACCCCAGAAATCCCCTGAACAAAGCTCTTGGAAATTTCGGATTTTCGTGTTGAATGGCGTCTGGGGATGTCGACGCCTTTTAAAAGGCGACTACTGGTGTCGACGCCTTTTAAGGCCAGAATCTGAAGACTGATTTATATAAACCTGCACTTGGAGCTTGAATGGCGTCGACCTTGGTCGACGCGATTCAAGACAGAATCTCACTAATGCATGCCAGTAAAACGTGTTCATACTGCTAGATAGATGGTTAGCACATGTTTTAGTGCACCCGATAGAGATGGATTCCTCATGATCGAATGGTTCTATGTGTGTTATGCGATTGCGGGCTTTTCACGTGACCGGATCGCACTGTGTTGGATTTTCAGTTACTGTGGACCTGGAGTGACATTGTAGCACTTTATCACCCTGTGCTGGTGGGGGCGTGAGCACAGCGCCGGTGGGGGCATGGGCGGGGTGACGCCTAGTGAGAGTGGGTCGCCTGGTGAACCCCGGGGTCAGCTAGTACCGGTGTCGGAGTGGTACATTCGAAGAGTCACTCATGCTGGGGGAAGGGGTAGTCACCTGAGCCAGTTGGGCCGGAGTAGCGAGCGTGCTATCCGAGGGGCTACTCCTTGGTCTCAGCGGGTCGAGGTTTTCCCCACCGTTGTTTGCACGGTCGGCGAGTTCTATCGAGATGACGGTTGTAGATTTTCTAACGGCTGGTTTAGAATGTGCATGATTATTATAACTGCGATTGCATGTATTCTCACGTAGAGAATTAGATACTGTACCTGCCACTACACATGTTACTTCACGGTTAGCTGTACTTTGCACTTGTGGGTGTGTGCGTGGGCAGTGGGGATCGAAGGATCCCTACTGAGTCTTGTTCTTGAGACTCACCCCTGCGGTTTTCAGGTGAGGACTCCCAGCAGACTTAGAGCGGCGTGTGCGGCCGTGTGTTGTGCGTCTTCGGCAGTTGTTCCGGGGTATGCCCCGATGTAGTTGTTATTTATTTCTGGCCTGTATGTTTAATCATTTCCTTTCAGCTGGAGTATGTAATTATTTGCTGTAATCGAGTCGCATTGTAATAATTTTAATTTCCTGCACTTTCATTTCAATTCAATGCGATGTGAATGTTTAGCTTAGTTTATTATTTATTTCCCAGACTTACTAGATCCTGGTTTGGTCCCAAATTAATGATTCGGTACCCATTTAGTAATCGGATCCCCGATTATAGGGTGGCGGGTCGTTACAGTTGGTATCAGAGCATACGGTCTGGCAAATAAATAAATAACTAGGTTAAATGTTGTAAATTCGGCAAATAAATACATTATCCCGTATAGGCACGTCGGTAGCATAGGTTTTAGGATTCTAATTAGAACTTTTTGATTTTGTAATTGTAGGCGAGTAGATGGCTCCCAGGAAGAGGATGCCAGTTATTCGAGAGAGGGGAGATGCCCCTAGTGGGTCTGAGGCAGGGAGGCCGAGTGTTGAGCAGTTTATGGAAGCCATGATGGATACCATGGCTAGATATCAGACACGAGATCCTAGCGAGGGTTCTAGTACTCGGGGAGGGACCACAGCTACACTGGAGAGGTTCTTGAAGCTGAGGCCACCCCACTTCACCGGTCGTCCCGACCCTGACGAGGCCATTCATTGGCTTAGAGAGATAGAGAAGACTTTTGACACCATGGACTGTGCGGCAGTAGAGAGGACCCCGCTGGCCACCTTCATGCTGAAGGATAGCGCCTATGACTGGTGGACCACACTGAAGAGTTTGTCTTATGGGGACATGAGTCTTAGGGAGATATCTTGGGAGACCTTTGTCAAGGAGTTCAACGCTCAGTATTTCCCTAGACACGTTCAAAGGGCCAAGGAGTGGGAGTTCATGGATCTGACACAGGGGAGTATGACGGTGCTTGAATACGAGGCGAAGTTTGTTTCGCTGGGGCGGTTCGTGCCTTTCATATCTCAGGACGAGGAACGTCGCGCGGAGAGGTTTGTGGATGGGCTTAGGCTCAGTTTGAGGAACTTCGTGGCGTCCCATTGTTGTACAGACTTGGCGTCAGCAGTTAGGCGTGCAGCAGCTGTAGAGGCTCAGCAGATCCAGTCGGCCCGGGAGAGAGGGCAGACTGTCCAGAGGCCATCTCGGGGCAGGGGTAAAGCAGCTGCACCGGCTCCTTCAGTCGGATCGGGATCGTCTTCTCTCGGCTCCCGATTCAGGAGATTCTTCAGGGGTGGTGGCAGCAGTAGCGGCAGCAGTGGCAGCAGCCGGCCCAGACAGGGGCAGCAAAGTCAGACAGTGTCCAGTGCACAGCAGGAGCCAGCTCAGAGGCTTCCGGCAGTTTGCCAGCAGTGTGGTGGTGCCCATGGCGGGACTCAGTGTCCCACTCTTCCCAGGAGATGTTTCGCTTGCAGCCAGCAGGGCCACTTGGCGAGGCAATGCCCGCAGGGGTATGGTCAGGGACATGGTTCAGGTGACCAGAAGAAGCCGAGGACCCAGGGGAGAGTCCTAGCTATCACCAGGAGGGAGGCTCGCGCGTCCAACTTGGTGGAAGGTACACTCTCTGTCCTTGGGAACTCTGCACACGTATTGATTGATTCGGGTGCTTCGCATTCTTTTATTTCTGAGCAGTTCTTAGATATCCTTTCTGCGCCCGTTGATGAATTATCTGATGGTCTAATGGTGGAAGTTCCTTCTGGAGACTTCATGATATCCTATAATTGTCTGAGGAGTGTTCCCTTGACCATTGAGGGTCATGTGCTACCTGCCCAGTTGGTCGTACTTGCTATTCGTGACTTTGATATCATCCTGGGTATGGATTGGTTGGAAGCCTATTATGCGGAGGTAGACTGCCACAGGAAGAGGGTGCGCTTCTCTATTCCGGACATCCCGACCTTCTTCTTCCAAGGTATTAGGCTTTCTTCTCGGGGCATCCTTATTTCTGCCTTTAAGGCACGGAGGTTGCTTGCTGGTGGCTGTGAGGCTTTTCTTGCCTCTGTTGTTGTTTCTGATGTCCGTGCTAGTCCCAGTCCTTGGGAGGTGCCTGTTGTCTGTGATTTCGTAGATGTGTTTCCGGAAGAGCTGCCTGGCCTTCCTCCACAGCGTGAGGTTGAGTTCACCATCGAGCTTGCACCAGGTACGGCGCCCTTGTCTAAGGCCCCGTACCGGATGGCACCAGCTGAACTCGCTGAGTTGAAGGCGCAGTTGCAGGAGTTGCTGGACAAGGGTTTTATTCGTCCCAGTACATCTCCATGGGGTGCTCCAGTTCTGTTTGTCAGGAAGAAGGATGGTTCTTTGAGGTTGTGCATTGATTATAGGCAGCTGAACCAGGTGACAATAAAGAATAAGTACCCGCTTCCTAGGATCGATGACTTGATGGATCAGCTGCAGACCGCGAGGGTGTTTTCCAAGATCGATCTGAGATCGGGATACTATCAGATGAGAATCAGAGATGTGGATGTTAGTAAGACGGCGTTCAGGACTCGGTATGGGCACTATGAGTTTCTGGTTATGCCCTTCGGCTTAACCAATGCTCCGGCGGCTTTTATGGATCTGATGAACTGAGTCTTCAGGACCTACCTGGACCAGTTCGTGGTTGTGTTTGTTGATGACATTCTGATCTATTCTTCTTCTGAGGAAGAGCACGCTGCTCATCTTCGGGCAGTGTTGCAGGTCCTGAGGGAGCACCAACTTTATGCCAAGTTCAGCAAATGTGAATTTTGGCTGAGCGAGGTGCACTTTCTTGGGCACGTTATTTCTGGTGAAGGTATCGCAGTAGACCCAGCGAAGATAGAGGCAGTGATGGACTGGAACAGGCCGACTTCAGTGACCGAGATCAGGAGCTTTCTGGGGCTTGCCGGATATTACAGACGGTTTGTTCAGGGATTTTCTTCGATAGCGGCCCCCTTGTCGAGGCTGACTCGAAAGGGAGTTCGTTTCGTGTGGACTGAGGATTGTGAGCAGAGTTTTATTGAGCTAAAAACTCGTCTCACGTCAGCCCCAGTGCTGGTGCTTCCATCTGGGTCAGGTGGATTTGTGGTTTACTCGGATGCGTCCCGTCGAGGATTGGGAGCAGTCCTTATGCAGCATGGCAGGGTAGTTGCTTATGCTTCTCGGCAGCTGAAGAGGCATGAAGAAAACTATCCTACTCATGATTTGGAGCTTGCAGCTGTGGTGTTTGCACTGAAAATCTGGAGGCATTACTTGTATGGGGAGAAATTTCAGGTTTTTACAGATCATAAGAGCCTGAAATATGTGTTCACTCAGAGAGACATGAACCTGAGGCAGCGAAGGTGGATGGAGTTTATTAAAGATTATGACTTTGACCTTTCCTATCATCCGGGCAAGGCGAATGTGGTGGCAGACGCTTTGAGTCGGAAGACGGTCATGTCATACCTTATGGTTCGGGAGTGGAAATTATTTGAGCAGGTGGTGGAATCCTCCTTTAGGGTTCCACGTGAAGAAGATAGAGCAGTACTTGTCAGCTTGACTGTGAGACCGGCTGTGTACCATGCTGTGATTGAGGCTCAGAGGGCAGATGCAGAGTTACCCCAGATTCTCCAGAGGTCTGAGGTTGAGTTGTGGGATGATGGTACCGTCAGATTCAGAGGCAGACTCTATGTCCCGACTGAGGAAGATGTGCGCAGATGTGTTCTTGATGAGGCACACCGATTGAGGTATGCAGTGCATCCCGGGACAACAAAGATGTATCACTGTTTGAGGAGGCACTTCTGGTGGCCCGGTATGAAGAGAGATGTGGCTGAGTATGTGGCTAGATGTATGACATGTCAGCAGGTTAAAGCCGAGCATCAGAGACCTGGAGGGTTGCTGCAACCCTTGCCGATTCCTGAGTGGAAATGGGAACATGTGACGATGTACTTTGTGATGGGATTGCCCGCATCCCCTAGCAGAAGAGACGCTATCTGGGTCATCGTTGATCGGCTGACCAAGTCGGCACACTTCCTAGCCATTAGGAAGGACTGGTCGGTCGGCAAGCTGGCTAAGTTGTTTGTGGACCGGATCGTCTCTCTGCACGGGGTCCCTTTGTCCATTGTATCAGATCGAGATCCGAGGTTTACTTCCAGATTCTGGAAGAGCTTTCAGCAGGCGCTGGGGACTCAGTTGTCTTTCAGCTCGGCTTATCACCCCGAGACTGACGGGCAGTCGGAGAGGACTATTCAGACCTTGGAGGATATGCTCAGGGCGTGTTGCCTAGATTGGGGAGGTTCGTGGGAACAACATTTGTCCACTGTGGAATTTGCCTACAATAACAGCTACCATTCTAGCATCGGCATGGCGCCTTATGAGGCTTTGTATGGGCGGCCGTGTCGATCACCGGTGTGTTGGTCTGAGATCGGTGAGAGGCAGATTGCAGGACCTAAGTTGGTACAGTAGTGTGCTGAGGTCGCCAGGACGGTTCAGCAGAGGTTGACCGCAGCTCAGTGTAGACAGAAGAGTTATGCCGACATCCGACGGAGACCACTTGAGTTTGAAATTGGGGACCACATGTTTCTCCGAGTCTCACCCTCCAAGGGTGTGATGAGATTTGGGAAGCGAGGCAAGCTGAGTCCGCGATATATTGGACCTTTTCCCATTCTTGCTCAAATCAGGGAAACCGCGTATCAGCTAGCCTTGCCGCCCAATCTGGCGGGAGTGCACGATGTGTTCCATGTGTCCTTGTTGAGGAAGTATGTTCAGGATCCGTCTCACGTGTTGGACTTTTCAGAGTTGGAGGTTGCTGAGGACCTGTCATTTCCAGAATACCCGGTTCGTATTGAGGATCGCAGAGAGCAGGTTCTGCGGAACAAGGTCGTACCACTGGTCAAGGTGATTTGGCAGTACCGCTCCGGAGGTGAGGCAACCTGGGAGCGAGAGGACGAGATGCGGGAGCAGTTCCCATACCTCTTCTCGTGAGTTTTATTGTAAACTTGTATCCTTGTTTTGACCTTGTTATATTCTAACAGTCAATTTCGAGGACGAAATTTCTTTAAGGGGGGGAGAATGTAAGGATCGAGACTTTCGGATCCGGTTTTCGGGTCAGACCCTGTTGTTCTAACCCTTGTGGGGGGGCGGAAGTTTAGAGTTGAATCGCGTCAGGACCTGGCGACGCGTTTTGAACGGCGTCCACCTTGGCAGACGCATTTCAGGTGCTGCCACGTGGGTGCCGCGGGAGTTGGCCTTGGGCCGCGTGGGTACGGCCCTGTCAGGTCGCCTGAACGGCGTCTGCGAAGGACGACGCCTTTCAGACTGCGACTCTGGGTGTGTCAGAGTACGGCCCTGACAAGTTATCTGAATGGCGTCTGGGTAGGGCGACGCGTTTCAAAATCTTGTCAGAGCGGCCGTCACATCACCTGATTGGCGTCCGTGGATGTCGACGCGTTTTAGCCAGTTTCTGGTTAACCCCGTGAGCCCTCCTTCTTTCCCTCATTTTCTCCTACTCTTCTTCTCTCCTCCTCCTCCGGCGACCGGCGGCGACCACCTCCTCCTCCCTCTTTTCCTCCCACCATTTCGCCTCTCCCTCCACTCCATCCTCTACCTAACTCATACCACTACCACCTCCACTTCCACTGCGGCGTTCTACTCTCCGGACGGCGGCCGACGTCACGGTGGAGCAAGGACGACCACGGCGGTACCGGCGGCGGCGTGGGGCGAGAAGGGTGGACGGCGTGAAGCTTGGAGGAGTTCGAGTGTCCGGTAGGGTGACGTTCCCCGTAGCGTTGTGTTTAAATCATGTTTTCCTCGATATGCATGTGGTAGATCTTCGGTTTTGGGGGTTAGAATGAGCATGTTTAGGTTCTCTATGGGGGTGTTAGCCTATGAATTGTCTTGCTCTTCGTTTCCCCTCCAGTTTGAATGATTTTTGGGATTATTTGGGGTTGGAAAGGGAGCCCTCGGGTTTAGGGCGTTCCTGGATCCTGGGGCTGAAAGACGTCGTGCATGGACGACGCCTTTTTGAAGGGCGTCGGGCCATCACGACGCCTTTTAGACAGGAATCGACTGACAGGCAGACTGCCAGGTCGGGGAATCTGTGGCTAAATGGCGTCATGGGTAAACGACGCATTTTTGAATGGCGTCAAGCGTCCATGACGCGTTTTAACCCCAGAAATCCCCTGAACAAAGCTCTTGGAAATTCCGGATTTTCGTGTTGAATGGCGTCTGGGGATGTCGACGCCTTTTAAAAGGCGACTACTGGTGTCGACGCCTTTTAAGGTCAGAATCTGAAGACTGATTTATATAAACCTGCACTTGGAGCTTGAATGGCATCGACCTTGGTCGACGCGATTCAAGACAGAATCTCACTAATGCATACCAGTAAAACGTGTTCATACTGCTAGATAGATGGTTAGCACATGTTTTAGTGCACCCGATAGAGATGGATTCCTCATGATCGAATGGTTCTATGTGTGTTATGCGATTGCGGGCTTTTCACGTGACCGGATCGCACTGTGTTGGGTTTTCAGTTACTGTGGACCTGGAGTGACATTGTAGCACTTTATCACCCTGTGCTGGTGGGGGCGTGAGCACAGCGCCGGTGGGGGCGTGGGCGGGGTGACGCCTAGTGAGAGAGGGTCACCTGGTGAACCCCGGGGTCAGCTAGTACCGGTGTCGGAGTGGTACATTCGGAGAGTCACTCATGCTGGGGGAAGGGGTAGTCACCTGAGCCAGTTGGGCCGGAGTAGCGAGCGTGCTATCCGAGGGGCTACTCCTTGGTCTCAGCGGGTCGAGGTTTTCCCCACCGTTGTTTGCACGGTCGGCGAGTTCTATCGAGATGACGGTTGTAGATTTTCTAACGGCTGGTTTAGAATGTGCATGATTATTATAACTGCGATTGCATGTATTCTCACGTAGAGAATTAGATACTGTACCTGCCACTACACATGTTACTTCACGGTTAGCTGTACTTTGCACTTGTGGGTGTGTGCGTGGGCAGTGGGGATCGAAGGATCCCTACTGAGTCTTGTTCTTGAGACTCACCCCTGCGGTTTTCAGGTGAGGACTCCCAGCAGACTTAGAGCGGCGTGTGCGGCCGTGTGTTGTGCGTCTTCGGCAGTTGTTCCGGGGTATGCCCTGATGTAGTTGTTATTTATTTCTGGCCTGTATGTTTAATCATTTCCTTTCAGCTGGAGTATGTAATTATTTGCTGTAATCGAGTCGCATTGTAATAATTTTAATTTCCTGCACTTTCATTTCAATTCAATGCGATGTGAATGTTTAGCTTAGTTTATTATTTATTTCCCAGACTTACTAGATCCTTGTTTGGTCCCAAATTAATGATTCGGTACCCATTTAGTAATCGGATCCCCGATTATAGGGTGGCGGGTCGTTATACCTTCCGCCGACATTTACCGCGTAGATATAATCCTTCATTCGTACAATGCTCTCGAGTCAACTCAGGGCATGGTGAGCTGTCAAACCCTAACCGGTCGACTCACTTGGATTGGATGACGCTGATGAATATCGGAAAACTCCTTTTCCGATATTATCGTCCGCCCTGGCTAGAGACTTTCGCGCATCCTTCCTAGAGCATTCTCTCTCTAAGTACCGAGAGCGAATGATTCCTTATTGACACACAATTCCCTTCGACGGTATTCCGCGGTACCCAATCCTTGGCGTATTAGAATCCCATGGCTAGAGATTCGTAAACCAAGGTCAAAGCACAAAAGTCCACCGCCAAGGTGTCCTTGGTGTCTCAGGTCCGAGGACCATCCACGCAACTGCGACAATAGAATCAAACTGGTTGACAGTGAGGTACAATACCATCCAGTGATTCAGTTGGATCAGTTCAGTGAACTCATTCTCCAATGAGCACCTACAGATTCGCCTTAGTGTCTCCACACAAGTGACTTATGAGATCAGTCACCCTCATCATATGATCAGGAGTAATCTGTACTAATCTAACCGGATATCCGATGTCCTTCTCGGATATCCTCCGACTAGGAACAATTAAGAATATGTGTGTTTAAGTGATCAGTCTCATTAGTATGATCTTATCATAATATGATCACTATAGCACATATTCACGAACTTCATTATGAAACGTTAATTAATGCGATTTACACATAATGAATATTATGCCATTATATTAATAAAATGAACGAGATTTACATAGTTAGATTGTCTTGTAGGCCACCTAAACTAACAATCTCCCACTTGGACTAAAGTCAATCACCTTTATACAATAAGCCCATAGACTCTAGGTGACGATCAAACACAATTTGAGCCAATGGCTTGGTTAGTGGATCTGCTATATTGTCCACGGATAGAACTCTTTCCACTACTACATCTCCTCTGGATATGATCTCTCTGATAAGGTGAAAGCGCCTCAGAATATTCTTCGATTTCTGATGAGACCGCAGCTCTTTCGCTTGCGCAATTGCTCTATTGTTGTCGCACAACAGTGGAACAGGCTCAGAGATGCTGGGAACTACGCCGAGGTCGGTGATTAATTTCTTCAACCACACTGCTTCCTTGGCGGGTTCAGCTGCAGCGATGTACTTAGCTTCAGTCGTCGAATCTGCAGTGGTTACTTGCATGGAACTCTTCCAGCACATTGCCCCTCCGTTCAATGTAAACACGAATCCAGATGTAGACATGCTATCATCTGGATCTGACTGGAAACTCGAGTCAGTATAGCCTCGCAGTTTCAAGTCACCTCCTCCATAGACAAGAAACATATCATTAGTTCTTCTCAAGTACTTAAGGATGCATTTCACTGCCTTCCAGTGCTCTTCGCCTGGATCAGCCTGAAATCTGCTCGTAACACTTAGAGCAAATGTAACATCAGGCCGTGTACATAGCATGGCATACATGATAGATCCTATGGCAGAGGCATAGGGTATTCTATCCATGAATGCCCTCTCATCAGTAGTCTTAGGAGACTGCTCCTTTGAGAGGCTAATTCCATGTCTCATCGGTATGAGACTTCTCTTGGAATTTTCCATGCCAAACCTTTTGACTATGATGTCTATGTACAAGGATTGGGCCATTCCAAGCATCCTCTTTGATCTACCTCTATAGATCCGTATTCTCAATACGTAGGATGCTTCTCCCAAATCCTTCATGGAGAAGTTTTTCGACAGCCAGATCTTTACTCATGACATCATAGCTACATCATTCCCAATGAGTAGTATGTCATCTACGTAAAGAACTAGAAAAGTGACTGCACTCCCACTGGTTTTCTTGTACACACAAAGCTCATCTTCATTCTTAATGAAGTCATAAGACTTGACAGCCTCGTCAAATCTTATGTTCCAGCTCCGGAAAGCCTCCTTCAGTCCATAAATGGACCTCTGAAGCTTGCACACTTTATCTGGAGATTCTTTGGAAGTGAAACCTTCTGGTTGTATCATATACACCTCTTCCTCAAGGTTACCATTAAGGAAGATAGTCTTTACATCCATCTGCCAAATTTCATAATCAAAATGTGCAGCAATGGCGAGCAGAACTCTGATCGATTTTATCATGGCAACTGGTGAGAAAGTCTCGTCATAGTCAATTCCTTTCCTTTGACGATATCCCTTTGCCACCAACCTTGCCTTATAAGTGTCGATCCGACCATCAGCACCGATCTTTCTCTTAAAGATCTACTTGCAACCGATGGGTACAATACCCTCGAGCAAGTCTTCCAAGTTCCAAACTTGGTTGGTGTACATGGACTGGATTTCTGAGTTCATAGCTTCTCGCCATTTCCCGGCTTCTGGGCCTTCTATGGCCTCCTGGTAGGTTTTAGATCATCATCCACAATATATTGTACCTTAGACTTACCTTCAACAATATGTCCCACATATCGTTCAGGTAGTCTAGGTACTCTACCAGATCTGCGAGGCTCATCTGTGTGTACCTGAACAGATTCAGGAACTGATATCTCATCTGATGATAATGTAGCTATTTAGGGATCTGGAACCTCTTCCAGTACTATTTTACTCCCACTGTCCTCCTGGAGAAGGTATTTCTCTTCCAGGAAGACAGCTTTCCTGGCGACAAACACCTTTTGTTCATCAGGATGGTAAAAATAGTATCCAAAGGTTTCCTTTGGATATCCCACAAACCTACATTTATCAGTTCGTGATTGCAGCTTGTCTAGATCATGCCTCTTTACATGAGCAGAACAACCCCAGACTTTAACATGTTTAAATTCTTGTTTCCTGTCTTTCCATATCTCATATGGAGTAGAGGCCACAGACTTGCTGGGTATTCTGTTCAGTAGGTATGTTGCTTACTCTAAAGCATACCCCCAAAGGGACACTGGTAATCCCGAAAAGCTCATCATGGATAGCACCATGTCCAACAAGGTGCGATTCCTCCTTTCTGATACACCATTCATCTGTGGTGTATATGGAGGGATCAGCTGAGAAAGGATACCATTATCCTTTAAGAATTGTATGAAATTAGTACTTAAGTATTCTCCTCATCGATCTGATCGAAGAGCTTTAATACTCTTTCCTAATTGCTTCTCTACCTCATTCTTGAACTCCTTGAACTTTTCAAATGCTTCCGACTTGTACTTCATTAAGTACACATAGCCGAATCTTAAGAAGTCATCGGTGAACGTGATGAAGTATGAAAAACTACCTTTGGCTTGGGTGGACATGGGACTACATACATTCGAATGTATTAGTTCCAAAATGTCCTTGGCACGTTCTCCATGTCGAGTAAATGGAGATTTTGCCATCTTTCCCATAAGGCAGGATTCACATGTTGCAAACGATTCATAATCGAATGTTGTTAAGTAACCATGCTTGTGTAACTTTTGCAACCTGCTTTCGCCAATGTGCCCAAGTCTACAATGCCACATGTAGGCCTGGTTCACACAATTCTTGCTCTTCTTAAGAGCATTATCAATGTGAAGATTGTAATAAGAAACATCTAAGAGATATAGACCGTTGACTAAAGATGCTGAAGCTATTGATTTATTACCATAATAAATCGAACAACTTCTATTCCCAATAGTCAACCTATATCCTATCTTGTCCAAACAAGATATTGATATGATGTTCTTTATTATGCTAGGAACATAATAACAATCCTTTAATAGTAAGGTGTCTCCCGATGGAAGCCTGAGGTTTGCTGTCTCAACAGCAATCGCCACAACTTTTGCACTGTTTCCTAGCCTCAATTCCACCTTACCTTGTCTCAGCTTGCGCTTACTTGTTAGCATCTGCACATCATGGCAGATATGAGAAGCACATCCGGTATCCAATACCCAAGATGTGGAATCTCTAACTGACAAGTTGATATCTATCATATAGATATCTGAAGCTTCAGGCAGTTTCACTCTTCTATGAGCTTTATCATTAAGGAACTCCTTGCAGTTCCTCTTCCAGTGACCATACTGCTTATAGTAGAAGCAGTCACCCTTCACTACTCTTTTGCCTTTGTCCTTCGATCTTTTATCGTTAGCTATCATCTCTGCTTCAGGGGCATCCAATGCCGATTCAGCAGGAGGATCAACTCCAAGGACAAAGTCAATGTGCTCAGATCTGAAGACATTCTTCAGGTTTCTAAACCAATCTGAGTAGATCAGGTAAGTCAAAATGGCATCAAGTATGCCACGGAGTGAGTTATTCAACGACATAATTCCCTACAGGAGATAAGTAAAATCTACTTAGCAGACGTTCAATTATTAAAATTTAAAACAAGACATGGTCTTTTGTTCAAGTTTAACTCCCACTAATTTTCGACGGACTGTATAACCCCCAGTTATACAGAACGGGAGACGTCGACAGTCTCCTAGTGGGGATCAGAATCTCAATGACTTGCACTACAGCCTTCTGGATAGCACAACAAACTGTAATACAATCAAAGAGCACCCAACTCATGGGACTTGCAACTCCTTGCAATATATGATCATGGTTTCGGTCCCCAGAGATTTAATGGCCTTGTGGATAGCACAACAAACCACTAATTCTGGTCTAAGCTAACCATCATTACGCGACGAGCATAGATTTTCATGTAGCCCTTGTGTATAGCACAACAAAGCTACATGGTTCCTCTACCCCGATCGTATAGGCATTTAATGCCATAGCCACAGTTTCTCCTCTCAATTAAGCAGGCCTTGTGGATAGCACAACAAACCTGCCTAAAGTTATTCGAATCCTATGATTATAACGATGGTGGACCACGCGGTAAGTTCTTAACTACTTGCGTTACGGCTTAAAGTTTATCCGAGGGTATTTAGATAACTTTTATCTTGGTCTCTCCTAGATGATAGTATATAAATATATCGTATATATTTACTAAATACTATAACCTGCTTTGATTCATAATCAAAAGAAAAACAATGCATCACATACATGTCTTTAGTGTGGTCATGGATAGCACAGTGGGTTTGACTAGAGCCAACAGTCAAACGCACACACATTCTAACACAACATTTACATTAGATAAACCTGCAAACACATAGGCAAAGGATCTTCATCTTTTCGCCTTCCTGGTTGCAGTTGTGGAACGTTCTCGCTCCTTCCTCGGTTGCCTCGATCATATTACATTTAAATTCTAGAATTTACAAGTAAATTGAAGAGGGCCTTATGGCGAGTACAAGAGAGAGAGGGAGGTAGAAATACATCGGAGTATGAGAGAGAGAGGTGTGCAGACCTCTATTTATTAACAATTAATAAACAATCATACATCCACGATCCACACAATCCATTCATCACATGAATAATTAAATAAGTGCATATCCATGACCACGGTGTGTTTTAAACATTCCACATATGATTCAGCGCATCACATGGCTAAAATAAAAGGGTTTTCAAAATAAATAAGTTTTGGCTTTCAGAAAGCTGGGATCCAATCAAAATTGGTATTTGAATTTCGAAAACTTATTTTATTAACTTAACATGCAATTAAATCTAATTTAAAAGTAATAAACACATATCACATGCGCACACACTCCAAATTAATAATTCCAGATTATTCCATGCAAATTAGAACATTTCTAATAATCTAACACTTAGATTAAACCCCATTAATAATCTAACAATTAGACTATTTAAAGACTAATCTAACTCTTAGATTAATCCAACTAAGTTAATTAATAATTTAACACTTAAATTAATAATCAACCAAATTAATTATTAACTACTAATCTAACATTTATATTAGCCAATTAATGTTAATTATTACTTTTAAACTAATAATTAACACTAAGCAATTAATAATCAATTAATCTATGTAAGGACTGAGGTTTCGGGTTTAGTATTCGGATTGGGTTCGGGCCGGATCCCCTGGTTTCGACCCTGAGGGGTCTTGAGAATTTTGACTGAATGACGTCTGCACTGCACGACGCCTTTCAAACAGCGTTTGGCTGTGTGGACTACATTTAAGTCTATTGCTGTTGTGCCACGTGGGCGCCACGTGGGCGGGCTTCGGGCCGCGAGAGTACGGCCCCTGTCTTGTCGTCTGAACGGCGTCCATGATGGACGACGCCATTCAGACTGCGACCCTGCGATGTTAGTGTACAGTGCCTGTCTTGTCAGCTGAACGGCGTCTGTGGTGGTCGACACGTTTCAGAACGCTGTCAGTACGGCCCGTCCTGTCATCTGATAGGCGTATGTCTCGGTCGACGCGTTTTAGCCAGTTTCTGATTGACCCCGCGAGCCTCCCCTTCTTTCCCTCATTCTCACCTTTTCTCTCTCTCTCTCCTCGCCCTCTCCGCCCTCTCCGACTCTCTCTTCCCCTTTCCCTTCCTCTTCTTCCTCTTCCACCACTCCAACACCTCCCTACCTCTCACCTCTACCACCACCACTTCCTTCGCGGCATTCCATTCTCCGGACGGCGGCCGACGTCCCGGCGGAGTGGCGATGTCCTCGGGGGTACCGGCGGCGGTCTGCAGTGCGGCGGGTCGGCGACACGGAGCTTGGAGGAGTTCAAGAACCGGTAGGGGGACGAACCTTGCATGGACTGTGATTATCTTGCTTATGATTTTCATGGCGTGGCATGATGTGTTTTGGGTAGAATGAGCATGTTAAGAGGGTTTTCTTATGGGAATGGCCGTGTTTATGAACGTGGATTTGTGGGATGCTCGTGGTAGTTCGGTTTCCCTTTCTTCCTTTTCTGTTTTGGACGTTTTCGGGTGTTTGGGATGGAAGGGGGAAACCCTCGGGTTGAACGATGGAACCAGGTTTCTGGCGCTAAAAGACGTCGAGCCTGGACGACGCCATTTAGAATGGCGACGGGCCAGCTCGATGCCATTTAGGCAGAAACCTCCCTGTTTGCGGTTCCGTGAGTTTGGGGTTCTGGCGCTAAATGACATCATGCCTGGACGACGCCATTTAGAATGGCGACGTGCTAGTATGACCCCATTTAGGCAGGAAATCACCCCGACTGAGGTCTCTGCAATCTCGGAATCTGGTGTAAATGGCGTCTGAGGACGCTGACGCCTTTTAAAGGGCGGCTTCCCAGGACGACGCGTTTTAAGACATAATCTGAGGTCGGGTTTTAATGAACTAGTTTGAGGGACTTGAATGGCGTCGGCCTCGGTCGACGCGATTCAAGACAGAACTGCTTTAACTCTTGTTATTAACACATGTTTCACGATTGGATGGTTCAAATGCATACTTTAATTGTACGTCAAGGCGGAGGTTTGTTGTGTGAATGGAATCATGTCATGTGTGTGTGTGCTTATGCGGATATGGGATTGGAACAACTGTGGTTTACATTTGTCACCATGTGCCGATGGGGCAGGGCCTTGGTGTTTGTGAGGCATTGTTGCCGTACCAGTGGGAGAGTGGTACATGTTGTGTTTTACCTTTGGCTGAGGGAAGCAGAACCACCTTGAGCCCGTCGGGCCGAAGTAGCCGGTGCGCTATCCGAGGGGTTGCTGTTTGGTCTCAGCGGGTCGGAGTTTCTTGCTGTGGAGCTGGTTGTAGTACTGTTGGAGTTGTTTTACCCCTTAGCCACTGGGCCTGATGTGACCTGTGATCAAGGTTACGAGTGGTACCCTTCGCCCTTTGGCCTGACGCAGCCCGGGAGGTTAGGGTTGTGGGTAGTTCCTATAGCTTCGGCTTGACGGGGGTTTCGCCGGTCCCCAGGGCCCTCCTGAAGCGCCGAGGCCTGGCGTGGAGGAAGTCCGGTCGGTAGGACAGTAGTCTAGACTGCTTGTGTGCATACGTAGCTGGGCAGTGGTGGTCCACTGGTCCCAGTTAGTCCTAGTTTGACTCACTGTCTCACCCTACGGTGCCCCGGAACACTGTAGGGGCGGACAGGCGTGAGTATTGGTGGTGTTGTGAGGCGACGTTTGTTGGAAGTCGACAGTGTGGTTTGGTCGTTTTGTGGACCTTGGTTTTGAGTCGTGGCTTTGTGTTGGGTTTTTTGGATTACTTAGAACTGTTCATGCTGCACCGCTTATGCGTACGTTTCATATCAGGGTTTGGGAGTTATGTTTACTGCTTTATTTAATTGCCATATATCTGTATTGTTGCACTTGTGGTTGTGTGAGTGGGAGGCGGGGATCGGATGATCCCTATTGAGCCCAATTCTAGTGTGGCTCACTCCCTGCGGTTTCAAGTGTGGACCTCGTGGCATGTGGCGACGGGTGGTGTCTCTTCGGTGTGCGGACCAGCAGCTATCTCAGTCCCGGGGTATGCCCCGATGTTGTTGTACCTTGCTTTTGCCTGTGCTTATTTAAATTGTTGGACCATGTAATTATTGTTGGACTGTATACGGACATTGTTATCTTCCTTCCTACGCACATGTAATATCTTTGTAGTCCGTGTGATTGTTATATTTAGCCTTGTTTAACGCTTACTCCTCGAGATGTGCTGTGTGAGATCCGAGTGTGAACCAGCCGTTAATGGGCCGACATCCATTTAGTGATCGGGTCTCCGGTCATAGGATGGCGGGTCGTTACAATCTAACTCTTAGATTAGATAATTAAAGTTATCATTAATTTAACTATTAAATTAATGACTAACAGTAATTAATTAAGAACTACTAATTTAACATTGAAATTAGTTATTTAAGTTAATTATTAATTTAACAATTAAATTAATAACTAACTCTAATATTAATCAACAATTAGATGTATTAATAGATAATAATCTAACATTTAGATTATTATATATTAATTACTAATTTAACAATTAAATTAGATAATTAAAGATAATTATTAGCTTAACCTTTATGCTAATAATTAACTCTAATCAAATTACATCTAATTGTTAATTAACATGATTAAAACATTAATGCCCAATTAAAAGAGAATTGAAAATCAATTTAAATTTAAAAAATAATTTTGAATTTAAATTTAATATTCAATTTAACTTAAATTGGGTCAATGGGGTTTTAGGGGTTTTATATGGGACTTAAAAGGGGGGGTTGTAGTAAGAAAAATGGCTAAGCCAGCTGGGCTCTCCTAGCCCGAGCCCCTGGCTCGGCCAAGGTCGAGCCATGGCTCTAACCAGCCTGGTATCTAGGTGAGCCAGCCGCCTAGACCGCCCAGACTGCCCAGACCGGTCCCATACGGCCCAGGCCCTGAACCGGCCCATCCCCAACCCCGAACCCGACGGCCTCCCATTGGAAACCCTAACCTGCGTTGCAGGAAAGGGAAACCGACGGCGGGGCTCGGCGGCGCCGCCCGGTGGCTGGGCCACAGTGCCGGCCGGCATGGCTGGTGTAGCCTCCCGTTGCCGGTGGGCCCCCCATCGCCGGCGAGCCCCCCCGGAGAAGCCCCAAAGCATGCTAAAAACCCCATCAAAATCTGGTTTTCGGTTTTCAAAAAACCTTATTAGGGCTTGGTTTCGCTGCTATCCAAGGGCACTCTGGCGTCGACAATGATGCCGGATATGTTGTGGTGACTATCACCTAGAGATCCGGGCATCCGGGCCACCATCCCCACGCTTGGGAATCGCGAAAAAAGGCCGTCAAAAACCCGCCGTTCTTCGTCCCACGAAGAACACAAAAAACCCCAAAAATAATTACGAAAATTGCATAACATTAATCCAATTAATTTGTGTTCATCATATGAACACAGATCTTGCAAATAATCGAACATACGGCATGGAATAAATCAAGAAAAAATTAATTCAGAGATCGAAACGGGACGAGAAACAGTAGAACCTGGCTCTGATACCGTTCCCGTTTCGAAATCTAAAGTACGGGAAAATAAAATATTTACAGCGATCCGTTCATGTTTCAAAATCTAAAGTACAATAATCGGATTATCGAAATTCTCACAGTGTGCAGATTCGAATCCGCAACCGTTCGGTTCCGTCAATGCGACATTGCAAGCCGCGCAAGCGCCCGGCCTCTAGCGAAGTCCACGCGATCCTCCCCACGATGGATATCCTCACGTTCCTCGTTCTTCGCAGCCTACGAAACCTCCGCCGGTCGCCGCAACATGCGGACGATTTCCCGTCGAACGGGATTCGGAGAAGCGGCGGAGCAGATCTGGATATGTCTGGATGCCAGAGAGAGAGAGAAACTGGGGAGGGGTGGCTAGGGTTAGCAGCAGCTTGGCCTGCTCAGCCCGTTCGCTATGTTTTATACTAACCGCGCGGTTTTTCATAAAAACCCCCGGTTTATATAAAACCCACTTATTTATCCATCGCCTTGAGAATCATGTGCGTGTGACCCTCTAGGCCCAAGTACCAGTCCAGTTAATGGCCCAACAAGCCCAGTGACTCCTCACTGACTTTATTAATCAATTAATAACCCTTTATTAATTAATTAATCAATCGAATTGATGTCGCACATCGAATTCAATCGGGCCTCCGATCACGTTGGGTGCCAAGCAACACCGCGTGAACCCGGAAGTTATTTCGGGTTAAGTAAACCACTCTTAGAACCTTTTTGCCGACAGTTACCGCGTAGATATAATCCTTCATTCGTACAATGCTCTCGAGTCAACTCAGGGCATGGCGAGCTGTCAAACCCTAACCGGTCGACTCACTTGGATTGGATGACGCTGATGAATATCGGAAAACTCATTTTCCGATATTATCTTACGCCCTGGCCAGGGACTTTCGCGCATCCTTCCTAGAGCATTCTCTCTCTAAGTACTGAGAGCGAATGATTCCTTATTGACACACAATTCCCTTCGACGGTATTCCGCTGTACCCAATCCTTGGCGTATTAGAATCCCGTGGCTAGAGATTCGTAAACCAAGGTCAAAGCACATAAGTCCACCGCCAAGGTGTCCTTGGTGTCTCAGGTCCGAGGACCATCCACGCAACTGCGACAATAGAATCAAGCTGGTTGACAGTGAGGTACAATACCATCCAGCGATTCAGTCGGATCAGTTCAGTGAACTCATTCTCCAATGAGCACCTACAGATTCGCCTTAGTGTCTCCACACAAGTGACTTATGAGATCAGTCACCCTCATCATATGAGCAGGAGTAATCTGTACTAGTCTAACCGGATATCCGATGTCCTTCTCGGATATCCTCCGACTAGGAACAATTAAGAATATGTGTTTAAGTGATCAGTCTCATTAGTATGATCTCATCATAATCTGATCACTATATCACATATTCACGGACTTCATTATGAAACGTTAATTAATGCGATTTACACATAATGAATATTATGCCGTTATATTAATAAAATGAACGAGATTTACATAGTCAGATTGGCTTGTAGGCCATTTAAACTAACAGTTACCACGACCAAAAACCTATGAGTCCGTCGTTCGTACTTAGGATTTGCATGCTATAGACCCTTCCGGTCTATTGCCACCCTGCATAGTGGTTAAGATCCTTACGATCTTTACCACCCCAATAAAGGCTCAGACCCTTACGATTTATGCCATTTTGTCGTACATTTTTTAGGGAAAAAATGCACTTGATCTTGATTTTTTTATTTTGATTTTAGATTTGTTATTTGTGCGCTTTACCTGACTCAATCAGATGATTGCGTAGTTCTTCGACCCGATCCCTCTACCCATAAATGGAATAGAGTTAATTACATCCTCCTAAGAGGAAAACCCTTAATTAATCGTCGGAAGAATAGAATAACACCCTTTGAAATGATATAAGTAAGATATACAAGATTGCATTTAAAAAATAAATGAATTTTCATTTTTTATTTGAGAAGAAAAACCCATTTTTAGTTTTTGAGTTGAATCTGCACAAGACTTGATTTATTGATTTTTACTGATGGATAATGATGAGAGACATTTTTTAGTATTTTGGATTGATTTATATGGATGCATTGAAGATTTGTTGAATTTTTTTTGTTTGGGTGTGAACATGAAGTTGAGTCTGCGCAATGATGCGCAGACTCATTTGTTACTAATGAGAATGCTTGTATTTATTTTGATTTTTTGATTTGTGAGAGAAGTGAAAACATTTTTTATGGTGTTTTGATTGAAGTAGATGACATTTTTAACAAACATTTCTTTGAGTGAAGAGATTTTAGATTTGATTTGTAAAGTGTTTTTTATGTTTTCTTATTTGATTTGAGTAAAAAATACTTCATGAATTTATGTTTTTTATGTTTTGAATTTGTAGGTTTTTAGAGAGTGAGCGAGGTTATGAAGTTAATTGAAGTGAGGCTTCTTTTAGGTATCTTTTATGTTTTGCAAGAGGGAAAAAATGAGTTTTATTTGATTTTTTATTTATAGAAAGTATTTTATTTTTATCTTGGGGTTTCTGATTCAATTTTAAAGGAATTAGAGTTGAAAATATTGGATTTTACCAATTAGGGGTTGAGTTTGTGCAGTGTAGCGCAAACTCATCAGTCAGAAGTCTATTTTTTAGTATTTTAGGTAATCTTAAGGAGAAAAGTTATCATTTTTGTTTGGGTTTTGATTTGTGGAAAATATAGTGTTTATTCTTAAGATTTTGATTTGATTTGATGGAATTTAATGGCCAAAAAATTAGATTTTAAGAATTTAAGGTTGAGTCTGCGCTATAGAGCGCAGACTCATTGTTTATCAAAGTGTTTAAGATTTTTTATATTTTTTGTGAAAGGAGTTTTAAGCTTTTATTTAGGTTTTTGACTTATATAAAGTGTAAAGTTTTTATGTAAATTTTTGGATTTAATTTGGAGGGAAATTAAGGTCAAAAAGACCAAATTTGGGATTTCAGGTTTGAGTCTGTGTTGGGTAGCACAGACTCATTTGTCACCAATGTGTTTTTAGTTGTTTTTTGCATTTTTTCCAGAACAACTGGTATTTTATTTGATATTCTGATAGATAAGAATAAACTCGATTTTTAGAGGGTTTTTAGATCATCTTTTTAGTGGTCGGGAAGTTGATTTTTTATTTTTTGTGAATTTCAGGGTTGAGTCTGCTCCAGGATGCGCAGACTCAAGTCTAAACTTAGAATTTTTTGTTTGTGAGTTATTTAATTGGATTTTTGGTGAGATACCTTGATTTTATGTTTTGTTTGATGATTATTTACGTATTTGGAGCTGCGGGCATGATTTAGGGGCCAAGAGATGAGGTTTTGGCCTTGGAATTGATGTGTAGACTCAAGTTTAAAGAGGATTTTGAGCAAGATTCTTGAAAAGATGGAACCTCCTGAGGTTGAGGGGAATTCCAAGAGTTTCAAAGAGCTGGGGAGCTTCAAAGATCGAGAAGAAAAGAAGAAATGAGTTTGAGTCTGCGCAAGGGGTGCGCAGACTCAGCTGAACTTGTGATTTTTGTTTATTTTGAAGGGATTTGGATCTTTTTTGTAAATGGATGTTAATTTAAATGACACGGAGTGTTTGATATATGATTATGATTGATTTGAGCAATTTAATTTGTTGCTTAATTGATTTTTTCATTTGAAATGAGCTTATGAAAGGTGTGCAGACTCAACTTCAGTTTGGAATTTTGTGTTTATTTAAAATAGAAGATTAACTTTAATTATTTGAGTTATTTGAACCAGAAATGAGGATATCAATCCATGCAAGGCCTCTTTGACAATTTTGAGTTGAGTCTGCGCAAGGGTGCGTAGACTCAGAACAATGGTGCAGACTCAAGTCTGAAATCTGATTTTTGAATTTCCTGCACAGTTCAAGCTACAATTAAATCCATCAAGGGGTTAGTTTCAACCATTAGAGTTAAAATATGAAATCCGGAGTGGAGAAAAATAGATTGTACCCCATTCCCAATTGAATTTCCATGGTAATAGGTGCGCATACTCAAAATCTGAGCATAATTTAAGGTTTATGCCTCTTTCAACTTGAAGTGATCCAAGAATCACCTCAAATTTAGGGAGGATAACACTGAAAAATCTCAGAAGTTGAGTATGGCTACATGAGGCCCTTTTAAAGAGTGGTTCTTGTGTGAATTTCTTCAAATGACATGATTTCTTCATGTTTATCTCATTCTCCTTGGATCACTTTATAAAGCATTGAAAATGCTTAATATAATGATTCCAAGTTGAATTTCAACCTTCTATTAGGAGAACCCAATAAAAATGTTTAAGATCTTCATGAATGGTCATGGTATGAAGGGACCCAAAGGACCAACTCCCTTAAAGCGATATGTAATGGCTAATGGACCATAGGGATGGCTATAAAGGGGGCGTGCCAAGCATCCAACCACTCACCCAAAGGGTGGCCTTAATGCTTTTAAGATGTAAGAAAATCCTACAAGGGGTAATCCAAAGCATCTCTACATTTGGGGAGCAAGGAACTCCACCAATTTCCCTAGAGGATCACATGTAGCCATGAACCATGGAGGTGGCTGTAAAGGGGGGCGTGCCGAGCATCCAATCACTCACCCAAAGGGTGCCCTTAATGCCTTCAAAATGAAAGGGTTATCCACAGGGAATCACCCATTCCATTTCTACATTTGGGGAGCAAGGAACTCCACCAATCCATTGGGACTTCGGGGCAGATCATCTAAAGGAACCCATAGAAATAGGAACACAAGAATGATGTTTTTTGTGTGAGTGCCCTTGATGGGTTACCCAACATGAGATTGCTGGCACCCTTAGATCAGGACATCCTGAGAAAACATCGGAAAATATTTAAAAATCTTAAAACATATGGCAAAACTTCGGTTTGAAACATTAAGGGCTTAATATCCCAAAGTCCAAGTCATTTAGGACTTTCATTGGGACTCAAAGGGACAGCCCTAGGTTCAAGGAACATTTGGATAGCTTGGGGGAGGATCAAAGAATCACCTCAAGCTCAAAAACCCACTTGAAAGAGGCGCAGACTCAAAACCTGCAACTAGCGCTCAGTCTACGCAGGGAGGCGCAAACTTAACACTGTAGCACCTGCAAACGCAGAATGAGGCTGAAATTCGGATTTTCGGTGAAAAATGGGTTTAAATCTAATCAAAATGATAGAAAATAAAGTAAAAAAGGTATAAAGCCTAAAATATTTATTTAAAATATATTTAGATGCATTTCTTTAGGAAAATATCATGAAAACTTGAATATGAACATATGGGAAACTTAAGTATACTTTTATTTTTTTCATGGATCTCTCCTTCTTGGCTCCATGTTAGATGGTTTATACCCAAAGAAGCTCATCCTCAACTAGTGAGGGAACCTCTTTAAGAATCTCTAGGGCTCTTTAAAAATCCAAACAAAATCCAATCGGTTCCAACATGAAAGCAGAAACTTAAATCTTAATATATATGAAACTTAGGGGATTTCTCTTGATGATTAGCCTTGGGGGAACATCATCCATGGAGGGTATGTCCTCCTAAGGGTCATGGAAGGCCAAGCCACATTGAGAAACCCCAAAACCAAAGACAAATAAATGGAAAGTTAGTTTTCAAAAAATCTGGACAACAAAGCACATCTTGAGTCACATCTCCATATTTAGGGGGTTTAAAGGCTTGAGGAGACCATTTCTATAAACTAGAAAGGCTCCTCTACCATCTCCATACGAAAAACATATGCCTTATGAAGGAAAAAATGCCATAAAAGCAAGATAACCAGCAGATTCACAAAACAGACTCAGAAAGTCTGAACATTGCATTTCATTACTTTCAATCACTATGGATGAACATCAAGGGGGAGATAGAAGTTTCTATGAACATCAAAATGATAGAAAACATCATAGGAAAGAAAGGAGACAGAAATAATCCACTTCTTTACCCCCACTCTACCTTGGAGAGGGGATGAGAAGGGAGAATGGCTCATGAAGCCTACAATCTTACTCTCTTCTTTTCTAGCACTCTTCCTTTCTTTTTTTCTTCTTCTCTTACTCTCTTTTCTCTCTTGAGATGCTGGAAATGGTGGGTAAGGAGGAGGGAGATGTGCTCCTCCAAGCTCTCTCATTTTTCTTCTTCTCTTTTCTATTTTTTGGAATTTTTGTCTCCAACTTTTTTTTGTAGAAGATGGGGGTTCTATTATAGATAAAGTTGGGTTACTTTTTGGGGGTAGATTAGACATCCATTAGCCTTGGATTAGAGATAAGAAACTCCTCTTAAGAGCCCTCCAATGAGGCCACAACACTTGGACAATCATGATTGGTTTCTCCTTTTGCTTTTCACCTACCCTCTTCTAGAAGAATCTTGAGGGGGGACCACTTGCTTTTCTTCTTATCCTCCTTTGGGTAGATTTGACCATGGGCCAAAAGGGTAAGAATAGGCTATGGGGGGAACCATTTGGGCCCTTTTAAAGGCTGCAACAAAATTGGGCTTTGGCCTTCACTTTTTGGGCCCAAATTGGCCCTATTGGGCTTCTTTTGCTTGAGATAATGGGCCCGGGCCTGCCCCCTTGGATTTCTTCATCATTTGGGCTGAAAGTAACGTCTTTTTTACTTCTTTGGGCTTGCAAGAATGGACATGACAGCTGTCCATTAACTTTTCTTCACTTGGGCCTTTTTTGAAAAATTGCTTGGATCTCCTTTACTTGAGATAATGGGCCCCGCTGTACTATTGGATTTCTTCACCATTTGGGCCCTAGAGTGGTCCCTTTTGTGATTCATTTGGCTTGCAAAATAGGCATGATTGTTGTCCATTAATTCTTCTTCACTTGGGCTTTCTTTGAAAAATTGCTTGGACCTTTCTTGCTTGAATCAATGGGCTCGGTTCTTCCTTTCAACTCTCTTTGATTTGGGCCTTCTTTGTTTATCTTTAGGCTCTTCTCCTTGTTCAATTTTTTGGTGACGACAAATGCCCCCCACGCATGCGGCTCACGTACGGAGACTGGAGGCGACGAAGTGAGTTGTATGCGTACCCCATTGTCACGTACTTATCCTGTTTAAGCGGCTCACAGTTTAACATCGGCCCCACTTAAAGGTCTTGATTCATCCATTAAGGACTTGTCTTGCTTGGACATGCTGCAATCACTAGGATTTCTTCTTGAATTTGTTTCCGCGACCGACTCAAATCGGGTCTTGAGCTTCGGGCAACCATTGGTTAGTATACCCTTTGAGTCTGTGCCAGTCCAAGTTTAACTTGGGCTTTAAACCGACTGGATTTCTTGAATTTAGAGGATGGGGGATGTGCCCTTTGAGTCTGCGCTGGTTTGAGAGAGAGGGGCAGATCCCCTCGAGTCTGCGCCAGTTCGGTTCAAATTTGACTTTGAACCGGTCCGTCTATGTGACGTTTGAAAGAGGGGGGCATATGCCCTTGAGTCTACGCTGGTTCAGTCCGGTTCAGGCCTTGGACCAGCCAGGGCTTCAAAAACCGGCCCGGTTGGTTATAAAAGGGGAAGAGGGCGGGCCTTTCTCCCTGCTTTTGCTTTCCTGTTGGGGGATTCTGAGCCTCCCCGACTCTTCCTCTTCTTCCTCTTGCCATCGCCGGTGGACGGAGCTGCCGGAGCCGCGGGAGCAGACCATTGCCGCTGCAGATCGCTGCCGCCACGCTTCTCTCCTTCTTCCCGTCATCGCCGGTGCCATAGCAGCTGTCGGGGAGCGCCATTGCCGACGAGAGCTGCCGCTGCCGCCGCTTGGGGGGTGCAATTTGCTTGGCCTGCCGGTCGCCTCCTCTTCCCTCTGTCGTTCCCCATTGGGGAGCGTTATCACCATCGCCTGTGGGTGTGTAGGTCGTCTGGTTCAGAACCGCAAGCCATGCTTCCCTTCTTCTTTGTTAGCTGCATCGCAGGGGCTTGAGGAGAGCACCGCTGCTGTTAGAGAAGAGGTGCTGTCGCACCAGGATTTTTCAGGTAAAAGGCGAAGCCTTTCTTTGGCTTTTTGGTCGGTGGGACTGGTTGGGTGTTGTTGGCCGCCATTGATTTAGGGATGGGGAGAGTGAAGAGAGTCTCTCCTGCCTTGTTTGATGGTCTAACTATTTTTTTCTTTGTCTTCATTTTGCAGAAAATCAACTTTGGATCCCTCCATCTACAGTAGGCACAGACTCACTACTATAGCACTGTAGGTCGAATGGCCCTTCTTCAGCGTACCTGTTGTTTGACCCTGGCAGTTCCCATGGTAGCAATCCCTGAGACCGTGGCTTCAGTGCCTAGTCCCGGTTGTAGCTCGGCTCTCGGGAATTGGGTCACTGGAATACCATTTCTACACTCCTCTGTCTTTGACATGGGTCTTCTTCTTATCGGAGCATCTCGGTCTGTCCCGGATGGCTCTCGATAAAATTTTAACAGCCCTCCTTTAAGGGGAGATGCTACCGAAATTTCGACATAATTTTCTTTTTTGAGGAAGGCTTTCTACATTTGATTTGACTTGTTGTCTCTTCTTTTTCAATATAATGGCTTCTCGGGGGAAGGACAAAGCTGTGATGCCCGAGACTGTCTCCGAAGATTTGACAGTTTCTCCAATAGGGTCTTCTGAATAGAATCCTATGATGGCTGAAGAGAGTGGGCCTGTGATAAGTCCCTTTTACTTGACACCTGCAGCAGGCATAGATGAGGAAAGTGAACTACTGCAATTTTTTGAGGTTGTTGTCTTGGACCATTCCTCTGCTGATGAATCAGATGGCAAGGTTGATGAGAGCAGACTTGTCTTTTTAGAAGGATTCTATAAATATAAACGGGACAAAGATTATCCAGTCCACTTTCCCAGTGATCATCGTTTGTACAACTTCTTGCTTGACTTCAAGGTCAATGGAGTGCATTCTGAAAGGAGGGCCTTTTATGCCGAGGATGCCATTTTGAAATTTCGAGACAACCTGAGGGGAACTGTAACCCGCGGCGAATCTTTGTTCAAGTTGGGTGATGCTAGAGACATGCTCATGCCCAGTGGGACTAATATCATGCGTCCTCAGGACGGCATTCTGACCCGCTCACCTTCATTTATTCCTGCCAAGTGGGGATATGACAGAGGTATCCCAGACTCGAAACAGAGGTAGCATGGGTTATTTCTTTCTCCATGTAAATGGGGCTTCAGAGAAGAACCATTGATTTTTGACTGTTTAGCCATGAGGTTTAGATTGAACGCAGCAATGGGCTAGTTTGGTGACTTGAAGCTAAAGTTCGGCCACAGTTTCAGAGAATACTTTGTAGAGTACACTGATTATGTCTTGAAGCATTACCATGATTTGCTGAGCCGAGTGGATCTTCTCGGTAGTGTGTATGCCGCTCGATTCTGATACCCAATCTTTAAAGGCCTTGGTTGTGGCATGATCGAGGTATTCATGAAGGAGTTCAATACTTTTTATACTCCGGAAGGAGAGACATCTCTAGATTTGTGGACTTTACATCAGCTTTCTAGCTTGCCCATTGACGGAGAGCCTTATGAGGAAATATGCCATCCTGACATTATCAAAGACAGAACAGATGGCAAGGGCCACTATGCAACCTAGAGGTCTTACAGATTCCTCCTCAAGGCTTACATGATTCTGGCTTTCGGTGAAGAGTCTCTGAAAAAGAGATCTCGCAGGCTGGTGAGACTCCAGTCTTCATGGGGCAAACAGCTAGGCACCGAAAGGGATATCCTGATATCATCTTTGAGGAACACAAGAAAGATGCCAATCCCTTGGACCTGGATAGGAATACCCATCTTGCAGCATACTTGGCCTACTGGCTTCCAAATTTTGCTATTCCTCAGGGGGATGAGGGAGTAATTTGTCCTGGGACTCTTTATGGAGCTTGTGAACTAGCCTGGGGAATTAAACTGTCTCTAGCTCCAGTTACTCTGTGCTTGATTTTCAAAACTCTTGGCCAAGTGGTTGAGCAGGAGAAACCACGAGAGTTTAATGTTGTGGGTCCCATTCATTTCTTCAATGCTTGGGTGGCTTCTATTTTTTTAGAGTATGCCTCGAAGAGCCTGGCTTCCCCTCGCATATTTTCACGCATGATTGAATATGCAAGTGTTGATGGAGCGAATACCCAGAAGCAACTATATGAAATTCGCGGTATCTTGACTGACACCAGGCGAAAACCTGAGGGGCACTTACGTTTTTGGAAGCACACTGTCAATTCTCGTCCTCTAGTGAGCCCTTTTAAAGTATTTGCCGAGGGTAATCCTGTTGAGTTCACCCATTCTCAGACCAAGCAACTGCTGAAGAAATCTGCATTGGATAGTCAGATTAGATCATGGCTTCTATCCATCAGACCTAGTGTCTTGGTATACCGGAAGGGATATGTAGTTCATTTAGAACCCTATTATCCTTTTCGTTTCGGCCGGAATTTTGGATATGATCAGTGCATTCCTTCTTGTGATCACATATTTCAGCTTCCTGACCACCATCTTTTAGGCTCTAGCGGACTGCAGAGGGCCCGTGAATGGTGGGATTATTTCCACCGCTTTGAAAATGTTTCTTTTAGAATTCCTTCTATTGTCCATGCTCCTCGTGTGACATGTGCATATGTCCGATGGTGGCGAATGCGCACCAATATCTATAGCCAGGAGAGGACCCAATGTTGGAGCAATGCTGAGAAGAAAATCTTGGAGACTCAGTGGGAAATCCCTTTTGATATACAATTTCATTATCTGCACTTCTTGGATGACAAGAATGCTGCTAAATATGTAGAGAGACGGGCAGCTTATAAGGCTCGTCACAGAGATTCTTTACCCTTGATTGATCAAGAGTTGATAAGATTGGATACCGAAGAGCTGAAGGGGGCTTTCTTGAAGTAGTTTAATATTTCTGTGACCTCTTAAGAATATCCCGATATCGATTTCCCGGAAGAGGAAGACATCAGTGGCAGAGATTCTCAGCAAGCTCCTAAGAGTTTCTCAGGCATTCAAAGATTTTATGTCCCGCATAAGGAAGAGAAGTCTGATTTTTACAAGGGCACTAGCTGGCTACTTGCCCTTTTGAAATACTGTGGTGTATCCCAAGATTCAATTGCGCAGGGTATGTTGGATGCAAAACTACCCGCTTCTTGGGATCATATAGATGGGTGGGGGCTTGATGCTTTGCGCTTGGACATTTGCTTGAGCGATAAAAAGTATTATGATCTCAGTAGCCTATCTTCTCAAGCAAAGACAATCAATGATGTCAGATATATTGTGAAGGAGGCTTCGCTCAGAGATAAGTCCTCCATATATGAATACTGGCCTTTATCAAATTGTTATGAAGACGATTGCTGTAAGTATATGTATTTGTGCTTGAATTCTTTTAAGCTTTGTGCCTTGCCTTTGCTTATATAAATTGATTTCTTCTTTGGCATATTTTTGTAGTGCCTGCGGCCAAATATCTGACTCAGCAGCATCGGAGGGCAGTGGCTATCGCAAAGAGACCCTCTTTCTTTCCTTCTGTGCCTTCTAAAACATCAACCCTGCATCCCCTGTGGAGGTCAGTGCTATAGGGAGGGCGGTTGCCGCTGCCAAAGAGGCGCGTACAAAGAAGAGACAAGAGTCTACCCCTAAACCTCTTCCTCCTGTCAATTTGCCATTGCTTGCTGAATTTGAAGCTTTTATAGCAAAAACTGCCAAGCAGGCGAGTGCCCTGGTTTCTCCATCCCATCCCCAGCCAAGGGTGGTATGCACTATGCTTTTGATTTATGCCTTTGAGAATTTTGACATTGATGATGAACAACTTCCTTTTTGTTTCCATTACAGGAGGGTTAAGCAAGTTGCAAAAAGATTTCACAAAGGGCCCAAAGAGTCTGTCCCCCCTAAGAAGATTGTCCTGCCCAAGCACCAATCCTCGAGATTATTGGCTCAGACAAGGATACAAGAAACTGATGACACTTCTTCCAGTGTGGAAGAAATAAGCGGCATTCCTCCTTCACCTTCTATTTCTTCCCATACTGCTGAACACATTAGTAGTGAAGCTTTGCTAGAGACAACTATTTGGTCGCCCCCGAGGGATCAAGATAACCCTTCTGAGACTTATAGCAATAGTGATTTAATTTCACTACTGAGTTTCTGACTTTGACCATATAGGTTTTGAAGCAACTAAGGGCTTGATATCAAAGACTTACCAAGTTGAAACAGTGCAGTCTGCTATGGTAATTTCTCTTTACCACATCTTTTCTGTTTTTTCCATCATTTAAGCTTGACGTGTATATGTTTTGAATATCAGGCATCCCCGGCTCATACGGAAAGGATGGAAATTCCTTATGTCCCAATTGAAAGTGACATGGATTTTGAAATATCAGCCTCCATGCTAGTTTCTTCTTCTGAAGAGGCAGAAGTTGTT
Organism: Zantedeschia hybrid cultivar; assembly: GCA_030544215.1. NCBI lineage: Eukaryota > Viridiplantae > Streptophyta > Magnoliopsida > Alismatales > Araceae > Zantedeschia > Zantedeschia hybrid cultivar. Next base: position 51,251,236 of record JARZZO010000014.1, read on the forward strand.
TATGCTGAAGATGCGGAACCAAAAGAAACTTCAATGGTTCCAACTGTCATAACTTCGACAGAGGTCATTAGCTTCTCAGATATCAAGACTGTGGAACTTTCAGCTCCTGAGCTTGTGGATATTGTGGCTACTTCAGAGCATGACGGGGTTGACTCGGGAACAAGTTCACCGAGTCGACAGGTGATAGTATCCCGTCCTGTCCCCTGTAGATTAAACTCTGCTGAACGTATTCTTCGGCTTATTGGTATTGTGACTCATAAATGCACATCATCCCTTGTACAGATATCTTCTGAGCCAATTACTTTAGTCGGACCTTCCGCTTTTATAGTTGCTCTGCCCGCGGCTAAACTTACAGAAAGTGACCTGCCCCCAGCCATATCAAGCATTGTAGTTGTCACATCTGCCCCTTCTATTACCGAACCTTCATCCAGTTCAGCGTCTTCTTCTTCCCGTCAAACGGTCATGGACTAGACTTCGGTGGACGAGTCTGTGCATATTGCTATCCCGTCTATTCCTGCTAGTTCAGGTATACAGGGTGTTGATGTCCTTGGCGCCAGTATCAAGCTTTTACGACAAATTATACGCCGGCAGCCTAGTTCATCATATGATCTTCTTCACCAACAAATTGAGAGCATGACTACATGGATTCATCTAGCATGAGCTTCTTTGGATGAGTGGCTTCCTATTGCTTCCACTACTTTGAAATTTTTTAAGCGTCAAGAATATATTCACTCAGTTATACAAGATCGACGCCAAGCCTTGTCTCTTCAGCGGCATGAATATAACTTGCAGATTGAGCCTGTTTCTCTTCAAATTTCACAGGAACAGGCAGAAATCGGCGGCTTTGAACAGAAAGAAGGCTTGTTGGTGGAAAATATTCAGCGCTTAGAGAATGAACTTGCTGCTGCGAAAGCCGAACTGGAAACTTTAAGAAACAGTTTACACAGACTTCAAGATGATCTTCTGGTTTCCCAAGGCCTTCTTGAATCATTATCTAGTGAAGTTTCCAAGCTGCAGACTGAAGAAGAAGCTCTTTCTGAATTGCATACTCAAGTTGGAGAAGGACTTCCACTACTGTCCATGTTACTTGAGGATCCATGATGTTATACTTGAACTTTGTACTTGGGAAGGATATTTCCTTTTTGCTTTTCCATGTAAGCTGGGATGGAAGTCATTCCTTGTAAACTTTCGGCACATTATAAAGAGAATTTTGTACCATATTCCCCTTTCAATGAATGCCATGCTTGAATTTCTTTTTTTTTTTATTCGCTTTACCGACCCAAGTGCCCTTTTGGGTTTCCACCGATGTCGGCCCCCTCTTGCTTTTGCCCATGCGCCCTTTCGGGTTTTCACACGGCGGGGTTCCCGATTTTGCCTGTAGCGCCCTTTCGGGTTTTCACCACAGCTGGGTATATAGCCCTTGTTTCCCTTGACCACAGAAGGTACGATCAAGTCTGGCGTGGCATCCATGGTAACTGCAAAGTTGAAAGGAAAAGATTTCAAATGAAGATGACTTAACAATGTTTACTGGCTTCCATAACTAACAATGTTATGGGGATTATTGAAGCTTAAAAAAGGGAAGGACAGCGTGAGAGGGGCAATGAATACCCCAATCATTTGTTTATTGAAAATGGCACAAACCGTAAGGGTCTGAGCCTTTATTGGGGTGGCAAAGATCGTAAGGATCTTAACCACTATGCAGGGTGGCAATAGACATGAAGGATCTACGCCATGCAAATCCTAAGTACCAACGACAGACTCATAGGTTTTTGGTCATGGTAACATAGGTATGATTTGAAATGCATGAACCCAGAATGCTTCAAGCGGACTCATAGGTTTGTAGCCTGAAGTAGACAAGGGTGTTTGAATGATGCAAACCTAGATACCTAGGTCATGAGGACCCTAATTATCAATGACGGACTTAAAGGCTTTTGGTCATGATAACTAGGGGTGATTTTGAATGAATGAACCCTAACTACCACAGCAGACTCATAGGTTTGTAGCCGAGGTAAATAGGGAGTACGGAGTACTCTTCACAGAGACCCAGTAATTTCGGGGATGGCGGAGTCACGTGGGACCCAGGCCATCAACTGGTGCGACGTAGTCGTTGAAGACCTCGGTCGACTTACTTTGCTTTGATTAGAATTTGCTTGGTTGTTGACGGAGTACCCCTCTCGGAGACCCAGTCTTTCGGGGATGACGGAGTCACGAGGGACCCAGGCCATCTGCCGGTGCGACGTAGTCGTTGAAGACCCCGGTCGACTTACTTTGCTTTGATTTGAATTTGTTTGATTGTTGACGGAGTACCCCTTTTGGAGACCTGGTCTTTCGGAGATGACGGAGTCACGAGGGACCCAGGCCAGCCACCAGTGCGACGTAGTTGTTGAAGACCCCAGTCCACTTACTTTGCTTTGCTTTTGCTTGCACTTGGATTTGACTTTGGGCTTAAAATTGAGTGGCGGTGCTGAGTGCACCAGGCCACCTTCTTTGTTTTGAACTTGCTTTGAACTTGGGCGGTAGAGTCTGGTAGGACCCGTGCCGGCTTGTATTTGAATCTTGAACTTGAATTTGTGCGGCGGGTCTTGTTGACTCAGGCTGATTTGAATTTGAGCTTAGATGGCGGAATCTAGTAGGACATATGCCAATTTGCATTTGGATTTGATTTTGAACTTGAGCGGCAGAGTCTTGCTGACTTGGGCCGTCTTCTTACTTTCAAGTTTACTTGAAACTTGGATTTTGATTCTTGAATTTAAGCAGCGGGTCCTGTTGACCCAACTTGAATTCATGCTTGCTCTTGGGCTGGAGCTTTACATTTGAACTTTGAACTTGAATTTGAGGTTTGAATGTTAACACTTGAGCTCGAGCTTGAATTTGAGCTTAAACTTGGATTTAAGAAGTGGACCCTATTGATCCAGGCTACTTCATACTTGGATTTAAGCTTGCTTTGGAGCTTGAACTTGAATTTTGAACTTGAGTTTAAGCTTGAATTTGAGCTCGAATTTGAACAGGAGCTTTGAATTTAATCGGCGAGTTCTATTGACCCAGGCCGATTTAAACTTGAACTTGAGCTTTGAATGGAGGGGTTGAATAAACCCTGACCATCTTCTTTGTTTTTACCTTGGATGGCGGAATCAAATGAAACCAGGCCATCTTCTTGCTTTCAAGTTTACTTGAAACTTGGATTTTGATCTTGAATTTAAGCAGCGGGTCCTGTTGACCCAGGCTGACTTATGTTGAATTTGTGCTTGCTCTTTGGCTAGATCTGGCATTTGAGCTCGAGCTTGATTTGAAGCTTTGAATTTGAACTTGAATTTAGGCGGCGGGTCTTGTTGACCCAAGCCGATTTGCTTCTGAACTTCAACTTGCCTTTCAAGTGGAGCTCTGGATTTGAATTCGAATTTGAATTTTGCTCTTAAGCTGAAGCTTTGTTAACTTTGAACTTGAATTCTGAATTTGATTTTATACTCGAGTTTGAACTGGGGCTTTGAACTTGAGTGGTGGAGCCTTGCTGACCCAGGCCAGTCTATACTTAACTTTGAGCTTGTATTTGAATTTGTGCTTGAATTTGAGTTTGGATTTGAATTTGGACTTGAATGGCAAGGTCCAGCAGGACTCGGGCCATCTTCTCTATTTCTTTGTAGCTTCTTGCCTCCTGTTCCTTGAAGAGACAAGGTTGCAATACATATGCATGTTTATATCAGACAATTTCAGAATCGAAAAACATCATCGATTCAGATTAATTTGATTGAAAACTTCGACTGGTTATAAAACAGGAAGCGGGAAATGATTTATACTCCCTCCGCACCGGGTTTGCCTCAGCACTATTGCTCGACTGGCGGGATAGTCGTACCAACTTTTTTTCTTTCTTTTTCAATGGCATTTCGTCATTGGCAACCAATGAGGTGCTTTGGGGCGGCTTCGTAAAGCCTTTTGAAGCCTCTTCAATGTCCTTGGCTCATATAGGCAGGTTAATTTTACCATGTGATAAAGTGTTAAATTGATCATTTAAAGGCAATCAAACGCATTATACTCACGTTTTTATCTGTAAAATAGTATGAAATGATAGTTAATTGCGTACTAAGTCCAATGGTACCAATTTCGTCAAATTCTGACTTAAAAACATCGTCATTTCATGTAATTAATGGAGTATAGCGCATTTGCGGTTTTTCGACAAAACCGAGACGAAATAAATAAATATAATGATATTTTTATGATAATGTGCTAATTTATATTTATTTTATGTGAACAGGACATGCCGATGATGCAGTGCAGCTGGTGGAGTTTCCGGAAATTTGGGAGACGTCTAGGGTTCGAATTTCGATAAATTCGACGTTATTTTGTCCAAAAGATTAAAGCAGGGGTAAAAACGTCATTTGAGGCCCTAGTGTTGTCCTAATTCCATGGCCAAGAAGGACCCAAGAAGGGCCAGCCGCCTTCCTAAAGTCTACTTTCTTTTTTAAAAAAGACCCTCTGATTCCTTCTTTCTCTGGAGTTTCCCAAAACCCTCTATTTCCTTCCTTCTCTCCAATTTCCCAACCGCAGCCCTACTTCTTATGTAGTTTTCTTCACATGCCTCTCTTCCTCTCTATATTAACCTCTCTCCCCCGTAGCCGACTCCTCTCCTCTCAGCAAACTCTCGAATTCCTAGTCTCTCTAGTCTCTCCCCTTCTCCGTTTCTTTCCCAGTAGCTGGATTCCCCCTATCTCTCGGATTCTCCTTCTTCTTCTTTCTCTCCAATCCACAACAGCCTCTCCCACTCGGATTAGAAGACTCCTTCTCCTTCTCCAATTCCTCCCAGCCGCAATCTCTCTCCCTCCACATCCCTCTCTCTCTCGGTTTCCCCTTCTCCGGCTCTCTCCCATGCACAGCTCTCTCTCTCTCTCCATTCTTCCCTTCTTCCTCTCAACCTCCAGCAGCCGAATCCCTCTCTTTCTCTTCCTCTCTCCCACGGTTTCTCTTTCTGTCCCTCTGTTCTCTCTCTCTCGACCTCTCACGCGTTGCACCACACCTGGCCAGCAGCTGCGTTCACCGGCCCTCCAGCAGCAGCTGGATCTGGCGTTGAAGCCTAGCCGGCCTCCACGTGCAGCAAAGCCCATGCATGTAGGCACGTCCAAGCACCTGAAGCTGCACTCCACGCGCCACCAGCCCGGCGTTCACAACGCTGCACCGCCCACATGCATACCCGGCGCACCAGCAGCAAGTCCCCCACGCGGCAACCGCTGAAGCCCAGGCAAGCACCACCTGCGTAGCCCATGCACGCCGGCAAGCTCCAGCAGCCCCTGCGCGAACCACCTCCACCGCACACCCGGCGGTGAAACCTGCATGCTCCTCCACGCGCCAGCAAACTCCAGCGCCCTCCTCGTGCATGCATGCACACTCGGTGAAGCTCCCGCATCCCTCCACGCAGCAGCAGCCAGTAGCTCCAGCATCCCTCAGGACCAGCGCACCATGCAGCAGCTCCACGAGCCAGCTGAAGATTGCAACGCCTGAAGCCTGCTGCACCTGAAGCCGCCGGTCCAACGCGCCTTCCACCTCGGTCCACTGCGCCACATCCTCTCCAGCCTGGTCTATTGCGCCGGCAACTCCCACAGAAGCTGATGTTGCTCTGTTCTTTCTCTCCCCCATTAGTATAGTATTAGTTTAATTGTTTAGGATTAGTTAGTTATTATTTGATGTTCGATTGTTTAGTTTAAGGATATTAAATCATAAAGCTTGTAATTTGTTTCATGATTTTTAGATAATTAATGTTTTACACATAGTTAAATTACGGTGTTTTTGTTATATTTTTTTAGTTGTGCTTGTTTCCATATGTGTTTGTGTTTAATTTTTCTGAAAAAGAAAAAAAAGGGGATTTGTTTAATTTACGTAATTATATGTTTTAGGTAACATTAGTTAATTGAGTTCTAGTTTAAATAAGTAATTAGTTCACTCAAATTCTCACTTAATTTTTAGATAATTAAGAAGCACAAGATTTTCAAAGTTAGAAATTTAACTCCCTGTGGATCGACTCGGACTCACCATTATTAATTTTCAAAATTGAATTTAAATGAGCCTAATAAATTTAGATTGAACGTTCTCATGAGTGTTTAACGACGCACAAGTTGGAACGATCAATTTTTGGCGCCGTTGCCGGGGAGTTAGATTTTTAATTTTGATTATCTTGGATTTAGTGTAATTATTCTTTAGCTAACCTTATTTCTGTTATTTTTGCAGGTATATTGAAAAAAAAAAAAAGGGGAAAGCGAAATCATGGTAACTGTGTTCCAACTTTCTATGTTTCAATTTCCTTACTTTAGTTAGTTTCCATTTCTGTAGTTTCTAGTTTAGATAGGTTTCCATTAACTAAAAAAAAACAAAAAACAAAAGAGGAACATCCAAATTTAAAAACCTTCATTTCCAAGATTAGAAACCTTCCATGCTAGGCATTCATCATTCTAGGAAAGCATGAGCTAGTTTCCTTGTACAGTTATTTCCATAAATTGTTGAAAATTGCGGGGGAAATGTACGTGTTTCAATTTTAGCAAGTCATTAATGATTGCATCAACACACCTTGCATTGATTTGCTTATTGCCTTGTATTGCATTCAAAAAGACTTTAAGGGCAACAACTTTAACTACATAAGGTAGGGATTTGATCACCCTTCCTTAGCCCACAAATCACCTTCCTTGCATTGGCATTTCCTAATCCAATTAAAAGCAAGTCGAAAGAGAATCTAGGGTTTACACCGTGAGTGGTTTAAATTTCGGGTTGCCTCCACTTTTGGCAACGGTGTCTAGGCTAGAGGTTAAAAAGGCAAATGTCTAAGCAGGAAAGTGGTTCTCTAATTAGGTCCCTACGAAAGTAGGGGGAGCCTCCCACTACCCCACCTCTTACTTGGCCGTTGATTGATTATGGTTGTGACTTGAGGTGGACTCCATTCACCTTGTAAGAAAATTCACATAGAGAGTCTAGGTTAACATTAGATCATAAGGATAATTTGTTTGATAATTGTTTGCATTTAAAAAAAAAAAAAAACAAGAAATAGAAAACAAAATCAAATCCATCCTCTCTATCAGTCCTAGTGTATGCAAGGTAGGAGATCTCAAAACCCTAACCTTCTAGGACCACTTGCTAAAATAGAAAGAATCCTACATCAAAGAAATCCACCACAAGATCAAATGGCTGATAATTAGGACCCACCAAAGCAAATGAAGGACTATTTCATTCCAAATCGATATCAACCTTCATCATGTATTCATCTTCCTCAGAATCCAGCCAATCAATATGAAATTAAATCTTGTACCATTCAGATGCTCCCATCCTTTTATGAGAATACTAATGAAGATCCTTAGAAGCATCTGGATGAATTTCTAGAAATTTATTCCACGGTGAAGATCCAGAATTTCATCGATGATGGCCTTAAGTTGACCTTATTTCTCTTTTCATTAAAGGACAAGGCTAAATATTAGTTGGGAACTATAGGAAGGCCCATTAGGACATGGGAAGAAATACAGAAAGAATTTCTCAAGAAGTTCTATCCCATAGGGCGGACCAATACCATGAGAAGGGCCATCACGAGTTTTACCCAAACTCCTGGGGAATTGATCCACGAATCTTGGGAAAGACTAAAAGAATTGCTTAGGAAATGTCCTCATCATGGGATTTCAAAATGGCGAATTGTCCAAGCATTCTATGAAGGATTGTCTAAACAGTTCAGACAGATGGTGGATGCCTCATGTGGAGGGGCATTTATGATGAAAAATGAAGATGAGGCCTATGATCTGTTTGAGATGTTAAGTGAAAATTCTATCAATCATGCCTCATTATCATCTTATGAGAGGTCTGTTAGGCCATCTAAACGGACTGGAATGTACGAACTCAAGGCCCGTGGAGAGCCCGAATCCAGAATAGACATAAATCTGATTAATCAGAAATTGGATAAGGTAGACATCTTGGCCCAGAAACTAGACCAACTCTTGGCCTTAAACAAGCAAGAGCCTACCTACCCAACACAATCTAGTCCATATGAAGGCCCATCTTCTGCTAATCATGGCATTTGTGCCTTATGCGTAAGTCCAACCCATTAAGTGAATGAATGCCCAACTGCAACCCAACTTCCACCATTCATTCAAGAACAAGTTCAGGCTGTCCAGGGATTCTCCAGGCCCAATAATGATCCATTCTCAAATACTTACAATCCTAGCTGGAGAAACCACCCTAATTTCTCTTAGAAGAATCAGCAGGCCCCACTACCAATGTCCAATCCTCCCATGCATCAAGCCCAAAAGCCACATAATTCATTTCAACAGCAATCTAATTTATATGGAAATGTTCAGGCTAGGGGATCTCAAGCCCAGTTTTCTCAACCGGCCTAGTATCAATCAGGTCAACCGGCCCATTATCAATCATTCCAATCAGGTCAACTGGCCCACTACCATTCATTCCAATCTGGACAACCAACCCAATACCATCCTCCACCCACTTACCAACAACCTCCTCAGCCCAACTTTGATGACAAATTCACTCAACTGCAACAACTGATTTTGACCCAGCAACAATCCATTGCTAAGTTGGAAAGTCAAATGGGCAAACTAACTGAGGCTACGATGAGAAGAGAAGTGGGTCAACTTCCTAGTCAACCCATTGCCAACCCAAGGAATCAACCTCCGGGTTTTCCACAGCAATCGGGCCTTTTACCTCAGCCTGGCCCATTACCACAACCTAAAGGGCCGCAATTTGAGAATGCTAAAGCCATTTCAGCCCTTCGGTGTGGGAGAAGTTTAGAAAAACCACATGCAGATGGAGAGTTAGCCAAAAGTTCCACTGATGGGCCTCAGGAAATTGAAAGTGAGAGTGAATCTGAACCCAACATAGAAAAGTTGGAGGAGGACCCGAAAGGAAAAGGGAAGATAGATGAAGGCCCAAGTTCTTATCAACTTAGGGTGCCATTTCCTAATGCCTTGTTAGCTAAGCCCAATGCCAGGAAGAAACCGGCCCAGAATGAGGAGTTGTTAGATTTATTCAAACAAGTCCAAATTAATATTCCACTCCCCGATGCCATCAAACATGTGCCAGATTATGCTAAGTTTCTCAAGGAATTATGCACTCCACGAAGAGAATCTAGAATGGCACCCGAAAAGGTTCGGCTTTCAGAAGATGTTAGTGCGATTGTGATGAACCATTTATCCAAGAAGTTAAAGGATCCTAGAGCACCTTTAATCTCATGTGACCTAGCAGGAGTTACGTTTGATAGAGCTTTATTGGATTTAGGTGCTAGTGTGAATATTTTGCCAACAGCCATTTATGAGAAATTTGATATTGGGGAATTAAAGCCCACACCCATCATCTTGCAGTTGGCTGATAGGTTTGTGAAAACTCCACGGGGATTAATTGAGGATGTTATTGTGAAGGTTCATGATTCCTATTTTCCTGTGGATTTTCTTATTCTGGATATGGCATTACCTGAGGAACTCATTCACACCCCGATCATCTTAGGTCGTCCATTCTTAGCCACTGCCAAAGCTAATATAAATTGTGAAACTGGCATAATGGACATTTCATTTGGGGGTCAAAAGGTCAAGATTAATATCTTCAAAGCTTCTCAATACCCAGATCATGAAGAAGAATGACATAATATTGATATCTTGGATAATCTGGTTGAAGAAAATGAGATGTTCACACATGACCTTTTGGAGGAAGTCAATACCTTAAAAGATTCTCCCGGCCGATTAACATCTTGGCCCAAGGTCCAGCCTTACAATCTGACCCCGCTTTGCCATCTTTAGAGGACCCTCCTGAGCTTGAACTCAAACCATTACCTGAGTCTCTCAAGTATATCTTTTTGGGCCCGTACCAAACTCCCCCGGTCATCATTGCGGCAAATCTCACATCGCCGCAGGAGGCCCAATTAACCGAGGTCCTCAAAGACCACAAGGGTGCCATTAGATGGTCGGTGGTAGATTTAAAGGGAATTAGCCTGTCCATTTGCATGCATCATATCTATATGGAAGAGAATTCTAAGCCCAATCGGGAGATGCAAAGGCAGCTTAATCCCAACATGAAAGAAGTGGTGAAGAAGGAAGTTGTGAAATGGCTGGATGCGAGTATCATTTACCCCATATCAGACAGTAAATGGGTCAGCCCAACTCAAGTGGTACCCCGAAAATTTGGACTAATGGTTATCAAGAATGATCATGGAGAAGAGGTACCCACTAGGCTCACCACGAGATGGAGAGTGTGCATTGATTATCGAAAGCTGAATCTAATGACTAAGAAGGATCACTTTCCATGGATCAGATTCAAGAAAAGTTATCGGGCCAGAAGTACTTTTGCTTCTTAGATGGGTACTCCGGATACAATCAAGTGGCTATTTATCCGGAAGATCAAGAAAAGACCACCTTTATGTGCCCTTATGGCACGTTTGCTTTTAGGAGGATGCCATTTGGATTATGCAACGTACCAGCCACATTTCAACGGTGCATGATGGCTATATTCTCCGATATGGTGGGAGAATTCCTCGAAGTTTTCATGGATGATTTCTCAATCTTCGGGGATTCTTTTGAAAATTGCTTGAAAAATCTTAAACAGGTGCTAGCAAGATGCATAGACACCAATCTGATACTTAGCTGGGAAAAGAGCCACTTTATGGTTCGAGAGGGCATTGTTCTAGACCACATTGTGTCTAAAATGGGGATAGAGGTAGATAAAGCTAAGATCGATCTCATATCCAATCTTCCTCCTCCTACCTCGGTCAGGCAGATCCGTTCATTCCTTGGCCATGCCGGTTTCTATCGTCGGTTTATCCACAATTTCTCTCAAATTGCCCGGCCTCTAACTCTTCTCTTAGCTAAGGATGTCCCGTTCCAAATGGATGAATCTTGCATCAAGGCATTCAATTCTCTAAAGGAATTTTTGACCAAAGCCCCGATTATTCAATCTCCAGATTGGTCTTTACTTTTCGAAATCATGTGTGATGCCTCTGATTATGCTATCGGTGCGGTTTTGGGACAAAGAATCAACAAGTGTCCCGTGGTGATCTATTATGCAAGTCGCACCCTTGCCGATGCTCAAATGAATTATACCACCACTGAAAAGGAATTGTTAGCCGTGATTTTTGCCCTAGAAAAATTCATATCTTATCTTTTAGGGGCAAAAGTCATAATCTATTCTGATCACTCAGCTCTGAAATGCATGTTGACCAAGAAGGATGCAAAGCCTAGGCTTATTAGATGGATCTTACTCCTTTAGGAATTTGATTTGGAAATTCGGGATAAGAAGGGTTCTGAGAATGTGGTAACTGACCACCTATCCCGCATTCCGATCTCAGAAAGTACACCAATCACTGATTCCTTCCCTGATGAGCATCTACTGACCATTTCTCACAATGTTGCACCTTGGTATGCTCATATTGTCAATTACAAGGTGACTAATCAGCTTCCAGAAGGATGGACTAAAAGTGAAAAGGACAAATTCTTTTCTCAGGAAAAATATTATTTCTGGGAGGATCCTGACTTATTCAAATTTTGTCCTGATCAAATCATTAGGCGATGTGTTCCCGAAGAAGAACAACAGAGTGTTCTTAACTTCTGCCATAATCTGGCCTGTGGGGGCCACTTCTCAGGAAAGAAAACTGCAGCCAAAGTCCTGCAAAGTGGTTTTTACTGGCCCACACTTTTCAAAGATGCCCATCAATTTAGCAAAACTTGCCTCCGATGTTAGGCTGTAGGGAATATGGCGAAAAGGGATATGATGCCACTCAACCCAATCTTGGTAGTTGAAGTCTTTGATGTTTGGGGAATTGACTTTATGGGACCTTTTCCTCCCTCTTTTGGACATACATATATTCTGGTAGCGGTGGATTATGTCTCTAAGTGGATTGAAGCAGTAGGCACCCGAACCAATGATCATAAAGTGGTCATTAAATTCGTTCAGAAGAATATATTTTCTCGGTTCAGGTGGCCTAAAGCTATCATAAGTGATGGGGGAACGCATTTCACGAATTACCAGTTTGAGCTTTGCTTAAGAAATATGGGATTAATCACAAAGTAGCTACCCCTTATCATCCCCAAACCAGTGGCCAAGTAGAAGTATCCAATAGAGAGATTAAGAATATTCTGCAAAAGTCCATTAGGCCCGATAGAAAAGATTGGTCTGAAAGATTAGATGATGCTTTATGGGCCTATCGGACCGCTTACAAAACTCCTATTGGCATGTCTCCTTATCGCCTGGTTTTTGGAAAAGCGTGCCACCCTCCGGTGGAATTGGAACATAGGGCTTATTGGGCCATCAAACAAGTCAATCTGGACCTAGCCCAAGCTGGTTCCCACCGAACCTTACAATTGAGTGAGCTAGAAGAGTTGAGCAACGAGGCTTATGAAAATTCCAAGATTTATAAAGCCAAAACTAAAGCTTTCCATGATAAACATATTGTGAGAAAATCCTCTCTTCCAAATCAGAAAGTTTGGCTATTTAACTCAAGGCTTCACCTATTACCTGGAAAACTGAAATCCCGATGGGATGGACCATTCGCGGTGGTTAAAGCCTTCGATCATGGAGCTGTTAAAATTCTGAATCCCAAGAGTGCGAACACTTTCACCGTTAATGGTCAACGGTTGAAACCATTCTTTGAAAATCTTCAAAATGCATCACCTGAATTCATAGAACTGAGTGATCCACAATAACTGAACTGTCGTCTGGCTGAAGACGATAAACTTAGCGCTTGTTGGGAGGCAACCCAATATTTTACTTCCGTTTTTGTATTTCTTTTCCTTTTAGGTCCCTGAGCAGCAGTCGCCCTGGGTATGTCGCATTTTCTTCATTACAGGTTGTTTCGCTCCTGGCTAACATGTTTTTCATATCTTTTATGCCATTGAGGACAATCTCAATCAAGTTGGGGGGTGGGACAATAAATTTGATATGCATTCATTGGAAAATCTTTTGAAGAAAACTTATATCTTTTACTGAAAAATGGTCAAATTTTTTAAAAAAAAAAATTTCAAAAACTTCTTTTCACATCCTATGAAAATTGCATGAAGATCATGTTTCATTAAGTAAATCTTAAACAAATCAATTTTTTGGTTGTCACATTGGTTAAAGAACCTTCAAAGTTTAAATATCCCACTTCACAAAAATCTACGGCAGGATGATTTTCACACACACACGGCAACTTAGAATAAAAGATCTGGAATTAACCTTAAGGATAAGACTACTTATTCTAATTTTTCTTTTGGGTTGAACGAAAGGAATGTGTAGGATTGTAATAGGGGACTGTCCCACTCAATACTCTAAAAGAGGCGGTCATTTAAAATGTACAGCTATAAACACTAAAAGCGATAGAAGGCATTAAAAGAGCTAAAGGAAGGTAGGTGGCAAAAAGTACGCACCTCCCCTCAAGTAATTCAAAAAGAGTGGCAAAAAGTATGCACTCTCAAAAGCAAAAGTTCAATGAAATGAAAAAGCCGCGCTAAAAAGTCCATCATACCAAAAATATGACCAAGTCATGAAAAGTGCTGAGTCGGGGCGGGAACTGAAAAACGGTCCTCGCTAACCGATCGGGAAATCTTTTATTCTCTTCTCCTCCCCAGGTAGTCTTATCTAAAGGGTAGTAAAGATAAGAATATACCAGAAAGGTCGGAAACGAGTTCTAAGCGTGCCAATTTTCATGCACAATCACCTGTCGTGAATCAAAATATTGTGGGATATGAAAACTTTAGTTTAACCAACCGGCTACCACTTAAATTGATTGTGAAAGATACTACAAATGAAGCATGATAATTCATTGTTTGTCCTAACTATTCCTTATTTGCATTGCTAAGGGACTAGTAATGAGTAAGTTGGGGGGTGTGATAAAGTGTTAAATTGATCATTTAAAGGTAATCAAACGCATTATACTCATGTTTTTATCTGTAAAATAGTATGAAATGATATATAATTGCGTACCAAGTCCAACGGTACCAATTTCGTCAAATTCTGACTTAAAAACATCGTCATTTCATGTGATTAATGGAGTATAGCGCATTTGCGGTTTTTCGACAAAACCGAGACGAAATAAATAAATATAATGATATTTTTATGATAATGTGCTAATTTATATTTATTTTATATGAACAGGACATGCCAATGATGCAGTGCAACTGGTGGAGTTTCCGAAAATTTGGGGGAGGTCTAGGGTTCGAATTTCGATAAATTCGACGTTATTTTGTCCAAAAGATTAAAGCAGGGGTAAAAACGTCATTTGAGGCCCTAGTGTTGTCCTAATTCCATGGCCAGGAAGGAACCAAGAAGGGCCAGCCGCCTTCCTAAAGTATACTTTCTTTTTTAAAAAAAGACCCTCTGATTCCTTCTTTCTCTGGAGTTTCCCAAAACCCTCTATTTCCTTCCTTCTCTCCAATTTCCCAACCGCAGCCCTACTTCTTCTCCAGTTTCCTTCCCATGCCTCTCTTCCTCTCTATATTAACCTCTCTCCCCCGCAGCCGACTCCTCTCTTCTCAGCAAACTCTCGAATTCCTAGTCTCTCTAGTCTCTCTCCTTCTCCGTTCTTTTTCCCAGCAGCCGGATTCCCCCTATTCTTGGATTCTCCTTCTTCTTTCTCTCCAACCCACAGCAGCCTCTCCCACTCGGATTCGAAGACTCCTTCTCCTTCTCCAATTCCTCCCAGCCACAATCTCTCTCCCTCCGCATCCCTTTCTCTCTCGGTTTCCCCTCCTCTAGCTCTCTCCCACGCACAGCTCTCTCTCTCTCTGTTCTTCTCTTCTCCCTCTCAACCTCCAACCGCCGAATCCCTCTCTCTTCTCTTCCTCTCTCCCACGGTTTCTCTTTCTCTCCCCCTGTTCTCTCTCTCTCTTGACCTCTCACGTGTTGCACCACACCTGGCCAGCAGCTGCGTTCACCGGCCCTCCAGCAGCAGCTTCATCCGGCGTTGAAGCCTAGCCGGCCCCACGTGCAGCAAAGCCCATGCATGCAGGCACGTACAAGCACCTGAAGCTGCACTCCACGCTCCACCAGCCGGCGTTCACAGCGCTGCACCGCCCACGCGCATACCCGGCGCACCAGCAGCAAGTCCCCCACGCGGCAACTGCTGAAGCCCAGGTAAGCACCACCTGCGTAGCCCATGCACGCCGGCAAGCTCCAGCAGCCCCTGTGCGAACCACCTCCACCGCACACCCGGCGGTGAAACCTGCATGCTCCTCCACGCGCCAGCAAACTCCAGCGCCCTCCTCGTGCATGCATGCACGCTCGGTGAAGCTCCAGCATCCCTCCACGCAGCAGCAGCTAGGAGCTCCAGCATCCCTCAGCAACAGCGCACCATGCAGCAGCTCCACGGGCCAGCTGAAGATTGCAGCGCCTGAAGCCTGCTGCACCTGAAGCCGCCGGTCCAACGCGCCTTCCACCTCGGTCCACTGCGCTGTATCCTCTCCAGCATGGTCCATTGCGCCGGCAGCTCCCACAGAAGCTGTTGTTGCTCTATTCTTTCTCTCCCCCATTAGTATAGTATTAGTTTAATTGTTTAGGATTAGTTAGTTATTATTTGATGTTTGATTGTTTAGTTTAAGGATATTAAATCATAAAGCTAGTAATTTGTTTCATGATTTTTAGATAATTAATGTTTTACACATAGTTAAATTATGGTGTTTTTGTTATATTTTTTTAGTTGTGCTTGTTTTCCATATGTGTTTGTGTTTAATTTCTGAAAAAGAAAAAAAAAGGGGATTTGTTTAAATTACGTAATTATATGTTTTAGGTAACATTAGTTAATTGAGTTCTAGTTTAAATAAGTAATTAGTTCACTCAAATTCTCACTTAATTTTTAGATAATTAAGAATCACAAGATTTTCAAAGTTAGAAATTTAACTCCTTGTGGATCGACTCGGACTCACCATTATTAATTTTCAAAATTGAATTTAAATGAGGCGAATAAATTTAGATTGAACGTTCTCATGAGTGTTTAACGACGCACAAGTTGGAACGATATCCATGCCATTAAAGATTTATAGTGTCGGGAGAATACGTCCCGAGAACTGGATGATTTGTTTTGACTGTCTTTATGGTGATCATATTCACACCGTAGATAGTGCTTCATCTACTTTTTCAACCTTCGCTTGGAAAGCACGGAGGTGGCGCATGATAGCGCTTCATATGTTTGCCATTTAAGGCAGGAAATTGCACTTCTCCCTTATGATTGGTGAGGGTATATGCTCTTCCTTCATAAACAGTTTTGACGACATAGAGACTCATCCAATTACTGGTCAACTTCCCTTTTCGATTTGACGACATGACTTCTCTTCTTTTGACCATAACTAGGTCTCCTTTCTTGAAGGCTCTTTCTTTGACTAGTCTATCAAATGCTCAAGCCAAGCGAGCTTGATATATCTGGATATTTTGTTGGGCTCGAAGTCTGTCGCCTTCCAAGGCTAATAACTCCTCGAGCCGCCTTTCTGTATTTGATTGATTTCCTTTGATAAGCCCCTACTTTATGGCAATGCACAAAGAGGGGACTTCCAATTTACTTGGTACGATTGCCTCTGACCCATATACTAAGGAATAGGGAGAACAACCTGTTGGAGTTTTGTATGTGGTTCTGTAAGCCCATAATGCTTCATACATTCTTTCTTCCCAGTCTTTCTTAGTTGAATTGACTGTCTTTGCTAGACGGTTGCATAGAGTCTTATTAAAGGCTTCTGCTAATCCATTGGCTTGTGGATTGTAGATTGTAGAGGTCCTCTAATCAATTTTGAATTTCGCAGCTAGCTTGTATATGATTTGATTTCGGAAGCACGTTCCATTATCTGAAATGATCCAACTGGGTGCACCATATCGGAACAACACATTTTGATGGAAGAACCTTTCAACGGCTGCCCGGGTGACTTATCTTAATGCTACTGCTTCGGCCCATCTGGAAAAATAATCCATGGCGGCCAGAATATATTTAGCACCTCTTGAGGAGGGTATGAATGGACCGACAACGTCCATGCCCCATTCGGCAAAAGGCCATGATGGTGCTATAGGGTGCAAGGGCACCGGGGGTTTTCTTAGAATTGGGCCATGTTCCTGGCATTTGTGACATGATTTGGCATATTATGCACTATCATCGAACATTGTGGGCCAGTAGTAGCCTAATTGTTTGAGCTGATTTTTCATCATGGGGCCAGACTGGTGAGTACCACAGACCCCGTCATGTATTTCCCTCAAGGCTTTAGCTATCTCTTTCGGTGATAGGCATCTGAGGAGAACTTTTCTTTTTCCATCATATGTCACTCGAAAGAGAGTGTCTCCTTTGTATTCGTATGAATCCTTGATATGGATTAGTTTAGCATGTTTGATTCGAGTGCTTGGCAATATTTTATACTTGAACCAGTCGAGAAGCATTTCCCTCCAATCAGGCTTATCGGCTTCTTCCACTGTACATACTTTTGTTTGCATTTATGTTTCTTCTTCCAACACAGTTGGCAACAATCTTCTGTTCTTGACCCATATTTCAAGGGACCCCTCTGGCGGCAGAGCCAGGGAACTTGCTAATTTGGCCAGAGCATCAACTTGTGCATTTGCACTGCGATTGATATGGTTGATTTCAAAGAAATAGAATCTTTGTATCAGCTTAAGGGCCCTTTTGTGATAAGGAATCAACTCGGGCTTTTTGACATCATATATTCCTTGGACTTGGTATATAATCAACATTGAGTCTCCATGGACTTGAATCATTTGAATGCCTATATCCAGAGCAACTTCCAACCCAACTATCAGAGCTTCATATTCAGCTTTATTGTTGGTGCATGGCTTAATTAAGGAACACGAGGTATGCAGAACCTCGCTTTCTGGAGATATCAGGACAATGCCTGCCTCGGCCTTTGTAGTAAATGTACCATTTTGTGCAATTGCTGAACGGGAGGCCCCGTCAAAGTATAGCTGCCATATCTTTTATTCAGTATGGTTAGCTTCTAATGTTTCTTCATCTGGCAGGTTGGTGACCAATGGTGAATCTTCTGGCACTGGATGTGCTGCAAAGAAATCTGCAATGGCCTGACCCTTGATGGCTTTCTGAGGGACATATTTAATGTCGAACTCCATGAAGGGGACTGCCCATTTGCCCAAACGACCTTTAAAGGCTGGTCGATTGAGGATATATTTGAGAGGATCAGCCCTAGAGATGAGCTGGATTTCATGTGATAGCATATAGTGCCTAAGTCTTTTGGCTACAAAGACTAAGGCCAAACATATCTTTTCGATAGGTGAGTACCGGAGTTCAGCCCCGATCAGTCTTCTGTTTAAGTAATATAGTGCTTGCTCTTTGCCTTCTTCATTGTCTTGTGCCAGCATTGCTCCTAGAGAAGTCTCCTGAGCAGCGATATATAAGATTAATGACTGGCCTTTGATAGGTGCCCCCAGCACAGGTGGCAATGCAAGGTATTGCTTAATTTTCTCAAGCTCATTTTGACATTCATCATCCCATATGAATGGGGCATCCTTCTTCATTAATTTGGAGAAGGGTTCACACCGTCCGGCTAGGTTGGATATGAACTTTCGAATGTATGCGAGCCGCCCCTGAAGGGACTGCAGCTCTTTGAGATTCTGCGGAGGCGGAAGCTCCTGGATAGCTTTGATTTTGACTGGGTCTATTTCAATGCCCCTATATCTGACAATAAAGCCCAGAAATTTGCCACTTGAAACTCCGAAGGCGCACTTCATGGAGTTCATTTTCAAGCTGTATTGCCTCAGCCTTTCAAATGTGGTGCGGAGATCTTGCCTATGATCTTCCTTTTTCTTGGTTTTGACAACTAGGTCATCAATATAACATTCAACTTGTTGATGAAGGAATTCATCAAATATCTTGGTCATTGCTCTTTGGTATGTTGCACCGGCTTTTTTGAGACCAAAGGGCATTCTTTTGTAGTGGAAGATTCCTTTAGGAGTTCTGAAGGCAGTATGGATCTTATCCTTGTCAGCCATCCATATTTGATTATATCTCGACGATCCATCCATAAAAGACAAAGCTTCATGTCCTGTGGTGGCATCGACCATAATTTTGGTAACAGGCACTGAGAAGTCATCCTTTGGGCATGCCTTGTTTAGATCTCTGAAGTTTACACAGATTCTGATCTGTCCATTCTTCTTTTTGACTGGAACAATATTTGCCAGCCATGTTGTATATTGATTTTCCTATACGAAGCTAACATCAATTAACTTGTCGACTTCAGCATTGATTTTGTTTATCAGCTCTGGCCTCATTCTTCTTGGAGCTTGTTTGATTGGCTCGATGGCTGGATTAATGGCCAACTCATGGTGAGCTACTTCTGGATCTAACCCAGGCATTTCTTTATAGGACCAGGCAAAACAATCCCGAAATTCCTTCAAAAGAGAAATATATGCTTGTTGTTGTTCTTGGCTGAGAAATGCACTTATATATGTTGGTCTTGGGTCTTCTTCAGAGCCCAAATTGATTTCAAGGAGTTCATCAACCGTGGCTTGTCCTCCATCTTCATGTTCTGGAGGTGCTGGCTGGAGCTCCATCAGATCTTCTTCATTTACTTCTTCTTCAATTTCTGCTTCAATTTCGTTGACTTCTTGGTCAATTTCATTTGATTGATTTGCTGTGAAAATATTTGGGGCAGGATCTGCCTGTTGATTTTCTGTAAGCTGAGTGAGCTCATCTTCCCTTTGACCTGTGTTATCATGAGGTTCAGGGGTGATAGATGGAATTTCTTGTTCTTCTGGTATGTTCTGAACCATATCGGAACTTGGGATATCATTTTCCTTGACTTCTGGGACTTGGATGTCTTCTTCTTCAAGATGTTGCCAGCATTGACATGCCGGAATAGGAAATTGATCAGCTTCTGGCTGGCTTTCTTGAATAGACTGACCCGTGGGCTGCTCTTTACAATAGTCTTCATATATTGCTTGTGCAATTTCTGATATTTCTGGCAAAATAGATGTCATATTTACTGATAATTCAGGAGTTTCTTCTTCCGGCAAGGTATATCCTAAGCCTGGATATTGTGTATGCTGCATCAATGCTTGGGACATGTTAGGAGGGTACCATAGCTGTTAGAACCTGCTACATTCCTTTTTTGTTTGATATAATGAAAATTAACTGGGCTTTAGCTAATTCCTCAGTATGCTTTGTCATGTCTGGGAGACCCATGATGTCAACCCATAATTCTTCTTCTATATCTGGAATATAGCAATCTTTGTCTTCAGTAGCCGACTGCTCATCAGCTCTATAAAGGACTGTTTCATGTCCATCTTTGTGAGGAACCACGAATTTCTTCAAAGGCTCTACGAGCTGACATTCATATTCTTCTATAGGATGTATTAGTCCGACTGGTACCATGACTTCTATAGAGAGTACATCTTATTGTTTGGTTGTCTTTGCTAAAGGACTTTTCATAATTGTAGCTTCTTTGTCTTCAAGATTGAGAGAGCCGATATCTGGTGGAGGCGGAAACCATTCCTTACTTCGACTGGTATCAGGTTTTTCCATTTCTTTATCCTCTTTTTCCTCCAGGGGTGGAGGTATATAGAGGTTGGCATCCATCAGATGACATTCATGAACCTCTAAAGGCTCGAGATCAACGAAGACCCGCTGTATTTGTCCTTCTCAGGGAAATTTGATGCATTGATGCAATGAGGAGGGCACCACAAAATATTGATGTATCTATGGCTGCCCAAGCAAAGCTTTGTATGTGGTATCAGAATTTATGATATGGAAGAGGACTGTGAAGTGAAAGTCACCGACAAGCATTTCAAATTCCGCTGCCCCAATTGGTGTTTCTGACTTCTGGTTGAATCCAGCTATTTTAAAATCTTGCACTCTTCTTAGGTGTATATGAAAATGAAATTTCTGGAAAGTTCTGAGAGGCATGATGCTGACAGTAGAGCCTTGATCAACCCGGATTCTATTGACAGATTGTCCATTTATCTTTCCTCTCATGTAGAGTGGCTTGTTGTGGTCATTTGTAGGCAGCAACATATCATCTTCAGTAAAGGTGATGGAAGCCATGAATGACTCATAGGGTATTTCTTGAATTTCTGCCGCATGAGCTTCATAAATTTGAGTTTTTAAAGCTGCAATGAGAGCCTTTCGCAATTCCTCACTGAGTGACAAAACTTCCCACACAGTAAATTTATATGGCAACCTTTTTAGTAAGCCGATGACTTTCTTTTCTGCTTTTTCATTATCCTGCACTTCTAGAGAGGCAACCTGAGGGTCTTGTTCTTCAGACGGCTGCTACTGGACTTGTTTACTTTTCTTTGCAGACTTTTGAACTGCTATGAATTCATATAAAGAGGGTAACACCGCATTTTCTTGATCAGAATTTTCTGGACCGAGCGGAGGCAGGATTTGAACATTTCTTTTTGACAAAGGCATGGATTCCATTCCTCTAAATTCTGGTTCTGGGACGATATATGGTATTTCCCCCTGCAGCTGGATAATTTTTTGAGTGGTAGCCAATGGAGGCTTCCATCCCCACTTTTTGCCAGAGCGGGTGACATGTTGCTCATTTGGAGTTGATGTAGAGCTTTCCATCACTTCCATTTTGGGAGCAAAGAAGATTTCTTCCTCCTCATCATCTTCACTTTCATTTATTGTTGATATTGTGTTGCAAGACATGACAGTGCAAGTGCCTTCCTGCTCTTCTTTTTTGTTTTCTTGACTATCATCATTCTTCGGCTTTTTGACTTCATGTTCCCAGAATAGAACTTCATGTATTTGCTTTATTGTCATATTTTGGAGTTTCTCCCATGAGATATAATGCTTCAGCTTGATTTCCTTTCTTTGAGGTTGTTCATATTCATCCAAGTTGTCGATTAGCTGTTGCAACTTTGACAGCGGATCTTTACCCTTAGGTAGAATTGGTATTGGTGTTTCTTTTTTTCTTCTTCTATTGGTATCCCTCCTTACAGTACGAGGATCCATAAACTGCTTGCTATAGCAGGGTAACTTGAACTTGATTGGGATGTCTCTTGCTGAGGGGAGGACACACATTGTTCTTTGCCTGAAGCTGTAGCTTTGACTGGCGTAGATAAAGCCATTTTGGACATATCGGATATCATATTATCCAAATTTGGTAGAGGGACGGGTTGAACATATGCCGGCCGTCGTAGAATACCCCCATGAATATGTACTTCTGATGATTTTTGCTTGATATGAGATCTTGGCTTCTTTTTGACTATTTGCCACTGAGATGCTTGGAGTGGTTGAAGTACCAATTCCTCATAGGTGGCTTGTGTGCTTCTTTTTGCAGTTTCTGAACTTAATGACTGGTAAATAGGAACCATATGATGCACATTTACAGATGCCACATGTGCTTTTGTCCAGGCATGAGGCTGCGGAAGATCGACAAGATGATCTCCAATCTTCAGGACACCTTTCTAAGCTTAATGACTGGTAAATAGGAACCATATGATGTACATTTACAGATGCCACATTTGCTTTTGTCCAGGCATGAGGCTGCGGAGGATCAACAAGATGATCTCCAATCTTCAAGACACCTTTCTAAATTAATTTTTCAATTGCATCTTTGAACACATATCATTCTTCAATAGGATGTCCCATAATTTGGTGATATGGACAATAATTTGGATCATTAGATCTTTTGGCATCTTCTGGCCTTTTCGACTGTGGTAACACAGTCTGATTGTATTTTCGTGCCCATTCAAAGAGAACACGAGTTTTGTCTTTTGGGAAGCTGTATGGCCTGTTCGTTCTGTCTCTTAGAGAATATAAGGCTCGAACTTCTTTCTCCCTATTGTTGTTGGTTTTGGTCTAGATGACTAGACCTTTCTTTTGTTGCTCCGTGATAAATGTAGATAAATCTACTGTATTTGACTCACGTGGAGCATTTCTTCTATCAAATTTTCCTTTGTTGTTGCTTGGTTCACTTCTGGATCGGCTCAGAAAATTCTCAACTTCTGATACCACAGTATTCAATTTGTCAAAAGACTTGATTTCAATGGCTACCAGCCTTTCAAGGACTTCATTTTTCAGATTACTTTTGCATATTACTACTGCATCTTCTTGACATGGTGGTCTTTTGCACTTCATGCTAAGATTCCTCCACCAAGCAATTGTTTCACAGTATATAGCTCTGCCAGAGTGATTTCTCTCTCTACCAGATAAAATCTGTCTTGAAATTGCTTCTGAAGGTCGGCCCACCCTGTAACAGAACTAGGCCGTAGAGAAGAATACCATTCAAATGCGAGTCCGGTTAATGAAGACCCGAAGAATGTCAGCATATAAGATTCATCAGTGGCTAGGTCTCCCATTGCCCCATTATAATATGCCAAGTGTTCATTTGGATTTCCTTGGCCATTGAATTTTTCAAACTTGGGCACTTTAGTCATTCCCAGCGGAAGCCTCTTCATAGCATGATGCACTGGATATGGTACTTTATACACATCATATACCGTAGAGGTCCCTTCCACTCTTTCTGCCAGCTTCATATCAATGAGTTGTTCTAAATGCCTTTGAGCTACAGCAGGATCTGCTGGATTTGGGAAGAAATTAACTCCTGTTTTCACGAACAGTAACCAAATATGCATGTATGATGTCCTGGTGCTAATGGTGCTTGAGCGCTAAGCTAAGTGAACCCAAAAGAAAGGACTAAGCTTAAAGAGGACCATAGACCGAAGAAAAGATATATACGCCACATATAGGTAGTCCCAGCACAGGAGTCGTTGATGGGAATAGGGCTGCACCAGTACTCCATGAATTTGACGAGAGGAAGGAATTCGCTTCAGAAAGAAGAGGCCCGTCTGGCTGATTCAGAAAGACTGATCATTGCCTAATGGAATCTGCAGAAGAGAGAAGAGCCAACAGTGGAGGTATTCCCGGAAGCAGTATTACGTACCTCTAGTTGCATTCCTGAGGATTTCATTCCCTTGTGCCTTTCCTGGGGTAGGAGTTCTATCCCCTCCAGTTGCGGAGAAAACAGAGTGGTTTCTTGAGCTCCTGGGCAAAGGTTGAACAAGAGGCGAGTGGGTGAGCTTGAAAATCTAGCTAGTTCTATTTTCACTAATCCGAATCTGAGGAGGAGGGAACTAGGAGACCCATTTGGCGCTAGGGTTGGGAGGCTTGAAATGGCAAATTTGAGATCAAATTGTCTTGCAATACTGTTGTAGGAGCAGCTTGACTATTGGATACTTGAATATATGCAGGTGTTTCATTCATAGACATAGGCATAGACGACTGCATGGATATATTTAAATGATTTTGAGACGGAGGAGGTGGAACTGGAGGGTTAGCCACCCGAGGATAAGAGGAAGTTGAGGCACCTCCTTCTTTACAAGCCCATCCTGCCCCTTGTGTAAGGACTGAGGTTTCGGGTTCAGTATTTAGGTCAGGTTCGGGCCGGATCCCCTGGTTTCGACCATGAGGGGTCTTGAGAGTTTTGACTAAATGACGTATGCACTGCTCGACGCCTTTCAAACGGCGTTTGGCTGGGTGGACGCCATTTAAGTATGTTGCTGTTGTGCCACGTGGGCGCCACGTGGGCGGGTTTTGGGCCGCGAGAGTACGGCCCCTGTCCTGTCATCTGAACGGCGTCCGTGATGCACGACGCGATTCAGACTGCGACTCTGCGGTGTCAATGTACGGCGCCTGACTTGTCAGCTGAACGGCGTCCGTGGTGGTCAACGTGTTTCAGAGCGCTGTCAGTACGGCCCGTCCTGTCATCTAATAGGCGTCCTTCTCGGTCAACGCGTTTTAACCAGTTTCTGATTGACCCCGCGAGCCTCCCCTTCTTTCTCTCATTTTCGCCTCCACTCTCTCTCTCATCGCCCTCTCCGCCCTCTCCGACCCTTTTTTCCCCTTTCCCTTCCTCTTCTTCCTCTTCCATCACTCCAACACCTCCCTACCTCTCACCTCTACCACCACCACTTCCTTCGCGGCGTTCCATTCTCTGGACGGCGACCGACGTCCCGGCGGAGTGGCGACGTCCTCGGGGGTACCGGCGGCGGTCTACGGTGCGGCGGGTCGGTGGCACGGAGCTTGGAGGAGTTCAAGAACCGGTAGGGGGACGAACCTTGCATGGATTGTGATTAACTCGCTTATGGTTTCCATGGCATGGCATGATGTGTTTTGGGTAGAATGAGCATGTTTAAGAGGGGTTTTCTTGTGGGAATGGCCGTGGTTATGAACGTGGATTTGTGGGATGTTCGTGGTAGTTCGGTTTTCCCCTTGTTCCTCTTCTGTTTTGGACGTTTCGGGGTGTTTGGGGTGGAAGGGGGAAACCCTCGGGTTGAACCATGGAACCAGGTTTCTGGCGCTAAACGGCGTCGTGCCTAGTCAACGCCTTTTCGAAGGACGTTGGGCCAGTATGACGCCATTTAGGCGGAAACCTCCCTGTTCGAGGTTCCATGAGTATGGGGATCTGGGCTAAAAGACGTCATGTATGGACGACGCCTTATAGAAGGACGTCGGGCCATCATGACGCCTTTTAGGCAGGAAATCATCTCGACTGTGGTAACCGTAAACCTTGGAATTTGGTGTGAATGGCGTCTGAAGATGCTGACGCCTTTTATAGGGCGGCTTCCTAGGATGACGCGTTTTAAGGCAGAATCTGAGGTTGGGATTTAAATGAACCTGTTGGTGGGACTTGAATGGCGTCGACCTCGGTCGATGCGATTCAAGACAGAACTGCATTAACTCTGGTTAATAACACATGTTTCACGGTCGGATGGTTCAAATGCATGCTTTAAGTTGTACACTGAGACTGAGGACTTTTGCGTGAATGAAATCATGTTATGTGTGTGTGTGTGCTTATGCGGATATGGGATTGGAACAACTGTGGTTTACGTTTGTCACCTTAGGCCGATGGGGAATGGCCTTGGTGTCTGTGAGGCATTGTTGCCATACCGGTGGGAGAAGTGGTACATGTTGTGTTTTTACCTTAGGCTGAGGGAAGCAAAACCACCTTGAGCCGTCGGGCCGGAGTAGTCGGTGCGCTATCCGAGGGGTTGCTGTTTGGTCTCAGCGGGTCGGGGTTTCCCTGTTTGTCGTGGCAGCTTCCGGCGCGTTTCTTGCTGTAGAGCTGGTTGTAGTACTGTTGGAGTTGTTTTATCCCTTTAGCCACGGGCCTGATGTGACCTGTGATCAAGGTTACGAGTGGTACCCTTCGCCCTTTGGCCTGACGCAGCCCGGGAGGTTAGGGTTGTGGGTAGTTCCTGTAGCTTCGGCTTGACGGGGGTTTCGCCGGTCCCCAGAGCCCTCCTGAAGCGCCGAGGCCTGGCGTGGAGGAAATCCTGTCGGTAGGACAGTAGTCTAGACTGCTTGTATGCACACGTAACTAGGCAGTGGTGGTTCACTGGTCCCAGTTAGTCCTAGTTTGACTCACTGCCTCACCCTACGGTGCCCCGGAACACTGTAGGGGTGGACAGGCGTAAGTAGTGGTGGTGTTGTGAGGCGGCGTTCGTTGACAGTCGACAGTGTGGTTTGGTCGCTTTGTGGACCTTGGTTGTGAGTAGTGACTTTGTGTTGGGTTCTTCGGATTACTTAGAATTGTTCCTGCTACACTGCTTATGCGTACATTTCATATCAGGTTTGGGAGCTTTGTTTACTGTTTTATTTAATTGCCATATATCTGTAGTATTGCACTTATGGGTGTGTGAGTGGGAGGCAGGGGATCGGATGATCCCTACTGAGCCCAATTTTGGTGTGGCTCACTCCCTGCGGTTTTCAGGTGTGGACCTCGTAGCGTGTGGTGGCGTGTGGCATCTCCTTGGTGTGCGGACCAGCAGCTATCTTAGTTCCGGGGTATGCCCCGATGTTGTTGTACTTTGCTTCTGCCTGTACTTATTTAATTTGTTGGACCATGTAATTATTGTTGGACTGTATACGGACATTGTTATCTTCCTTCCTGCGCACTTGTATTATTTTTGTAGTCCGTGCGATTGTTATATTTAGCCTTGTTTAACGCTTACTCCTCCAGATGTGTTGTGTGAGATCCGGGTGTGAACCCGTAGTTAATGGGCCGACATCCATTTAGTGATCGGGTCTCCGGTTATAGGATGGCGGGTCGTTACACCTTGCATTTGGGCATCTTTTTCTTTCAATTGCTTTTTCAACAACTCAATTTCTTGCAATAACAACTGAGTTATGCTTGGTTCTGCTTCTTTTTACTGATTGATTTGCTATGGAAGTTGCTGCTCTGCTGGTGCAGAAAGAGCTTCTCCTGATGATTCACTGACATTTGCACATAGCTCTGCTTCCTCATCAATGTTTTCTAAAAGGGTAGGAAAATTTTGGGCAACTATGGCTGCCGCTTGCATTCTTCGGGTAACTAGACCCGGCCTTGAGGCTAAATCTCTGATTTCTTTTGGATTTTCAGGGAGTACCCCATACTTGTTGATAGTATGACATGAATAAATTATCAGGTTTCCTTAGGTGAATTTTGCTGATCTCTTTGTGGAAGGAGGTTTCGGCTGCAGCCTTTGGAATGCAGATGTTTTTGAAGGCTTTTTTGACTTTTCATTTTCATATCTTTCTTTTGACTTCTTTCTTTTTGGCAACTCAGCATGAGGCAGCCGCCTTTGAATTGGTTTCCATATTTGCCGCCTTTGTGACTGAAAGATTGGCTTCGATTTCTCTTGTGCATATTGATCTTCTTGATGTTTGGGCACCTAGATTTGTTTTGTTGGTGGCTCTTGACAATATTTCGTCCCATGCCAATAAGCTGGTTTGGGGTTTCTTTCTTGCTTTTCAGACATCTTAGCTTTTCCTTTTTCTTTTCTTTCATTTTTCATTCTTTCTCTGTCCATGTCTTCAAAGACCTGGAATGAGTTTTGAATTGGAATATTTGGAACCAGTCAGTCTTTGGAAGTATCAACTTTGCTGCCATCTAGGAAGATCTACAGGCTCCCAACAAGAACTGATTTATTGGTCCTAGACCATTGTGCAGAGACTGCCTTTGAATTGAATTGGGGATTTTGATCCTTTTAGATATTTCCCTGATATTGTCTTGAAGATGATGCAACATAACTGTGAACAGTGCAGCAGTTGACTATTTTCGCTTAAGGTATATCAAATATAATCTCAGGTTTCATGAAGACCACCCCGAGAAAATTCGGAAAACCAATAACGGGAGGGAAGCTCCCGAATGCCATAGGTACCGCCAGGTAACCGTAGCGAGTATGTTTCTCGACCACTAGAGGGCCGAAGAAAACTTTTGATTCCATTGAGTCTCCTGTAATACAACAAAGAGATAATCAACAACTTCAAAGAATGGGTGTTATCCTTGTTCCTCCGATGAGAAGATGAAGGGAGAACAGGTCCCACCGGGCGTGCCAAAAGAGATTGTCGTACATTTTTTAGGAAAAAAATGTACTTGATCTTGATTTTTTTATTTTGATTTTAGATTTGTTATTTGTGCGCTTTACCTGACCCAATCAGATGATTGCGTAGTTCTTCGACCCGATCCTACTACCCATAAATAGAATAGTGTTAATTACATCCTCCTAAGAAGAAAACCCTTAATTAATCGTCGGAAGAATAGAATAACACCCTTTGAAATGATATAAGTAAGATATACAAGATTGCATTTAAAAAATAAATGAATTTCCATTTTTTATTTGAGAAGAAAAACTCATTTTTAGTTTTTGAGTTGAGTCTGCATAAGACTTGATTTATTGATTTTTACGTATGGATAATGATGAGAGACATTTTTTAGTATTTTGGATTGATTTATATGAATGCATTGAAGATTTGTTGAATTTTTTATGTTTGTGAGTGAACATGAAGTTGAGTCTGTGCAAGGATGCGCAGACTCATTTGTTACCAATGAGAATGCTTGTATTTATTTTGATTTTTTGATTTGTGAAAGAAGTGAAAATCTTTTTTATGGTGTTTTGATTGAAGTAGATGACATTTTTAACAAACATTTCTTCGAGCGAAGAGATTTTAGATTTGATTTGTAAAGTGTTTTTTATGTTTTCTTATTTGATTTGAGTAAAAAATACTTCAAGGATTTATGTTTTTTATGTTTTGAATTTGTAGGTTTTTAGAGAGTGAGCGAGGTTATGAAGTTAATTGAAGTGAGGCTTCTTTTAGGTATTTTTTATATTTTGCAAGAGGGCAAAAAGGAGTTTTATTTGATTTTTTTATTTATAGAAAGTATTTTATTTTTATCTTGGGGTTTTCTATTCAATTTTAAAGGAATTAGAGTTGAAAATATTAGATTTTACCAATTAGGGGTTGAGTCTGCACAGTGTAGCGCAGACTCATCTGTCACAAGTCTATTTTTTAGTTTTTTAGGTAATTTCAAGGAGAAAAGTTTTCATTTTTGTTTGGGTTTTGATTTGTGGAAAATATAGTGTTTATTCTTAAGATTTTGATTTGATTTGATGGAATTTAATGGCTAGAAAATCAGATTTTAAGAATTTAAGGTTGAGTCTGCGCTATAGAGCGCATACTCATTTTTTATCAAAGTGTTTAGCATTTTTTATATTTTTTGTGAAAGGAGTTTTAAGCTTTTCTTTAGGCTTTTGACTTATATAAAGTATAAAGTTTTTATATAAAGTTTTGGATTTAATTTGGAGGGAAATTAAGGTCAAAAAGACCAAATTTGGGATTTCAGGGTTGAGTCTGCACTAGGTAGTGCAGACTTATTTGTCACCGATGTGTTTTTAGTTGTTTTTTGCATTTTTTCCAGAATAACTTGGTGTTTTTGTTTGATATTCTGATAGATAAGAATAAACTCTTTTTAGAGGGTTTTATATCATCTTTTTATTTTATTGGATTTTTTGTGGGATAACTTGATTTTATGTTTTGTTTGATGATTATTTACAGATTTGGAGCTGCGGGCATGATTTGGGAGCCAAGAGATGAGGTTTTGGCCTTGAGATTGATGCGCAGACTCAAGTTTAAAGAGGATTTGAGCAAGATTCTTGAAAAGATGGAACCTCCTAAGGTTGAGGGGAATTCCAAGAGTTTCAAAGAGCTAGGGAGCTTCAATGATCGAGGAGACAAGAAAAAATGTGTTCGAGTCTACGCAAGGGGTGCGCAGACTCAGCTGAACTTGTGATTTTTGTTTATTTTGAAGGGATTTGGATCCTTTTTTTTAAATGGATGTTTATATTAATGACATGGAGTGTTTGATATATGATTATGATTGATTTGAGCAATTTGATTTATTGTTTAGTTGATTTTTTCATTTGAAATGAGCTTATGAAAGGTGTGCAGACTCAACTTGAGTTTGGAATTTTCTGTTTATTTAAAATAAAGATTAACTTTAATTATTTGAACCATAAATGAGGATATCAATCCATGCAAGGCCTCTTTGACAATTTTGAGTTGAGTCTGCGCAGACTCAGAACAGTGGCGCAAACGCAAGTCTGAAATATGATTTTTGAACTTCTTGCACAGTTCAAGCTGCAATTAAATCATTAAGGGGTTAGTTTCAACCATTAAAGTTAAAATATGAAATCCGTAGTGGAGAAAAACAGATTGTACCCCGTTCCCAATTGAATTTCCATGGTTATAGGTGCGCAGACTTAAAATATGAGCATAATTTCAGGTTTATGTATCTTTCAACTTGAAGTGATCCAAGAATCACCACAAATTTGGGGAGGATAACACTAAGAAATCTCAGAAGTTGAGTATGGCTACATGAGGCCCTTTTAAAGAGTGGTTCTTGTGTGAATTTCTTCAAATGACATAATTTCTTAATGTTTATCTCATTCTCCTTTGATCACTTTATAAAGCATTGAAAATGCTTAATATAATGATTCCAAATTGAATTTCAACCTTCTATTCGGAGAACTAAATAAAAAGGTTTAAGATCTTCATGAAGGGTCATGGCATGAAGGGATCCAAAGGACCAACTCCCTTAAAGGTATATGTAATGGCTAATGGACCATAGGGATGGCTATAAAGGAGGGCATGCCGAGCATCCAACCACTCACCCAAAGGGTGCCCTTAATGCCTTCAAGATGTAAGAAAAACCCATAAGGGGTAATCCAAAGCATCTCTACATTTGGGGAGCAAGGAACTCCACCAATTTCCCTAGAGGATCATATGTAGCCATGAACTATGGAGGTGGCTATAAAGGGGGGCGTGCCGAGCATCCAACCACTCACCCAAAGGGTGCCCTTAATGCCTTCAAAATGAAAGAATTATCCACAGGGAATCACCCATTCCATTTCTACATTTGGGGAGCAAGGAACTCCACCAACCCATTGGGACTTCGGGGCATATCATCTAAATGAACCTATAGAAATGGGAACACAAGAATGATGTTTTTTGTGTGAGAGCCCTTGATGGGTTATCCAACATGAGATTGCTAGCACCCTTGGATCGGGACATCCCAAAGTCCAAGCAATTTAGGACCTTCATTGGGCCTCAAAGGGACAACCCTAGATTCAAGGAACATTTGGACAGTTTGGGAGAGGATCAAAGAATCACCTCAAACCCAAAAACCCACTTGAAAGAGGCGCAGACTCAAAACCTGCAACTGGCGCTGAGTCTGCGCAGGGAGGCGCAGACTCAACACTGTAGCACCTGCAAACGCAGAATCAGGCTGAAACCTAGATTTTCAGTGAAAAATGGGTTTAAATCTAACCCAAATGATAGAAAATAAAGTATAAAAAGTATAAAGCCCAAAATATTTATTTAAAATATATTTTAGATGCATATCTTTAGGAAAATATCATGAAAACTTGAATATGAACATATGAGAAACTTAAGTATACTTTTATTTTTTCCATGGATCTCTCCTTATTGGCTCCATGTTAGAGGGTTTATACCCAAAGAAACTCATCCTCAAATAGTGAGGGAACCTCCTTTAGAACCTCTAGGGCCAAAATCCTTAGCCATTAAAGGAAAAAAATCCAAACAAAACTCAATCGGTTCCAACATGAAAGCAGAAACTTAGATCTTAATATATATGAAACTTAGGGGATTTATTTTGATGTTTAGTCTTGGGGGAACATCATCCATGGAGGGGATGTGCTCCTAAGGGTCATGGAAGGCCAAGCCACCTTGAGAAACCCCAAAACCAAAGACAAATAAATGGAAAGTTAGTTTTCAGAAAATCTGGACAACAAAGCACATCTTGAGTCACATCTCCATATTTAGGGGGTTTCAAGGCTTGAGGAGACCATTTCTATAAACTATAAAGGCACCTCTACCATCCCCATATGAAAAACATATGCCTTATGAAGGAAAAAATACCATAAAAGCAAGATATCCAGCAGATTCACAAAACAGACTCAAAAAGTCTGAACATTGCATTTCATTACTTTCAATCACTATGGATGAACATCAAGGGGGAGATAGAAGTTTCTATGCACATCAAAATGATAGAAAACATCATAGGAAATAAAGGAGACATAAATAATCCCCTTCTTCACCCCCACTCTACCTTGGAGAGGGGATGAGAAGGGAGAATGGCTCTTGAAGCCTACAATCTTACTCTCTTCTTTTCTAGCACTCTTCCTTTCTTTGTCTCTTCTTCTCTAACTCTCTTTTCTCTCTTGAGATGTAGGAAATGGAGGGGAAGGAGGAGGGAGACGTGCTCCTCCAAGCTCTCTCACTTTTCTTCTTCTCTTTTCTATTTTTTGGGATTTTTGTCTCCAACTTTTTCTTGTAGAAGATGGGGGTTCTTTTACAGATAAAGTTGGGTTAGTTTTTGGGGGTAGATTAGGCATCAATTAGTCTTGGATTAGGGATAAGAAATCCCTCTTAAGAGCCCTCCAATGAGGACACAACACTTGGAGAATCATGATTGGTTTCTCCTTTTGCTTTTTACCTACCCTCTTCTAGACGAATCTTGAGGGGGGGACCACTTGCTTTTCTTCTTATCCTCCTTTGGACAGATTTGACCATGGGCCAAAGAGGTAAGAATAGGCCATGGGGAGAACTATTTGGGCCCTTTTAAAGGCTACCACGAAATTGGGCTTTGGCCTTCACTTTTTGGGCCCAAATTGGCCCTATTGGGCTTCTTTTGCTTGAGATAATGGGGCCGAGCCTGCCTCCTTGGATTTCTTCATCATTTGGACTGAAAGTAACCACTTTTTGACTTCTTTGGTCTTGTAAGAATGGGCATGACAGCTGTCCATTAACTTTTCTTCACTTGGGCCTTCTTTGAAAAATTGTTTGGATCTCCTTTACTTGAGATAATGAGCCCGGCTGTACCATTGGATTTCTTCACCATTTGGGCCCTAGAGTGGCCCCTTTTGTGATTCATTTGGCTTGCAAAATAGGCATGATTGATGTCCATTAATTCTTCTTCACTTGGGCTTTTTTTGAAAAATTGCTTGGACCTTTCTTGCTTGAATTAATAGGCTCGGTTCTTCCTTTCAATTCTCTTTGATTTGGGCTTTCTTTGTTGATCTTTAGGCTCTTCTCTTTGTTCAATTTTTTGGTGACAACACATTTTCAATGAACAAGTGATTGAGGTATTCATTGCCCCTTTCACTCTGTCCTTCCTTTTTAAGCTTCAATAATCCCCATAACATTGTTAATTATGGAAGCCAATAAACATTGCTAAGTAATCTTCATTTGAAATCTTTTCCTTTCAGCTTTACAGTTACCATGGATGCATACTTCACTCTACTTCATTTACAACAAGGGGAGAGGGAGGGATTAAAAAAAAAAGAGAGAAAAATCAAAAGGTGCTTCAAAAATGTAGATGCCTCGTCGGACTTGATCGTACCTTTTGCGGTCAAGGGAAACAAGGGCTATGTACTCGGCTGTAGTGAAAACCCGAAAGGGCGCTATATGCAAAATCGGGAATCCCGCCGTGTGAAAACCTGAAAGGGCATACGGGCAAAAGCAAGAGGGGGCTGACTCCGGTGAAAACCTGGAAGGGCACTTGGGTCGATAAAGTGAATAAAAACAAAAAGGAAATTCAAGCATGGCATTCATTGAAAGGGGGATATGATACAAAATTCTCTTTATAATGTGTCGAAAGTTTACAAGGAATGATTCCCATTCCAGTTTACATGGAAAAGCAAAAAGAAAATATCCTTCCCAAGTACAAAGTTCAGTTATAAACAACATCATGGATCCTCGAGTAGCATGGACAGCAGAGGAAGTCCTTCTCAAACTTGAGTATACAATTCAGAAAGAGCTTCTTCTTCAGTCTGCAGCTTGAAAACTTCACTAGATAATGATTCAAGAAGGCCTTGGGAAACCAGAAGATCATCTTGACGTCTGTGTAAACTGTTCCTTAAAGTTTCCAGTTCGACTTTCGTAGCAGCAAGTTCATTCTCTAAGCGCTGAATGTTTTCCACCAACAAGCCTTCTTTTTGTTCAAAGCCAGCTATTTCTGCTTATTGTTGTGAAATCTGAAGAAAGACAGGCTGCATCTGCAAGGTATATTCATGCCGCTGAAGAGACAAGGCTTGGCAGCGATCTTGTATAACTGAATGAATATATTCTTGACGCTTAAAAAATTTCAAAGCAATGGAAGCAATAGGAAGCCACTCATCCAAAGAAGCCCCTGCTAGAAAAATCCATGTAGTCATGCTCTCAATTTGCTGGTGAAGAAGATCATATGATGAACTAGGCTGCCGGCGTATAATTTGTCGTAAAAGCTTGATATTGGCGCCAAGGACATCAACACACTATATGCCTGAACCAGCAGGAATAGAACGGATAGCAATATGCACAGACACATCCACTGTAGTCCAGTCCATGACCGTTTGACGAGAAGAAGAAGACACTGAACTGATGAAGGTTCGATAATAGAAGGGGTAGATGTGACAGCTACAATGCTTGATGTGGCTGGGGGCAGGTCACTTTCTATAAATTTAGCCGCAGGCAGAGCAACTATAAAGGTGGAGGGTCCGGCTAAAGTAATTGGCTCAGAAGAAATCTGTACAAGTGATGAGGTGCATATATGAGTCACAATATCAATAAGCTGAAGAATATGTTCAGAAGAGTTTAATCTACAGGGGACAGGACGGGATACTATCACCTGTTGACTCGGTGAACTTGTTCCCGAGTCAACCCCGCCATGCTCTGAAGTAGCCACAATATCTGCAAGATCTGGAGCTAAAAGTTCCACGGTTTTGATAGCCGAGAAGGTAATGACTTCTGTCGAGGTTATGACAGTTGGAACCATTGAAGTTTCTTCTGTTTCCGCATCTTCAGCAAAAACAACTTCTGCCTCTTCAGAAGAAGAAACTGGCATGGAGGCCGATATTTCAAAATCCATGTCCCTTTCAGTCGGGACATGAGGAATTTCCTTCCTTTCCGCATGGGCCAGGGATGCCTGATATTCAAATATATACAAGTCAAGCTTAAATGATGGAAAAAGCAGAAAAGATGTGGTAAAGAGAAATTACCATAGCAGACTGCACTGTTTCAACTTGATAAGTCTTTGATATCAAGCTCTCAGTTGCTTCAAAACCTATATAGTCAAAGTCAGAAATTCAGTAGTGAAATGAAATCGCTATTGCTATAAGTCTCAGAAGGGTTACCTTGATCCTTTGGGGGCGGCCAGATAGTTGTCTCTGGCAAAGCTTCACTATTAATGTGTTCAGCAGTATGGGAAGAAATAGAAGGTGAAGGAGGAATGCCGCTTATTTTTCCACACTGGAAGAAGTGTCATCAGTTTCTTCTATCCTTGTCTGAGCCAATAATCTCTAGGATTGGCGCTTGGGCAAGACAATCTTCTCAAAGGGGACAGACTCTTTAGACCCTTTGCGAAATCTTTTTGCAACTTGCTTAACCTTCCCTGTAATGGAAACCAAAGGAAGTTGTTCATCATCGTTGGCAAAATTCTGAAAGGCATAAATCAAAATCATAGTGCATACCACCCTTGGCTGGGGATGGAGGAACTAGGGCACTCTCCTGCTTGGCAGTTTTTGCTATAAAAGCTTTGAATTCAGCAAGCACTTGTAGACACGCTAATTTTGACGTCATTTTGAGTAAATTTCATATCATATAATAATGCCTCATAATGGTCTGATATTTAACCATTGATTAATTTTTATTGATCTTTTTAAGTGTCGGGTTTAACAGACATGTTTTAAGTTAATCAATTGAATTGATTTTAGTTCAAATTTCAGTTAAAATATGCATAATTCTAAAAGGCGTCGACTCATGTGGACGCCATTTAGAGTTTATTCCTATTTTAATGTTTAAATTTGAATTTTAATTAATTGATTTATTAGCTAAAAGGCGTCTGATAAAGTTGACGCGGTTTAGGTTTCCTAAGCTATTTTAACTTCTCTTCCGGATGTTTATCCTTATCTTAATTAGGATAAAAGACGTCTACCAAGGTGGACGCGTTTTATCTAATAAAGATAAAGATAAGTTTTCCCGGATATTTATCCTTATCTTAATTTAATCTGAAAGGCGTCAGCCAAGGTGGACGCGTTTTAGATAATTACAGATAAAGATGAATTAATCAGTAATTATCTGTCGATTAAGATGGATAAATCCTAGATTTTTCTATGATAATCGCGAACGCAGAAAATGCCTATAAATACCTTGCATCTCAAGGAGTTAAAAAAAAAAGAGAGAGAGAACTATTGAGCCACAGCGATTTGGAGATCGAAGCAATCACGTCGGAACGCCGGAGCGCTGCCATTTCCAGAAGTCGGCATCCTTCTTCAAGATCTTCATCCGTTCAAAGCTTCAACCAACTGGACTGGGCATAAGTTTTTCATATCTGAATTTCATCTTCATTCATTAGTTTCATTCTCTCATATTCACTTCATGCAACACACACCACATCATTAATTTTCCAAAACCCGTTTGTTCTAAAGGGGTTTCAAATCCATTTAAACAAGTGAGTTGCTGTTTAAACATGTTTATAATCATGGTTAGCTTTGATATTATTTCCATTTAAATTCTCATCAGTATTTCTCCTTTATTTTTCTGTTTCTCTGTCTCTGCTGCATTCAACAACAACAACAAGAAATCAAAAAGAGGGAAGTCAAGCACAAGCCAGGAGAACTTCTGGACGATCCTCAACATTCAACAGCAAGAACAAAAGAATAAAGAGGCTCTCTTTCTTCAGCCGGCTGAAGGAGGGGAACCAAGGACTCAATCTTCCGCATTCAAACAGGTAGGCGATCAAACTTCTTTTGAAGCTTTTTAGTTAAAAGTTTCTGGCGATCACTGCACCTTAGTTGCATTTTTTTTAATAGGTTAATTTACCCTAAACAACATAGTTTTTCACATAAATCACACGAGCATTTTCAGCACTTACAGCTCTTTTGGCGATCACGGTGGGACTTGGTCTCGCCGTCTTTTAATTTCTTTTGTTCTTGCTATTATCATACCGAGCACCCACGGTACACCATTTGTGTCTTTCGACACGTCCTCACCAATTGGTGAGTATTTAGTTTAATTAGTTTCCCTCGTGCACCACGTGCACACCCCAGTGGCAAGATCTTGCCTCCCCTTGATTAGTTCAAAAGCTGTTTTTTGTGATAAAATGCTGTGTGGTTGCGTGATTTCTTAGTTGTTTAGATAGTAAATCATCCTATTTAAAATCTGAAACTAAAAATCTTTGCATGAGTCGATTGTTTACTGCATTTTACCCTGTTTAAGAAGGATTTGACCCAGAAAATCCTTCTGAAAATCTGTTTCTGCGAACTAAAAAGCGTCCAGGAACAGCGACGCGTTTCAAAACCGCGTCATCATTCATAGACGCCTTTTAGCCTCCAGACTTTCTCTGCTGTTTGCATCTGTTTCTGCGAAATAATTAAGTTCTGTGTTGAATAGCGTCGACCATAATCGACGCTATTCAGACAGTTTCTAGTTATTTTCCAGGCTTTCTCTGCTGTTTGCATCTGTTCTCTGCGAAAGAATTAAGTTCTGTTTTGAATAGCGTCGACTATCATCGACGCGATTCAGACAGTTTCTTAATTATTTTTCAGTTTCCAGATTTCTGTGTTGAGTGCTAGCTACCCATTACTCTATTAAGCATTAGAGGCCATCCAGGTCGCAGGGCATACGCATTGAGGCTAAAACCCTCCTTTTCTTAGGAACACATTACTCAACGTTAGCAACTCTCTCTGATTGGGTTGGTCCCTTGATCAGACTAGAGAAGTTGACGTTGAGACCTCCATAAGTCCCCAAAATCAAGGTATTCCTCCTTGATCATCGGGCTGGTTGTACCAATTGAAGTCCCGGCTAGATTCCGAAAGCGTTGTGAGAGAAAATCTTAGAGAATAATGGTGGAAACTGAACTGAAACTAGGATCCTTCCCTGAGCGAAATTGTGGTTTAATCCAATTCAAATAATTCAACAAGGAATCCTAAAATCACGTTAAGCATCCACTTGTTTGATTAATCTCTGTACAACTTGTTTGATTAAATCTTTGAAAAGGGAATCTAATATCATGTTGCTGCGATCAGGCAGAGATTTGAGTATGGCCCAAGACGCCATTATCAACTACGAGGGAGATGCTAATGCCCCTCGCAATTCAGATTTCAACTACGAGAACGGGAGAGATGCTGATGCCTCTCGTAATTCTGTCCCCATTCCAGTTCGACATGACGGGAATGTCCGAACTCCTCTTTTTCACCCACACGATCAATATCATGATCTTCCTCCGCATGAATATGCGATTCCTAATCCTGACCTTGAGGGGGACATGAATCAGAATGATCCCTTACCCTCCGATCCTATGGATCTCGTCAATGCTCTGGGAGTTCTTGCCTCCCGACTGGACCCTCAGCAGTTCGAGGCGATCCAGTCTATCTTGAAGGGGAAGGCACCCATGCAGCCTGCTGAGCCGAACCCTATGGCTCCCCCTGTTGTTACTCAACAACTTCCTCCTCCTTATATCCATCAGGCCATGGAAGGCCTTCATCTTACTTCTCGGTCAACTGGGCCACAACTTTCGTCATCCAGGCAACCGGCTAGACCGCAGACGCCCATTTATCAAAATGCCCTCGGGCATGGCGGAAGCTCTGCCGGACCTCATCCTTATTATCCTCCTTGTCCAACCTACTCTAGGCAGCAGGCCTATCAAGTACTTCCACCTCCTCCTCCTCCCCAGGCAGATCTGACCACGCAAGCGTTGCTGGCCAAGATGGAGCGCATGGATGAACAGTTCAACAATCTCCAGAAGATGATGGGGGTTAAAGCTGTGCCAGAAATCAATTTACCGAGCCTGCCAGTGTTCCATCTGCCACCCTCTGAAATGCCAGTATATCGAAACTATAACGGTACTGGTAACCCCTTCACGCACCTGAAGGAGTTCATGTACGAATCCTCTTTCTGGCAGAACGACAAGAGGTCGTTAGCTTTCTTGTTCAGGAGATCCCTAGAGGGACCAGCCCTCGAGTGGTTCTTTTCTCTGGAACCCTCATAAGTAGTGGATTACGGTATCGTTTCACGCAAATTTATCCAACGATACCAGGACAGAGTTGCACCCTCCTTGTCTATCACGGATCTTATTGCAGAAAAGATGAAACCGGACGAGGAGTTTGTCAGTTTTGCTGACAGGTGGCGGGGCTTGGCTGAAAAAGTAAAAGATCACTTGTCTGAATCTGAACAAGTGAAGATGCTAATTTCTAACGCCACTCTCCAGTTCAAGCTAGTCCTCTCCTTGAACAATTTAACTAATATGGCAGAGCTCTATGAAAGAGCACGGTACTGCCAGAATGCTTTCAAGGACGCTACGTTCTCTAGCGTCTTTGATCCTCACAGACCTAACATGCCTCCACCTCGGAAGCCTGCAGTGCCAAATTCTCCTAGCTCAGGTCCAACTACTGAGGGCACGCTCTCTCACGAGCAGGTCAGTACCATGAACAATAACTCGCCCCAGTTTGTGAGGAATCAGCAGCAGTACCAGAGGCCACCACAGCCGAGTCAACAGGGGTACAGGCAGCAGCAGAACCCCCATTACCAACAACAGTACCAGCGGCCCCAGCAGCCGAATCAGAACCAGCAACAGCAACAGCCACAGTACCAGCCGCGCGCACCGCCGGCGTACCACAATGTCCCTCCTCCTGGTGACTACAACCAACAAAGGAGACCTCCAGGCCCGAAAAGGGCAGAGTACCCGGCCCTCCCAGAATCCTTGGCGGATATTTTCAGCGCTTTAATGGCAGCCAATGCCTTAGTTTTGCCAAGGGAGAAGGCCGTCTGGCCTCAAAATGCCGATACATCCAGGTATTGCTACTTTC
The DNA here is from genome assembly GCA_030544215.1 of Zantedeschia hybrid cultivar. Taxonomy (NCBI): domain Eukaryota; kingdom Viridiplantae; phylum Streptophyta; class Magnoliopsida; order Alismatales; family Araceae; genus Zantedeschia; species Zantedeschia hybrid cultivar. The sequence goes on from JARZZO010000014.1 coordinate 51,291,298, forward strand.
ACAGGCAACCTGGGCATACCATTGACACCTGCTTCCAATTCAGAGATTATATCCATGATCTCAACGAGCAGGGCGGCATAGACTGGGAGGAAATGAAGAAATACATAACAGCCCTGAAGGCGAGGAGACCGCAGCAGCAGCAGCAGCAAGCAAGACCACCGGCACAGGCAGTAGCACCACCCAACATGGGCATAGTGCAGAATCCACTCCCGGAGCATCAGAACCAAAACCAGGTTGCTCCCATCTTGACGAACAGCCAGTCTGAGGCTGGTCGTGGGCAGCAGTGGAGAGTAGAGGACTCTTCCTCTCTTTGTTCAACAGGTCACGTTCAAAGTACCGCAGAGCGACCACCACGCCGCACCATCCACATACCAAGGCCACAACCCGTTACCATTACCCCCATACCCACACCTACATATCACTCGCCCACACCCAATAACCCATTACCACTACCCGCCTTCCTTAGACCCATTACACCCCGCACTCCTACGCCTCCATCATATAACCCCCCGCAAACCAATAACACACCTCTTCTACCATCTAGGCCATTATTACGCATACCATTTCCTACTTCACCCGCTACCACCACCGCTTACCCCGATATGCCTTTACCATCTAGACCGCTATTACGCGTACCATTCCCCACTTCACCAACCACTTACCCATCCACCATCCAACCCTCTAGGCCTTTAATCCGCACCGCGCCGTCACCACCTAGCCCTACGCCATCACCTACATACCAACCCTCTACGCCATCCGCACCATCCAACTCTGCGGTACTTAAGGTGTCACCCGGATCCTCCACGGTTGAGGAACATGCGCTCCGTAGTGGCAGGATTTTCAACAAGGTCTTCCCTCAGTCCACAGTCAGAGACGGTCCATCACAGCCGACTGAGGAAGCCCATAATGAAGAGAGTGCGCCAGGCACTCAATATGACTTGTTGAAACACCTGGATCGGACACCGGCACGGATCACTATACTTGAACTGATCAAAAGATCCAAGAGTCACCATGAAGCTTTAATGGAATATCTGCAGAAGGTGATGGTCAATGAAGACGTGCCGGTAGAGAAGATTGCAGCACTACTAGTTCCTCAGGGGGATCAGCCCTCCATAACATTTCATACATCGGAACTAGCACCGCCAGCAGCTAGAAGCATGGCCCTGAGTATCACGGTCAACATCTGTAAGAAGGCCGTGGATGCATGCCTGGTCGACACAGGAGCTTCGATCAATGTTTTACCTCCGAAGACCCTGGAGCTGTGCGGTGTGCCCAAAGAGAAATGGCTGCCCAGCCCCATCTCAGTAACAGCATATGATAATTCTACCCGTTCCCCTCTGGGAATGGTCTATTTAAAGGTGGAGCTGGGCCCCGTAAGTCACGCAGAGGTCGAATTTCACATCCTGGAAATCGACCCTTCCATAAATGCCATTTTAGGTCGTCTTTATATTAAAACTCTTGAGGCGATTCCCTCTACGAATCATCAATGCCTCAAACTCCCTTATAAAAGGACGAATTATTAAAGTGACGAGCATGCCGATCCTTGCTGCTGCTCATTCCTTGAACATTAAATCTGCTGTTCTACCTGGCCGACAACCTTTTCTGTCGGTATTACAGGTCTACCGTCCAGTGGCTGATCCTCTGAAAGCCGCCGCTATTTCTCCATATCTGTTAGATGCTATCAAAAGGGGGAAGTGCATGAGTACCCCGGGATGGAGGATTATGATGAAGAACGGCTACGAGCCTGGGAAAGGTCTGGGCACACAATTGCAAGGCAGGACCACTCCTGTCAGAAATCATCGAGCAGCACCTGGAAGTGGTCTGGGCTATAGGCCAATAAAACTGAAGCAAGATCCGGTTCAGAAAGCAGAGATCAAATAAGGTCCGAAAATCTGGGAGGCAATGTCCACACCACCCAAAGAAGGCCGAGATCCCCTAACATGGACCCTGTGTACGCACTTCGTGAAAGGGCCCATACTTAGCTATGACAATACGGTAGTCATTACTTCCTGTTTTGACTTCCATGATGTATATGGAAGGGATTTGGCCAGACATTGCTCTGAACTGCTTACGTACCAATCCTTGGAGGCTCTGCGGCCTATGAAAAGGAGGAAATTTCATGACCCTGAATGTGAATGGTACAGGTGGTTCGATCTGAGGGACCTGTATATTGCACTGAACAGACTATTCTTGGATCCTGCAGAACCTAAGTGGCCGCCGCAGATTGATGAACTGATTGAAAGCCCTGGTGCCATATTTGACAAGCGGATACTGCTGTCCGAAGAAACTGACGAAGGGGAGCCCGATGACCCATATCAAGCTGGTTACACTACAGATCTGCTATGGAGGGGGACATATCCTTCACATGTCTTCATGCTCCATACTCTTTTTCGCACACTGCTCTTGACCCCGACTTGGTCGCGGGTCATAATTGAAGATATTCCACGGGCTCCGCCCGTCATGATTACTCTGTCCCCTCGGGACATTATACCACAACCTCCTCTCGATCTAGAGAGGTTGTATGATCTAATCTGGGACATATTACTATATGATCCCCCCAATCCTCTGGCCTTGGTTCCACTTCCTCCGTCTGATTCTCCTCCCATTTTTATTCATTCTTACTTTATGTTTAATTCTTTCATTGTCCAAAAAAAAACGCCATTTTGGCAACAAATTCTTCCCAAATCCTCATCGAGGAAACATCTTACTTGTCCGATTGCACCCCGCCGCGCGGGTCCTTCGGTCAAGATTCTCTTCTAGATTTACTCTGTCCCTCCCCTCGGGAGGATTCTCTTGTATTTCCACTTGTATTCCAGGATTTTCATCCTGCTTCATCTTCGTTAGGTTATGATAGTGAGTTTAGTGAAGTTAAGCAGTCTAGTCAGGTTAGGAAGTCTAGGAAGCCTAAGGGTAGGCAAATTCCAGATAGATACCTCCAGGACTTAGCTGATAAGTGCTCTTCTTGCTCTTTGATCCCTCAGTTTCTAGAAAATCCAATTCAGATGCCAGAAGATTGTATGGACGATGACTCAGTTAGTGATGGGTACGGGGTATATGAATTAGTACATGAAAAGGACCCATTGTTGAAAAGGAAGATGACGAGGACGCGGCTGAGGCGTATGCCAATGGAGTGAAGAGATTTGATGAACCCTCAGCTGCCGTAGAAGAGCCTACCAAAGAAATCAATTTAGGGACTGAAGACGAACCTAAGGTTGTCCTCGTCAGTAAAAATCTTTCTACAGAGGATGAGAACGCAATGGTACAAGTACTCAAGGACTATAAGGACACTTTTGCCTGGAGTTATGAAGATATGCCAGGGTTAGACTCGTCTTTAGTTGAACACAGGTTGACATTAAAGGACGGAGTTAGCCCGGTCAAGCAGAAATTAAGGCGATTCCACCCATAAATGGCTTTAAAGATGAAGGAAGAGGTCGATAAATTGCATAAAGCCAAATTTATTAGAGTTGTCCTTTATCCACAGTGGGTGGCCAATATAGTCCCGGTTATGAAGAAGGACGGAAAGGTCAGGATTTGCATTGACTTTCGCGATTTGAACCGGGCGTGTCCTAAAGATGATTTTCCATTGCCTCATATTGATGTACTCATCGATAACACTGCCGGTTATGAGACGTTATCATTCATGGACGGATTTTCAGGATATAATCAGATTAAGCTGGCAGAAGAGGATCAAGAGAAGACGTCATTCACTACACCTTGGGGAACATATTGCTATGTCGTTATGCCATTTGGATTAAAGAATGCTGGAGCCACTTATCAGAGGGCCATGATGGCAATATTTCATGACATGATGCACATAGATCTGGAAGTGTATGTGGATGACTTATTAGTTAAATCGAAAACAAAGGCTGAGCACGCCAAAGTTTTGGCAAGGGTATTAGAGAGATCGAGAGAATATCAGTTAAAGATGAACCCCAAGAAATGTGTATTCGGGGTATCTTCAGGAAAATTGCTTGGATTTATCGTCAGTAAACGGGGAATTGAGATCGATCCTAACAAGGCGAAGGCTATTAGAGAAATGCCACCTCCTAAAAACTTGAAAGAGTTGAGAGGATTAATCGGGAGGTTGCAATTTATTCGTCGTTTTGTCTCCCAGCACTCACAAAGGTGTAAGCCGTTTTACGAGCTTACCAAGCCGGGAGTCAAATTCGATTGGGACGATAAGTGTCAGGAGGCATTCGATGGATTGAAGAATTATCTAGCAAGTCCTCCTGTTTTGAGACCACCATCTCCAGGCAAACCATTGATACTTTACATTTCAGTCCTGGATGATGCAGTGGGGGCTGTCCTAGCACAAGAAGATGAAGAAGGAAAAGAGAGGGCAGCCTACTATCTCTCTAAACTTCTCAACCCCGCTGAACAGAGATATACGGCGATGGAGAGAACATGTGCAGCATTGGTTTGGGTTGTGCAGAAATTGAAACATTATTTTCTAGCCCATGAAGTCCATCTCATCGCTAGGATGAATCCAATCAAATTCCTTTTGGAGAAATCTGTTCTTACTGATAGGTTAGCGCGATGGCAAAGCTTTCTATCTCAATTTGATATCATCTACATTCAACAGAAAGCGATCAAGGGCTATGCCATAGCAGAACATCTCGCTCATCATCCCCTTCCTAGATTTGATCCAGTGCGATCAGAGTTTTCGGATGAGGAACTGATGTCCGTAAATCAAATCAGAGATGATATGTGGACTCTGCATTTTGACGGAGCTTTGAATTCTCATGGAAAAGGGATCGGTATCGTTCTGTTATCACCTGAAGGTATCACCATTCCACAAGCCTTTCAGCTTGATTTTCCAGTTACAAACAATATAGCTGAATACGAGGCACTTCTTGCTGGTCTCGAGGCTGCTCATTTTCATGGTGCTACCAAACTTAGGATCGTAGGTGATAGCCAACTGATTCTTCGCCAAGTGCTGACCAAGTATCGAACTCTTGATCCCAAGCTCAAGCCTTATCAAGAACTTACTTCTGCTTACTCAAAGCTTTTCACGAAATTGATCTTTGTCCATGTCCCTAGGAATCAAAACATCTTAGCTGACGCTCTAGCTTCACTTGCATCTTCTCTTAATTTTCCAATCAGCAAACAATCTGAATCAATCATAGTTCATAGGCGTCTTTCACCCGCCGTGAAAGATCCTTCATTTCTTAGAACTAAGGAGAAGTTGCTGAAGAAAGTCAGAGACGGAGATATCATTGAAAAAAGAGAAATCATGTTAATGGAACTGTTAGAAGAGATGGATGATGAACAGAAGCCATGGTATTATGAAATTGCAAAATATTGTGAAGATCAATCATATCCTGAGGAAGCTACAACTGAGGAGAAGAGAGCTATCAGGAGAGTTGCTCAACGATACACCCTAGTTGGGGGAGCACTGTATAAGAGAGGTTTTGATGGAGTTCTTCTGAGATGTCTAGACGAAGATGAGCTTTGGAAAGTTATGGAAGGAGCTCATAGTGGAGTTTGTGGTGGTCATGTCAATGGACAGATGTTAGCAAAGAAGATCCTTAGACAAGGATTTTATTGGCCAACCATGGAAGAAGACTGCGTAGGATTTGTTCGTAGGTGTGCTAAGTGTCAACTTCATGCCGACAAAATTCATTCTCCTGCATCTTCACTCCATCCTGTTTCTTCCCCATGGCCTTTCTCCATGTGGGCTTTCGACATTATTGGACCCCTTGGTAATCCAGATTCCGGCATCAAGCAAAAATCTTTCATTCTCACGGCAACGGAATACTTCACCAAGTGGGCAGAAGCTGAAGCGTACGTGGAGATCAAAGCATCAACCGTCTGCAAGTTCATCATAAAGAACATCATCACTCGATTTGGAATTCCAAGCACCATCGTCACCGACAACGGACCGCAGTTCGTGTCACAAGAATTGAAGGATCTCTGTAACAGGTATAAAATTGCATTGCATCATTCATCTCCTTATTATCCGCAAGGCAATGGCCAAGCAGAGGCAACAAATAAGACTTTGATAAAAATCATCAAAAAGACGTGTAAATCTAATAAGTTCGCAGATTGGCCAGAAAAATTGGTTGAAGCTCTATGGGCCTACCGAACTTCAATCCGCACACCCACTGGGCAGACTCCTTATTCCTTAACATTTGGAATGGAGGCGGTAGTTCCATATGAGATCCTCATACCATCATTAAGAGTACAATTGAATAAGGAATTTTCCATTGATGAACATCGTTCAGCACTCCTTGCTCAATTGGAACTTTTAGACGAGAAAAGATGGTCAGCTGCTAATCATGCAAAAGTTTATCAAAATAGACTAGCACGTTTTTATCAAAAGAAAGTCATTGAACGTAAGTTCAAAGTCGGTGAAATGGTTGTTAAAAGAATTTTTATAAAACCTGGTGGTCCGCGTTCTAAGCTCCAACCCAACTGGGAAGGACCTTATGTTGTATCGCATGCTTTTCCTGGTAATGCTTATCGTCTTGTTAATGCAGAAGGAGAAGAGCTAAAACATCCTTGGAATGGTTTATATCTTAAGAAATACTACCCTTAGGTTAAAGAGTCGATCAGTATGGTACAAAGACCAGTGGAATCAGAAAGTTTATAAACTCAAATTTCTTTATCAGTCTGAATAACTTAATTTTAAGCCCATTACTACACACACTAACACGTTTGATTCGTGAGTAACAAGAGATGACAAGTCCTAAAGAATATCGAAAGCTTGACCGAAAGTGTAAAGTACAAATCATTCTTTTTTTAAACAAAAATTCTGTTTTATACTCGGCCCATGATGTCGGAACGAGGCTTAGAATAGACTACCGAGCATACCCGCCATCTTAATAGGAGGCCGTCATAAAAAAATGGGGGAGATCCGTCCCAGAGTGAAAGAAAAGAAAAAAGAATAGCGAAAAGAAAACGCAAGGTAAAAGCCAAATGTCAAATCAAAAGGCCATTACATTACAAACGTTACATCAAGGCCATGAAATGAAATAAAAGGGAACGCAAGGTCGATAAATACCCCGGAAAGAAAATGACCGAACCCCAACGGATATTAGGGTAGAAAAGGGACATCTTTTTAAGTGTTGTAGACACGCTAATTTTGACGTCATTTTGAGTAAATTTCATATCATATAATAATGCCTCATAATGGTCTGATATTTAACCATTGATTAATTTTTATTGATCTTTTTAAGTGTCGGGTTTAACAGACATGTTTTAAGTTAATCAATTGAATTGATTTTAGTTCAAATTTCAGTTAAAATATGCATAATTCTAAAAGGCGTCGACTCATGTGGACGCCATTTAGAGTTTATTCCTATTTTAATGTTTAAATTTGAATTTTAATTAATTGATTTATTAGCTAAAAGGCGTCTGATAAAGTTGACGCGGTTTAGGTTTCCTAAGCTATTTTAACTTCTCTTCCGGATGTTTATCCTTATCTTAATTAGGATAAAAGACGTCTACCAAGGTGGACGCGTTTTATCTAATAAAGATAAAGATAAGTTTTCCCGGATATTTATCCTTATCTTAATTTAATCTGAAAGGCGTCAGCCAAGGTGGACGCGTTTTAGATAATTACAGATAAAGATGAATTAATCAGTAATTATCTGTCGATTAAGATGGATAAATCCTAGATTTTTCTATGATAATCGCGAACGCAGAAAATGCCTATAAATACCTTGCATCTCAAGGAGTTAAAAAAAAAAGAGAGTGAGAATTATTGAGCCTCAGCGTTATAGCGATCGGAGCAACCACGTCGGAACGCCGAAGCGCTGCCATTTCCAGAAGTCGGCATCCTTCTTCAAGATCTTCATCCTTTCAAAGCTTCAACCAACTGGACTGGGCATAAGTTTTTCATATCTGAATTTCATCTTCATTCATTAGTTTCATTCTCTCATATTCACTTCATGCAACACACACCACATCATTAATTTTCCAAAACCCATCTGTTCTAAAGGGGTTTCAAAGCCATTTAAACAAGTGAGTTGCTGTTTAAACATGTTTTTAATCATGGTTAGCTTTGATATTATTTCTATTTAGATTCTCATCAGTATTTCTTCTTTATTTTTCTGTCTCTCTGTCTCTGCTGCACTAGGCAACAACAACAAGAGATCAAAAGGGGGAAATCAAGCACAAGGCCAGGAGAACTTCTGGACGATCCTCAACCTCAACAGCAAGAACAAAAGAATAAAGAGGCTCTCTTTCTTCAGCCGGCTGAAGGAGGGGAACCAAGGACTCAATCTTCCGTGTTTAAACAGGTAGGCGATCAAACTTCTTTTGAAGCTTTTTAGTTAAAAGTTTCTGGCGATCACTGCACCTTAGTTGCATTTTTTTTAATAGGTTAATTTACCCTAAACAACATAGTTTTTCACATAAATCACACGAGCAATTTTTCAGCACTCACAGCACTGGCAAATTCACAGGAGGAAGAGGTTCAGGGGCAGGCTCTTGTCTCTTCTTTGTACGCGCCTCTTTGGCAGCGGCAACCGCTCTCCCTATGGCACTGACCTCCACAGGGGATGTAGGAGTTGATGTTTTAGAAGGCACAGAAGGAAAGAAAGAGGGTCTCTTTGCAATAGCCACTGCCCTCCGATGCTGTTGAGTCAGATATTTGGCCGCAGGCACTACAAAAATATGCCAAAGAAGAAATCAATTTATATAAGCAGAGGCAAGGCACAAAGCTCAAAAGAAGTCAAGCACAAGTACATATACTTACAACAATCGCCTTCATAACAATTTGATAAAGGCCATTATTCATATATGGAGGACTTATCTCTAAGAGAAGCCTCCTTCACAATATATATGACATCATTAATTGTCTTTGCTTGAGAAGATAGGCTACTGAGATCATAATGCTTTTTATCGCTCAAGCAAATGTCCAAGCGCAAAGCATCAAGCCCCCACCCATCTATATGATCGCAATAAGCGGGTAGTTTTGCATCCAACATACCCTGCGCAGTTGAATCTTGGGATACACCACAGTATTTCAAAAGGGCAAGTAGCTAGCTAGTGCCCTTGTAAAAATCAGACTTCTCTTCCTTATGCGGGACATAAAATCTTTGAATGCCTGAGAAACTCTTAGGAGCTTGCTGAGAATCTCTGCCACTGATGTCTTCCTCTTCCGGGAAATCGATATCGGGATATTCTTAAGAGGTCACAGAAATATTAAACTACTTCAAGAAAGCCCCCTTCAGCTCTTCGGTATCCAATCTTATCAACTCTTGATCAATCAAGGGTAAAGAATCTCTGTGACGAGCCTTATAAGCTGCCCGTCTCTCTACATATTTAGCAGCATTCTTGTCATCCAAGAAGTGCAGATAATGAAATTATATATCAAAAGGGATTTCCCGTTGAGTCTCCAAGATTTTCTTCTCAGCATTGCTCCAACATTGGGTCCTCTCCTGGCTATAGATATTGATGCGCATTCGCCACCATCGGACATATTCACATGTCACACGAGCATGGACAATAGAAGGAATTCTGAAAGAAACATTTTCAAAGCGGTGGAAATAATCCCACCATTCACGGGCCCTCTGCAGTCCGCTGGAGCCTAAAAGATGGCAGTCAGGAAGCTGAAATATGTGATCACAAGAAGGAATGCACTAATCATATCCAAAATTCCGGCCGAAACGAAAAGGATAATAGGGTTCTAAATGAACTACATATCCCTTCCAGTATACCAAGACACTAGGTCTGATGGATAGAATCCATGATCTAACCTGACTATCTAATGCATATTTCTTCAGTAGTTACTTGGTCTGAGAATGGGTGAACTCAACAGGATTACCCTCGGCAAATACTTTAAAAGGGCTCACTGGAGGACGAGAATTGGCAGTGTGTTTCCAAAAATGTAAGTCCCCCTCAATTTTTCGCCTGGTGTCAGTCAAGATACCGCGAATTTCATATAGTTGCTTCCGGATATCCGCTCCATCAACACTTGCATATTCAATCATGCGTGGAAATATGCGAGGGGAAGCCAAGCTCTTTGGGGCAGACTCTGAAAAAATAGAAGCCACCCAGGCATTGAAGAAATGAATGGGACCCACAACATTAAACTCTCGTGGTTTCTCCTGCTCAACCACTTGGCCAAGAGTTTTGAAAATCAAGCATAGAGTAACTGGAGCTAGAGACAATTTAATTCCCCAGGCTAGTTCACAAGCTCCATAGAGAGTCCCGGGACGAATTACTCCCTCATCCCCCTGAGGAATAGCAAAATTTGGAAGCCAGTAGGCCAAGTATGCTGCCAGATGGGTATTCCTATCCAAGTCCAAGGGATTGGCATCTTTCTTGTGTTCCTCAAAGAGGATATCAGGATATCCCTTTCGGTGTCTGGCTGTTTGCCCCATGAAGACTGGAGTCTCACTAGCCCCAGGAAAGTCTGTATATCGAATGTCAACATTATGAAAGAACCGGAGCCAGACAACTCTGCGGACTCGTGTCCTCTCTCTGTGGGATCTCTTTTTAGAGACTCTTCACCAAAAGCCAGAATCATGTAAGCCTTGAGGAGGAATCTGTAAGACCTCTAGGTTGCATAACGGCCCTTGCCATCTCTTCTGTCCTTGACAATGTCGGGATGGCATATTTCTTCATAAGGCTCTTCGTCAGTGGGCAAGCCAGAAAGCTGATGTAAAGTCCATAAATCCATAGATGTCTCTCCTTCCGGAGTATAAAAGGTATTGAACTCCTTCATGAATACCTCGATCATGCCACAACAAAGGCCTTTAAAGATCGGGTATCGGAATCGAGCGACATACACACTACCGAGAAGAGCCACTCGGCTCAACAAATCATGGTAATGTTTCAAGACATAATCAGTGTACCCTACAAAATATTCTCTAAAACTGTGGCCGGATTTAAGCTTCAAGTCACCAAACCAGCCCATTGCTGCATTCAATCTAAACCTCATGGCTAAACAGTCAAAAATCAATGGCTCTTCTCTAAAGCCCCATTTACAGGGAGAAAGAAATAGCCCATACCGCCTCTGCTTTGAGTTTGGGATATCTCTGTCATATCCCCACTTAGCAGGAATAAATGAAGGTGAGTGGGTCAGAATGTTGTCCTGAGGATGCATGATATTAGTCCCACTGGGCCTGAGCATGTCTCTAGCATAACCCGGCTTGAACAAAGATTCGCCGCAAGTTACAGTTCCCCTCAGGTTGTCTCAAAATTTCAAAATAGCATCCTCAGCATAAAAAGCCCTCCTTTCAGAATGTACTCCATTGACCTCGAAGTCAAGCAAGAAATTGTACAGATGATGATCACTCAGAAAGTGAACTGGATAATCTTTGTCCCGTCTATATTTATAGAATCCTTCTGAAAAGACAAGTCTGCTCTCATCAACCTTGCCATCTGATTCATCAGCAAAGAGATGGTCCAAGACAGCAACCTCAAAAAATTGCAGTAGTTCACTGTCCTCATCTATGCCTGCTGCAGGCGTCAAGTAAAAGGGACTTATCTCAGGCCTACTCTCTTCATCCATCATAGGAGTTTGTTCAGGATACCCTGTTTGAGAAATTGACACATCTTCGGAGACAGCCTCGGGCATTGCAGCTTTTGATGGACATAGGTGTCCTCTAAGCCAATCATAAGGTACCTATTTCAATCTGGTTCACTAATAAATGGCATTAAATTCATTATGTAGATTGGCATATTTATAATTGCACATAATGAAGTCCATGAATATGTGCAATAGTCATCAGATTATGATGAGATCATAATAATGAGACTGATGACTTATAAACACATATTCTCAATTGTTCCTAGTCGTAGGATGTTTGAGAAGGACATCAAACATCCGGTTAGACTAGTACAGGTTATTCCAGCTCATATGATGAGGGTGACTGATCTCGTTAGTTACTAGTGTGGAGACACAATGGTAAACCTGTAGGTGCTCATTGGAGAATGAGTTCACTGAACTGATACGACATGAATCGCCGAATGGTAATTTACCTGATTGTCAATCGGATTGATTCATCATCACAGTGGCGTGGTTGATCCTTGGACTTGAGACACCAAAGACACCTTGTCGGTGGACTTCCGGACTTTGACCTTGACCTACGAATCCCTATCCACGGGATCTCAAATAGTCAAGGATCGGGTCCAGCGGAAGACCTTCGAAGGTGATTGTGTGTAAGGACTGAGATTTCGGGTTCTGTATTCGGGTCGGGTTCGGGCCGGATCCCTTGGTTTGGACCCTGTGGGGGGGTCTTGAGATTTCTGGCTGAATGGCGTCAGCACTGCTCGACGCCTTTCAAAAGGCGTCAGGTTGTGTGGACGCCATTTAGGTCTGCAGGTTGTTGTGCCACGTGTGCGCCACGTGGGCGGGTTTCGGGCCGCGAGGGTACGGCCCCGGTCACATCGTCTGAACGGCGTCCATATTGGTCGACGCGATTCAGACCGCTGTCAGTACGGCCGTCCTGTCAGACTGATAGGCGTCTGCCTCGATCGACGCATTTTAGCGAGATTCAGATTGACTCCGCAAGCCTCCCCTTCTTTCCCTCATTCTCGCCTTCACTCTCTCTCTCTCCTCGCCCTCTCCGCCCTCTCCGACTCTCTTCTTCCCCTTCCCTTCCTCTTCTTCCTCTTCCAATCACTCCACAGCCTCCCTACCGCTCACCTCTACCTCCACCACCTCCTTCGCAGCGTTCCCTTCTCCGGACGGCGGCCGACGTCCCGGCGGCGTCCTCGAGGGTACCGGCGGCGGTCTGCGGTGCGGCGTACCGGCGGCGAAGAGCTTGGAGGAGTTCAAGAACCGGTAGGGGGACGAACCTTGCATGTGTTACTCGTGTGTTCCTTGGTGTGACATGATGTGTTGGGCTAGATTGAGCATGTTTAGGGGGGGTTTCCTTCTGGGAATGGCTGTGCTTGTGATCGTGGTTTCGTAGTATGCCTGCGATAGTTGAATTCTTTTTCCTCCCCTTCTTGTTTTGGGGCTTTTCGGGGTGTTTGGGGGTTAAAGGAGAAACCCTCGGGTTGAACCAGGAAACCTGGTTTCTGGCGCTAAACGGCGTCGTGCCTGGTCGACGCCTTTTCAAAGGACGTCAGGGCAGTACGACGCCTTTTAGGGCAGAAACCTCCCTGTTTGAGGTTTCCCATGATAGGGGTTCTGGCGCTAAATGACGTTATGGATGGACGACGCCTTTCAGAACGGCGTCGGGCCATCATGACGCCATTTAGGCAGGAAAATCACCCCGAGTGAGGATCTGTAAATCCGAAATTTATGTGTGAATGGCGTCTGTGGACCTGGACGCGTTTTAGATAGGCGACTCCCTATGACGACGCGTTTCAGGGAATATTATGTCTGTTAAATGAACCTGTCTGAGGGACTTGAATGGCGTCGACCTCGGTCGACGCGATTCAGGACAGAGATGTATAATCCTGATTTTCACCATGTGCTTCACCGTGGGATGATTTCAATTGCATGCTTCACGTTGTACGCTGAGACTGAGGACTCCTGTGTGAATGGAATCATGTTGTGTGTGTGTGTGTGCTTATGCGAATATGGGATCGGAATGACTGTGGTTTACGTTTGTCACCATGGACCGATGGGGACAGGGTCATGGTGTCTGTGAGCTGTACCGGTGAGAAGGGGTACATGTGTGTTTTACCTTTGGCTGAGGGAAGCAGGATCGCCTTGAGCCCGACGGGCCGGAGTAGCCGGTGTGCTATCCGAGGGGTCGTTGTTTGTCCTCAGCAGGTCGGGGTTTCCCTGTTTGTCGTGACAGCTTCCGGCGCGTTTCTTGCTGTGGAGCTGGTTGTGGTACTGTTGGAGTTGGCTTACCCTTTAGCCACTGGGCCTGATGTGACCTTTGATCAAGGTTACGAGTGGTACCCTTAGCCCTTTGGCCTGACGCAGCCCGGGAGATTTGGGTTTGTGGGTAGTTCCTGTAGCTTCGGCTTGACGGGGGTCAGCCGGTCCCCAGGGCCCTCCTGAAGCGTTGAGGCCTAGCGTGGAGGCAATCCGGTCGGTAGGACAGTAGTCTAGACTGCTTGTGTTCACACGTAGCTGGCAGTGGCGGTACACTGGTTCCAGCTAGTCCTATTTTGACTCACTGCCTCACCTTACAGTGCCCCGGAACACTGTAGGGGTGGACAGGCGTGAGCTATGGTGGTAGTGTTGGGAGGCGACGTTTGACTTCATTCGACAGTGTGGTTCAGTCGCTTCGTGAACTTTGGCTGTGAGACATTACTCTGTGTTGGGTTCTTCGGGTTGCTTAGAATGGTTCTTGCTACACTGCTTATCGTGCGTTTCATATCAGAGTTGGGTACTGTGTTTACTGCTTTACTTAATTGCCATATATTCCTGTTGTTACACTTGTGGGTGTGTGAGTGGGAGGCAGGGGATCGGATGATCCCTACTGAGCCCATTTCTGGTGTGGCTCACTCCCTGCGGTTTCAGGTGCGGACCTCGTGGCGAGCGGAAGCGTGGTGTCTTCTTGGTGTGCGGACCAACAGCTGTCTCTGTTCTGGGGTATGCCCCGATGTTGTTGTACTTCCTTCTGCCTGTACTTATTTAATTGTTGGACATGTAATTATTGTTGGACTGTATACGGACATTGTTATTTCCTTCTTGCGCACTTGCTTACCTTGTAGTCCGTGCGATTGTTATGTTTAGCCTTGTTTAGCACTCACTCCTCCAGACGTGTTGTGTAAGATCCGGGTGTGAACCCGCAATTAATGGGCCGACATCCATTTAGTGACCGGGTCTCCGGTCATAGGATGGCGGGTCGTTACAGTTGGTATCAGAGCTCAGTCTGGTCGGGTATGTGATAAACTGGGTTATATATTATAGTCCAACAATAAGTGCGAGTCTGTACAGGCGATGGCTGCTGGTGTAGATTGATAGGATTTGACGTGTTTTGGTTCGATTTGCGTGTTGTGGGGCAGCGATGGCGCCGAAGCGGAGAGCTCCGGTGGCTCGGGGTGCGAGAGCAGATGGTGGTGGTTCGAGGGCAGAAGGTCATAATGTGGATCGTTTTATGGAAGCTATGATTGGGGCTATGTCTAGATATCAGCAGGGAGATGGAAGTGAGGGGTCCAGTTCCCGAGGTAGCCAATCCACGGTGGTGGAGCGGTTCTTGAAGCTGAAGCCCCCTTCTTTCACGGGTCAACCTGTTCCAGATGTGGCAGCTCAGTGGGTCAAGGAGGTGGAGAAGGTGTTTGATGTCCTAGAATGTGCGGAGAGTGACAAGACCTTGTTGGCAACCTACTTGCTCAAGGGGTTGATATTTCCAGATAGGCCTTTGAGAGAGATTCCCTGGGAAAGCTTCGTGAGAGAGTTTAGTGGACAGTACTTTCCGAGGCACGTTCGTAGGGCTAAGGAAAGGGAGTTTATGGAATTGGTGCAGTATGATATGTCAGTTTTAGAGTACCAGATGAAATTTGTAGCTCTGGGAAGATTTGCCCCACACATATCTGAGCGTGAGGATCTGAGGACAGAGAAATTTGTGGATGGACTTCGGCATGATCTGAGAGAGTTTGTGGCGGCCCATTGTTGTAAGGATTTGGCATCAGCGGTTCAGTGCGCGGCAGCAGTGGAGATGCAGTTCCAACACACGGCGAGGGAATCGGAGCATTCGGCACAGGGGAAGCAGCAGAGCAGGGATAGATCGACAGCCTTTTCTTCAGGTGATCCGAGTTCCTTTGAGGTCGAGTTCCAGGAGGTACCTTATGACGAGGATGAGGATGGTTCGGTTCAGCAGATGGAAACAGAGGTTAGCTGGCAGCAGGAGGCGAGGCGGGGCACTGCAGATCGTTGTCCCCGATGTAGCAGGTTTCATGGCAACCGGATATGTCCCTTGATCACTGGTAGCTGTTTCGCCTGTGGTCGGAAGGGACATCCCGCGAGGAACTGTCCCCAGAAGAACCAGGCAGGTCAGGGGCCGAGCGGTTAGTGAGTGTTCGAGGCGTGATTAGAGTCGCATCTCGTTGTGGAGGTCCGAGAGGTTATGCTAGGAGAGCACTTTTATCTTGTCTTTTCCTGAGGTGGTTGTGAACTCGTGTGGCACTTGTATGTACTTGGGCTTGGTGGAGGATCGTTTCTCATGTGACATGTGCCTTGTTAATGTATGGTTATTTCGATCTATCAGCTTTTGTCAGAATTGAGAATCTTAGTTAGCTTGACGTGGATGTGTTGGAACCCTGTGTGGGTGATTGGTGAGAATGATTGTTGTGATCGGTGTGTGATGGTTAGCCGAGTTGAGCATTGAGCGGTTGCAAATTTCGAGGACGAAATTCTTTTAAGGGGGGGAGATTGTAAGGACTGAGATTTCGGGTTCTGTATTCGGGTCGGGTTCGGGCCGGATCCCTTGGTTTGGACCCTGTGGGGGGGTCTTGAGATTTCTGGCTGAATGGCGTCAGCACTACTCGACGCCTTTCAAAAGGCGTCAGGTTGTGTGGACGCCATTTAGGTCTGCAGGTTGTTGTGCCACGTGTGCCCCACGTGGGCGGGTTTCGGGCCGCGGGGGTACGGCCCCGGTCACATCGTCTGAATGACGTCCATATTGGTCGACGCGATTCAGACCACTGTCAGTACGGCCGTCCTGTCAGACTGACAGGCGTCTGCCTCGATCGACGCGTTTTAGCGAGATTCAGATTGACTCCGCGAGCCTCCCCTTCTTTCCCTCATTCTCGCCTTCACTCTCTCTCTCTCCTCGCCCTCTCCGCCCTCTCCGACTCTCTTCTTCCCCTTCCCTTCCTCTTCTTCCTCTTCCAATCACTCCATAGCCTCCCTACCGCTCACCTCTACCTCCACCACCTCCTTCGCGGCGTTCCCTTCTCCGGACGGCGGCCGATGTCCCGGCGGAGTGGCGGCGTCCTCGAGGGTACCGGCGGCGGTCTGCGGTGCGGCGTACTGGCGGCGAGGAGCTTGGAGCAGTTCAAGAACCGGTAGGGGGACGAACCTTGCATGTGTTACTCGTGTGTTCCTTGGCGTGACATGATGTGTTGGGCTAGATTGAGCATGTTTAGGGGGGGTTTCCTTGTGGGAATGGCTGTGCTTGTGATCGTGGTTTCGTAGTATGCCTGCGATAGTTGAATTCTTCTTCCTCCCCTTCTTGTTTTGGGGCTTTTCGGGGTGTTTGGGGGTTAAAGGAGAAACCCTCGGGTTGAACCAGGAAACCTGGTTTCTGACGCTAAACGGCATCGTGCCTGGTCGACGCCTTTTCAAAGGACGTCAGGGCAGTACGACGCCTTTTAGGGCAGAAACCTCCCTGTTTGAGGTTTCCCGTGATAGGGGTTCTGGCGCTAAATGACGTCATGGATGGACGACGCCTTTCAGAAGGGCGTCGGGCCATCATGATGCCATTTAGGCAGGAAAATCAGCCCGAGTGAGGATCTGTAAATCCGGAATTTATGTGTGAATGGCGTCTGTGGACCTGGACGCGTTTTAGATAGGCGACTCCCTATGACGACGCGTTTCAGGGAATATTCTGTCTGTTAAATGAACCTGTCTGAGGGACTTGAATGGCGTCGACCTCGGTCGACGCGATTCAAGACAGAGATGTATAATCCTGATTTTCACCATGTGCTTCACCGTGGGATGATTTCAATTGCATGCTTCACGTTGTACGCTGAGACTGAGGACTCCTGTGTGAATGGAATCATGTTGTGTGTGTGTGTGTGCTTATGCGAATATGGGATCGGAATGACTGTGGTTTACGTTTGTCACGATGGACCGATGGGGACAGGGTCATGGTGTCTGTGAGCTGTACCGGTGAGAAGGGGTACATGTGTGTTTTACCTTTGGCTGAGGGAAGCATGATCGCCTTGAGCCCGACGGGCCGGAGTAGTCGGGGTTTCCTTGTTTGTCATGACAGCTTCCGGCGCGTTTCTTTGCTGTGGAGCTGGTTGTGGTACTGTTGGAGTTGGCTTACCCTTTAGCCACTGGGCCTGATGTGACCTTTGATCAAGGTTACGAGTAGTACCCTTAGCCCTTTGGCCTGACGTAGCCCGGGAGATTTGGGTTTGTGGGTAGTTCCTGTAGCTTCGGCTTGACGGGGGTCCACCGGTCCCCAGGGCCCTCCTGAAGCGCTGAGGCCTAGCGTGGAGGAAATCCGGTCGGTAGGACAGTAGTCTAGACTGCTTGTGTGCACACGTAGCTGGCAGTGGCGGTACACTGGTTCCAGCTAGTCCTAGTTTGACTCACTGCCTCACCCTACAGTGCCCCGGAACACTGTAGGGGTGGACAGGCGTGAGCTATGGTGGTAGTGTTGGGAGGCGACGTTTGACTTCATTCGACAGTGTGGTTTAGTCGCTTCGTGGACTTTGGCTGTGAGACATTACTCTGTGTTGGGTTCTTCGGGTTGCTTAGAATGGTTCTTGCTACACTGCTTATCGTACGTTTTATATCAGAGTTGGGTACTGTGTTTACTGCTTTACTTAATTGCCATATATTCCTATTGTTACACTTGTGGGTGTGTGAGTGGGAGGCAGGGGATCGGATGATCCCTACTGAGCCCATTTCTGGTGTGGCTCACTCCCTGCGGTTTCAGGTGTGGACCTCGTGGCGAGCGGAAGCGTGGTGTCTTCTTGGTGTGCGGACCAGCAGCTGTCTCTGTTCCGGGGTATGCCCCGATGTTGTTGTACTTCCTTCTGCCTGTACTTATTTAATTGTTGGACATGTAATTATTGTTGGACTGTATACGGACATTGTTATTTCCTTCCTGCGCACTTGCTTACCTTGTAGTCCGTGCGATTGTTATATTTAGCCTTGTTTAGCACTCACTCCTCCAGACGTGTTGTGTAAGATCCGGGTGTGAACCCGCAGTTAATGGGCCGACATCCATTTAGTGACCGGGTCTCCGGTCATAGGATGGCGGGTCGTTACATTGTGTGTTCAATAGATGATCGTTCGCTCTCAGGTAACTGGAGAGAGAATGCTCTAGAGTAGATCCGTAGGAGTCTTTGGCCAGAGCAGAAACAATATCAGAAAAGTGTTTTTCGGATATTGTAAAGCGGAGTCTGATTCAAGTGAGTTGACAATCTAGGGTTTGACAATTGACCATACCCTACGTTAACTCCAGAGCATTGTGCGAACGAAGGATTATAGCCACGTGGTAACTGTGGACGGACAGGTTCCATGAGCGGGTTGCTGAACCCCATTACCTTCTGGGATCATGCGGTGTTGCTTGGCACCCAACTTGATCAGAAGTCCGACCGAATTTACATGCGATGATAATTCGGTGGAGTAATTAGTTAATATCTAGATATTAATTAATTACAATAAGTCAATAACTAGTTATTGGACTTAACGGGCTGAAAACCGGACTGGTAAATGGGCCTAGAGGGTCACACGCAATAAGATTCTCAGTCGGTGGTACATAAGTGGGATTTATATTAACTCGGGGACTTTTGTGAAAAGTCGCATCGACTTAACATATATATACGCTGTTGAGAAACCCTGGACCAAGCTCCATGATTTCCCTTGCAGGCCGTCAACCCCCCTTTCTCTCTCCTCTTGTGGGCGTCCCGTTCGACGCGCCGAGACAGTTTCCGTCTCCGCCGCGTGTGATTCCTGAAAGTTGGGAATTCCCGTCTGTGGGATTTCCGCAATCATTGCGGCGACGGATCTTCAGCGAGCGAGCTGAAATAGACGAGGGATCGAGGACGAACCACCGCGGAGGATCGCGTGGATACCGCTGGAGGCCGGACGCTTGTGCGGCTTGCGGCATCGCCTCGACGGAACCGAAACGGAAGCGGATTCGAATCCGCGCACGGTAATCAGATTCCAACCCGGTTTTTCGGTTTGTGTTTTTCGTTCCGAATCAGATCAACGGGCATCGGGCGGGATTAATTTTTGTTCTTCGTTTTCGCTGCGTTCTTCGCGTCCCGCCCGGATCCCAACAGTGGTATCAGAGCCAGGTTGCGCTCTGATCCGCTCCAGAACGGTAAAATTATTATTCTAAATTATTTCATGCATAAATTCATTTTTCCTCATAGATATTGTTCATGGGATGAACTTAGAATTTCGAATTTAATTTTTCTGTGCGAAAAACGAAATTTCTTGGGGGTTTTATTGCGTTCTTCATGGTGATGAAGAACCGGATTTGTGGGCTTCAAAAGGGGATTAATGATGGTTGGACCATCTCTGTGGGTTTGCTGGTATGACCAGCTACCCCTCGCCATCCCTGGAAAATTTCCATGGCGGCCGGTGGAGCTTTTCTTCCCATTATTTTCAAGAGTTGAAAAGAATTGTGGAAAAAGCTGAAATCTGCGAAGCTGCACAAATCTCCAACTTTGGAGGTTCACCGGCGGCGAAGGAGTCGCCGGCCGGCCACCACCGATGGGGGAAATGGAAGTGGTGACATCCCTCTGCAATTTCCGGCCACCCTCGCGTCCGGCGGCGGCGCCCAAAACTGGCTTCAAACAGGGCCAAAAACCCTAAAAACCAGCCTGGTCGAACTGCTGCAGGTGGGCCTGGACCGGCCGTCCCCGAGCCGGTCCGAGCCGGTTCGGCTGGGCGGCCTGGGCCTGGCCCGGGCGCGCCAGGCGCCGGACCTGGCTCGGCCACGTCGCCCGAGCCAGGGCCCCAGCCTGGCTCAAGCCAGGGCTGGACCTAGGGCTGGGTCCTGGCTGAGCCCAGGGCCATCTAGCCCGAGCCAGGTTCCCCCTGGCTCGAGCCAGAGGAGCTAGGTTCAGCCCTGGCTGCACTGGCTCGAGCCAGGGGGGCCCATTAAGCCCTGATTAGGCCCATTTAAGCCAATTTTGGCCTAATTAACCCCAAAAACACCATCCTATTTAACTTGACATTGAAATTAATAATGTTTAAAATTGTTTTAAACATTAAATTAATTATTTTGAGTTAAAAAGGGGAGAGATAATTAAGATATGATCTTAATTATGGATTATTAATTTAATCAAACCTTTTGTGGGGTTTAATTAAGATGTGATCTTAATAGTTAATTGTTTTTAACTAAATAAGATAGGATCTTATTATTATTAGATTTTAATTAATTAATTAAATGAGTTATAATTAAGATATGATCTTAATTATAAATAACTTTTAATTAGTTAATTAAAGGGGTTTATATTTAAGATATGATCTTAAATATATATAACAAATGTTGTTATTTATTTAAAATGGGATCTTAATTAATAATTGACAATTGTTGTCATTAATAATTAAGATAATGTTTTTTAACAATTGTTGTTAATTTATATTTAAGATTTGATCTTAAAACTTATATTAACAATATTTGTTATTTAATTGTTAAGTAGTGACTTGAATTTTAATTATCAAGTGTTGTTAATTAATTTTAGTCGATTGATTAGATTGTTTTAATTTCTTAGCAATTGTTGTTATGAAATTAAGTATTTGATTAAGGGACACTTAATAAAAGTTATTAAGTGTTTTATTAACTTTTAATAATAGTTATTAAAAGGTTAATTGTTTCTTGAGAATTAACCTTAATAAAAGTTATTGAGGATGAATTATGGCTTACTAATAGTTATTAAGCTAATTAATATTATCAAGGATCCCTTAATTAAATTTTGAAGATCTAATCTACTTAATAATTAATCTTTTATTAAAAGTTATTGAAAGGATTAAATTAAGTCTAATTGTTAGACTATTTTAATTAGAAATGTTCTAATTATTATTTCTTAATATTTGTTATCGAGAAATATTTTTTAATTAAGGGGTTTTAACAAGGAGTTGTTAAGGGGGTTAATAATTTGAGTTGGAAATTCTTTTATAAATGTTATTTAGGAATTTCTAATTCTTTCTAAATGTTAGATTGTTTCGCATTAATAATTGTTATTAATGTGATTTAATATTAATCTAGTGTTAGAATAATTAATTTAGAAATGTTCTAAATTATGCATGGAATATTTTAGAATTTTAATTTTAGCTTTGTGTGCACATGTTGATGTGTTTAATGCTTTAAATTAGATTTATTACATGTGAGAAAATAAGATTTTCGAAAATTCAAATTATCCAATTTTGATTGGTACCCAGGTTTTAAGAAAGTCAAAATTATTATATTTTCAAAATTTTAGCCTTCATGTGATGTGCTTTTTCATGTGTGGATGGTTAAAATTTGTGGTGGTCATAGACAAGCACTTAGTTAAATTTCATATCATGTGATGGTGTGTGATTTTGTGGATTGTTGTGGAATGTGAATGTTCATTAATTAAGTGTTAATTAATGAGGCTTGTGTGCCTCCCTCTCTCCATTCCATTGTAATTCTATCTCCCTCTGTTATTGTACTCGGCCATAAAGCTTTCTCTTACAATTTATTTGTATTTGAAATTGTTTCAAAATTAATAATATTTGTAATTGATCGCGCCGACCGAGGAGAGGCGAGGATGATCCACAAATGCAACCAGGAAGGCTACAGGAGATGAGATCACCAGTAGCTATGTGTTTGCATGTTTAAATTATATAATTGTTATATAGTTTTGATGATTAATTGTTTGACTCCAGTTAATCACCGTGCTATCCATGACCACATAATGAACATGTATGGATGATGCATGCTTTTAGTTATTGATTATGAATCGATTGCTAATATCTAGGTATAGTTAAATATATTCGATATATTTATAAACTATCACCTAGGATGAGACCAACTTAATATAAACAAAACCTTCAACATAAAGTCTAAGCCAGAGCGCGAGTCATTGAGAATGTACTGAATGACTCTCTATCAATATAGTTCTTAGAACTTGATTCAGTGATGACAGTTTCTACGTGTTTACCCGAGATCTGCCACCATCTGATGAAAGGACTATTAATTATGGCATTATGATGCCTTGAGATTGTAATATAGGAATGGTGTAGCTATCTTCGCGTTTACCCGGGAGCTGCATTCTTACTCTACTCTGTCGCGTATTGATGGTAAATCTTAGACCACATATAATGGTCTACTGTGTTTACCCGGGACCATTAAAGACCTGGGAGCCGAAATAAGATCGGATATTGCAAGGAGTTGCAATTACCATGAGATGGTTGCTCTAAGATAATGGTATGATACTATGTGTTTACCCGAGGTCATACTGTGATTCTTAGAGATTCTGATCCTCACTAGAAGACCGTCGGAGTCTTCCGTTATGTATACCTGAAGGTTATACAGTCCGTCGAAAAATAGTGGGAAATAATTCAACATAAAAGACCATAATTGAATTATCAGAACTATCTGCTTAAGTGACGTGGTTTCCTTCGATCACTAAAATATCGTCTATTCGAGAAGTTGGCATATTGGATGCCAATACTTCTCATACTCAGACTGACTAGAAAACTCTGAAGAATGTCTTCAGGGCCAAGTGAAAGTCACTATCCTAATCAGATATCATGAATCCGCTTACTTGGATAGACCAAGGTGAAGTGGTACTCATGGTATGCCTTATTGAAAGGCAATGATTATGATGAAATCTCTTATTTGGATAGACCAAGATGAAGAGATATTCATGATATGCCTTTGAGAAAGGCAAGTGGTAAGATTTTAAACGATTGAATCCACACCTGAAAAAGGATAAATGAAAGTCAGCTGAGATAGAGAAGTAGCAGTTCTCCCACTGCAACCAATATAAGGATATTGGTAAAGGCAAAAAGAATATGGAATTTGAAAGAAGTTTCATATATTCTTATTATCATCTTTTGCATGTCTATTAGAGAATTAGCGTTTCCAACATGAGATATTGGAAATGATTCTCAGAGCTGCGATAGTATGTAGACATAGACAAGTAAAAAGAAATCGAGAAAATGTAAGTGTTGAGTTAGACTCAACTATTGTTCATGATATTCATAGATTACTGTTAGACAGTAAATCTTTGTATATCTATGGGAGTCAAATGTGAAACTAAATAATTGTTATTTAGTTGCATGAGAAATCAAGAATAACATTAATTGACAAGAATAATAGTTGTTCGAATCGGTCAATACACTATAGATTCTTAAAGTGACATTTCATGTGATGAATGTTCACAAGTCTTCTATAGAAATGAACTGTGTGAATCCTGATTATCTATGGTATTGTACATAAGGTTGTACAATAAGAAATTATTGATGATGATGCATATTGATGTAAACAGCTCAAAGGCCAAAGATAATCACTACTATTGAGTTACCTTATAATTCACTCTTTGAATGATTCGACTGCATGTACTTACTGAAGTACAGGACGAATATATCTGAGAGATAAGATATAAGATCAATATGAAGTATTAGAATTTTTGATTTGATCAAAGAAACTAATACTTAGATATATAATTCACATAAATCATTAAGATGATAATTGTATCCTCGCTCGATTGATCATCATTGTGCATCATAGCAATATGATAGAATGAGGAATTGTACCTTATTAAGATATGGTGCAATACGTAATAAGATTTGCCTAATTCTTGTCCTTTTGAGCATGAGCATGAACATTAGATGTCCATACTTTAAAGATAGTTCCAAGTAAGTCAGTGTGTGTCCATATAAGATATGGAAATCAAATAATTCATATAAGGTGTGAGTTATGAACAAACATGATTTAAAAGTCAGGTATTACCGTGATGTGAATTTGTGAATGTCTAAAGAGTTTGGATATTACATTTATTGGCCAGGCGATAATGAAATAATTGTCGTCCTGAAAAACTGTCTTCTGTGAAGAGGAATATATCCTCAAAGAAGACAGTGGGAGCTAATAAAACTAGAAGATGTTCTAGATTCACAAGTTAACATAAGATTATTAGATAATCTTTAGTTGTTTGGAACCACTCAGGACACACATCAGAGAGGTTCATAGATTTTTGAGATTCTCTCAGTGACTAAAAGGATATGTTTGACATATCTGATTTAGCAAGATATGAGGAGTTCAAAATAGATTATGATCTAAAATCTATGATAATAATGCTCTCTGTCATTACAACATTGAGATTGATAAGTTTATTAGAATTCTACTTATCTATACTGCCAATCATGAGATGATAAAAGGTTGGATATTAAAAGCGCTCTCTCAATGTGATTGAGGTAAAGATGTATATGATACACCTTTAAAGCTTTCAGAATATCCAGGAAGCAAGTTATGATTTCAAAATTATTTTGAATCAAACTGAAGCTTCCTAAGTTGTAATAAATGTTTTGACTTAAATTGTCAAATATTATGTGATCATTAAGAATGATCATGGATTGTGTGTGTTCAGAAAGGACAATGGGAGCACGGTCGCTTTAGTAATGTTTTATGATAAAAACATCAAAGTCATTGAGAATGACTTCAGGATGTTACTATTAGTGAAAGCATTGTTAACCATGTTTTCCTCCATAATGGATTTAATTATAATATCCCACGTATTGGAAATACGAATCTATTAAGATAGACTGGTGGAGATATTATATTGACCTGTATGACAAAATTGTTTGGCATAAATTTCATAACAAGTCTCAATAGTTGAGATATGGAATTTATTCTTTTAGAGAAAAGTTCCTTAAAGCATACAGGAGTGAAATGCATTATTAGGCATTTGAGAAGTGCTAAGGGTGCATTCACATATATGGAGAGGATGATTTGAAAAAATGAGGTCACACTGACTCAAATTTCAAGTCAAATAATGGATTCAACCTTCTAGAAGAAAGGAATGGATCGGAAGAGTTCCAATCCAGAACTCGATATTAAGGAGACGACATAATCAAGTGATACTGTTATTAGAACAGTATGGATGAAAATGTTCATCCCTGAACTAGATGTAGTTCTAAAAGGTCTCTAATAAAATCTCGTTATTGTAAGACAAGAGTGGGAGCGATCAATTATGTGATCGAGCCATGGTCTCATCAGAAGTTGCAGAACATTCTGAGGTTCTTTCACAGATTCAGAGACAAAGGATTAAGAGGAAATAACGTAATGGAAATATTCTATATGTAGATAATTTAGCAGATCCCTAACCAAGTCTTAGTCCCAGACTTTATGTGAGCATCACTTAGATTTGATGGAGATCAAATGCGAAAGTGATTGGCTTGAGTCCAAGTGGGAGATTGATGAATATAGGTGTCCTCTAAGCCAATCATAAGGCGCCTATTTCAATCTGGTTCACTAATAAATGACATTAAATTCATTATGTAGATTGGCATATTTATAATTGCGCATAATGAAGTCCATGAATATGTGCAATAGTCATCAGATTATGATGAGATCATAATAATGAGACTGATGACTTATAAACACATATTCTCAATTGTTCCTAGTCGTAGGATGTTTGAGAAGGACATCAAACATCCGGTTAGACTAGTACAGGTTATTCCAGCTCATATGATGATGGTGACTGATCTCGTTAGTTACTAGTGTGGAGACACAATGGTAAACCTGTAGGTGCTCATTGGAGAATGAGTTCACTGAACAGAAACAATATCAGAAAAGTGGTTTTCGGATATTGTAAAGCGGAGTCTGATTCAAGTGAGTTGACAATCTAGGGTTTGACAATTGACCATACCCTAGGTTAACTTCAGAGCATTGTGCAAACGAAGGATTATAGCCACGTGGTAACTATGGACGGATAGGTTCCATGAGCGGGTTGCTGAACCCCATTACCTTCCGGGATCATGCGGTGTTGCTTGGCACCCAAATTTACATGCGATGATAATTCGGTTGAGTCATTAGTTAATATCTAGATATTAATTAATTACAATAAGTCAATAACTAGTTATTGGACTTAACAGGCTGAAAACCGGACTGGTAAATGGGCCTAGAGGGTCACACGCAATAAGATTCTCAGTCGGTGGTACATAAGTGGGATTTATATTAACTCGGGGACTTTTGTGAAAAGTCGCGCCTACTTAATATATATACACGCTGTTGAGAAACGTTGGTCCAAGCTCCAGGATTTCCCATGCTGGCCGTCATCCCCCCTTTCTCTCTCCTCCTCTGGGCGTCCCGTTCGACGCGCCGAGACAGTTTCCGTCTCCGCCGTTAGTGATTCCTGAAAGTCGGGAATTCCCGTCGGCGGGATTTCCGCAATCGTTGCGGCGACGGATCTTCAGCGAGCGAGCTGAAACGGACGAGGGATTGAGGACGAACCACCGCGGAGGATCGCGTGGATACCGCTGGAGGCCGGACGCTTATGCGGCTTGCGGCATCGCCTCGACAGAATCGAAACGGAAGCGGATTCGAATCCGCGCACATTAATCAGATTCCAACCCGATTTTTCGGTTTGCATTTTTCGTTCCGAATCGGATCAGCGGGCATCGGGCGGGATTAATTTTTGTTCTTCGTTTTCTCTGCGTTCTTCGCGTCCCGCCTGGATCCCAACAACTTTGTCTTTCCTTCGAGAAGCCATTATACTGAAAAAGAAGAGACAACAAGTCAAATCAAATGCAAAAAGCCTTCCTCGAAAAAAAAAATTCTGTCGAAATTTCGGTTGCATCTCCCCTTAATGGAGGACTATTAAAATTTTATCGAGAGCCATCCGGGATAGACTGAGATGCTCCGATAAGAAGAAGACCCATGTCAAAGACAGAGGGGTGTAGAAATGGCATTCCAGTGACCCGATTCTCGAGAGCCGAGCTACAACCGGGACTAGGCACTGAAGCCGCAGTCCCAGGGATTGCTCCCATGGGAACTGCCAACAGCAGGTACGCTGAAGAAGAGCCATCCGACCTGCAGTCCTACAGTAGTGAGTCTGCACCTACTATAGATGGAGGGATCCAAAGTTGATTTTCTGCAAAAAGAAGACAAAGAAAAATTGTTAGAGCATCAAACAAGGCAGGAGAGACTCTCTTCACTCTTCCCATGCCCAAATCAATGGCGGCCAACAACACTCAATCAGTCCCACCGGCCAAAAAATCGAAAGAAAAGCCCCACCTTTCACGTTGAAACTACGGTGCAGGAACTCTTCTCCCTCAAATAGCAGTCTTCAAACCCAACCGATGCCCCTTCTCACAGCAGCAGCGATGCTCTCCGGAGTCCCCTACGAGGTTGCCGACGAAGAAGGAGCAAGGAAGACAAGGCCGGCGGCTCTGAACCCGACGGACAACACCTACAGGCAATGACAGTGGCGCTCCCCGATGGGGTTGCAACGTTTGTCACTGGCCAAGGGAAGAGGAGGCAACCGGCGTGCAGACAACGGCGGTGGCACCCCTAAACGGCGGAAGGCCAACGTGCAGACAGCGGTGGTGGCACCCCCCAAAGACCCTTGTGGCTTTGGTCACAGGCAAGAACGATGAGGAGGAAGGGCTCAATGGCGGCGATCTGCAGCGGCAACGGCCTGCTCCCGCGGCTCCGGCAGCTTCGTCCACTGGCGATGGCTAGAGGAAGAAGAGGAAGGGTCGGATGAGGCTCGGAATCCCCCAGCGCAACTCCAAAAAGCATCCCGCCCCCTCCCTTTTTTATAATCGACCGGGCCGGTTTTTGAAGCCCTGGCCGGTCCAAGGCCTGAACCGGACTGAACCGGCGCAGACTCAAGGGCATATGCCCTCTCTTTCAAACTTCAAATATACGAACCGGTTCGAAGCCAAAGTGGAACCGAACCGCCGCAGACTCAAGGAGATCTGCCCCTTCCTCTCAAATTCAATATATATGGCCAGGTTTGGAGCCGAATTGAAGCCCGAACCAGCGCAGACTCAAAGGGCATATGCCCCATCCTCTAAATTCAAGAAATCCGGTCGGTTTAAAGCCCAAGTTAAACCTAGACTGGCACAAACTCAAAGGGTATACTAACCTATGGTTGCCTGAAGCTCAAGACCTGATCTGAGTCGGTCGCAGAAACAAATTCAAGAAAGAATCCTAGTGATTGTAGCAGTCCTAGTCAAACAAGTCCTTAATAGGTGAATGAAGACCTTTAAGTGGGGCCGGTCCTGAATCGTGAGCCGCTTAAATGAGATAAGTATGTGACAATGGGCCACGCATACAACTCACTGCATCGCCTCCGGTCTCCAAAAAATTGAACAAGAAGAAGAGCTTAAAGATCAACAAAGAAGGCCTAAATCAAAGCGAATTGATAGGAAGAACCGAGCCCATTAATTCAAGTAAGAAAGGTCCAAGCAATTTTTCAAAGAAAGTCCAAGTGAAGAAGAGTAAATGGGAAGCAGCCATGCCTATTTCGCAAGCCAAATGAATCAAAAAAGGGGCCACTCTAGAGCCCAAATGGTGAAGAAATCCAATAGTACAGCCGGGCACATTATCTCAAGTAAAGGAGATTCAAGCAATTTTTTAAAGAAGGCCCAAATGAAGAAAAAGTTAATGGACAGTTGTCATGCCCATTCTTGCAAGCCAAAAGAAGTCAAAAAGGGGTTACTTTCAGCCCAAATGATGAAGACATCCATGAGGGAAGGCCCGGGCCCATTATCTCAAGCAAAAGAAACCCAATAGGGACAATTTGGGCCCAAAAAGTGAAGGCCAAAGCCCAATTTCGTGGCAGCCTTTAAAAGGGCACAAATGGTCCTCCCCATGGCCTATTCTTATTCCTTTGGCCCATGGTCAAATCTGCCTAAAGGAGGATAAGAAGTAAAGTAAGTGGTCCCCCCCTCAAGATTCTTCTAGAAGAGGGTAGGTGAAAAGCAAAAGGAGAAACCAATCATACTCCTCCAAGTGCTGTGGCCTCATTGGAGGGCTCTTAAGAGGGGTTTCTTATCCCTAATCCAAGGCTAATGGATGCCTAATCTATCCCCAAAAAGTAACTCAACTTTACCTATAAAAGAACCCCCATCTTCTACAAGAAAAAGTTGGAGACAAAAATCCCAAAAAATAGAAAAGAGAAGAAGAAAAGTGAGAGAGCTTGGAGGAGCACGTCTCCCTCCTCCTTCCCCTCTATTTCCTGTATCCCAAGAGAGAAAAAAGAGTTAGAGAAGAAGAGAAAAATAAAGGAAGAGTGCTAGAGAAGAAGAAAGCAAGATTGTAGGCTTCAAGAGTAATTCTCCCTTCTCATCCACTCTCCAAGGTAGAGTGAGGGTGAAGAAGGGGTTTATTTCTGTCTCCTTGCTTTCTTATAATGTTTTTTTTTCATTTTAATATTCATGAAAGCTTCTATCTCCCCCTTGATGTTCATCCATGATGATTGAAAGTAATGAAATGCAATGTTCAAATTTTCTGAGTCTGTTTTGTGAATCTGCTGTTTATCTTGCTTTTATGGCATTTTTTCCTTCATAAGGCATGTGTTTTTCGTATGGGTATGGTAGAGGGGCCTTTCTAGTTTATAGAAATGGTCTCCTCAAGCCTTGAAACCCCCTAAATATGGAGGTATGATCCAGGACGTGCTTTGCTGTCCAGATTTCCTGAAAACTGATTTTTTCATTTATTTGTCTTTGGTTTTGAGGTTTCTCAAGGTGGCTTGGCCTTTCATGACCCTTAGAAGCACATCCACTCCATGGTTGATGTTTCCCCAAGGCCAAACATCAAGAGAAATCCCCCAAGTTTCATATTTATTAATATCTAAGTTTCTGTTTTCATGTTGTAACTTAATGGATTTTGTTTGGATTTTTTCCTTTAATGGCTAAGGGTTTAGGCCCTAGAGGTTCTCAAGGAGGTTCCCTCACTAGTTGAGGATGAGCTTCTTTGGGTATAAACCCTCTAACATGGAGCCAAGAAGGAGAGATCCATGAAAAAGATAAAAATATACCTAAGTTTCCCATATGTTCATATTCAAGTTTTCATAATATTTTCCTACAGAAATGCATATAAAATATATTTTAAATAAACATTTTACGCCTTGTACCTTTTATACCTTATTTTATATTATTTGGGTTTGATTTAAACCCATTTTTTCACCAAAATACGGGTTTCAGCCTGAGTTTGCGTTTGCAGATGCTACAGTGTTGAGTCTGCGCCTCCCTGCGCAAACTCAGCGCCAGTTGCAGGTTTCGAGTCTGCGCCTCTTTCAAGTTGGTTTTTGGGCTTGAAGTGATTCTTCGATCCTCCCCCAAGCTGTCCAAATGTTACTTGCACCTAGGGTTGTCCCTTTGAGGCCAAATGAAGGTCCTAAAGGGCTTGGACTTTGGGTTGTTAAGCCCTTAATGCTTCAAACCGAAGTTTTGCCATATGTTTTAAGATTTTTAAATGTTTTCCGATGTTTTACAAGGATGTCCCGATCCAAGGGTGCCAGCAATCTCATGTTGAGTCACACATCAAGGGCCCTCACACAAAAAACATCATTCTTGTGTTCCCATTTCTATGGGTTCATTTCGATGATGTGTCCCGAAGTCCCAATGAGTTGGTGGAGTTCCTTGCTCCCCAAATGTAGAAATGGAATGGGTGATTCCTTGTAGATAACCCTTACATCTTGAAGGCATTAAGGGCACCCTTTGGGTGAGTGGTTGGATGCTCAGCACGCCTCCCTTTATAGCCATCGCTATGGTCCATTAGCCATTACATATCCCTTTAAAGGAGTTGGTCCTTTGGGTCTCTTCATGCCATGATCCTTCATGAAGATGTTAAAACCTTTTCATTGGTTTTTCCTAATGAAAGGTTAAAATTCAACTTAGAATCATTATATTAAGCATTTTTAATGCTTTATAAAGTGATCCAAGAGGAATGAGATAAACATGAAGAAATCATGTCATTTGAAGAAATCCACACAAGAACCACTCTTTAAAAAGGCCTCATGAAGTCATACTCAACTTCTGAGATTTCTCAGTTTTATCCTCTCCAAATTTATGGTTATTCTTGGATCACTTCAAGTTGAAAGAGGTATAAACCTGAAATTATGCTCAGATTTTGAGTCTGCGCACCTATAACCAAGGACATTCAATTGGGAATAGGGTACAATATGTTTTTCTCTACTACGGATTTCATATTTGAACTTTAATGGTTGAAACTAACCCCTTGGTGAACTTAATTGCAGCTTGAACTGTGCAGGAAACTCAAAAATCAAATTTCAGACTTGAGTCTGCGCCACTGTTCTGAGTCTGCGCACCCTTGCGCAGACTCAACTCAAAATTGTCAAAGAGGCCTTGCATGGACTGATATCCTCATTTATGGTTCAAATAACTCAAATATTTAAAGTTAATCTTTTATTTTAAATAAACACAAAATTCCAAACTTAAGTTGAGACTGCACACCTTTCATAAGCTCATTTCAAATGAAAAAATCACCTAAACAATAAATCAAATTGCTTAAATCACTCATAATCATATATCAAACACTCCATTTCATTTAAATAAACCTCCATTTACAAAAAGAATCTAAATCCCTTCAAAATAAGCAAAAATTACAAGTTCAGCTGAGTCTGCGCACCCCTTGCGCAGACGCAAACTCATTTCTTCTTTTCTTCTCGATCTTTGAAGCTCCCCAGCTCTTTTAAACTCTTGAAATTCCCCTCAACCTCAGGAGGTTCCATCTTTTCAATAATTTTGCTCAAAATCCTCTTTAAACTTGAGTCTGTGCATCAATCCCAAGGCCAAAGCCTCATCTCTTGGCCCCTAAATCATGCCCGCAGCTCCAAATCTATAAATAATCATCAAACAAAACATAAAATCAAATTATTCCATAAAAAATCCAATAAAATAACTCACAAACAAAAAATCCACAGTTCAGACTTGAGTCTGCGCATCCTGGCGCAGACTCAACCCTGAAATTCACAAAAAATAAAAAAGCAACTTCCCGAGGACTAAAAGATTATCTAAAACTCTCTAAAAATCAAGTTTATTCTTATCTATCAGAATATTGAATAAAAGCACCAGATTGTTCTTGAAAAAATGCAAAAAACAACTAAAAATACATTGGTGACAAATGAGTTTACGTTACCCAGTGCAAACTCAACCCTGAAATCCCAAATTTGGTCTTTTTGACCTTAATTTCCCTCAAAATTAAATCCAAAAATTTACATAAAAACTTTATACTTTATATAAGTCAAAACCCTAAATAAAATCTTAAAACTCCTTTTAGAAAAAATATAAAAAATGATTAAACACTTTGAAAACCGTCTGCGCTACCCTGTGCAGATTCAACCCTAAATTCTTAAAATTTGGTATTTTAGCCATTAAATTCCCATCAAATCAAATCAAAATCTTAAGAATAAATTCTATATTTCCTAAAAATCAAAACTCAAACAAAAATGAGAACTTTTTCCTTGAAATTACCAATAAAACTAAAAAATAGGCTTGTGACAAATAAGTCTGCGCTACCCTGCGCAGACTCAACCCCTAATTGGTAAAATCTAAGTCTTTCAACTCTAATTCCTTTAAAATTGAATCAAAAAACCCAATATAAGAATAAAATACTTTCTATAAATAGAAAATCAAATAAAACTCATTTTTCCCCTTTGCAAAAAATAAAAAATACTTAAAAGAAGCCTCAACCTTGCTCATTCTCTAAAAAACCTATAACTTCAAAACATAAAAAGCATGAGTATTTAAAACATCTTCCACTCAAATCAAATAAGAAAATATAAAAAACACTTTACAAATCAACTCCAAAATCTCTTCACTTCAAATCTGAAAAAATACAATAAGAGTTTATTAGACTTCCTTGATAAAAAATGTCATCCACCTCAATCAAAATACCATAAAAAAGATCCTCAATCCTCTCACAAATCAAAAAATCAAAATAAATACAGGCATTCTCATTGGTAACAAATGAGTCTGTGCATCCTTGCGCGGACTCAACTTCATATTCACTTCCAAACATAAAAATTCAAACAAATCTTCAATACATCCCCATAAATCAATCCAAAAATACTGAAAATATCTCTCATCATTATCCATCAATAAAAATCAAAAAATTAAGTCTTGTGCAGACTCAACTCAAAAACTAAAAATGAGTTTTTCTTCTCAAATAAAAATTGAAATTCATTCATTTTTCAAATGCAATCTTACATATTTCATTCATATCATTTTAAAGGGTGTTATTCTATTCTTCCGACGATTAATCAAGGGTTTTCCTCTTAGGAGGATGTAATTAACGCTATTCCATTTATGGGTAGCGGGATCGGGTCGAAGAACTACGCATTCATCTGATTAAGTCAGGTAAAGCGCACAAATAACAAATATAAATCAAAAATCAAAAAATCAAGATCAAGTGCATTTTTTCCCTAAAATATGTACGACAATAGCGTGCTAGCTACTCTGGCCTGTCTAACTCTAGGTGGTTCTCCTCCCAGTCATGAGTGACACTCCTAAATGTACCACTCCCACACTAGTATTAGCTATACCCCGGAGTACACCAGATGACCCTCTCTCACTAGGCGTCACCCTACCACTCCCATACTGGCACTGTGTCACTCCCACACCGACACAGGGTGTCAAGTACTAACAACTGTCACTCTAGGTTCTTAATCGCATAAAATGCGACACAATGTTATCCGATTGGGTAGAAATCATCGGCCTTGATATATGATTTCAAGCATGTATTTAACCAAACTATCTAACAATGTAAACACATGTTAATTGCACGAATTAATGAGATTCTGTCTTGAATGGCGTCACCCCTAGTCGACGTCATTCAAGATCTCTAAACAAGTTTTGTGTTCTGCAATACTGACACCCGTGGAATACTGCCCTGAATGGCGTCGCCCATGGGCAACGCTATTCAGCTCTTTATTTCCGTATTGGCCTTTGGGTCCAAGAAAATGGACCGTAAATCGCATCGGCCATGGTCGACACCATTCTAAATAGTGTCACCAGGTCTTAATTCCATTCAACGCTCGAGTGTCACCAGGTCTTAATGCCATTCAACGCCCGAAACCAAACTTCTTCGGTCTGCACCGAGCCAAAACCGAGGGTCCCTCTTCTCCCCCAAAACACACAAAACGTAAAAGATACAAAGTGAGAAATCCAATAACCAATTTAACACCCAAAATCCCATTTCATAAGAATGCCTATTTTCATTGAAAAGTCATTTAAAACATACTTTCATTGATCGCCTACCTATTTCAGATTTGGGAGATGTTGGAGTCCTTGATTCTCCTACTTCAGCCGGTTGAAGAAAGAGAGCCATTCTGACTTTGTTCTTGTCTTGGATGCTTATAGGGCTTCGAGGATCGTCCAGCTTGATTCCCTCTTTCTTAGATCTTCTTAATCTCCTTTGAACCTTGCAAAGAACAAAACAAAAGAAGAAAAACCAATGAGAACTTAGACAGAGGTAGTATCTATTCCAACAGAAATTTTAATCATGCAACTTGAACAAAGAACTCACTTGTTTTGATGGTCTTTTTAAATCCCTTAAACAAATAGTGTGTGAAGCATGGATTGATGTGATGAATGAGATTTTGAACTAATTATATGGTGAAATAATCAGAGATTAAAAAAAAAGAACTAGATTAGATGGCTCTTGGGAAGCCTTGGTCATGAAAACTCTTGAATGGACGAAGAACAGATGAAGAAAGGATGTAGACTCTTGGAAGTAGCAGTGCTTCGATCTTTCAGCGTTTGGACGTCGTCTCCTTCTTGAATCACTCAAATTATCACTATCATCACTAACTTTTTATTGACCAAGGGGTGGTGTATTTATAGGCTTTACATCAGCGGTTATTAATGGATTAACATAAAAGAATTTGAAGTCCATCTAACTAACAAACAGATAAACACAGATTAATTCATCATTATTTGTAATTATTTAAAATGAGTCGCCCATAGGAGACGTCTTTTAGACTAATTAAGATAAGGATAAACAATCGGAAAAAGAGACAGAAACTACTTAGGGAACATAAATGGTGTCGTACCAGGCATACGTCTTTTAGCTAATTAATCAATTAATTAAAATTCAAATTTAAATATCAAAATAGGAATAAACTCTAAATGACGTCTACACATGTCGACGTCTTTTAGACTTTTTCATATTTGATTAAAATTTGAGTTAAAATCAATTTAATTAATTAACTTAAATTATATATTTTTGACCCGATACTATTTAGATAATTAATTCAGAAAGATTAATAAAAATTAACTAATGATTAAATATCAGGCCACTTTGAGACATTATTATATGATATGAAATTTACTCAAAATGATGTCAAAATTAGCGTGTCTACAGCTGCCTCACCTTGGCATCGTCTGTGCAAGGGGGTGAAATAAAATTGAATGTACTAAAAAGGTGATGCCAAGGTGTGATGAGACACGCTCTCAATATCACATGATTGAAATTTTTCTCAAAATCATCAATGAAGATAACTCAAGGAGATCAATTGAATCAATCATGTCTGGATGAAATAGACAAGGAAATAAAATAAGGTCAATCAACCTTCATGGATTGGGAAGTACCCAGGTCATAGACACTGCAGGTTTCATCATGGGGAGTGATTGTCAGCCAATATGGACGTGCTGCAGCCATGATAGATCTTTAAAAGAAAACAAGAATATTTGAGATAAAGAATCCAAGAAAGGATAGAATTCTAACGATATCTTCAAGCGAACTTCAAAGATAATCAAGATACTCAATTCAGAATGGAATATTTCATATCATGTTAGAATTTATTTGATCAATGATCTGAAACTTAATTAATAATTAATTCTTATCACAGTTATATCAAAGTCCTACATGATGCATGCTGAGCTAAAAGAAAAATATAAAGTTAAATAAAATATAAATTAATCAAGGATAATATTGTTAAATTGTTATTAATGAATCAAGATACAAATTCTTGTATTTCAGTGCTAAGCCGAAGCACGTTTATCCACGCACCGTTTCACAAAAGTAGAACCATCATCCTTACTAATTAACAACTTAACAGTCTATCCGTGCGATTAAGAATTCTCTAGAATTATCACTGTTTTTGTTGAAGGGAATTCAAATTCCAGTTTCATCAAAATCACAAGGTTCTTGATATAGTCTAATATATATTTAACATATAGTAATGATAATGCAAAACAATTACATGAAAGAGTACAAGGGATAGAGATAACCGTCTTTTTAGCCACGGTCGGGACTCATAAACTCCCACAGTGGGATCTTCTTTGACATCCTCAACTTCATTTGGATTTTCTTGAATTTCCTGTACTTAAAAGTCATTAGTAGCTTCAAACAAGTGCATTAAAACCTAGATAAACATTACTTTTCGGGTAAATAACAGAAAACCCTGAAACGCGTCGTGTCGCGCCGACGTCATATAGTCCAGTTAAAACACGTCGCTGTTTAACGATGCCTTTCAGTCGCAGAAGCAGGTTCTGGCTAACTTCTACCCGAATTCCAACTCTCTTTATGCACATCCCTTCTCCAATTCGAAAAAGTCTCTTTAGAATCGCAAATCCCTCTATATAAATTTCATTAACTTATATTATGGCAACCCTAACACAATCTAGATATTAAAGTTAGAGATTTTCTTCAAAGTTCAAGGATTTTCAAGGTTTTCAAGGTTTCAAGAAGGAAAAGCTTCAAGAACAAGATGGATTCTTCAAGCAAGCGGGTGAAGAAGACACTAGAGAAGCTCTCCGACGTGAAAGATCATTTAAGTGGAAGAGATCCTAACCTCAAAGTAAGTTAAATCTTTCTTTTCCTTCTATCCTTCTTCTTCAATTTCCTTTTTTTCTCCATGTTCTTCATAGCAATTCTCCTTTCTATTTTCTAGGCATACCCTTCGTTTCTTGGTCCGAGAAAATTCACATCTCTTCCTTAGATTCGAAAACTTGCTAAAAGTACTACAATCTCTATACAATCCTTTGTTTCCAAGTGGTATATTCAAGGTCTAGTAGTTCATGCAAAGCACTACAAAAGTCTAAACATAGACTGGGCGGCTATGGGTGCTTTGATTGAGTTATGGCATCCTCAAACCCATACTTTCTTTTTTCCTGAATTTGAATGTACTATTCTTCTAGAAGAGGTTGAACTTTTATTGGGCCTTCCCAAAATCAAGTTGAACAACAACAATGAAGTGATCTAGAATAAGATGGCTTTGATGAGGGAGAAGATCATAGGTCAACAATTGTTGATGAAAATCATGAAGGATCCAAAAGAAGTTAAAGGATGTCTCACCAAGAAAGGAATCAACCTTGCTAAGCTAGCAGAGTAGACTTTGTACGAGATTGAAGATCTTAGAGAGGATGACACTGAGAACCTGATGAAAGTTTTCACTACGTGCCTAGCTGGAGCTCTGTTCTTTCCTACTCAACATAACATACTAGAAGATGATCAAGTCAGTGCAATCTGCGAGATCTTTGAGGGAAGACAGATCGGCATAGCGATTCTAGCCTATCTCTATAGTGGGCTTTCTGCAGCATCTACAGGTCAGCCTCCCTAGGGTTGTATGCTTCTCTTCACTCTGTGGGTCAAGTTGCACTTCAAGTTTGAATATCACACTAGGAATTCTGCAAGACCATCTCAAATATATCAGAATAGCCCTATCTTCCATATTTTCAACATAGTGAAATTCAATGAGAAGATGATCAATCGAGTGCCAAAACTCAAGACTCCAACTGACTGGAGAGATTATCTGAAAACAATGTCAGCAAATGGGTTCGACTCTTCACCTCTTGCTCTGGTAGGAAAACCAATTCGAGTACGCCGTGCAGTGGGTGCAGAGCTTAAACTGATCGGGGCTACTGAGTTCGTGCTGTACAATCCTCATCGATGGATTATCTTATCCATATATAATGAGACTTCGGGAATTTCTTCTTTGAATGTTATCTTTTTTTTATTTTTTTATGATGTAATAAAGAATTTATTTCAATAAATAATTGTTCCATTATGTCTTGAAATCCATCCTCAATCTTTTGTGACTTGTCCAAGATTTTTCTTTGAATAAAAACTTGATTTTTTCTTAAAATATGACAATTCAGGTTTACTTAATGTAAAACGCATCCACTCAGACAGACACCTTTCAACCATAATTCTTTCTCCAAAAATCAGAGATTAATCCTTAGAATCCAGAATTATGCTTAAAAACGCGTCCAGCTATATGGACGTCTTTTAGCCAAAATCCTTTTCCAAAATAAGACATTAATTCTGAAAACTACGAATTATTATTGAAACGCGTCCAGATACTTAGACGCCATTAAACCAAAAATCAGTTTCCAAAATTTAGAGATTAATCCTTAAAATTCTGAATTATCCTTAAAACACGTTTATCTGTATAGACGCCTTTCAATTCTCTCTCTTACTTTTCCACAGAATTCTGCCATTATTCTGTGATTAATCCATTGAAACGCGTCATGAAATGCGGACGCGTTTAATCATTATGCCTTGTACTGCTCTGACCAGAATTGGCGGTTTAAACTGAAATGCGTCGTTCTGTAAAGACGCCTTTTGATCAATTTCAAACATCTGCCTTGCCGCCTCAGTTTATGTGCCTTGAATGACGTCGCTGTACCTCGACGCGTTTCAATCTTCTCTAACAGAACCCGCGCAAACCCCCCTTTCTTCCTCACTCTCCCAAGTTCTCTCTCTCTCTTCACTTTATTCTTCCTCTCCGGCAGCTCTCCGACCTCTTCCGGCGATCCTCCGCCTCCGGCAACCCTTCCTCTCTCAAACTCTCTCTGTTAAGCTCTCTCTCCTTCTCGAGCTTCCTCTCTCTCTCGCTCTCTTTCCCTCTCAAAGGACAGCCCCCCTTGCGGTAGTCCCAGCGGAAGAAACTCCGGAAGAAGTGCCGACCGAGCTTGCGGCAGTGGCAGCATTCCTGGAGGAAGAAAAGGCTCCTCCGGCACCCGTGGCCGAAGAAGAAGGAGGGGAGGGCGACCTCCACCTGGTAAGCTCCCTGTGGATGTGTTTGGGTGAAGAAAAGAGAGAGGAAAGTGGTTCTTTGGAAGAACCCGCAATCGGGTTTGAATGGCATCCAGACCAGGTGACGCCTTTCAAAAGGCGTCCACATGGTCCGACGCCATTCAAAGGGAAATTTAATTTTTAAATAGATCAAAAAATAGGTTTAAATTATGTCAAGGTTTGTGGACGTCTTTTAATAGGCATCCATGTGCCTCGACGCGTTTCAATTTTTATTAATTTTCTATATCTATTAATTGATGGACTTCTTTTATTTGCAGGAGACAATTAGGGCCAGAATATCATGGGATTTAGTCATAGGGGCCTATCGAGGACTCCCAGATTTCCAGAAGGCGAGCCTGCACCGGATGGGATTCGGCGAGATCTTGGATATCAAGCCATTTTGGCTCGATCTGGTATTGCTGCAGGCGCTCAGGGAGCGTTGGCATGCAAAGAGTCGGGCATTCTTAATACCCTTGGGCCACATGGTCCCAAGTTTAGAGGATGTGACCAGGATCACTGGCCTTAGAGTAGATGGTAGGCCGGTTAGCGGGGTGACTTACCCCAATTACCGAGGGCTAGCTGAGGCTTTGCTAGGGATAGAAGTATCTACCCTAGATAGGGAGTCTAGGACTGTCCCTAGAGTGGAGGTGGAGGCGGCCCTAAGGTTACTAGAGCCCCGGCGTCAGTCTGACGAGACCCGGGAAGAGTTTAGGAGTAGACTAGCTGAGTCCTCCTCCTGTGCTATTGTAGTGACCCTAGCCAGGCAGATGAGGTAGATAGACAGTTGAGAGTCTTTCTTGTTTTCTTTTTTGGTCGGTTGCTCTTCGGTACGAAGGGCGACCATATCTACTGTAGGTTCCTTTATATATTAGACGACTTAGAGAGTCTTTATGAGTATGCCCGGGGTGCGGCCCTCCTGGCCCACCTTTTTGCAAATCTCTCCGCGGTCACGCTGGACCGCGAGACCACTGTCAACGGCTTCTCGCCGTTTCTCTAGGTATAAGTTATTTTTAATCATGTGTTTATGCAATGTAATGATATGATGCTTTCTAACTTATGTGTTTATGTATGCAGGTGTGGAGCTATCTTTACTTCCCGCTCGGTCGAGTGAAGATTGTTCGACCAGATGCCGTCCCGTTGGCTCGCCGTTGGCAGCCAATAGTGGACACGGCCCCGCAACATCATCAATTAACGGCCCTCCGCCGTCAATTCCTCGACTATCCAGAACTTCTGGTGAGTCTTAATTTTATCTAATTTTATTAAATGCGGTGTTTTATTTTATTAAATGTAATTTTATTCATATGAATGCATCTAACTTGTATGCAGGTGATTTGACGCCCATATATGGGCATGGGCGAGGAGGGCCAGCCGTGGGTCACGGCTGGCCGGAGATGGTTCAGGAGGTAGATGTGGCTCCACTGCCTGAACGAGATCGAGCCGCTCCACCTCCGCCCAGTCATGAGGACCCTGGGCCTCCACCAGAAGTGGGTGGACGAGGAGGTCCCGGAGGGAGTAGGGAGGAGCATGAGGGGCAAGCAAGCCCTCACTAATTGGCGGGCGAAATTCCCGGAGCAATACGAAGATTGGCATCGCCGGGGTGTCCGAGTGGAGTCTCAAGCGGAGAGTAACGCAGCCTACCTCTAATAGTACCGGGCACGTTACGCCGATCAGCTGCGGCTCCTCCGACCACTTGATGTAAGTATGATTTATGCATTATCTTAAACTTATATTTGTGAATGAATGTATGCATGAATGGTATGCAGGATACACGAGATGCTGTGATCATCGACCTCCGGGGCCGAGGCCCAGCTGGAGTAGGTCCAGAAGGAACTCTTTGACTTGGTATGCATGCTTATGAGTGTTTTAATTAATTTGTTTTGACAATTAGCTACTGACGGTTGTCTTTTGGTGCAGCGAGCCGTCTACACCTAGGCGGCTCCCCCTACTAATGAAGCCTCATCATCCTCTGCCCTACCTGCTGCTTATGAGGCCACCCTGGTTGACCTACAGAGTCAGCTTGCCTCCGCCCTCCATCGAGTTTCTCTTGTGGAGGAGGATCGGGCTGTTCGAGTAAGTTCCTTCCTTCTTCTTCCATTGTTGGACTTGATTTGCTTGTTTATCTTGAACTGACAGTGTCTCCTCTTAAAGGTCGCTGAGCTTCAGGAGGCCCTTCAGTAGAGGGATGCAGAGTTGGCACAAGCTCAGACTTCGACCGCTCGCATTGCCGAGTTAGAGGCTCAGGTGGTGCGCTTCTCCACCGGTGACGTTGCACGACTCCAGGTTCGCTTAGAGATTCTGACCGAGGAGAGGGACCGAGATCGGGCTTGGATGGAGAGTCTCCAGGGCCGACTTTTGGTAGCAAAGCACGAGCGCTAGAGTATCGAGGCGCGGTACCAGCGTGTGCGGCAGCGAGCACTGGATCGTGGTCAGGTGAGCGCCTTTACGGACAGCATTGCTATATCGTCCGGCCAGGCAAGGCCGTGTACGATGGGACCACCTCCACCTCCTAGCCGCGGACCGGCACCGGATGCTCCTGATGAGGCTCAGAGCCAATTTGATGAAGGGCAGGGGAGAGTCAGCCATGAGGGTTGCATATGTACTTTTACTTTATTTTGTTTATCATGTACAAACACCTTTTGTTATATATATGGAACTTTT
Source organism: Zantedeschia hybrid cultivar (assembly GCA_030544215.1). NCBI lineage: Eukaryota > Viridiplantae > Streptophyta > Magnoliopsida > Alismatales > Araceae > Zantedeschia > Zantedeschia hybrid cultivar. Next base: position 51,333,474 of record JARZZO010000014.1, read on the forward strand.
GTCTTCAACTTTGTGTCTCACGTCTTTATCCTGTGTCCTGTACATTACTTAACAAACAGGTTAAGTATCTATTTAGGCTTAGCCCCTTACTCAGTTAAGTAATTGATCAATCAATCATTTTCTTGGTAAAAGAGTTAAGGGGCATAGCCTTTATTAACAAAGGTGATAATAATTGACCTGAAGAAAATAACGAAGTAAGATGCAACATACAAGCATGCAAATGCTCGCTTGAAAATAAAGGAATGAAGCATACCAAATGTTACAAACAGATGCTAATTGAAATATTTTTTATTTTGAAATATTCATTTTGTTTGGGTTTTGAAACATATATTTTTTTGGATTTTGACATTTCTATTTTTTTTTTGAGATATGTACTTTTTTGGATTTTTGGAATATGTATTTTTTTAAAATTTTTTGGAATATGTACTTTTTTTGGATTTTTGAAATATGTATTTTTTTTTGAATTTTGAGATATGTACCTTTTTTTGAATTTTGAAATATGCATATACCTTTTTGGATTTTGGGAATATTGTGCAAACTAACAGACCAGCATGGTACTCAGATCAAAAGATCATATTCATTTATTAACTTAATTCCCAAATTATTCTTCAATAATCTAATTTAGACCCATCGTGCTTGAACTTGTGTTTCCATTCGTGATCCCATTTGATGATTTGATCCTTAGTCAATCTAGGCCGTTCCTTAAGCTCGGAGCACGCCTCTTCAGAAAGAAAGGAAGAATTGGTTTAGAAAGCCCACGAGAAGGTTTCGGAGACCGAAAAAGATGTTCCTTTCTTACCCTAATATCTGTTGGGGTTCGGTCATTATTCTTTCCGGGGTATTTATCGACCTTGCGTTCCCTTTTATTTCACTCATGGCCTTGATATAACGTTTGTAGTGTAATGGCCTTTTGATTTGACATTTGGCTTTTGCCTTTTGCTTTATCTTTTCCTTTCCTTTTCTTGGGACGGATCTCCCCCTTTTTTTTTATGACGACCTCCTACTAAGATGGCGGGTATTCTTGATAGTCTATTCTAAGTCTCGTTCTGACATTATGGGCCGAGTGTAAATACAGAATTTTATTTGAAAAGAATGATTTGCACTTTACACCCTCGGTCAAGCTTTCGGTATCCCTTAGGATTTCACATCTTTTGTTACTCACGAAGCAAACGTGTCAGTGTGTGTAGTAATGTGTTGGAATTAAATTATCCAGACTGATAAGGGAATTTGAGCTTCTAAATTTTCTGATTCCACTGGTTTTTGTACCATGCTGATCGACTCTTTAACCTAAGGATAGTATTTTTTAAGATACAGACCATTTCAGGGGTAAGTTAATTCTTGCCTTTCTGCATTAACTAGACGATAAGCGTTACCAGGAAAAGCATGTGATACAACATAAGGTCCTTCTCAATTGGGTTGGAGCTTAGAACGTAGACCACCAGGTTTTACAAAAATTCTTTTGACGACCATTTCACCAACTTTGAACTTACGTTCAATGACTTTCTTTCGATAAAAACGTGCTAATTTATTTTGATAAACTCTTGCATGATTAGCAGCTGACCATCTTTTCTTGTCTAAGAGTTCCAATTGAGCAAGGAGTGCTAAACGGTGTTCATCAATAGAAAATTCCTTATTCAATTGTACTCTTAATGACGGTACAAGGATCTCGTATGGAACTATCGCCTCCATTCCAAATGTTAAGGAATAAGGAGTCTGCCCAGTGGGCGTGCAGATCGAAGTTCGATAGGCCCATAGAGCCTCAATCAATTTTTCTGGCCAATGAGTGAATTTATTAGACTTGTATGTCTTTTTGATGATTTTTATCAAAGTCTTGTTAGTTACCTCTGCTTGGCTATTGCCTTGCGGATAATAAGGAAACAAATGATGCAATGCAATTTTGTACATGTTGCAGAGGTCTTTCAGCTCTTGTGACACGAACTGCGGTTCATTGTCGGTGATGATGGTGCTTGGAATTCCAAATCTCGTGATGATGTTCTTCATGATGAACTTCCAGACGGTTGATGCTTTGACTTCCGTATACGCTTCAGCTTCCGCCCACTTGGTGAAGTATTCCATTGCCGTGAGGATGAAGAACTTCTGCTTAATGCCGAAATCAGGATTGCCAAAGAGTCCAATGATATCGAAAGCCCACATGGAGAAAGGCCATGGGGAGAAAAAATGATGGAGTGAAGATGTAGGAGAATGAATCTTATCGGCATGAAGTTGGCACTTGGCACACCTACGGACATATCCTATACAATCTTCTTCCATGGTTGGCCAATAGAATCCTTGTCTAAGAATTTTCTTTGCTAACATCTGTCCATTAACATAGCCACCACAAACTCTAGCATGAGCTCCTTCCATAACCTTCCAAAGCTTATCTTCGTCTAAACATCTTAGAGGAACTCCATCAAAATCTCTTTTATATAATGCTCTCCCAACTAGGGTGTATCTTTGAGCAACTCTCATAATAGCCCTTTTCTCCTCAGCTGTGGCTTCTTCAGGATATGATTGATCTTCACAATATTTAGCAATTTCATAGTACCATGGTTTCTGCTCATCATCCATCTCTTCTAATAGCTTCATTAACAAAATCTCTCTCTTTTCCACAATATTTCCATCTTTGACTTTCTTCAGCAGCTTCTCCTTAGTCCTAAGGAATGAAGGGTATTTCACGGCGGGTGAAAGACGCCTATGAACGATGATTGATTCGGATTGTCTGCTGATTGGGAAATTGAGAGATGATGTAAGTGAAGCTAGAGTGTCAGCTAAGATGTTCTGATTCCTAGGAATATGGACAAAGATCAACTTTGTGAAAAGCTTAGCATAAGTAAAAGTGAGTTCTTGATGAGGCTTGAGCTTTGGATCAAGAGTTCGATATTTGGTTAACACCTGGCGGATAATCAATTGGCTATCACCTACAATTCTGAGTTTGGTGGCACCATAGAGATGAGCAGCCTTGAGGCCAGCAAGGAGTGCCTCGTATTCAGCTATATTGTTAGTGACTGGAAAGTCAAGCTGAAAAGCTTGTAGAATGGTGACACCTTCAAGTGATAACAGAACAATGCCGATACCCTTTCCATGGGAATTCAGAGCTCCGTCAAAATGCAGAGTCCACACATCATCTTTGATTTGGTCTATGGACATCAGTTCCTCATCCAGAAACTGCGATCAGACTGGATCAAAGTGAGGAAGGGGATGGTGAGCGAGATGTTCTGCTATGGCATAGCTTTTGATCACTTTCTGTTGAATGTAAGTGATATCAAATTGAGATAGAAAGCTTTGCCATCGTGCTAACCTATCAGTAAGGACATATTTCTCAAGAAGAAACTTGATTGGATTCATCCTAGCGATAAGATGGACTTCATGGGCTAAAAAGTAATGCTTCAATTTTTGAACCACCTATACAAGTGCTGCACATGTTTTCTCCATCGCTGTGTATCTTTGTTCAGCAGGGTTGAGAACTTTAGAGAGATAGTAGGCTGCCCTCTCATTTCCTTCTTCATCCTCTTGTGCTAGGACATCCCCCACCACATCGTCCAAGACAGAAATGTATAGTATCAATGGTTTGCCTGGAGATGGTGGTCTCAAAATAGGAGGACTTGCCAAATAATTCTTCAGTCCATTGAACACCTCCTGACACTTATCGTCCCAATCGAATTTGACTCCTGGCTTGGTAAGCTCGTAGAACGGCTTACACCTTTGTGAGTGCTGGGAGACAAAACAACGAATAAATTGCAACCTCCCGATTAATCCTCTTAACTCTTTCAAATTTTTAGGAGGTGGCATTTCTCTAATAGCCTTTGTCTTGTTGGGATCGATCTCAATTCCCCGCTTACTGACAATGAATCCAAGTAATTTTCTTGAGGATACCCCAAATACACATTTCTTAGGGTTCATGTTTAACTGATATTCTCTTGATCTTTCTAATACTCTTGCCAAAACTTTGGCACGCTTAGTCTTAGTCTTAGATTTCACCAACAAGTCATCCACATATACTTCTAGATCGATATGCATCATGTCGTGAAATATTGCCATCATAGCTCTCTGATAAGTGGCTCCAGCGTTCTTTAATCCAAAAGGCATGACAACATAGCAATATGTTCTCTAAGGTGTAGTGAATGATGTGTTTTCCTGATCTTCTTCTGCCAATTTGATCTGATTATATCCTGAAAATCTATCCATAAATGATAAAGTTTCATAGCCAACAGTATTATCGATGAGTACATCAATGTGAGCCAATGGAAAATCATCTTTAGGACACGCCCGGTTCAAATCTCGAAAGTCAATACAGATTCTGACCTTCCCATCTTTCTTTATAACTGGGACTATGTTGGCCACCCATTGTGGATAGAGGACAACTCTAATGAATTTGACTTTATGCAACTTATCGACCTCTTCCTTCATTTTTAAAGCCAATTGTGCGTGGAATCGCCTTAACTTCTGTTTAACCGGACTAGCTCCATCTTTTAATGTCAACCTGTCTTCGACTAGTGATGAGTCTAACCCCGGCATATCCTCATAACTCCAAGCGAAAGTATCCTTATAATCCTTAAGAACTTGTACCATTACCTTCTCATCCATTTCAGAAAGATTCTTGCTAACGAGGACAACCTTAGGTTCCTCTTCAGTCTCTAGATTGATTTCTTTGGTGGGCTCTTCTACGGCAGCTGAGGGTTCATCGAATCTTTTTACTCCACTGGCATATGCCTTAGCTGCATCCTCGTCATCATCTTCATCTTCAACAATGGGTCTTTTTCGTGTATCAATTCATACACCCCATATCCATCATTAACTGACTCATCATCTATACAATATTCTGGCATCTGAATAGGGTTCTCTAATAGCTGAGGGATCATAGAGCAAGAAAGCCATTTAAATGCTAAATCCAGGAGGTATCTATCTGGAATTTGTTTATCCTTAGATTTTCTAGACTTCCTAACCTGACTAACCTGCCTAGAACTAGACTCCCTAACTTCGCTAGACTCCCTATCCTGACCTAATGAGGATGAAACAGAATGAAAATTATAGGATACAAGAGGAAATATAGGAGAATCCTCCCGAGGGGGGGGGGGGGGGGGCAGAGTAGATCTAGAAGAGATTCTTGACCGAACAACCCGCGCGATGGGGTACAATCGGACAAGTAGGAAGTTTCCTTAATGAGGATATGGGAGAAATTTGTTGCCAAATTGGCGTTTTTTTTTGGAGAAAAGATGAATTAATCATAAAACAAGAATGAAGGTGAATAGGAGGAGAATGGGATGGAGGAAGCGGCACCAGGGCCAAAGGATTGGGGGGATCATACAGTAGTATGTCCCCGATTAAATCATAAATTCTCTCTAAATCGAGAGGAGGTTGAGGGATAAAGTCCCGTGGGAGCAGGGTGATCATGATGGGCAGGGCCCATGGAATATCTTCAATAATGACCCGCGACCAAGTCGGGGTCAGAAGTAGAGTGCGTAACAAGGTATGGAGTGTGAAAATGTAAGAGGGATAAGTCCCCCTCCAAAGAAGATCCGTAGTATAACCAACTTCGTAGGGATCATCTGGCTCCCCTTCATCTGTTTCCTCATACAGCAGTATTCTTTTATCAAAAATGGCACCAGGCCCTTCAATCAGTTCATCTATCTGTGGCGGCCACCTTGGTTCTAAAGGATCAAGAAACAGTCTATTCAATGCAATATACAGATCCCTTAAGTCAAACCATTTGTACCATTCACACTCAGGGTCTTGGAACTTCCTCCTTTTCATTGGCCGCAGAGCCTCCAATGATTGGTACGTCAACAATTCTGAACAATGTCTGGCCAGGCCTCTTCCATATATGTCATGGAGATCAAAACAGGAAGTGATGACCACTGTGTTGTCATGACTGATCACGGGACCCTTGACGAAATGTGTGTATAAGGTCCATGTTAAGGAGTCCCGACCTTTTTTGCATGGTGTAGACATTGTCTCCCATATCTTCTGGCCATCTTCATTCTCTTCCTGCTGAATAATGTCGTGCCTCACTATTCTTGGCCTATAGCCCAGGCCATTTCCAGGTGTCCTTCGGTTGTCCTTGATGGGTGTGGTTTTGCCTTGTAATTTTGTGCCTAGGCCCTTTCCAGGCTGATAACCACCCTTCATCATTATTTTCCATCGAGGGGTATTGATGCACTTTCCCCACTTTATGGCATCCAGTGGATAAGGAGTAAGAGTGGTGGCCTTTAAAGGATCAACCACTGGACGGTAGACCTGTAATACCGACAAAAAAGGTTGTCGGCCAGGTGAAGAAGTTGGCTTGATATTCAAGGAGTGAGCAGCAGCAAGGATTGGCATGTTCATAACTTTAATGATTCATCCTTTGTAGGGAAATTTGAGGCACTGATGATTCGTAGAGGGAATCGCCTCAAGGGTTTTGATATAAGGATGACCCAAAATAGCATTCAAGGAAGGATCGATTTCCAAGGTGTGAAATTCGACCTCGGCATGACATACATGGCCTAACTCTACTTTTAAATAGACCATTCCCAGAGGGGAATGGGTGGAGTTACCATAAGCTATAACAGAGATAGGGCTAGGCAGCCGTTTTTCTTTGGGTACACCACACAATTTGAGGGTATTTAGTGATAAGACATTAATTGAAGCCCCCGTGTCAACCAGGCATGCATCTACGGCCTTCTTACAGATATTGAATATAATACTTAGAGCCATTCTTCTGACTGCTGGTGGTGCTAATTCCGAGGCATGAAATAAGATAGAGGGTTGATCCCCCTGAGGAACTAGTAGTGCGGCAATCTTCTCTACCGGCACGTCTTCGTTGACCATCACTTTTTATAGATACTCCATCAGAGATTCCTGATGGTTCTTCGACCTCTTGATCAACTCCAGCACAGAGATTCGTACCGGTGTTCTATCCAATTGCTTCAGTAGGTCATATTGAGTGTCTGGTGCACTCTCATCATTGTGCATTTCCTCTGGCGGCTATGATGGGCCGTCTCTGACTGTTGATTGATGAAAGACCTTATTGAAGATCTTCCCACTCCGGAGTGCATGTTCTTCAGTTGTGGAAGGTCCGTGCGATAACTTGAGCACCGTAGGGTTAGTGGATGATGCGGATGGTGTAGAGGGTTGGTATGTGGGTGATGGCGTGGGGTTACTTGGTGGTGGCATGGTACGTATGAGAAGCTTAGATGGTTGGATGGTGGATGGGTAATTGGTTGGTGCGGATGAAGTGGGGAATGGTACACGGAATAATGGTTTAGATGGTTGTATGGTATTTGGGTAAGTAGTGGTGGTGGTGGGTGATGTAGGGAATGGTATGCGGAGCAGCGGTTTGGATGGCATGAGGGGTGCGTGATTAGCTTGCGGTTGGTTATTTGATGGAGGTGTGGTGGCGTGGGGTGTAATGGGTTTGAGGAAAGCAGGCGATGGTGATGGGTTATTGGGTGTGGGTAAACGGTATACGGGTGTTGGTACTGGAGTAATGGTAATGGGTTGTGGTTTTGGTATGTGGATGGTGCGGCGTGGTGGTTGCTCAGTGGTGCTCGGAGTGTGACCCGTTGAATAAATAGAGGAGGAGTCCTCTATCTTCCACTGTTGCCCTCAATTACCCTAAGACCGGCTATTTGTCAAAATACGGGCAACTTGATTCTGGTTCTGGTGCTCCGGGAGTGGGTTCTACACTATTCCCATGTTTGGCGGTGCCGCTGCCTGTGCCAGCGCTCTTCGTTGTTGTTGTTGTTGTTGTGGTCTTCTCACCTTCAAGGCGGATATATACTTCTTCATTTCTTCCCAGTCGATGCCTCCCTGCTCGTTGAGATCATGAATATAATCTCAGAATTGCAAGCAGGTATCTATGGTGTGTCCAGGTTGTCTGTGGAAATAACAATACCTAGAAGTGTCGACATTTTGGGGCCAAACTGTTTTTTCTCTTGGCAAAACCAAAGCATTGGCTGCCATTAAAGCACTGAAGATATCTGATAAGGACTCTGGAAGGACTGGATATTCTGCCCTTTTCGGGCCTGGAGGTTTTCTCTGCTGGTTATAATTAGCAGGAGGAGGCACATTATGGTATGCCGGCGATGCGCGCGGCTGGTACTGTTGTTGTTGTAGAGGATGTACTGTAACTACCGCTGTGGCTGCTGCTGTGGCTGGTAGTTCGGCTGCTGAGGCTGTTGGTATTGAGGCTGCTGATACTGTGGGTTCGGCTGTTGCTGTCTGTAACCCTGCTGGTTTGGCTGCTGCGGCCGCTGATACTGTGGTTGCTGATTCCTCACAAATTGGGGCGGATAGTTGTTCACGGTACTAATCTGCTCATGGGATAGCATGCCCTCAGTGGTTGGACCTGTGCTAGGAGAATTTGGCACGACATGCTTCTGAGGTGGAGGCCTGCTAGGTCGGTGAGGATCAAAGACACTAGAGAATGTAACATCTTTGAAAGCGTTCTGAAAATAGCGCGCCCTTTCATAGAGCTCTGCCATACTGGTCAAGTTGTTCAGGGCGAGGACTAACTTAAACTGAGGTGTAGCATTGGAAATCAAAATCTTTACTTGCTCGGATTCAGACAGATGATCTTTCACTTTTTCTGCCATGCCCCTCCATCTATCAGCAAAACTGACGAATTCCTCGTTAGGCTTCATTTTTTCTGCTATCAGGTCAGTAATGGACAGAGAGGGGGCAACTCTATCCTGGTATCGTTGAATAAACTTTCATGATACGATACCATAGTCCTCTACTTCAGATGGCTCTAAGGAAAAGAACCATTCGATGGCTGGTCCCTCCAAGGATTTCCTGAACAAAAATGCCAACGACCTCTTGTCGTTTTGCCAGAAAGATGACTCATACATGAATTCCTTCAAATGAGTGAAGGGGTTACCCGTACCGTTGTATTTTTGGTATACTGGCATCTCAGAGGGTGGCAGATGAAATACACGCAGACTTGGTAGGTTAATTTCAGGTGCAGCTTTAACTCCCATCATTTTCTGAAAATTACTAAATTGCTCGTCCATGCGCTTCATCTTTGCGAGCAGAGCCTGAGTCGTTGGATCGATTGGAGGAGGGGAAGGTTGAGGTACATGATAGGCCTGTTGCCTAGAGTATGTGGGGCAAGGAGGACAATAGGGTTGAGGTTCGGCAAGCTTCTGCCATGCCCGAGGGCATTTTGGTAAGTAGGCATCAGCGGCCTGACCGGTTGCCTCGAGGAGGACAATTGTGGTCCAGCTGGCCGAGAAGTTGAAACCTGGAGGCCTTCCATTGCCTGGTGAATGAAGGAAGTATGATGGGGAGGTGGTTGAGGAATAACAGGGGGAGCCGTAGGATTCGGCTCGGCAGACTGCATGGGCATCTTCCCCTTCTAGATGGACTGGATAGCCTCGAACTGTCGAGGATCCAGACGGGAGGCAAGAACTCCCAAAGCGCTCACTAGATCCGAGGGATCAAAGGATGAGGGATCATTCAGGTTCATGCCCCCCTCGAAAATAGGATTAGAAACCACATGCATGTGCGGAGGAAGATCATAATATTGATAATGAGCACAAGGAAGAGCGGTTTGGTGGTTTCCCTCATATCGAACTGGACAAGAATGAAGATTACGGGGGGCATCAGCATCTCCCCCGCTTTCAAAGTGGTAATCAGACTCAAGAGAGGCATTAGCATCTCCCTCGTAGTTGACTAGGGCATCTGGAGCCATGCTTAAATCCCTGCCTGATCGAAGTTGCATGATATTAGATTTTCTCAAAGATTTGCAGATAAGTTGTACAAAGATTAAGCAAATAAGTGGATGTTTAACGTAATTTCAGGATTTCTTGTTGGATTATTTGGATTCAATTAATCACAAATTCACTCAAGAGGTAGGATCCTAGTTTCAGTTCAACTTCCACCGTTATATTCTATGGCTTTCTCTCACAACGTTATGAAAATTTAACCAGGACTTGGATTGGTACAACCAGCCCAATGAACAAGGAGGAATACCTTGATTTTTGGGACTTACGGAGGTCTTTAACGCCAACCACTCTAGTCTGATCGAGGGACTGACCCAATCAGAGAGAGGTAAAGACGTCAAGAAAGGTGTTCCTAAGAGAAAAAGGGGGTGTTAGCCCCAGTGCATATGACCTGTGGCCGGGATGGCCTCAAATGCTTGTTACGTAATGTGTAGTAGCAAGCAGATCAGAAATCTGAGAACTGAATAAAAAAATAAGAAACTGTCTGAATCGCGTCGTTGTTGGTCTATGCTATTCAAACAAAACCTTATTTTTTTCGTAAAATCTCAGGCAGCAAACAACAGAGAAAATTGCTTGAAAGGCGTCGCGGTATGTCGACGCGGTATGAAACGCGTCGCTGTTCCTAGACACTTTTCAGGTCGCAGAATCAATATTTCAGGAGGAATTTCTGGATCGATTCCTCCTCAAACAAACAGGATGAAAGCAGTAAATAATTGGCTCATGAGAATCCTTTTTTTTTATTTTAGTTTTTTAATAGGATGATTTATCATGTAAACAACAAAACATTCAATCAATCACACATGCTTCTTATTACAAGAACAACTCTTCAATCAATCAAACGGGGAGGGCAAGATCTTGCCGCAAGGGTTGCACGTGGTGCACGTGGGAATAACAACTAAACTATAAACTCACCAATCGGTGAGGGCGTGTCGAGAGACACATGTGGTGCACAGAGAGTGCTCGATTCAAAAAAGCAAGAACAAAGATTGAAAGATGGCGAGACAAAGTCCCACCGTGATCGCCAAAAAGCTGTGAGTGCTCAAATTAAGGGTGTGATTATCATGAAAATTTATGTTGATTATGTGACAAATAAACCTATTAAAAACTGAGTGAATGTAATCGCCAGAAACTTTTAACTAAAAAGTTCCAAAAGAAAAGATTGATCGCCTATCTGTTTCAGAATTGGGAGATGTTGGACTCCTTGATTCCCCTCCTTCAGCCGGCTGAAGAAAGAGAGCCCTTCTGACTTTGTTCTTGCCTTGGATGCTTATGGGGCTTCGAGGATTGTCCAGTTTGGTTCCCTCTTTCTTTTATCTTCTTAATCTCCTTTGAACCTTGTAAAGAACAAAACAAAAGAAGAAAAAACAATGAGAACTTAGACAGTGGTAGTATCTATTCCAACAGAAATTTTAATCATGCAACTTGAACAAAGAACTTATTTGTTTTGATGGTCTTTTTAAACCCCTTAAATAAATAGGTTTGAAATTATGCTAATGAGTGTGTGAAGCATGGAGTGATGTGATGAATGAGATTTTGAACTAATAATATGGTGAAATAATCAGAGATTACTAAAAAAGAACTAGATTAGATGGCCCTTAGGAAGCCTTAGTCTTTAAAGCTCTTGAATGAACGAAGAACGTATGAAAGAAGGATGCAGACTCCTAGAAGTAGCAGCGCTTCGATCCTTCATCGTTTGGACGTCGTCTCCTTCTTGAATCACTCAGATTATCACTATCATCACTAACTTTTTAATGACCAAGGGGTGGTGTATTTATAGGCTTTACATTCGCGGTTATTAATGGATTAATATGAAAGAATTTGAAATTTATCCAACTAACAAACAGATAAATACAGATTAATTCATCATTATCTGTAATTATCTAAAACGCGTCGCCCATAGGAGACGTCTTTTAGACTAATTAAGATAAGGATAAACAATCAGAAAAAGAGACAGAAACAACTTATGAAACATAAATGGCGTCGTGCCAGGCAGACGTCTTTTAGCTAATTAATCAATTAATTAAAATTCAAATTTAAATATCAAAATAGGAATAAACTCTATATGACGTCCACACATGTCGACGTCTTTTAGACTTTTTCATATTTGATTAAAATTTGAGTTAAAATCAATTTAAGTAATTAACTTAAATTATGTCTTTCTGACCCGAAACTATTTAGATAATTAATTTAGAAAGATTAATAAAAATTAACTAACGATTAAATATCAGGCCACTTTGAGGCATTACTATATGATATGAAATTTACTCAAAATGATGTCAAAATTAACGTGTCTACACCCGTATCCATTATGTCAGAACGGGATCCGAGATTTACTTCTAGGTTCTGGAAAAGTTTTCAGAAGGCCTTGGGTACACAGTTAGCCTTCAGCTCGGCTTATCATCCCGAGACTGATGGGCAGTCGGAGAGGACCATTTAGACACTGGAGGATATGCTCAAGGCATGTTGCCTAGATTGGAGAGGTTCTTGGGAGCAGCACTTGTCTACAGTGGAGTTTGCATACAACAACAGTTATCATTCTAATATCGGCATGGCGCCATATGAGGCATTGTATTGGTGGCCATGTCGATCTCCTGTGAATTGATCTGAGATTGGCAAGAGGCAGATAGCAGGGCCAGAGTTGGTACAACAGTGTGCTGAGGTTGCCAGAGTAGTGCAGCAGAGGTTGACTACAGTTCAGAGCAGGCAGAAGAGTTATGTAGATATCCGTAGGAGACCGCTTGAGTTCGAGGTTGGGGACCACGTGTTTCTCCGAATCTCACCCTCCAAGGGTGTGATGAGATTCGGGAAGCGAGGTAAGCTGAGTCCGCATTATATTGGGCATTTTCCCATTCTTCCTCGAATTGGAGAAACAACGTACCAGCTAGCCTTGCCACCAAGTCTTGTAGGAGTGCACGATGTGTTCCATGTTTCTTTGCTGAGAAAATATGTTCAGGATCCATCTCATGTTTTGGATTTTTCAGAGTTGGAAGTCGCTAAGGACTTGTCCTTTCCAGGATTTCCGGTACGTATTGAGGATCGCAGGGAATAGGTCTTACGGAACAAAGTTGTTCCTTTGGTTATGGTGATTTGGCAGCATCGCTCCGGAGGCGAGGCTACTTGGGATTGAGAGGATGAGATGCAGGAGCAGTTTCTCTACCTTTTCTTGTAAGTTCTCTTGTGAGCTAGTACCATTATTTTCAATCTCGTTATTTTATAGCAGGCAATTTTGAGGATGAAATTCTTTTAAGGGGGGGAGAATGTAAGGATTGAGGTTTCGGATCCCTTGGTTTGGGCCTTTGTGGGGTTGAGGCTTGGGTTCCTTTTTGCGTCGAGCTTGCTCGACGCAGTTTAGGCTGCGTCATGTGGGTGCCACGTGGGCTGTGTTTGGGCCGCGAGAGTACGGCCTCGGTCTTTTCATCTTAATGGCGTCTTGCATAGTCGACGTCATTCAGAGTACAACCCTGGCATGTCAGTGACCGACCCGTCTTGTCGTCTGAATGGCGTCGGTCTTAGACAACGCGTTTTAACTGGTTTCAGTTTGACCCCGCGAACCTTCCCTCCTTTCCCTCATTCTCTCCTTTCCTCTCTCTCTCCTCTCTTCTCTCCAGCCTCCGGCGCCTCCTTTCCCCCTCTCCTTCCTTTCCTTTCCCCATTCCTCCTCTCCCTCCACTCCATTAACCTCTTAACTTCCTCCACTATCACCATCACATCCTCCGCGGCACATTTCTCTCCGGACAGCGGCCGACATCTCGGTGGAGTAACGACGTCCATGGCGATACCGGCCGCAAGGACTGAGGTTTCGGGTTCAGTTTTCGGGTCGGTTTCGGGCCGGATCCCCTGGTTTGGACCTTGATGGGTCTGGGGAGTGCCTTCTAAATGACGTCTCTGCTACACGACGCCTTTCAAACGGCGTCCTACTGTGTGGACGCCATTTAGTGAGGTTACTGTTGTGCCACGTGGGCGCCACGTGGGCAGGCTTCGGGCCGCGAGAGTACGGCCCCTGTCGTGTCATCTGAACGGCATCCATGTTAGATGACGCCATTCAGAGTACGGCCCTGGATGTTAGTATACGGTGCCGGTCTTGTCGTCTGAACGGCGTCCGTGGTGAGCGACGCATTTCAGAGCTTCTGTCAGTACGGCCCGTCCTGTCATCTGATAAGCGTCCGTCTCACACGACGCGTTTTACCCTGTTCCAGATTGACCCCGTCAGCCTTCCCTCCTTTCTCTCATTCTCACCCTCTCTCTCTCTCTCCTCCCCCTCTCCGCCTCCTCCGACCCCTCTTTTCCCCTTTCCCTCCCCTTTCTTCCTTCTCCACCACTCCACTACCTCTACCTCTCTCCACTACCACCACCACTTCCTTCACGGCGTTCCCTTCTCCGGGCGGCGGCCGACGTCCCGGCGGAGTGGCGACATCCTCGGGGGTACCGGCGGCGGTCTGCGGTGCGGCGGTTTGGTGGCACGGAGCAAGAGGAGTTCAAGTAACTAGTAGCGGGACGAACCTTGCATGTGTTGTGATTGTTTCATCCGTATTTCCCGTTGAGGAGTTTGATGTGTGTGTGGGATTTTGGGGTAGAATGAACATGTTAGGGGGTTTGATGGGTGTTTCTATGCATGAGGATTTGTGATGGTTTGGTTTTCCCCTCTTCCCTTCCTATTTTGTAGCGTTTTGGGGGTGTTTTGGGGTGGAAAGGGAGCCCTCGGGTTGAATACAGAAACCTGATTTTTGGCGCTAAATGACGTCGCGCTCGCACGACACCATTTAGAATGGTGATGGGCCAGCACGACGCCATTTAGACAGAAATTATCTCGGTAGTGGTTTCTGTCAGAGTGGGCTCCTGTTGTGAATAACATCCAGGGCCAGGGACGCCTTTCTAAAAGGCGGCTTCCTAGGACGACGCGGTTTACGCGAAATATCGTAGTCTGTCGTTGTTTCTTTCGCTGTCCGGCGACTAGGGATAGCGACGCCTTTTCAAAAGGCGACTGGCGTGAACGACGCCTTTTAAGTGGATTTAATCGTAGCCGTCCCTGCTTCTGCCGCTATCAGACGACGAGGGACGGCGACGCGTTTTAAACGGCGGCTACCCGTAGCGACGCCTTTTAGGCCATATTCGGAGGCCGAGATTTCATGAACCAGTTTTTGATGCTTGAATGGCGTCGGCCTTGGGCGACGCGATTCAAGACAGAATCACACTAATCCATGCCATTAAAATGTGTTTACACTGTAAGATAGTTGGTTAAATGCATGCTTTAAATTATACTCGATGATGATGGATTCCTCATGACCGGATATCACTGCGTTGTATTTCGTGAGACCGTGGACTTTTCACGTGACCGGATCGCACTATGCCGTGTTTTGTGCTACTGTGGACCTAGAGTGACAGTTGTAGCGCTTTATTATCTTGTGCTGGTGTGGGTGGAGCACAGCGTCGGTGGGGGTGTGGCGGGGTGACGCCTAGTGAGAGAGGGTCACCTGGTGAACCCCGGGGTTAGCTAGTACCGGTGTGGGTGTGGTACCTTTGGAGTGTCACTCGTGCTGGGGGAAGGAGTAACTACCTGAGCCAGTTGGGTCGGAGTAGCCAGCGTGCTATCCGAGGGGTTACTGTTTGGTCTCAACGGGTCGGTGTTTCCCACTTTTGGCTGTGTGGTCAGTGTTTCCCACTTTCGGTTGTGTGGTCAGTGTTTCCCACTTTCGGTTGTGTGGTCGGTGTTCCCACTTTCGGTGGCATGGTGGGCGTGTTTTGTCGAGACGTGAGTTGTAGGCTCCTTGGTAGAATGATTCTAGAGATATGCATGTTACATTTCGAATGCTTGTGGTTCATATCGAGATTTAGGTGTAGTGTGTTACAGCTTTACTTGCTTTAATCACCTGTATCTTTGTTATTGCACTTGTGGGTGTGTGAGTGGGAGGCAGGGGATCGGATGATCCCTACTGAGCCCAATTATAGTGTGGCTCACTCCATGCGGTTTTAGGTGTGAACCTCATGGCGAGTGGCGGCGTGTGTTCTCCTTGGTGTGCGGACCAGCAGCTATCTCAGTTTCAGGGTATGCCCCGATGTTGTTGTACTTTGCTTCTGCCTGTACTTATTTAATTTCTTGGGCCATGTAATTATTGTTGGACTGTGTACGGACATTATTAATTTCCTTCCTACGCACTTGTAATTCCTTGAAGTCCGTGTGATTGTTATATTTAGCCTTGTTTAACGCTTACTCTTCTAGATATGTGTATGAGATCCGGGTGTGAGACCGTTGGATAATGATTCGACACCCATTTAGTGATCGGGTCTGTTACAGTTGGTATCAGAGCTCAGTCTGGTCGAGTATGTGGTAAACTAGGTTAGATATTATAGTCCAACAATAAGTACGAGTCTGTACAGGCGATGGCTGCTAGTGTAGATTGATAGGTTTTGACGTGTTTGTTTCGATTTTTGCGTTCGTGGGGTAGTGATGGCGCCGAGGAGGAGAGTTCCATTGGCTCGTGGTTCGAGAGCAGACGATGGCAATTCGGGGGCAGAAGGGCATAATGTGGATCATTTCATGGAAGTTATGATTGAGGTTATGTCTAGATATATGCAGGGAGATGGTGGTGAGGGTTCCAATTCCCGAGGTGACTAGTCCACGGTATTGGAGCAGTTCTTGAAGTTGGAGACCCCTTCTTTCACAGGTCGACCAGTCCCAGACGAGGCAGCTCATTGGATTAAGGAAGTGGAGAAGGCATTTGATGTTCTTGAATGTGCGGAGAATGACAAGACCTTGTTGGCAACCTACTTGTTGAAGGACAATGCATATGAGTGGTGGGTTACTATCAAGAGAATGATGTTTGTAAATAGGTCCTTGAGAGAGATCCCTTTGGAGGTATTTGTGAGAGAGTTTAGTAGATAATACTTTCCGAGGCACGTTCGGAAGACCAAGGAAAGGGAGTTTATGGAATTGGTGCAGAATGATATGTCAAATCTAGAATATCAAACGAAGTTTGTGGCCCTTGGAAGATTCGTTCCACACATATATGAGCATGAGGAAATTAGAGCAGAGAGATTTGTGGGCGGACTCCGGTATGATCTGAGGACAATGGTGGCATCCCAGTGTTGTAGAGATCTGGCGTCAACGGTTCGATGCGCGGCAGCGGTGGATACTCAATTTCAACAAATGGCGAAAGAGTTGGGGCGGTCGGCACGAGGGAAGCAGCGAGGCAAGAGCAAATCAACAGTCCTTTCGTCAGGCGGTTCGAGTTCCTTTGATTTCGGGTCCCAAGAGATGTCTTATGATGAAGATGAAGACGGTGCGGTTCAGCAGATGAAGAATGTGGCTAGCAGGCAGTAGGAAACGAGACAGGATGCGGCAGATTATTGTGCCCGTTGTGGTAGGCTTCATGGCAATCAGATATGTCCATTGGTCACTGGTAGCTGTTTTGGCTGTGGGAGGAAGGGACATCTTGTGAGGAACTGTCCCCAGAAGAATAAGGCAGGTCAGCAGCCGAGTGGTTAGTAGGAGCCCGGGACCTAGTGTGGTGTTGTGTGTTCTTTCAGTGGAGGTCCGAGATGCTGGCTAGATGAGCACTTCTATCTTGTCTTATTAGGTAGTAGTTGTGAACTCTTATGGCACTCTTTATGTATTCTGGACATGGTGGATAATTGGTATTGTAAAGTGTGCTTTGTAAGGTTAATGTATAGTGATGTTGGTCTATCAATTTTGGCAGTGTTGTGGAACATAGTTAGCTTAGTATTGATTTGATTAACCGGTTGTGTGGAGCTCCGTCTGAGAGTGTGATCGGTGAGGGTGATTGATGTGATCTATGTTACCGGCGTGGAATTGTGGGACGATGGTACAGTCATGTTTTGAGGTAGACTCTATGTTCCGATAGGAGGAGGACGTGTGCAGGTGTGTCCTTGAGGAGGCGTATTGTTCTAGATAGGTAGTGATTCCCGGAACGATTAAGATGTATTATTGTTTGAGGTGGCTTTTTGGTGGCCTGGTAGGAAGAAGGATGTGGTTGATTTTGTGGTTAGGTGCATGATTTGTCGGCAGGTTAAGGCGGAACATCAGAGACCAGAAGGGTTGTTGCAACCTTTGTCGGTCCCGGTATGGAATGGGGAGCTTGTGACTATGGACTTTGTGATGGGATTACCTATATTCCCTGGCAGAAGGGACGCAATCGAGGTTATTGTTGAGCGATTGACCGAGTCAGCACACTTCCTGGCTATTAGGAAAGACTGGTCAGTCGGTGCGTTGGCTAAGTTGTTTGTGGATCGTATCATCTCTCTGTACAATGTGCCCTTATCCATCATGTCAAGCTGGGATTCGAGATTTACTTCTAGGTTCCATAAGAGTTTTCGGAAGGCCTTGGGCACGCAGTTAGCCTTTAGCTCGGCCTATCATCCCGAGACTGATGGGCAGTCGGAGATTAGGGAGGTTCTTGGGAGCTGCACTTGTCTTCAATAGAGTTTGCGTACTACAACAATTACCATTCTTGTATCGGCATGGTGCCTTACGAGGCATTGTACGGACGGCCGTGTCAATCCCCTGTGAATTGGTCTGAGGTTGGCGAGAGGCAGATAGCGGGACCAGAATTGGTATAGCAGTGTACTGAAGTTGCCAGAGTGGGAACAGTGGAAATTAATTACAGCTAGGAGCAGACAGAAGAGTTATGCAGACATCTGTAGGAGACCGATTGAGTTTGAGGTTGGGGACCATGTGTTTCTCCGAGTCTCACCCTCTAAGGGTGTGATGAGATTCGGGAAGCAAGGTAAGCTGGGTCCGAGATGTGTTGAGCCCTTCCCGTTCTTGCTAGAATTGGGGGAAACGGCATACCAGCTAGCCTTGCCGTCCAATCTTGCAGGGGTGCACGATGTGTTCCATGTTTCGTTGCTGAGGAGATGTTCATGATCCACCCCATATTTTAGAATTTTCAGAGTTGGAAGTTGCTGAGGACTTGTCCTTCCCAGAGTTTCTAGTACGTATTAAGGATCGCAAGGATCAGACCCTTCGGAGCAAGGTTGTACCTTTGGTTAAGTGATTTGGCAGTATCGCTCCGGGGGCGAGGTGACCTGAGAGCGCGAGGTTGAGATGCGGGAACAGTAACCATCTAGCGAGGTTGCTGTTGTGCCATGTGGGCGCCACGTGGGCAGGCTTCGAGCCGCGAGAGTACGGCCCCTGTCATGTCGTCTGAACGGCGTCTATGTTGGACGACGCCATTCAGAGTACGGCCCTGGATGTCAGTATACGGTACCGGTCTTGTCGTCTGAATGGCATCCGTGGTGAGCGACGCGTTTCAGAGCTTCTGTCAGTACGGCCCGTCCTGTCATCTGATAGGCGTCCGTCTCGCACGACGCATTTTACCCTGTTCCAGATTGACCCCGCGAGCCTTCCCTCCTTTTTCTCATTCACCCTCTCTCTCTCTCTCCTCCCCCTCTCCGCCTCCTCCGACCCCTCTTTTCCCCTTTCCCTTCCCTTTATTCCTCCTCCACGACTCCACTAACTCTCTACCTCACGCCACTACCACCACCACTTCCTTCGCGGCGTTCCCTTCTCCGGGCGGCGGCTGACGTCTCGACGGAGTGGCGACGTCCTCGGGGGTACCGGCGGCGGTCTGCGGTGCGGCGGTTCGGCGGCACGGAGCCAGGAGGAGTTCAAGTAACCGGTAGGGAGACGAACCTTGCATGTGTTGTGATTGTTTCATCCGTATTTCCCGTTGAGGAGTTTGATGTGTGTGTGGGATTTTGGGATAGAATGAGCATGTTAGGGGGTTTGTTGGGGGTTTCTATGCATGAGGATTTGTGATGGTTTGTTTTTCCCCTCTTCCCTTCCTATTTTGGAGCGTTTTGGGGGTGTTTTGGGGTGGAAAGGGAGCCCTCGGGTTGAATGCAGAAACCTGATTTCTGGCGCTAAATGACGTCGCACTCGCACAACGCCATTTAGAATGGTGACGGGCCAGCACGACGCCATTTACACAGAAATTATCTTAATAGCAGTTTCTGTCAGAGTGGGCTCCTGTCGTGAATAGCGTCCAGGGCCAGGGACGCCTTTCTAAAAGGCGGCTTCCTAGGACGACGGGGTTTAAGTGAAATATCGTAGTCTGTCGCTGTTTCTTTCGCTGTCCGACGACTAGGGACAGCGACGCCTTTTCAAAAGGCGACTGGCGTGAACGACGCATTTTAAGTGGATTTAACCGTAGCCGTACCTACTTCTGCCGCTATCAGACGACGAGGAACGACGACGCGTTTTAAACGGCGGCTACCTGTAGCGACGCCTTTTAGGTCATATTCAGAGGCCGAGATTTCATGAACCAATTTAGGATTCTTGAATGGCGTCGGCCTTGGGTGGCGCGATTTAAGACAGAATCGGTGTTTCCCACTTTCGGTTGTGTGGTCAGTGTTTCCCACTTTCGGTTGTGTGGTCGGTGTTCCCACTTTCGGTGGCGTGGTGGGCGTGTTTTGCCGAGACGGGAGTTGTAGGCTCCTTGGTAGAATGATTCTAGAGATATGCATGTTACATTTCGAATGCATGTGGTTCATATCGAGATTTAGGTGTAGTGTGTTACAGCTTTACTTGCTTTAATCACATGTATCTTTGTTATTGCACTTGTGGGTGTATGAATGGGAGGCAGGGGATCGGATGATCCCTACTGAGCCCAATTTTGGTGTGGCTCACTCCTTACGGTTTCAGGTGTGGACCTCGTGGCGAGTGGCGGCGTGTGGTGTTCTCCTTGGTGTGCGGACCAATAGCTATCTCAGTTCCGGGGTATGCCTCGATGTTGTTGTACTTTGCTTCTGCCTGTACTTATTTAATTTCTTAGGCTATGTAATTATTCTTGGACTGTGTACAGACATTATTAATTTCCTTCCTGCACACATGTAATTAATTGAAGTTCGTGTGATTGTTATATTTAGCCTTGTTTAACGCTTACTCCTCCAGATGTGTGTATGAGATCCGGGTGTGAGACCGTTGGATAATGATTCGACACCCATTTAGTGATCGAGTCTCCGATCATAGGGTGGCGGGTCGTTACACCGGCGGCGGCGTGTGGCGAGGCGGTTCGGCAGCTTAGAGCTCGGAGGAGTTCGATTAACCGGTAGGATGACGATCCTCGGGTTGTTTTGTTTAAAATCATGTTTTCCCGCTTTGGAGTATGTTTAAGAGATCTTTAGGGTGAAAATGCTAATCTTATAGAATGTGGAATTGTGGGCTTTTAATGGGGATTTAGGTTCTCCTCCTCCTCTTTGATTTTGTGTTGTTTTTGCGAATTTGGGGGAGCAATCCCACCTTGTGAATTAGGGGAAGGCGGTGGGAGAGCCGGTCTGTAAGGTTTAAATGGCATCGGGAGACAGCGATGCCTTTTAAAAAGACGGCTTCCACCTATGACGCGATTTATCCCGGGTAACAGACTTTGTCTTCTAGATTGAATGGCGTTCAGGGACAGCGACGCCATTTAAATGGCAATCTCCATGAACGACGCGTTTTAGGCCACCTTCCAAGGCCAGTTTTCACATGAACCAGTTTAGGAGTCTTGAATGACGTCGGCCTTGGGCGACGCGATTTAAGACAGAATCTCATTAATTCCTGCACTTAACATGTGTTTACATTGTTAGATAGTTTGGTTAATTGCATGCTTGAAATCATACTCGTAGACGATGCATTCTAAGTGATCGGATCGCACCGTGTTGCATTTTGTACGATCGTGGGCCTAAAGTGGCAGTTGTTAGTGCTTAGGCACCCTGTGTTGGTGTGAGAGTAACACAGCACCGGTGTGGGAGTGGCGGGGTGACGCCTAGAGAGAGGGTCACCTGGTGTACCCCGGGGTATAGCTAGTACCGGTGTGGGAGTGGTACATTCGGAGTGTCACTCGTGCTGGGGGAAGCATAACCACCTGTAGCCTGTCAGGCCAGAGTAGCCAGCGCTCTATCCGAGGGTTGTTGTTTGATCTCAGCGGATCAGTATTTTCCGCGTTCGGTCGTGTGGTTTGCATATTTAGCCGAAACGCTGGTTATGGGCTCCTTGACGGAACGGTTTTAGAGTTGTGCATGTTACATTTTGAATGTATACGTTTTATATCGAAATTTGAGAGTTGTGCTTACTACTTTACTTATTTAAATTATCTATATTTGTGTTGTTACACTTGTGGGTGTGTGAGTGAGTGGTGGGGATCGAAGGATTCCTACTGAGTCTTTTCGATGAGACTCACCCCTACGGTTTTCAGGTGAGGGTTCCAAGCAGGCGTAGCGAGGAGAGTGTTGCCTTGGGTTGCGCGTCAGCAGTTGCTGTTTCGGGGTATGCCCCAATGTAGTTGTTATTTCCTTTTCTGACCTGTACGCTTAATTATTTCTTTTCAGTTGGAGTATGTAATTATTTACTGAGTCGAGTCGAATTGTAATATTTTTTAATTTCTGCACTTCCTTTACATTTCGATGCGTTGTGAATGTTTAGCTTAGTTTATCATTTATTTCCCAGACTTATCGAGATCCTGGTTTGACTCTAAATTTAATGATTCGGTACCTATTTAGTAATTGGATCCCCGATTATAGGGTGGCGGGTCGTTACAGAAACCGACGCAACAACTAGATCTGAAACCTCAGTTCTTACAAATCCAATGAGATTTGGGGTGGATTGGTCTTTTCCTTAGGGCTTAATCCTTTGAATTTAGAGTTAATTTCACTATTAACATATGTTAGCGGTAAATTCTTGAATAATTCAATTTTATTAAATTCTGGATTAATCAGATTTAGCACTCACCTTGATTAATTCAAGTATAAGTGTTGCGAAGAGCTTCACTATGGCAGGGAAGATCTACTTGGTTGCCATGGTTTCCTTTTTGTATTTTCCTACTATCCTTAATTGTCTTCCTTTCTTGTTTGGTAACCTAATGGGACTTTGTAGACACGCTAATTTTGACACAATATCGAGTAAATTTTGTGTCATAATAATAATGCTCCGAAGTGGTCTGACCTTTAGTCATTAATTAATTTTTATTGTTTTTCTCGAAAAATTAGTTGAATGAGGTCGCCCAAGGACGACGCCATTTAGTTTTTTAGCAGAAATTAGTTCAAAATAAAATTCCTAATTGGGACAGAATTAACTAAGTAACGTCACTTGAAGGAGACACTAGTTAGGTTTCTTAGTCCATTTCGATTTCCAATTGGATTTTAGTTAATTTCCTAATTAATTGAAAGACGTCGCTGATGGGAGACGCCATTTAGGTTTCCTAATATTTTTTGATTTTCTTTACGGATTTTATGTCTATTTTTAACGCTTAATTGGAAGAAAGACGTCTCCCAAGGGCGACGTTAAGCTAATTCTGAAAAGTCCAATTTGGTCGAGATTATCTAGTTTCCAAGGTTTGGAAGAACTCAAATCCTTCATGTTTTTCCGAGGAAGGTTGCAGAGGTGTGGGAGAGTCCTTTTGAAGGCCAAAACACTCCAAAACCTAATATTATATATACCTACCATGTTGCCCTTTGAAAAAGGTTGGCAGTTGGAGAATTTATAGCTCAAGACAAGGTGTTTGAAGGCTCTCAAGGAGAAAAATATGGACAGCAAGAGGGGCTTCATCTAAGTCTTCTTCCTCTTCATCCTCTTCATCCTTTGAAGCTTTTGAAGACTAAGGCTATGGAGGGGCCAACCAACCATCTTTCTCTTTAGTTTTTCTTTCTAGTTTTTCATTGATTTCACATAGTTTAATCACTATTTTCATAGTTATTCATCTCATCACTTTATTATACACACGCTCACCACATCTTTTTCCAAA
Source organism: Zantedeschia hybrid cultivar (assembly GCA_030544215.1). NCBI lineage: Eukaryota > Viridiplantae > Streptophyta > Magnoliopsida > Alismatales > Araceae > Zantedeschia > Zantedeschia hybrid cultivar. The sequence continues at coordinate 51,356,911 of JARZZO010000014.1, forward strand.
CCCATATTCATGTTAGGGGTTTAAAAAAACTAAAATAAGTGAGTCTTCTTTGTTTGTTCATGTTAGGGGTCATTCAATTAAAATAATGTGTCGTTAAGCATATTCGAATATCAATCTTAAAATTCCAATTTTCACATATAATTATTTGAAAAATAGCAAATGGTGAGATTGGGTCGAAGCCACACGAAAATAGATTTGTAAAGTTGAAAACTTTGAATTTTTAGAGGAAAACCAGAGAAGAAAGAAGAGGGAGCATGATGAGTTAATAGATAAGAACTGAAATTAACCGGACTTACTATGAACTCACAAAAGGAGCACCCCTAAAAGAGTATAATCAGACCATCTACTGAACTAAGACTACCTCTAAAACACTAATTAAAAGTAAAATATAAAGTTTGAGTAGTGTCAACAAAAGAAAAAATAGAAGTTGTAGAATCAAAAGAGGGAGAAAAGATAACTTTTTTCAAATGAGCTACTGTCATTAATTAACAGAACTGTATAAAATTTACAGAGACATTGAAAATAGAAAACTAATATGACTTTCATAAGGAATCATTTACAGAAAATATTTGAAATACAGTGTAACATGGAGAACTCAAAAACTAAAGAGAGGCGATGGAGAGATAAAACTAATGTTTTCAGCCGTCGTAGCTCTTCCCGCAGATCCTTGGCAACCCTGAACTCCTTCTATTAGTCAGTTACTGTGTCTCGAGTCCACCTCTTCTCTTGGCAGCCGCTAGTTTGAGAGAGTTGTAGAGAGAGAGAGAGCGACAGAGAGAGGGAGAGAGAGAGAGAGAGAGAACAAAAGCTAAAGAGAGAGGGGGACTACTATAGTACGCAGGTACTGTAGCTGCTACAGTACCCTTGAGGTACTGTAGCAGAGAGAGGGAGAAAGTGAAAGAGAGAGGGAGAGAAGGCAGGAGGGAGCAGAAGGAAAAATAAAGGGAGAGAGAGAGAAAGGAAAGAAAGAGATTCTTTTAAATGGGGAGGGTATTTTTAAAAAGAGGATAGGAGGAAAGAAAGAGCCGGCGGCTACTCTAAGGTTCCTTCTTAAGTAGATATTAGGGCAACTTTTAGAAAGTAGTCAAAGACCATTTTACCCATGCTCCATTAATTCTTCCAAAAAGATAGTTACTTTTACTGAGATTTGAACCTCGGACCTCCCATAAGTCTCCAAAGATTTAACCACTGCACCACATCGTCTTCATATCCTGTTTACATAAAAATAAATGTAATTTAGGATATTATCATGAATAAAATTACATTTATGTTAAAATAATTTATTTATTATCTCGATTTTGCTGAGAAGACTGCAAATACACTAACTCCGTTATTCACGTGAATTGATAATGCTTTAAACTCGAAATTTGACAAAATTGGTACCGTTGGAATTAGTGCAAAATTATCTATCATTTCATGAAGTTTTAAACATAAAATCATGAATATAGTGTATGCATTTGTTCTTTTAACGATCAAAAATATCAACCTATCAGGGGGTAACCCCTCTCGTCTCCCCCATTCCTCCCCTTCCTCTTTACCTACGTTTAGAGAGAGAAAGTGAGAGAGAAGGAGAGAAAGAGAGGTAGAAAGGAAGAGAGGAAGGAACAAAGAGAGGAAGAAAGGAAGAGAAAAAGATTTAGAGTAGGAACGGGAGTTGTATGGGGTTCTTCGCACGTGTAGGAGAAGGTTTCTGCTGTGTCCAAGAGAGCTTCTGGTTTAAAGACAAGTACATGATCCTATCTCTATGGTTATTTTCCTATGGTTTAAAGACAAGTACATGATCCTATCTCTATGGTTATTTTCCTATCGCTAATGGCCTGTTTTCAAACACGTATTTTCCTACAAATTTAACTAAACCGTACTAAGCCGTTATGCTGCCGAAATGACATAAGAGCCTAAATGGACTCCCAACCCATGCTATAAGTCTCCCACGTTAAAATCGAACATGCCTACGGATAGTGACACCTTAGGAGTCCATGCGTCTGAATCATATAAGTATCCTTGTGAGGGGGATATTAATTAAAAGACGCAACCCGAGGCAAACGGATAAATCCTGGGTATGGTTCTCCCGATCTAGGTGGGACGGGTGAGTCCCCCTACTGCACAGTGGAAGCGCTAGTAGGCATTTGCCTTACCGTTGGCTGCATGTCATGCCAATCTCCTCATGTTGCGGTTTGGATGCATGTCTGTTAAACAAGTGATAAGATTCATGCTATGTCTATGCTATATATATATATATTTGATCCATGATCTTCCAACCATGTCATGTCATGCTATGATCTTTATGATAGTTACGCCATACTATGATGCCACACTATGTTGCCATGCCATGATTCTGTACCATGATGCTATGCCATGCCCCTATTATACTTATACTTATGCCATGCCATGATGCTATGCCATGATCAAGCCAAACTATGCTCTAATGCTATGCCATGATCAAGCCAACCCTTGTCATAATGTTATGCAAGATCAAGTCAGGCCACACCATAATGCTATGCTATAATCTTTATGTTTGTACCCACACCATGCCATGCTACATCACCATGATCTTTTGACTATGCCATGATTTGCCATGATCCCTATGTTAGATAAAGCTTATTATGTTATATTCTATCATGACATGAGTATATGATATTATCATGTTGTCTTTTTACGTTTATATATATGATAAGCCATGTAGTGGTATCATGTGCTTACAAAGTCAGATGAGACTTACCCTTGCTCCATAATATTTTTCAGGCAAAGAGAAGTAAACGTTAAGCTATGGGACTAAGATATTTAGAGCTTGAAGATCAAACTACTACTTAACTGATGTAATATATGAATATGTTTAGAAATTTTAGGCAAGTATTGTAGTTCATCTTATTTGTTATTAGTAGATAAATTTGTGGTTATGATGGTTGATTCATGGTGTTATGTATGTATGTATGTCCTCACTATGGAGTAAGTATATGTTTGGGTTATTCCCACTGTGGCGCGCTCGCTAGTTCAAAGTAAGCCGACATGACTGAACCGGGCCAGCGGGGCATTACAATAGGCCTTACATGAGCTTTCTAGATGGATAACTCTCAAAATGACTTTCGAACTCCCACTAACTAAGGCTCCAAGGTGGAGCACGAAAATCTCTCCATTACATGGATAGGAGTTATACTTGGGTGGCAACAAAAGATTCTTCACCTCCTATTAATGACCATTACATGACTCTCCACCTCCCTTATACTCTTAATTCAAATAAGAGTTACAAGGGTTACAAGAGAAACTCAAAAGACACCATAACCTCTCAAAAATAAAGGACCTATTATTTTATCTCTAACTCTAACGTAATAAACTCCTTACATAATTATAAGGAGATCTCTATAAAATTAAGTTTATTTCATAACATCCATTTGTAAACGTAATTCTCTTCCATCAAACATTTCAAGCAATTTTTTCAATTTAGAGAAGACATCAAACTTCAAAGACTTTGTGAAAATATCTACAACTTGATCTTGAGATTTGACAAAAATAAGCTCAATCTCTTTGCTCTTCACATGCTCCCGAATGAAATGAAATCTTTTATCAATGTGCTTGTTCTTTTCATGGTAGACTAGATTATTGGCTAAAGCAATTACAGACTTGTTGTCAACAAACATCTTCGTAGGCTCTGTTTGATAAACATGAAGATTCCTCAGCAAATTTCTCAACCAAACTGCATGATATACTCTAGATGATAATGCCACATACTCTGCTTCACAAGTAGAAAGTGTAACAAAAGGTTGTTTCTTAGAAAACCAAGTGAATGTTGTACCTTCCAAGAAGAATATAAATCCAGTGATATTCTTCCTTTCATCAATGTCACATCTCCAATCACTATTAGAGTAGCCTACAAGATCAAATTCTTCGGATGATGAATAAAATAATCCATGATGAATAGTACCTTTGATGTACCGAAAAATTCTCTTGACAGTTTTGAAATGTGATGACTTTAACTCTTCTATATATCGGCTCACTAAACCAACACCATATAAAATATCTAGCCTTGTGCATGTAAAATAGCTAAGGCTTATAATCAAACTCTTGAATAAATTTGAATCAATCACTTTACCTTCTTCATGTTTTGACAATTTGATGTCTTCTCCAAATTGAATAAATTACTTGGAATGCTTGATGAAAGAGAATTAAGTTTACAAAGGAGTGTTGTGAAATAAACTTAATTTTATGGAGATCACCTTATAATTATATAAGGAGTTTATTATGTTAGAGTTGGAGAGAAAATAATAGGTTCTTTATTATTTAGAGGTTATAGTGTCTTTTGGGTTTCTCCTGTAACTCTTGTAACTCTTATTTAAACTAAAAGTGTAAAGGAGGTGAAGAGCCTTTTGTAACCACCCACGTATAACTTCTATCCATGTAATAGGGAGATTTTCGTGCTCCACCTTGGAGCCTTGTCAGTAGGAGTCCAAAAGTCATTTTAGGAGAGTAATCTATCTAGAAAGCTCATGTAAGGCCTATATATACATGTGGCTAGTTGTTTTCATGTAAGAAGTCATATATGATCTATAGAATATCCACTTTTGAGGTCTTCTTTGATTTTTATGTTTTCTACATTCTCTACACATTTCCACCACAATTCTACCTTCTGTGTGTGAGAGCCCACCATTAGCTTCTAACAAAGTGGTATCAAAGTCTATGGTTACGAACCGGGCCGCGCACCCCGTATTTGTGGTCTACGTGACAGAACCTAAAATCGGCCTGCACATGAGGGAATGTGTTAGAATACTCCTACATCAGAAAAAATATAAAATCAGAACGTGTTTAGTAGATTGTGCCTACTCCACTCATTGTCTTAAGGTTTTGAGTTAGATAGCCCAATTACTTCAATACACAAGATGCTCGATGAAATAACTGGTTCAGTGAAGTCCAAATAAGTGAGGGCTCCAAAGAAGGGGAGGACAAGTAGACCTATAGAAACTACATTGCGGTGTCAAAGGTCTGGCCGGTGGGTTTAGAAGGCTCTCCATCTATGCTTGCCGTGTAGGTTTTGCCACAGAGAGGACAAGAAGAGAGAGAGAGAGAGAGAGAGATTACATGAGATGGGAAGCGGAGTGCAAGGTCTTCTCAGATGACTAGAGCATGCAGCAACATGGAGGCTTCGCAAAGCAAAGGAGGCGGCAGCCTTTGCAGAGTTGAGCAACACACATAGGGGAGACATGTGTGCAATCTCCGATCGGACAACTTAAAAAAAATTGAAAAATTAAAAATTATTATTGAGCTTGGCCACATTTATTCACTGTACATTCGAGTTTGAGTTTTGATTTTTCAGATTTGTTTAGATCATCTGATCAAAGATAAACCTATGGAGACATGTAAGACGCCTGAAGACCAACTTTTTTTTATTTTTATCTATTGCACTCTGTGGTCAATGCAACAAGTATTACTTATCTATTACCACTATTACGTACATAGCCGCATGCTCTTGGTCCTCGGCCAATGTTGCGGTCCCTTTTGTTGCAAGGGAAATACTTGCTGCACACCCCTGTGAAGTGGTGTGGGCGCACGCCGCGCTCTTGTTGCAATGGAGGTTTCTGTGACTGTGGTATCTTCAGAAGGCCTTTGTTTGTTGTTATATATGCACAAAGGTGAACCAGTTCTCGGCAGGCACACATCTTGGATGACATTCCTTCTGGCATGCATGGCAGTATCATTGCCTTTCAAAACAAAGGGAATTAAAGGAACTTCTCTTTATTTGACGTGCAACAGAATCCCAGCCTCCCAGGGGTGGGATGATGTGAACTATAGAGTAAACTAGCAGTATTTCACTCCTTGCCATGAATGTCTTAGCAGCTGTACTGGCAGTCCATATGATACTCTCCCGGCTAACACAGTGCACGTATCATGCAAAGAAGGAAGAGAGAGATGGTTCACACTTCACACAATGGAGGATATATATTCTACCGTAGGAAGGAGACAGAAGAGGACCAGATTGGATGTGAAGTGGTCCGGAGGAATGGACCAAATTAGAGATTGATAGCTGTGCCAGAGTTCATATTTTTATTTATTTATTTTTAATTTAAGATCCCTGTCGACACAATATCCTCACTCAGGTTGGAACACGAGCAAAATCTCCCACTTCCCAGTGCCAATTAACCCACGGCCAGCTTTCTTCAGTCGTGCATAAGTACATTCCAAATTTTATGAATCTACAACAGTCGATAAAAGATCACTTCCATCGGTATAAAAAATATCAGACTTAAAATGGTTAATCTTTTATAATAACTTGAAATTAATAATAAAATTTTAAAAAAGTACCATCACAATAGATCACATTTTCATATTTAAATGTGTACAGCATACTAGACAAGGGAAAAAAAGATCCAAAATGGATATTTGACTGCACTTTATATTATTATATATTATTTGTATGAGTTCAACAAAAAAGTAGACCCACATAATATCTATATTAATTTTAGGAATTTTTACGTAAACTCCTATGAAAAATATCTTACTTCCATCTATACCCCCAACTCTCACATATTATTTTCAATGCCCCTAAAATCTCAGAAATATTATAGTTATACCCCTCCCTCAAAGCATGGTTAAATCAAACCTAAAAATTTTGTAAGACTCGAGAATATCACTCGGTTCACTCTTTGTCCAATTTTTGTCCATATAATTGAAAAGAGCAAAAAAAAGTGACAACAATTCTACACTATTCAAATCATCACATCACGTGAAAATGCAATCGCACACTTAGGCACTGCAATGATCTAATAAGTAGATCGGACCTTCATCATAATTGGCCCTCTCGTTGGGCTGGTTATGGTAGAATTTAAATTTTTATATTCAGATTATCTAGAGTAGCCGACATCTGTTTTTGAGTTTGAAAGGTACGTATTTGATGAGGCAGAATTCGATTCGGCCCATTAAAATAGGCCCAACACAGATCAATCCAACAGCCGTGGTAAGAAGCCCCCTGGCAGCCTTCGGCCCGTCAGCGGCCTTCGGCCCAGTAAGCAGTCCAGTGGTCTTCGGCCTGTCCACGGCCCAGCAACCTTCAGCCCATTAGAGGCCCGGTAGTCTTCGGCCCGTCCACGGCCCAGCAACCTTCGGCCCATTAGAGGCCTGGTAGCCTTCGGCCTGTTAGCGGCTCAGTAGCCCCTCGGCCCAACAGGCTCCAGCCCACTAAGCGGCATCTGGCCCGTCAGCGGCCCTACCCCCTTCGGCCCGATAGTCGTATCCGGCCCACTCTGGTGGGAGGGTTAGGCACTATGGCAGTTTACCAATAAACCTAGAACATAGTCCTATATCGGCTACCACCGTTAAGCAACCTCTATCCTCCGCTATAAATACACGGCTATTTATTACCAAAAGTATGTCTTCATGACCCTTAAGGACTACAGTCCAAAAAGTATTAAAACTGCTTCTTCCATTTCTTTGCCTTCTGAATTGAATCATCTTCAGAAGCTAACTTAACCGTCGGAGGGGGTTCCTAAGAGCCGAAGCCCGGGACTCCCACTGACTGGTTCTTCTTCTTCTTTCCCTCTTGCACGGGCTCGGTTTTGAATCTTCGCCGATCTCTCCGAGTCGGTCTCGGCCACCGACCTCGCGCTTCTTCCACCGGTCTCAACGCCATTCGCTGGCTGGTCCGCTTCGTCTGAAGAAGCTTCGGCCACGCCTTCCGCAGGCTGGTCCACATCATCCGTTCGAAGGTGCCTCGGCTCCGTCCCGCACTAGCTGTCCCTCAACCGGAGGAACTTCGGCCGCGCCTTTCGAAGGCTAGCCGACATCCGACCGGGCGACCCTCGGCATCGGATCTTCAGCCTCGTCTCCGCCTTCACCGCGTTTCGGATCCCCGTCGGGCCTCTTCTCCGATCCGATCCAGCTTCGGATCCTAACTTCGGATTCCAGCCTCGGAATCCGGTCGTGATAGCTTCGGCTACATCACGTGGCGCCGTCTGTGGGAAACAAGCAAAAAGTTATGTCTCATCGTCCAATAATCCGACGATCCGGACAAGACAAGGCAGAGACGCAGGCGGCTTCAACGCGGCCGCTTTATTCCGAAGGCGCCCCGTCCGTTCTGCAAGGCTCAGCTCTTCCTGATTTGCCGGAATCCCTCGTTCCCGGAGACAGCCGGGTAGAGGAACTTCAGCATCAAGTAGCAACACTAGCCGCCACTGTTACATCTCTGGCGCTCCTACTAGAAGTAGTATCCGCCATCGCTCAGCAAATGGGGTTATTGAGCCAGCTCCCCCGCCAAGCACCACCTCCTCTCTTCTGCCCTGTTCAAAACGAGAGGTTTCGGTCAGCGTCTTCGCAAGACTTTTTCGACAAGGCCGTTACGGTGAACAGCGAGCCCTCGGCGTCGCCTGCCCCTCTAGCAACTCGTCCTTGACCTACGAGTCAAGAACCCTCATGTAAGCAATATCGAAAGGAAAGGGACCGAGGCAAGCGACGGGGTCCGCAGCCGCGGTACCTACCATTACCAGCTCCCCCTTCCCAAATACTTATGGATTTGAAGCATATGCTCCGACGGCCGCAGCGCCTCAAAACTAATCCTTGCCGAAGGGACCCTAGCAGATATTGTGAATACCATCAGGAAACCGGTCATTCGACTGACGAATGCCGGCACCTTCAGGAGGGGATTGATCGCCTTATCAGAGAGGGCCAACTGCCACAATACTGGTAAGAACAGCCTCAACTGAGGCAGAGCCGGGAGGCCATCAAAGCAGCAAGACAACATCCGAAGAAATCCCGTCTCAGCCAAAGCCATGCCTCTAGGACAACCGAGGGGCTTACTAACTGAAAACCTGTAACGACCCGCCACCCTATAATCGGGGATCCGATTACTAAATGGGTACCGAATCATTAATTTGGAACCAAACCAGGATCTAAGTAGGTCTGGGAAACAAATAATAAACTAAGCTAAACATTCACATCGCATTGAATTGAAAGGAAAGTGCAGAAATTAAAAGTTATTACAATGCGACTCGATACAGCAAATAATTACATACTCCAACAGAGAAGAAATTATTATACATACAGGCCAGGAATAAAAATAACAACTATATCGGGAGATACCCCGGAACAACAACCGACAGCGCTCAACACACAGCCGCACACTCCTCGCTAAGTCTGTCTGGAGTCCTCACCTGAAAACCACAGGGGTGAGTCTCAACGAAAAGACTCAGTAGGGATCCTTCGATCCCCACTGCTCACACACACACCAACAACTGCAAAACACAGCGGAGATATAGTAACCAAGTAAAGCAGTAATTACTACACCTAAATCTTAATATGAATCACATGCATTCGAAGTATAATTATCATGCATAATTCCAATTTATCAGGGAACCCGTAATCAGCGTATCCTCAAAACACGTCAACCACACAACGAAAGTAGGAAGCACCGACCCGCTGAGACCAAACAGTAACCCCTCGGATAGCACGCTGGCTACCTCGGTAGTTACTCCTTTCCCCAGCAAACACCGACCCGCTGAGACCAAACAGTAACCCCTCGGATAGGACGCTGGCTACTCCGGCCCAACTGGCTCAGGTGGTTACTCCTTCCCCCAGCAGAGTGACACTCCAAAGGTACCACTCCGACACCGGTACAAACTAGCTAACCCCGGGGTTCACTAGGTGACCCTCTCCCACAAGGCGTCACCCCGCCACTGCTCCCGTCAGCGCTGTGTCCCTCCGCACCGACACAGGATGTCAAACGCTACAACTGTCACTCTAGGTCCACCGAAACATAAAACACGGCACGGTGCGATCCGGTCACGGGAGAAGTCCACGGTCGCACAACATACAACGCAGTGCCATCCGGTTACGAAGAGTTCATCATCATCGAGTGTACTAAAGCATGCATTTAACCAACCATCTAGCAGTGTAAAACACATTTTACTGGCATGGATTAGTGTGGTTCTGCCTTGAATCGCGTCGCCCAAGGCCGACGCCATTCAAGCACCCTAAACTGGTTCATGAAATCCCGGCCTCAGATTATGGCCTAAAAGGCGTCGCTACAGGTAGCCGCCTTTTAAAAGGCGTCAACATCCTCAGACGCCAATCAACAGAGAAATCCGGAATTAGCAGAACGAAACCTTAATCGGGGGATTTATGTCTTAAAAGGTGTGATGGCGGCCCGACGCTATTCCAAATCGCGTCATACAGGCATGACGTCTTTCAGTGCCAGAATCCCCGAACTGACAGAGCCTTAATAGAACGATTTCTGCCTAAAAGGCGTCATGATGGCCCGACGCCCTTCTAAAAGGCGTCGTCCATGCACGACGTCTTTCAGTGCCAGAAACCAGGATCTGTCTCGAGCCCGAGGGCTCCCTTCCACCCCAAAAAATCCAAAAAACAGAGGAGAAAGAGGGCAAACCAAACCATCATAAATCCACATCCATAGAAATTCCCATTCCCATCAAGGAAAAGCCCCTAACATGCTCATTCTACCCAAAAACCATAGATCCGTAGCGTGTTTCAAGCGGGAGAATCATGGTTTAAAATTAAACACTACGGGAATCGTCACCCTACCAGTTACTTGAACTCCTCCAAGCTCCAAACCGTCCACCCGTCTCGCCCCACGCCGCCGCCGATACCGCCGAGGTCGTCCTTACTCCACCGGGACGTCGGCCGCCGTCCGGAGAGTAAACGCCGCGGAGGAAGTGGTGGTGGTAGTGGCGAGAGTTAAGTGGTCGATGGAGTGGAGGGAAAGACGAAGTGGTGAGAGGAAAAGAAGGAGGGGAAAGGGGCGTTCCCGGAGTCGTCGGAGGAAGGGAGGAGAGAAAGAGAGAAGGAAGAAATGAGGAAAAGAGGGAGGGCTCACAGGGTTAACCAGAGACTGACTAAAACGCGTCGATATATACGGACGCCTATCAGTTGACATGACGGCCGCTCTGACAGGACTCTGAAACGCTCTGACAGCAGTCTGAAACGCGTCGTCCCTCCAAGACGCCGTTCAGACGACATGTCAGAGCCGTACTCTCGCGGTCCACGTGGCACCCATGTGGCATGAGCTAAAATGCGTCTGCATCGCTGGACGCCGTTTAAACCGCGTCGAGCCCGCTCGACGCGAAACATAACAGAGTCTCAGCCCCACTGGAGCCTGAACTACAGGGTCCAACCCTGAAAACCGGATCCGAAAGCCTCAGTCCTTACATTCTCCCCCCCTTAAAAGAATTTCGCCTCCGAAATTGCCTGCTAGAATTAACAAGGTCACAACATAGAGATACAATCTCACCAGATAACTTACGAGAAAAGGTAAGGAAACTGCTCCCGCATCTCGTCCTCACGCTCCCAGGTTGCCTCGCCCCCGGAGCGGTACTGCCAAATTACCTTAACCAAAGGCACAACCTTGTTCCGAAGGACCTGTTCTCTGCGATCCTCAATAGGAACTAGAAACTCTGGGAAGGACAGGTCCTCAGCGATCTCCAACTCTGAAAAATCTAAGACATGGGATGGATCCTGAACATATTTTCTCAGCAAAGAAACATGGAACACGTCGTGCACCCCTGCAAGATTAGGTGGCAAGGCCAACTGATACGCGGTTTCCCCAATTCGAGCAAGAATGGGAAAAGACCCGATATATCGCGGACTCAGTTTGCCTCGCTTCCCGAATCCCATCACACCCTTGGAGGGTGAGACTCGGAGAAACACGTGGTCTCCAACCTCAAACTCAAGCGGTCTCGTCCGGATATCAGCATAACTCTTTTGCCTGCTCTGAGCTGTGGTCAATCTCTGCCGAACCATCCTGGCAACCTCAGCACACTGCTGAACTAACTCTGGCCCTGCAACCTGCCTCTCACCAATCTCGGACCAACACAGAGGAGATCGACACGGTCGCCCGTACAAAGCCTCGTAAGGCGCCATGCCGATGCTAGAATGATAACTGTTGTTGTAGGCAAACTCCACCGTAGGCAAATGTTGTTCCCAAAAACCTCCCCAGTCTAAGCAACATGCCCTAAGCATATCTTCCAGTGTCTGAATGGTCCTCTCCGACTGCCCATCAGTCTCGGGATGGTAGGCCGAACTGAAGGCCAACTGCGTGCCCAAGGCCTTCTGAAAACTCTTACAGAACCTGGAAGTAAACCTCGGATCCCGATCTGATACGATGGACAAAGGTACTCCGTGCAGAGAGATGATCCGGTCTACAAACAACTTAGCCAACTTACCGACTGACCAGTCCTTCCTAATAGTCAGAAAGTGTGCCGACTTGGTCAGCCGATCAACAATAACCCAGATAGCGTCTCTCCTGCCAGGGGATGCAGGTAATCCCATCACAAAGTCCATAGTCACATGCTCCCATTTCCACTCCGGAATCGGCAAGGGCTGCAACAACCCTCCTGGTCTCTGGTGTTCTGCCTTAACCTGTTGACACGTCATGCACCTAGTCACATACTCAGCCACATCTTTCTTCATACCAGGCCACCCAAAGTGCTTCCTCAAACAATGATACATCTTGGATGTCCCGGGATGCACTGCATACCTAGAACGGTGCGCCTCATCAAGGACACTCTTACGTATGTCCTCTTCGGCCGGAACATAAAGTCTACCTCTGAACCTGACTGTATCGTCATCCCACAATTCCACCTCTGGTCTCTGGAGAATCTGCGGCAATTCTACATCTGCCCTTTGAGCCTCCATCACAGCATGGTACACTGCTGGTCTCACAGTCAAACTGGCCAACACGGGTCTATCATCCTCACGTGGAACCCGAAAGGAAGATTCCACAACTTGCTCAAATAATTTCCATTCTCGAATCATAAGGTATGACATGACCGTCTTCCGACTCAAGGCGTCTGCCACTACATTCGCCTTGCCCGGATGATAAGAAAGGTCAATGTCATAATCCTTGATGAACTCCATCCACCTACGCTGCCTCAAATTCAAGTCCCTCTGTGTGAACACATACTTCAGGCTCTTGTGATCAGTAAAAACCTGAAATTTCTCACCATACAAGTAATGTCTCCAGATTTTTAGTGCAAATACCACAGCTGCCAATTCCAAATCATGAGTGGGATAGTTCTCCTCATGCTTCTTCAGTTGTCTAGAATCATAAGCCACAACCCTGCCATGCTGCATTAGAATTGCGCCCAAACCTCGACGGGACGCGTCTGAGTAAACCACAAACCCACCTGAACCAGATGGAAGCACTAACACTGGGGCCGAAGTGAGGCGAGTCTTTAACTCAGTGAAACTCCGCTCACACTCCTCGGTCCACACAAAACGAACTCCCTTTCGAGTCAACCTCGACAAGGGGGCCGCTATCGAAGAAAACCCCTGAACAAACCGCCTGTATTAACCTGCAAGTCCCAAGAAGCTCCTGATCTCCGTCACTGAAGTTGGCCTGCTCCAATTCATTACTGCCTCGATCTTGGCTGGATCAACTGCAATGCCCTCGCCAGAAATGACATGCCCAAGGAAGTGTACCTTGTCTAGCCATAACTCACACTTGCTAAACTTGGCATAGAGTTGGTGCTCCCTCAGGACCTGCAATACCACCCGAAGATGAGTGGCGTGCTCTTCCTCAGAAGAAGAATATATCAAGATATCATCTACGAATACTACCACAAACTGATCTAGATAGGCCCTAAAGACTCGGTTCATTAGATCCATAAAGGCCGCTGGAGCATTGGTCAAGCCGAAAGGCATAACCAAAACCTCATAATGTCCATACCGAATCCTAAAAGCCGTCTTACTGACATCGACATCACGGATCCTCATCTGATAATATCCAGATCTCAGGTCAATCTTAGAAAACACCTTCGCAGACCGCAGCTGATCCATCAAATCATCGATCCTTGGAAGTTGGTACTTGTTCTTTATCGTCACCTGGTTCAGCTGTATATAATCAATGCACAACCTCAAGGAACCGTCCTTCTTCCTGACAAATAGAACTGGAGCACCCCACGGAGAAGTACTGGGACGAATGAAACCCTTATCCACCAACTCCTGCAACTGCGCCTTCAACTCAGCGAGTTCGGCTGGTGCCATCCAATACGGGGCCTTAGACAAGGGTACTGTACCCGGTGCAAGCTCAATGGTAAACTCGACCTCTCACTAAGGAGGAAGGCCAGGCAACTCCTCAGGAAACACATCTACAAAGTCACACACTACAGGCACCTCCCAAGGACTGGGACTATCACGGACATCGGAAACAACAACAGAGGTAAGGAAGGCCTCACAACCACCAGCAAGCAACCTCCGAGCCTTAAAGGCAGAAATAAGAATACCTCGAGAAGAGAGCCTAATACCTTGGAAGTAGAAGGTCGGGATGTCCGGAATAGAGAAACGCACCCTCTTCCTATGGCAGTCCACCTCAGCATAATGAGCTTCCAACCAATCCATGCCCAGGATAATATCAAAGTCACGAATGGCAAGCACGACCAACTAGGCAGGTAGCTCATGGCCCTCAATGGTCAAGGGAACATCCCTCAAACAATTATAAGATAACATGAAATCCCCAGAAGGAACTTCTACCATCAATCCATCAGATAGCTCATCAACGGGTGCAGAAAGAACATCTATGAACTGCTCAGAAATGAAAGAATGCGAAGCACCTGAATCAATCAACACATGTGCAGAGTTCCCAAGGACAGAAAGTGTACCTTCCACCAAGTTGGACGTACGAGCCTCCTTCTTGGTGATAGCCAGCACTCTCCCCTGGGTCCTTGGCTTCTTCTGATCACTTGGCCCTTGCCTCTGGCCACGCTGCTGCGGGCAAAACCTCGCCACGTGGCCCTGCTGGCCACAAGTATAGCATCTCCCGGAAAAAGTAGGACACTGAGTCCCACCATGAGTACCACCACAGTGCTGACAAACTGCTGGAAGCCTCTGAGCTGGCTCCTGCTGAGCGCTGGACACTGACTGGCTCTGCTGATCCTGCCTGGGTCTGCTACTACCGCTGCTGCCACTACTGCTACCACTGCCTCGAAAGAATCTCCTAAATCTGGAGCCGAGTGACAACGATCCCGATCCAGACGAAGGGGCTACTGCCGCTGCCTTACCCCTGCCACGACCTGGTCCCTGAGCAGTCAGTCCTCTCTCCCGGGCTGACTGATTCTGCTGTGCCTCCACTGCTGCTGCACACCTAACTGTTGATGCCAAGTCTGTACAACAGTGAGATGCCACGAAGTTCCTCAGACTGAGCCTCAGTCCATCCACGAACCTCTCAGTACGACGTTCCTCGTCCCCTGAAATGAAGGGCACAAACCTCCCAAGCGAAACAAACTTCGCCTGATACTCGAGTACTGTCGTACTCCCCTGAGTCAGCTCCATAAATTCTCTCTCCTTGGCCCTCTGGACATACCTAGGGAAATACTGCGCATTGAATTCCTTCACAAAAGTCTCCCATGAAATCTCCCTGAGACTCCTATCCTCATAGTACAAACTTTTCAAGGTGGTCCACAAATCATAGGCACTATCCTTCAACATGAAGGTAGCCAACGAAGTCTTCTCAACTGCTGCACAATCCATAGTATCGAAAGTCTTCTCCATCTCCCTAAGCCAGTGAACGGCCTCATCAGGGTTGGGACGACCGGTGAAGTGAGGTGGCCTCAGCTTCAGAAATCTCTCTAGTGTAGCTGTAGACCCTCCCCGAGCGCTGGAACTGTTAGTTTAGGTGGCCTACAAGCCAATCTAACAATGTAATTCTCGTTCATTATTAATAAAATGGCATAATATTCATTATGTGTAAATTGCGTTAATTATCGTTTCATAATGAAGTCCGTGAATATGTGCTATGGTGATCAGATTATGATGAGATCATACTAATGAGACTGATCACTTAAACACACATATTCTTAATCGTTCATAGTCGGAGGATATCCGAGAAGGACATCGGATATCCGGTTAGACTAGTTCAGATTACTCCTGCTCATATGATGAGGGTGACTGGTCTCATAAGTCACTTGTGTGGAGACACTAAGGCTAATCTGTAGGTGCTCATTGGAGAATGAGTTCACTGAACTGATCCGACTGAATCGCTGGATGGTATTGTACCTCACTGTCAACCAGCTTGATTCTATTGTCGCAGTTGCGTGGATGGTCCTCGGACCTGAGACACCAAGGACACCTTGGCGGTGGACTTCTGTACTTTGACCTTGGTCTACGAATCTCTAGCCACGGGATTCTAATACGCCAAGGATTGGGTGCAGCGGAATACCGTCGAAGGGAATTGTGTGTCAATAAGGAATCATTCGCTCTCGGTACTTAGAGAGAGAATGCTCTAGGAAGGATGTGCGGAAGTCCATGGCCAGGGCGGACGATAATATCGGAAAAGGAGTTTTCCGATATTCATCAGCGGCATCCAATCCAAGTGAGTCAACCGGCTAGGGTTTGACAGCTCGCCATACCTTGAGTTGACTCGAGAGCATTGTACGAATGAAGGATTATATCCACGCGGTAACTGTCGGCGGAAAGGTTCCAAGAGTGGGTTACTGAACCCCAAATACCTTCCGGGTTCACGCGGTGTTGCTTGGCACCCAACGTTATCGGAGGCCCGGTCGAATTCGATGTGCGACATCAATTCGATTGATTAATTGATTAATAAAGGATTATTAATTAATTAATAAAGCCAGTGAGGAGTCACTGGGCTTACTGGGCCATTAACTGGACTGGTACTTGGGCCTAGAGGGTCACACGCAAATGATTCTCAAGGAGATGGATAAATAAGTGGGTTTTATACAAACAGGGGGTTTTTGTGAAAAACCGCGTGGTTAGTATAAAACATAGCGAACGGGCTGAGCAGGCCAAGCTGCTGCTAACCCTAGCCGCCCCTCCTCGTTTTCTGTTCTTCCTCTAGAGTCAAGGCAGATCCAGATCTGCTCCGCCGCTTCTCCGAATCCCGTTCGACGGGAAATCGTCCGCGCACTGCGGCGATCATTGCGGCGACCAGCGGAGGCTTCGCGGGCTGCAAAGAACGACGAACTCGAGGATATCCGTCGCGGGGAGGATCGCGTGGACTTCGCTAGAGGCCGGGCGCTTGCGCGGCTTGCGGTGTCACACCGACGGAACCGAACGGCTGCGGATTCGAATCCGCACACGGTGAGAAAAGATAATCCGATTATCTAGTATTTTAGTTCTTCGAAACGGGAAACGGATCGCTGTAAAATTTTATTTTCCGTTGCGTGAGCGATCCGGAGAAACCGAGAAATCCCAACAGGAACTCTCGCTAGGGTCTCGGGT
The DNA here is from genome assembly GCA_030544215.1 of Zantedeschia hybrid cultivar. NCBI lineage: Eukaryota > Viridiplantae > Streptophyta > Magnoliopsida > Alismatales > Araceae > Zantedeschia > Zantedeschia hybrid cultivar. Next base: position 51,374,080 of record JARZZO010000014.1, read on the forward strand.
CTGATATCTAGCCATTGTGTCCATCATAGCCTCCATGAACACTCGGCCTCCCGGTCTCGGATCCACTAGGGACGTCTCCCCGCTCTCGAATAACCGGCACCCTCTTCCTAGGAGCCATCTAATCGCCTACATATACAAAATTGAAAATTTCTAGTTAGAATCTTAAAACCTATACTACTGTCGTGCCTGTACGAGATAATGTAGTTATTTGTCGGACTCACGATATTTAACCTAGTTATTCATTTATTTGCCAGACCGAATGCTTTGATACCAACTGTACCGACCCACCACCCTATAATCAGGGATCCGATTACTAAATGGGTACCGAATCATTAATTTGGAACCAAACCAGGATCTAAGTAAGTCTGGGAAACAAATAATAAACTAAGCTAAACATTCACATCGCATTGAATTGAAAGGAAAGTGCAGAAATTAAAAGTTATTACAATGCGACTCGATACAGCAAATAATTACATACTCCAACAGAGAAGAAATTATTATACATACAGGCCATGAATAAAAATAACAACTACATCAGGGCATACCCCGGAACAACAGCCGACAGCGCTCAACACACAGCCGCACACTCCTCGCTAAGTCTGTCTGGAGTCCTCACCTGAAAACCGCAGGGGTGAATCTCAACGAAAAGACTCAGTAGGGATCCTTCGATCCACACTGCCCACACACACACCCACAAGTGCAAAACACAGCAGAGATATAGTAACCAAGTAAAGCAGTAATTACTACACCTAAATCTTAATATGAATCACATGCATTCGAAGTATAATTATCATGCATAATTCCAATTTATCAGGGAACCCGAAATCAACGTATCCTCAAAAGACGTCAACCACACAACGAAAGTGGGAAGCACCGACCCGCTGAGACCAAACAGTAACCCCTCGGATAGCACGCTGGCTACCTCGGCGGTTACTCCTTCCCCCAGCAAACACCGACCCGCTGAGACCAAACAGTAACCCCTCGGATAGCACGCTGGCTACTCCGGCCCAACTGGCTCAGGTGGTTACTCCTTCCCCCAGCACGAGTGACACTCCAAAGGTACCACTCCGACACCGGTACAAACTAGCTAACTCCGGGGTTCACCAGGTGACCCTCTCCCACAAGGCGTCACCCTGTCACTGCTCCCGTCAGCGCTGTGTCCCTCCGCACCGACACAGGGTGTCAAACGCTACAACTGTCACTCTAGGTCCACCGAAACATAAAACACGGCACGGTGCGATCCGGTCACGGGAGAAATCCACGGTCGCACCACATACAACACAGTGCCATCCGGTTACGAAGAGTTCATCATCATCGAGTGTACTAAAGCATGCATTTAACCAACCATTTAGCAGTGTAAAACACATTTTACTGGTATGGATTAGTGTGGTTCTGTCTTGAATCGCGTCGCCCAAGGCCGACGCCATTCAAGCACCCTAAACTGGTTCATGAAATCTCGGCCTCAGAATATGGCCTAAAAGGCGTCACTACAGGTAGCCGCCTTTTAAAAGGCGTCAACATCCTCAGACGCCAATCAACAGAGAAATCCGGAATTAGCAGAACGAAACCTTAATCGGGGGATTTATGTCTTAAAAGGCGTCATGGCGGCCCGACGCTATTCCAAATCGTGTCATACAGGCATGACGTCTTTCAGTGCCCGAATCCCCAAACTGACAGAGCCTTAGTGGAACGATTTCTGCCTAAAAGGCGTCATGATGGCCCGACGCCCTTCTAAAAGGCGTCGTCCATGCACGACGTCTTTTAGCGCCAGAAACCAGGATCTGTCTCGAGCCCGAGGGCTCCCTTCCACCCCCAAAAACCCCAAAAACAGAGGAGAAAGAGGGCAAACCCAACCATCATAAATCCACATCCATAGAAATTCCCATTCCCATCAAGGAAAAGCCCCTAACATGCTCATTCTACCCAAAAACCATAGATCCGTAACGTGTTTCAAGCGGGAGAATCATGTTTTAAAATTAAACACTACGGGAATCGTCACCCTACCGGTTACTTGAACTCTTCCAAGCTCCAAACCGTCCACCCGTCTCGCCCCACGCCGCCACCGGTACCGCCGAGGTAGTCCTTACTCCACCGGGACGTCGGCCGCCGTCCAGAGAGTAAACGCCGCGGAGGAAGTAGTGGTGGTAGTGGCGAGAGTTAAGTGGTCGATGGAGTGGAGGGAAAGACGAAGTGGTGGGAGGAAAAGAAGGAGGGGAAAGGGGCGTTGCCGGAGTCGTCGGAGGAAGGGAGGAGAGAAAGAGAGAAGGAAGAAATGAGGAAAAGAGGGAGGGCTCGCGGGTTAACCAGAGACTGGCTAAAACGCGTCGATATGTACGGACGCCTATCAGTTGACATGACGGCCGCTCTGACAGGACTCTGAAATGCTCTGACAGCAGTCTGAAACGCGTCGTCCCTCCAAGACGCCATTCAGATGACATGTCAGGGCCGTACTCTCGCGGTCCAAAGCCAGCCCACGTGGCACCCACGTGGCATGAGCTAAAACACGTCTGCATCGCTGGACGCCGTTTAAACCGCGTCGAGCCCGCTTGACGCAAAACATAATAGAGTCTCAGCCCCACTGGAGCATGAACTACAAGGTCCGACCCCGAAAACCGGATCCGAAAGCCTCATTCCTTACAAAACCCTTCGGGCCAACCTCTCCCTCATAACTGGAATATGGAGCGCCTTCGGCACTACGTGTAAATTACTTCCCTCGAAGTTTAGCCGGAAGACATGAATAAAATTTTTCTTTTGCAAAGATCACCTCCGGCATGATTTTTTCTAAGCCGGCGGTAACCCGGAATCGGGAGCGGCAAGTTATTCTCAAAGTTGTCCGCGGTAACCCGTACCGAGAGTGGCTTCAGCCATGTGTACAGGATCGGGAGCGGCAAGGTATTCTCCAAGTCCGTGGTAACCCGTACCGAGAGTGGCTTCGGCCATGTGTACCGGGTCGGGAGCGGCAATATTCTTTAAGCCCGCGGTAACCCGGAATCGGGAGCGGCATAGTATTCTCCAAGTCCATGTAAACCGTATCAAGAGTGGCTTCGGCCATGCAAACCGTATCGGGAGCGGCATGGTATTCTCTAAGTCCGCGTAAACCGTACCGAGAGTGGCTACGGCCATGCAAATCGTATCGGGAGCGGCATGGTATTTTCTATGTCCACGTAAACCGTACCGGGAGTGGCTTCGGCCATGCAAACCGTAACGGGAGCGGCATGGTATTTTCTAAGTCCGCATAAACCGTATCGGGAGTGGCTTCGGCCATGCAAACCGTATCGGGAGCGGCATGGTATTCTCTAAGTCCGTGTAAACCGTACCGGGAGTGGCTTCGGCCATGCAAACCGTATCGGGAGCGGCATGGTATTTTCTAAGTCCGCATAAACCGTACCGGGAGTGGCTTCGGCCATGCAAACCGTATCGGGAGTGGCACGGTATTCTCTAAGTCCGCGTAAACCGTACCAGGAGTGGCTTCGGCCATGCAAACCGTATCGGGAGCGGCATGGTATTCTCTAAGTCCGTGTAAACCGTACCGGGAGTGGCTTCGGCGATGCAAACCGTATCGGGAGCGGCATGGTATTCTATTGTCCGTGTGAACCATACCGGGAGTGGCTTCGACCATGTAAACCGTATCAAGAGTGGCTTCGGCCATACAAACCGTATCGGGAATGGCATTATTATCCAAGTCCATATCCGAATCTGGATTGGCTTCAGCCGTGAGAGCCGCATCCAAACGGCAAAATGGTCTCGGCTACAAGAAGAGCCGGACTCAGTCATTCATTCAGAACACAAAATAGAAGCAAAGTGCTTTTTATATATATGGGAAACAGAGTACAAAATCGGCCGTACATCTGGCCGCAGCCTTTCGGAAAAGGACAAAACAAAAACTGGGACAAGCCCCCGTATTAGCCGTCGGTGTTTTCACCGTCTACATCAACACGGCTCTGACCAGGAGAAGGGGAAGGAGAATCATCGACAGGAACGGCCTCGACAGGAACGGCCGCGTCGCCTTCCGCCGAGGCCGAAGCTCTTTCAGCCTTGAGCTCCTTCTACCAGGTTAGGAGCTCTTCACCTTCCTCGTCCGTCGGAAGGACGATGCCGGTCAGGTCTACGGCCGGACACGCCTTTTGGGCAGCGGCCAGCCCTATGCTGAACACGGACGAAGCCACCTCGAGCTGGGCCTGTATTATCTCCTCGGCATAATCTGGGCCCGCCTTATAGCTGGCTACGGCTGTGCGAGCAGCCTCTTCGGCCTTAGCCTCCAGATCTAACCTAAGAGCCGACATCTCCTCGGCATGGCAGCGGCGATCCATGGCCCACTGGGCGTCCTTGTCCTGGATCTCGGCCTTAAGAGCCTTAATTTCAGACCGGACCGCCTCCAGCTCCTTCTCGGCCTTCTCCCTCTCCCGCTTGGCCTTCGTCTTGGCCTTGGAGGAAGCGCGAGTCGCCTCCTTTTGCTCCTCTAGCTCAGCCCACATCCGGGCATTTGCCTTCAGGAGCAAATCGACGCTAACCTCAAGACCATGTCGCGCCGGGGCGCCCCCGCTGGAAGCCGACTGGTCCGATGCATGGTCGGCGTCCCAGAGCTTTTGATGGATGGCCACCTGACGATGAATCAGGCTGCCACACGTGACCGCGGCCTATAGTCAACAGCAAACAGAAATCAACAACCCCGAAATAAGCCAAGGGAAATATTAGACCGAGGTGCATAAAGAAGTTTTTTACCTGGACCGACAGACGAGCGCTCAGCATCGCCAAGTCGTCCGCCGATAGCGCCTTCAGCTCGTCCTCGGCCGTCGGAAGGGTCAAGCCTCGGAGCAGGCGCAGGCACGTCCGAGCGTCCTCCAGACTCTTGTCCCTATAGATCCCCAGATTCGGGACCCATAGCTTGCGCTCATGTTCGCGAGATGCCTGCGACCCGGTACCTCCAAGGTCTTCTGTACCTGCTGTCGCGGCCGAAGGAGAATCGCCCCTCGACTCTTCGGGAGGCGACGAGAGCGGGGCCCCTCGGGCAACAATTGGCCTCTTGGCTGCCGGGGCGGGCTCTGTTTCACCGGGCTCATCCGCCCGGCCCCGCTTCGATAGTCGGCCGCCCCTCCGGACGACCGACTTGCCCTTTCTCTCTCTCTCTCGAGTAGCAGCAGCAGCGCGGCCCTCGACCGAAGCCGCTGTCGTTACCGCGGCCCGAACACTCAGAGCCATGCCTCGTCCGGCCTCTCTCGCCGCCTACGGCTGAGACGGTTGAGATCGACCGGACTGCTGGGCCATCTGACTGAGGAGACCTCGAATCCCAGACATCTCTGCGAAACAGAAGAAAGGGAGTTAGTAACTTGCAGCGCGCGACTCCCCGCAACTCAAGGCCGACTTACCCTCGGCCGAAGCCTCAGCACCCTCTTCGGTCGGAGGAGCTTCGGCCGGAGACTCGACCTCGGCAGCTCCTTCAGTCTCCCCCGGGGCATCCTCGGGAGGAAGATAAGGAGAGACCCGAGGAGGATCCTTCGTCGGATCCGGCCAGGCCCCAGTCTGCACGAACCGCTCCACTTCTTTGAAAAGCTCCGATATATCATACGGAGCCGCAGCTTCTATAAGGCTCACGATATGAAGCTGATCGGAGTTAAGAGAAGGCGGATCGGAGAGGCCTTCGGCCAGTGGTGCCCATTCAGTGGGGAAGGGCCACACACTCTTCTTCTTCTCCAAAAGAGAGATTAAGATGAAGCTCCTCTTCCAATCGTCAATGGACGAAGGCTTCCCGGAAAAGATACTCCGGCTGAGGCGAGGGACAAAGCTGTACCACTCGGATCTCCCCTGCCGCTGTATCTTGAACATATAGCGGAAGACATTCACCGAAGGGGTGACGTCGATATAGGCGAGCACAGCCAAGAAGGCATAGACTGTCCGCCAGGAATTAGGGAAAAATTGAGACGGGGCTAACCCGTAGAAACACAAAAGATTGATTACAAAGGTGGAAAGGGGAAGGCAAAAACCCGCCCGAAAGCTTTCCTCGTAAATGGAAAAGGTACCCGGATGGGGAGAATTGGCCCTAGCGTTCATTCCGGGCCGATAGGGGATCATCCACGATGGGAGCTGATAGTAGGAGGCAATGTACTTGACCCCATCGTCATCAAGAGTGCAGGCCGCCTCCGAAACAGTCTCGGCCTGACGTCGACCGGAAGAGGAAGCCTGGCCCGTGGCGAGTACCTCTTCGGCCTCTTCGGCACCAAACGATTCGGCCTCATCCGCCATGAGAGAAGCAAGGGAGTTTGAAGAGAGGGGAGATGACAAGGATGATTCAGAAGGCTGAGACGAACAAGAATAATCTTCGGCCGAAGAATTACTATCAGCCGAGGGGGAACTACGGGACATGGATCACGGAGTAGATAAAGGAAATTGAGGCTTACCCTCAAGAAAGATCTCCTCGACTGCCCACCGCCTCACAAGCAACAGAGGCTTCCCCGGCAACAACTCCAAGTAGCAGAGAGCCCCCAGCGACAGACAGCGCACTCAAAAAGCACCTTCGATGGCCCGTTCTTCACCGGAGAAGCAGGAAGGCTCGGATGGTTGTAGGAGAACGCAGGTGCGGGAAGAAGAGAGCGGAACAGTGCCCGGGGAGGGTTCCTTTTTATAGGGTAAAGTTGAAAACATCCCCCGCCAAAATCGACAGCTAGGATCCACCCCCTCATCAGCATCGTCTCTCCCAGATGCGCCATGTGCACCGTCCTTTGGCAATACTGACAATCTGACTCCGAGGTCGAGGGAAGGTAATCAATGGCCGGAAGCGGTCCGACCCTTCGGCTGACCACTCGGATGCTCGCCACGTGTTCCGATCTGCATGCTAGGGATGGGAGGGGCGGCAATCCGAGTAAAGCCTCGGGCAGAGAGCCGAAGTGACCCGCGATCCACGTACGGCTGGGATCCTTTTGTGCTTTTTACGGAGCGACCGGATGCGCGACGCGTGTCCTGTGTTTCTTTACGACGCGACCGTTCTGACGGAGAACTCAACGTCTATCCCGTCCATTTGTCAGGCCTGACATGGCCAGAAGGCTCATCCCTTCGCAATCAAGGATGAAGGCATTCGTCGCTACGTCCCGAACAACAACGAGGCTAATGGCTATTAGCCCTCGGTCGACCAAAGGCCGTTCCTCTTCATGACAAAGCAGAAAACTCCGGACAGCGTCCATCACGCTACTCCCCCGAGGAGGCTTCGGACTATACTCTCGCCATCTCAAATCTGAGGAAGACAAGAGTGGGGGGCTATGTGATGAGGCAGAATCCGATTCGGCCCATTAAAACAGGCCCAACACAGATCAATCCAACAGCCGTGGTAAGAAGCCCCCTGGCAGCCTTCGGCCCGTCAGCGGCCCTCGGCCCAGTAAGCAGTCCAGTGGTCTTCGGCCCGTCCACGGCCCAGCAACCTTCGGCCCATTAGAGGCCCGGTAGTCTTCGGCCCGTCCACGGCCCAGAAACCTTCGGCCGATTAGAGGCCCAGTAGCCTTCGGCCCGTTAGCGGCTTAGCAGTCCCTCAGTCTAGCAGGCTCCAGCCCACTAAGCGGCATCTGGCCCGTCAGCGGCCCTACCCCGTTCGGCCCGATAGCCGTATCCGGCCCACTCCGGTGGGAGATAGGCACTATGGCGGTTTACCAATAAACCCAGAATATAGTCCTATATCGGCTACCACCGTTAAGCAACCTCTATCCTCCGCTATAAATACACGGCTATTTATTACCAAAGGTATGTCTTCGTGACCCTTAAGGACTACAGTCCAAAAAGCATTAAAACTGCTTCTTCCACTTCTTTGCCTTCTGAATCAAATCATCTTCAGAAGCTAACTTAACCGTCGGAGGGGGTTCCTAAGGGCCGAAGCCCGGGACTCCCACTGCCTGGTTCTTCTTCTTCTTTCCCTCCTGCACGGGCTCGGTTTTGAATCTTCGCCGATCTCTCCGAGTCGGTCTCAGCCACCGACCTCGGGCTTCTTCCACCGGTCTCGACGCCATTAGCTGGCTGGTCCGCTTCGTCTGAAGAAGCTTCGGCCACGCCTTCCGTAGGCTGGTCCACATCATCCGTCCGAAGGTGCCTCGGCTCCGTCCCGCACCAGCTGTCCCTCAACCGGAGGAACTTCGGCCGCGCCTTTCGAAGGCTAGCCCACATCCGACCGAGCGACCCTCGGCATCGGATCTTCGGCCTCGTCTCCGCCTTCACCGCGTTCCGGATCCCCGTCGGGCCTCTTCTCCGATCCGATCCAGCTTCGGATCCTAACTTCGGATTCCAGCCTCGGAATCCGGTCGTGATAGCTTCGGCTACATCAGTATTTAAGTTAAAATGGCCGCTTCGTAGTCGAAGGTTAAATGGACTGGACATAGAGAGTGGTCAGGCGCTTAAAATGGAAACATCATTAGGCACCACATGAAGACAGAATAAAGTAATCCCTCCGGTGAAAGGGCCCTTGACAATCTCCTATATCAAACAACTGTCCCTTTCAACAAAACCTAATATATATTTTCTTGCAGAGACTAAGGCTCATGCTCACTTCAGCAATAATTTCTTTTTCAAGAACCAAATTTCCAACTTTTTGTGGTTGAAGCTGACGGTTTCAGTGGGGGCCTATGGCTCTTGTGGCAACCCCCCACCCAAGTCAGCATTGTGGACTATAGTAAAAATTTTATCATTGCCAAGGTCCTTGACAACGAAGGCAATCAATGGACTGCTGATACTGCCAAGGCTATTTCCTCAATTACTCTTCCTACCAAAACTCCAGTCCTGGAGATAAGCTTGTTTGGCCTCTTAATACAAATGGAGTTTTCTCTATCAAATCTGCTTATCAGTTCCTCATGTAGAATTCCCATGGATCATCCTCTTGTCTGGATCCTGTGTGGAAAATTATTTGGAGCACCCACATTGGGAAGGTGGTTCCTCGAAAGATTACCCACTTTATCTGGAAATGCATCAAAAATGCTATCCCTGTCAACAGTATCATCTCGAAGAGAATCCCTACTGCTGATAGTCTCTGCCCAATATGCCATTTGGATCTGGAAACTATTGAACATATTTTCTTCCATTGCCACTTTGCTCGCAGTGTTTGGCTGGCCACTCCCCTTAATTATTGCTCTGACTCTGATAACCTAAGTCTTGCTGACATAATTATACTTTGGGGCTCTCCTCCTCTTTCTAAGGATGGGGATGACACATACCTTGTTTCCATGTGCTTCTCAATATTATGGCAGATTTGGAAGACTAGATGCTGTACAGTCTTTGAAGGCAAAAGGCCCAATCCTCTCTCAACAATTATTGCTGCTACCACCGATACAACTTTTTGGTTTTCCTGTCAACCTCCAGCTCCTATCTCAGCCCCCAAGCAACCAACTAAGTTATCTAATTGGCTCCCTCCTGAGGCTAATTGGCTCCCTCCTGAGGCCAAGGTGGTGCTATTGGGATTGTTATCAGAGATCACCTAGGAAAGCCTACCTACTGCTTCTCCAAGCCTGTTCATTCGTCTGATCCAGGTGTTGTTGAAGCTCTCGCCCTTCTTGAAGCCCTGAAGCTTGCTGCCAGCTCTCATACAACAACTCTTGTGGAAGGTGACGCCCTCAACATCATCAATGTTGTCCTCAAGATCAAGGATCCGCCTTGGAGCTCGCAAATTATCATCCAAAAGTGCTAGGAGATCAGAGACCAATTCTCCTTAAATATTTGCTTCACCCCAAGATCTTGTAATGGTGTTGCTCATTGCTTAGCTAGGCTAGCTTGCTCTACTATGCAAGAAAACGTTTGGGACTTCCCCTCTTTTCTTAATGTTCTTATGTCTGCTTTAGAAGTAGACAACTATTGTTATCCTGGTTACTTCTCTTAATGCATTTCAATCACTTTAAGTTTCAAAAAAAAGAAAGTAATCCCTCCACGATTCTTATTCTTATTATCATTATTATAATAATATATATGTTAATTTTTCCATGACCATCCAAGAACTACAAAGCTCGTCAGTGGCAGCAGCATGTTTCACTGTTCTTGCAGCAGCCTCTCGTGGGAGAACACCTTAGCACCGTGCAGAACCCAGTACAGGCATCTAAAACGCAGCCGGTCATCGGAGCGCACAGCGTCGTCCGCGGAGGGCATGACCCAGCTTGAGCTTCATTTCACAGACAAGAGAAGAATTCCCTGCACCACCAAGCCAAACCGTTCTACACTACTAGATGGCACTTTCATTTTGAAAAAGAATTAAAAAATTTTGCACGTTTCTCAATATCTTGTACTGACCGTGCACTCTAATATCTTATTGGACAACTTTAAAAATTCTAAAAAATCAAACACCAGTCAGAATGTCCAATGGGAATGTATGATAAGGTAGCTTGGTGTAAGGTTGCCTTTTATAAATGGAAACACTGCCCCCAGGTTGCAGGTTGCAAGCTAATTCTTCCATTTACGTGGAGACCAGATCCACTTAGTGCAGTCACTAACGGAGTTGGTCTCATTTGTATGTGCGTACGAAAGAGTTGTAAATATTTAAAACTCTGTTCTTTTATTAACGAAGTTTTGCTAAATAATTCGTGGGGGTAAGTGGGGAGATTATGTCTGTTTTGTCATTTTCCCTTCACTTACAACTTGCTCATGATGCAAGCTAACTTTGGGGCCAAAAAATAGAGAAATGCATAATACTACATGCAAAATAATTAAATAGGTCAGAAGTTATCCCCATCTCTTTTGCTCAATCCACAAATTAAGTTGATGAGGGTACCATTGCTGGTCTGAAGGTCAATTGTCGAGCTCCTATAATTACTCACCTCATGTATCCAGATGACATTGTCCTCTTTGGCAAAGCAAATCTTGCAGATCTAAAGGGCCTCATTTCCTACCTTGATACTTATAGCGGCTGGTCTGGTCAACATATTAACAAGACAAAATAGGGCTTGTTCTTCAGTCCTAACACCCCTCTTGCTGTCCAACAAGAATTGAGCATTACAGCTGGGATCCCCATCATGTCAGATAAAGAAATGTACCTAGGGGTCCCCTTCTGGCCTATCAAAAGCAGGTTGGGCCAATTCTCCTTCTTGGAAGACAGAATGAAGCTCAAGCTCTCAAAATGGAAGGCTAACTCCTTATCCTTTGCTGGGAGAGTTACTCTTATAAACTCTGTCCTTTCTTCCATCCCAGTGCATGCTATGAGTATGGGTACCCTCCCCAAAGCTACCCTTCATAAGCTTAACCAGATCCAATGTTCTTTTCTCTAGGGTGAGTCCAAGGATCACAAAATGCTCCATCTCTGCAACTGGAACACTTTGAAGCAACACAATCTATCAGGCAGACTTCGTATCAGGGATTTACAAACATTCAACAGAGCCTTTGTGCTTAAAATTATCTGGAAATTCCTCCACAGTCAGAACTCTATGTGGGCTTCTCTTATTCGAGCAAAGTACCAGACAAATTACTACTACTGGGATGTACCTGAATCTGGTTCCTATTCTCTCCCTTGGAAGGCCATGCTACAGGTCAGGAAGATTGCCTCTCAAGTCTACGTCCATATTATTCAAGATGGCCTGACTACTAATATTTGGCTAGACAAATGGATCCCTGATCTCTTAGGTCCACCTAGAGTTAGAGATGACTATCTGCACCCCCCCCCCCCCAACTTGGGTTTTTCAACTAATTTCAAACCATCAGTGGAACTAGAACCTCATAAACAGGGTCTTTACTGCTGATACTGCCAAGGCTATTTCCTCAATTACTCTTCCTACCAAAACTCCAGTCCTGGAGATAAGCTACTTTGGCCTCTTAATACAAATGGAGTTTTCTCTATCAAATCTGCTTATCGGTTCCTCATGCAGAATTCCCACAGATCATCCTCTTGTCTGGATCCTGTGTGGAAAATTATTTGGAGCACCCACATTGAGAAGGTGGTTCCCCGAAAGATTACCCACTTTATCTGGAAATGCATTAAAAATGCTATCCCTATCAACAGTATCATCTCGAAGAGAATCCCGGTTGCTGATAGTCTCTGCCCAATATGCCACTTGGATCTGGAAACCGTTGAACATATTTTCTTCCATTGCCACTTTGCTCGCAGTGTTTGGCTGGCCACTCCCCTTAATTATCACTCTGACTCTGATAACTTAAGTCTTGCTGACATAATTATACTTTGGGGCTCTCCTCCTATTTCTAAGGATGGGGATGACACCTACCTTGTTTCCATGTGCTTCTCAATATTATGGCAGATTTAGAAGACTAGATGTTGTACAGTCTTTGAAGGCAAAAGGCCCAATCCTCTCTCAACAATTATTGCTGCCACCACTGATACAACTTTCTGGTTTTCCTGTCAACCTCCAGCTCCTATCTCAGCCCCCAAGCAACCAACTAAGTTATCTAATTGTCTCCCTCCTGAGGCCAATATGGTAAAGATTAACTTTAATTGGGCTACTTCTTGCCAAGGTGGTTCTATTGGGATTGTTATCAGAGATCACCTAGGCAAGCCTACCTACTGCTTCTCCAAGCCTGTTCATTCGTCTGATCTAGGTGTTGTTGAAGCTCTCGCCCTTCTTGAAGCCCTAAAGCTTGCTGCCAGCTCTCATACAACAGCTCTTGTGGAAGGTGACGCCCTCAACATCATCAATGTTGTCCTCAAGATCAAGGATCCGCCTTGGAAGTCGCAAATTATCATCCAAAATTGCCAGGAGATCAGAGACCAATTCTCCTTAAATATTTGCTTCACCCCAAGATCTTGTAATGGTGTTGCTCATTGCTTAGCTAGGCTAGCTTGCTCTACCATGCAATAAAACATTTGGGACTTCCCCTCTTTTAAAATAGTCAGCAATTTCTTTTTCCTTTCATGTATTTTGTAAGAAATTTAAACGAGAGAAGAATCCGCTGCACCGCCAAGCCAAACCGTTCTACACTGCCAGATGGCACTTTCATTTTGAAAAAGAATTAAAAAAATTTGTAGGTTTCTCAATATCTTCTACTGACCGTGCACTCTAATATCTGATTGGACAACTTTAAAAATTCTGAAAAATCAAACACCAGTCAGAATGTCCAATGGGAATGTATGATAAGGTAGCTTGGTGTAAGGTTGCCTTTTATAAATGGAAACACGGCCCCCAGGTTGCAGGTTGCAAGCTAACTCTTCCATTTACGTGGAGACCAGATCCACTTAGTGCAGTCACTAACGGAGTTGGTCTCATTTGTATGTGTGTACGAAAGAGTTGTAAATATTTAAAACTATGTTCTTTTATTAACGAAGTTTTGCTAGATAATTCGTGGGGGTAAGTGGGGAGATTACGTCTGTTTTGTCATTTTCCCTTCACTTACAACTTGCTCATGATGCAAGCTAACTTTGGGGCCAAAAAATAGAGAAATGCAGAATACTACATGCAGAATAATTAAATAGGTCAGAAGTTATCCCCATCTCTTTTGCTCAATCCACAAATTAAGTGGTTTACTAAATGGGATTGTAAACAAGTTTAAATGTGCTGTTAAACAAACGCGCGACACAACCAACCAGTAAGAATACAGTTTTGCGTGAATTGAGACTCTTGAGAAAAGTACGTTTAAGTCCAACTGTTTACTAATCCAGTGGAAAACATTGTTTGCGTTCAGCTATTCTACGTGGTATAGAAAGAAAACATTGTTTGCGTTCAGCTATTCTACGTGGTATAGAATGACTGACTTGAATTTGTATCAAATCCAATCATGAATTGTTCATCCAACAAAGTAGCCTGCTTATACTATTATTTGGACTTCTAAGAGTGTGTTTGGGATAACTCAAGAAACCTACCAATCCTTCTATAATTAGTAGTTCTATCCAAAAGTAGGTTTCAGCTGTTTTTCAAGAAAGTCCACTATATATGTATATCTATATATATATACATATATTAAATCTCCTCGCTCTATCTCTTCTTCTTTCTTCCTTGAATCTCTTCTTTATCAAAGCCTAGGCGCGATACGGTTATCTGGGAACACTCAATACTTTGAAGAAATTACAGTAGCAAAACATGCCTTAAGTTAGAATGCAAAACAATTGCCATGGACGCGATCGCACAAAGCGGATTAACATACACGTCAACCAGTACTATATAGTACATATACCACTGCTATGATGAGCCTTTCCTTGTGGTGCGTGGTGCTAAGGGGTTGTACGTCCATACATACTGGGAATGAAAGGAAGATCACAAGCGTAGGTGTTGCCAAGAGTTTCACTATGGCAGGAAAGATCTGCTTGGTTGCCATGGTTTCCTTGTTTTGTATTTCCCTACTATCCTTAATTGTCTTCCTTCCTTGTTTGGTAGCCTGATGAGACTTCTGCTAGCTATTTATAGCCATTAAGCAACTAAATTGATATACTTTGAATTAATTCCTTCTTACCCACAATTAATGCACTAAGTTGTAGCTTTGGTATCTTTTTTGAGAGACTTGTGCAGATGAAATCCTTTTCATTTAATAAAACTATAGTTAGATGTAGAATAGGGAAACTAGGTAAATGTAGAGGGTCCATTACATACGAAATAAGCATCTTGCTCTGAGGACTCACTATTTAAATTCTTAGATTTTTTTATTTGTTTCTATTAATCCTGTAACGACCCATTGTCCTATAATCGGAGATCCGATTATTAAATGAGTATCGAATTATTAAAATTTGGAGTGAAAAATAAATGATAAACTAAGCTAAACAATCCACAACACATCGAATTGTAAAAGAAGTACAGTAATTAAAAATTATTACATATTCCAACTGAACAAAAAATAATTAAACATACAGGTCTCAAAAGGCAATTAAAGTAAAGCAGTAAACACAACTCCTAAATTTCGATATAAAATACATGCATTTGTAAATGTAATAGGTACAACTCTAAAACTACTTCACTATAGAATCCACGACCAGTCTCTGGGTTAAACACAAAAACCACGCAGCCGAATATGAAAAACATCGATTTGCTAGGACGGAACAACTACCCTTCGAATAATGTGCTGACTACTCCGACCTGTCTATCTCTAATTTTATTTTTAAATTATTCAAAAGACGTTGTCAGATTTGAGAAGCACTCGATTCATTGTTTGTCCGATTTTCGTTCATATAATTGAAAAAAGCAGAAAAAAGAGACAGCAATTCTGTACTATTCAAATCATTACATCACGTGAAAATGCAACCGCACACTTAGGCACTGGAATGGTCAAATAAGTAGATCGGACCTTCATTATAATTGGCCCTCTCATTGGGCCAGTTATGATAAAATTTGATTTTTTATAGTCGGATTATCCGGAGTAGCCGGCATCTACTTCAAGTTTGAAAGGTACGTATTTAAGTTTAATTGGCGGCTTCGTAGCCGTAGGCCAAACGGACCGGACATAGAGAGTGGTGGGGCACTTAAAATGGAAACATCATTAGGCACCACATGAAGACAGAAGAAAGTAATCCCTCCACGATTCTTATTCTTATTCTTATTATTATTATTATTATTATAATATAAATGTTAATTTTTCCATGACCATCCAAGAACTACAAAGCTTTCGGGGATATATAGAATTTTAGTCGATGCTCCGGCCAGCTCGTCAGAGGCAGCAACAGGTGTTACTGTTTTTGCAGCAGCCTTTCTTGGGAGCATGCGCTAGCGCCGCGCAGAACGTAGTACAAATACTCGGATTGCAGGCGGTCATCGGAGCGCACAGCGTCGTCCGCGGAGGGCATGACTGAGCTTGAGCTTCATTTCATAGACAAAAGGAACGTAAAAATAGTCAGTACTTTCTTTTTCTTCGGTTTATTTTGTAAGAAATTTAAACAAGAGAAAGACTCATTGCACCGTCATGCCAAACGTTTTCTACACTGCCTGATGATAGTTTTATTTAAAAAACTTAAAAAATTCTGTAGGTATCTCAACAAACGTTTCTACACTGCCCCTGGAGACCAAATTCACTTAGAGTCCGTTTGGTTGTAGGTAAGACATAATCGGATGTAATTTTTTTTTTAAGGAAATCAATTTACGTGGAAAATGAAAACGTAATAGACTATTTAGCGATTCTGAAAATATTTTTTCAAATTTTTTTTTTTTTCGTTTGCTTTCTCGTAAAATCTTTTCCTAAAAATGACTTCATACATAGATATGACATTCTTAACTGAATTGAGAGCATGCCATGAACAATGTACTATTCATTAGGGACCGATTTTGTAATTTTCATATAATTCAATTTTCGATCGGACATCTCAAAAATATATGAATATTAAAAAATTGAGCCACAATGAACAGTAGTATACTATTCATTGGGGCTCGATTTTTTACTTTTTATATTTTTTTATTTTTTTGTGAAATCTCATGACATGTCCTACATGCCTATCTAATTCGCTTTTAGATCCAGCATTCTAAAAAAAGATACAAATTTAAAAATCTAGCCCCAATGAATAGTAATAAACTACATGGAGCTAAGGTTTTTAAATTTTCATGTTTTTTTTAGTTCTCCTATGAAAAATCTAATTATATGATGATGCAGGCAATGTTGAAAGGTCTTCAAAAAAACATTAATATTTTTTTAGCTGTGGTCCATAAAAAATTAAAAATTGAACTTGAGTGGTCTATAAAAAATATGCCAACTGTCATTATCACACACATGGAGATTGACAGGATGTCTTGGAAAACTACATACATGCCATCCACTCGGATGTCAAAATCCTGATTTAAAGGGAGTCAATGTATGCACTTTTCGATTGATTGATGTTTTCAAGATTACCAAATAAACCTTTAAATAAGAATTTGTATAGAATGATTGACTTGAATTTATATTACATCTGATCATGAATTGTTCATCCAACAAAGTAGCACGCTTATACTATTATTTGGATTTCTAAGAGTGTGTTTGGGATAACTCAAGAAACCTACCAATCCTTCTATAATAAGTAGCACCGTCCAAAAGTAGGTTTCAGCTATTTTTCAAAAAGTCCACTATATATATATATATATATAAAATCTCTTCGCTCTATTTTTATTTCTTTCTTCCTTTAACCTCTTCTTTATCGAAGCCTAGGAATGACATGGTTATCTGGGAACATTCAATACTTTGAAGAAATTACAGCACCAAAACATGTCATAAGTTAGAATACAAAACAATTGCCATGTACGCGATAGCACAATGCGGATTACTATGATGAGCCTTTCCTTGTGGTGCATGGTGCTAAGGGGTTGTACGTCCATACATACCTGGGAATGAAAGGAAGATCACAAGCATAAGTGTTGCCAAGAGTTTCACTATGGCAGGTAAGATCTGCTTGGTTGCCATGGTTTCCTTGTCTTGTAATTGTCTTCCTTTCTTGTTTGGTAACCTAATGGGAATTTCGCTAGCTATTTATAGCCATTAAGCAACTGATTTGATATACTTTGAATTAATTCCTTCTTACCCACAATTAATGTACTAAGTTGTACCTTTTGTATCTTTTTTGAGACATTTGTGTAGATGAAATCCTTTTCATTTAATAAAACTATAGTTAGATGCGGAATATGGAAACTAAGTAAATGTAGAGGGTCCGTTGTATCCAAAATAAGCCTCTTGCTCAGAGGACTCACTATTTAAATCCTTAGATCTTTTTATTTGTTTCTATTAATCTAGTAACGACCTGCCACCTACAATCGGAGATCCGATTATTAAATGGGTACCGAGTCATTCAAACTTAGAGTCAAACCAGGATCTCAATAAGTCTGAAAAATAAATGATAAACTAAGCTAAATAATCCACAACATATCGAATTGTAAAAGAAGTGCAGGAATTAAAAATTATTACAATTCGACTCGACTCAGCAACTAATTACATATTTCAACTGAAAAAGAAATAATTAAGCATATAAGCCTCAAAAGGGAATAACAACTACATCGGGGCATACCCCGGAAGGATGGTTGCTAGTGTGTAACCCAAGACGAAACTCCACCATGCTACGTCTACCAAGAACCCTTACCTGAATACCGCAAGAGTGAGTCACACCGAAATGGTCAATAGGGATCTTCCGATCCCTACCACTCACACACACACCCACAGTGCAACAAGACAAGATATAGACAATTAAAGTAAAGTAGTAAACACAACTTCTAAATTCTGATATAAAGCACATGCATTTGTAAATACAACATGCACAACTCTGAAACTACTCCACCATGAAGTTCACAACCAGCGTCTCGACTAAAAACATAAACCACGTAGCCGAATGGGGAAAACACCGACCCATTGAGACGGAACAGCAACCCCTCAGATAGCTGTTGTCACCAAAAAATTGAACAAGAAGAAGAGCCTAAAGATCAACAAAGAAGGCTTAAATCAAAGAGAATTGAAAGGAAGAACCGAGCCCATTAATTCAAGCAAGAAAGGTCCAAGCAATTTTTTAAAGAAAGTCCAAGTGAAGAAGAGTAAATGGGCAGTAGTCATGCCTATTTCGCAAGCCAAATGAATAAAAAAAGGGGCCACTCTAGGGCCCAAATGGTGAAGAAATCCAATGGTACAGTCGGGCCCATTATCTCAAGTAAAGGAGATTCAAGCAATTTTTCAAAGAAGGTCCAAATGAAGAAAAAGTTAATGGACAGCTATCATACCCATTCTTGCAAGCTCAAAGAAGTCAAAAAGAGGTTACTTTCAGCCCAAATGATGAAGAAATCTAAGAGAGCAGGCCCAGGCCCATTATCTCAAGCAAAAGAAGCCCAACAGGGCCAATCTGGGCCCAAAAAGTGAAGGCCAAAGCCAAATTTCGTGGCAACCTTTGAAAGGGCCCAAATGATCCCCTCCATGGCCTATTCTTATCCCTTTGGCTCATGGTCAAATCTGCCCAAAGGAGGATAAGAAAAGCAAGTGGTCCCCCCCTTAAGATTCTTCTATAAGAGGGTAGGTGAAAAGCAAAAGGAGAAACCAATCATGATCCTCTAAGTGCTGTGGCCTCATTGGAGGGCTCTCAAAGGGGGTTTTTTATCCCTAATCAAAGACTAATGGATGCCTAATCTACCCCCAAAAAGTAACCCAACTTTATCTATAAAAGAATCCCCATCTTCTACAAGAAAAAGTTGGAGACAAAAATCCCAAAAAATAAAAAAGAGAAGAAGAAAAGTGAGAGAGCTCGGAAGAGCACGTCTCCCTCCTCCTTCCCCTCCATTTCCTGCATCGCAAGAGAGAAAAAAGTGTTAGAGAAGAAGAGAAAAAGAAATGAAGAGTGCTAGAGAAGAAGAGAGCAAGATTGTAGGCTTCAAAAGCCATTCTCCCTTCTCATCCCCTCTCCAAGGTAGAGTGGGGGTGAAGAAGGGGTTTATTTCTATCTCCTTGCTTTCTTATAATGTTTTTCTTTCATTTTACTGTTCATGAAAGTTTCTATCTCCCCCTTGATGTTCATCCATGATGATTGAAAGTAATGAAATGCAATGTTCAAATTTTCTGAGTCTGTTTTGTGAATCTGCTGGTTATCTTGCTTTTATGGTATTTTTTCCTTCATAAAGTATGTGTTTTTCGTATGGGGATGGTAGAGGGCCTTTCTAGTTTATAGAAATGGTCTCCTCAAGTCTTGAAACCCCCTAAATATGGAGGTATGATCCAAGACGTGCTTTACTGTCCAGATTTCCTGAAAACTGATTTTTTCATTTATTTGTCTTTGATTTTGGGGTTTCTCAAGGTGGCTTGGCCTTCCATGACCCTTAGGAGCACATCTCCTCCATGGATGTTGTTCCCCCAAGACAAACATCAGGAGAAATCCCCCAAGTTTCATATTTATTAAGATCTAAGTTTCTGTTTTCATGTTGGAACCGAATGGGTTTTGTTTGGATTTTTTCCTCTAATGGTTAAGGGTTTAGGCCTTAGAGGTTCTCTTACTAGCTGAGGATGAGTTTCTTTTGGTATAAACCCTCTAACATGGAGCCAAAAAGGAGAGATCCATGGAAAAGATAAAAATATACCTAAGTTTCCCATATGTTCATATTCAAGTTTTCATAATATTTTCCTAAAGAAATGCATCTAAAATATATTTTAAATAAACATTTTAGGCCTTGTACCATTCATACCTTATTTTATATTATTTGGGTTAGATTTAAACCCATTTTTTCACCAAAATCCAGGTTTCAGCTGGAGTCTGCGTTTGCAGATGCTACAGTGTTGAGTTTGCGCCTCCCTGCGCAGACTCAGCGCCAGTTGCAGGTTTTGAGTCTACGCCTCTTTCAAGTTGGTTTTTAGGCTTGAGGTGATTATTTGATCCTCCCCCAAGCTGTCCAAATGTTCCTTGGACCTAGGGTTGTCCCTTTGAATCCCAATGAAGGTCCAAAATGGCTTGGACTTTGGATTGTTAAGCCCTTAATGCTTCAAACTGAAGTTTTGCCATATGTTTTAAGTTTTTTAAATGTTTTTCGATGTTTTACAAGGATGTCCCGATCCAAGGGTGCCAGCAATCTCATGTTGAGTCACCCATCAAGGGTCCTCACACAAAAAACATCATTCTTGTGTTCCCATTTCTATAGGTTCATTTAGATGATGTGTCCCAAAGTCCCAATGAGTTGGTGCAGTTCCTTGCTCCCCAAATGTAGAAATAGAATGCGTGATTCCCTGTGGATAACCCTTTCATTTTGAAGGCATTAAGGGAACCCTTTTGGTTGAGTGGTTGGATGCTCGGCACGCCCCTCTTTATAGCCACCTCTATGGTTCATGGCTACATGTGACCCTCCAGGGAAATTGGTGGAGTTCCTTGCTCCCCAAATATAGAGATGCTTTGGATTACCCCATGTGGGTTTTTCTTACATCTTGAAGGCATTAAGGGCACCCTTTGGGTGAGTGGTTAGATGCTCGGCACGCCTCCCTTTATAGCCATCCCTATGGTCCATTAGCCATTACATATCCGTTTAAAGGAGTTAATCCTTTGGGTCTCTTCATGCCATGATCTTTCATGAAGATCTTAAACCTTTTCATTGCGTTTTCCTAATGAAAGGTTGAAATTCAACTTGGAATCATTATATTAAGCAATTTTAATGCTTTATAAAGTGATCCAAGAGAAATGAGATAAACATGAAGAAATCATGTCATTTGAAGAAATCCACATAAGAACCACTCTTTAAAAAGGCTTCATGAAGCCATACTCAACTTATGAGATTTTTCAGTATTATCCACCCCAAATTTGTGGTGATTCTTGGATCACTTCAAGTTGAAAGAGGTATAAAACTGAAATTATGCTCATATTTTGAGTCTGCACACCTATAACCATGGAAATTCAATTGGGAATGGGGTACAATCTGTATTTCTCCACTCCGGATTTCATATTTTAACTTTAATGGTTGAAACTAATCCCTTGGTGGACTTAATTGCAGCTTGAACTTTGCAGGAAACTCAAAAATCAAATTTCAGACTTGAGTCTACGCCACTGTTCTGAGTCTGCGCACCCTTGCGCAAACTCAACTCAAAATTGTCAAAGAGGCCTTGTATGGACTGATATCCTCATTTATGATTCAAATAACACAAATAATTAAAGTTAATCTACTATTTTAAATAAACACAAAATTCCAAACTTAAGTTGAGTCTGTACACCTTTCACAAGCGCATTTCAAATGAAAAAATCAACTAAACAATAAATCAAATTGCTTAAATCACTCATAATCATATATCAAACACTCCATTTCATTTAAATAAACATCCATTTACAAAAAGAATCCAAATCCCTTCCAAATAAGCAAAAATTACAAGATCAGTTGAGTCTGCGCACCCCTTGCACAGACTCAAACTCATTTCTTCTTTTCTTCTCGATCTTTGAAGCTCCCTAGCTCTTTGAAACTCTTGGAATTTCCCTCAACCTCAGGAGGTTCCATCTTTTCACGAATCTTGCTCAAAATCCTCTTTAAATTTGAGTCTGCGCATCAATCCCAAGGCCAAAACCTCGTCTCTTAGCCCCCAAATCATGCCCGCAGCTCCAAATCTATAAATAATCATCAAACAAAACATAAAATCAAGTTATCCCACCAAAAATACAATAAAATAACTTACAAACAAAAAATGCACAGTTCAGACTTGAGTCAGCGCATCCTGGCGCAGACTCAACCCTGAAATTTACAAAAAATAAAAAAGCAACTTCCCGAGCACTAAAAGATGATCTAAAACTCTCTAAAAATCAAGTTTATTCTTATCTATCAGAATATAAAATAAAAACACCAAGTTGTTCTTGAAAAAATGCAAAAAACAACTAAAAACACATTGGTGACAAATGAGTCTGTGCTATCCAACGCAGACTCAACCCTGAAATCACTAATTTGGTCTTTTTGACCTTAATTTCCCTCCAAATTAAATCCAAAAATTTACATAAAAACTTTATACTTTATATAAGTCAAAAAACTAAATAAAATCTTAAAACTCCTTTTACAAAAAATATAAAAAATGCTTAAACACTTTGAAAACCGTGTGCGCTACCCTGTGCAGAATCAACCCTAAATTCTTAAAATTTGGTATTTTGGCCATTAAATTCCCATCAAATCAAATAAAAATCTTAATAATAAATTCTATATTTCCTAAAAATCAAAACTCAAACAAAAATGATAACTTTTTCCTTGAAATTACCTAAAAAACTAAAAAATAGGCTTGTGACAAATGAGTCTGCGCTACCCTGCGCAGACTCAACCCCTAATTGGTAAAATCTAAGTCTTTCAACTCTAATTCCTTTAAAATTGAATCAAAAATCCTAAGATAAGAGTAAAATACTTTCTATAAATAGAAAATCAAATAAAACTCATTTTTCCCCTTTGCAAAAGATAAAAAATACCTAAAAGAAGCCTCACTTCAATTAACTTCAACCTTGCTCATTCTCCAAAAAACCTATAACTTCAAAACATAAAAAGCATGAGTATTTAAAGCATCTTCCACTCAAATCAAATAAGAAAACATAAAAAATACTTTGCAAATCAACTCTAAAATCTCTTCACTTCAAATCTGAAAAAATATAATAAGAAGGATTTATTAGACTTCCTTGATAAAAAATGTCATCCACCTCAATCAAAATACCATAAAAAAGATCCTCAATCCTCTTACAAATAAAAAAATCAAAATAAATACAGGCATTCTCATTGGTAACAAATGAGTTTGCGCATCCTTACGCGGACTCAACTTTATATTCACTCCCAAACATAAAAATTTAAACAAATCTTCAATACATCCCGATAAATCAATCCAAAAATACTAAAAATGTCTCTCATCATTATCCATCAATAAAAATCAAAAAATCAAGTCTTGTGCAGACTCAACTCAAAAACTAAAAATGAGTTTTTCTTCTCAAATAAAAACTGAAATTCATTCATTTTTCAAATGCAATCTTATATATTTCATTCATATCATTTTAAAGGGTGTTATTCTATTCTTCCAACGATTAATCAAGGGTTTTCCTCTTAGGAGGATGTAATTAATGCTATTCCATTTATGGGTAGCGGGATCGGGTCGAAGAACTACGCATTCATCTGATTAAGTCAGGTAAAGCGCACAAATAATAAATATAAATCAAAAATCAAAAAATTAAGATCAAGTGCATTTTTTCCCTAAAAAAAGTACGACAATCTCTTTTGGCACGCCCGGTGGGACATGTCCTCCCTTCATCTTCTCGTCGGAAGAATAAGGATAACTCACATTCTTTGAACTTATTGATTATCTCTTTGTTGTATTACAGGAGACTCAATGGAATCAAAAGTTTTCTTTGGCCCTCTAGTAGTCGAAAACCATGCTCGCTATGGCTACCTGGCGATACCTGTGGCATTCGGGAGCCTCCCTCCCGTTATTGGTTTTCCGAATTTTCTCGGGATGGTCTTCATGCAACCTGAGATTATATTCGATAAACCGCAAGCACAAGTAGTCAGCTGCTGCACTATTCACAGTCATGCTGCGTCATCTTCAAAACAATATCGGAGAAATACCCGAAAGGGTCAAAATCCCCAGTTCAATTCAAAGGCAGTCTCTGCACAATGGTCCAGGACCAAGAAATCAATTCTTATTGGGAGCCTGCGGATCTTTCTAGACGGCAACAAAGTTGATACTTCTAAAGACCGACTGGTTCCAAATATTCCAATTCAAAACTCATTCCAGGTCTTTGAAGACATGGACAGAGAAAGAATGAAAAAAGAAAGAAAAGAAAAAAGAAAAGTTAAGATTCAGATGTCTGAAAAGCAAGAAAGAAACCCCAAACCAGCTTATTGGCATGGGACGAAATATTGTCAAAAGCCACGAGCAAAACAAATCTGGGTGCCCAAACATCAAGAAGATCAATATGTATAAGAAGAATCAAAGCCAATCTTTCAGTCACAAAGACGGCAAATATGGAAACCAATTCAAAGGCAGCTGCCTCATGTTGAGTTGCCAAAAAGAAAGAAGTCAAGAGAAAGATATGAAAATGAAAAGTCAAAAAAGCATTCAAAAACATCTGCATTCTAAAGGCTGCAGCTGAAGCCTCCTTCCACAAGGAGATCAGCAAAATTCACCCAAGGAAGCCTGATAATTTATTCATGTCATACTATCAACAAGCATGCAGTACTCCCTGAAGATCCAGAAGAAGTCAGAGATTTAACCTCAAGGCCGGGTCTAGTTACCCGAAGAATGCAAGCGGTAGCCATAGTTGCCCAAAATTTTCCTACCCTATTGGAAAACTAGACCCAGCAGGAGAAGCTCTTTCTGCA
This sequence comes from Zantedeschia hybrid cultivar, assembly GCA_030544215.1. Classification (NCBI taxonomy): domain Eukaryota; kingdom Viridiplantae; phylum Streptophyta; class Magnoliopsida; order Alismatales; family Araceae; genus Zantedeschia; species Zantedeschia hybrid cultivar. The sequence continues at coordinate 51,398,688 of JARZZO010000014.1, forward strand.
CCAGCAGAGCAGCAGCTTCCACAGCAAATCAATCAGCAAAAAGAAGCAGAACCAAGCGTAACTCAGTTGTTATTGCAAGAAATTGAGTTGTTGAAAAAGCAATTGAAAGAAAAAAATGCCCAAATATAGGGGGCAGGATGGGCTGGTAAAGAAGGAGGTGCTTCAACTTCCTCTTATCCTCAGGTGGCTAACCCTCCAGTTCCACCTCCTCCGTCTCAAAATCTTTTAAATATATCCATGCAGTCATCTAGGCCCGTGCCTATAAGTGAAACACCTGCATATATTCAAGTATCCAATAGTCAAGCTGCTCCTGCAACAGTATTGCAGGAAAATTTGATCTCAAATTTGCCATTTCAAGTCTCCCAAGTGCAGGGAGTTAATTTCTTCACAAATCCAGCAGATCCTGCTGTGGCTCAAAGGCTGATGCTAGAGCAGCTCATTGATATGAAGCTGGCAGAAAGAGTGGAAGGTACCTCCACGGTATATGATGTGTATAAAGTACCATATCCGGTGCATCATGCTATGAAAAAGCTTCCGCTGAGAATGACCAAAGTGCCCAAGTTTGAAAAATTCAATGGCCAAGGAAATCCAAAAGAACACTTGGCATATTATAATGGGGCAATGGGAGACCTAGCCACTGATGAATCTTATATACTGAAATTTTTCGGGTCTTCATTAACTGGACTCGCATTTGAATGGTATTCTTCTCTTCGGCCTGGTTCTATTGTTGGGTGGGCCGACCTTCAGAAAAAATTTCAAGACATATTTTATCTGGTGGAGAGAGAGATCACTCTGGCAGAGCTATATACTGTGAAACAAGAAACCAATGAAAATGCTTCCAAATTCATTGTTAGGTGGAGGAATATTAGCATGAAATGCAAAAGACCACCATGTCAAGAAGATGCAGTGGTGATATGCAAAAGTGATCTGAAAAATGAAGTCCTTGAAAGGTTAGTAGCCATTGAAATCAAGTCTTTTGACAAATTGAATATTGTGCTATCAGAAGTTGAAAGTTTTCTGAGCCGAGCCAGAAATGAACCAAGCAACAACAAAGGAAAATTTGATAGAAGAAATGCTCCACGTAAGTCAAATACAGTAGATTTATCTACATTCATCATGGAGCAACAAAAGAAAAATCCAGCCATCCAGGCCGAAACCAGCAACAATAGAGAGAAAGAAGTCCTAACCTTATCTTCTCTCAGAGATAGAATGAACAGGGCATACAGCTTCCCAAAAGACAAAACTCGTGTTCTATTTGAATGGGCACGAAAATACAATCAGATTGTGTTACCACAGTAAAAAAGGCCAGAAGATGCCAAAAGATCTAATGATCCAAATTATTGTCCATATCACCAAATCATGGGACATCCTATTGAAGAATGCTATGTGTTCACGGATGCAGTTGAAAAATTAATTCAGAAAGGTGTCCTGAAGATGGGAGATCATCTTGTCGATCCTCCGCAGCCTCATGCCTAGACAAAAGCAAATGTGGCATCTGTAAATGTGCATCATATGGTTCCTATTTACTAGTCATTAAGCTCAGAAACTAAAGAAAGAAGCACACAAGCCACCTATGAGCAACTGGTACTTCAACCACTCCAAGTATCTAAGTGGCAAACAGTAAAAAAGAAGTCAAGATCTCATAGCAAGCAAAAATCATCAGAAGCATATATTCATGGAGGTATTCCACGAAGGCCAACATATGTTCAACCTGTCCCTCCACCAAATTTGGATAATATGATATCCGATATGTCCAAAATGGCTCTATCTGCGCCGGTCAAAGCTGCAGCTTCAGGCAAAAAACAATGTGTGTCTTTCCCTCAGTAGGAGACATCCCAATCAAGTTCAAGTTACCTTGCTCCAGCAAGCAGTATATGGAAATGGGTAGATCCTCGTACTGTAAGGAGGGTTACCAACAGAAGAAGAAAAAGGGAAACACCAATACCAATGCTACCTAAGGGTAAAGATCCGCTGTCAAAATTGCAGAAGCTAATAGATAGCCTGGATGAATATGAACAACCTCAAAGGAAGCTAATAAAGCTGAAGCATTATATCCCATGGGAGAAGCTCCAAAATATGACAATGAAGCGAATACATGAAGAAGCCCTATTCTGGGAACATGAAGTCAAAAAGCCGAAGACTGATGATAATCAGGAAAATGAGAAAAAAGAGTAGGAAGGCACTCGCACTGTCATGTCTTGCAACACAATATCAACAATAAATGAAACTGAAGATGATGAGGAGGAAGAAATCTTCCTTGCTCCAAAAATGGAAGTGATGGAAAGCTCTACATCAACTCCAATTGAGCAACATGTCACCCGCTCTGGCAAAAAGTGGGGACGGAAGCCTCCATTGGCTAGCACTCAAAAAATTATCTAGCTTCAGGGGGAAACACCATATGTCGTCATAGAACCAGAATTTAGAGGAATGGAATCCATGCCTTTGTCAAAAAGAAATGTCCAAATCCGGTCTCCGCTCGGGCTATATCCAGAAAATTCTGATCAAGAAAATGGGGTGTTACCCTCTTTATATGAATTCATGGCAGTTCAAAAATCTGCAAAGTAAGGTAAACAAGTCCAACAGCAGCCGTCTGAAGAACAAGACCCTCAAGTTGCCTCTCTAGAAGTTCATGATAATGAAAAAGCAGAAAAGAAAGTCATCGGCTTACTAAAAATGTTGCCATCTAAATTTACTATATGGGATGTGATAAAGTGTTAAATTGATCATTTAAGGGCAACCATATGCATCATACTCATGTTTTTATCTGCAAAATAGCATGAAATGATAGATAATTGTGTAACAAGTCCAACGGTACCAATTTCATCAAATTCTGACTTAAAAACATCGTCATTTCATGTGATCAAAGGAGTGTAGCGCATTTGCGGTTTTTCGACAAAACCGAGATGAAATGAATAAATATGATGATATTTTTATGATAATGCGCTAAATTATATTTATTTGATGTGAACAGGACATGCCGAGGATGCAGTGCAGTTGGAGGAGTTTTCGGAAATTTGGGAGTGGTCCGGTGTGCGGATTTCAACTAAAACAGGGGTAAAAATACAAATTGACTCCTTCCTTCGCTGGAGTTTCCCAAAATCCACTATTTCCTTCCGTCTCTCCAATTTCCTAAAACACATCTCGTCCTTTATTTTAAAGATCCTCTTTCTCTCTCTCGTTTTAGAAAGTGAACCATCTTTCTTTTCCAGTTTCCTTTTTCTCCCCAATTTTCCAACTCCAGTCCGACTTCTTCTCCAGTTTCCTTCCCACGCCTATCTTCCTCTCTATATTAATCGTGCGGGTGAAGAAGGGGTTTATTTCTGTCTCCTTACTTTATTATAATGTTTTTCCTTCATTTTAATGTTCATGAAAGCTTTTATCTCCCCCTTGATGTTCATCCATGATGATTGAAAGTAATGAAATGCAATGTTCAGATTTTCTGAGTCTGTTTTATGAATCTGGTGGTTATCTTGATTTTATGGCATTTTTTTCTTCATAAGGCATCTGTTTTTCGTATGGGGATGGTAGAGGAGCCTTTCTAGTTTATAGAAATGGTCTCCTCAAGCCTTGAAACCCCCTATATGGAGGTATGATCCAAGACGTGCTTTGTTATCCAGATTTCCTGAAAATTGATTTTTTTCATTCATTTGTCTTTGGTTTTGGGGTTCCTCAAGGTGGCTTGGCCTTCCATGACCCTTAGGAGCACATCACCTCCATGGATGATGTTCTCCCAAGGCCAAACATCAAGAGAAATCCCCCAAGTTTCATATTTATTAAGATCTAAGTTTCTGTTTTCATGTTGGAACCGAATGGGTTTTGTTTGGATTTTTTCCTTTAATGGCTAAGGGTTTAGGTCCTAGAGGTTCTCAAGAAGGTTCCCTCACTAGTTGAGGATGAGCTTCTTTGGGTATAAACCCTCTAACATGGAGCCAAGAAGGAGAGATCCATGGAAAAGATAAAAATATACCTAAGTTTCCTATATGTTCATAATCAAGTTTTCATAAAATTTTCCTAAAGAAATGCATCTAAAATATATTTTAAAAAAACGTTTTTGGCCTTGTACCTTTTATACCTTATTTTATATTATTTGGGTTAGATTTAAACCCATTTTTTCACCAAAATTCGGGTTTCAGCCTGAGTCTGCGTTTGCAGATGCTATAGTGTTGAGTTTGTGCCTCCCTACGCAGACTCAGCGCCAGTTGCAGGTTTTGAGTCTGCGCCTCCCTGCACAGACTCAGCGGCAATTGCAGGTTTTGAGTCTGCGCCTCTTTCAAGTTGGTTTTTGGGCTTGAGGTGATTCTTCGATCCTCCCCCAAGCTGTCCAAATGTTCCTTAGACCTAGGGCTATCCCTTTGAGGCCCAATGAAGGTCCTTAATGGCTTGGACTTCGGGTTGTTAAGCCCTTAATGCTTCAAATCGAAGTTTTACCATATGTTTTAAGATTTTTAAATGTTTTCTGATGTTTTAGAAAGATGTCCCGATCCAAGGGTGCCAGCAATCCCATGTTGAGTCACCCATCAAGGGCCCTCACACAAAAAACATCATTCTTGTGTTCCCATTTCTATGGGTTCATGTAGATGATGTGTCCCGAAGTCCTAATGAGTTGGTGGAGTTCCTTACTCCCCAAATGTAGAAATGGAATGGGTGATTTCCTGTGGATAACCCTTTCATTTTGAAGGCATTAAGGGCACCTTTTTAAGTAAGTGGTTGGATGCTCGGCACACCCCCCTTTATAGCCACCTTCATGGTTCATGGCTACATGTGACCCTCCAGGGAAATTGGTGGAGTTCCTTGCTCCCCAAATGTATAGATGCTTTGGATTACCCCTTGTGGGTTTTTCTTACATCTTGAAGGCATTAAGGGCACCCTTTGGGTGAGTGGTTAGATGCTCGGCACGCCCCCCTTTATAGCCATCCCTATGGTCCATTAGCCATTATATATCTCTTTAAGAGAGTTGGTCCTTTGGGTCTCTTCATGCCATGATCCTTTATGAAGATCTTAAACCTTTTTATTGGGTTTTCTTAATGAAAGGTTAAAATTCAACTTGGAATCATTATATTACGCATTTTTAATACTTTATAAAGTGATCCAAGAGGAATGAGATAAACATGAAGAAATCATGTCAAATTTTGAGTCTGCGCACCTATAACTATGGAAATTCTATTGGGAGTGGGGTACAATATGTTTTTCTCTACTCCGGATTTCATATTTTAACTTTAATGGTTGAAACTAACCCCTTGGTGGACTTAATTGCAGCTTGAACTGTGCAGGAAACTCAAAAATCAAATTTCAGACTTGAGTCTGCGCCACTGTTCTGAGTCTGCGCACCCTTGCGCAGACTCAACTCAAAATTGTCAAAGAAGCCTTGCATGGACTGATATCCTCATTTATGGTTCAAATAACTCAAATAATTAAAGTTAATCTTCTATTTTAAATAAACACAAAATTCCAAACTTAAGTTGAGTCTGCACACCTTTCATATGCTCATTTCAAATGAAAAAATCAACTAAACAATAAATCAAATTGCTTAAATCACTCATAATCGTATATCAAACACTTCATTTCATTTAAATAAACCTCCATTTACAAAAAGAATCCAAATCCCTTCAAAATAAGCAAAAATTACAAGTTCAGCTGAGTCTTCGCACCCCTTGCGCAGACTCAAACTCATTTCTTCTTTTCTTCTCGATCTTTGAAGCTCCCCAGCTCTTTGAAACTCTTGGAATTCCCCTCAACCTCAGGAGGTTCCATCTTTTCAAGAATCTTGCTCAAAATCCTCTTCAAACTTGAGTCTACGCATCAATCCCAAGGCCAAAGCCTCGTCTCTTGGCCCCGAAATCATGCTCGCAGCTCCAAATTTATAAATAATCATCAAACAAAACATAAAATCAAGTTATCCTACCAAAAATCTAATAAAATAACTAACAAACAAAAAATCCACAATTCAGACTTGAGTCTACGCATCTTGGCGCAGACTCAACCTTGAAATTCACAAAAAATAAAAAAGCAACTTCCCGAGCACTAAAAGATGATCTAAAACTCTCTAAAAATCAATTTTATTCTTATTTATCAGAGTATCAAATAAAAACACCAAGTTGTTCTTGAAAAAATGCAAAAAACAACTAAAAACACATTGGTGACAAATGAGTCTGTACTACCCAGCGCAGACTCAACCGTGAAATCCGAAATTTGGTCTTTTTGACCTTAATTTCCCTCCAAATTAAATCCAAAAATTTACATAAAAACTATATACTTTATATAAGTCAAAAACCTAAATAAAAGCTTAAAACTTCTTTACAAAAATATAAAAAATACTTAAATACTTCGAAAACCGTCTGCGCTGCCCTGCGCAGATTCAACCCTAAATTGTTAAAATTTAGTATTTTGGCCATTAAATTCCCATAAAATCAAATAAAAATCTTAAGAATAAATTCTATATTTCCTACAAATCAAAACTCAAACAAAAATGATAACTTTTTCCTTGAAATTACGTAAAAAACTGAAAAATAGGCTTGTGACAAATGAGTCTGCGCTACCCTGCGCAGACTCAACCCCTAATAGGTAAAATCTAAGTCTTTCAACTCTAATTCCTTTAAAATTGAATATAAAACCCCAAGATAATAATAAAATATTTTATATAAGTATAAAATCAAATAAAACTCATTTTTCCCCTTTGCAAAAGATAAAAAATACCTAAAAGAAGCATCACTTCAATTAACTTCAACCTTGCTCATTCTCCAAAAAACCTATAACTTCAAAACATAAAAAGCATGAGTATTTAAAGCATCTTCCACTCAAATCAAATAAGAAAACATAAAAAACACTTTACAAATCAACTCCAAAATCTCTTCACTTCAAATCTGAAAAAATACAATAAGAAGGGTTTATTAGAATTCCTTGATAAAAAATGTCATCCACCTCAATCAAAATACCATAAAAAAGATCTTCAATCCTCTCACAAATCAAAAACTCAAAATAAATACAGGCATTCTCATTGGTAGCAAATGAGTCTGCGCATCCTTGCGCAGACTCAACTTCTTATTCACTCCCAAACGTAAAAATTCAAACAAATCTTCAATACACCCTCATAAATCAATTCAAGAATACTAAAAATGTCTCTCATCATTATCCATCAATAAAAATAAAAAAAATAAAGTCTTGTGTTGACTCAACAAAAACTAAAATTGAGTTTTTCTTCACAAATAAAAACTGAAATTCATTCATTTTTCAAATGCAATCTTACATATTTCATTCATATCATTTTAAAGGGTGTTATTCTATTCTTCCGACGATTAATCAAAGTTTTTCCTCTTAGGAGGATGTAATTAACGTTATTCCATTTATGGGTAGCGGTATCGGGTCGAAGAACTACGCATTCATCTGATTAAGTCAGGTAAAGCGCACAAATAACAAATATAAATCATTAATCAAAAAATCTAGATCAAGTGCATTTTTTCCCTAAAAAATGTACGACAATAGTGTGCTAGCTACTCCGGCCTGTCTAACTATAGGTGGTTCTCCTCTCAGTCATGAGTGACACTCCTAAATGTACCACTCCCACACTAGTATTAGCTATACCTCGGAGTACACTAGGTGACCCTCTCTCACTAGGCGTCACCCTATCACTCTCACATCGGCATTATGTCACTCCCACACCGACACAGGGTGCCAAGTACTAACAACTGTCACTCTAGGTTCACAATCGCATAAAATGCGACACAATGTGATCCGATTGCGTAGAATTCATCGGCCTTTTTGTATGATTTCAAGCATGTATTTAACCAAACTATCTAATAATGTAAACACATGTTAATTACATTAATTAATGAGGTTCTGTCTTGAATGGCGTCACCCCTGGCCGATGTCATTCAAGATCTCTAAACAAGTTTTGTGTTCTGCAGTACTGGCACCCATGGAATACTGCCCTGAATGGCGTCGCCCATGGGCGACGCTATTCAACTCTTTATTCCTGTATTGGCCTACGGGTCCGAGAAAATGGACTGTAAATCGCGTCGGCCATGGCCGACACTATTCTAAATAGCGTCACCTGGTCTTGATGCCATTCAACGCCCGAAATCATGCTCGCAGCTCCAAATTTATAAATAATCATCAAACAAAACATAAAATCAAGTTATCCTACCAAAAATCTAATAAAATAACTAACAAACAAAAAATCCACAATTCAGACTTGAGTCTACGCATCTTGGCGCAGACTCAACCTTGAAATTCACAAAAAATAAAAAAGCAACTTCCCGAGCACTAAAAGATGATCTAAAACTCTCTAAAAATCAATTTTATTCTTATTTATCAGAGTATCAAATAAAAACACCAAGTTGTTCTTGAAAAAATGCAAAAAACAACTAAAAACACATTGGTGACAAATGAGTCTGTACTACCCAGCGCAGACTCAACCGTGAAATCCGAAATTTGGTCTTTTTGACCTTAATTTCCCTCCAAATTAAATCCAAAAATTTACATAAAAACTATATACTTTATATAAGTCAAAAACCTAAATAAAAGCTTAAAACTTCTTTTACAAAAATATAAAAAATACTTAAATACTTCAAAAACCGTCTGCGCTGCCCTGCGCAGATTCAACCCTAAATTGTTAAAATTTAGTATTTTGGCCATTAAATTCCCATAAAATCAAATAAAAATCTTAAGAATAAATTCTATATTTCCTACAAATCAAAACTCAAACAAAAATGATAACTTTTTCCTTGAAATTACGTAAAAAACTGAAAAATAGGCTTGTGACAAATGAGTCTGCGCTACCCTGCGCAGACTCAACCCCTAATAGGTAAAATCTAAGTCTTTCAACTCTAATTCCTTTAAAATTGAATAGAAAACCCCAAGATAATAATAAAATATTTTATATAAGTATAAAATCAAATAAAACTCATTTTTCCCCTTTGCAAAAGATAAAAAATACCTAAAAGAAGCATCACTTCAATTAACTTCAACCTTGCTCATTCTCCAAAAAACCTATAACTTCAAAACATAAAAAGCATGAGTATTTAAAGCATCTTCCACTCAAATCAAATAAGAAAACATAAAAAACACTTTACAAATCAACTCCAAAATCTCTTCACTTCAAATCTGAAAAAATAAAATAAGAAGGGTTTATTAGAATTCCTTGATAAAAAATGTCAACCACCTCAATCAAAATACCATAAAAAAGATCTTCAATCCTCTCACAAATCAAAAACTCAAAATAAATACAGGCATTCTCATTGGTAGCAAATGAGTCTGCGCATCCTTGCGCAGACTCAACTTCTTATTCACTCCCAAACGTAAAAATTCAAACAAATCTTCAATACACCCTCATAAATCAATTCAAGAATACTAAAAATGTCTCTCATCATTATCCATCAATAAAAATAAAAAAAATAAAGTCTTGTGTTGACTCAACAAAAACTAAAATTGAGTTTTTCTTCACAAATAAAAACTGAAATTCATTCATTTTTCAAATGCAATCTTACATATTTCATTCATATCATTTTAAAGGGTGTTATTCTATTCTTCCGACGATTAATCAAAGTTTTTCCTCTTAGGAGGATGTAATTAACGTTATTCCATTTATGGGTAGCGGTATCGGGTCGAAGAACTACGCATTCATCTGATTAAGTCAGGTAAAGCGCACAAATAACAAATATAAATCATTAATCAAAAAATCTAGATCAAGTGCATTTTTTCCCTAAAAAATGTACGACAATAGTGTGCTAGCTACTCCGGCCTGTCTAACTATAGGTGGTTCTCCTCTCAGTCATGAGTGACACTCCTAAATGTACCACTCCCACACTAGTATTAGCTATACCTCGGAGTACACTAGGTGACCCTCTCTCACTAGGCGTCACCCTATCACTCTCACATCGGCATTATGTCACTCCCACACCGACACAGGGTGCCAAGTACTAACAACTGTCACTCTAGGTTCACAATCGCATAAAATGCGACACAATGTGATCCGATTGCGTAGAATTCATCGGCCTTTTTGTATGATTTCAAGCATGTATTTAACCAAACTATCTAATAATGTAAACACATGTTAATTACATTAATTAATGAGGTTCTGTCTTGAATGGCGTCACCCCTGGCCGATGTCATTCAAGATCTCTAAACAAGTTTTGTGTTCTGCAGTACTGGCACCCATGGAATACTGCCCTGAATGGCGTCGCCCATGGGCGACGCTATTCAACTCTTTATTCCTGTATTGGCCTTCGGGTCCGAGAAAATGGACTGTAAATCGCGTCGGCCATGGCCGACACTATTCTAAATAGCGTCACCTGGTCTTGATGCCATTCAACGCCCGAAATCATGCTCGCAGCTCCAAATTTATAAATAATCATCAAACAAAACATAAAATCAAGTTATCCTACCAAAAATCTAATAAAATAACTAACAAACAAAAAATCCACAATTCAGACTTGAGTCTACGCATCTTGGCGCAGACTCAACCTTGAAATTCACAAAAAATAAAAAAGCAACTTCCCGAGCACTAAAAGATGATCTAAAACTCTCTAAAAATCAATTTTATTCTTATTTATCAGAGTATCAAATAAAAACACCAAGTTGTTCTTGAAAAAATGCAAAAAACAACTAAAAACACATTGGTGACAAATGAGTCTGTACTACCCAGCGCAGACTCAACCGTGAAATCCGAAATTTGGTCTTTTTGACCTTAATTTCCCTCCAAATTAAATCCAAAAATTTACATAAAAACTATATACTTTATATAAGTCAAAAACCTAAATAAAAGCTTAAAACTTCTTTTACAAAAATATAAAAAATACTTAAATACTTCGAAAACCGTCTGCGCTGCCCTGCGCAGATTCAACCCTAAATTGTTAAAATTTAGTATTTTGGCCATTAAATTCCCATAAAATCAAATAAAAATCTTAAGAATAAATTCTATATTTCCTACAAATCAAAACTCAAACAAAAATGATAACTTTTTCCTTGAAATTACGTAAAAAACTGAAAAATAGGCTTGTGACAAATGAGTCTGCGCTACCCTGCGCAGACTCAACCCCTAATAGGTAAAATCTAAGTCTTTCAACTCTAATTCCTTTAAAATTGAATAGAAAACCCCAAGATAATAATAAAATATTTTATATAAGTATAAAATCAAATAAAACTCATTTTTCCCCTTTGCAAAAGATAAAAAATACCTAAAAGAAGCATCACTTCAATTAACTTCAACCTTGCTCATTCTCCAAAAAACCTATAACTTCAAAACATAAAAAGCATGAGTATTTAAAGCATCTTCCACTCAAATCAAATAAGAAAACATAAAAAACACTTTACAAATCAACTCCAAAATCTCTTCACTTCAAATCTGAAAAAATACAATAAGAAGGGTTTATTAGAATTCCTTGATAAAAAATGTCATCCACCTCAATCAAAATACCATAAAAAAGATCTTCAATCCTCTCACAAATCAAAAACTCAAAATAAATACAGGCATTCTCATTGGTAGCAAATGAGTCTGCGCATCCTTGCGCAGACTCAACTTCTTATTCACTCCCAAACGTAAAAATTCAAACAAATCTTCAATACACCCTCATAAATCAATTCAAGAATACTAAAAATGTCTCTCATCATTATCCATCAATAAAAATAAAAAAAATAAAGTCTTGTGTTGACTCAACAAAAACTAAAATTGAGTTTTTCTTCACAAATAAAAACTGAAATTCATTCATTTTTCAAATGCAATCTTACATATTTCATTCATATCATTTTAAAGGGTGTTATTCTATTCTTCCGACGATTAATCAAAGTTTTTCCTCTTAGGAGGATGTAATTAACGTTATTCCATTTATGGGTAGCGGTATCGGGTCGAAGAACTACGCATTCATCTGATTAAGTCAGGTAAAGCGCACAAATAACAAATATAAATCATTAATCAAAAAATCTAGATCAAGTGCATTTTTTCCCTAAAAAATGTACGACAATAGTGTGCTAGCTACTCCGGCCTGTCTAACTATAGGTGGTTCTCCTCTCAGTCATGAGTGACACTCCTAAATGTACCACTCCCACACTAGTATTAGCTATACCTCGGAGTACACTAGGTGACCCTCTCTCACTAGGCGTCACCCTATCACTCTCACATCGGCATTATGTCACTCCCACACCGACACAGGGTGCCAAGTACTAACAACTGTCACTCTAGGTTCACAATCGCATAAAATACGACACAATGTGATCCGATTGCGTAGAATTCATCGGCCTTTTTGTATGATTTCAAGCATGTATTTAACCAAACTATCTAATAATGTAAACACATGTTAATTACATTAATTAATGAGGTTCTGTCTTGAATGGCGTCACCCCTGGCCGATGTCATTCAAGATCTCTAAACAAGTTTTGTGTTCTGCAGTACTGGCACCCATGGAATACTGCCCTGAATGGCGTCGCCCATGGGCGACGCTATTCAACTCTTTATTCCTGTATTGGCCTTCGGGTCCGAGAAAATGGACTGTAAATCGCGTCGGCCATGGCCGACACTATTCTAAATAGCGTCACCTGGTCTTGATGCCATTCAACGCCCGAAATCGAACTTCTTCGGTCTGCACCGAGCCAAAATAGAGGGTCCCTCTTCTCCCCCAAAACACACAAAACGTAAAAGATACAAAGTGAGAAATCCAATAACCAATTTAACACCCAAAATCCCATTTCTTAAAAATGCCTATTTTCATTGAAAAGCTATTTAAAACATACTTTCTACCCAAAATTCTCCATATACATCGCATGCTTCAAAGCGGAAAAATCGTGGTTTTAAACAAAACACAACGAGGATCGTCACCCTATCGGTTTACTTGGACTCCTTCTTGCTCCTAGCTACTAAACCGCCGTGCCACAAGCCATCACCGGCACCTCCGTGGACGCTGCCACTCAACTGAGACATCGACCGCCATTCGGAGAGTGCAGTGCCGCGGAAGAGATGGTGGTAGTGGTGGGAGGTAGAGGGCCGTCGGGGAGGTGGAAAAGGAAGAAGGGAAAGAGGGAGGGAAGGAGAGGGTCGGAGGGATTCGGAGAGAGGAAGAGAGAGAGAGGAAAGGAGAGAATGAGAGAAAAGTAGGAAGGCTCGGGCGTCAAACAGAACTAGCCTAAATCGTGTCGTTCCTAGACAACGTCATTTAGACGACATGATGCGGGTCGTACACTGGCAGATCCCTGAATGGCGTCTTGCATGGTCGACGTCATTCAAACGATAAGACCGAGACCGTACACTTGTGCCCCAACGCTCGCCTACGTCGCACCCCTGCATGGCTCCTAAATCATGTCCCCCTAAGACGACACCGAAACAAAAACAACAACTAAATCCGAAACCAAGGGGTCCGACACTAAAACTGTAAGGATTGAGGTTTCAGATCCCTTGATTTGGGCCCTTGTAGGGTTGAGGCTTGGGTTCCAAGCTCGATGTGGTTCAAACAGCGTCCGATGATGTGGACGCGTTTTAGGTTGTGCCATGTGGGTGCCACGTGTTAGAATTGGGTGGCCTCAAAGCCAATCATTGTACATTCTAGTTCAGATTATTAATAAAGGCAATTATTTCTTCATTTAATAGTTCTCGCAAACGACTATCATAATGAAGGTCCATAGACAAATGTATGGGATATTGAATCATGATGAGATCGTGACAGTGAGATCAATATGCTAAGGCAATTGTCTTAAATAGTTCTCGATCGTAGGATATTTGAGATAGACATTAAATATCCGATAAGATCGACACAAGTTATGTCTGCTCATATGATGAGGGTGAATGATCTCACATTCACTCGTGTGGTGACACTAAGACAAACAAGTGGGTGCTCATTAGAGAATGAGTTCACTGAACAGACCCTAATAAGAATTCCTGGATGGTAATTATACCTATTAGTCAACCAGGGAATTCAATCGTTGCAGTAGCACAGTTGGTCCTTTGACCTGAGTCACCAATGATACCTTGTTTGTGGACCATTGTACCTTGATTCTCTGACTCGTGGACTTTAACCATTAACCATAATCGGTCTTTCAGATACAGTGGAAAGCTTGCGAAGGTAATTGAGTGAACAACAAGGGATCACTCACTCTTGGTATAAGACTGGAGAGAGAATGTCCCATGGATGTGTACACAGAAATCCCTGGCCAGGGTCAAATGAAAGAGATGTCTTTCTAGATATTAACTGTGTACTGGAATCCATCTGGATAATGCAATAGAGGGTTTGACTATAAAACCATACCCTTGCGTTATCGGGACATTGCATGAGTGAAGGACTATATCTGTGCGGCATCTGCAGACGGAAAGGTTCAATTGAAGGGAACAGTATCCCTTATATCTTTTGGGATCATGAGGTAGTGTTTGGTGTTGTTCATGATCAGAAGGCCAAGTGAATTAATCATTGGATGATAATTTACTTGTTTATTAAATTAATCATTTAACATATGATGTTTAAATGTTAATTAATAAATATTAAACTCAAGAAACAGTTCTAAGTTTAATGGGCCTGCAACCGGACTGATATATGGGCCTAGAGTGTCACACACATAAGAGTTCTCGTCAGACGGTGAGAGATGTTAAATTTCATGCTTATCTGGGTTTTTGTGAAAAGCTGCAGGATAAACATGAAGATTTAATGGAGAATTATCCAAGGCCAAACTCTTGGATAATCATGAGGATTAACTGTTGTGCTTATCCTTATTTCTATATAAGGAGGGCCAAGGGGGAGTGGTAAAAAGTTGGTTGGACGAATTTTACTCCCCAGATTCTCTCTCTCCTCTCTCTCTCTCCTTCTCGTAGTGGATCTGTCTCTCTCCGCGCATGGTGGATCTGAGATCTGGTCGGAGCACTCAAGTCGAGGAGGAAATCGCGTCTGCTGCGGGAACTCGTGTGGATACATCTGGAGATCGTGCGCGTGCGGGATTAACGAGTCGGCATCATCCACGGGAGATTCGAAACCCCGCAAAGGTGAAGAACTGTTCTTCCCGCTTAGATTTTAATGTACGTTTTACAACCCCAACAACCGATACAATGGAATCATTTTTATTTCCGCTGCGTTCATGGCGATTCCTTACAGTGGTATCAGAGCCAGGTTCGCTGGTTCGGTTGTAAAACAGCACCGTTTTGTGTGTTTTCTCGTTATGCATGAAGAACCCGTATTGTACGTGTTCTTGAGTATAATCCGATTAAAAATGACAGATTAGTGTTCATATGATGATCACGATCAATTTGATAATTTTTCTGTATTTTTCGGATTTTTATTTGGGTTTTTCGGAGTTCTTCATGTGATGATGAACTGGGGTACTTCGGCGGCTTCGTACGGGCATTCCAAGTGTTGGGATGGCGGCCCGGATGTCTGGATATATTGGTGATAGTCACCACTTCACATTGGGCATGGAGATCGGCACCGGAGTGCCCTTGGCGGTGCTAAAAATCAAGCCCAAACTCGGTTGTTTAACCCTGCAAAATCAGATTTTAAGGGAGTTTAGGGCTCGATTCGAGGAGCATTTGGCCACCGCCGGCTGCCCCACCGGTGCCGGGCTGACCGCCGGAGGTGGGGGCGTCGCCGGCGGTGCCTGGCGGCGCTGCCATCGCCGCAACCGCCGCCGTCTGCTGCTGGCTAGGTTTTCAGGTTTGCAGGAAGAAGAACGGGCCGGTCGGATACAGGCGGTTAGGGCCGAACCGCCCGGTCCCGACCCGGTCGGACCGGGCGGGGCCGGGCGACGCCCTGGCCTAGCCAGGGTGCGACCCTGGCCGAGCCAGGGTCCTGGGCCCGGACCGCCTGGGCCCTAATGGGCTGGGCCCATTTTCAGTTTTTTAAAAATTATTTTTAAATACCTGTTTAACCCCCTTTAAACCCAATTTTAGCCCATTTAAGCCAGTTTTAAATTTTTTTTTAAACATAAAATTTATAGAAATAATTAATAATTGTTATTAATTTTTTTTTTTATTATTAACAGATTATTAAAGTGTTTAATAACTGTTAGTCAATTAAAGGGCTTTATAATTAATGGGTGTTAGTTAATTATTTAAATTTTTTTTAGATAATTAATTCACTGTTAATTTAATTAGTTTAAAATTGTTTTAAACTAAATTCATGCATAACTTGATTACACTATTACTGTTCAAATTGTTTGAATCATTATTTAGATTAACTGAATGGTTTAGTTAGTTTATTTGTCAATAATGTTTTGAATATTATTGATTATGCTGAAATAAATGTTATTTCGAAAACTAATTGGTATTATAATTTTATATTTATAAAATTTAATACCAAACAACAATTTTGTGATGATTGTGATGCATGTGATGTGTTTTATGGAGGGATGATCATGGACTTAGTATTTTCATGTGATGAATGATGTGAATGGATGCGATGCTTATTTCATTTGGTATTTTAAATAGGACCTGCGTGTCCTCCTCTCTCTTAATCCAAGTGTACTTTCTACCTTCCTATAAGATTGTACTCCCCTTGATAAGATCAAGGTTTCTAATTGTTTAAATGTACATTTGTGGACCTGCGAGTCCTGAATTTCATATTTAAATGTATCGGATTAAGCTAAGAGGACAGGATCTTCTGAAGACACCTCCAGTGGGAGGACTCGCATCAAATGGAACCAGTGTTGCTGTTTTCACATTAGGATCCTATTATGGATCATCGGTTGGCTCCAATGATTCCATAGTAGTTTAAGCAGTCCATGATCATCCCCATTTAATTTTTCTGCACATATGTGATATTTGTGGACTATGCTATCATATATATATTTCTATTAAGTATATTGATACTTCAAATTGAAATACTATTGATAGCACGATTTTTTATAAATCAAAATCAAAACCCTCTTTTAAAACTTAAGTTGTAAACGTGAGATATTCAGAATAAT
This sequence comes from Zantedeschia hybrid cultivar, assembly GCA_030544215.1. Taxonomy (NCBI): domain Eukaryota; kingdom Viridiplantae; phylum Streptophyta; class Magnoliopsida; order Alismatales; family Araceae; genus Zantedeschia; species Zantedeschia hybrid cultivar. Next base: position 51,415,554 of record JARZZO010000014.1, read on the forward strand.
CCACGTAACCCACCATCATTATAGATCTTAGGATAATTCTTATCTCAAACGGATTTGTTGTGCTACCACAAGGTCTGTTTGATTTAAAAATTAAACTAGGTCTACGACATGTGATGTCATTAAGATGAATGGACAAATAGTGTAGTTTTGTTGTGCTACCACAAGGATTGCACTATGAATTCATGTCATCTAAGTAATGATGGATAAACTTAACTGAATCAAATTGATTTGTTGTGCTACCACAAGGTCATTCTGATTCAGGGGTTAAATCGATCGGATATTGCAATCGTTGCAACTGTCAAGAGTTGACTGCCTAAGGGACTTGATGTGATTTGTTGTGCTACCACAAGGTCACATGCATGTTGCCTGAAGGATTCTGATCCCCACTAGGAGATCACAGGAATCTCCCGTTCTGTATCGTAGAGGGTCATACAGATCGCCGAAAAAAAGTGGGAGCATAAATCAAGATTAAAAGTCCTAAATCTAATTTTAAGAACTATCTGCTCATTTTATATATTTCCATGTAGGTCGCTATGTCGTCACCTAACCCCCTCCGTTGCATACTTGATGCAAACAAACTCACGGGACCAAATTACATTGACTGGTTACGCAACATGAAGATTGTCCTCAGGTACGAAAAACTAGCCTATGTCCTGGATCAACCAGATCCAGTGCAACCCGGTGATAATGCTAACGAAGATGAATTAATGATGTATGAAAATTGGAAGGAGGACTCTGTCAAGGTCCAGTGTTATATGCTCGGTTCAATGAATAATGAACTGCAGCGACAGCATGATAACATGGAACCTAAGACCATTCTGAATCACCTACAAGAGTTGTTTGGTGAACAATCCAGAACAGAAAGATATGAGATATCTAAGAAATTGTTCAGGACCAGAATGAGCGAGGGCACATCTGTGCAAACTCATGTGCTCAAGATAATAGAGTGGATTGAGAGGCTTGTTGTGCTGGGCTTTGTTATGAACAATGACCTGAGCATTGACTTAATCCTACAGTCCCTTCCAGATTCATTTTCACAATTCATTATCAACTTCAATATGAACAAAATTGAAGTTTCACTAGCTGAGCTGCTCAACATGTTGAAGACAGCTGAAGGCACTATCCAGAAAGATAAGCCAAATGTAATGCTTGTTGGTAAGACCAACAAGAAAAGAAAAGCTGGACAGACCTTTAAGAAAGGTAAGTCTAAGAAGCTAGTGAAAAGCAAACCGGCAGCACAAAAGGACAAAGCTAAAGTCAATGATAAAGGTCAGTGTTTCCACTGCCATAAAGAAGGTCATTGGAAGAGAAACTGTAAGATTTATCTTGCAGACAAAGCCAAGGAGAAGCTTGGTGAAGCTTCAGGTATTCTCATTATCGATCTTAACTTGTCTTATAGAGAATCAACATCCTGGGTATTAGATATTGGATGTGTTTCTCATATCTGCAATAACTTGCAGGTGTTAACAAGTAAAAGAAGATTGAACCGCGGAGACGTGGATCTGAGGCTTGGGAATGGAGCAAAAGTTGCTGCGTTAGCTGTGGGGACAGCAAGACTTCAGATGCCGTCAGGAGACTCTTTGGAACTGATAAATTGTTATTATGTTCCAACAATTATTAGGAATATCATATCTATTTCATGTTTAGATAGACAAGGATATTCTATGAAGCTAGAGAATAAAGGTTGTTCAATTTATCAAGGAGACAAATTGTTTGCTTCCGGGTATTTATTGAATGGATTATATTTACTTGATATTTCATATGATGTTTGTCTGGTAAATAATTCTCTTGAACGCTTAGATAAAGATGTGAATAAATCGTACCTATGGCATTGTAGGCTAGGTCATATAAATGAGAACAGGATCATAAGGTTGCAAAAGAATGGATATCTCGATCCATTTGATTATGAATCATTTGCAACCTGTGAAGCTTGTCTCATGGGAAAGATGACCAAAGCTCCATTCTCAGGACATGGAGAAAGAGCTAAGGATTTATTGGAACTAATACATAGTGATGTATGTGGTCCAATGTCCACTCATGCTATGGGTGGTTACTCATACTTTGTTTCATTTACAGATGATTTCTCATGATATGGCTACATATATTTAATGAAATATAAGTCAGAAGTCTTTGAGAAATTTAAAGAGTTTAAAAACGAAGTTGAGAACCAGACTGGAAAGAGTATTAAAACTCTTCGATCAGATCGAGGGGGAGAATACTTAAGTACAGAATTCACAGAATATCTTAAGGATAATGGTATTTTGTCTCAGTGGACTCCTCCCTATACACCTCAGTTAAATGGTGTATCGGAAAGGAGAAATCGTACTCTATTAGATATGGTACGATCCATGATGAGTTATGCCAAACTTCCAATCTCTTTATGGGGATATGCACTGTTGACTGCTACATATCTATTGAACAAAGTTCCCAGTAAGTCAGTACCTTCCACTCCATATGAAATATGGAAAGGAAAGAAACCAGACTTTAAGCATGTTAGAGTCTGGGGTTGTCCTGCACATGTCAAAAGACATGATCCAGACAAACTGGATTCCAGGACAGAGAAATGTAGATTTGTGGGATATCCAAAAGAGAGTTTTGGATATTACTTCTATCAGCCCAGCGATCAAAGGGTGTTTGTCGCAAAAAGAGCTGTCTTCTTAGAGAAAGAATATCTTTCAAAAGAAGACAGTGGGAGCAAGATAGAATTGGAAGAAATTCTAGACTCACAAATCAACACTGGTTCATTTACTGAACCATTGACTCAAGAACTTGTTCAAGATGATACACAAAAGGTTCGCAGATCAGGTAGAGTGCCTAAGCAGCCTGAAAGATATGTTGGACATATCGATGAAGGCAAACCAAAAGTGCACTTAAATGAGGATGATGATCCTCAAACCTACCTTGAAGCCATAAATAGTCATGAATCAGAAAAATGGCAAGAGGCAATGGATTCTGAAATTCAGTCCATGTATGCCAACCAAGTTTGGAACTTGGTTGATCTGCCAGAAGGTATGGTACCTATTGGTAGTAAATGGATCTTTAAAAGAAAGATCGGGGCAGATGGACAAATTGACACATACAAGGCAAGGCTTGTAGCAAAAGGATATCGTCAAAGGCAAGGTGTTGACTATGACGAAACCTTTTCTCCAGTTGCCATGATTAAGTCAATCAGAATACTTCTTGCTATCGCTGCATTCTATGATTATGAAATATGGCAAATGGATGTGAAAACAGCATTCCTTAACGGGAACCTTCAAGAAGAGGTGTATATGATACAACCTGAAGGGTTCACTTCCAAAGAGCATTCAAGCAAGGTATGCAAGCTGCAAAGATCCATCTATGGATTAAAGCAGACATCCCGAACTTGGAACTTAAGATTTGATGAAGCAATCAAATCTTATGACTTCATTAAGAATGAAGATGAACCTTGTGTATACAAAAAGGTTAGTGGGAGCGCAGTTACCTTTTTGGTACTTTACGTTGATGACATTCTACTCATTGGGAATGATGTAGGAATGCTGTCATCAGTAAAGGCTTGGTTATCCAAAAACTTCTCCATGAAAGATTTGGGAGAAGCATCCTATATTCTGGGAATAAGGATCTATAGAGATAGGTCCAAAAGGATGCTAGGCTTATCCCAATCTATGTACATAGATACCATAGTCAAAAGGTTTGGCATGAAAAATTCCAAGAGATGCCTCGTTCCTATGAGGCATGGAATTTATCTCTCTAAAGAAATGTCTCCCAAGACACCTGAAGAGAGAGCATACATGGATAGAGTTTCTTATGCCTGGGCAATAGAATCTATCATGTATGCAATGTTATGTACTAGGCTTGATGTGGCACATCCATTAAGTGTCACTAGTAGATATCAGGCTGATCCAGATGAGAAACACTGGAAGGCGGTGAAATGTATCCTTAGATACTTGAGAAGGACTAAGGATCTATTTCTCGTTTATGGAGGAGACGACTTGGAACTTCGAGGATTTACTGACTCGAGTTTCCAGTCGGATATGGATGACAGCAAATCCATGTCTGGATTTGTGTTCATGTTAAATGGAGGTGCAGTAAGTTGGAAGAGTTTCAAACAAGAAACTACTGCAGATTCGACGACCGAAGCAGAATACATTGCTGCAGCTGAAGCGGCCAAGGAGGCGGTTTGGATGAAGAAGTTCATCTCGGCGCTTGGAGTAGTTCCAAGCATTTCAGATCATGTTCCATTATTGTGTGACAACAATGGGGCAATAGCTCAAGCGAAGGAGCTCAGATCACATCAGAAGTCAAAGCACATTCTGAGACGATTTCATCTGATTCGTGAGATCATCGCCCGAGGAGATATAGTAGTTGAGAAAGTCTCATCTGAAGATAATGTAGCAGATCCCTTGACTAAGCCATTGTCTAAAAACAATTTAGAACGTCACCTTAAGTCTATGGGACTTAGACACATGGGTGATTGGCTATAGTCCAAGTGGGAGAATGTTAGAATTGGGTGGCCTCAAAGCCAATCATTGTACATTCTAGTTCAGATTATTAATAAAGGCAATTATTTCTTCATTTAATAGTTCTCGCAAACGACTATCATAATGAAGGTCCATAGACAAATGTACGGGATATTGAATCATGATGAGATCGTGATAGTGAGATCAATATCCTAAGGCAATTGTCTTAAATAGTTCTCGATCGTAGGATATTTGAGATGGACATTAAATATCCGATAAGATCGACACAAGTTATGTCTGCTCATATGATGAGGGTGAATGATCTCACATTCACTCGTGCGGTGACACTAAGACAAACAAGTGGGTGCTCATTAGAGAATGAGTTCATTGAACAGACCCTAATAAGAATTCCTGGATGGTAATTATACCTATTAGTCAACCAGGGAATTCAATCGTTGCAGTAGCACAGTTGGTCCTTTGACCTGAGTCACCAATGATACCTTGTTTGTGGACCATTGTATCTTGATTCTCTGACTCGTGGACTTTAACCATTAAGTCCACCATAATCGGTCTTTCAGATACAATGGAAAGCTTGCGAAGGTAATTGAGTGAACAACAAGGGATCACTCACTCTTGGTATAAGACTGGAGAGAGAATGTCCCATGGATGTGTACCCAGAAATCCCTGGCCAGGGTCAAATGAAAGAGATGTCTTTCTAGATATTAACTGTGTACTGGAATCCATCTGGATAATGCAATAGAGGGTTTGACTATAAAACCATACCCTTGCGTTATCGGGACATTGCATGAGTGAAGGACTATATCTGTGCGGCATCTGCAGACGGAAAGGTTCAATTGAAGGGAACAGTATCCCTTATATCTTATGGGATCATGAGGTAGTGTTTGGTGCTGTTCATGATCAGAAGGCCAAGTGAATTAATCATTGGATGATAATTTACTTGTTTATTAAATTAATCATTTAACATATGATGTTTAAATGTTAATTAATAAATATTAAACTCAAGAAACAGTTCTAAGTTTAATGGGCCTGCAACCGGACTGATATATGGGCCTAGAGGGTCACACACATAAGAGTTCTCGTCAGACGGTGAGAGATGTTAAATTTCATGCTTATCTGGGTTTTTGTGAAAAGCTGCAGGATAAACATGAAGATTTAATGGAGAATTATCCAAGGCCAAACTCTTGGATAATCATGAGGATTAACTGTTGTGCTTATCCTTATTTCTATATAAGGAGGGCCAAGGGGGAGTGGTAAAAAGTTGGTTGGATGAATTTTACTCCCCAGATTCTCTCTCTCATCTCTCTCTCTCCTTCTCGTAGTGGATCTGTCTCTCTCCGCGCATGGTGGATCTGAGATCTGGTCGGAGCACTCAAGTCGAGGAGGAAATCGCGTCTGCTGCGGGAACTCGTGTGGATACCTCTAGAGATCGTACGCGTGCGCGATTAACGAGTCAGCATCATCCACGGGAGATTCGAAACCCCGCAAAGGTGAAGAACTGTTCTTCCCGCTTGGATTTTAATGTCCGTTTTACAACCCCAGCAACCGATACAATGGAATCATTTTTATTTCCGCTGCGTTCATGGCGATTCCTTACACCACGTGGGCTGGCTTTGGGCCGCGAGAGTACGGCCCTGGTGTTATCTCATGAATGACGTCTTGCATGGTCGACACCATTCAGAGTACGGCCCTGGCATGTCAGTGTACGACCCGCCTTGTTGTCTGAAAGGCGTCGGTCTTGGACGACGCATTTTAACCGGTTTCAGTTTGACCCCGCGAACCTTCCCTCCTTTCCCTCGTTCTCTCCTTTCCTCTCTCTCTCCTCTCTTCTCTTCGGCCTCCGGCACCTCCTTTCCCCCTCCCCTTCCTTTCCTCTCCCCATTCCTCCTCTCCCTCCACTACATCAACTTCCTAACTTCCTCCACTACCACCACCACTTCGTCTGTGGCGAATTTCTCTCCGGACGGCGGCCGACGTCCCAGTGGAGTAACGGCGTCCACGACGGTACCAGCGGCAGCGTGTGGCGAGGCGGCTTGAAGCTCGGAGGAGTTTGAGTAACCGATAGGGTGACGATCCTCCAGATGTTTTGTTTAAAACCATGTTTTTCCGCTTTGGAGGATGTTTAGGAGATCTTTGGGGTGAAAATGCTAATCTTATAGAATGTGGATTTGTGGGCTTTTAATGGGGATTTATGTTCTCCTCCTCCTCCTTGATTTTGTGTTGTTTTTACGAATTTGTGGGGGCAATCTCACCTTGTGAATTAGGGGAAAGCGGTGGGAGAACCTGTCTGTGAGGGTTAAATGGCGTCGGGGGACAGCGACGCCTTTTAAAAAGGCGGCTTCCACCACGACGTGATTTATCCCAGATAACAGATTATGTCTTCTGGATTGAATGACGTCTAGGGACAACAACGCCATTTAAATGGCGACCTCCGTGAACGACGCGTTTTAGGCCACCTTCCGAGGCCAGTTTTCACATGAACCAATTTAGGAGTCTTCAATGACGTCGGTCTTGGGCGACACGATTCAAGACAAAATCTCATTAATTCCTGTAGTTAACATGTGTTTACATTGTTAGATAGTTTGGTTAATTGCATGCTTGAAATCATACTCGTAGACGATGAAGTCTAAGTGATCAGATCGCACCGTATTGTGGGCCTACAGTGACAGTTGTTAGCGCTTAGGCACCCTGTATCGGTGTGGGAGTGACATGGCGCCGGTGTGGGAGTGGCGGGGTGACGCCTAGAAAGAGGGTCACCTAGTGTACTCCGGGGTATAGCTAGTACCGGTGTGGGAGTGGTACATTCGGAGTGTCACTCGTGCTGGGGGAAGTAGAACCACCTGTAGCCTGTCAGGCCGGAGTAGCCAGCACGCTATCCGAGGGGTTGTTATTTGGTCTTAGCAGATCGGTGTTTTCCGCATTCGGCCGTATGATTTGCGTATTTAGCCGAGATGCTGGTTGTGGACTCCTTGACGGAACGGTTTCAGAGTTGTGCATGTTACATTTTGAATGCATGCGTTTTATATCGAAATTTATTGTGCTTACTGCTTTACTTATTTAAATTATCTATATTTGTGTTGTTGCACTTGTGGGTGCGTAAGTAAGTAGTGGGGATCGAAGGATCCCTACTGAGTTTTTTCGATGAGACTCACCCCTGCGGTTTTCAGGTGAGGGTTCCAGGCAGGCGTAGCGAGAAGTGTGTTGCCTTGGGTTGCGCGCCAGCAGCTGCTGTTCCGGGGTATGCCCCGATGTAGTTGTTATTTCCTTTTTTGGCCTGTACGCTTAATTATTTCTTTTCAGTTGGGGTATGTAATTATTTGCTGAGTCGAGTTGAATTGTAATAATTTTTAATTTCTGCACTTCCTTTATAATTCGATGCGATGTGAATGTTTAGCTTAGCTTATCATTTATTTTTTAGACTTATCGAGATCCTAGTTTGGCTCCAAATTTAATGATTCTGTAGCCATTTAGTAATCGGATCCCCGATTATAGGGTGGCGAGTCATTACAGTTTGTATCAGAGCATTCGGTCTAGCAAATAGATGAATAACTAGATTAAATATCGTAATTTCGGCAAATAATTATATTATCCCGTACAGGGACGGCGGTAGTGTAGGTTTTAGGATTGTGATTAGAACTTTTCGATTTTTGTGATTGTAGGCGATTAGATGATTCCTAAGATGAGAGTGCCGATTATTAGGGAGCGGGGAGATGTCCCTAGTGGATCTTAGGCCGGTAGGCCGAATATGGAGCGTTTTATGGAGGCCATGATGGACACGATGGCTAGATACCAGACTCGAGACCCTAGTGAGAATTCTAGTACTCGGAGTGGGCCTTCAGCTGCTCTGGAGAGGTTCCTGAAGCTGAAGTCGCCTCATTTTACCGGTCGTCCCGACCCTAATGAGGCCGTTCATTGGCTGAGGGAGTTAGAGAAGACTTTTGGTACCATGGATTGTGCAACAGTTGAGAGGACTCCGTTGGCTACCTTCATGTTGAAAGATGATGCCTACGACTGGTGGACCACTTTGAAGAGTTTGTCATATGCGGATAAGAATCTCACGGAGATTCCATGGAAGACATTTGTGAAGGAATTTAATGCGCAGTACTTCCCTAGGCATGTCCAAAAGGCCAAGGAGAGGGAATTTATGGAGTTGACCCAAGGAAGCATGACAGTGCTTCAGTACCAGATGAAGGTTCTTTTGCTTGGGAGGTTCGTGCCTTTTATTTCAGGAGACGAGGAGTGATCGTTTCGAATTGTGCGTCGTTAAACACTCATGAAAACGTTCAATCTAAATTTATCCGGCTCACTCAAATCAGATTTTGAAAATTAACAGTGGTGAGTCCGAGTCGATCCATAGGGAGATAGAATTTTAATTTTGAAAACTTTGAAATTTAGTTAATCTAAAAATAAGTGAAAATTTAAATAAACTAATTACTTAATTAAACTAGAACGCAATTAACTAATGTTACCTAAAAATATAATTGCTTGAATTAAACAACTCTTTTTTTTTCTTCTTTTTCAGAAATTAAACACAAATACTTATATAAAAAAAATACGCACAACTAAAAATTATAATAAGGACATTGAATTTTAACTACGTGGAACTTATTAATTATCTAAAAGTTATGAAACGAATCACAACATTTATGGTTCACTATCATTAAAACTTAAATAATCAAAGTTTAATTAATAACTAACTAATCCTAACAAGCAAGTTAATACTACACTAATGGGGGAGAGAAAGAGAAAAGAACAACAACAGGTTCTGTGGGTGTTTTGTTGGAACTATCGGTGCAATGGACCAGGATGGAAGGTGCAGTGGACCGAAGCTTCAACTACTTGGGCAGCTGTTGTTTATTTGCTGCGCAGAAGGAGGCTGTCGGCTGCATGTGGAGGTGCTGGCTGCTTGCATGGGCTTGGACGGGCCTGCATGTGGGAGCTTGATGGAGCTGCTGCTGGTGCTTCTGAGAAGAGTTGTTGCTGGCACGTGGATGGGCAGGAAGAAAGCCTGCTGGTGTGGAGAGTAGGAGGAAGCTTGATGGAGCTGCTGTGGAGGATGCTTGCCGCTGGTGTGAAGACGTGGAGGTCAGCAGTGTTGGGATGCAACATGCATGCACGTGGACGAGCTGCTGGAAGGGGTGCTGGAGGAAGCAGCTGCGTGGAAGGATTGCTTGGAAGCTGCTAGCTGTTCTTCACCGCACGGAGCTGCTTGCAGATACGTGGCTGTGTATGCAGGCTTCAACGAGCATGCGCATGGAGATGTTGGAGAAGGTCAGCTGCTGCGTGTAAGAGAGCCGGAGGAGGGGAAGGAATAGCCAGCTGCGAGGGTTGGAGGTACAGATTGCTGGTGCTGCGGCTGTTCTTCACCGGGCGTGCATGGGTAGTGCGTGCCAGGAGGTGTAGCTGCTGGTTGGTGGATGCCCGTTGCAGTGGAGAAACGTGAACGCCGGGTGCTTGCTGCAGCGAAGGCGAGGTTTGGTCCTGGACGAGAGAGAGAGCTGTGGAGGGAGAGAAAGAGAGGCTACTGGAACAAAAACGAGAGAGAGAGAAGGAGCTGCGTGCAGGGAGAGAGAGATTGCCGGAAATAAAGAGAGCAGGGATACGGGAGAGAGGAAGAGTATGGGAGAGAGAAAGAGAGAGCTGCAGGGAGAGTTCGAGAGAGAGAGAGGGAGTTTGAGAGGGATGCTGGAAAGGAGAGGAAGAATACGGGAGAGAGAAAGAGAGAGCTGCAGGGAGAGAGTTGGGAAAGGAAGAGGTTGCTGGGAAACGGAGAGGTTGAGAGTGAGAGAAGCTGCGGTTCCCGGTTGCGGTTGGGAAAGAGGTTAATATAGAGAGGAAGAGAGGCATGGGAAGGAAACTGGAGAAGAAGTAGGACTGCGGTTGGGAAATTGGAGAGAAGGAAGGAAATAGTGGGTTTTGGGAAACTCTACAGAAGGAAGGAATCAAATTGTATTTTTACCCCTGCTTTAGTTGAAATCCGAATACTAGACCTCCCCCAAATTTCCAGAAACTTCACCAGCTGCACTGCATCATCGGCATGTCCTGTTCACATAAAATAAATATAAATTAGCGCATTATCATAAAAATATCATCATATTTATTCATTTCGTCTCGGTTTTGTCGAAAAATCGTAAATGCGCTATGCTCCTTTAATCACATGAAATGACGATGTTTTTAAGTCAAAATTTGATGAAATTGGTACCGTTGGACTTGTTACACAATTATCTATCATTTCATGCTATTTTGCAGATAAAAACATGAGTATGATGCATATGATTGCCCTTAAATGATCAATTTAACACTTTATCACACCCCCCAACTTACTCATTGCTAGTCCCTTAGCAATGCAAATAAGGAAAAGTTAGGACAAACAATGAATTATCATGCTTCATTTGTAGTATCTTTCACAATCAATTTAAGTGGTAGCCGATTGGTTAAGCTAAAAGTTTTCATATCCCACAATATTTTGATTCACGACAGGTGATTGTGTATGAACTTTGACACACTTAGAACTCGTTTCCGACCTTTCTGGTATATTCTTGCCTTTACTACCCTTTAGATAAGACTACCTGGGGAGGAGAAGAGAATAAAAGATTTCCCGATCAGTCAGTGAGGACCGTTTTTCAGTTTCCGTCCCAACTCAGCACTTTTCACAACTTGGTCATATTTTTGGTACGATGGACTTTTTAGCGTGACGTTTTTTTTTTTTCTTTCTTTTTTTCATTTTATTATACTTTTACTTTTGAGAGTGCGTACTTTTTGCCACTCTCTTTGAATTTGCCTGAGGGGAGGTGCGTACTTTTTGCCACCTACCTTCCTTTAGTTCTTTTAACGCCTTCTATTGCCTTTAATGTTTACAGCTGTCCATTTTAAATGACCGCCTGTTTTAGAGTGCTGAGTGGGACAATCCCCTATTACGGATCCTACGCATTCCTTTTGTTCAACCCAAAAGAAAAATTAGAATAAATGGTCTTATCCTTGAGGTTAATTCCAGCAATTCTATACTTTTAAGATCTTTCATTTATTCTAAGTTGCCGTGTGTGTGTGAAAATCATCTTGCCGTGGACTTTTGTAAAGTGGGATATTTAAACTTTGAAGGTTCTTTAACCAATGTGACAACCAAAAAAACTGATTTGTTAAAGATTTACCTAATAAAACATGATTTTCATGCAATTTTCCTAGGATGTGAAAAGAAGTTTTTGAAAAAATTTGACTATTTTTCAGTGAAAGATATCAGTTTTCTTCAAAAGATTTTCAATAAATGCATATCAAATTGATTGTCCTACCCCCCAACTTGATTGACATTGTCCTCAATGGCATAAAAGATATGAAAAACATGCAGCCAGAAGAGAATTTGTGAAGGAGCGAAACAACCTGTAATGACGAGGATGCGACATACCCACGGCGATTGCTGTTCAGGGACCTAAAAGGAAAAGAAATACCAAAAACTGAAGTAAAATATTGGGTTGCCTCCCAACAAGCGCTAACTTTATCGTCTTTAGCCAGACAGAAGTTCAGTTAATGTGGATCACTCAGTTCTATGGACTCAAGTGGTGTATTTTGAAGATTTTCAATGAATGGTTTCAACTGTGACCATTAACAGTGAAAGTGTTCCCGCTCTTAGGATTCATAATTTTAACGGCTCCATGATCGAAGGCTTTAACGACCACAAAGGGTCCATCCCATCTAGATTTCAGTTTTCTAGGAAATAGGCGAAGCCTAGAATTAAATAGCCAAACTTTCTGATTTGGAAGAAAGGATTTTCTCACAACATGTTTATCATGAAAAGTTTTAGTTTTGGCTTTATAAATCATTGAATTTTCATAGGCCTCGTTGCGCAACTCTTCCAGCTCACTCAGTTGTAAGGTTCGGTGGGAACCAGCTTGGGCTAGGTCCAGATTGACTTGTTTGATAGTCCAATAAGCCCTATGTTCCAATTCCACCGGAAGGTGGCACGCTTTTCCAAAAACCAAGCGATAAGGAGACATGCCAATAGGAGTTTTGTAAGCGGTTCGATAGGCCTATAAAACATCATCCAATCTTTCAGACCAATCTTTTCTATCGGGCCTAACGGATTTTTGCAGAATATTCTTGATATCCCTATTGGAAACTTCCACTTGGCCCCTGGTTTGGGGGTTGTGATAAGGGGTAGCTACTATGTGATTAATCCCATATTTCTTAAGTAAAGTCCGAAATTGTTAATTCGTGAAATACGTTCCCCTATCACTTATGATAGCTTTAGGCCATCCGAACCGAGAAAAGATATTCTTTTGAACGAATTTAATGACCACTTTATGATCATTAGCTTGAGTGGCTACTGCTTCAATTCATTTTGAGACATAATCCACCGCTACCAGAATATATGTATGTCCAAAAGAGGGTGGAAAAGGTCCCATAAAGTCAATTCCCCAAACATCAAAGACTTCAACCACCAAAATTGGGTTGAGTGGCATCATATCCCTTTTCGTCATATTTCCTACGGCCTGACATCGGAGGCAAGTTTTGCTAAATTCATGGGCATCTTTAAAAAGTGTGGGCCAGTAAAAACAACTTTGCAGGACTTTGGCTGCAGTTTTCTTTCTTGAGAAGTGGCCCCCACAAGCTAGATTATGACAGAAGTTGAGAACACTCTGTTGTTCTTCTTCTGGAACACATCGCCTAATGATTTGATCAGGACAAAATTTGAATAATTCAGGATCCTCCCAGAAATAATATTTTTCCTGAGAAAAGAATTTGTCCTTTTCACTTTTAGTCCATCCTTCCGGAAGCTGATTAGTCACCTTGTAATTGACAATATGAGCATACCAAGGTGAAGCAGTGTGAGAAATGGTCAGTAGATGCTCATCAGGAAATGAATCAGTGATTGGTGTACTTTCAGAGATCGAAATTCGGGATAGGTGGTCAGCTACCACATTCTCAGAACCCTTCTTATCCCGAATTTCCAAATCAAATTCCTGGAGGAGTAAGATCCATCTAATAAGCCTAGGCTTTGCATCCTTCTTGGTCAACAAGTATTTCAGAGCTGAGTGATCAGAATAGATTATGACTTTTGCCCCTAAAAGATAAGATCTGAATTTTTCTAGGGCAAAAACCACAGCTAATAATTCCTTTTCTGTGGTGGTATAATTCATTTGAGCATCGGCAACGGTGCGACTTGCATAATATATCACCACGGGACATTTGTTGATTCTTTGTCCCAAAACTGCACTGATAGCATAATCAGAGGCATTGCACATGATTTCGAAGGGTAAAGACCAATTTGGAGATTGAAGAATCGGGGCTTTGGTCAAAGATTCCTTCAGAGAATTGAATGCCTTGATGCAAGATTCATCCATTTGAAAAGAAACATCCTTAGCTAGGAGAAGAGTTAGAGGCCGGGCAATTGAGAGAAATTGTGGATAAACCGGCGATAGAAACCGACATGGCCAAGGAATGAACGGATCTGTCTGACCGAGGTGGGAGGAGGAAGATTGGATATGAGATCGATCTTAGCTTTATCTACGTCTATCCCCCTTTCAGACACAATGTGGCCTAGAACAATGGCCTCTCGAACCATAAAATGGCTCTTTTCCTAGCTAAGTATTAGATTGGTGTCAATGCATCTTGCTAGCACCTGTTTAAGATTTTTCAGGCAATTTTCAAAAGAGTCCCCGAAGATTGAGAAATCATCCATGAAAACTTCGAGAAATTCTCCCACCATATCGGAGAAGATAGCCATCATGCACCGTTGAAATGTGGCTGGTGCGTTGCATAATCCAAATGGCATCCTCCTAAAAGCAAACGTGACATAAGGGCATGTGAAGGTGGTCTTTTCTTGATCTTCCGGGTAAATAGCCACTTGATTGTACCCGGAGTACCCATCTAAGAAGCAAAAGTACTTCTGGCCCGATAACTTTTCTAGAATCTGATCCATGAATGGGAGTGGAAAGTGATCCTTCTTAGTCATTAGATTCAGTTTTCGGTAATCAATGCACACTCTCTATCCAGTGGTGAGCCTAGTGGGTACCTCTTCTCCATGATCATTCTTGATAACTGTCAATCCAGATTTCTTGGGTACCACTTGAGTTGGGCTGACCCATTTACTGTCTGATGTTGGGTAAATAATATCCGCATCCAGCCATTTCACAACTGCCTTCTTCACCACTTCTTTCATATTGGGATTAAGCCGCCTTTGCATCTCCCGACTGGGCTTAGAATTCTCTTCCATATAGATATGATGCATGCAAATGGACGGGCTAATTCCCTTTAAATCTGCCACCGACCATCCAATAGCACCCTTGTGGTCTTTGAGGACCTCGGTTAATTGGGCCTCCTGCGGCGATGTGAGATTTGCTGCAATGATGACTGGGAGAGTTTGGACCGGGCCCAAAAAGATATACTTGAGAGACTCAGGTAATGGTTTGAGTTCAAGCTCAGGAGGGTCCTCTAAAGATGGCAAAGCGGGCTCAGATTGTAAGGCTGGTAAAGGTTCAACCTTGGGCCAAGATGTTAATGGGACAGGAGAGTCCTTTAAAGTGTTGGCTTCCTCCAAAAGGTCATATGTGGACATCTCATTTTCTTCAACCAGATTATCCAAGACATCAATAGTATGGCATTCTTTTTCATGATCTGGGTATTGAGATGCTTTGAAGACTTTAACCTGGACCTTTTGACCCCCAAATGAAATGTCCATTATGCCAGTTTCACAATTTATATTAGCTTTGGCAGTAGCTAAGAATAGACGACCTAGGATGATCGGAGTGTGAATGAGTTCCTCAGGTAGTGCCATATCCAGAATAAGAAAATCCACGGGAAAATAACAATCATGAACCTTCACAATAACATCCTCAATTAATCCCCGTGGAGTTTTCACAGACCTATCAGCCAACTGCAAGATGATGGGTGTGGGCTTTAATTCTCCAATATCAAATTTCTCATAAATGGCTGTTGGCAATAGATTCACACTAGCACCTAGATCCAATAAAGTTCTATTAAATGTAACTCCAGCTAAGTCACATGAAATTAGAGGTGCTGCAGTATCCTTTAACTTCTTGGGTAAATGATTCATCACAATTGCACTAACATCCTCGGAAAGCCGAACCTTTTCGGGTGCCATTCTAGATTCTCTTCGTGGAGTACATAATTCCTTGAGAAACTTAGCATAAGCTGGCACATGCTTGATGGCATCGAGGAGTGGAATATTAATTTGGACTTGTTTAAACAATTCCAACAACTCCTCATTCTGGGCCAGTTTTTTCCTGGTATTGGGCTTAGCTAACAAGGCATTAGGAAATGGCACCCTAGGTTTATAAGAACTTGGGCCTTCATCTATCTTCCCTTTTCCTTTCAGCTCCTCCTCCAACTTCTCCATGATGGGTTCATCTTCACTCTCACTTTCAATTTCCTGAGGCCCATCAGTGGAACCTTTGGCTAACTCTCTATCTGCATGTGGTTTTTCTAATCTTCTCCCACTCCTAAGGGCTGAAATGGCTTTAGCATTCTGAAATTGCGGCCCTTTAGGTTGTGGTACTGGGCCAGGCTGAGGTAAAAGGCCCGATTGCTGTGGAAAATCCGGAGGTTGATTCCTTGGATTGGCAATGGGTTGACTAGGAAGTTGGCCCACTTCTCTTCTCATCGCAGCCTCAGCTAGTTGGCCCATTTGACTTTCCAACTTGGCAATGGATTGTTGCTGGGTCAAAATCAGTTGTTGGAGTTGAGTGAATTTGTCATCAAAGTTGGGCTGAGCAGGTTGTTGATAAGTAGGTGGAGGATGGTATTGGGTTGGCTGTCCATATTGGAATGAATGATAGTGGGCCGGTTGACCTGATTGGAATGATTGATAAGGGACCGGCTGACCTGATTGATACTGGGCCGGTTGAGAAAATTGGGCTTGAGATCCCCTAGCCTGAACATTTCCATAGAAATTAGATTGTTGTTGGAATGAATTCTGTGGCTTTTGGGCTTGATGCATGAGAGGATTGGACATTGGTAGTGGGGCCTGCTGATTCTTCTAAGAGAAATTAGGGTGATTTCTCCAGTCAGAATTGTAAGTATTTGAGAATGGATCATTATTGGGCCTGGAGAATCCCTGGGCAGCCTGAACTTGTTCTTGAATGAATGGTGGAAGTTGGGCCGCAGTTGGGCATTCATTCACTTGATGGGTTGGACTTGCGCATAAGGCACAAATGTCATGATTAGCAGAGGATGGGCCTTCATATGGACTAGATTGTGTCGGGTAAGTAGGCTCTTGCTTGTTTAAGGCCAGGAGTTGGTCTAGTTTCTAGGCCAAGATGTCTACCTTATCCAATTTCTGATTAATCATATTTATGTCCATTCTAGATTCGGGCTCTCTACGGGCCTTAAGTTCATATATTCCAGTCCGTTTAGATGGCCCAACAGACCTTTCATAAGATGATAATGAGGCATGATTGATGGAATTTTCACTTAGCATCTCAAACAGATCATAGGCCTCATCTTCATTTTTCATCATAAATGCCCCTCCACATGAAGCATCCACCATCTACCTGAATTGTTCAGACAATCCTTCATAGAATGCTTGGACAATTTGTCATTTTGAAAGCCCATGATGAGGGCATTTTTTAAGCAATTCTTTTAGTCTTTTCCAAGATTCATGGATCAATTCTCCGGGAGTTTGGGTAAAACTCGTGATGGCCCTTCTCATGGTATTGGTCCGCCCGATGGGATAGAACTTCTTGAAAAATTCTTTCTGCATCTCTTCCCATGACCTAATGGGCCTTCCTATAGTTCCCAACCAATATTTAGCCTTGTCCTTTAATGAAAAGGGAAATAAGGTCAATTTAAGGCCATCATCAGTGAAATTATGGATCTTCACCGTAGAACAGATTTCTAGGAATTCATCCAAATGCTTATAAGGATCTTCATTAGTATTCCCATAAAAGGATGGGAGCATCTGAATGGTGCTAGATTTGATTTCATATTGATTGGCTGGATTATGAGGAAGATGAATACATGATGAAGGTTGATATCGATTTGGAATGAAATAGTCCTTCATTTGCTTTGGTGGGTCCTGATTATCAGCCATTAGATCTTGTGGTGGATTTCTTTGATGTAAGATTCTTTCTATTTCAGCAAGTGGTCCTAGAAGGTTAGGATTTTGAGATCTCCAACCTTGCATGCACTAGGATTGATAGAGAGATGATTGATTTGAATTTTGTTTTCTATTTCTTGTTTTTTTTTTTTAAATGCAAACAATTTTGAGAAACAAATTATCCTAATGATCTAATGTTAACCTAGACTCTCTATGTGAATTTTCTTACAAGGTGAATAGAGTCCACCGCGAGTCACAACCACAATCAGTCAACGGCCAGGTAAGAGGTGGGGTAGTGGGAGGCTCCCCCTACTTTCGTAGGGACCTAATTAGAGAACCACTTTCCCGCTTTAGGCGTTTGCCTTTTCAACCTCTAGCCTAGACACCGTTGCCAAAAATGGAGGCAACCCGAGATTTAAACGACTCACGGTGTAAACCCTAGATTCTCTTTCGACTTGCTTTTAGTTGGATTAGGGAATGCCAATGCAAGGAAGGTGATTTGTGGGCTAAGGAAGGGTGATCAAATCCCTACCTTATGTGGTTAAAGTTGCTGCCCTTAAAGTCTTTTTGAATGCAATACAAGGCAACAAATCAATGCAAGGTGTGTTGATGCAATCATGAATGACTTACTAAAGTTGAAACACGTACCTTTCCCCCCGAATCTTAAACAATTTATGTAAATAATTGTGCAAGGCAACTAGCTCATACTTTCCTAGAATGATGAATGCCTAGCATGGAAGGTTTCTAATCTTGGAGATGAAATTTTTTAACTTTGGATATCCTTCTTTTTGTTTCTTTTTTTTAGTTAATGGAAACATATCTAAACTAGAAACTACAAAAATAGAAATTAACTAGAATAAGGAAATTGAAACATAGAAAGTTGGAACACACTTACCATGATTTCGCTTTCCTTTTTTTTTTCAATTTACCTGCAAAAATAAGAAAAATAAGGTTAGTTAAAGACTAATTACACTAAATCCAAGATAATCAAAATGAAAAATCTAACTCTCCGGCAACGGCGCCAAAAATTGATCGTTCCGAATTGTGCGTCGTTAAACACTCATGAAAACGTTCAATCTAAATTTATCCGGTTCACTCAAATCAGATTTTGAAAATTAACTGTGGTGAGTCCGAGTCGATCCACAGGGAGATAGAATTTTAATTTTGAAAACTTTGGAATTTAGTTAATCTAAAAATAAGTAAAAATTTAAATAAACTAATTACTTAATTAAACAAAAACGCAATTAACTAATGTTACCTAAAAATATAATTGCTTGAATTAAACAACTCTTTTTTGTTCTTCTTTTTCAGAAATTAAACACAAATACTTATATAAAAAAAATACGCACAACTAAAAATTATAATAAAGACATTGAATTTTAACTACGTGGAACTTATTAATTATCTAAAAGTTATGAAACGAATCACAACATTTATGGTTCACTATCATTAAAACGTAAATAATCAAACATTAATTAATAACTAACTAATCCTAACAAGCAAGTTAATACTACACTAATGGGGGAGAGAAAGAGAAAAGAACAACAACAGGTTCTGTGGGTGTTTTGTTGGAACTATCGGTGCAATGGACCAGGATGGAAGGTGTAGTGGACCGAAGCTTCAACTACTTGGGCAGCTGTTGTTTATTTGCTGCGTAGAAGGAGGCTGTCGGCTGCATGTGGAGGTGCTGGCTGCTTGCATGGGCTTGGACGTGCCTGCATGTGGGAGCTTGATGGAGCTGCTGCTGGTGCTTCTGAGAAGAGTTGTTGCTCGCATGTGGATGGGCAGGAAGAAAGCCTGCTGCTGTGGAGAGTAGGAGGAAGCTTGATGGAGCTGCTGTGGAGGATGCTTGCCGCTGGTGTGAAGACGTGGAGGTCGGCAGTTCTGGGATGCAGCATGCATGCACGTGGACGAGCTGCTGGAAGGGGTGCTGGAGGAAGCAGCTGCGTGGAAGGATTGCTTGGAAGCTGCTGGCTGTTCTTCACCGCACGGAGTTGCTTGCCGATACGTGGCTATGCATGCAGGCTTCAACGAGCATGCGCATGGAGATGTTGGAGAAGGCCAGCTGCTGCGTGGAAGAGAGCCGGAGGAGGGGAAGGAATAGCCGGCTGCGAGGGTTGGAGGTACAAACTGCTGGTGCTGCGGCTGTTCTTCACCGGGCGTGCATGGGCAGTGCGTGCCAGGAGGTGCAGCTGCTGGTTGGTGGATGCCCGTTGCGGTGGAGAAACGTGAACGCCGGGTGCTTGCTGCAGAGAAGGTGAGGTTTGGTCGTGGACGAGAGAGAGAGCTGTGGAGGGAGAGAAAGAGAGGCTACTGGAACAAAAACGAGAGAGAGAGAAGGAGCTGCGTGCAGGGAGAGAGAGATTGCCGGAAATAAAGAGAGCAGGGATACGGGAGAGAGGAAGGGAGAGCTGCAGGGAGAGTTCGAGAGAGAGAGAGGGAGTTAGAGAGGGATGCTGGAAAGGAGAGGAAGAATATCGGAGAGAGAAAGAGAGAGCTGCAGGGAGAGAGTTGGGAAAGGAAGAGGTTGCTGGGAAACGGAGAGGTTGAGAGCGAGAGAAGCTGCGGTTCCCGGTTGCGGTTGGGAAAGAGGTTAATATAGAGAGGAAGAGAGGCGTGGGAAGGAAACTGGAGAAGAAGTAGGACTGCGGTTGGGAAATTGGAGAGAAGGAAGGAAATAGTGGGTTTTGGGAAACTCTAGAGAAGGAAGGAATCAAATTGCATTTTTACCCCTGCTTTAGTTGAAATCCGAACACTAGAGCTCCCCCAAATTTCTGGAAACTCCACCAGCTGCAATGCATCATCGGCATGTCCTGTTCACATAAAATTAATATAAATTAGCACATTATCATAAAAATATCATCATATTTATTCATTTCGTATCGGTTTTGTCGAAAAACCGCAAATGCGCTATGCTCCTTTAATCACATGAAATGACGATGTTTTTAAGTTAGAATTTGATGAAATTGGTACCGTTGGACTTGTTACACAATTATCTATCATTTCATGTTATTTTGCAGATAAAAATATGAGTATGATGCATATGATTGCCCTTAAATGATCAATTTAACACTTTATCAGGGAGCATCAGATTGAGAGGTTTGTGGATGGACTGGGGTCCAATTTGAGGAGTTTTGTGGCATCCCACTATTGTACAGACTTGGCTTCAGCGGTTAGATGTGCCGCGGCAGTAGAGGCACAACATGATCAGTCGGCTCGGGAGAAGGGACTGACTACTCAGGGGCCAGCCTATGGCTAGGGAAAGACAGCAACAGCAGCAACTCCTTCGTCCGGATCAAGATCGTCTTCACTCGACTCCAGATCCAGGAGGTTCTTTCGAGGTGGTGGCGGCAGCAATGGTAGTAGCAAACCCAAACAGAGCCAGTAGAGTCTGTCGGTGTCCAGTGCTCAACAGGAGGCAGCTCAGAGACTTCCGGTAGCTTGTCGTCATTGCGGTGGTACTCACGGTGGGACTCAGTGGCCAGTAGGGCCATTTGGCAAGGTATTGCCCGTAGGGGCATGGTCAAGGGCAGGGACCAGGTGATCAGAAGAAGCCGAGGACCCAGAGGAGAGTTCCAACTATCACCAGGAAGGAGGCTCGTGTGTCCAACTTGGTGGAAGGCACACTTTCTATCCTTGGGAACTCTGCGCATGTATTGATTGATTCGGGTGCTTCGCATTCTTTTATTTACGAGCAGTTCATAGATATTCTTTTTGCACCCGTTGATGAGATATCTGATGGACTGATGGTAGAGGTTCCTTCTGGGGATTTCATGTTGTCTTATAACTGTTTGAGTGAGGTTCCCTTGATCATTGAGGGTCATCAGTTGCCTGCCCAGTTAGTTGTGCTTGCCATTTGCGACTTTGATATCATCTTGGGCATGGATTGGTTGGAGGCTTATTTTGCCGAGGTAGACTGCCACAGGAAGAGGGTACGTTTCTCTATTCCGGGCATCCTGACCTTCTACTTCCATGGTATTAGGCTCTCTTCTCATGGTATTCTTATTTCTGCCTTTAAGGCCCAGAGGTTGCTTGTTGGTGGCTGTGAGGCTTTCCTTGCCTCTGTTGTTTTAGTTGGTGTTAGTAGTGGCTCGAGCCTTGGGATGTGCCTATAGTTTGTGATTTTGTTGATGTGTTTCCTGAGGAGTTGCCTTGCCTTCCTCCTCAGCGGGAGGTTGAGTTCGTTATTGATCTTGCACCAGGTACGGTCCCCTTGTCTAAGTCCCCGTATCAGATGGCTCTGGCCGAACTCGCTGAGTTGAAGGAACAGTTACAGGAGTTGCTGCATAAGGGTTTTATTCGTCCCAGTACTTCTCCGTGGGGTGCTCCAGTTCTATTTGTCAGGAGGAAGGATGGTTCTCTGAGACTGTGCATTGTTACGATAAAGAACAAGTACCCACTTCCGAGGATCGATGATCTGATGGATCAGTTGCAGTCTACGAAGGTATTTTCGAAGATTGACTTAAGATTAGGGTATTATCAGATGAGGATCTGCGAGGCAAATGTGAGTAAGACGGCTTTTAGGACTTGGTACGGGCATTATGACTTTTTAGTTATGCCTTTTGGCTTGACCAATGCTCCGGCGGCTTTTATGGATTTGATGAACCGAGTCTTCAGAGCCTACCTGGATCAGTTTGTGGTGGTATTTGTAGATAATATTTTGGTATATTCTTCTTCTAAGGAAGAGCATGCCACTCATCTTCAGGTGGTGTTGCAGGTTTTGAGAGAGCACCAACTCTATGCCAAGTTTAGCAAGTGTGAATTCTGACTAGAAAAGGCGCACTACCTGGGGCATGTCATTTCTGGAGATGGCATTGCAGTGGATCCAATCAAGATTGGGGTAGTGATGGATTGGGGCAGACCCACAACAGTAACTGAGATCAGGAGCATCTTGGGGTTAACAGGGTATTACAGACAGTTCGTCCAAGGTTTTTCTTCGATAACGACCCCCTTGTCGAGATTGACTCGTAAGGGAGTTCGTTTTGTGTGGACCGAGGAGTGTGAGCGGAGCTTCATTGAGTTGAAGACTCGTCTCACTTCATTTTCAGTTCTGGTGCTTCCATCAGGCTCCGATGGATTTGTGGTTTACTCGGATGCATCTCGTCGAGGTTTGGGTGCGGTTCTGATGCAGCATGGTAAGGTTGTGGCCTATGCTTCTAGGTAGTTGAAGAAGCATGAGGAGAACTATCCCACTCATGACTTAGAGTTGGCAGTTGTAGTATTTGCACTGAGGATCTGACGACACTATTTATATGGAGAGAAGTTTCAGGTTTTTACTGACCATAAGAGCTTGAAGTATGTATTTACGCAGAAGGATCTGAACTTGAGGCAACGCTGGTGGATGGAGTTCATCAAGGATTATGACCTCAACCTTTCCTATCATCCGGGCAAGGCAAACGTGGTGGCAGACGCCTTGAGTCGGAAGACGGTCGTATCATATCTTATGGTCTAAGAATGGAGGTTATATGAGCAGGTTGTGGAATCTTCCTTTAGGATTCCTCGAGAGGCCGACAGAACTGTGTTGGCCAACTTAACTGTGAGGCCAGCAGTGTACCATGCAGTAATCGAGGCTTAGAGGGCAGATGCAGAGCTGTTGCAGATTCTCCAGATATCAGAGGTAGAGTTGTGGGATGATGGCACGGTCAGGTTTAGAGGCAGACTCTATGTTCCAGCTGAGGAAGACGTGTGTAAGAGTGTCCTGGATGAGGCGCACCATTCTAGATATGCAGTGCATCCCGGAATGACCAAGATGTATCATTGTTTGCGGATCCACTTTTGGTGGCCTGGTATGAAGAAGGATGTGGCCGATTATGTGGCAAGGTGCTTGACTTGTCAGCAGGTTAAGGCAGAACACCAGAGACCAGGAGGGTTATTGCAGCCATTACCGATCTCGGAATGGAAATGGGAACACATGACTATGAACTCTGTAATGGGATTACCTGTGTCACCCGGCAGAAGAGACGCAATCTGGGTCATTGTTGATCGATTGACTAAGTCAGCACACTTTCTGGCTATTAGGAAGGACTGGTCAGTCGGTAAGTTGGCTAAGTTGTTTGTGGACCAGATCATCTCTCTACATGGAGTACCCGTTGTGAGTGCTCAAATTAGGGGTGTGATTATCATGAAAATTTATGTTGATTATGTGACAAATAAACCTATTAAAAACTGAGTGAATGTGATCGCCAGAAACTTTTAACTAAAAAGTTCCAAAAGAAAAGATTGATCGCCTACCTATTTCAGATTTGTGAGATGTTGGAGTCCTTGATTCCCCTCCTTCAGCTGGTTGAAGAAAGAGAGCCTTTCTGACTTTGTTCTTGTCTTGGATGCTTATGGGGCTTCAAGGATCGTCCAGCTTGATTCCCTCTTCCTTTGATCTTCTTAATCTCCTTTGAACCTTGCAAAGAACAAAACAAAAGAAGAAAAACAAATGAGAACTTAGACAGAGGTAGTATCTATTCCAACAGAAATTTTAATCATGTAACTTGAACAAAGAACTCACTTGTTTTGATGGTCTTTTTAAACCCCTTAAACAGATAGGTTTGAAATTATACTAGTGAGTGTGTGAAGCATGGAGTGATGTGATGAATGAGATTTTGAACTAATAATATGGTGAAATAATCAGAGATTAAAAAAAAAGAACTAGATTGGATGGCTCCTAGGAAGCCTTGGTCATGAAAGCTCTTGAATGGACGAAGAACAGATGAAGAAAGGATGTAGACTCTTGGAAGTAGCAACGCTTCGATCCTTCAGCGTTTGGACGTCGTCTCCTTCATGAATCACTCAGATTATCACTATCATCACTAACTTTTTAATGACCAAGGGTTGGTGTATTTATAGGCTTTACATCCACGGTTATTAATGGATTAACATGAAAGAATTTGAAGTCTATCTAACTAACAAATAGATAAACACAGATTAATTCATCATTATCTGTAATTATCTAAAATGTGTCGCCCATAGGAGATGTCTTTCAGACTAATTAAGATAAGGATAAACAATCGGAAAAAGAGACAGAAACAACTTAGAGAACATAAATGGCGTCGTGCCAAGTAGACTTCTTTTAGCTAATTAATCAATTAATTAAAATTCAAATTTAAATATCAAAATAGGAATAAACTCTAAATGACGTCTACACATGTCGACATTTTTTAGACTTTTTCATATTTGATTAAAATTTGAGTTAAAATAAATTTAATTAATTAACTTAAATTATGTCTTTTTGGCCCGATACTGTTTAGATAATTAATTCAAAAAGATTAATAAAAATTAACTAATGATTAAATATCAGGCCACTTTGAGACATTATTATATGATATGAAAATGATGCCAAAATTAGAGTGTCTACAGCTGTCTCACCTTGGCATCGTCTTTGCAAGGGAGTGAAATAAAACAGAATGTACTGAAAAGGTGATGCTAAGGTGTGATGAGACACGCTCTCAATATCACATGATTGAAATTTTTCTCAAAATCATCAATGAAGATAACTCAAGGAGATCAATGGAATCAACCCTGTCTGGATGAAATAGACAAGGAAATAAAATAAGGTCAATCAACCTTCACGGATTGGGACGTACCCCAGATTATAGACACTGCAGGTTTCATCATGGGGAGCGATTGCCAGCCAATGTAGACGTGCTGTAGCCATGATGGATGTTTAAAAGAAAACAAGAATATTTGAGATAAAGAATCCAAGAAAGGATAGAATTCTAAGGATATCTTAAAGCGAACTTCAAAGATAATTAAGATACTCAATTCAGAATAGAATATTTCGTATCATGTTAGAATTTATTTGATCAATGGTCTGAAACTTAATTAATAATTAATTATTATCACAATTATATCAAAGTCCTACATGATGCATGCTGAGCTAAAAGAAAAATATAAAGTTACATAAAATATAAATTAATTAAGGATAATATTATTAAATTCTCATTAATGAGTCAAGATACCAATTCTTGTAATTCAGTGCTAAGCCGAAACTCGTTTATCCACGCACCGTTTCACAAAAGTGGAACCATCATCCTCACTAATTAACAACTTAACGGTCTATTCGTGCGATTAAGAATTCTCTGGAATTATCACTGTTTTTGCTGAAGGGGAATTCAAATTCCAGTTTCATCAAAATCATAAGGTCCTTGATATAGTCTAATATATATTTAACATATAGTAATGATAATGCAAAACAATTACTTGAAAGAGTACAAGGAATAGAGATAACCATCTTTTTAGCCATGGTCGGGACTCATAAACTCCCACAGTGGGATCTTCTTTGACATCCTCAACTTCATTTGGATTTTCTTGATTTTTCTGTACTTAAAAATCATCAGTAACTTCAAACAAGTGCATTAAAACCTTGATAAACATTACTTTTCAGGTAAATAACAGAAAACCCTGAAACGCGTCGTGTCGCGCCGACGCCATTAAGTCCAGTTAAAACACGTCGCTATTTAACGATGTCTTTCAGTCGCAAAAGCAGGTTCTAGCTAGCTTCTACCCTAATTCCAACTCTCTTCATGCACATCCCTTCTCCAATTCGGAAAAGTCTCTTTAGAATCGCAAATCCCTCTATATAAATTTCATTAACTTATATCATGGCAACCCTAACACAATCTAGATATTAAAGTTAGATATTTTCTTCAAAGTTCAAAGATTTTCAAGGTTTTCAAGGTTTCAAGAAGGAAAAGCTTCAAGAACAAGATAGATTCTTCAAACAAGCGGGTGAAGAAGACATTAGAGAAGCTTTCCAACGTGAAAGATCATTTAAGTAGAAGAGATCCTAACCTCCAAGTAAGTTGAATCTTTCTTTTCCTTCTATCCTTCTTCTTCAATTTCTTTTTTTTCTCCATGTTCTTCAAGTTCTTTATAGCAATTCTCCTTTCTATTTTCTAGGCATACCCTTCGTTTCCCGGTATGAGAAAATTCACATCTCTTCCTTATATTCGAAAGCTTGCTAAAAGTACTACAATCTCTATGCAATCCTTTGTTTCCAAGTGGAATATTCAAGGTCTAGTAGTTCATGCAAAGCACTACAAAAGTCCAAACATAGACTGGGCGGCTATGGGTGCTTTGATTGAGTTATGGCATCCTCAAACCCATACTTTCTTTTTTTCTGAATTTGAATGTACTATTCTTCTAGAAGAGGTTGAACTTCTATTGGGCCTTCCCAAAATCAAGTTGAACAACAATAATGAAGTGATCCAGAATAAGATGGCTTTGATGAGGGAGAAGATCACAGGTCAACAATTGTTGATGAAAATCATGAAGGATCCAAAAGAAGTTAAAGGATGCCTCACCAAGAAAGGATTCAACCTTGCTAAGCTAGCAGAGTGGACTTTGTACGAGATTGAAGATCTTAGAGAGGATGACACTAAGAACCTGATGAAAGCTTTCACCACGTGCCTAGCTGGAGCTCTGTTCTTTCCTGCTCAACATAACATACTAGAAGATGATCAAGTCAGTGCAATCTGCGAGATCTTTGAGGGAAGACAGATCGGCACAACGATTCTAGCCTATCTCTATAGTGGGCTTTCTGCAGCATCTACAGGTCAGCCTCCCTATGGTTGTATGCTTATCTTCGCTCTGTAGGTCGAGTTGTACTTCAAGTTTGAATATCACACTAGGAATTCTGCACGACCGTCTCAAATATATCAGAATAGACCTATCTTCCATATTTCCAACATAATGAAATTCAATGAGAAGATGATCAATCGAGTGCCAAAACTCAAGACTCGAGCTGACTGGAGAGATTATCTGAGAACAATGTCAACAAATGGGTTCGACTCTTCACCTCTTGTTCTGGTAGGAAAACCAATTCGAGTACGCCGTGCAGCGGGTGCAGAGCTTAAACTGATCGGGGCTACTGAGTTCATGCTGTACAATCCTCATCGATGTCACATTCAACTCAGCCTACCTCTCTATGAATTCCCTGAGTTTTCCAACACTTCCCCAGTCAAGAAGCGTGCCTTGGAGTCCGATGAAGACTATGAAGCCACTGAACTTATAGTCACACTGTGGAATATTAGCTTCAATCATCGTGTAAAATCCTCTCAAGAAACAGATAGAGGATTATCTTATCCATATATAATGGGACTTCGGAAATTTCTTCCTTGAATGTTATCTTTTTTTTATTTTTTTATGATGTAATAAAGAATTTATTTGAATAAAGAATTGTTCCATTATGTCTTGAAATCCATCCTCAATCTATTGTGACTTGTCCAAGATTTTTCTTTGAATAAAAACATGATTTTTTCTTAAAATATGACAATTCGGGTTTACTTAATGTAAAACGCATCCACTCAGACTGACGCCTTTCAACTATAATTCTTTCTCCAAAAATCAGAGATTAATCCTTAGAATCCCGAATTATGCTTAAAAACACGTCCAGCTATATGGACATCTTTCAGTCAAAATCCTTTTCCAAAATAAGACATTAATTCTGAAAACTACGAATTATCATTGAAACGCGTCCAGATACTTAGACGTCATTAAACCAAAAATAAGTTTCCAAAATTCAGAGATTAATCCTTAAAATTCTGAATTATCCTTAAAACACGTCTATCTGTATAGACGTCTTTCAATTCTCTCTCTTACTTTTCTACATAATTCTGCCATTAATTATGTGATTAATCCATTGAAACGCGTCGTAAGATGCAGACGCGTTTAATCATTATGCCTTGTACTGCTTTGACCAGAATTGGCGGTTTAAACTGAAATGCGTCGTTCTGTAAAGACGCCTTTTGATCAATTTCAAACACCTGCCTTGCCGCCTCAGTTTATGCGCCTTGAATGACGTCGCTGTACCTCGATGCGTTTCAATCTTCTCTAACAGAACCCGCGCAAACCCCCCTTTCTTCCTCATTCTCCCAAGTTCTCTCTCTCTCTTCACTTTCTTCTTCCTGCTCTCGCCGTTTCTCTAGGTATAAGTTATTTTTAATCATGTGTTTATGCAATGTAATGATATGATGCTTTCTAACTTATGTTTTTATGTATGCAGGTGTGGAGCTACCTTTACTTCCCGCTCGACCGAGCGAAGATTGTTCGACCAGATGTCGTCCTGTTGGCTCGTCATTAGCAGCCAATAGTGGACACAGCCCTGTAGTATCATCAATTGACGGCCCTCCGCCGTCAATTCCTCGACTATCCAGAACTTCTGGTAAGTCTTTAATTTTATCTAATTTTATTAAATGCAGTGTTTTATTTTATTAAATGCAATTTTATTCATATGAATGCATCTAACTTGTATACAGGTGATTTGGCGCCCATACATGGGCATGGGCGAGGAGGGCCAGCCGTGGGTGACGGCTGGCCGGAGACGGTTCGGGAGGCAGATGTGGCTCCACTACCTAAACGAGATCGAGCCGCTCCGCCTCCGCCTAGTTATGAGGACCCGGGGCCTCCACCAGGAGTGGATGGAGGAGGAGGTCCCAGAGGGAGTAGGGAGGAGCATGAGGGGCAAGCAAGCCCTCACTAAATGGCGTGCGAAATTCCCAGAGCAATACGAAGATTGGCATCGCCGGGGTGTCTGAGTGGAGTCTCAAGCGGAGAGTAGCGCAGCCTACCTCCAACAGTACCGGGCATGTTACGCCGATCAGCTGCGGCTCCTCCGATCACTTGATGTAAGTATGATTTATGCATTATCTTTAACTTATATTTGTGAATGAATGTATGCATGAATGGTATACAGGATGCACAAGATGTCGTCATCATCGACCTCCGGGCCCGCCTCGAGGATGCCGAGGCCCAGCTGTAGCAGATCCAGAAGGAACTCTTTGACTTGGTATGCATGCTTATGAGTGTTTTAATTAATTTGTTTTGACAATTAGCTATTGACGGTTGTCTTTTGGTGCAGCGAGCCGTCTACATCTAGGCGGCTCCCCCTACTTATGGAGCCTCATCATCTTTTGCCCTGCCTGCTGCTTATGAGGCCACCCTGGTTGACCTCCAGAGTCAGCTTGCCTCCGTCACCCATCGAGCTTCTCTTGCGGAGGAGGATCGGGCTGCTCGAGTAAGTTTCTTCCTTCTTCTTCCATTGTTGGACTTGATTTGCTTGTTTATCTTGAACTGACAGTGTCTCCTCTTATAGGTCGCTGAGCTTCAGGAGGCCCTTCAGCAGAGGGATGCAGAGTTGGCACAAGCTCGGACTTCGGCCGCTCGCATTGCCGAGTTAGAGGCTCAAGTGGCGCGCCTCTCCACCGGTGACGTTGCACGACTCCAGGTTCGCCTGGAGATTCTGACCGAGGAGAGGGACCGAGATCGGGCTTGGATGGAGAGTCTCCAGGGCCGACTTTTGGTAGCAAAGCACGAGCGCCAGAGTATCGAGGCGCGGTACCAGCGTGCGCGGAAGCGAGCACTGGATCGTGGTCAGGCGAGCGCCTTTACGGCCAGCATTGCTATAAGGTCCGGCCAGGCAGGGCCGTGTATGATGGGACCACCTCC
This sequence comes from Zantedeschia hybrid cultivar, assembly GCA_030544215.1. Classification (NCBI taxonomy): domain Eukaryota; kingdom Viridiplantae; phylum Streptophyta; class Magnoliopsida; order Alismatales; family Araceae; genus Zantedeschia; species Zantedeschia hybrid cultivar. Next base: position 51,445,494 of record JARZZO010000014.1, read on the forward strand.
ACCTCCTAGCCGCGGACCGGCACTGGATGCTCCTAATGAGGCTCAGAGCCAATTTGATGAAGGGGCAGGGGAGAGTCAGCCATTTCAGCGTCTTCTTCTTCCCGTCAAACGGTCATGGATTGGACTTCGGTGGACGAGTTTGTGCATATTGCTATCCCTTCTATTCCTGCTGGTTCAGGTATACAGGGTGTTGATGTCCTTGGCGCCAGTATCAAGCTTTTACGACAAATTATACGCCGGCAGCCTAGTTAATCATATGATCTTCTTCACCAGCAAATTGATAGCATGACTACATGGATTCATCTAGCAGGAGCTTCTTTGGATTAGTGGCTTCCTATTGCTTCCATTGCTTTGAAATTTTTTTAGCGTCGAGAATATATTCACTAAGTTATACAAGATCGACGCCAAGCCTTGTCTCTTCAGCGGCATGAATATAACTTGCAGATGCAGCCTATTTCTCTTCAAATTTCACAGTAACAGGCAGAAATAGCCGGCTTTGAACAGAAAGAAGGCTTGTTGGTGGAAAATATTCAGCACTTAGAGAATGAACTTGCTGCTGCGAAAGCCGAACTGGAAACTTTAAGGAACAATTTACACAGACGTCAAGATGATCTTCTGATTTCCCAGGGCCTTCTTGAATCATTATCTAGTGAAGTTTCCAAGTTGCAGACTGAAGAAGTAGCTCTTTCTGAATTGCATACTCAAGTTGGAGAAGGACTTCCACTACTGTCTATATTACTTGAGGATCCATGATGTTGTTTATACTTGAACTTTGTACTTGGGAAGGGTATTTCCTTTTTGCTTTTCCATGTAAGCTAGGATGGAAGTCATTTCTTGTAAACTTTCGGCACATTATAAAGAGAACTTTGTATCATATCCCCCTTCCAATGAATGCCATGCTTGAATTTCTTTTTTTTATTCACTTTACCGACCCAAGTGCCCTTTTGGGTTTTCACCGGAGTCGGCCCCCTCTTGTTTTTGCCCGTGCGCCCTTTCGGATTTTCACACGGCGGGGTTCCCGATTTTGAACTTGAGTTTAAGCTTGAATTTGAGCTCGAATTTGAACATGAGCTTTTAATTTAATCGGTAAGTTCTATTGACCCAGGCCGATTTAAACTTGAACTTGAGCTTTGAATGGAGGGGTTGAATAAACCCGGACCATCTTCTTTGTTTTGACCTTAGATGGCGGAATCAAATGAAACTAGGCCATCTTCTTGCTTTCAAGTTTACTTGAAACTTGGATTTTGATCTTGAATTTAAGCAGCAGGTCCTGTTGACCCAGGCTGACTTATCTTGAATTTGTGCTTGCTCTTTGGCTGGATCTTGCATTTGAGCTCGAGCTTGATTTAAAGCTTTGAATTTGAACTTGAATTTAGGCGGCGGGTCTTGTTGACCCAAGCCGATTTGCTTTTGAACTTCAACTTGCCTTTCAGGCGGAGCTCTGGATTTGAATTCAAATTTGAATTTTGCTCTTGAGCTGAAGCTTTAGTTCTTGAACTTTGAACTTGAATTCTGAATTTGATTTTATACTCGAGTTTGAACTTGAGTGGCAGAGCCTTGCTGACCCAGGCCAGTCTGTACTTAACTTTGAGCTTGTATTTGAATTTGTGCTTGAATTTGTGCTTGGATTTGAATTTGGACCTGAATGGCAAGGTCCAACAGGACTCGGGCCATCTTCTCTATTTCTTTGTAGCTTCTTGCCTCCTGTTCATTGAAGAGACACGGTTGCAATACATATGCATGTTTATATCAGACAATTTCAGAATCGAAAAACATCATCGATTCAGATTAATTTGATTGAAAACTTCGACCGGTTATAAAACAGGAAGCGGGAAATGATTTATACTCCCTCCGCACCGGGTTTGCCTCAGCACCATTGCCCAACTGGCGGGATAGTTGTGCCAACGTTTTTTCTTTCTTTTTCAATGGCATTTCGTCATTGGCAACCCATGAGGTGCTTTGGGGCGGCTTCGTAAATCCTTTTGGAGCCTCTTCAATGTCCTTGGCTCATATAGGCAGGTTAATTTTACCATGCCATTAAAGATTTATAGTCTCGGGGGAATACGTCCCGAGAACTGGATGATTTCTTTTGACTGTCTTCATGGTGATCATATTCACACCGTAGATAGCGTTTCATCTATTTTTTCAACCTTCGCTTGGAAAGCACGGAGGTGGCGCATGATAGCGCTTCATATGTTTGCCATTTAAGGGAGGAAACTGCACTTCTCCCTTATGATTGGTGAGGGTATATGCTCCTCCTTCATAAACAATTTTGACGACATAGGGACCGATCCAATTACTGGTCAACTTACCTTTTGGATTTGACGCCATGACTTATCTTCTTTTGACCATAACTAGGTCTCATTTCTTGAAGGCTCTTTCTTTGACTAGTCTATCAAATGCTCGAGCCATGCGAGCTTGATATATCTGGATATTTTTTTGGGCTCGAAGTGTGTCGCCTTCCAAGGCTAATAACTCCTCGAGCCGTCTTTCTGCATTTGATTGATTTCTTTTGATAAGCTCCTGCTCAAAGACAATGCGCAAAGAGGGGACTTCCAATTTAATTGGTACGATTGCCTCTGACCCATATACTAAGGAATAGGGAGAACAGCCTGTTGGAGTTTTGTATGTGGTTCTGTAAGCCCATAATGCTTCATACATTCTTTCTTCCCAGTCTTTCTTAGTTGAATTGACTGTCTTTGCTAGAAGGTTGCATAGAGTCTTAAGGAGGGTATGAATGGATCGACAACGTCCATGCCCTATTCGGCAAAAGGCCATGATGGTGCTGTAGGGTGCAAGGGCACCGGTGGTTTTCTTGGAATCGGGCCATGTTCCTGGCATTTGTGACATGATTTGGCATATTGCGCACAATCATCGAACATTGTAGGCCAGTAGTAGCCCAATTGTTCGAGTTGATTTTTCATCATGGGGCCAGAATGGTGAGCACCACAGACCCCGGCATGTATTTCCCTCAAGGCTTTAGCTATCTCTTTTGGTGATAGGCATCTGAGGAGAACTTTTCTTTTGCCATCATATGTCACTCGAAAGAGAGTGTCTCCTTTGTATTCATATGAATCTTTGATATGGATCAGTTTAGCACGTTTGATTCGGGTGCTTCGCAATATTTTATGCTTGAACAAGTCGAGAAGTATTTTCCTCCAATCAGGCTTATCGGCTTCTTCCACTGCACATACTTTTGTTTGCATTTCGGTTTCTTCTTCCAACACAATTGGCAACAATCTTCTGTTCTTGACCCATATTTCAAGGGACCCCTCTGGCAGCAGAGCCAGGGAACTTGTTAATTTGGCCAGAGCATCAGCTTGAGCATTTGCACTGCGATTGATATGGTTGATTTTAAAGAAATAGAATCTTTGTATTAGCTTGAGGGCCCTTTTGTGATAAGGAATAAACTCGGCCTTTTTGACATCATATATTCTTTGGACTTGGTATATAATCAACATTGAGTCTCCATGGACTTGAATCATTTGAATGCCTATATCCAGAGCAACTTCCAGGCCAACTATTAGAGCTTTATATTTAGCTTCATTGTTGGTGCATGGCTTAGTTAAGGAACACGAGGTATGCAGAACCTCACTTTCTGGAGATATCAAGACAATGCCTGCCTCGGCCTTTGTAATGAATGTACCATTTTGTGCAATTGCTGAACGGGAGGCCCCGTCAAAATATAGCTGCCATATATTTTGTTCAATATGGTTAGCTTCTAATGTTTCTTCATCTGGTAGGTCGGTGACCAACGGTGAATCTTCTGGCACTTGATGTACTGCAAAGAAATCTGCAATGGCCTGACCCTTGATGGCTTTCTGAGGGACATATTTAATGTCGAACTCCATGAGGAGGACTGCCCATTTTCCCAAACGACCTTTCAAGGCTGGTCAATTGAGGATATATTTGAGAGGATCAGCCCTAGAGATGAGTTGGATTTCATGTGATAGCATATAGTGCCTAAGTCTTTTGGCTGCAAAGACTAAGGCCAATCATATCTTATCGATAGGTGAGTACCAGAGTTCAGCCCCGATCAGTCTTCTGCTTAAGTAATATAGTGCTTGCTCTTTGCCTTTTTCATTGTCTTGTGCCAGCATTGCTCCGAGAGAAGTTTGCTGAGCAGCGATATATAAGATTAATGATTGGCCTTTGATAGGTGCCCCCAGCACAGGTGGCGATGTGTAAGGACTGAGGTTTCGGGTTCAGTTTTCGGGTCGGTTTCCGGCCGGATCCCCTGGTTTGGACCCTGATGGGTTTGGGGAGTGCCTTCTGAATGACATCTAGACTGCACGATGTCTTTCAAACGGCGTCCTGCTGTGTGGACGCCATTTAGCGAGGTTGTTGTTGTGCCACGTGGGCTCCATGTGGGTAAGCTTCGGGCCGCGAGAGTACGACCCTTGTCGTGTCGTCTGAACGGCGTCCTAGATGGACGACGCCATTCAGAATACGGCCCTAGGATGTCAATGTACGGTGCCGATCTTGTCATCTGAACGACGTCCGTGGTGAGCGACGCGTTTCAGAGCCTCTGTCAGTACGGCCCGTCCTGTCATCTGTTCGGCGTCCGTCTTGCACGACGCGTTTTACCCTATTTCAGATTAACCCCGCGAGCCTTCCCTCCTTTCTCTCATTCTCACCCTCTCACTCTCTCTCTTCCCTCTCTTCGCCTCCTCCGACCCCTCTTTCCCCTTTCCCTTCGTTTTCTTCCTCTTCCACCACTCCACTACCTCTCTACCTCTCACCACTACCACCACCACTTCCTTCGTGGCGTTTCCCTCTCCGGGCGGCGGCCGACGTCCCGACAGAGTGACGACGTCTTCGGAGGTACCGGCGGCGGTCTGCAGTGCGGCGGTTCGGCGGCACGGAGCTTGGTGGAGTTCAAGAAATCGGTAGGGGGATGAACCTTGCATGGAATGTGGTTGTTTTATCCGTGATTCCCGTGGTGAAGCATGATGTGTTTGGGGTAGAATGAGCATGTTAGGGGATTTCCTTGATGGAAATGGGGGTTTCTATGAATGTGGATTGTGGGGTTCTCGCGATAGTTGGTTTTCCCTTCTTTCCTCCCTATTTTTGGGTTGTTTTCGGGTGAAAAGGGGACCCTCGGGTCGATTGCAGGAAACCGACTCTTGGATTGAATGACGTAGCGCTAGGACGACGCCATTTCAAATGGCGGCTTCCTAGGACGACGCCATTTAGGCAGAAATATCCCAGAAAGTGGTTTTCTATGAGAATGGATTTCTATGTTGAATAGCGTCCAGAGACAGTGACGCCTTTCAGAAAGGCGGCTTCCTAGGGCGACGCGTTTTAAGTGATTTAGCTGTAGCCTATCCCTGCGTCTGTCGCTATCTGGCGACGAGGGACAGCGACGCCTTTTCAAAAGGCGACTTGTTTAGACGACGCGTTTTAGAGAATCACCCTTTGGCCTGTCCCTGATTTTAGTTGCCAACAGGCGACGAAGGACAGCGACGCATTTTAATAGGCGGCCATCTATGGCGACGCCTTTTAAGCTATGTCCTGAGACCGAGAATTTACATGAACCAGTTTAGGAGGCTTGAATGGCGTCGGCCTCGGGTGACACGATTCAAGACAGAAACACATTAATTCATGCTATTAATATGTGTTTACACTGTCAGATAGTTGGTTAAATGCATGCTTTAAATATATTCGACGATGATGGATTCCTTGTGACCGGATCGCACCGCGTTGTGTCTCGTGCGACCGTGAACTTCTTACTGTGCTGTGTTTTGTACTACTGTGGACCTAGAGTGACAGTTGTAGCGCTTGACACCCTGTGTCGGTGTGGTTGGGATACAGTGCCGGTGGGAGTAGTGGCGGGGTGACGCCTAGTGAGAGAGGGTCACCTGGTGAACCCCGGGGTTAGCTAGTACCGGTGTCGGAGTGGTACCTGTGAAGCGTCACTCGTGCTGGGGGAAGGAGTAACCACCAGAGCCGGTTGGGCCGGAGTAGCCATCGTACTATCCGAGGGGTTACTGTTTGGTCTCAGCGGGTCGGTGTTTTCCACTTTCGGTTGTGTGGTCGGTGTTTCCTACTTTCGGAGGCGTGGTTGGCGTGTTTTGCAGAGATGCGAGTTGTAGGCTCCTTGGTAGAATGATTTCTGAAATATGCATGTTACATTTCGAACGCATGTGGTTTATATCGAGATTAGGAGTAGTAATTACTACTTTACTTGCTTAATTTACCTGTACCTGCATTATTTCACTTGTGGGTGTGTGAGTGGGAGGCAGGGGATCAGATGATCCCTACTGAGCCCAATTATGGTGTGGCTCACTCCCTGCGGTTTCAAGTGTGGACCTCTTGGCGAGTGGCGGAGTGTGGCGGTCTCCTTGGTGTGCGGACCAGCATCTATCTCAATTCTAGGGTATGCCCCGATGTTTTTGTACTTTGTTTCTGCCTGTACTTATTTAATTCGTTGGACTGTGTAATTATTGTTGGACTGTATACGGACATTATTAATTTCCTTCCTTCGCACTTCTAATTCCTTGTGGTCCATGTGATTGTTATATTTAGCCTTGTTTAACGCTTATTCCTCCAGACGCGTGTATGAGATCCGGGCGTGAGACCATGGTTAATGATTCGACACCCATTTAGTGATCGGGTTTCTGATCATAGGGTGGCGGGTCGTTACACGATGCAAGGTATTGCTTGATTTTCTCAAGCACATTTTGACATTCATCATCCCATATGAATGGGGCATCCTTCTTCATTAATTTGGAGAAGGGTTCACACCGTCTGGCTAGGTTGGATATGAACCTTCGAATGTATGCGACCCGCCCCTGAAGGGACTACAGCACTTTGAGATTCTTCGGAGGCGGAAGCTCCTGGATAGCTTTGATTTTGACTGGGTCTATTTCAATGCCCTTATTTTCGACAATAAAGCCCAGAAATTTGCCACTTGAAACTCCGAAGGCGCACTTCATGGGGTTCATTTTCAAGTTGTATTGCCTTAGCCTTTCAAATATGGTGTGGAGATCTTGCATATGATCTTCCTTTTTCTTGGTTTTGACAACTAGGTCATCAATATAACATTCAACTTGTTGATGAAGGAATTCATCTAATATTTTGGTCATCGCTCTTTGGTATGTTGCAATGGCGTTTTTGAGGCCGAAGGGCATTCTTTTGTAGTGGAAGATTCCTTTAGGAGTTCTGAAGGCAATATGGATCTTATCCTTGTCAGTCATCCATATTTGATTATATCCCGACGATCCATCCATAAGAGACAAAGCTTCATGTCCAATGGTGGCATCGACCATAATTTCGGTAACAGGCACTGGGAAGTCATCCTTTGGGCATGCCTTGTTTAGATCTCTGAAGTCTACACAGATTCTGATCTGTCCATTCTTCTTTTTGACTGGAACAATATTTGCCAGCCATGCTGTATATTGATTTTCCTGTACGAAGCCAACATCAATTAACTTGTCAACTTCAGCATTGATTTTGTTTATCAGCTCCGGCCTTATTCTTCTTGGAGCTTGTTTGATTGGCTCGATGGCTGGATCAATGGCCAACTCATAGTGAGCTACTTCTGGATCTAACCCAGGCATTTCTTTATAGGACCAGGCAAAACAATCCCAAAATTCCTTCAAAAACGAAATATATGCTTGCTGTTGTTCTTGACTGAGCAATGCACTTATATATGTTGGCCTTGGGTCTTCTTTAGAGCCCAAATTGATTTCAAGGAGTTCATCAACTGTGGCTTGTCCTCCATCTTCAAGTTCTGGAGGTGCTGGCTGGAGCTCCATCAGATCTTCTTCATTTACTTCTTCAATTTCTACTTCAATTTCGTTGGCTTCGTTCTCAATTTCATTTGATTGATTTGCTGTGAAAATATTTGGGGCAGGATCTGCCTGTTGATTTTCTGTAAGCTAAGTGAGCTCATCTTCCCTTTGACCTGTGTTATCATGAGGTTCAGGGGTGATAGATGGAATTTCTTGTTCTTCTGGTATGTTCTGAACCATATAAGAACTTGGGATATCATTTTCCTTGACTTCTGGGACTTGGATGTCTTCTTCTTCAAGATGTTGCCAGCATTGACATGCCGGAATAGGAGATTGATCAGCTTTTGGCTGGCTTTCTTGAATAGACTGACCCGTGAGCTGCTCTTCACCATAGTCATCATATATTGCTTGTGCAATTTTTGATATTTCTGGCAAAATAGATGTCATATTTACTAATAATTCAGGAGTTTCTTCTTCCGGCAAGGTATATCCTAAGCCTAGATATTGTGTATGCTGCATCAATGCTTTGGACATGTTAGGAGGGTACCATAACTGTTGGAATCTGCTCCATTCCTTTTTTGTTTGATATAATGAAATTGACTGGGCTTTAGTTAATTCCTCAGTATGCTTTGTCATGTCTGGGAGACCCATGATGTCAACCCATAATTCTTCTTCTATATCTAGAATATAGCAGTCTTTATCTTCAGTAGCCGACTGCTCATCAGCTCTATAAAAGACTGTTTTATGTCCATCTTCGTGAGGAACCACGAATTTCTTCAAAGGCTCTACGAGCTGACATTCACACTCTTCTATAGGATGTATTAGTCCGACTGGGACCATGACTTCTATAGAGAGTACATCTCGTTGTTTGGTTGTCTTTGTTGAATGACTTTTCAGAATTGTAGCTTCTTTGTCTTCAAGACTGAGAGAGCCAATATCTGGTGGAGGTGGAAACCATTCCTTGCTTTGACTGGTATCAGGCTTTTCCATTTCTTTATCCTCTTTTTCCTCCAGGGGTGGAGGTATATAGAGGTTGGCATCCATAAGATGGCATTCATGAACCTCTAAAGGCTCGAGATCAGCGAAGACCCGCTGTATTCGTCCTTCCCAGGGAAATTTGATGCATTGATGCAATGAGGAGGGCACCACAAAATATTGATGTATCCATGGCCGCCCAAGCAAAGCTTTGTATGTGGTATCAGAATTTATGATATGGAAGAGGACTGTGAAGTGAAAGTCACCGACGACCATTTCAAATTCCGCTGCCCCAATTAGTGTTTCTGACTTCTAGTTGAATCTAGCTATTTTGAAATCTTGCACTCTTCTTAGGTGCATATGAAAATGAAATTTCTGGAAAGTCTGAGAGGCATGATGCTGACAGCAGAGCCTTGATCAACTAGGATTCTATTGACAGATTGTCCATTTATCTTTCCTCTTATGTAGAGTGGCCTGTTGTGGTCATTTATAGGCAACAACATATCATCTTCAGCAAAGGTGATGGAAGCCATGAATGACTCATAGGGTATTTCTTGAATTTCTGCTGCATGAGCTTCATAAATTTGAGGAGTTTTTAAAGCTGCAATGAGAGCCTTTCGCAATTCCTCACCGAGTGACAAAACTTCCGACACAGTAAATTTAGATGGCAACCTTTTTAGTAAGCCGATGACTTTCTTTTCTGCTTTTTCATTATCCTGAACTTCTAGAGAGGCAACCTGAGGGTCTTGTTCTTCAGATGGCTGCTACCGGACTTGTTTACTTTTCTTTGCAAACTTTTGAACTACTATGAATTCATATAAAGAGGGTAACACCCCATTTTCTTGATCAAAATTTTCTAGATATAGTCCGAGCGGAGGCGAGATTTGAACATTTCTTTTTGACAAAGGCATGGATTCCATTCCTCTGAATTCTGGTTCTGGGACGACATATGGTATTTCTCCCTACAGCTGGATAACTTTTTGAGTGGTAGCCAATGGAGGCTTCCATCCCCACTTTTTGCCAGAGCGGCTGACATGTTACTCATTTGGAGTTGATGTAGAGCTTTCCATCACTTCCATTTTGGGAGCAAGGAAGATTTCTTCCTCCCCATCATCTTCACTTTCATTTATTGTTGATATTGTGTTGCAAGACAAGACAGTGCAAGTGCCTTCCTGCTCTTCTTTTTCGTTTTCTTGACTATCATCATTCTTCGGCTTTTTGACTTCATATTCCCAGAATAGGGCTTCTTCATGTATTTGCTTTATTGTCATATTTTGGAGTTTCTCCCATGAGATATAATGCTTCAGCTTGATTGGCTTTCTTTGAGGCTGTTCATATTCATCCAAGCTGTCGATTAGCTGTTACAACTTTTACAGCGGATCTTTACCCTTAGGTAGAATTCGTATTGGTGTTTCTCTTTTTCCTCTTCTATTGGTAACCCTCCTTATAGTACGAGGATCTACCCATTTCCATATACTACTTACTAGAGTAGGGTAACTTGAACTTGATTGGCATGTCTCCTGCTGAGGGGAGGACACACATTGTTCTTTGCCTCAAGCTGCAGCTTTGACTAGCATAGGTAAAGCCATTTTGGACATATCGGATATCATATTATCCAAATTTGGTGGAGGGACAGATTGAACATATGCCGGCCGTCGTAGAATACCCCCATGAATATGTACTTCTGATGATTTTTGCTTGATATGAGATCTTGGCTTCTTTTTGACTGTTTGCCACTGAGATGCTTGGAGTGGTTGAAGTACCAATTGCTCATAGGTGGCTTGTGTGCTTCTTTCTACAGTTTATGAGCTTAATGACTGGTAAATAGGAACCATATGATGCACATTTACAGATGCCACATTTGCTTTTGTCCAGGCATGAGGCTGCGGAGGATCGACAAGATATTCTCCCATCTTCAGGACACCTTTCTGAATTAATTTTTTAACTGCATCTTTGAACACATAGCATTCTTCAATAGGATGTCCCATGATTTGGTGATATGGACAATAATTTGGATCATTAGATCTTTCGGCATCTTCTGGCCTTTTCGACTGTGGTAACACAATCTGATTGTATTTTCGTGCCCATTCAAATAGAACACGAGTTTTGTCTTTTGGGAAGCTGTATGGCCTGTTCATTCTGTCTCTGAGAGAAGATAAGGCTCAGACTTCTTTCTCCCTATTGTTGCTGGTTTTGGCCTAGATGACCAGACCTTTCTTTTGTTGCTCCGTGATGAATGTAGATAAATCTACTATATTTGACTCACGTGGAGCATTTCTTCTATCAAATTTTTCTTTGTTGTTGCTTGGTTCACTTCTGGATTGGCTCAGAAAATTCTCAACTTCTGATACCACAGTATTCAATTTGTCAAAAGACTTGATTTCAATGGCTACTAGCCTTTCAAGGACTTCATTTTTCAGATTACTTTTGCATATTACTACTGCATCTTCTTGACATGGTGGTCTTTTGAACTTCATGCTAAGATTCCTCTACCTAGGAATGAATTTGGAAGCATTTTCATTGTTTTCTTGTTTCACAGTATATAGCTCTGCTAGAGTGATTTCTCTCTCCACCAGATAAAATCTGTCTTGAAATTGCTTCTGAAGGTCGGCCCACCCTGTAACAGAACTACGCCGAAGAGAAGAATACGATTCAAATGCGAGTCCGGTTAATGAAGACCCGAAGTTTCAGCATATAAGATTCATTAGTGGCTGGGTCTCCCATTGCCCCATTATAATATGCCAAGTGTTCTTTTGGATTTCCTTGGCCATTGAATTTTTCAAACTTGGGCACTTTAGTCATTCCCAGCGGAAGCCTCTTCATAGCATGATGCACCAGATATGGTACTTTATACACATCATATACCGTGGAGGTCCCTTCCACTCTTTCTGCCAGCTTCATATCAATGAGCTATTCTAAATGCCTTTGAGCTACAGCAAGATTTGTTGGATTTGGGAAGAAATTAACTCCTTGAACTTGGGAGGCTTGAAATGGCAAATTTGAGATCAAATTGTCTTGCAATACTATTGTAGGAGTAGCTTGACTATTGGATACTTGAATATATGCAGGTGTTTCATTCATAGGCACAGGCCTAGACGACTGCATGGATATATTTAAAAGATTTTGAGACGTAGGAGGTGGAGCTGGAGAGTTAGCCACCCGAGGATAAGAGAAAGTTGAGGCACCTACTTCTTTACCAGCCCATCATGCCCCTTGCATTTGGGCATCTTTTTCTTTCAATTGCTTTTTCAACAACTCAATTTCTTGCAATAACAACTGAGTTATGGTTGGTTCTGCTTCTTTTTGCTGATTGATATGCTGTGGAAGCTGCTGCTCTGCTAGTGCAGAAAGAGCTTGTCCTGATGCTTCAATGACATTTGCAGATAGCTCTGCTTCCTCATCAATGTTTTCCAAAAGGATAGGAAAATTTTGGGCAACTATGGCTGTCGCTTGCATTCTTCGGGTAACTAGACCCGACCTTGAGGCTAAATCTCTGATTTCTTCTAGATTTTCACGGAGTACCCCATACTTGTTGATAGTATGACATGAATAAATTATCAGGTTTCCTTGGGTGAATTTTGCTGATCTCTTTGTGGAAGGAGGTTTCGGCTGCAGCCTTTGGAATGCAGATGTTTTTGAAGGTTTTTTTGACTTTTCATTTTCATATCTTTCTTTTGACTTCTTTCTTTTTGGCAACTCAGCATGAGGCAGTTGCCTTTGAATTGGTTTCCATATTTACCGCCTTTGTGACTGAAAGATTGGCTTTGGTTTCTCTTGTGCATATTGATCTTCTTGATGTTTGGGCACCCAGATTTGTTTTGCTAGTGGCTCTTGACAATATTTCATCCCATGCCAATAAGCTGGTTTGGGGTTTCATTCTTGCTTTTCAGACATCTTAGCTTTTCCTTTTTCTTTTCTTTCATTTTTCATTCTTTCTCTGTCCATGTCTTCAAAGACCTGGTGTAACGACCCGCCATCCTATGACCGGAGACCCGGTCACTAAATGGATGTCGGCCCATTAACTACGGGTTCACACCCGGATCTCACACAACACGTCTGGAGGAGTAAGTGCTAAACAAGATTAAATATAACAAACACACGGACCACAAGGTAAGCAAGTGCGCAGGAAGGAGAATAACAATGTCCGTACACAGTCCAACAATAATTACATGTCCAACAATTAAATAAGTACAGGCAGAAGGAAGTACAACAACATCGGGGCATACCCCGGAAACTAAGACAGCTGCTGGTCCGCACACCAAGAAGACACCACGCTTCCGCTCGCCTCGAGGTCCACACCTGAAACCGCAGGGAGTGAGCCACACCAGAAATGGGCTCAGTAGGGATCATCCGATCCCCCGCCTCCCACTCACACACCCACAAGTGTAACAACAGGAATATATGGCAATTTAAGTAAAGCAGTAAACACAGCACCCAACTCTGGCATGAAACACACGGTAAGCAGTGTACAAAGAACCATTCTAAGTAACCCGAAGAACCCAACACAGAGTCACGACTCACAGTCAAAGTCCACGAAGCGACTAAACCACACTGTCGACCGAAGTCGAACGTCGCCTCCCAACACTACCACCACTGCTCACGCCTGTCCACCCCTACAGCGTTCCGGGGCACTGTAGGGTGAGGCAACGAGCTAAACTAGGACTAGCTGGGCTCAGTGTACCGCCACTGCCAGCTACGTGTGCACACAAGCAGTCTAGACTACTGTCCTACCGTCCGGATTCCCTCCACGCTAGGCCTCAGCGCTTCAGGAGGGCCCTGGGGACCGGCGAACCCCCGTCAAGCCGAAGCTACAGGAACTACCCACAAACCCAACTCTCCCGGGCTGCGTCAGGCCAAGGGCTATAGGTACCACTCGTAACCTTGATCAAAGGTCACATCAGGCCCACTGGCTAAAGGGTAAACCAACTCCCACCAGAAACACCACCAGCTCCACAGCAAGAAACACGCCGGAAGCTGTCACGACAACCAAGGGAAACCCCGACCCACCGAGACCAAACAGCAACCCCTCGGATAGCACACAGCTACTCCGGCCCGACGGGCTCAAGGTGGTTATGCTTGTCTCAGCCAAGGGTGAAACACAACAAGCACCACTCCACAGACACCATGACCCTGTCCCCACCGGTCCATGGTGACATACGTAAACCACAGTTAACCCGGTCCACATTCGCATAACACGAACACACACATAACATGATTCCAGTCGCACAGTAAACCTCCGTCTCAGTATATAGCTAAAGCACACATACACACACCTCGGTGATGTAATTCCACTCACACATAAGTCCTCGATCACAGTGTACCACATAAAACATGCCTCAGAATTTTTACAGTGAAACACATGTTAAAAACCAGCAATATAACACTTCTGGCTTGAATCGCGTCGACCGAGGTCGACGCCATTCAAGCCCCTCAGACAGGTTCAGTTAAACGTCAGATTATTGCTTAAAACGCGTCTACCGTTGAAGTCGCCTTTTAAAACGCGTCTGGGTGTCCCGACGCCATACAACCCAGAAGTCCAGATTTGCAGAACCCTTAAACGGGGGCATTTCTTGCTTAAATGGCGTCATGATGGCCCGACGTCTTTCTGAAAGGCGTCGTCCATCCATGACGTCATTTAGCACAGAACCCCTAACTCAGGAAACCTCACACAGGAAGGTTTCTGCGCTAAAACGCGTCGTGCTGACCGGACGTCTTTCGGAAAAGCGTCGACCCAGCCCGACGCCATTTAGCGCCAGAAACCAGGTTTCCTGGTTCGACCCGAGGGCTTCACCCTTGAACCCCGGGCACCCCGAAAATCCCAAAATCAAAGGGGGAAGGAGAGAAGCTCAACCACACAATCATGCTACGAATCCACGATCACAAACACCTTTATTCCCTCAAGGAAACCCCCTAAACATGCTCGATCTAGCCCCACACACGCCACATCACGCCGAAAGCAACGAGCACACATGCAAGGTTTCGTCCCCCTACCGGTTCTTGAACTCCTCCAAGCTCCTCGCCGCCGACCCGTCTCGCCCCACGCCGCCGCCGGTATCCTCGAGGACGCCGCCACTCCGCCAGGACGTCGGCCGCCGTCCGGAGAAGGGAACGCCGCGAGGAAGGTGGTGGAGGTAGAGGTGAGAGGTAGGGAAGCTACAGAGTAGTTGGAAGAGGAAGAAGAGGAAGGGAAGGGAGGAAGGAGGGCGGAGGGAGCGGAGAGGGCGAGGAGAGAGAGAGGAGAGGCGAAAGTGAGGGAAAGAAGGGGAGGCTCGCGGGGTCAACCAGAATCCCGCTAAAACGCGTCGACCGAGGCAGACGCCATTCAGTCTGACAGGACGGCCGTACTGACACCGCTCTGAAACGCGTCGCCCACCACGGACGCCGTTCAGACGACAAGACAGGCCGTACTGACAACGCTCTGGCGCCGTACCCTGACACCGCAGGTGTCGCAGTCTGAAACGCGTCGACCTAGGTGGACGCCGTTCAGACAAATCTGACAGGGGCCGTACTCTCGCGACCCGAAACCCGCCCACGTGGCGCACACGTGGCACAACAACCAACAGGCCTAAATGGCGTCCACACACCCTGACGCCTTTTGAAAGGCGTCGAGCACTGTTGACGCCATTCAGCCAGAAATCTCAAGACCCCTCCAGGGTCCAAACCAGGGGATCCGGCCCGAACCCGACTCAAATACAGAACCCGAAATCTCAGTCATTACACCTGGAATGAGTTTTGAACTGGAATATTTGGAACCAGTCGGTCTTTAGAAGTATCAACTTTGCTGCCATCTAGGAAGATCCACAGGCTCCCAACAAGAACTGATTTTTTGGTCTTAGACCATTGTGCAGAGACTGCCTTTGAATTGAATTGGGGATTTTGATCCTTTCGGATATTTCCCCGATATTGTCTTGAAGATGATGCAACATGACTGTGAAGAGTGCAACAGTTGACTATTTGCGCTTAAGGTATATCAGATATAATCTCAGGTTGCATGAAGACCACCCCGAGAAAATTCGGAAAACCAATAACAGGAGGGAAGCTCTCGAATGCCACAGGTACCGCCAGGTAACCATAGCGAATATGGTTCTCGACCACCAGAGGGCCGAAGAAAACTTTCGATTCCATTGAGTCTCTTGTAATATAACAAAGAGATAATCAATAACTTCAAAGAATAAGTGTTATGCTTGTTCTTCTGACGAGAAGATGAAGGGAGGACATGTAACGACCCGCCACCCTATAATCGGGGATCCGATTATAAAATGGGTACCGAATCATTAATTTGGAACCAAACCAGGATCTAAGTAAGTTTGGGAAATAAACAATAAACTAAGCTAAACATTCACATCGCATTGAATTGAAAGGAAAATGTAGGAATTAAAAGTTATTACAATGTGACTCGATATAGCAAATAATTACATACTCCAACAGAAAAGAAATAATTAAACATACAGGCCAGAAATAAAGATAACAACTACATCGGGGCATACCCCGGAACAACAACTGATGGCGCGCGACACACAGCAGCACACCCCTCGCTAAGTCTGCCTGGAGTCCTCACCTGAAAACCGCAGGGGTGAGTCTCAACGAAAAGACTCAGTAGGGATCCTTCGATCCCCACTACCCACTCACACACCCACAAGTGCAAAGTATAGCTGAAGGTAAGGTAACAAGTACAATAGTAATTACTACTCCTAAATCTCGATATGAATCACATGCATTCGAAGTACATAACATGCATATCTCTAAAACTAGTCCGCCAGGCCCACAACCAACGTCTCGGCAAAACACGCCAACCACACGAACAAGGTTAGAAACACCGACCCGCTGAGACCAAACAGTAACCCCTCGGATAGCACTCTAGCTACTCCGGCACAACTGGCTCAGGTGGTTACTCCTTCCCTCAGCACTAGTGACACTCCAAACGTACCACACCCACACCGGTACTAGCTAACCCCGGGGTCCACCAGGTGACCCTCTCTCACTAGGCGTCACCCCGCCACACCCACACCGGCGCTGTGCTCCACCCACACCAGCACAGGGTGATAAAGCGCTACAGCTGTCATTCTAGGTCCATAGTAGCTCAAAACACAGCACAGTAAGAAGTCCACGATCGCATGCAACACTACGCGTACGATCCGGTTACAATGAATCCATCACCATAGAGTATAATTTAAAGCATGCATTTAACTAACTAAACAACTATCTAATCGTGTAACATGTTTTAATGGCATGAATTAGTGTGATTCATTCTTGAATCGCGTCGCCCAAGGCCGACGCCGTTCAAGTCTCCTAAACTGGTTCATAGAAAGTCGGCCACAGAACCTGGCGTAAAACGCGTCGCCACAAGCAGCCGCCTTTTGAAAGGCGTCGCTATCCCTCGTCGCCTTTTAGCGACCGAAAACAGGGACAAGGAATGAGGTGATTTCACTAAAACGCGTCGTCGACGCCAGTCGCCTATTGAAAAGACATTACTGTCCCTGGACGCTTTTCAGTCCGGGAATAGGGTCTGTTAATGGGTTAAATCGCGTCGTGTGTGGGCGCCGCCTTTCTAAAAGGCGTCGCTTCACCTCAACGCCATTTAGCCCCGACAGACAGGTTCTCTTCTTGCTTCCCCCAATCCTCGAGGTGGGATTTCTCCCCCAAGACACGTAGAAAAGGCACAAAACATAGAGGGGGAAGGAGGAGAATCCATCTACCCATTAGAATACCCAATTTTTCATACATGCACTTAGCGTTTTCACCCCGAAAAGCACCCCAAAGCATGCTTCAAATACTGGAAAACCTGGTTTCAAACGAAAATGCACTGGGATAGTCACCCTACCGGTTACTTGAACTCCTCCAAGTTCCAAGCCGTCCACCCGTCTCGCCCCACGCCGCCGCTGGTACCGCCGAGGTCGTCGTTACTCCACCGGGACGTCGGCCGCCGTCCAAAGAGAAAACGCCGCGGAGGAGGTGGTGGTGGGAGTTAGGAGGTCGATGGAGTGGAGGGAGAGATGAAATGGTGGGAGGAAAAAAGGGAGGGAAGGAGGCGTCGCCGGAATCGCCGGAGGAAGGGAGGAGAGAGAGAGAAGGAAGAAATGAGGGAAAGGAAGGAGGATTCGCGGGGTTAACCAGAAACTGGCTAAAACGTGTCGAGCTGTACGGACGCCTATCAGTCGATATGACGGGCCGCTCTGACAGAACTCTGAAATGCGTCGTCCATCGAAGATGCCGTTCAGACGACAAGACTGGCGCCGTACACTGACAATCCAGGGTCGCAGTCTGAAAGGCGTCGTCCCTCGCGGACGCCGTTCAGACGACACGACAGGGCCGTACTCTCACGGCCCAAAGCCAGCCCATGTGGCACAGTCTAAAACACATCTGCAATGCTGGACGCCGTTTAAACCGCGTCGAGCGGGCTCGACGCGAAATAGAACAGAGTCTCAGCCCCATCAGGGTCTGAACTATAGGGTCCGACCCCAAAAACTGGATCCCAAAACCTCAGTCCTTACATTCTCCCCCCCTTAAAAGAATTTCGCCCCCGAAATTGCCTGCTAGAATTAACGAGGTCAAAACATAGAGATACAAGCTCATAAGGGGACTTACGAGAAAAGGTAAGGAAACTGCTCCTGCATCTCGTCCTCACGCTCCCAGGTTGCCTCGCCTCCGGAGGGGTACTGCCAAATCACCTTAACCAAAGGCACAACGTTGTTCCAAAGGACCTGTTCTCGGCGATCCTCAATACGAACTGGAAACTCTGGAAAGGACAAATCCTCAGCGATCTCCAACTCTTAAAAATCTAAAACATGGGATGGATCCTGAACATATCTTTTCAGCAAAGAAACATGGAACACATCGTGCACCCCTGCAAGACTGGGCGGCAAGGCCAGCTGATACGCGGTTTCCCCAATTCGAGCAAGAATGGGAAAAGGCCCAATATATCGCGAACTCAGCTTGCCTCGCTTCCCGAATCTCATCACACCCTTGGAGGGTGAGACTCGAAGAAACACGTGGTCTCCAACCTCAAACTCAAACCGTCTCCTCTAGATATCAGCATAACTCTTCTACCTGCTCTGAGCTGCGATCAATCTCTGTCGTACTATTCCGGCAACCTCAGCACACTGTTGTACTAACTCTGGCCCTGCTATCTGCCTCTAACCCATCTCGGACCAACACACAGGAGATCGACACAGTCGCCCGTACAAAGCCTCATAAGGCGCCATGCCGATACTAGAATGATAACTGTTGTTGTAGGCAAACTCCACAGTAGGCAAATGTTGCTCCCAAGAACCTCCCCAGTCTAAGCAACATGCCCTGAGCATATCCTCCAGAGTTTGAATGGTCCTCTCTGACTGCCCATCAGTCTCGGGACGATAGGCCGAACTGAAGGCCAACTGCGTGCCCAAGGCCTTCTGAAAAATCTTCCAGAACCTGGAAGTAAACCTCGGATCCCGGTCTGATACGATGGATAAAGGCACCCCGTGCAGAGAGATGATCCGATCTACAAACAACTTACCCAACTTACCGACTGACCAGTCCTTCCTAATAGCAAGGAAGTGTGCCGACTTGGTCAGTCGATCAACAATAATCTAGATTGCATCTCTCCTGCCAGGGGATATAGGTAATCCCATCACAAAGTCCATAGTCACGTACTCTCATTTCCATTCCGGGAACGGCAAGAGTTGCAACAACCCTCCTAGTCTCTGATGTTCGGCTTTAACCTGCTGACAAGTCAAGCACCTAGCCACATGCTCAGCCACATCCTTTTTCATACCAGGCCACCAAAAGTGCCTCCTCAAACAATGATACATCTTAGTTGTCCCGGGATGCACTGCATACCTAGAACGGTGCGCCTCATCAAGGACACTCCTGTGCACGTCTTCTTCGGCCGGAACATAGAGTCTACCTCTAAACCTGACTGTACCGTCATCCCACAACTCCACCTTTGGTCTCTAGAGAATCTGCGGTAACTCTACATCTGCCCTCTGAGCCTCAATCACAGCATGGTACACTGCTGGTCTCACAGTTAAGCTGCCCAACACGGCTCTATCATCCTCACGTGGAACCCGAAAGGAAGATTCCACAACCTGCTCAAATAATCTCCATTCTCGAATCATAAGGTATGACATGACCGTCTTCCGACTCAAGGCGTCTGCCACCACATTCGCCTTGCCCGGATGATAGGAAAGGTCGAGGTCATAATCCTTGATGAATTCCATCCACCTACGCTGTCTCAAATTCAAATCCCTCTGCGTGAAAACATACTTCAGGCTCTTGTGATCAGTAAAAACCTGAAATTTCTCTCCATACAAATAGTGTCTTCAGATCTTTAGTGCAAATACCACAGCTGCCAATTCCAAATCATGGATGGGATAGTTCTCCTCATGCTTCTTCAGTTGTCTAGAAGCATAGGCCATGACCCTGCCATGCTGCATTAGAACTGCACCCAAACCTCGACGAGACGCATCTTAATAAACCACAAACCCACCAGAACTTGATGGAAGCACCAACACTGGGGCCGAAGTGAGGCGAGTCTTTAACTCAATGAAACTCCGCTCACACTCCTCGGTCCACACTAAACGAACTCCCTTTCGAGTCAACCTCAACAAGGGGGCCGCTATCGAAGAAAACCCCTGAACAAACTGCATGTAATAACCTACTAGCCCCAAGAAACTCCTGATCTCAGTCACTGAAGTTGGCCTACTCCAATCCATCACTGCCTCGATCTTGGCTGGATCCACTGCGATGCCCTCGCCAGAAATGACATGCCCAAGGAAGTGTACCTTGTTTAGCCAGAATTCACACTTGCTAAACTTGGCAAAGAGTTGGTGCTCTCTCAGGACCTGTAACACCACCCGAAGATGAGTGGCGTGCTCTTCCTCAGAAGAAGAATATATTAAAATATCATCTACAAATACTAGCACAAACTGATCCAGATAGGCTCTGAAGACTCGGTTCATCAGATCTATAAAAGCTGCCGGAGCATTGGTCAAGCCAAAAGGCATGACCAAAAACTCATAGTGTCCATACCGAGTTCTAAAAGCTGTCTTACTAATATCGACCTCACGGATCCTCATCTGATAATATCTAGATCTCAAGTCAATCTTAGAAAACACCTTTGCAGACTGCAGCTGATCCATCAAATCATCGATCCTTGGAAGTGGGTACTTATTCTTTATTGTCACCTGGTTCAGCTGTCTATAATCAATGCACAACCTCAGAGAACCATCCTTCTTCCTGACAAATAGGACTGGAGCACCCTACGGAGAAGTACTGGGACGAATGAAACGCTTATCCAGCAATTCCTGCAACTGCGCCTTCAACTCAGCGAGTTCGGCTGGTGCCATCCGATACGGGGCCTTAGACAAGGGTACCGTACCCGGTGTAAGCTCAATGGTAAACTCGACCTCTCGCTGAGGAGGAAGGCCAGGCAACTCCTCAGGAAACACATATGCAAAGTCACACACTACAGGCACCTCCCAAGGACTGGGACTATCACTGACATCGGAAACAACAACAGAGGCAAGGAAGGCCTCACAACCACCAGCAAGCAACCTCTGAGCCTTAAAGACAGAAATAAGAATACCTCGAGAAGAGAGCCTAATACCTTGGAAGTAGAAGGTCGGGATGTCCGGAATAGAGAAACGCACCCTCTTCCTGTGGCAGTCCACCTCAGCATAATAAGCTTCCAACCAATCCATGCCCAGGATGATATCAAAGTCACGAATGACAAGTACAACCAACTGGGCAGGTAACTCATGGCCCTCAATGGTCAAGGGAACATCCCTCAAATAATTATAAGATAACATGAAATCCTCATAAGGAACCTCTACCATCAATCTATCAGATAGCTCATCAACGGGTGCAGAAAGAATATCTATGAACTGCTCAGAAATGAAAGAATGTGAAGCACCCGAATCAATCAACACATGTGCAGAGTTCCCAAAGACAAAAAGTGTACCTTCCACCAAGTTGGACGTACGAGCCTCCTTCCTGGTGATAGCTAGAACTCTCCCCTGGGTCCTCGGCTTCTTCTGATCACCTGAACCCTGCCCCTGACCATGCCCCTGCGGGCAATGCCTCGCCAATTGACCCTGCTGGCCACAAGTGAAACACCTCCTAGAAAAAGCAGGACACTGAGAAAAAGCAGGACACTGAGTCCCACCATGAGTAGCACCGCAATGCTGACAAACTGTTGGAAGTCTCTGAGCTGTTTCTTGTTGGGCACTGGACACCGACTGGCTCTACTGACCTTGCCTGGGTCTGCTGCTATCGCTGTTGCCACTACTGCTGCTACCGCGTCGAAAGAATCTCCTGAATCTGGAGCCGAGTGAAGACAATCCTGATCCGGACGAAGGAGCTGTTGCTGCTGCCTTTCCCCTGCCACGAGCTAGTCCCTGAGTGGTCAGTCCTCTCTCTCTAGCCGACTGATTCTGCTGTGCCTCCACTGCTGCTGCACACCTAACTGCCGATGCCAAATCTTAGCAACAGTGAGATGCCACAAAATTCCTCAGACTGAACCTCAGTCCATCCACAAACCTCTCAGTTCGACGCACCTCGTCCCCTGAAATGAAAGGCACAAACCTCCCAAGCGAAACAAACTTCGCCTGGTACTCGAGTACTGTCATACACCCCTGAGTCAGCTCCATAAATTCCCTCTCTTTGGCCCTCTGAACATGCCTAGGGAAGTATTGTGCATTAAATTCCTTCACAAAAGTCTCCCATGTAATCTCCTTGAGACTCCTATCCGCATAAGACAAACTCTTCAGAGTGGTCCACCAATCGTAGGCATCATCCTTTAGCATGAAGGTAGCTAAAGGAGTCCTCTCAACTGCCGCACAGTCCATAGTATCAAAAGTCTTCTCCATCTCCCTCAACCAGTGAACAGCCTCATCAGGGTCAGGACGACCAGTGAAATGAGGCGGAGGCAGCTTCAGGAATCTCTCTAGTGCAGCTGAAGACCCTCCCCAAGCACTGGAACTCTCGCTAGGATCTCGGGTCTGATATCTAGCCATCGTGTCCATCATAGCCTCCATGAACTGCTCTACACTTGGCCTACCAGCCTCAGATCCACTAGGGACATCTCCCCGCTCTCTAATAACCGGCATCCTCTTTCTAGGAGCCATCTAATTGCCAACAATCACAAAATTGAGAAGTTCTAATTAGAATCCTAAAACCTACACTACCGTCGTGCCTATACGGGATAATGTAATTATTTGCCAGACTTACGACATTTAACCTAGTTATTCATTTATTTGCCAAACCGAATGCTCCGATACCAACTGTAATGACCCGCCACCCTATAATCGGGGATCCGATTATAAAATAGGTACTGAATCATTAATTTGGAGCCAAACAGGATCTAAGTAAGTCTTGGAAATAAACAATAAACTAAGCTAAACATTCACATCGCATTGAATTGAAAGGAAAATGCAGGAATTAAAAGTTATTACAATGCGACTCGATACAACAAATAATTACATATTCCAACAGAAAAGAAATAATTAAACATACAGGCCAGAAATAAAGATAACAACTACGTCGGGGCATACCCTGAAACAACAACTGACGGCGCGCGACACACAGCAGCACACCCCTCGCTAAGTCTGCCTGGAGTCCTCACCTGAAAACCGCAGGGGTGAGTCTCAACGAAAAGACTCAGTAGCGATCTTTCAATCCCCACTGCCCACTCACACACCCACAAGTGCAAAGTATAGCTCAAGGTAAGGTAACAAGTACAGTAGTAATTACTACTCCTAAATCTCGATATGAATCACATGCATTCGAAGTACATAACATGCATATCTCTAAAACCAGTCCGCCAAGCCCACAACCAACGTCTCGGCAAAACACGCCAACCATACGAACAAGGTGAGAAACACCAACCCACTGAGACCAAACGGTAACCCCTCGGATAGCACTCTAACTACTCCGGCCCAACTGGCTCATGTGGTTACTCCTTCCCTCAGCACGAGTGACACTCCAAAGGTACCACACCCACATCAGTACTAGCTAACCCCGGGGTCCACCAGGTGACCCTCTCTCACTAGGCGTCACCCCGCCACACCCACACCGGTGCTGTGCTCCACCCACACCAGCACAGGGTGATAAAGCGCTACAACTGTCACTCTAGGTCGATAGTAGCTCAAATCACAGCACAGTAAGAAGTCCACGGTCGCATGCAACACTACGCGTACGATCCGGTTACAATGAATCCATCACCATATAGTATAATTTAAAGTATGTATTTAACTAACTAAACAACTATCTAACCGTGTAACATGTTTTAATGGCATGAATTAGTATGATTCTGTCTTGAATCGCGTCGCCCAAGGCCGACGCCATTCAAGTCTCCTAAACTGGTTCACAGAAACTCGGCCACAGAACCTGGTGTAAAACGCGTCGCCACAAGCAGCCGCCTTTTGAAAGGCGTCGCTGTCCCTCGTCGCCTTTTAGCGACCGAAAACAGGGACAGAGAATGAGGTGATTTCACTAAAACGCGTCGTCAATGCCAGTCGCCTATTGAAAAGGCGTCACTGTCTATAAACGCTTTTCAGTCCAGGAACAAGGTATGTTAATGGGTTAAATCGCGTCGTGTGTGGGCGCCGCCTTTCTAAAAGGCGTCGCTTCACCTCAACGCCATTTAGCCCCGACAGACAGGTTCTCTTCTTGCTTCCCCCAATCCTTAAGGTGGGATTTCTCCCCCAAGACGCGTAGAAAAGGCACAAAACATAGAGGGGGAAGGAGGAGAATCCATCTACCCATTAGAATACCCAATTTTTCATACATGCACTTAGCGTTTTCACCCCGAAAAGCACCCCAAAGCATGCTTCAAATGCTGGAAAACCTGGTTTCAAACGAAAATGCACTGGGATAGTCACCCTACCGGTTACTTGAACTCCTCCAAGCTCCAAGCCGCCCACCCGTCTCACCCCACGCCGCCGCCGGTACCGCGGAGGTCGTCGTTACTCTACCGAGACGTCGGACGTCGTCCAGAGAGAAAACGCCGCAGAGGAGGTGGTGGTGGGAGTTAGGAAGTCGATGGAGTGGAGGGAGGGATGAAATGGTGGGAGGAAAAAAGGGAGGGAAGGAGGCGTCGCCGGAATCGCCGGAGGAAGGGAGGAGAGAGAGAGAAGGAAGAAATGAGGGAAAGGAAGGAGGATTCGCGGGGTTAACCAGAAATTGGCTAAAACGCGTCGAGCTGTACAGACGCCTATCAGTCGATATGACGGGCCGCTCTGACAGAACTCTGAAACGCGTCGTCCATCGAAGACGCCGTTCAGACGACAAGACTGGCGCCGTACACTGACAATCCAAGGTCGCAGTCTGAAAGGCGTCGTCCCTCACGGACGCCGTTCAGACGACACGACAGGGCCGTACTCTCGCGGCCCAAAGCCAGCCCACGTGGCACCCACGTGGCACAGTCTAAAACGTGTCTGCAATGCTGGACGCCGTTTAAACCGCGTCGAGCCCACTCGACGCGAAATAGAACAAAGTCTCAGCCCCATCAGGGTCTGAACTACAGGGTCCGACCCCGAAAACCGGATCCGAAAACCTCAGTCCTTACAGGACAAGTCCCACTGGGTGTGCCAAAAGAGATTGTCGTACATTTTTTTTGGGAAAAAATGCACTTGATCTTGATTTTTTTATTTTGATTTTAGATTTGTTATTTGTGCGCTTTACCTGACTCAATTAGATGATTGCGTAGTTCTTCGACTCGATCCCGCTGCCCATAGATCGAATAACGTTAATTACATCCTTCTAAGAGGAAAACCCATGATTAATCGTCGGAAGAATAGAATAACACCCTTTGAAATGATATAAGTAAAATATACAAGATTGCATTTAAAAAATAAATGAATTTTCATTTTTTATTTGAGAAGAAAAACTTATTTTTAGCTTTTGAGTTGAGTCTACACAAGACTTGATTTATTGATTTTTACTAATGGATAATGATGAGAGACATTTTTTAGTATTTTGGATTGATTTATATGGATGCATTGAAGATTTGTTGAATTTTTTATGTTTGGGAGTGAACATGAAGTTGAGTCCGGGCAAGGATGCGCAAACTCATTTGTTACCAATGAGAATGCTTGTATTTATTTTGATTTTTTGATTTGTGAGAGAAGTGAAAACCTTTTTTATGGTGTTTTTAATTTGAATTTGAATTTGTAGGTTTTTAGAGAGTGAGCGAGGTTATGAAGTTAATTGAAGTGAGGCTTCTTTTAGGTATTTTTTATGTTTTGCAAGAGGGCAAAAATGTGTTTTATTTGATTTTTTATTTATAGAAAATATTTTATTTTTATCTTGGGATTTTTGATTCATTTTAAAGGAATTAGAGTTGAAAAGATTGGATTTTACCAATTAGGGGTTGAGTCTGCGCAGTGTAGCGCAGACTCATCTGTCACAAGCCTATTTTTTAGTTTTTTAGGTAATTTCAAGGAGAAAAGTTATCATTTTTGTTTTGGTTTTGATTTGTGAAAAATATAGTGTTTATTCTTAAGATTTTGATTTGATTTGATGGAATTTAATATCCAAAAAATCAGATTTTAAGAATTTAAGGTCGAGTCTGCGCTATAGAGCGCAGACTCATTGTTTATCAAAGTGTTTAGTATTTTTTATATTTTTTGTGAAAGGATTTTTAAGCTTTTATTTAGGTTTTTGACTTATATAAAGTATAAAGTTTTTATATAAATTTTTGGATTTAATTTGGAGGGAAATTAGGGTCAAAAAGACCAAATTTGGGATTTCAGGGTTGAGTCTGCGCTGGGTAGCGTAGACTCATTTGTCACCAATGTGTTTTTAGTTGTTTTTTGCATTTTTTCAAGAACAACTTGGTGTTTTTATTTGATATTCTGATAGATAAGAATAAACTCAATTTTTAGAGGGTTTTAGATCATCTTTTAGTGGTCGGGAAGTTGATTTTTTATTTTTTGTGAATTTTAGGGTTGAGTCTACGCCAGGATGCGCAGACTCAAGTCTGAACTTAGAATTTTCTGTTTGCGAGTTATTTTATTGCATTTTGCTGGGATAACTTGATTTTATGTTTTGTTTGATGATTGTTTACAGATTTGGAGCAGCGGGCATGATTTGGGGGACAAGAGATGAGGTTTTGGCCTTGGGATTGATGCACAGACTCAAGTTTAAAGTGGATTTAAGCAAGATTCTTGAAAAGATGGAACCTCCTAAGGTTGAGGGGAATTCCAAGAGTTTCAAAGAGCTAGGGAGCTTCAATGATCGAGGAGACAAGAAAAAATGTGTTTGAGTCTGCGCAAGGGGTGCGCAAACTCAGCTGAACTTGTGATTTTTGTTTATTTTGAAGGGATTTGGATCCTTTTTGTAAATGGATGTTTATTTAAATGGCATGGAGTGTTTGATATATGATTATGATTGATTTGATTTATTGTTTAGTTGATTTTTTCATTTGAAATGAGCTTATGAAAGGTGTGCAGACTCAACTTGAGTTTGGAATTTTGTGTTTATTTAAAATAGAAGATTAAATTTAATTATTTGAGTTATTTGAACCATAAATGAGGATATCAATCCATGCAAGGCCTCTTTGACAATTTTGAGTTGAGTCTGTGCAAACTCAGAACAGTGGCGCAGACTCAAGTCTAAAATCTGATTTTTGAATTTCCTGCACAGTTCAAGCTGCAATTAAATCCATCAAGGAGTTAGTTTCAACCATTAAAGTTAAAATATGAAATCCGGAGTGGAGAAAAACAGATTGTACCCCATTCCCAATTGAATTTCCATGGTTATAGGTGCGCAGACTCAAAATTTGAACATAATTTCAGGTTTATGCCTCTTTCAACTTGAAGTGATCCTAGAATCACCACAAATTTGGGGAGGATAATATTGAGAAATCTCAGAAGTTGAGTATGGCTACATGAGGCCCTTTTAAAGAGTGGTTCTTGTGTGAATTTCTTCAAATAACATGATTTCTTCATGTTTATCTCATTCTCCTTGGATCACTTTATAAAGCATTGAAAATGCTTAATATAATGATTCCAAGTTGAATTTCAACCTTCTATTAGGAGAACCCAATAAAAAGGTTCAAGATCTTCATGAAGGGTCATGGCATGAAGGGACCCAAAGGACCAACTCCCTTAAAGGGATATGTAATGGCCAATGGACTGTAGGGATGACTATAAAGGGGGGCGTGCCAAGCATCCAACCACTCACCCAAAGGGTGCCCTTAATTCCTTCAAGATGTAAGAAAAACCCACAAGGGGTAATCCAAAGCATCTCTACATTTGGGGAGCAAGGAACTCCATCAATTTCCCTGGAAGGTCACATGTAGCCATGAACCATGGAGGTGGCTATAAAGGGGGGCGTGCCGAACATCCAACCACTCACCCAAAAGGGTGCCCTTAATGCCTTCAAAATGAAAGGGTTATCCACAGGGAATCACCCATTCTATTTCTACATTTGGGGAGCAAGGAACTCCACCAACCCATTGGGACTTCGAGGCATATCATCTAAATGAATCCATAGAAATGGGAACACAAGAATGATGTTTTTTGTGTTAGGGCCCTTGATGGGTTACCCAACATGAGATCGCTGGCACCCTTGGATCGCGACATCCTGAGAAAACATCGGAAAACATTTAAAAATCTTAAAACATATGGCAAAACTTTGGTTTGAAACATTAAGGGCTTAATATCCCAAAGTCCAAGCCATTTAGGACCTTCATTGGGCCTCAAAGGGACAGCCCTAGGTTCAAGGAACATTTGGATAGCTTGGGGGAGGATCAAAGTGTAAGGAATCGCCATGAACGCAGCGGAAATAAAAATGATTCTATTGTATCGGTTGCTGGGGTCGTAAAACGGACATTAAAATCTAAGCGGGAAGAACAGTTCTTCACCTTTGCGGGGTTTCGAATCTCCCGTGAATGATGCCGACTCGGTAATCGCGCACGCGCACGATCTCTAGAGGTATTCACACGAGTTCCCGCAGCAGACGCGATTTCCTCCTCGATTTGAGTGCTCCGACCAGATCTCAAATCCACCATACGCGGAGAGAGACAGATCCACTCCAAGAGAGAGAGAAGGAGAGAGAGAGAGGAGAGAGAATCTGGGGAGTAAAATTCGTCCAACTAACTTTTTACCCCTCCCCCTTGGCCCTCCTTATATAGAAATAAGGATAAGCACAAGAGTTAATCCTCATGATTATCCAAGAGTTTGGCCTTGGATAATTCTCCATTAAATCTTCATGTTTATCTTGCAGCTTTTCACAAAAACCCAGATAAGCATGAAATTTAACATCTCTCACTGTCTGACGAGAACTCTTATGTGTATGACCCTCTAGGCCCAAATATCAGTCCGGTTGCAGGCCCATTAAACTTAGAACTATTTCTTGAGTTTAATATTTATTAATTAACAATTAAACATCATATGTTAAATGATTAATTTAATAAACAAGTGAATTATCATCTGATGATCAAATCACTTGGCCTTCTGATCATGAACAGCATCAAACACTACCTCATGATCCCAGAAGATATTAGGGATACTGTTCCCTTCAATTGAACCTTTCCGTCTACCGATACCGTACAGATATAATCCTTCACTCATGCAATGTCCCGATAACGCAAGGGTATGGTTTTATAGTCAAACCCTCTATTGCATTATCCAGATGGATTCCGGTACACAGTTAATATCTAGAAAGACATCTCTTTCATTTGACCCTGGCCAGGGATTTATGTGTACACATCCATAGGACATTCTCTCTCCAGTCTTATACCAAGAATGAGTGATCCCTTGTTGTTCACTCAATTACCTTCGCAAGCTTTCCATTGTATCTGAAAAACCGATTATGGTGGACTTAATGGTTAAAGTCCACGAGTCAGAGAATCAAGATACAATGGTCCACAAGCAAGGTATCATTGGTGACTCAGGTCAAAGGACCAACTGTGCTACTGCAACGATTGAATTCCCTGGTTGACTAATAGGTATAATTACCATCCAGGAATTCTTATTTGGGTCTGTTCAGTGAACTCATTCTCTAATGAGCACCCACTTATTTGTCTTAGTGTCACCACACGAGTGAATGTGAGATCATTCACCCTCATCACATGAGCAGACATAACTTGTGTCGATCTTATCGGATATTTAATGTCCATCTCAAATATCCTATGATCGAGAACTATTTAAGACAATTGCCTTGGGATATTGATCTCACTATCATGATCTCATCATGATTCAATATCCCATACATTTGTCTATGGACCTTCATTACGATAGTCGTTTGCGAGAACTATTAAATGAAAAAATAATTGCCTTTATTAATAATCTGAACAAGAATGTACAATGATTGGCTTTGAGGCCACCCAATTCTAACACAAAGAATCACCTAAAACCCAAAAACCCACTTGAAAGTGGCGCATACTCAAAACCTGCAACTGGCGCCGAGTCTACGCAGGGAGGCGCAAACTCAACACTGTAGCACCTGCAAACGCAAAATCGGGCTGAAACCCAGATTTTCGGTGAAAAATGGGTTTAAATCTAACCCAAATGATAGAAAATAAAGTATAAAAGGTACAAAGCCCAAAATATTTATTTAAAATAAATTTTAGATGCATATCTTTAGGAAAATATCATGAAAACTTGAATATGAACATATGAGAAACTTAAGTATACTTTTATTTTTTCGATGGATCTCTCCTTCTTGGCTCCATGTTAGAGGGTTTATACCCAAAGAAACTCATCCTCAACTAGTGAGGGAACCTCCTTAAGAACCTCTAGGGCCTAAACCCTTAGCCATTAAAGGAAAAAAATCTAAACAAAACCCAATCGGTTCCAACATGAAAGCAGAAACTTAGATCTTAATATATATGAAACTTAGGAGATTTCTCTTGATGTTTAGCCTTGGGGGAACATCATCCATGGAGGGGATGTGCTCTTAAGGGTCATGGAAGGCCAACCACCTTGAGAAACCCCAAAACCAAAGACAAATAAATGGAAAGTCAGTTTTCAGGAAATCTAGGCAACAAAGCACATCTTGGGTCACATCTCCATATTTAGGGGGTTTCAAGGCTTGTGGAGACCATTTCTATAAACTAGAAAGGCCCCTCTACCATCCCCATACGAAAAAAAAATGCCTTATGAAGGAAAAAATGTCATAAAAGCAAGATAACTAGCAGATTCACAAAACAGACTCAGAAAATCTGAACATTGCATTTCATTACTTTCAATCACTATGGATGAACATCAAGGGGGAGATAAAAGTTTCTATGAACATAAAAATGAAAGAAAACATCATAAGAAAGAAAGGAGACAAAAATAAACCCATTCTTCACCCCCACTCTACCTTGGAGAGGGGATGAGAAGGGAGAATGGCTCTTGTAGCCTACAATCTTACTCTCTTCTTTTCTAGCACTCTTCCTTTCTTTTTCTCTTCTTCTCTAACTCTCTTTTCTCTTTTGAGATGCAAGAAATGGAGGGGAAGGAGGAGGGAGACGTACTCCTCCAAGATCTCTCACATTTCTTTTTCTCTTTTCTATTTTTTGGGATTTTTGTCTCCAAATTTTTCTTGTAGAAGATGGGGGTTCTTTTATAGATAAAGTTGGGTTACTTTTTGGGGGTAGATTAAGCATCCATTAGCCTTGGATTAGGGATAAGGAATCCCTCTTAAGAGCCCTCCAATGAGGCCACAACACTTGTCGAATCATGATTGGTTTCTCCTTTTGCGTTTTACCTACCCTCTTATAGAAGAATCTTGAGGGGGGGACTACTTGCTTTTCTTCTAATCCTCCTTTGGGAAAATTTGACCATGGGCCAAAGGGATAAGAATAGGCCATAGGGAGAACCATTTGGGCCCTTTTAAAGGCTGCCACGAAATTGGGCTTTGGCCTTCACTTTTTGAGTCCAAATTTCTTTTGCTTGAGATATTGGGCCCAGGCCTGCCTCCTTAGATTTCTTCATCATTTGGGCTGAAAGTAACCGTTTTTTGACTTCTTTGGGCTTGCAAGAATGGGCATGACAGCTATCCATTAACTTTTCTTCACTTGGGCCTTCTTTGAAAAATTTTTTGGATCTCCTTTACTTGAGATAATGGGCTCGGCTGTACCATTGGATTTCTTCACCATTTGAGCCCTAGAGTGGCCCCTTTTGTGATTCATTTGGCTTGCAAAATAGGTATGATTGTTGTCCATTAATTCTTCTTCACTTGGGCTTTCTTTGAAAAATTGCTTGGACCTTTCTTGCTTGAATTAATAGGCTCGGTTCTTCCTTTTAATTCTCTTTGATTTGGGCCTTCTTTGTTGATCTTTAGGCTCTTCTCCTTGTTCAATTTTTTGGTGACAACACATTTTCAATGAAAAAGTGATTGAGGTATTCATTGCCCCTTTCACTCTGTCCTTCCTTATTAAGCTTTAATAATCCCCATAACATTGTTAGTTATGGAAGCCAATAAACATTGCTAAGTCATCTTCATTTGAAATCTTTTCCTTTCAGCTTTACAGTTACCATGGATGCATACTTCACTCTACTTCATTTACAACAAGGGGAGAGAGAGGGATAAAAAAAATATGATTTCCATTCCAGTTTACATGGAAAAGCAAAAAGAAAATACCCTTCCCAGCTACAAAGTTCAGTTATAAACAACATCATGGATCCTCGAGTAGCATGGACAGCAGAGGAAGTCCTTCTCAAACTTGAGTATACAATTCAGAAAGAGCTTCTTCTTTAGTCTGCAGCTTGGAAACTTCACTAGATAATGATTCAAGAAGGCCTTGGGAAACCAGAAGATCATCTTGACGTCTGTGTAAACTGTTCCTTAAAGTTTCCAGTTCGGCTTTCTCAGCAGCAAGTTCATTCTTTAAGCACTGGATATTTTCCACCAACAAGCCTTCTTTCTGTTCAAAGCCAGCTATTTCTGCTTGTTGTTGTGAAATTTGAAGAAAGACAGGCTGCATCTGCAAGGTATATTCATGCCGCTGAAGGGACAACGCTTGGCAGCGATCTTGTCTAACTGAGTGAATATATTCTTGACGCTTAAAATATTTCAAAGCAGTGGAAACAATAGGAAGACACTCATCCAAAGAAGCCCCTGGTAGATGAATCCATGTAGTCATGCTCTCAATTTACTGGTGAAGAAGATCATATGATGAACTAGACTGCCGGCGTATAATTTGTTGTAAATGCTTGATATTGGCGCCAAAGACATCAACACCCTGTATGCCTGAACCAGCAGGAATAGAAGGGATAGCAATATGCACAGACTCATCCACTGAAGTCTAGTCCATGACCGTTTGACGAGAAGAAGAAGACACTGAACTGGATGAAGGTTCGATAATAGAAGGGACAGATGTGACAGCTACAATGCTTGATGTGGCTGGGGGTAGGTCACTTTCTATAAATTTAGCCGCAGGCAGAGCAACTACAAAGGCGGAGGGTCCGGCTAAAGTAATTGGCTCAGAAGAAATATGTACAAGGGATGATGTGCATATATTTGTCATAATATCAATAAGCCGAAGAATATGTTCAGCAGAGTTTAATCTACAGGGGACAGGACGGGATACTATCACCTGTTGAATCGGTGAACTTGTTCTCGAGTCAACCCCGCCATGCTCTGAAGTAGCCACAATATATGCAAGATCAAGAGCTGAAAGTTCCACGGTCTTGATAGCCGAGAAGGTAATGACTTCTGTCGAGGTTATGACAGTTGGAACCGTTGAAGTTTCTTCTGTTTCCGCATCTTCAGCAAAAACAACTTCTGCCTCTTCAGAAGAAGAAACTGGCATGGATGCCGATATTTCAAAATCCATGTCCCTTTCAGTAGGGACATGAGGAATTTCCATCCTTTTCTCATGGGCCGGGGATGCCTGATATTCAAATATATACAAGTCAAGCTTAAATGATGGAAAAAACAGAAAAGATGTGGTAAAGAGAAATTACCATAGCAGACTGCACTGTTTCAACTTGATAAGTCTTTGATATCAAGCCCTCAGTTGCTTCAAAACCTATATGGTCAAAGTCAGAAATTCAGTAGTGAAATGAAATCGCTATTGCTATAAGTCTCATAAGGGTTACCTTGATCCCTCGGGGACGGCCAGATAGTTGTCTCTGGCAAAGCTTCACTACTAATGTGTTCAGCAGTATGGGGAGAAATAGAAGGTGAAGGAGGAATGCCGCTTATTTCTTCCACACTGGAAGAAGTGTCATCAGTTTCTTCTATCCTTGTCTGAGCCAATAATCTCGAGGATTGACGCTTGGGCAGGACAATCTTCTCAAGGGGGATAGACTCT
This sequence comes from Zantedeschia hybrid cultivar, assembly GCA_030544215.1. NCBI lineage: Eukaryota > Viridiplantae > Streptophyta > Magnoliopsida > Alismatales > Araceae > Zantedeschia > Zantedeschia hybrid cultivar. The sequence goes on from JARZZO010000014.1 coordinate 51,479,433, forward strand.
TTAGGCCCTTTGCGAAATCTTTTTGCAACTTGCTTAACCTTCCCTGTATTGGAAACCAAAGGAAGTTGTTCATCATCGTTGGCAAAATTCTGAAAGGCATAAATCAAAAGCATAGTGCATACCACCCTTGACTGGGGGTGGAGGAACTAGGGCACTCGCCTGCTTGGCAGCTTTTGCTATAAAACCTTTGAATTCAGCAAGCACTGGCAAATTCATAGGAGGAAGAGGTTCAAGGGTAGGCTCTTATCTCTTCTTTGTACGCGCCTCTTTGGCAGCGGCAACTGCCCTCCCTATGGCACTAACCTCTACAGGGGATGCAGTGGTTGATGTTTAGAAGGCACAAAAGGAAAGAAAGAGGGTCTCTTTTCAATAGCCACTGCCCTCTGATGCTGTTGAGTCAGATATTTGGCTGCAGGCACTACAAAAATATGCCAAAGAAGAAATCAATTTATATAAGTAGAGGCAAGGCACAAAGCTCAAAAGAAGTCAAGCACAAGTACATACACTTATAGCAATCGCCTTCATAACAATTTGATAAAGGCTAGTATTCATATATGGAGGACTTATCTCTGAGCGAAGCCTCCTTCACAATATATATGACATCATTCATTGTCTTTGCTTGAGAAGATAGGATACTGAGATCATAATGCTTTTTATCGCTCAAGCAAATGCCTAAGTGCAAAGCATCAAGCCCCCACCCATCTATATGATCCCAAGAAGCGGGTAGTTTTGCATCCAACATACCCTGCGCAGTGGAATCCTGGGATACACCACAATATTTCAAAAGGGCAAGTAGCCAGCTGGTGCCCTTGTAAAAATTAGGCTTCTCTTCCTTATGCGGGACATAAAATCTCTGAATGCCTGAGAGACTCTTAGGAGCTTGCTGAGAATCTCTGTCACTGATATCTTCCTCTTCCGGAAAATCGATATCGAGATATTCTTCAGAGGTCACAGAAATATTAAATTGCTTCAAGAAAGCCCCCTTCATCTCTTCAGTATCTAGCCTTGTCAACTCTGGATCAATCAAGGGTAAAGAATCTCTGTGATGAGCCTCATAAGCTGCACGTCTCTCTGCGTATTTTGCAGCATTCTTGTCGTCCAAGAAGTGCAGATAATGGAACTCTATATCAAAAGGGATTTCCCACTGGGTCTCTAAGATTTTCTTCTCAGCATTGCTCCAGCATTGGGTCCTCTCCTGGCTACAGATATTGGTGCGCATTCGCCACCATCTAACATATTCACATGTCACGCAAGGAGCATGGACAACAGAAGGAATTCTGAAAGAAACATTTTCAAATCGATGGAAATAATCCCACCATTCACGGGCCCTCTGCAGTCCGTTCGAGCCTAAAAGATGGCGGTCGGGGAGCTGAAATATGTGATCACAAGAAGGAATGCACTTATCATATCCAAAATTTCGGCCGAAACGGAAAGGATAATAGGGTTATAAATGAACTGCAGATCCCTTCCGGTATACCAAGACACTAGGTCTGATGGATAGAAGCCATGATCTAGTCTGCCTAACCAATGCAGATTTCTTCAGCAGCTGCTTGGTCTGAGAATGGGTGAACTCAACAGGATTACCCTCGGAAAATACTTTAAAGGGGCTCACTGGAGGACGAGAATTGGCAGTGTGCTTCCAAAAACGTAAGTCCCCTTTAGTTTTTCGCCTGGTGTCAGTCAAGATACCGCGAATCTCATAATTTGCTTCTGGGTATCTCCGCCATCAACACTTGCATATTCAATCATTCGTGGAAATATGCGAGGGGAAGCCAGGCTCTTCGGGGCAGACTCTGAAAAAATAAAGGCCACCCAGGCATTGAAGAAATGAATGGGAACCACAACATTAAACTCTCGTGGTTTCTCCTGCTCAACCACTTGGCCAAGAGTTTTGAAAATCAGGTACAGAGTAACTGGAGCTAGAGACAGCTTAATTCCCCAGGCTAGTTCACAAGCCCCATAAAAGGTCTCAGGACGAATTACTCCCTCATCCCCCTGAGGAATAGCAAAATTCGAAAGCCAGTAGGCCAAGTATGCTGCCATATGGGAATTCCTATCCAAGTCCAAGGGATTGGCATCTTTCTTGTGTTCCTCAAAGATGATATCAGGATATCCCTTTCAGTGTCTGGCTGTTTGCCCCATGAAGACTGGAGTCTCACCAGCCCCAAGAAAGTTTGTATATCGAATGTCAACATTATGAAAGAAACGAAGCCAGACAACTCCGCGGACTCGTGTCCTCTCTCTGCGGGATCTCTTTTTTAGAGACTCTTCACCAAAAGCCAGAATCATGTAAGCCTTAAGGAGGAATCTGTAAGACCTCCAGGTTGCATAACGGCCCTTGTCATCTGTTTTGTCCTTGACAATGTCGGGATGACATATTTCTTCATAAGGCTCTCTGTCAATGGGCAAACCAGAAAGCTGATGTAAAGTCCATAAATCCAGAGATGTCTCTCCTTCTAGAGTATAAAAGGTATTGAACTCCTTCATGAATACCTCGATCATGCCACAACAAAGGCCTTTAAAGATCGGGTATCGAAATCGAGCGGCATACACACTACCGAGAAGATCCACTCCGCTCAGCAAATCATGGTAATGTTTCAAGACATAATCAATGTACTCTACAAAATATTCTCTGAAACTGTGGCCGGATTTAAGCTTCAAGTCACTAAACCAACCCATTGCTGCGTTCAATCTAAACCTCACGGCTAAACAGTCAAAAACCAATGGATCTTCTCTAAAGCCCCATTTACATGGAGAAAGAAATAGCCCATGCCGCCTTTGCTTCGAGTCTGGGATACCTCTGTCATATCCCCACTTGGCAAGAATAAATGAAGGTGAGCAGGTCAGAATGTCGTCCTGAGGATGCATGATATTAGTCCCACTGGGCATGAGCATGTCTCTAGCATAACCCGGCTTGAACAAAGATTCGCCGCGGGCTACAGTTCCCCTCAGGTTGTCTCGAAATTTCAAAATGGCATCCTCAGCATAAAAAGCCCTCCTTTCAGAACGTACTCCATTGACCTTGAAGTCAAGCAAGAAATTGTACAGATGTTGATCACTCGGAAAGTGAACTGGATAATCTTTGTCCCGTCTATATTTATAGAATCCTTCTAAAAAGACAAGTCTGCTCTCATCAACCTTGCCATCTGATTCATCGGTAAAGGGATGGTCCAAGACAGCAACCTCAAAAAATTGCAGTAGTTCACTGTCCTCATCTATGCCTGCTGCAGGCGTCAAGTAAAAGGGACTTATCTCAGGCCCACTCTCTTTAGCCATCATAGGAGTCTGTTCAGAAGACCCTGTTGGAGAAATTGGCACATCTTCGGAGACTGCCTCGGGCATCGCAGCTTTGTCTTTCCTTCGAGAAGCCATTATACTGAAAAAGAAGAGACAACAAGTCAAATCAAATGCAACAAGTCTTCCTCGAAAAATAAAAGTTTGTCCAAATTTCGACAGCATCTCCCCTTAACGGAGGACTATTAAAATTTTATCGAGAGCCATCCAGGACAGACCGAGATGCTTCGATAAGAAGAAGACCCATGTCAAAGACAGAGGGGTGGAGAAATGGCATTCCAGTGACCCAATTCCCGAGAGCCGAGCTACAACCAGGACTAGGCACTGAAGCCGCAATCCCAAGGATTGCTTCCATGGGAACTGCCAGGGTCAAACAGCAGGTACGCTGAAGAAGAGCCATCCGACCTGCAGTGCTACAGTAGTGAGTCTGTGCCTACTGTAGAAGGAGGGATCCAAAGTCAATTTTCTGCAAAAAGAAGACAAAGAAAAAATTGTTAGAGCATCAAAAAAGGTAGGAGAGACTCTCTTCACTCTCCCCATGCCCAAATCAATGGCGGCCAACAACACTCAATCAGTCCCACCGGCCAAAAAATCGAAAGAAAGGCCCCACCTTTCACGTTGAAACTATGGTGCAGGAACCCTTCTCCCTCAAACAGTAGTCTTCAAGCCCAACCGATGCCCCTTCTCACGGCAGCAGCGATGCTCTACGGAGTCCCCTATGAGGTTGCTGACAAAGAAGGAGCAAGGAAGGCAAGGCCGGCGGCTCTGAACGCCGGGAACAACACCTACAGGCGATGACAGTGGCGCTCCCCGACGGGGTTGCAGCGTTTGTCACCGGCCAAGGGAAGAGGAGGCAACCGACGTGCAGACAGCGGCGGTGGCACCCCCAAACGGCGGAAGGCCAACGTGCAGACAGCGGCGGTGGCACCCCCCGAAGACCCTTGTGGTTTCAGTCACAGGCAAGAACGAAGAGGAGGAAGGGCTCGACAGCGGGGATCTGCGGTGGCAACGGCCTGCTCCCGCGGCTCTAGCAGCTTCGTCCACCGGCGATGGCTAGAGGAAGAAGAGGAAGGGTTGGATGACGCTCGGAATCCCCCAACGCAACTCCAAAAAGCATCCCGCCCCCTCCCTTTTTTATAACCGACCGGGCCGATTTTTGAAGCCCTGGCCGGTCCAAGACCTGAACGGGACCGAACCGGCGCAGACTCAAGGGCATATGCCCTCTCTTTCAAGCTTCACATACACGAACCGGTTCGAAGCCAAAGTGGAACCGAACCGGCGCAGACTCAAGGGGATCTGCCCCTTCCTCTCAAATTCAATATATATGGCCGGGTTTGGAGCCGAATTGAAGCCCGAACCAGCGCAGACTCAAAGGGCATATGCCCCATCCTATAAATTCAAGAAATCTGGTCGGTTTAAAGCCCAAGTTAAACCTGGACTGGCGCAGACTCAAACGGTATACTAACCTATGGTTGCCTGAAGCTCAAGACCTGATCTGAGTCGGTCGCAAAAACAAATTCAAGAAAGAATCCTAGTGATTGCAGCAGTCCCAGTCAAATAAGTCCTTAATAGGTGAATGAAGACCTTTAAGTGGGGCCGGTCCTGAACCGTGAGCCGCTTAAATGAGATAAGAATGTGACAATGCGCCATGCATACAACTCACTTCATCGCCTCTGGTCTCTATACGTGAGCCGCATGCGTGGGGGGCATTTGTTGTCACGAAAAAATTGAACAAGAAGAAGAGCCTAAAGATCAACAAAGAAGGCTTAAATCAAAGAGAATTGAAAGGAAGAACCGAGCCCATTAATTCAAGAAAGAAAGGTCCAAGCAATTTTTCAAAGAAAGTCCAAGTGAAGAAGAGTAAATGGGCAGTAGTCATGCCTATTTTGCAAGCCAAATGAATCAAAAAAGGCGCCACTCTAGGGCCTAAATGGTGAAGAAATCTATTGGTACAGCCGGGCCCATTATCTCAAGTAAAGGAGATTCAAACAATTTTTCAAAGAAGGCCCAAATGAAGAAAAAGTTAATGAACAGTTGTCATGCCCATTCTTGCAAGCCCAAAGAAGTCAAAAAGGGGTTACTTTCAGCCCAAATGATGAAGAAATCCAAGAGGGCAGGTCCGGGCCCATTATCTCAAGCAAAAGAAGCCCAATAGGGTCAATTTGGGCTCAAAAAGTGAAGGCTAAAGCCCAATTTCGTGGCAGCCTTTAAAAGGGACCAAATGGTCCCTCCTATGGCCTATTCTTATCTCTTTGGTCATGGTCAAATCTGCCCAAAGGAGGATAAGAAGAAAAGCAAGTAGTCCCCCCCTCAAGATTCTTCTAGAAGAGGGTAGGTGAAAAGCAAAAGGAGAAACCAATCATGATCCTCCAAGTGCTGTGGTCTCATTGGAGGGCTCTCAAGAGGGGTTTCTTATCCTTAATCTAAGATTAATGGATGCCTAATCTACCCCTAAAAAGTAACTCAACTTTATCTATAAAAGAACCCCCATCTTCTATAAGAAAAAGTTGGAGACAAAAATCCCAAAAAATAGAAAAGAGAAGAAGAAAAGTGAGAAAGCTTGGAGGAGCACGTCTCCCTCCTCCTTCCCCTCCATTTTCTGCATCCCAAAAGAGAAAAAAGAGTTAGAGAAAAAGAGAAAAAGAAAGGAAGAGTGCTAGAGAAGAAGAGAGTAAGATTGTAGGCTTCAAGAGTCATTCTCCCTTCTCATCCCCTCTCCAAGGTAGAGTGGGGGTGAAGAAGGGGTTTATTTCTATCTCCTTGTTTTCTTATAATGTTTTTATTTCATTTTAATGTTCATGAAAGCTTCTATCTCCCCCTTGATGTTTATCCATGATGATTGAAAGTAATGAAATGCAATGTTCAGATTTTCTGAGTCTGTTTTGTGAATCTGCTGGTTATCTTGCTTTTATGACATTTTTTCCTTCATAAGGCATATGTTTTTCATATGGGGATGGTAGAGGGGCCTTTCTAGTTTATATAAGTGGTCTCCCCAAGCCTTGAAACCCCCTAAATACGGAGGTATGATCCAAGACGTGCTTTGCTGTCCAGATTTCCTGAAAACTGATTTTTTCATTTATTTGTCTTTGGTTTTGCAGTTTCTCAAGGTCGCTTGGCCTTCTATGACCCTTAGGAGCACATCCCCTCCATGTATGATGTTCCCCCATGGCCAAACATCAAGAGAAATCCCCTAAGTTTCATATTTATTGATTAAGATCGAAGTTTATGTTTTCATGTTGGAACCGAATGGGTTTTGTTTGGATTTGTTCCTTTAATGGTTAAGGGTTTAGGCCCTAGAGGTACTCAAGGAGGTTCCCTCACTAGTTGAGGATGATCTTTTTTGGGTATAAACCCTCTAACATGGAGCCAAGAAGGAGAGATCCATGGAAAAGATAAAAATATACCTAAGTTTCCCATATGTTCATATTCAAGTTTCATAATATTTTCGTAAAGAAATGCATCTAAAATATATTTTAAATTAACATTTTAGGCCTTGTACCTTTTATACCTTATTTTATATTATTTGGGTTATATTTAAACCCATTTTTTCACCAAAATCCGGGTTTCAGCCTGAGTCTGCGTTTGCAGATGCTTTAGTGTTGAGTCTGCGCCTCCCTGCGTAGACTAAGCGCCAGTTGCAGGTTTTGAGTCTGCGCCTCTTCCAAGTTGGTTTTTGGGTTTGAGGTGATTCTTCGATCCTCCCCCAAGTTATCCAAATGTTCCTTGGACCTAGGGCTATCCCTTTGAGGCCCAATGAAGGTCCTAAATTGTTTGGACTTTGGGTTGTTAAGCCCTTAATGCTTCAAACCGAAGTTTTGCCATATGTTTTAAGATTTTTAAATGTTTTCTGATATTTTACAAGGATGTCCCGATCCAAGGGTGCTAACAATGTCATGTTTAGTCACCCATCAAGAGTCCTCACACAAAAAACATCATTCTTGTGTTCCCATTTCTATGGGTTCATTTAGATGATGTGTCCTGAAGTCCCAATGAGTTGGTGGAGTTCCTTGTTCCCCAAATGTAGAAATGGAATGGGTGATTCCCTGTGGATAACCCTTTTATTTTGAAGGCATTAAGGGCACCCTTTTGGGTGAGTGGTTGGATGTTCGGCACGCCCCTCCTTTATAGCAACCTCCATGGTTCATGGCTATATGTGACCTTCAAGGGAAATTGGTGGAGTTCCTTGCTCCCCAAATGTAGAGATGCTTTGGATTACCCCTTGTGGGCTTTTCGTACATCTCGAAGGCATTAAGGGCACCCTTTGGGTAAGTGGTTGGATGCTCGGCACGCCCCCCTTTATAGCCATCCCTATGGTCCATTAGCCATTACATATCCCTTTAAGGGAATTGGTCCTTTGGGTCTCTTCATGCCATGATCCTTCATGAAGATCTTAAACCTTTTCATTGTGTTTTCCTAGTGAAAGGTTAAAATTCAACTTGGAATCATTATATTAAGTATTTTTAATGCTTTATAAAGTGATCCAAGAGGAATGAGATAAACGTGAAGAAATCATATCATTTGAAGAAATCCACATAAGAACCACTCTTTCAAAAGGACTCATGAAGCCATACTCAACTTCTGAGATTTCTCAGTGTTATCCTCCCCAAATTTATGGTGATTCTTGGATCACTTCAAGTTGAAAGAGGTATAAACCTGAAATTATGCTCAGATTTTGAGTCTGCGCACCTATAACCATGGAAATTCAATTGGGAATGGGGTACAATATGTTTTTCTCCACTTCGGATTTCATATTTTAACTTTAATGGTTGAAACTAACCCCTTGGTGGACTTAATTGCAGCTTGAACTGTGCAGGAAACTCAAAAATCAAATTTCAGACTTGAGTCTGCGCCGCTGTTCTGAGTCTGCGCACCTTTGTGCAGACTCAACTCAAAATTGTCAAAGAGGCCTTGCATGGACTGATATCCTTATTTATGGTTCAAATAACTCAAATAATTAAAGTTAATCTTCTATAATAAACACAAAATTCCAAACTTAAGTTGAGTCTGCACACCTTTCATAAGCTCATTTCAAATGAAAAAATCAACTAAACAATAAATCAAATTGCTTAAATCACTCATAATCATATATCAAACACTCCATTTCATTTAAATAAACATCCATTTACAAAAAGAATCCAAATCCCTTCAAAATAAGCAAAAATTACAAGTTCAGCTGAGTCTGCGCAACCCTTGCGCAGACTCAAACTAATTTCTTATTTTCTTCTTGATCTTTGAAGCTCCCCAGCTCTTTGAAACTCTTGGAATTCCCCTCAACCTCAGGAGGTTCCATTTTTTCAAGAATCTTGCTCAAAATCCTCTTTAAACTTGAGTCTGCGCATCAATCCCAAGGCCAAAGCCTCGTCTCTTGGCCCCCAAATTATGCCCGCAGCTCCAAATCTATAAATAATCATCAAAAAAAACATAAAATCAATTTATCCCACCAAAAATCTAATAAAATAACTCATAAACAAAAAATCCACAGTTCAGACTTGAGTCTACGCATCTTGGCGCAGACTCAACCCTGAAATTCACAAAAAATAAAAAAGCAACTTCCCGAGCACTAAAAGATGATCTAAAACTGTCTAAAAATCAAGTTTATTCTTATTATCAGAATATCAAATAAAAACACCAAGTTGTTCTTGAAAAAATGCAAAAAACAACTAAAAACACATTGGTGACAAATGAGTCTACGCTACCCAGCGCAGACTCAACCCTGAAATCCAAAATTTAGTCTTTTTGACCTTAATTTCCCTCCAAATTAAATCCATAAATTTAAATAAAAAATTTATACTTTATATAAGTCAAAAACCTAAATAAAAGTTTAAAACTCCTTTTACAAAAATATAAAAAATGCTTAAACACTTTGAAAACCGTCTGCGCTACCCTGCTCAAATTCAACCCTAAATTCTTAAAATTTGGTATTTTGGCCATTAAATTCCCATAAAATCAAATAAAAATCTTAAGAATAAATTCTATATTTCCTATAAATCAAAACTCAAACAAAAATGATAACTGTTTCCTTTAAATTACCTCAAAAACTAAAAAATAGGCTTGTGACAAATGAGTTTGTGCTACCCTACGCAGACTCAACCCCTAATTGGTAAAATCTAAGTCTTTCAACTCTAATTCCTTTAAAATTTAATAAAAAACCCCAAGATAAGAATAAAATACTTTCTATAAATAGGAAATAAAATAAAACTCATTTTTCCCCTTTGCAAAAGATAAAAAATACCTAAAAGAAGCCTCACTTCAATTAACTTCATCCTTGCTCATTCTCTAAAAAACCTATAACTTCAAAACATAAAAAGTATGGGTATTTAAAGCATCTTCTACTCAAATCAAATAAGAAAACATAAAAAACACTTTACAAATCAACTCCAAAATCTCTTCACTTCAAATTTGAAAAAATACAATAAGAAGGGTTTATTAGACCTCCTTAATAAAAAATGTCATCCACCTCAATCAAAATACCATAAAAAAGATCCTCAATCCTCTCACAAATCAAAAAATCAAAATAAATACATGCATTCTCATTGGTAACAAATGAGTCTGCGCATCCTTGTGCGGACTCAACTTCATATTCACTCTCAAACATAAAAATTCAAACAAATCTTCAATACATCTCCATAAATCAATCCAAAAATACTAAAAATGTCTCTCATCATTATACATCAATAAAAATAAAAAACTCAAGTCTTGTGCAGACTCAACTCAAAAACTAAAAATGAGTTTTTCTTCTCAAATAAAAATTGAAATTCATTCATTTTTCAAATGCAATCTTACATATTTCATTCATATCATTTTAAATATTATATTCTTCCGACGATTAATCAAGGGTTTTCCTTTTAGGAGGATGTAATTAACGCTATTCCATTTATGTGTAGCGGGATCGGGTCGAAGAACTACGCATTCATCTGATTAAGTCAGGTAAACCGCCCAAATAACAAATATAAATCAAAAATCAAAAAAATCAAGATCAAGTGCATTTTTTCCCTAAAAAATGTACGACAATAGCGTGCTAGCTATTCCGGCCTGTCTAACTCTAGGTGGTTCTCCTCCCAGTCATGAGTGACACTCCTAAATGTACCACTCCCACACCAGTATTAGCTATACCCTGGAGTACACCAGGTGACCATCTCTCACTAGGTGTCACCCTACCACTCCCACACCGGCACTGTGTCACTCCCACACCGACACAAGGTGTCAAGTACTAACAACTGTCACTCTAGGTTCACAATCACATAAAGTGCGACACAATGTGATTCGATTGCGTAGAAATCATCGGCCTTGATGTATGATTTCAAGCATATATTTAACCAAACTATCTAACAATGTAAACACATGTTAATTGCATGAATTACTAAGGTTCTGTCTTGATGGCGTCACCCCTGGCCGACGTCATTCAAGATCTCTAAATAAGTTTTGTGTTCTGCAGTACTGGCACCCATGGAATACTGCCCTGAATGGCGTCGCCTATGGGCGACGCTATTCAGCTCTTTATTCCCGTATTGGCCTTCGGGTCCGAGAAAATGGACCGTAAATCGCGTCGGCCATGGTCGACACCATTCTAAATAGCGTCACCTGGTCTTGATGCCATTCAACGCCCGAAACCGAACTTCTTCGGTCTGCACCGAGCCAAAACCGAGGGCCCCTCTTCTCCCCCAAAACACACAAAACGTAAAAGATACAAAGTGAGAAATCCAATAACCAATTTAACACCCAAAATCCCATTTCATAAAAATGCCTATTTTCATTGAAAAGCCATTTAAAACATACTTTCTACCCAAAATTCTCCATATATATCGCATGCTTTAAAGCGGAAAAATCATGGTTTTAAACAAAACACAACGAGGATCATCACCCTACCGGTTTACTTGAACTCCTTGCTCCTAGCTACTAAACTGCCGTGCCATAAGCCATCGCCGGTACCACCGTGGACGCTGCCACTCAACTGGTGGTGGTAGTGGTGGGAGGTAGAGGGCCGTCGGGGAGGTTGAAGAGGAAGAAGGATAAGAGGGAGGGAAGGATAGGGTCGAAGGGATTCGGAGAGAGGAAGAGAGAGGGAGGGAAGGAGAGAATGAGAGAAAAGTGGGAAGGCTCGGGCGTCAAATAGAACTAGCCTAAATCGCGTCGTTCCTAGACGACGTCATTCAGACAACATGATGCGGGTCATACACTGGCAGATCCTTGAATGGCGTCTTGCATGGTCGACGTCATTCAAACGATAAGACCGAGACCGTACACTTGTGCCCCAACGCTCACCCACGTGGCACCCCTGCAGGGCTCCTAAATCGTGTTCCCTTGAGACGGCGCCGAAATAAACACAACAATTAAATCCGAAACCAAGGGGTCCGACACTGAAACTGTAAGGATTGAGGTTTCGGATCCCTTGATTTGGACCCTTATGGGGTTGAGGCTTAGGTTCCAAGCTCGACGCGGTTCAAACGGCGTTCGACGATGTGGACGCGTTTTAGGCTGTGCCATGTGGGTGCCACGTGGGCTGGATTGGGCCGCGAGAGTACGGCCCTGGTCTTATCGTCTGAATGACGTCTTGCATGGTCGGCACCATTTAGAGTATGGCCCTGGCATGTCAGTATACGACCCGCCTTGTCTTATGAAAGGCATCGGTCTTGGACGACACATTTTAACCGGTTTTAGTTTGACCCCACGAACCTTCCCTCCTTTCCCTCATTCTCTCCTTTCCTCTCTCTCTCCTCTCTTCTCTCCAGCCTCCGTCATCTCCTTTTCCCCTCTCCTTCCTTTCCTCTCCCCATTCCTCCTCTCCCTCCACTCCATCAACCTCTTAACTTCCTCCACTACCACCACCACTTCCTCTGCGGCGAATTTCTTTCCGGACGGCAGTCGACGTCCCGATGGTGTAACGGCGTCCACGACGGTACTGGCAGCGGCGTGTGGCAAGGCGGTTCTACGGCTTGAAGCTCGGAGGAGTTTGAGTAACCGGTAGGGTGACGATCCTCGGGATGTTTTGTTTAAAATCATGTTTTCCCGCTTTGGAGGATGTTTAGGGGATCTTTGGGGTGAAAATGCTAATCTTATAGAATGTGGAATTGTGGGCTTTTAATGGGGATTTAGGTTCTCCTCCTCCTTGATTTTGTGTTGTTTTTGTGAATTTGGGAGAGCAATCTCACCTTGTGAATTGGGGGAAAGCGGTGGGAGAACCTATATGTGGGAGTTAAATGGTGTCGGGGGACAGCGACGCCTTTTAAAAAGGCGGCTTCCACCAGGACGCGATTTATCCTAGATAACAAACTCTGTCTTCTGGATTGAATGACGTCTAGGGACAGCGACGCCATTTAAATGGCGACCTCCGTGAACGACGCGTGTTAGGTCACCTTCCGAGGCCAGTTTTCACATGAACCAATTTAGGAGTCTTGAATGACGTCGGCCTTGGGCGACACGATTTAAGACAAAATCTCATTAATTCCTGCAGTTAACATGTGTTTACATTGTTAGATAGTTTAGTTAATTGCATGCTTGAAATCATACTCGTAGACGATGAAGTCTAAGTGATCAGATCGCACCGTGTTGCATTTTGTGCGATCGTAGGCCTACAGTGACAGTTGTTAGCGCTTAGGCCTCCTGTGTCGGTGTGAGAGTGACACGGCGCCGGTGTGGGAGTGGCGGGGTGAAGCCTAAAGAGAGGGTCACCTGGTGTACTCCGGGGTATAGCTAATACTGGTGTGGGAGTGGTACATTCGGAGTGTCACTCGTGCTGGGGGAAGCAGAACCACCTGTAGCCTGTCAGGCCGGAGTAGCCAGCGCGCTATCTGAGGGGTTGCTATTTGGTCTTAGCGGATTGGTGTTTTCCGCGTTCGGCCGTGTGATTTCTGTATTTAGACGAGACGCTGGTTGTGGGCTCCTTAACGGAACGGTTTCAGAGTTGTGCATGTTACATTTTGAATGCATGTGTTTTATATCGAAATTTAGGAGTTGTGCTTACTGCTTTACTTATTTAAATTATCTATATTTGTGTTGTTGCACTTGTGGGTGCGTGAGTGAGTAGTGGGGATCGAAGGATCCCTACTGAGTCTTTTTAATGAGACACACTCTTGCAGTTTTCAGGTGAGGGTTCCAAACAGGCGTAGCGAGAAGTGTGTTGCCTTGGGTTGCGCGCCAGCAACCGCTGTTCCGGGGTATGCCCTAATGTAGTTGTTATTTCCTTTTTTGGCCTGTACGCTTAATTATTTCTTTTCAGTTGGGATATGTAATTATTTGATGAGTCGAGTCGAATTATAATAATTTTTAATTTATGCACTTCCTTTACAATTTGATGCAATGTGAATGTTTAGCTTAGTTTATCATTTATTTTCCAGACTTATCGAGATCCTAGTTTGGCTCCAAATTTAATGATTCGGTAGCCATTTAGTAATCGGATCCCCGATTATAGGGTGGCGGGTCGTTACAGTTCGTATCAAAGCATTCGGTCTGGCAAATAGATGAATAACTAGATTAAATATCGTAATTTCGGCAAATAATTACATTATCCCGTACAGGCACGGCGGTAGTGTAGGTTTTAGGATTCTGATTATAACTTTTCAATTTTGTGATTGTGGGTGATTAGATGGCTCCTAGGAAGAGAGTGTCAGTTATTAGGGAGCGGGGAGATGTCCCTAGTGGATCTTAGACCGGTAGGCCGAATATGGAGCGTTTTATGGAGGCCATGATGGACACGATAGCTAGATACCAGACTTGAGACCCTAGTAAGAGTTCTAGTACTCGGAGAGGGCCTTCAGCTGCTCTAGAGAGGTTCCTGAAGCTGAAGCCGCCTCATTTTACCGGTCGTCCCGACCCTGATGAGGCCGTTCATTGGCTGAAGGAGTTGGAGAAGACTTTTGATACCATGGATTGTGCGGCAGTTGAGAGGACTCCGTTGGCTACCTTCATGTTGAAGGATGATGCCGATGACTGGTGGACCACTTTGAAGAGTTTGTCATATGCGGATAGGAAACTCAAAGAGATTCCATGGGAGACATTTGTGAAGGAATTCAATGCGCTGTACTTCCCTAGGCATGTCCAAAAGGCCAAGGAGAGGGAATTTATGGAGTTGACCCAAGGAAGCATGACAATGCTTGAGTACCAGAAGAAGTTTGTTTCGCTTGGGAGGTTCGTGCCTTTTATTTCAGGAGACGAGGAGCGTCGGACTGAGAGGTTTGTGGATGGATTGGGGTCTAATTTGAGGAGTTTTGTGGCATCCCACTGTTGTACGGACTTGGCTTCAGTGGTTAAATGTGCCGCGGCAGTAGCGGCACAGCATGATCAATCGGCTCGGGAGAAGGGACTGACTACTCAGGGGCCAGCCTATGGGTAGGGAAAGATAGCAGCAGCAGCAACTCCTTCGTCCGGATCAGGATCGTCTTCACTCGACTCGAGATTCAGGAGGTTCTTTCGAGGTGGTGGCGGCAGCAGTGGTAGTAGCAGACCCAGACAGAGCCAGCAGAGTCTGTCGGTGTCCAGTGCTCAGCAGGAGGCAGCTCAGAGACTTCCGGTAGCTTGTCGTCATTGCGGTGGTACTTACGGTGGGACTCAGTGCCCAGCAGGGCCATTTGGCAAGGTATTGCCCGTAGGGGCATGGTCAGGGGCAGGGACCAGGTGATCAGAAGAAGCCGAGGACCCAGGGGAGAGTTCTAACTATCACCAAGAAGGAGGCTCATGTGTCCAACTTGGTGAAAGGTACACTTTCTATCCTTGGGAACTCTGTGCATGTATTGATTGATTCAGGTGCTTCACATTCTTTTATTTTTGAGCAGTTCATAGATACTCTTTCTGCACCCGTTGATGAGAGATCTGATGGAGTGATGGTAGAGGTTCCTTCTGGGGATTTCATGTTGTCTTATAACTGTTTGAGTGAGGTTCCCTTGATCATTGAGGGTCATCAGTTGCCTGCCCAGTTAGTTGTGCTTGCCATTCGCGACTTTGATATCATCTTGGGCATGGACTGGTTGGAGGGTTATTTTGTTGAGGTAGACTGCCACAGGAAGAGGGTACGTTTCTCTATTCCGGGCATCCTGACCTTCTACTTCCATGTTATTAGGCTCTCTTCTCGTGGTATTATTATTTTTGCCTTTAAGGCCCAGAGGTTGCTTGTTGGTGGCTGTGAGGCTTTCCTTGCCTCTGTTGTTTTAGCTGGTGTTAGTAGTGGCTCGAGTCCTTGGGAAGTGCCTATACTTTGTGATTTTGTTGATGTGTTTCCTGAGGAGTTGACTAGCCTTCCTCCTCAGCGGGAGGTTGAGTTCGTTATTGAGCTTGCACCGGATATGGTGCCTTTGTCTAAGGCCCCGTATGATATGGCTCCGGCTGAACTCGTTGAGTTGAAGAAGCAGTTGCAGGAGTTGCTGGATAAGGGTTTTATTCGTCCCAGTACTTCTCCGTGGGGTGCTGCAGTTCTATTTGTCAGGAAGAAGGATGGTTATCTAAGACTGTGCATTGATTATAGACAGTTGAACCAGGTTACGATAAAGAACAAGTACCCACTTCCGAAAATCGATGATCTGATAGATCAGTTGCAGTCTACGAAGGTATTTTCGAAGATTGACTTAAGATTAGGGTATTATCAGATGAGGATCCGCGAGGCAAATGTGAGTAAGACGGCTTTTAGGACTTGGTACGGGCATTATGACTTTTTCGTTATGCCTTTTGGCTTGACCAATGCTCCGGCGGCTTTTATGGATTTGATGAACCGAGTCTTCAGAGCCTACCTGGATCAGTTTGTGGTGGTATTTGTAGATGATATTTTGGTATATTCTTCTTCTAAGGAAGAGCATGCCACTCATCTTCAGGTGGTGTTGAAGGTTATGAGAGAGCACCAACCCTATGCCAAGTTTAGCAAGTCTGAATTCTAACTAGACAAGGTGCACTACATGGGGCATGTCATTTCTGGAGATGGCATTGCAGTGGATTCAACCAAGATTGAAGCAGTGATGGATTGGGGAAGACCGACAACAGTAACTGAGATCAGGAGCTTCTTAGGGTTAGCAGGGTATTACAAACGGTTCGTCCAAGGTTTTTCTTCGATAGCGACCTCCTTGTCGAGATTGACTCGTAAGGGAGTTCATTTTGTGTGGACCGAGCAGTGTGAGCGGAGCTTCATTGAGTTGAAGACTCATCTCACTTCGTTTCCAGTTCTGGTGCTTCCATTAGGCTCTGATGGATTTGTGGTTTACTCGGATGCATCTCGTCGAGGTTTGGGTGCGGTTCTGATGCAGCATGGTAAGGTTGTAGCCTATGCTTCTAGGCAGTTGAAAAAGCATGAGGAGAACTATCCCACTCATGACTTAGAGTTGGCAGCTGTAGTATTTGCATTGAGGATCTGACGACACTATTTATATGGAGAGAAGTTTCAGGTTTTTACCGACCATAAGAGCTTGAAGTATGTATTCACGCAGAAGGATCTGAACTTGAGGCAGCGCCGGTGGATGGAGTTTATCAAGGATTTTGACCTCAACCTTTCCTATCATCCGGGCAAGGCAAACGTGGTGGCAGACGCCTTGAGTCGGAAAACGGTCGTATCATATCTTATGGTTTAAGAATGGAGGTTATATGAGCAGGTTGCAGAATCTTCCTTTAGGATTCCTCGAGAGGCCGACAGAGCTGTGTTGGCCAGCTTAACTGTGAGGCCAGCAGTGTACCATGTAGTAATCGAGGCTCAGAGGGTAGATGCAGAGCTGCCGCAAATTCTCCAGATATCAGAGGTATAGTTGTGGGATGATGGCACGGTCAGGTTTAGAGGCAAACTCTATGTTCCAGCTGAGGAAGACGTGCGTAAGAGTGTCCTGGATGAGGTGCACCGTTCTAGATATGTAGTGCATCCCGGAATGACCAAGATGTATCATTGTTTGAGGAACCACTTTTGGTAGCCTGGTATGAAGAAGGATGTGGCCGATTATGTGCAAGGTGCCTGACTTGTCAACAGGTTAAGGCAAAACACCAGAGACCAGGAGGGTTATTGCAGCCATTATCGATCCCGAAGTGGAAATGGGAACACGTAACTATGAACTTTGTAATGGGATTACCTGTGTCACCCAGCAGAAGAGACGCAATCTGGGTCATCGTTGATCGATTGACTAAGTCGGCACACTTTCTGGCTGTTAGGAAGGACTGGTCAGTCGGTAAGTTGGCTAAGTTGTTTGTGGACCAGATCATCTCTCTACACGGGGTGCCCGTTGTGAGTGCTCAAATTAGGGGTGTGATTATCATGAAAACTTATGTTGATTATGTGACAAATAAACCTATTAAAAATTGAGTGAATGTGATCGCCAGAAACTTTTAACTAAAAAGTTCCAAAAGAAAAGATTGATCGCCTACCTATTTCAGATTTGGGAGATGTTGGAGTCCTTGATTCCCCTCCTTCAGCTGGTTGAAGAAAGAGAGCCTTTCTGACTTTGTTCTTGTCTTGGATGCTTATGGGACTTCGAGGATCGTTCAGCTTGATTCCCTCTTTCCTTGATCTTCTTAATCTCCTTTGAACCTTGCAAAGAACAAAACAAAAGAAGAAAAACCAATGAGAACTTAGACAGAGGTAGTATCTATTCCAACAGAAATTTTAATCATGCAACTTGAACAAAGAACTCACTTATTTTGATGGTCTTTTTAAACCCCTTAAACAAATAGGTTTGAAATTATACTAGTGAGTGTGTGAAGCATGGAGTGATGTGATGAATGAGATTTTGAACTAATAATATGGTGAAATAATCAGAGATTAAAAAAAAAGAACTAGATTAGATGGCTCCTGGGAAGCCTTGGTCATGAAAGCTCTTGAATGGACGAAGAACGGATGAAGAAAGGATGTAGACTCTTGGAAGTAGCAGCGCTTCGATCCTTCAGCATTTGGACGTCGTCTCCTTCTTGAATTACTCAGATTATCACTATCATCACTAACTTTTTAATGACCAAGGGGTGGTGTATTTATAGGCTTTACATATGCGGTTATTAATGGATTAACATGAAAGAATTTGAAGTCTATCTAACTAACAAATAGATAAACACATATTAATTCATCATTATCTGTAATTATCTAAAATGCGTCGCCTATAGGAGGCGTATTTTAGACTAATTAAGATAAGGATAAACAAACAGCTTAGGGAACATAAATGGCGTCGTGCCAGGCAGACGTCTTTTAGCTAATTAATCAATTAATTAAAATTAAAATATCAAAATAGGAATAAACTCTAAATGACGTCTACACATGTCGACGTCTTTTAGACTTTTTCATATTTGATTAAAATTTGAGTTAAAATCAATTTAATTAATTAACTTAAATTATGTCTTTTTGACCCGATACTATTGAAATAATTAATTCAAAAAGATTAATAAAAATTAACTAATAATTAAATATCAGGCCACTTTAAGACATTATTATATCATATGAAATTTACTCAAAATGATGTCAAAATTAGCGTGTCTACAGCTGTCTCACCTTGGCATCGTCTTTGCAAGAGAGTGAAATAAAATGGAATGTACTGAAAAGGTGATGCCAAGGTGTGATGAGACACGCTCTCAACATCACATGATTGGAATTTTTCTTAAAACCATCAATGAAGATAACTCAAGGAGATCAATGGAATCAATACTATTTGAATGAAATAGACAAGGAAATAAAATAAGGTCAATCAACCTTCACGGATTGGGAAGTACTCCAGGTCATAGACACTGCAGGTTTCATCATAGGGAGCGATTGCCAGCCAATGTGGACGTGCTGCAGCCATGATGGATCTTTAAAAGAAAACAAGAATATTTGAGATAAAGAATCGAAGAAATGATAGAATTCTAAGGATATCTTCAAGCGAACTTCAAAGATAATCAAGATACTCAATTCAGAATGGAATATTTCATATCATGTTAGAATTTATTTGATCAATGCTATGAAACTTAATTAATAATTAATTCTTATCACAATTATATCAAAGTTCTACATGATGCATGCTGAGCTAAAATAAAAATATAAAGTTAAATAAAATATAAATTAATCAAGTATAGTATTGTTAAATTATCATTAATGAGTCAAGATACCAATTATTGTAATTCAGTGCTAAGCCGAAACTCGTTTATCCACGCACCGTTTCATAAAAGTGGAACCATCATCCTCACTAATTAACAACTTAACGGTCTATCCGTGCGATTAAGAATTCTCTAAAATTATCACTGTTTTTGTTGAAGGGGAACTCAAATTTCAGTTTCATCAAAATCACAAGGTCCTTGATATAGTCTAATATATAATTAACATATAGTAATAATAATGCAAAACAATTACATGAAAGAGTACAAGGGATAGAGAAAACCGTCTTTTTAGCTATGGTCGGGACTCATAAACTCCCATAGTGGGATCTTCTTTGACATCCTCAACTTCATTTGGATTTTCTTGAATTTCCTGCACTTAACAATCATCAGTAACTTCAAACAAGTGCATTAAAACCTTGATAAACATTACTTTTCAGGTAAATAACAGAAAACCCTGAAACGCGTCGTGTCGCACCGACGCCATTAAGTCCAGTTAAAACACGTCGCTGTTTAACGATGCCTTTCAGTCGCAGAAGTAGGTTCTAGCTAACTTCTACCCGAATTCCAACTCTCTTCATGCACATCCCTTCTCCAATTCGGAAAAGTCTCTTTAGAATCGTAAATCCCTCTATATAAATTTCATTAACTTATATCATGGTAACCCTAACACAATCTAGATATTAAAGTTAGAGAATTTCTTCAAAGTTCAAGGATTTTCAAGGTTTCAAGAAGGAAAAGCTTCAAGAACAAGATGGATTCTTCAAGCAAGCGGGTGAAGAAGACACTAGAGAAGCTCTTCGACGTGAAAGATCATTTAAGTGGAAGAGATCCTAACCTCCAAGTAAGTTAAATATTTCTTTTCCTTCTATCCTTCTTCAATTTCCTTTTTTTCTCCATGTTCTTCAAGTTATTCATAGCAATTCTCCTTTCTATTTTCTAGGCATACCCTTCGTTTCCCGGTCTGAGAAAATTCACATCTCTTCCTTAGATTCGAAAGCTTGCTAAAAACACTACAATCTCTATGCAATCCTTTGTTTCCAAGTGGAATATTCAAGGTCTAGTAGTTCATGCAAAGCACTACAAAAGTCCAAACGTGGACTGGGCGACTATAGGTGCTTTGATTGAGTTATGGCATCCTCAAACCCATACTTTCTTTTTTCCTAAATTTGAATGTACTATTCTTCTAGAAGAGGTTGAACTTCTATTGGGCCTTCCCAAAATCAAATTGAACAACAACAATGAAGTGATCTAAAATAAGATGGCTTTGATGAGGGAGAAGATCACAGGTCAACAATTGTTGATGAAAATCATGAAGTATCCAAAAGAAGTTAAAGGATGCCTCAACAAAAAAGGAATCAACCTTGCTAAGCTAGCAGAGTGGACTTTGTACGAGATTGAAGTTCTCAGAGAGGATGACACTGAGAACGTGATGAAAGCTTTCACCACGTGCCTAGCTGGAGCTCTGTTCTTTCCTGCTCAACAAAACATACTAGAAAATGATCAAGTCAGTGCAATCTGCGAGATCTTTGAGGGAAGACAGATCGGTACAGCGATTCTAGCCTATCTTTATAGTGGGTTTTCTGCAGCATCTACAGGTCAGCCTCTCTATGGTTGTATGCTTCTCTTCGCTCTGTGGGTCGAGTTGCACTTCAAGTTTGAATATCACACTAGGAATTATGCAAGACCGTCTCAAATATATCAGAATAGCCCTATCTTCCATATTTCCAACATAGTAAAATTCAATGAGAAAATCGAG
This sequence comes from Zantedeschia hybrid cultivar, assembly GCA_030544215.1. NCBI lineage: Eukaryota > Viridiplantae > Streptophyta > Magnoliopsida > Alismatales > Araceae > Zantedeschia > Zantedeschia hybrid cultivar. The sequence continues at coordinate 51,500,497 of JARZZO010000014.1, forward strand.
TGCCAAAACTCAGACTCGAGCTGACTGGAGAGATTATCTGAGAACAATGTCAGTAAATGGGTTCGAGTCTTCACCTCTTGCTCTGGTAGGAAAACCAATTTGAGTACGCCGTCTAGCGGGTGCAGAGCTTAAACTGATCGGGGCTACTGAGTTCATGCTGTACAATCCTCATTGATGTCACATTCAACTCAGCCTACTTCGCTATGAATTCCCTGAGTTTTCCAACACTTCCCCAGTCAAGAAGCGTGCCTTGGAATCCGATGAAGACTATAAAGCCACTAAACTTATAGTCACACTGTGGAATATTAGCTTCAATCATCATATAAAATCCTCTCAAGAAACAGATAGAGGATTATCTTATCCATATATAATGGGACTTCGGGAATTTCTTCCTTGAATGTTATCTTTTTTTTATTTTTTTATGATGTAATAAAGAATTTATTTCAATAAAGAATTGTTCCATTATGTCTTGAAATCCATCCTCAATCTTCTGTGACTTGTCCAAGATTTTTCTTTGAATAAAAACTTGATTTATTTTTTAAAATATGATAATTCAGATTTACTTAATGTAAAACGCATCCACTCAGATAGACGCCTTTCAACCATAATTCTTTCTCAAAAAATCAGAGATTAATCCTTAGAATCTCGAATTATGCTTAAAAACGCGTCCAGGTATATGGACGTCTTTCAGCCAAAATCCTTTTCCAAAATAAGACATTAATTCTGAAAACTACAAATTATCATTGAAACGCGTCCAGATACTTATAGGCCATTAAACCAAAAATTAGTTTCCAAAATTCAGGAATTAATCCTTAAAATTCTGAATTATCCTTAAAACACGTCTATCTGTATAGACGCCTTTCAATTCTCTCTCTTAGTTTTCTACAGAATTCTGCCATTAATTCTGTGATTAATCCATTGAAACGCGTCGTGAGATGCGGACGCGTTTAATCATTATGCCTTATACTGCTCTGACCAGAATTGGCAGTTTAAACTGAAATGCGTCGTTCTGTAAAGACGCCTTTTGATCAATTTCAAATACCTGCCTTGCCGCCTCAGTTTATGCGCCTTGAATGGCGTCACTGTACCTCGACGCGTTTCAATCTTCCTTAAAAGAACCCGCTCAAACACCCCTTTCTTCCTCATTCTCCCAAGTTCTCTCTTCACTTTCTTCTTCCTCTCCGACGGCTCTCCGACCTCTTCTGGCGATCCTCCGCCTCTAGCAACCCTTCCTCTCTCAAACTCTCTCTGTCGAGCTCTCTCTCCTTCTCGAGCTTCCTCTCTCTCTAGCTCTCTTTCCCTTTTAAGCTCTCTCTTTCACCGCCATGGAACATGGAGGTCCTAGCAAAGCTAAGGTCATAGCAAAGCGGCAAAGGATGGCCCCCCTTGCGGAAGTCCCAGTGGAAGAAACTCCAGATGAAGTGCCGACCGAGCTTGCAGCAGTGGCGGCATTCTTGGAGGAAGAAGAGGCTCCTCTGGCGCCCGTGGCCGAAGAAGAAGGAGGAGAGGGCGACCTCCACCTGGTAAGCTCCCTGTGGATGCGTTTGGGTGAAGAAAAGAGAGAGGAAAGTGGTTCTTTGTAAGAAACCGCAATCGGGTTTGAATGGCATCTAGACCAAGTGACGCCTTTCAAAAGGCGTCCACATGGTCCGACGCCATTCAAAGGGAAATTTAATTTTTAAATAGATCAGAAAATAGGTTTAAATTGCGTCAAGGTTTGTGGACGTCTTTCAATAGGTGTCCATGTGCATCGACGCCTTTCAATTTTTATTAATTTTCTATATCTATTAACTGATGGACTTCTTGTTTTATTTGCAAGGGACAATTAGGGCCAGAATATCATGGGATTTAGTCATAGGGGCCAATTGAGGACTCCTGGATTTCCAGAAGGCGCGCCTGCGCCGGATGGGATTCGGTGAGATCTTGGATATCAAGCCATTTTGGCTCGATCTGGTATTGCTCCAGGCGCTCAGGGAGCGTTGGCATGCAGAGAGTCGGGCATTCTTAATGCCCTGGGGCCACATGGTCCCAAGTCTAAAGGATGTGGCCAGGATCACTGGCCTTAGAGTAGATGGTAGACCAGTGAGCGGGGTGACTTACCCCAATTACCGAGGGCTAGCTGAGGCTTTGCTAGGGATAGAGGTATCTACCCTAGATAGGGAGTCTAGGACTGTCCCTAGAGTGGAGGTGGAGGCAGCCCTAAGGTTAGTAGAGTCCCGGCGTCGGTCTGACGAGACTCGGGAGGAGTTTAGGAGTAGACTAGCTGAGACCTCCTCCTCTGTCTATTGTAGTGACCCTAGCTAGGCAGATGAGATAGATAGACAGTTGAGAGTCTTTCTTGTTTTCTTTTTTGGTCGGTTGCTCTTCGGTGTGAAGGGTGACCATATCCACTATAGGTTCCTTTATTTATTAGACGACTTAGAGAGTCTTTATGAGTATGCCTGGGGTGCGGCCCTCCTGGCCCACCTTTTTGCAGATCTCTCCGCAGTCACGCTGGACCGCGAGACCACTGTCAGTGGCTTCTCGCTGTTTCTCTAGGTATAAGTTATTTTTAATCATGTGTTTATGCAATGTAATGATATGATGCTTTCTAACTTATGTGTTTATGTATGTAGGTGTGGAGCTATCTTTACTTCCCGCTCGGCCGAGCGAAGATTGTTCGACTAGATGCCGTCCTGTTGGCTCGCCGTTGGCAGCCAATAGTGGACATGGCCCCGCAGCATCATCAATTGAGGCCCTCCGCCGTCAATTTCTCGACTATTCAGAACTTCTGGTAAGTCTTTAATTTTATCTAATTTTATTAAATGCGGTGTTTTATTTTATTAAATGCAATTTTATTCATATGAATGCATATAACTTGTATACAGGTGATTTGGCGCCCATATATGGGCATGGGCGAGGAGGGCCAGCCGTGGGTGACGGCTGGCTAGAGACGGTTCAGGAGGCAGATGTGGCTCCACTGCATAAACGAAATCGAGCCGCTCCGCCTAGTCATTAGGACCCTGGGCCTCCACCAAGAGTGGGTGGACAAGGAGGTCCCGGAGGGAGTAGGGAGGAGCATGACGAGCAAGCAAGCCCTCACTAATTGGCGGGCGAAATTCCCGGGGCAATACGAAGATTGGCATCGCCGGGGTGTCCGAGTGGAGTCTCAAGCGGAGAGTAGCGCAGCCTACCTCCAACAGTACCGGGCACGTTACGCCGATCAGCTGCGGCTTCTCCGATCACTTGATGTAAGTATGATTTATGCATTATCTTTAACTTATATTTGTGAATGAATATATGCATGAATGGTATGCAGGATGCACGAGATGCCGTGACCATCGACCTTCAGGCCTGCCTCTAGGATGCCGAGGCCCAGCTGGAGCAGGTCAAAAAGGAACTCTTTGACTTGGTATGCATGCATATGAGTGTTTTAATTAATTTTTTTTGACAATTAGCTACTGACGGTTGTCTTTTGGTACAGTGAGCCGTCTACACCCAGGCGGCTCCCGCTACTTATAGAGCCTCATCATCCTTTGCCCTGCCTGCTGCTTATGAGGCCACCCTGGTTGACCTCCAGAGTTAGCTTGCCTCCGCCATCCATCGAGCTTCTCTTGCGGAGGAGGATCGGGCTGCTCGAGAAAGTTCCTTCCTTCTTCTTCCATTGTTGGACTTGATTTGCTTGTTTATCTTTAATTGACAATGTCTCCTCTTATAGGTCGTTGAGCTTCAGGAGGCCCTTCAGCAGAGGGATGCAGAGTTGGCACAAGCTCGGACTTCGGCCGCTCGCATTGCCGAGTTAGAGGCTCAGGTGGCGCGCCTCTCCACCGGTGACATTACCCGACTCCAGGTTCGCCTGGAGATTCTGACCGAGGAGAGGGACTGAGATCGGGCTCGGATGGAGAGTCTCCAGGGCCGACTTTTGGTTGTAGAGCACGAGCACCAGAGTATCGAGGCACGGTACCAGCGTGCGCAACAGCGAGCATTGGATCGTGGTCAGGCGAGCGCCTTTACGGCCAGCATTGCTATATCGTCCGGACAGGTAGGTCCGTGTACGATGGGACCACCTCCACTTCCTAGCCGCGGACCGGCACCGGATGCTCCTGATGAGGCTCAGAGCCAATTTGATGAAGGGGCAGGGAAGAGTCAGCCATAAGGGCTGCATATGTACTTTTCCTTTCTTTTGTGTATCATGTACGAACACCTTTTGATATATATATGAAACTTTTGTCTTCAACTTTGTGTCTCACGTCTTTGTCCTGTGTCCTGTACATTACTTAACAAACAGGTTAAGTATCTATTTAGGCTTAGCCCCTTGCTCAGTTAAGTAACTGATCAATCAATCATTTTCTTGGTAAAACAGTCAAGGGGCATAACCTTTATTAACAAAGGTGATAATAATTGACCTGAAGAAAATAACGGAGTAAGATGCAACATACAAGCATGCAAATGCTCGCTTGAAAATAAAGGAATGAAGCATACCAAATGTTACAAACAGATGCTAATTAAAATATTTTTGATTTTGAAATATTCATTTTGTTTGCATTTTGGAACATATATTTTTTTGGATTTTGACATTTCTAATTTTTTTTGGAGATATGTACTTTTTTTAATTTTTGGAATGTATATTTTTTTTAATATGTACTTTTTTTGGATTTTTGAAATATGTATTTTTTTTGGATTTTTTGGAATATGTACTTTTTTTGGATTTTTTAAATATGTATTTTTTTTTTGAATTTTGAGTTATGTACCTTTTTTTGAAGTTTGAAATATGCATATACTTTTTTAAAATTTCGGAATATTGTGCAAACTAACAGACCAGCATGGTACTCAGATCAAAAGATCATATTCATTTATTAACTTAATTCCCAAATTATTCTTTAATAATCTAATTTAGACCCATCGTGCTTAAACTTGTGTTTCCATTCGCGATCCCATTTGATGATTTGATCCTTAGTCAATCTGTAACGACCCGCCATCCTATAATCGGGGATCCGATTACTAAATGGGTACCGAATCATTAATTTAGAACCAAACTAGGATCTAAGTAAGTTTGGAGAATAAACAATAAACTAAGCTAAACATTCACATCGCATTGAATTGAAAGGAAAATGCATGAATTAAAAGTTATTACAATGCGACTCAATACAGCAAATAATTACATATTCCAACAGAAAAGAAATAATTAAACGCACAGGCCAGAAATAAAGATAACAACTACGTCGGGGCATACCCCGGAACAACAGCTGACGGTGCGCGACTCACAACAGTACACACCTCGCTAAGTCTGCCTGGAACCCTTACCTGAAAACCGCAGGGGTGAGTCTCAGTGTAAAGACTCAGTAGGGATCCTTCGATCCCCACTGCCCACTCACACACCCACAAGTGTAAGACACCGCTGAAGGTATAGTAAACAAGTAAAGCAGTGATTACTACACCTAATCTCGATATGAATCACATGCATTCGAAGTATATTTAACATGCATAATTCCAATTTACTAGGGAACCCATAACCAACGTCTCATCAAAACACGTCAACCACACAACAAAAGTGGGAAACACCAACCCGCTGAGACCAAACAGTAACCCCTCGGATAGCACGCTAGCTACTCCGGCCCAACAGGCTCAGGTGGTTACTCCTTCCCCCAGCACGAGTGACACTCCACAGGTACCACTCCGACATCGGTACTAGCTAACTCCGGGGTTCACTAGGTGACCCTCTCTCACTAGGCGTCACGCCGCCACTGCTCCCACCAGCACTGTGTCCCAACCACACCGACACAGGTGTCAAGAGCTACAACTGTCACTCTAGGTCCACAGTAACACAAAACACGGCACGGTGCGATCCGGTCACTTGAGAAGTCCACGGTCGCACGACACACAACGCAGTGCCATCCGGTTCACGAATAATCCATCATCATCGAGCATATTTAAAGCATGCCTTTAACCAACTATCTAACAGTGTAAACACATTTTACTGGCATGGATTAGTATGGTTTTGTCTTTAATCGCGTCGCCCAAGGCCGACGCCATTCAAGCATCCTAAACTGGTTCATGAAATCCCGGCCTCAGAATATGGACTAAAAGGCGTGGCCACAGGTGGCCGCCTTGTAAAATGCGTCGCTATCCCTTGTCGCCTATTAGCGACCGAAAACAGGGATAGGTAACGGTTGATTCTCTTAAAATGCGTCGTCCTGGGAAGCCGCCTTTTCACAAGGCGTTGTCGTCCTCAGACGCCGTTCACACCAGAATCCGAAACTTGCAGAATCCTTAATCGGGGTGATTTCTGCCTAAATGGCGTCGTACTGGCCTGTCGCCATTCTAAATGGCGTCGTCCAGGCACGACGTCATTTAACGCCAGAAAGCCAGACTGACAGAACCTCAAACAGGGAGATTTCTGCCTAAATGGCGTCGTACTGGTCCGTCGCCATTCTAAATGGCGTCATCCAGGCACGACGTCATTTAGCGCCAGAAATCTGGTTCCGCAGCTCAACTCGATGGTCCCCTTTTCATCCCCAAAAGCCCCAAAATCACACAAAACAGAGGAGGAAGAGGGACAAACTAAACCATCACAAGGAACCCACAAATCCATGTTCATAGAAACCCCTATTCCCATCAAGAAAAGCTCCTAACATGCTCATTCTACCCAAAAACCATAGATCCGTAGCATGCTTCAAGCAGGAGAACATGGTTTTAAAATGAAACACTATGGGAATCGTCACGCTATCAATTCTTGAACTCCTCCTTGCTCCGCCACCAAACCGTCGCACCATAGACCGCCGCCGGTACTCCGAGGACGCCGCCACTCCGTCAGGACGTCGGCCGCCGCCCGGAGAATGGAACGCCGCGAAAAAACTGGTGGTGGTACTGGTGAGAGGTAGAGAGGTAGTGGAGTGGTGGAAGAGGAAGAAGGGGAAAAGGAAGGGGAAGAGAGGGGGGAGTCGGAGGGTGGAGAGGGTGAGGAGAGAGAGAGTGAGTGTGAGAATGAGGGAAAGGAAGGAGGGTTTGCGGGGTAACTAGAGACTGGGTAAAATGCGTCGTGCAGTACGGACGCCTATCAGTTGACGTGACGGGCCGTACTGACAGAACTCTGAAACGCGTCGTGCAGAACGGATGCCTATCAGTTGACGTGATGGGCCATACTGACAGAACTCTGAAACGCGTCGTCTTCTTAAGATGCCGTTCAGACAACAAGATTGGCACCGTACACTGACAACCCAGGGTCGCAGTCTGAATGGCGTCGCCCCTCGCGGACGCCGTTCAGATGACACGACAGGGCCGTATTCTCACGGCCCAAAGCCCGCCCACGTGGCACCCACGTGGCAAAGCGGAAACCAAACTAAAAGGCGTCTACCCACCAAGACACCATTCAAAAAGGCGTCGTGCACTGTAGACGTCATTTAGATGGCACTCCTTAGTCCCATCAGGGCCCAAACCAGGGAACCCGACCCAGAGACTGACCCGATAACCGGATCCGACTCAGGGCGTCTGCCACCACATTTGCCTTGCCCGGATGATAAGAAAGGTCGAGGTCATAATCCTTGATGAATTCCATCCACCTACGCTGCCTCAAATTCAGATCCCTCTGTGTGAACACATACTTCAGGCTCTCGTGATCAGTAAAAACCTGAAATTTCTCTCCATACAAATAATGTGTCCAGATCTTCAGTGCAAATACCACAGCTGCCAATTCCAAATCATGGGTGGGATAGTTCTCCTCATGCTTCTTCAGCTGTCTAGAAGCATAGGCCACGACCCTGCCATGCTGCATTAAAATTGCACCCAAACCTCGACGAGACGCATCTGAATAAACTACAAACTCACCTGAACCTGATGGAAGCACCAACACAGGAGCCGAAGTGAGGCGAGTCTTCAACTCAATGAAACTCCGCTCACACTCCTCGGTCCACTCATAACGAACTCCCATACGAGTCAACCTCGACCAGGGGGCCGCTATCGAAAAAACCCCTGGACAAACCGCCTGTAATAACCTGCTAGCCCCAAGAAGCTCTTGATTTCAGTCACAGATGTTGGCCTGCTCCAATTCATCACTGCCTCAATCTTAGCTGGATCCACTGTGATGCCCTCGCCAGAAATGACATGCCCTAGGAAGTGCACCTTGTCTAACCAGAATTCACACTTGCTAAACTTAGCATAGAGTTGGTGCTCTCTCAGAACCTGCAATACCATCTGAAGATGTGTGGCATGCTCTTCCTCAGAAGAAGAGTATATCAAAATGTCATCCACAAATACAACCACAAACTTATCCAAGTAGGCCTTGAAGACCCGGTTCATTAAATCCATAAAAGCCGCCGGAGCATTGGTTAAGCCAAAAGGCATAACCAAAAACTCATAATGTCCATACCGAGTCCTAAAAGCCGTCTTACTAATATCGATCTCACGGATCCTCATCTGATAATACCCTGATCTCAAGTCAATCTTCGAAAACACCTTCGCAGACTGCAGCTGATTCATCAAATCATCGATCCTCGGGAGTGGGTACTTATTCTTTATCGTCACCTAGTTTAACTGTCTATAATCAATGCACAACCTCAGAGAACCATCCTTCTTCCTGACAAATAGAACTGGAGCACCCCACGGAGAAGTACTGGGACGAACAAAACCCTTATCCAGCAACTCCTGCAACTGTGCCTTCAACTCAGCGAGTTCAACTGGCGCCATCCGATACGGGGCCTTAGACAGGGGCGCCGTACCCGGTGCAAGCTCAATAGTAAACTCAACCTCTCGCTGAGGAGGAAGGCTAGGCAAATCCTCAGGAAACACGTCTACAAAATCACACACCACAGGCACCTCCCAAGCACTGGAACTTCTACTAACATCAACTAGAACGATAGAGGCAAGGAAGGCCTCGCAACCCCCAACAAGCAACCTCTGGGCCTTAAAGGTAGAAATAAGAATACCTCGAGAAGATAGTCTAATACCTTAGAAGTAGAAGGTCGGGATGTCTGGAATAGAGAAACACACTCGCTTCCGGCGGCAGTCCACCCCAGCATAATAAGTCTCCAACCAGTCCATGCCCAGGATGACATCAAAATCACGATTGGCAAGCACAACCAACTAGGTAGGTAACTCATGGCCCTCAATGGTCAAGGGAACATCCCTCAAACAATTATAAGATAACATAAAATCCCCAGAAGGAACCTCCACCATCAATCCATCAGATAGCTCATCAACGAGTACAGAAAGAACATCTAAGAACTGCTCAGAAATGAAAGAATGAGAAGCACCCGAATCAATTAGCACATGTGCAGAGTTCCCAAGGACAGAAAGTATACCTTCCACCAAGTTGGACGCACGAGCCTCCTTCTTGGTGATAGCTAGCACTCTCCCCTGGGTCCTCGGCTTCTTCTGATCACTTGGCCCTTGCCTCTGACCACGCCCCTGCGGGCAAAACCTTGCCACGTGGCCCTGCTGGCCACAGGTATAGCATCTCCCGGAAAAAACAGGACACTGAGTCCCACTGTGACTACCACCATAGTGTTGACAAACTGCTGGAAGCCTCTGAGCTGTCTCCTGCTGAGTGCTGGACACCGACTGACTCTGCTGACCCTGCCTGGATCTGCTGCTACCACTGCTGCCACTGCCACGAAAGAATCTCCTGAATCTGGAGCCGAGTGACGACGATTCTGATCCGGACGAAGGACCTGCTGCCGCTGCCTTTCCCCTGCCACGAGCTGGTCCCTGAGTAGTCAGTCCTCTCTCCCGGGCTGACTGATTCAGCTGAGTCTCCACTGCCGCTGCACAACCAACTGCTGATGCCAAATCTGTACAACAATGAGATGCCACAAAGTTCCTCAGACTGGACCTCAGTCCATCCACAAACCTCTCAGTCCGACGCTCCTCGTCCCCTGAAATGAAAGGCACAAACCTCCCAAGCGAAACAAACTTTGCCTGGTACTCGAGTACTGTCATACTCCCCTGACTCAGCTCCATAAATTCCCTTTCCTTGACCCTCTGGACATGCCTAAGGAAATACTGCGCATTGAATTCCTTCACAAAAGTCTCCCATGAGATCTCCCCCAAACTCTTCAAAGTGGTCCACCAATCATAGGCACTATCCTTCAACATGAAGGTAGCTAACGGAGTCCTCACAACTGCCGCACAATCCATAGTATCAAAAGTCTTCTCCATCTCCCTCAACCAGTGAACAGCCTCATCAGGGTCGGGACGATCGGTGAAATGAGGCGGCCTCAGCTTCATGAATCTCTCTAATGTAGTTGAAGACCCTCCCCGAGCACTGGAACTCTCACTAGGGTCTCGGGTCTGGCATCTAGCCATCGTGTCCATCATAGCCTCCATGAACTGCTCTACACTCAGCCTACCGGCCTCAGATCTGTAGGTGCTGAAAATTTGCTCGTGTGATTAATGTGAAAAACTATGTTGTTTAGAGTAAACTAACCTATTAAAAAAAATGCAACTAAGGTGCTGTGATCGCCAGAAACTTTTAACTAAAAAGCTTCAAAAGAGTTTGATCGCTTACCTGTTCAAACGCGGAAGAATGAATCCTTGGTTCCCCTCCTTCAGCCGGCTGAAGAAAGAGAGCCTCTTTATTCTTTTGTTCTTGCTGTTGAATGTTGAGGATCGTCCAGAAGTTCTCCTGGCTTTTGCTTGATTTCCCTCTTTTTAATTTCTTGTTATTCAGTTGTTGGATGCAGCAGACAGAGAGACAGAAAAATAAAGAAGAAATAGTGATGAGAATCTAAATGGAAATAATATCAAAGCTAACTATGATTAGAAACATGTATAAACAGCAACTCACTTGTTTTAAATGACTTTGAAACCCCTTTAGAACAGATGGTTTTGAAAAATTAATGATGTGGTGTGTGTTGCATGCAGTGAGTATGAGAGAATGAAACTAATGAATGAAAATGAAATTCAGATATGAAAAACTTATGCCCAGTTGGAGAAGCCTTGAAGGATGAAGATCTTGAAGAAGGATGCCGACTTCTGGTAATGGCAGCGCTCCGGCGTTCCGACTTCTGTAGGTGCTGAAAATTTGCTCGTGTGATTAATGTGAAAAACTATGTTGTTTAGAGTAAACTAACCTATTAAAAAAAATGCAACTAAGGTGCTGTGATCGCCATAAACTTTTAACTAAAAAGCTTCAAAAGAGTTTGATCGCCTACCTGTTTAAACGCGGAAGAATGAATCCTTAGTTCCCCTCCTTCAGCCGGCTGAAGAAAGAGAGCCTCTTCTTGTTCTTTTGTTCTTGCTATTGAATGTTGAGGATCGTCCAGAAGTTCTCCTGGCTTCGTACTTGATTTCCCTCTTTTTGATTTCTTGTTGTTCAATTGTTGGATGCAGCAGAGACAGAAACAGAAACAATAAAGAAGAAATAGTGATGAGAATCTAAATGGAAATAATATCAAAGCTAACCATGATTGGAAACATGTTTAAACAGCAACTCACTTGTTTTAGATGACTTTGAAACCCCTTTAGAACAGATGGTTTTGAAAAATTAATGATGTGGTGTGTGTGGCATGCAGTGAGTATGAGAGAATGAAATTAATGAATGAAAATGAAATTCAAATATGAAAACTTATGCCCAGTCCAGTTGGTTGAAGCTTTGAAGAGATGAAGATCTTGAAGAGGGATGCCGACTTCTGGAAATGGCAGCGCTCCGGCGTGGTTGCTTCGATCTCCAAATTGCTATAACGTTGTGGCTCAATAATTCTCTCTCTTTCTTTTTTTTTAACTCTTGATAGGCAAGGTATTTATAGGCATTTTCTGCGTTCGCGATTAACATAGAAAAATCTAGGATTTATCTACCTTAATCGACAGATAAATACTGATTAATTCATCTTTATCTGTAATTATCTAAAACGCGTCCACCATGGGTGACGCCTTTCAGATTAATTAAGATAAGGATAAATATCCGGGAAAACTTATCTTTATCTTTATTAGGTAAAACGCGTCCACTTGTGTAGACGTCTTTTACCCTAATTAAGATAAGGATAAACATCCGGAAGAGAAGTTAAGACAGCTTAGGAAACTTAAAAAGCGTCGACCTTCACCGACGCCTTTTAGTTAATAAATCAATTAATTAAAATTCAAATTTAAACATTAAAATACGAATAAACTCTAAATAGCGTCCACATGGGTCGACGCCTTTTAGGATTCTTCATATTTTAACTGAAATTTGAGCTAAAATCAATTCAATTGATTAACTTAAATATGTCTGTTCAACCCGACACTTAAAAATATCAATAAAAATTAATCAATGATTAGATATCAGACCATTATGAGGCATTATTATATGATATGAAATTTACTCAAAATGACGTCAAAATTAGCGTGTCTACAGCTGCCTCACCTTGGCATCGTCTTTGCAAGGGAGTGAAATGGAATAGAATGTACTGAAAAGGTGATGCCAAGGTGTGATGAGACACGCTCTTAACATCACATGATTGGAATTTTTCTCAAAATCATCAATGAAGATAGCTCAATGAAATCAATGGAATCAATCCTGTCTGGATGAGGTAGACAAGGAAATAAAATAAAGTCGATCAACCTCCTCGGAGTGGGAAGTACCCCAGGTCATAGACACTGTAGGTTTCATCATGGGGAGCGTTTGCCAGCCAATGTGGACGTGCTGCAGCCATGATGGATCTTAAAAGAAAACAAGAAATATTGGATAAAGAATCCAATCAAGGATAGAATTCCAATGATATCTTCAAGCGAACCTCAAAGATAATCAAGATACTCAATTCAGAATGGAATATTTCATATCATGTTTTGAATTATTTGATTTATGGTCTGAAACTTAATCAACAATTAATTCTTATCACAATGATTTCAAAGTCCTACATGATGCATGCTGGGCTAAAAGAAAAATATAAAGTCAAATCAAATATAAATTAATCAAGGATAATATTGTTAAATTGTCATTAATGAGTCAAGATACCAATTCTTGTAATCCAGTGCTAAGCCGAAGCTCGTTTATCCACGCACCGTTTCACAAAAGTGGAACCGTCGTCCTCACTAATTAATAATCCAACGGCCTATCCATGCGATTAAGAATCCTCTGGAATTATCACTGTTTTTGTTGAAGGGGAACTCAAATTCCAGTTTCATCAAAAACACAAGATCCTTGATATGCTCTAATAAATATTTATTATAATAATAATGCTGATGCACAATAATTACATGAAATAATACAAGGATAGAAATAACCGTCTTTTTAGCCACGGTCAGGACTTCTTGACTTCCACAGTGGGACTCTCTTGACATTTTCCACTTTCTTGAATTTTCTGCAATCAAAAATTGTCAACAATTCCAAACAAATATTCAATTTAAACATCAAAACATGGAATCATATAAAGATCTGAAACGCGTCGTGTCGTGCAGACGCCTTTTAAAGTTGAAACGCGTCGCTTATCCTCGACGCCTTTTACTCACAGAAACAGGTTTCTGGCTGTTCTCTATTCGGATTCCAACTCTTTTCATGCCTTGTGTCCTGTATATGACTTGAACAAACAGGTTAAGCATCTGTTCAGGCTTAGCCCCTTGCCTGGTTAAGTAACCGATTACTTGATCCTATCCTTGATAGAAGGGTAAAGGGGCATAGCCTTTATTAACAAAGGTAATGAGAATAATCAAACTTAAGCAAAGTGCAACATACAAGCAGACAGATGCTCACTGAAAATAAAAGGAATGAAACACACCAAATGCAACAAGCAGATGCTAATTGAAATATTTTTGTTGTTTTGAAATATTCATTTTTTTGTTTGTGGTTTTGAAATATATGCTTTTTTTTATTTTGACATATGTATTTTTTTTTTTTTGAATTTTTTTTTGAAACATGTATTTTTGTTTGGATTTTTTTTTGACTTATGTATTTTTTTTGAATTTTTTGAAATGTATGTATATTTTTTTTGATTTTTGACATATGTATATTTTTTTTGAATTTTGACTAAAAGATCAGCATGGTACTCAGATCAAAAGATCATATTCATTTATTAACTTAATTCCCAAATTATTCTTTAACAACTTAACTTAAACTCATCGTGTTTGAATTTGTGTTTCCATTCGTGATCCCATTTGATGATTTGACCCTTAGTCAATCTAAGCTATTCCTTAAGTTTGAAGTACATCTCTTTAGAAAGAAAAGAGGAATAAGTTTAGAAAGCCCATAAGAAGGTTCCGGAGACTTAAAAAGATGTCCCTTTTTTACCCTAATATCCGTTGGGGTTCGGTCATTTCTTTCCGGGGTATTTATCGACCTTGCGTTCCCTTTTATTTCATTTCATGGCCTTCATGTAACGTTTGTAATGTAATGGCCTTTCGATTTGACATTTGGCTTTTGCCTTTTGCTTTTGCTTTCTTCCTTTCTTTTTTCTATTCTTCGGGACGGATCTCCCCCTTTTTTTTTATGACGGCATCCTACTAAGATGGCGGGTATTCTTGGTAGTGTATTCTAAGCCTCGTTCCGACATCATGGGCCGAGTTAAAAACAAAATTTTGCTTCAAAAAAAATGATTTGTACTTTGCACTTTCGGTCAAGCTTTCGATATTCTTTAGGACTTGTCATCTCTTGTTACTCACGAATCAAACGTGTCAGTGTGTGCAGTAATGGGCTTAAAGTTAAGTTATTCAGACTGATAAGGAAATTTGAGTTTATAAATTTTCTGATTCCACTGATCTTTGTACCATACTGATCGACTCTTTAACTTAAGGGTAGTATTTCTTAAGATGTAAACCATTCCATGGATGTTTTAACTCTTCTCCTTCTGCATTAACAAGACGATAAGCATTACCAGGAAAAGCGTGCGATACCACATAAGGTCCTTCCCAGTTGGGTTGGAGCTTAGAACGCGGACCACCAGGTTTTATAAAAATTCTTTTGACAACCATTTCACCGACTTTGAACTTACGTTCAATGACTTTCTTTTGATAAAAACGTGCTAACCTATTTTGATAAACTTTTGCATGATTAGCAGCTGACCATCTTTTCTCGTCTAAAAGTTCCAATTGAGCAAGGAGTGCTGAACGTTGTTCATCAATAGAAAATTCTTTATTCAATTGTACTCTTAATGACGGTATGAGGATTTCATATGGAACTACCGCCTCCATTCCAAATGTTAAGGAATAAGGAGTTTGCCCAGTAGGCGTGCGGATTGAAGTTCGGTAGGCCCATAAAGCCTCAACCAATTTTTCTGGCCAATCTGAGAACTTGTTAGATTTACATGTCTTTTTGATAATTTTTATCAAAGTCTTATTTGTTGCCTCTGCTTGGCCATTGCCTTGCGGATAATAAGGAGACGAATGATGCAATGCAATTTTATACCTGTTACAGAGATCCTTCAGTTCCTGTGACACGAACTGCGGTCCATTGTCGGTGACGATGGTGCTTGGAATTCCGAATCGGGTGATGATGTTCTTCATGATGAACTTGCAGACGGTTGATGCTTTGATCTCCACGTACGCTTCAGCTTCTGCCCACTTGGTGAAGTATTCCGTTGCCGTGAGAATGAAAGATTTTTGCTTGATGCCGGAATCTAGATTACCAAGAGGTCCAATGATGTCGAAAGCCCACATGGAGAAAGGCCATGGGGAAGAAACAGGATGGAGTGAAGATGCAGGAGAATGAATTTTGTCGGCATGAAGTTGACACTTAGCACACCTACGAACAAATCCTACGCAATCTTCTTCCATGGTTGGCCAATAAAATCCTAGTCTAAGGATTTTCTTTGCTAACATCTGTCCATTGACATGACCACCACAAACTCCACTATGAGCTCCTTCCATAACCTTCCAAAGCTCATCTTCGTCTAGACATCTCAGAAGAACTCCATCAAAACCTCTCTTATATAATGCTCCCCCAACTAGGGTGTATCGTTGAGCAACTCTCCTGATAGCTCTCTTCTCCTCAGTTGTAGCTTCCTCAGGATACGATTGATCTTCACAATATTTTGCAATTTCATAATACCATGGCTTATGTTCATCATCCATCTCTTCTAACAGCTCTATCAGCATGATTTCTCTTTTTTCAATGATATCTCCGTCTCTGACTTTCTTCAGCAACTTCTCTTTAGTTCTAAGGAATGAAGGATCTTTCACGGCGGGTGAAAGACGCCTATGAACTATGATTGATTCAGATTGTTTGCTGATTGGAAAATTAAGAGAAGATGCAAGTGAAGCTAGAGCGTCAGCTAAGATGTTTTGATTCCTAGGGACATGGACAAAGATCAATTTCGTGAAAAGCTTTGAGTAAGCAGAAGTAAGCTCCTGATAAGGCTTGAGCTTGGGATCGAGAGTTCGATACTTGGTTAGCACTTGGCGAAGAATTAGTTGGCTATCACCTACGATCCTGAGTTTGGTGGCACCATGGAAATGAGCAGCCTCAAGACCAGCAAAAGTGCCTCGTATTCAGCTATATTATTCGTGACTGGAAAATCAAGCTGAAAGGCTTGTGGAATGGTGATACCTTCAGGTGATAACAGAACGATACCGATCCCTTTTCCATGAGAATTTAGAGCTCCGTCAAAATGCAAAGTCCACATATCATCTCTGATTTGATTTACGGACATCAGTTCCTCATCCAGAAACTCTGATCGGACTGGATCAAATCGAGGAAGGGGATGATGAGCGAGATGTTCTGCTATGGCATAGCCCTTGATTGCTTTTTGCTGGATATAAATGATGTCAAATTGAGATAGAAAGCTTTGCCATCGCGCCAACCTATCAGTAAGAACAGATTTCTCCAGAAGAAATTTTATCGGATTCATCCTAGCGATGAGATGGACTTCATGGGCCAGAAAATAATGCTTCAGTTTCTGCACAACCCAAACCAATGCTGCACATGTTTTCTCCATCGCCGTATATCTCTGTTCAGCGGGGTTGAGAAGTTTAGAGAGATAGTAGGCTGCCCTCTCTTTTCCTTCTTCATCTTCTTGTGCTAAGACAGCCCCCACAGCATCATCCAGGACTGAAATATAAAGTATCAATGATTTGCCTGGAGATGGTGGTCTCAAAACAGGAGGACTTGCTAAATAGTCCTTTAATCCATCAAACGCCTCCTGACACTTATCGTCCCAATCGAATTTGACTCCCGGCTTGGTAAGCTCGTAAAACGGCTTACACCTTTGTGAGTGCTGGGAGACAAAGCGGCGAATAAATTGCAACCTTTCGATTAATCCTCTCAATTCTTTCAAATTTTTAGGAGGTGGCATTTCTCTAATAGCCTTCGCCTTGTTAGGATCGATCTCAATTCCCCGTTTACTGACGATAAATCCAAGCAATTTTCCTGAGGATACCCCGAATACACATTTCTTGGGGTTCATCTTTAACTGATATTCTCTCGATCTTTCTAACACCCTTGCTAAAACTTTGGCATGCTCAGCCTTTGTTTTCGATTTAACCAATAAGTCATCCACATACACTTCTAAATCTATGTGCATCATGTCATGAAATATTGCCATCATGGCCCTCTGATAAGTGGCTCCAGCATTCTTTAATCCAAATAGCATGACAACATAACAGTATGTTCCCCAAGGTGTAGTGAATGAAGTTTTTTCTTGATCTTCTTCTGCCAGCTTAATCTGATTATATCCTGAAAATCCGTCCATAAATGATAACGTCTCATAGCCAGCGGTATTATCGATGAGTACATCAATATGAGGCAATGGAAAATCATCTTTAGGACACGCCCGATTCAAATCACGGAAGTCAATGCAAATCCTGACCTTCCCGTCCTTCTTCATAACCGGGACTATATTGGCCACCCATTGTGGATAAAGGACAACTCTAATAAATTTGGCTTTATGCAACTTATCGACCTCTTCCTTCATCTTTAGAGCCATTTGTGGGTGGAATCGCCTTAATTTCTGTTTGACCGGGCTAGCTCCTTCCTTTAATGTCAACCTGTGTTCAACTAAAGTTGAGTCTAATCCCGGCATATCCTCATAACTCCAGGCGAAAGTGTCCTTATAGTCCTTGAGTACTTGTACCACTGCCTTCTCATCCTCTGAAGAAAGATTTTTACTGACGAGGACAACCCTAGGTTCGTCTTCAGTCCCTAAATTAATTTCTTTGGTAGGTTCTTCTACGGCAGCTGAGGGTTCATCGAATCTCTTCACTCCACTGGCATATGCCTCAGCCGCGTCCTCGTCATCTTCCTCAATGGGGTCCTTTTCATGTACTAATTCATATACCCCGTACCCATCATTGACTGTCTCATCATCCATGCAATCTTCTGGCATCTGAATGGATTTTCTAGAAATTGAGGGATCAAAGAACAAGAAGAGCACTTATCAGCTAAGTCCTGGAGGTATCTATCTGGAATTTGCCTACCCTTAGGCTTCCTAGACTTCCTAACCTGACTAGACTGACTAGACTGCCTAACTTCACTATCATAACCTAGCGAAGACGAAGCAGGATGAAAATCCTGGGATACAAGTGGAAATACAAGAGAATCCTCCCGAGGGGAGGGACAGAGTAAATCTAGAAGAGAATCTTGACCGAAGGACCCGCGTGGCGGGGTGCGATCGGACAAGTAAGATGTTTCCTCAATGAAGATTTGGGAAGAATTTGTTGCCAAATTGGCGTTTTTTTTGGAAAATGAAAGAATTAAACATGAAACATGAATGAATAAAAATGGGAGGAGAATCAGACGGAGGAAGTGGCACCAAGGCCAGAGGATTGGGGGGATCATATAGTAATATGTCCCAGATTAGATCATACAACCTCTCTAGATCGAGAGGAGGTTGTGGTATAATGTCCCGAGGGGACAGAGTAATCATGACGGGCGGAGCCCGTGGAATATCTTCAATTACTACCCGCGACCAAGTCGGGGTCAAGAACAATGTGCGGAAAAGAGTATGGAGCGTGAAGACATGTGAAGGATATGTCCCTCTCCAGAGCAGATCTGTTGTATAACCAGCTTCATAGGGGTCATCTGGCTCCCCTTCATCGGTTTCTTCGGACAGCAGTATCCGCTTGTCAAATATAGCACCAGGGCTTTCAATTAGTTCATCAATCTGTGGCGGCCACTTAGGTTCTGCAGGATCCAGAAATAGTCTGTTCAATGCAATATAGAGGTCCCTGAGATCGAACCACCTGTACCATTCACATTCAGGATCATCAAATTTCCTCCTTTTCATAGGCCGCAGAGCCTCCAAGGATTGGTACGTAAGCAATTCAGAGCAATGTCTGGCCAAATCTCTCCCATATATATCATGGAAGTCAAAACATGAAGTAATGACCACCGTATTGTCATAGCTGAGTATGGGCCCTTTCACAAAGTGCGTACACAGGGTCCATGTTAAGGGATCTCGGCCTTCTTTGGGTGGTGTAGACATTGCCTGCCAGATTTTCGGGCCCTCTTTAATTTCTGCTTTCTGAACCGGATCTTGTTTCAATTTTATTGGCCTATAGCCCAGACCACTTCCAGGTGCCGCTCGATGATTTCTGACAGGAGTGGTCCTGCCTTGAAATTGCGTGCCCAGACCTTTCCCAGGCTTGTAGCCGTTCTTCATCATGATCCTCCATCCTGGGGTACTCATGCACTTCCCCCTCTTGATAGCATCTAACGGATATGGAGAGATAGTAGCGGCTTTCAGAGGATCAGCCACTGGACGGTAGACCTGTAATACCGACAGAAAAGGTTGTCGGCCAGGTAGAACAGCAGATTTGATGTTCAAGGAATGAGCAACAGCAAGGATCGGCATGCTCGTTACTTTAATTATTCGTCCTTTGTAAGGGAATTTGAGGCATTGATGATTCGTAGAAGGAATCGCCTCAAGAGTTTTAATATAAGGACGACCTAAAATGGCATTTATGGAAGGGTCGATTTCCAAGATGTGAAATTCGACCTCTGCATGACTTACAGGGCCCAGCTCCACCTTTAAATAAACCATTCCCAGAGGGGAACGGGTAGAATTGTCATATGCTGTTACTGATATGGGGCTAGGCAGCCACTTTTCTTTGGGCACACCGCATAGCTCCAGGGTCTTCGGAGGTAGAACATTGATCGAAGCCCCTGTGTCGACTAGGCATGCATCCACGGCCTTCTTACAGATGTTAACCGTGATGCTCAGGGCCATGCTTCTGGCTGCTGGCGGTGCTAGTTCCGATGTATGAAATGTTATGGAGGGCTGATCCCCCTGAGGAACTAGTAGTGCTGCAATCTTCTCTACCGGCACGTCTTCATTGACCATCACCTTTTGCAGGTATTCCATTAAAGCTTCTTGGTGACTTTTGGATCTTTTGATTAGTTCGAGTATAGTGATCCGTGCCGGTGTCCGATCCAGGTGTTTCAACAGGTCGTATTGAGTGCCTGGTGCACTCTCTTCATTGTGGGCTTCCTCAGTCGGCTGTGATGGGCCGTCTCTTACTGTGGACTGAGGAAAGACCTTGTTGAAAATCCTTCCACTCCGGAGCGCGTGTTCCTCAACCGTGGAGGATCCGGGTGACACTTTAAGTACCGCAGAGTTGGATGGTGCGGATGGCGTAGAAGGTTGGTATGTAGGTGATGGCGTGGGGCTAGGCGTAGGGCTAGGTGGTGATGGCGCGGTGCGGATTAAAGGCCTAGAGGGTTGGATGGTGGATGGGTAAGTGGTTGGTGAAGTGGGGAATGGTATGCGTAATAGCGGTCTAGATGGTAAAGGCATATCTGGATAGGCGGTAGTGGTAGCGGGTGAAGTAGGAAACGGTATGCGTAATAGCGGCCTAGATGGTAGGAGGGGCGCGTTGTTGGTTTGCGGGGGGTTATATGATGGAGGCGTAGTGGTGCGGGGCGTAATGGGTCTAAGGAAGGCGGGTAGTGGTAATGGGTTATTGGGCGTGGGCGAGTGGTATGTAGGTGTGGGTATGGGGGTAATGGTAACGGGTTGTGGCCTTGGTATGTGGATGGTGCGGCGTGGTGGTCGCTCTGCGGTACTTTGAACGTGACCCGTTGAACAAAGAGAGGAAGAGTCATTTACTCTCCACTGCTGCCCACGACCAGCCTCAGACTGGCTGTTCGTCAAGATGGGAGCAACCTGGTTTTGGTTCTGGTGCTCCGGGAGTGGATTCTGCACTATACCCATGTTGGGTGGTGCTACTGCTTGTGCCGGTGGTCTTGCTTGCTGCTGCTGCTGCTGCGGTCTCCTCGCCTTCAGGGCTGTTATGTATTTCTTCATTTCCTCCCAGTCAATGCCGCCCTGCTCGTTGAGATCATGGATATAATCTCTGAATTGAAAGCAGGTGTCAATGGTATGCCCAGGTTGCCTGTGGAAGTAGCAATACCTAGACGTATCGGCATTTTGAGGCCAAACGGCCTTCTCTCTCGGCAAAACTAAGGCATTGGCCGCCATTAAAGCGCTGAAGATATCCGCCAAGGATTCTGGGAGGGCCGGGTACTCTGCCCTTTTCGGGCCTGGAGGTCTCCTTTGTTGGTTGTAGTCACCAGGAGGAGGGACATTGTGGTATGCCGGCGGTGCACGCGGCTGGTACTGTGGCTGTTGCTGTTGCTGCTGATGTGGCTGCTGATACTGCTGTTGCCGTTGCGGCTGTTGCTGTAGTTGTTGCTGACTCGGCTGCTGGGGCCGCTGGTATTGTTGTTGGTAATGGGGGTTCTGCTGTTGCCTGTACCCCTGCTGGCTCGGCTGTGGTGGCCTCTGGTACTGCTGATTCCTCACAAACTGGGGCGAGTTATTGTTCATAGTACTGACCTGCTCGTGAGAGAGCGTGCCCTCAGTAGTTGGACCTGAGCTAGGAGAATTTGGCACTGCAGGCTTCCGAGGTGGAGGCATGTTAGGTCTGTGAGGATCAAAGACGCTAGAGAACGTAGCGTCCTTGAAAGCATTCTGGCAGTACCGTGCCCTTTCATAGAGCTCTGCCATGTTCGTCAAGTTGTTCAAGGAGAGGACTAGCTTGAACTGGGGAGTGGCGTTAGAAATCAACATTTTCACTTGTTCGGATTCGGACAAGTGATCTTTCACTTTTTCAGCCAGGCCCCGCCACCTGTCAGCAAAACTGACAAACTCCTCGTCCGGTTTCATCTTTTCTGCAATAAGATCCGTGATAGACAAGGAGGGTGCAACTCTGTCCTGGTATCGTTGGATAAATTTGCGTGAAACGATACCGTAATCCTCTACTTCTGAGGGTTCCAGAGAAAAGAACCACTCGAGGGCTGGTCCCTCTAGGGATCTCCTGAACAAGAAAGCCAATGACCTCTTATCATTCTGCCAGAAGGAGGATTCGTACATGAACTCCTTCAGGTGCGTGAAGGGGTTACCAGTACCATTATACTTTCGATACACTGGCATTTCAGAGGGTGGCAGATGAAACACTGGCAGGCTCGGCAAATTGATTTCTGGCACAGCTTTAACCCCCATCATCTTCTGGAGATTGTTGAACTGTTCATCCATGCGCTCCATCTTGGCCAGCAACGTCTGCGTGGTCAGATCTGCCTGGGGAGGAGGAGGAGGAGGAGGAAGTACTTGATAGGCCTGCTGCCTAGAGTACGTCGGACAAGGAGGATAATAAGGATGAGGTCCGGCAGAGCTTCCGCCATGCCTGAGGGCATTTTGATAAACGGGCGTCTGCGGTCTAGCCGGTTGCCTGGATGACGAAAGTTGTGGCCCAGTTGGCCGAGAAGTAAGATGAAGGCCTTCCATGGCCTGATGGATATAAGGAGGAGGAGGTTGTTGAGGAACAACAGGGGGAGCCACAGGATTCGGCTCAGCAGGCTGCATGGGTGCCTTCCCCTTCAAGATAGACTGGATCGCCTCGAACTGCTGAGGGTCCAGTCGGGAGGCAAGAACTCCCAGAGCATTAACAAGATCCATAGGATCGGAGGATGGGGGATCATACTGATTCATGTCCCCCTCAAGGTCAGGATTAGGAATCGCATATTCATGCGGAGGAAGATCATGATATTGATCGTGCGGATTAAAAAGAGGAGTTCGTACATTCCCGTCATGTCGAACTGGAATGGGGACAGAATTACGAGAGGCATCAGCATCTCTCCCGTTCTCGTAGTTGAAATCAGAATTGCGAGGGGCATTAGCATCTCCCTCGTAGTTGATAATGGCGTCTTGGGCCATACTCAAATCTCTGCCTGATCGCAGCAACATTATATTAGATTTTCTTTTCAAAAAAATTAATCAAACAAGTTGTGCAGAGGTTAATCAAACAAGTGGATGCTTAACGTGATTTCAGGATTCCTTGTTGAGTTATTTGAATTGGATTAAACCACAATTTCGCTCAGGGAAGGATCCTAGTTTCAGTTCAGTTTCCACCGTTATTCTCTAAGGTTTTTCTCTCACAACGCTCTCGGAATCTAGCCGGGACTTCAATTGGTACAACCAGCCCGATGATCAAGGAGGAATACCTTGATTTTGGGGACTTATGGAGGTCTCAACGTCAACTTCTCTAGTCTGATCAAGGGACCAACCCAATCAGAGAGAGTTGCTAACGTCGAGTAATGTGTTCCTAAGAAAAGGAGGGTTTTAGCCTCAATGCGTATGCCCTGCGACCTGGATGGCCTCTAATGCTTAATAGAGTAATGTGTAGCTAGCACTCAACACAGAAATCTGGAAACTGAAAAATAATTAAGAAACTGTCTGAATCGCGTCGATGATAGTCGACGCTATTCAGAACAGAACTTAATTCTTTCGCAGAGAACAGATGCAAACAGCAGAGAAAACCTGGAAAATAACTAAAAACTGTCTGAATCGCGTCGATGATGGTCGACGCTATTCAACACAGAAGTTAATTATTTCACAGAAACAGATGTAAACGACAGAGATAATCTGGAGGCTAAAAGGCGTCCAGGTAACTTGACGCGGTTTTGAAACGCGTCTCTGTTACTGGACGCTTTTCAGTTCGCAGAAACAGATTTCCAGAAGGATTTTCTGTGTCGAATCCTCCTTAAACAGGGAAAAATGCAATAAATAATTGACTCATGCAAAGATTTTTAGTTTCAGATTTTAAACAGGATGGTTTACTATCTAAACAACTAAGAAATCACGAAATCACACAGCATTTTATCACCAAAAACAGCCTTTTAAACTAATCAAAGGGGAGGCAAGATCTTGCCACTAGGGTGTGCACGTGGTGCACGGGGGAAATTAAACAAACTAAACACTCACCAATTGGTGAGGACGTGTCGAAAGACACAAGTGGTGCACCGTGGGTGCCCGGTATGATAATAGCAAGAACAAAAGAGATTAAAAGACGGCGAGACCAAGTCCCACCGTGATCGCCAAAAGAGCTGTAGGTGCTGAAAATTTGCTCGTGTGATTAATGTGAAAAAGTATGTTGTTTAGAGTAAATTAACCTATTTAAAAAAATGCAACTAAGGTGCTGTGATCGCCAGAAACTTTTAACTAAAAAGCTTCAAAAGAGTTTGATCGCTTACCTGTTCAAACGCGGAAGAATGAATCCTTGGTTCCCCTCCTTCAGCCGGCTGAAGAAAGAGAGCCTCTTTATTCTTTTGTTCTTGCTGTTGAATGTTGAGGATCGTCCAGAAGTTCTCCTGGCTTTTGCTTGATTTCCCTCTTTTTGATTTCTTGTTATTCAGTTGTTGGATGCAGCAGACAGAGAGACAGAAAAATAAAGAAGAAATAGTGATGAGAATCTAAATGGAAATAATATCAAAGCTAACTATGATTAGAAACATGTATAAACAGCAACTCACTTGTTTTAAATGACTTTGAAACCCCTTTAGAACAGATGGTTTTGAAAAATTAATGATGTGATGTGTGTTGCATGCAGTGAGTATGAGAGAATGAAACTAATGAATGAAAATGAAATTCAGATATG
This sequence comes from Zantedeschia hybrid cultivar, assembly GCA_030544215.1. Classification (NCBI taxonomy): domain Eukaryota; kingdom Viridiplantae; phylum Streptophyta; class Magnoliopsida; order Alismatales; family Araceae; genus Zantedeschia; species Zantedeschia hybrid cultivar. The sequence goes on from JARZZO010000014.1 coordinate 51,525,244, forward strand.
AAAAACTTATGCCCAGTTGGAGAAGCCTTGAAGGATGAAGATCTTGAAGAAGGATGCCGACTTCTGGTAATGGCAGCGCTCCGGCGTTCCGACGTGGTTGCTCCGATCTTCAAATCGCTATAACGCTGAGGCTCAATAATTCTCTCTCTCTTTTTTTTTTTTTTCTTTTTGATAGGCAAGGTATTTATAGGCATTTTCTGCGTTCGCGATTAACATAGAAAAATCTAGGATTTATCTACCTTAATCGACAGATAAATACTGATTAATTCATCTTTATCTGTAATTATCTAAAACGCGTCCACCATGGGTGACGCCTTTCAGATTAATTAAGATAAGGATAAATATCCGGGAAAACTTATCTTTATCTTTATTAGGTAAAACGCGTCCACTTGTGTAGTGTCTTTTACCCTAATTAAGATAAGGATAAACATCCGGAAGAGAAGTTAAAATAGCTTAGGAAACTTAAATTGCGTCGACACTCACAGACGCCTTTTAGCTAATAAATCAATTAATTAAAATTCAAATTTAAACGTTAAAATAGGAATAAAGTCTAAATCACGTCCACATGGGTCGACGCCTTTTAGACTTTTTTCATATTTTAACTGAAATTTGAGCTAAAATCAATTCGATTGATTAACTTAAACATGTCTGTTCGACCTGACACTCAAAAATATTAATAAAAATTAATTAATGATTAATTATCAGACCATTCTGAGGCATTATTATATGATATGAAATTTACTCAAAATGACGTCAAAATTAGCGTGTCTACAAGATCCACTAGGGACATCCCCCCGCTCTCTAATAACCGGCATCCTCTTCCCAGGAGCCATCTAATCGCCTACAAACACAAAATCGAAAAGTTCTAATTAGAATCCTAAAACCTATACTACCGCCGTGCCTGTACGGGATAATGTAATTATTTGCCGGACTTACGACATTTAACCTAGTTATTCATTTATTTGCCATACCGAATGCCCTGATACCAACTGTAATGACCCGCCACCCTATAATCGGGGATCCGATTACTAAATGGGTACCGAATCATTAATTTGGAACCAAACCAGGATCTAAGTAAGTCTGGGAAATTAACAATAAAATAAGCTAAACATTCACATCGTATTGAATTGAAAGGAAAATGTAGGAATTAAAAGTTATTACAATGCGACTCGATACAGCAAATAATTACATATTCCAACAGAAAAGAAACAATTAAACGTACATGCCAGATATAAAGATAACAACTACGTCAAGGCATACCCCGGAACAACAGCTGACGGCGCGCGACTCACAGCAGTACACACCTCGCTAAGTCTGCCTCGAACCCTCACCTGAAAACTGCAGGGGTGAGTCTCAGTGTAAAGACTTAGTAGGAATCCTTCGATCCCCACTGCCCACTCACACACCCACAAGTGTAAGACACCGTTGAAGGTATAGTAAACAAGTAAAGCAGTAATTACTACACCTAAACTCGATATGAATCACATGCATTCGAAGTATATTTAACATGCATAATTCCAATTTACCAGGGAACCCATAACCAGCGTCTCGTCAAAACGCTCAACAACACAACGAAAGTGGGAAACACCGACCCGCTGAGACCAAACAGTAACCCCTCGGATAGCACGCTAGCTACTCCGGCCCAACAGGCTCAGGTGGTTACTCCTTCCCCCCAGCACGAGTGACACTCCACAGGTACCACTCCGACACCGGTACTAGCTAACCCCGGGGTTCACCATGTGACCCTCTCTCACTAGGCGTCACCCCGCCACTGCACCCATCGGCGCTGTGTCCCAACCACACCAACACAAGGTGTCAAGCGCTACAACTGTCACTCAAGGTCCACAGTAACACAAAACACGGCACAGTGTGATCCAGTCACGTGAGAAGTCCACGGTTGCACGACACACAACGCAGTGTCATCCGGTTCACGAATAATCCATCATCATCGAGTATATTTAAAGCATGCCTTTAACCAACTATCTAACAGTGTAAAAACATTTTACTGGCATGGATTAGTGTTGTTCTGTCTTCAATCGCGTCGCCCAAGGCCGACGCCATTCAAGCATCCTAAACTAGTTCATGAAATCCTAGCCTCAGAATATGGCCTAAAAGGTGTCGCCACAGGTGGCCGCCTTTTAAAACGCGTCCCTATCCCTCGTCGCCTATTAGCGATCGAAAACAGGGACAAGCAATGGTTGATTCTCTTAAAACGCGTCGTCTTGGGAAGCCGCCTTTTCAAAAGGCGTCGTTGTCCTCAGATGGCATTCACACCAGAATCCGAAACTTGCAGAATCCTTAATCGGCGTGATTTCTGCCTAATTGGCATCGTACTGGCCCGTCGCCATTCTAAATGACGTCGTCCAGGCACGACGTCATTTAACGCTAGAAACCCAGACTGACAGAACCTCAAACAGAGAGATTTATGCCTAAATAGCGTCGTACGGGCCCGTCGCCATTCTAAATGGCGTCGTCCAGGTACGACGTCATTTAGTGCCAGAAACTTGGTTCCGCAGCGCAACCCGAGGGTCCCCTTTTCATCCCCAAAAGCCCCAAAATCACACAAAACAGAGGAGGAAGAGGGACAAACTAAACCATCACAAGGAACCCACAAATCCATGTTCATAGAAACCCCTATTCCCATCAAGAAAAGCTCCTAACATGCTCATTTTACCCAACAACCATAGATTCGTAGCATGCTTCAAGCAGGAGAACATGGTTTTAAAATGAAACACTACGGGAATCGTCACCCTACTGATTCTTGAACTCCTCCTTGCTCCGCCACCAAACCGTCGCACTATAGACCGCCGCCGATACTCCGAGGACGCCGCCACTCCACCGGGACCTCGGCCGTCGCCCGGAGAATGGAACGCCGCGAAGAAAGTGGTGGTGGTACTGGTGAGAGGTAGAGAGGTAGTGGAGTGGTGGAAGAGGAAGAAGGGGAAAAGGAAGGGGAAGAGAGGGGGGAGTTGGAGGGTGGAGAGGGTGAGGAGAGAGAGAGTGAGGGTGAGAATGAGGGAAAGGAAGGAGGATTCGCGGGGTAACCAGAGACTGGGTAAAACGCGTCGTGCAGTACGGACGCCTATCAGTTGACGTGATAGGCCGTACTGACAGAACTATGAAACGCGTCGTCTTCTCAAGCCGCTTTGAGACGACAAGATTGGTACCGTACACTGACAACCCAGGGTCGCAGTCTGAATGGCGTCGCCCCTCGCGGACGCCTTTGAGACGACACGACAGGGCCGTACTCTCGCGGCCCAAAGCCCGCCCACGTGGCAAAGCGGTAACCAAACTAAAAGGCGTCGACCCACCAAGACTCCATTCAAAAAGGCGTCGTGCACTGTAGAAGTCATTTAGATGGCACTCCTCAGTCCCATCAGGGCCCAAACCAGGGAACCCGACCCAGAGACTGACCCGATAACCGGATCCGAAACCGCAGTCCTTACATTCTCCCCCCCTTAAAAGAATTTCGTCCTCGAAATTGTCTACTAGAATTAGCGAGGTCAAAACATAAAGATACAAGCTCACAAGAGAACTTATGAGAAAAGGTAGGGAAATTGCTCCCGCATCTCGTCCTCACGCTCCCAGGTCGCCTCGCCCCCAAAACGATACTGCCAAATTACTTTACCCAGAGGCACAACCTTATTCCGAAGGACCTGTTCCCTGCGATCCTCAATACGAACTGTAAACTATGGAAAGGACAAGTCCTCAGCGATCTCCAACTCTGAAAAATCTAAAATATGGGATGGATCCTGAACATATCTTCTCAGCAAAGAAACATGATACACATCGTGCACTCCTGCAAGACTGGACGGCAAGGCCAGCTGATACGTGGTTTTCCCAATTCGAGCAAGAATGGGAAAAGCCCCAATATATCACGAACTCAGCTTGCCTCGCTTCCCGAATCTCATCACACCCTTGGAGGGTGAGACTCGGAGAAACACGTGGTCTCCAACCTCAAACTCAAGCGGTCTCCTCCGGATATCAGCATAACTCTTCTGCCTGTTCTGAGCTGCGATCAATCTCTGTCGTACCATCCTGGCAATCTCAGTACACTGCTGTACTAACTCTGGCCCTACTATTTGCCTCTCACCAATCTCGGACCTACACACAGGAGATTGACACGGTCGCCCGTACAAAGCCTCGTAAGGCGCCATGCCGATACTAGAATGATAACTGTTGTTGTAGGCAAACTCCATTGTAGGCAAATGTTGCTCCCAACAACCTCCTGTTGGGGTTCGGTCATTTTTATTTCCAGGGTATTTATCGACCTTGCATTCCCTTTTATTTCACTCATGGCCTTGATGTAACTTTTGTACTGTAATGGCCTTTTGATTTGACATTTGGCTTTTGCCTTTTGCTTTTGCTTTTCCTTTCCTTTTCTTGGGATGGATCTCCCCCCGTTTTTTTATGACGGCCTCCTACTAAGATGGCGGGTATTCTTGATAGTTTATTCCAAGTCTCATTCCGACATCATGGGCCGAGTGTAAAAACAGAATTTTATTTGAAAAGAATGATTTGCACTTTACACCCTTGGTCAAGCTTTCGATATCCCTTAGGACTTCACATCTTTTGTTACTCACGAAGCAAACGTGTCAGTGTGTGTAGTAATGTGTTTGAATTAAATTATCCAGACTGATAAGGGAATTTGAACTTCTAAATTTTCTAGTTCCACTGGTCTTTGCACCATGCTGATCGACTCTTTAACCTAAGGATAGTATTTTTTAAGATACAGACCATTTCAGGGGTAAGTTAATTCTTGCCCTTCTGCATTAACAAGACGGTAAGCGTTACCAGGAAAAGCATGCGATACAACATAAGGTCCTTCTCAATTGGGTTGGAGCTTAGAACGCGGACCACCAGGTTTTACAAAAATTCTTTTGACGACCATTTCACCAACTTTGAACTTACGTTCAATGACTTTCTTTTGATAAAAACGTGCTAATATATTTTGATAAACTCTTGCATGATTAGCAGCTGACCATCTTTTCTTGTCTAAGAGTTCCAATTGAACAAGGAGTGTTGAACGGTGTTCATCAATAAAAAATTCCATATTCAATTGTACTCTTAATGACAGTACAAGGATCTCGTATGGAACTACCGCCTCCATTCCAAATGTTAAGGAATAAGAAGTCTGCCCAGTGGGCGTGCGGATCGAAGTTCGGTAGGCCCATAGAGCCTCAATCAATTTTTCTGGTCAGTAAGTGAATTTATTAGACTTGTACGTCTTTTTGATGATTTTTATCAAAGTCTTGTTAGTTGCCTCTGCTTGGCCATTGCCTTGCGGATAATAAGGAAACGAATGATGCAATGCAATTTTGTGCCTGTTGTAAAGGTCTTTCAGCTCTTGTGACACAAACTGCGGTTCATTGTCGGTGACGATGGTGCTTGGAATTCCAAATCTCGTGATGATGTTCTTGATGATGAACTTGCAGACGGTTGATGCTTCGACTTCCGTATACGCTTCAGCTTCCGCCCACTTGGTGAAGTATTCCATTGCCGTGAGGATGAAGGACTTCTGCTTAATGCCGGAATCAGGATTGCCAAGGGGTCCAATGATATCGAAAGCCCACATGGAGAAAGGCCATGCGGAGAAAACAAGATGGAGTGAAGATGCAGGAGAATGAATCTTATCGGCGTGAAGTTGGCACTTGGCACACCTACGGACATATCCTACACAATCTTCTTCCATGGTTGGCCAATAGAATCCTTGTCTAAGGATTTTTTTTGCTAACATCTGTCCATTAACATGGCCACCACAAACTCCAGCATGAGCTCCTTCCATAACCTTCCAAAGCTCATCTTCGTCTAAACATCTTAGAAGAACTCCATCAAAACCTCTTTTATATAATACTCCCCCAACTATTGTGTATCTTTGAGCAACTCTCCTGATAGGCCTTTTTTCCTCAGCTATGGCTTCTTCAGGATATGATTGATCTTCACAATATTTAGCAATTTCATAATACCATGGTTTCTGCTCATCATCCATCTCTTCTAACAGCTCCATTAACAAAATCTCTCTCTTTTCCACAATATTTCCATCTTTGACTTTCTTTAGTAGCTTCTCCTTAGTCCTAAGGAATGAAGGGTCTTTCACGGCGGGCAAAAGATGCCTATGAACGATGATTGATTCGGATTGTCTGCTGATTGGGAAATTGAGGGATGATGCAAGTGAAGCTAGAGTGTCAACTAAGATGTTCTGATTCCTAAGAACATAGACGAAGATCAACTTTGTGAAAAGCTTAGCATAAGCAGAAGTGAGTTCTTTATAAGGCTTGAGCTTTGGATCAAGAGTCCGATATTTGGTTAACACTTGGCGGAGAATCAATTGGCTATCACCTACAATTCTGAGTTTGGTGACACCATAGAGATGAGCAGCCTTGAGACCAGCAAAGAGTGCCTCGTAGTCAGCTATATTGTTAGTGACTGGAAAGTCAAGCTGAAAGGCTCGTAGAATGGTGACACCTTCAGGTGATAACAGAACAATGTTGATACCCTTTCCATGGGAATTCAGAGCTCCGTCAAAATGCAGAGTCCACATATCATCTTTGATTTGGTCTATGGACATCAGTTCCTAATCTGAAAACTCCGATCGGACTGGATCAAAATAAGGAAGGGGATGGTGAGCGAGATGTTTAACTATGGCATAGCCTTTGATCACTTTCTGTTGAATGTAAGTGATATCAAATTGAGATAGAAAGCTTTGACATCGTGCTAACCTATCAGTAAGGACAGATTTCTTAAGGAGAAACTTGATTGGATTCATTCTAGCGATAAGATGGACTTCATGGGCTAGAAAGTAATGCTTCAATTTCTGAACCACCCATAGAAGTGCTGCACATATTTTCTCCATCGCTGTGTATCTTTGTTCAGCAGGGTTGAGAAGTTTAGAGAGATAGTAGGCTGCCCTCTCCTTTCCTTTTTCATCCTCTTGTGCTAGGATAGCCCCCAACGCATCATGCATGACATAAATGTATAGTATCAATGGTTTGCCTGGAGATGGTGGTCTCAAAATAAAAGGACTTGCCAAATAATTTTTCAGTCCATCGAACGCCTCCTGACACTTATCATCCCAATCGAATTTGACTCCCGGCTTGGTAAGCTCGTAGAACGGGTTACACCTTTGTGAGTGCTAGGAGACAAAACGGCAAATAAATTGCAACCTCCCGATTAATCCTCTTAACTCTTTCAAGTTTTTAGGAGGTGGCATTTCTCTAATAGCCTTTATCTTGTTGGGATTGATCTCAATTCTCCGTTTACTGACAATGAATCCAAGTAATTTTCCTGAGGATGCCCCAAATACACATTTCTTAGGGTTCATCTTTAACTGATATTCTCTTGATCTTTCTAATACTCTTGCCAAAACTTTGGCATGCTCAACCTTAGTCTTAGATTTCACCAACAAGTCATCCAAATACACTTCTATATTGATATGCTTCATGTCGTGAAATATTGGCATCATAGCCCTCTGATAAGTGGCTCCAGCGTTCTTTAATCCAAAAGGCATGACAACATAGCAATATGTTCTTTAAGGTGTAGTGAATGATGTCTTTTCCTGATCTTCTTTTGCCAATTTGATCTGATTATATCCTGAAAATCCATCCATAAATGATAAAGTTTCATAGCCAGTAGTATTATCGATGAGTACATCAATGTGAGGCAATGGAAAATCATCCTTAGGACACGCCCGGTTCAAATCTCGGAAGTCAATACAGATTCTGACCTTCCCATCTTTCTTCATAACAGGGACTATGTTGGCTACCCATTGTGGATAGAGGACAACTCTAATGAATTTGGTTTTATGTAACTTATCAACCTCTTCCTTCATTTTTAAAGTCATTTGTGGGTGGAATCGCCTTAACTTCTGTTTAACCGGGCTAGCTCCATCTTTTAATGTCAACCTGTGTTCCACTAGTGATGAGTCTAACCCCGGCATATCCTCATAACTCCAAGCGAAAGTATCCTTATAATCCTTAAGAACTTGTACCATTGCCTTCTCACCCATTTCAGAAAGATGCTTGCTAACGAGGACAACCTTAGATTCGTCTTCAGTCCCTAGATTGATTTCTTTGGTGGGCTCTTCTACGGCAGCTGAGGGTTCATCGAATATTTTTACTCCACTGGCATATGCCTCGGCTGCATCCTCGTCATCTTCTTCATCTTCAACAATGGGGTCTTTTTCGTGTATCAATTCATACACCCCATATCCATCATTAACTGACTCATCATCTATACAATCTTCTGGCATCTTAATAGGGTTCTCTAATAGCTGAGGGATCATAGAGCAAGAAAGACATTTAAATGCTAAATCCTGGAGGTATCTATCTGGAATTTGTATACCCTTAGATTTTATAGACTTTCTAACTTGACTAACCTGCCTAGAACTAGACTCCCTAACTTCGCTAGACTCCCTATCCTGACCTAATGAGGACGAAGCAGAATGAAAATTATAGGATACAGGAGGAAATATAGGAGAATCCTCCCTCAGGGAGGGGCAGAGTAGATCTAGAAGAGATTCTTGACCGAACGACCCGCGCGATGGGGTAAAATCGGACAAGTAGGAATTACCTCAATGAGGATCTGGGAGAAATTTGTTGCCAAATTGGCGTTTTTTAAAAAAGAAAAGATGAATTAATCACAAAACAAGAATGAAGGTGAATAGGAGGAGAATGGGATGGAGGAAGCGGCACCAGGGCCAAAGGATTGGGGGGATCATAGTAGTATGTCCCAGATTAAATCATAAATTCTCTCTAAATCAAGAGGAGGTTGAGGGATAAAGTCCCGTGGGAACAAGGTGATCATGAAGGGCGGGGCCCATAGAATATCTTCAATAATGACCCGCGACCAAGTCGAGGTCAGAAGCAGAGTGCGTTTATGGAGTGTGAAAATGTAAGAGGGATAAGTCCCCCTCCAAAGAAGATTCGTAGTATAACTAGCTTTGTAGGAATCATCTGGCTCCCCCTCATCTGTTTCCTTAGACAACAATATTCTTTTATCAAAAATGGCACCAGGCCCTTGAATCAGTTCATCTATCTGTGGCGGCAACTTTGGTTTTGAAGGATCAAGAAACAATCTATTCAATGCAATATACAGATCCCTTAAGTCAAACCGGTAAGGACTGAGGTTTCGGATCCGGTTATCGGGTCAGTTTTTGGGTCGGATTCCCTGGTTTGGGCCTTGTTGGGTCAGGGGGGGTGCCATCTAAATGACATCTAGGATGCACAACACCTTTTGAACGGCATCATGCTGGGTGGACGCCATTTAGTCTGGTTGCCAATGTGCCACGTGGGTGGGCTTCGGGCCGCGGGAGTACGGCCCCTGTCGTGTCGTCTGAAAGATGTCCGCGATGGACGACGCCATTCAGACTACGACCCTGGGTTGTCAGTGTACGGCGCCGGTCTTGTCGTCTGAAAAGCGTCTTTGATAGGCGACGTGTTTCAGGTCTCTGCCTGTAAGGACTGAGGTTTCGGATCCGATTATCGGGTCAGTCTCTGGGTCGGATTCCCTGGTTTGGGCCCTGATGGGACCGGGGAGTGCCATCTAAATGACGTCTACGATGCACGACGCCTTTTAAACGGCGTCTTGATGGGTGGAAGCCATTTAGTTTGGTTGCCGATGCGCCACGTGGGCGGGCTTTGGGCCGCGAGTGTACGGCCCTGTCGTGTCGTCTGAACGGCGTCTGCAATGGACGACGCCATTCAGACCGACCCTGGCTTGTCAATGTATGGTGCCGGTCTTGTCGTCTGAACGGCGTCTTGGGTAGACGACGCGTTTCAGACTCTGTCAGTACGGCCCGTCATGTCAACTGATAGGCGTCCGTGCAACTCGACGCGTTTTAGCCAGTTTCTGGTTAACCCCGCGAACCTTCCTTCCTTTCCCTCATTTTCTCTTCCCTCTTCTCTCTCCTCTCTTCCCCGGCGGCTCCGGCGATTCTTCCTTCCCCTCCTTCTTTTCCTCCCACCATTTCATCTCTCCCTCCACTCCATCGACCTCCTAACTCCCACCACTACCACCACCACCTCCTCCGCGGCGTTTTCTCTCCGGATGGCGGCCGACGTCTCGGTGCAGTAATGACGACCTCGGCGGTACCGGCGGCGGCGTGGAGTGAGACGGGTGGGCGGCTTGGAGCTTGAAGGAGTTCAAGTAACCTGTAGGGTGACGATTCCTAGTGCATTTCATTTGAAACCATGTTTTCCGGCGTTTGAAGCATGTTTTAGGGGCATTTTTGGGGTAAAAACGCTAAGTACATGTATGAGAAATTGGGTGTTCTAAAGGTTAGTTAGGTTCTCCTCCTTCCCCTTTATGTTCTCTGCCCTTTTCTGTACGTTTTGGGGGAGAAATCCCATCTCGTAGATCGGGGGAAACGAGGGGGAGAACCTGTCTGTCGGGACTAAATGGCGTCTAGGTGACGCGACGCCTTTTAGAAAGGCGGGCCCACCCACGACGCGATTTAGCCCCATTAACAGACTCTGTTTCTGGACTGTTGAGCGTCCAGAGACAGCGACGCCTTTTTAAAAAGGCGACTTGCGTGAACGACGCATTTTAGTGGAAATCACCCCATGGCCCGTCCCTGTTTTCGGTCGCTAATAGGCGACAAGGGACAACGACACCTTTCAAAAGGCAACTACTTGTGGCGACGTGTTTTACGCCAGGTTCTGAGGGCGGGTTTTCTATGAACCAGTTTAGGAGGCTTAAATGGCGTCGGCTTTGGGTGACGCGATTCAAGACAGAATCACACTAATCCATGCCATTAAAATATGTTTACACTGTTAGACAGTTGGTTAGTTGGTTAAATGCATGCTTTAAATTATACTCGATGATGATGGATTCCTTGTAACCGGATCACACCGCGTTGTGTTTCGTGCGACCGTGGACTTCTTACTGTGCTGGGTTTTGTGCTACTGTGGACCTAGAGTGACAGTTGTAGCGCTTTATCACCCTGTGCTGGTGTGGGTGGAGTACAGCGCCAGTGTGGGTGTGGCGGGGTGACGCCTAGTGAGAGAGGGTCACCTGGTGAACCCCGGGGTTAGCTAGTACCTGTGTGGGTGTGGTACCTGTGAAGTGTCACTCGTGCTGGGGGAAGGAGTAACCACCTGAGCCAGTTGGGCCGGAGTAGCTAGCGTGCTATCCGAGGGGTTACTGTTTGGTCTCAGCGGGTCGTTGTTTTTCCCACCTTCGTTTGTGTGGTTGGCGTGTTTCACCGAGACGTTGGTTGTGGACTCCCTGGTAGACTGGTTTTGGAGATATGCATGTTATATACCACGAGTGCATGTGATTCGTATCGAGATTTAGGAGTAGTAATTACTGTTGTACTTGTCACTTTACCTTCAGCTGTGTTTTGCACTTGTGGGTGTGTGAGTGGGCAGTGGGGATCGAAGGATCCCTATTGAGTCTTTTCGTTGAGACTCACCCCTGCGGTTTTCAGGTGAGGGTTCCAAGCAGACTTAGCGAGGAGAGTGCTGCTCGGTGTTGCGCTCCATCAGTAGTTGTTCCGGGATATGCCCCGATGTAGTTGTTATTTTGTTTTTGGCCTGTACGTTTAATTATTTCTTTTCAGTTGGAGTATGTTATTATTTGCTGTGTCGAGTCGCATTGTAATTACTTTTAATTCCTGCACTTTCCTTTCAATTCAATGCGATGTGAATGTTTAGCTTAGTTTATTATTTATTTCCCAGACTTATCTAGATCCTGGTTTGGTTCTAAATTAATGATTCGATACCCATTCAGTAATCGGATCCCCGATTATAGGGTGGCGGGTCGTTATAGTTGGTATCAGAGCATTCGGTCTGGCAAATAAATGAATAACTAGGTTAAATGTCGTAAGTCCGGCAAATAATTGCATTATCCCGTACAGGCACGGCGGTAGTGTAGGTTTTAGGATTCTAATTAGAACTTTTCGATCTTTGTGATTGTAGGCGATTAGATGGCTCCTAGGAAGAGGATGCCGGTTATTAGAGAGCGGAGAGATGTCCCTAGTGGATCTGAGGCCCGTAGGCCGAGTGTGGAGCATTTCGTGGTGTCTATGATGGACACGATGGCTAGATATCAGACCCGAGACCCTAGTAAGAGTTCCAGTGCTCGGGGAGGGTCTTCAGCTACACTAGAGAGATTTCTTAAGTTGGGGCCGCCTGATTTCACCGGTCGTCCCGACCCTGATGAGGCTGTTCACTGGTTGAGGGAGATGGAGAAGACTTTTGATACTATGGATTGTGCGGCAGTTGAGAGGACTCCGTTGGCTACCTTCATGTTGAAGGATGATGCCTACGATTGGTGGACCACTCTGAAGAGTTTGTCATATGCTGATAGGAGTATCAGGGAGATTCTATGGGAGACTTTTGTAAAGGAATTCAATGCACAATACTTCCCTAGGCATGTTCAGAGGGCCAAGGAGAGGGAATTTATGGAGCTGACTCAAGAGAGTATGACAGTGCTCGAGTACCAGGCAAAGTTTGTTTCGCTATGGAGGTTTGTGCCCTTTATCTCAGGAGACGAGGAATGTCGGACTGAGAGGTTTGTAGATGGGCTGAGGTCCAGTCTGAGGAGTTTTGTGGCATCTCACTGTTGCTCAGATTTGGCATCGGCGGTTAGGTGTGCAGCGGCAGTGGAGGCACAGCAGAATCAGTTAGCCCGGGAGAGAGGACTGACTACTCCGGGACCAGCTTGTGGCAGGGGAAAGGTAGCAGCAGCAGCTCCTTCGTCCGGATCAGGATCGTCTTCACTCGGCTCCAGATTCAGGAGATTCTTTCGAGGCGGTGGCAGCAGTAGCGGTAGTAGCAGACCCGGGCAGGGTCAGCAGAGCCAGTCGGTGTCCAGTGCTCAGCAGGAGTCAGCTCAGAGACTTCCAGCAGTTTGTTAGCATTGCGGTGGTACTCGCGGTGGGACTAAGTGTCCTGCTTTTCCTAGGAGGTGTTTCACTTGTGGCCAGCAGGGCCATTTGGCGAGGCATTGCCCGCAGGGGCATGGTCAGGGGTAGGGACCAGGTGATCAGAAGAAGCCGAGGACCCAGGGGAGAGTTCTAGCTATCACCAGGAAGGAGGTTCGTGCGTCCAACTTAGTGGAAGGTACACTTTCTGTCTTTGGGAACTCTGCACATGTGCTAATTGATTCGCGTGCTTCGCATTCTTTCATTTCTGAGCAGTTCATAGATGTTCCTTCTGCACCCGTTGATGAGCTATCTGATGGATTGATGGTAGAAGTTCCTTCTGGGGATTACATGTTATCTTATAATTGTTTGAGGGATGTTCCCTTGACCATTGGGGGCCATGAGTTACCTGCCCAGTTGGTTGTGCTTGCCATTCGTGACTTTGATATCATCCTAGGCATGGATTGGCTGGAGGCTTATTATGCTGAGGTGGACTGCCACAGGAAGAGAGTGCGTTTCTCTATTCCGGACATCCCAACCTTCTATTTCTAAGGTATTAGACTCTCTTCTCGAGGTATTCTTATTTCTGCCTTTAAAGCCCAGAGGTTGCTTGTTGGTGGTTGTGAGGCCTTGCTTGCCTCTGTTGTTCTAGCTGATGTTAGTGGAAGTTCCAGTCCTTGGGAGGTGCCTGTGGTGTGTGACTTTGTAGATGTGTTTCCTGAGGAATTGCCTGGCCTTCCTCCTCAGCAAGAGGTTGAGTTTACTATTGAGCTTGCACCGGGTACAGCGCCCCTGTCTAAGGACCCGTATCATATGACGCCAGCCGAACTCGCTGAGTTAAAGGCGCAGTTGCAGGAGTTGCTTGATAAGGGTTTCGTTCGTCCCATTACTTCTTCGTGGGGTGCTCCAGTTCTATTTGTCAGGAAGAAGGATGGTTCTCTGAGGTTGTGCATTGATTATAGACAGTTGAACCTGGTGACGATAAAGAATAAGTACCCACTTCCGAGGATCGATGATTTGATGGATCAGCTGCAGTCTACGAAGGTGTTTTCAAAGGTTGACTTGAGATCAGGATATTATCAGATGAGGATCCGTGAGATTGATGTTAGTAAGATGGCCTTTAGGACTCGGTATGGACATTATGAGTTTTTGGTTATGTCTTTTGGCTTGACCAATGCTCCAGCAGCTTTTATGGATTTGATGAACCGGGTCTTCAAGGCCTATCTGGATCAGTTTGTGGTGGTATTTGTAGATGATATTTTGTTATACTCTTCTTCTGAGGAAGAGCATGCCACACATCTTCCGGTAGTATTGCAGGTTCTGAGAGAACACTAACTCTATGCCAAGTTTAGCAAGTGTGAATTATGGCTAGACAAGGTGCACTTCCTGGGGCATGTCATTTCTAGCGAGGGCATCGCAGTGGATCCAGCCAAGATTGAGGCAGTGATGGATTGGAGTAGGCCAACAACAGTGACTGAGATCAGGAGCTTCTTGGGGCTAGCAGGTTATTACAGGCGATTTGTCCAGGGTTTTTCTTCGATAGCGGCCCCCTTGTCGAGGTTGACTCGTAAGGGAGTTCGTTTTGTGTGGACCGAGGAGTGTGAGCGGAGTTTCATTGAGTTGAAGAATCGCCTCACTACGGCCCCAGTGTTGGTGCTTCCATCAGGTTTAGGTGGGTTTGTAGTTTATTCATATACATCACGTCGAGGTTTGGGTGTAGTTCTAATGCAGCATGGTAGGGTCGTGGCCTATGCTTCTAGACAACTGAAGAAGCATGAGGAGAACTATCCTACCCATCACTTAGAGTTGGCAGCAGTAGTATTTGCACTGAAGATCTGGAGACATTATTTGTATGGAGAGAAATTTCAGGTTTTTACTGATTAAAAGAGCTTGAAGTATGTATTCACACAGAGGGATCTGAATTTGAGGCAGTGTAGGTGGATGGAATTCATCAAGGATTATGACCTCGACCTTTCTTATCATCCAGGCAAGGCGAATGTGGTGGTAGATGCCTTGAGTCAGAAGACGGTCGTGTCATACCTTATGATTCAAGAATGGAGATTATTTGAGCAGGTTGTGGAATCTTCCTTTCGGGTTCCACGTGAGGATGATAGAGCCGTGTTGGCCAGCTTGACTGTGAGGCCAGCAGTATACCATGCTGTGATTGAGGCTCAGAGGGCATATGTAGAGTTACCGCAGATTCTCTAGAGACCAGAGGTGGAGTTGTGAGATGATGGTACAGTCAGGTTTAGAGGCAGACTCTATGTTCCGGCCGAAGAGGACGTGCGCAGGAGTGTCCTTGATGAGGCGCACCCTTCTAGATACGCAGTGTAATGACTGAGATTTCGGGTTCGGTTTTCGGGTCGGGTTCGGGTTGGAACCCTTGGTTTGGACCCTGTGGGGGGTCTTGTGACTGCTGACTGAATGGCGTCAGCACTGCTCGACGCCTTTCAAAAGGCGTCAGGTTGTGTGGACGCCATTTAGGTCTGCTGGTTGTTGCGCCACGTGGGCGGGTTTCGGGCCGCGAGAGTACGGCCCCTGTCAGATTTGTTTGAACGGCGTCCACCTCGGTCGACGCGTTTCAGACTGCGACACCTGCGGTGTCAGGGTACGGCGCCAGAGCGTTGTCAGTACGGCCTGTCTTGTCGTCTGAACGGCGTCCGCGGTGGGCGACGCGTTTCAGACCGGTGTCGGTACGGCCGTCCTGTCAGACTGATTGGCGTCTGCCTCGATCGACGCGTTTTAGGGGAATTCTGGTTGACCCCGCGAGCCTCCCCTTCTTTCCCTCATTTTCGCCTCTCCACTCTCTCTCTTCACCCCCTCCGCTCCCTCCGCCCTCCTTCCTCCCTTCCCTTCCTCTTCTTCCTCTTCCAACTACTCCATAGCTTCCCTACCTCTCACCTCTACCTCCACCACCTTCCTCGCGGCGTTCCCTTCTCCGGACGGCGGCCGACGTCCCGGCGGAGTGGCGGCGTTCTCGAGGATACCGGCGGCGGCGTGGGGCGAGACGGGTCGGCGGCAAGGAGCTTGGAGGAGTTCAAGAACCGGTAGGGGGACGAAACCTTGCATGTGTGCTCGTTGCTTTCGGCGTGATGTGGCGTGTGTGGGGCTAGATTGAGCATGTTTAGGGGGTTTCCTTGAGGGAATAACGGTGTTTGTGATCGTGGATTCGTAGCATGATTGTGTGGTTGAGCTTCTCTTCTTCCCCCTTTGATTTTGGGATTTTCGGGGTGCTCGGGGTTCAAGGGTGAAGCCCTCGGGTCGAACCAGGAAACCTGGTTTCTGGCGCTAAATGGCGTCGGGCTGGGTCGACGCTTTTCCGAAAGACGTCCGGTCAGCACGACGCGTTTTAGCGCAGAAACCTCCCTGCGTGAGGTTTCCTGAGTTAGGGGTCTGCGCTAAATGACGTCATGAATGGACGACGCCTTTTAGAAGGACGTCGGGCCATCATGACGCCATTTAGGCAGGAAATGCCCCGTTTAAGGGTTCTGGAATCTGGATTTCTGGGTTGAATGGCGTCGGGAGAGCCAGAAGCATTTTAAATGGCGGCTTCACTGGTGGACGCGTTTTAAGGATAAATCGGGCTTTTAATAAACCTGTCTAAGGGTCAAGAATGGCGTCGACCTCGGTCGACGCGATTCAAGACAGGAATGCTTAATGCTGTTATTTTATGCATGTTTCACGGTGGGATGGTTCTAATGCATGCTGTGGGTTGTATACTGAGACGGGGACTTCTGCGTGAGTGGAATTGCATCACCGGTGTGTGTGTGTGTGTGTGTGTGTGCGTGTGTGCTTTAACTATATACTGAGAATGAGGTTTTACTGTGCGAATGGAATCATGTTATATGTGTGGTTGTGTTATGCGAATGTGGATCGGGTTAACTGTGGTTTACGTTTGTCACCATGGACCGGTGGGGACAGGGTCATGGTGTCTGTGGAGTGGTGCTGGTTGTGTTTCACCCTTGGCTGAGACAAGCAGAACCACCTTGAGCCCGTCGGGCCGGAGTAGCTGTGTGCTATCCGAGGGGTTGCTGTTTGGTCTCAGCGGGTCGGGGTTTCCCTTGGTTGTCGTGACAGCTTCTGGCGTGTTTCTTGCTGTGGAGCTGGTGGTGTTTCTGGTGGGAGTTGGTTTACCCATTAGCCAGTGGGCCTGATGTGACCTTTGATCAAGGTTACGAGTGGTACCTATAGCCCTTGGCCTGACGCAGCCCGGGAGAGTTGGGTTTGTGGGTAGTTCCTGTAGCTTCGGCTTGACGGGGGTTCGCCGGTCCCCAGGGCCCTCCTGAAGCGCTGAGGCCTAGCGTGGAGGCAATCCGGACGGTAGGACAGTAGTCTAGACTGCTTGTGTGCACACGTAGCTGGCAGTGGCGGTACACTGAGTCCAGCTAGTCCTAGTTTAGCTCGCTGCCTCACCCTACAGTGCCCCGGAACGCTGTAGGGGTGGACAGGCGTGAGCAGTGGTGGTAGTGTTGGGAGGAGACGTTCGACTTCGGTCGACAGTGTGGTTTAGTCGCTTCGTGGACTTTGACTGTGAGTCGTGACTCTGTGTTGAGTTCTTCGGGTTACTTGGAGTGGTTCTTGTTACACTGCTTACCGTGCGTTTCACATCAGAGTTGGGTGTTGTGTTTACTGCTTTACTTTAATTGCCATATATTCCTGTTGTTACACTTGTGGGTGTGTGAGTGGGAGGCAGAGGATCGGATGATCCCTACTGAGCCCATTTCTGGTGTGGCTCACTCCCTGCGGTTTCAGGTGCGGACCTCGAGGCGAGCGGAAGCGTGGTGTCTTCTCGGTGTGCGGACCAGCAACTGTCTTAGTTCCGGGGTATGCCCCGATGTTGTTGTACTTCCTTCTGCCTGTACTTATTTAATTGTTGGACATGTAATTATTGTTGGACTGTATACGGACATTGTTATTTTCCTTCCTGCGCACTTGCTTACCTTGTGGTCCGTGTGTTTGTTATATTTAGTCCTGTTTAGCACTTACTCCTCCAGACGTGTTGTGTGAGATCCGGGTGTGAACCCGTAGTTAATGGGCCGACATCCATTTAGTGACCAGGTCCCCGGTCATAGGATGGCGGGTCGTTACACGCAGTGCATCCCGTAACGACTACGATGTATCAGTGTTTGAGGAGGCACTTTTGGTGGCCTGGTATGAAGAAGGATGTGGCGCAACAACCTACCGATCTAAATGGCGTCCACACAACCTGACGCCTTTTGAAAGGCGTCGAGCAGTGCTGACGCCATTCAGTCAGCAATCTCAAGACCCCCCCACAGGGTCCAAACCAAGGGATCCGACCCGAACCCGACCCGAAAACAGAACCCGAAACCTCAGTCATTACAATCTCCCCCCCTTAAAAGAATTTCGTCCTCGAAATTGCAACCGCTCAAAGCTCAACTCGGCTGACCATCATACGCCGACACACACCAATCACAACAATCATTCTCACCAATCACCCACACAGGGTTCCAACACATCCACGCCAAGTTAACTAAGATTCTCAATTCTAACAAAAGCTGATAGATCAGAATAACCACAAAGGCACAAATTACAAAACCGATTTCTCCACCAAAAAAAATACATACAAGTGCCACACGAGTTCACAACCACTTCAGAAAAAGACAAGATAAAAGTGCTCTCCTAGCACAACCTCTCGGACCTCCACAAGGAGACGTGACTCCAATTACGCCTCGAACACTCACTAACCGCTCGGCCCCTGACCTGCCTGGTTCTTCTGGGGACAATTCCTCGCGAGATGTCCATTCCGACCACAGGCGAAACAGCTACCAGTGATCAAGGGACATATCCGGTTGCCATGAAACCTGCTACATCGGGGACAACGATCTGCAGTGCCCCGCCTCGCCTCCTGCTGCCAGGTGACCTCTGTCTCCATCTGCTGAACCGAACCATCCTCATCCTCGTCATAAGGTACCTCCTGGAACTCGACCTCGAAGGAACTTGGGTCATCTGATGAAAAGGCTGTCGATCTATCCCTGCTATGCTGCTTTCCCTGTGCTGAATGCTCCGATTCCCTCGCCGTGTGTTGGAACTGCATCTCCACTGCTGCCGCGCACTGAACTGCTAACGCCAGATCTTCACAACAATGGGCCGCCACAAACTCCCTCAGACCATGCCGAAGTCCATCCACAAATTTCTCCGTCCTAAGATCCTCACGCTCAGATATGTGTGGAGCAAATCTTCACAGAGCTACGAATTTCATCTGGTACTCTAGAACTGTCATGCCATCCTGCACCAATTCCATAAACTCCCTTTCCTTGGCCCTACGAACGTGCCTCGGAAAGTACTGTCCACAAAACTCTCTTGCGAAGCCTTCCCAAGGGATCTCTCTCAAAGGCCTATCTGGAAACATCAACCCCTTGATGGTAACCCACCAATCATAAGCATCGCCCTTCAGCAAGTAGGTTGCCAACAAGGTCTTGTCACTCTCAGCACATTCTAGGACATCAAACACCTTCTCCACCTCCTTAACCCACTGACCTACCGCATCTGGAACAGGTTGGCCCGTGAAAGAAGGGGGCTTCAGCTTCAAGAACCGCTCCACCACCATGGATTGGCTACCTCGGGAACTGGACCCCTCACTTCCATCTCCCTGCTGATATCTAGACATAGCCCCAATCATAGCTTCCATAAAACGATCTACATTACGACCTTCTGCCCTCGAACCACCACCATCTGCTCTCGAATCCCGAGCCACCGGAACTCTCCTCTTCGGCGCCATCGCTGCCCCACAACATGCAAATCGAACCAAAACACGTCAAAACCTATCAATCTACACCAGCAGCCATCGCCTGTATAGACTCGCACTTATTGTTGGACTATAATATCTAACCCAATTTATCACATACTCGACCAGACTGAGCTCTGATACCATCTGTAACGACCCGCCATCCTATGACCGGAGACCCGGTCACTAAATGGATGTCGGCCCATTAACTGCGGGTTCACACCCGGATCTCACACAACACATCTGGAGGAGTAAGTGCTAAACAAGATTAAATATGACAATCTCACGGACTACAAAGATAAGCAGGTGCGCAGGAAGGAAAATAACAATGTCCTTATACAGTCCAACAATAATTACATGTCCAACAATAGTTAAATAAATACAGGCAGAAGGAAGTACAACAACATCGGGGCATACCCCGGGACTAAGACAGCTGCTGGTCCGCACACCAAGAAGACACCACGCTTCCGCTCGCCTCGAGGTCCACACCTGAAACCGCAGGGAGTGAGCCACACCAGAAATGGGCTCAGTAGGGATCATCCGATCCCCTGCCTCCCACTCACACACCTACAAGTGTAACAACAAGAATATATGGCAATATAAGTAAAGCAGTAAACACAGCACCCAACTCTGATATGAAACGCACGGTAAGCAGTGTAACAAGAACCATTCTAAGCAACCCGAAGAACCCAACACAGAGTCACGACTCACAGCCAAAGTCCACGAAGCGACTAAACCACACTGTCGACCGAAGTCGAACGTCGCCTCCCAACACTACTACCACAGCTCACGCCTGTCCGCCCCTACAGTGTTCCGGGGCACTGTAGGGTGAGGCAGTGAGTCAAACTAGGACTAGCTGGAACCAGTGTACAGCCACTGCCAGCTACGTGTGCACACAAGCAGTCTAGACTACTGTCCTACCGTCCGGATTGCCTCCACGCTAGGCCTCAGCGCTTCAGGAGGGCCCTGGGGACCGGCGAACCCCCGTCAAGCCGAAGCTACAGGAACTACCCACAAACCCAACTCTCCCGGGCTGCGTCAGGCCAAAGGGCTATAGGTACCACTCGTAACCTTGATCAAAGGTCACATCAGGCCCAATGGCTAAAGGGTAAACCAACTCCCACCAGTAACACCACCAGCTCCACAGCAAGAAACACGCCAGAAGCTGTCACGACAACCAAGGGAAACCCCGACCCGCTGAGACCAAACAGCAACCCCTCGGGTAGCACACCAGCTACTCCGGCCCGACGGGCTCAAGGTGGTTCTGTTTTTCTCAGCCAAGGGTAAAACACAACATGCACCACTCCACAAACACCATGGCCCTTCTCCCATCGGCCCATGGTGACAGACGTAAACCACAGTTAACCCGATCCACATTCGCATAACACAACCACACATATAACATGATTCCATTCGCACAGTAAACCTCAGTCTCAGTATATAGCTAAAGCACACACACACACACAGGTGATGTAATTCCACTCACGCAGAAGTCCTCCGTCTCAGTATACAACCCAAAGCATGCATTTGAACCAACCCACCGTGAAACATGCACGAAATAACAGAATTAAGCATTCCTGTCTTGAATCGCGTCGACCGAGGTCGACGCCATTCAAGACCCTTAGACAGGTTTATTAATAGCCAGATTATCCTTAAAACGCGTCCACCAGTGAAGCCGCCGTTTAAAACGCGTCAGGGTCTCCATACGCCATTCAACCCAGAAATCCAAATTGCAGAACCCTTAAACGGGGGCATTTCCTGCCTAAATGGCGTCATGATGGCTCGACGTCCTTCAGAAAGGCGTCGTCTATCCATGACGTCATTTAGCGCCAGAACCCCTAACTCAGGAAACCTCGAACAGGGAGGTTTCTGCCCTAAAACGCGTCGTACTGACACGACGTCTATCGGAAAGACGTCGACCAGGCATGACGCCATTTAGCGCCAGAAACCAGGTTTCCTGGTTCGACCCGAGGGTCTCACCCTTAACCCCAAACGCCCCGAAAAGCCCCAAAACAGAAGGGGAAGGAAGAGGAAGTCAACCACCACCAGCATGCCACAAAACCACGTTCACGAGCACGGCTATACCCACAAGAACACTCCCTAAACATGCTCATTCTAACCCAAATCACAACATGCCATGCCAAGGAAATCATGAGCACACATTCACAGTCCATGCAAGGTTCGTCCCCCTACCGGTTCTTGAACTCTGCCAAGCTCCGTGCCGCCGTCCCGCCGCACCGCACACCGCCGCCGGTACCCTCGAGGACGCCGCCACTCCGCCGGGACGTCGGCCGCCGTCCGGAGAGTGGAACACCGCGAAGGAAGTGGTGGAGGTAGAGGTGAGAGGTAAGGTGGTGTTGGAGTGGTGGAAGAGGAAGAAGAGGAAGGGAAGGGGAAAAGAGAGGGAAGAGGGCGGAGAGGGCGAGGAAAGAGAGAGAGAAGGCGAGAATGAGGGAAAGAAGGGGAGGCTCGCGGGGTCAATCCGAAACCAGCTAAAACGCGTCGATCGAGGTGGACGCCTATCAGTCTGACAGGACGGCCGTACTGACAGCGGTCTGAAACGCGTCATCCACCGTGGACGCCGTTCAGACGACAGGACAGGCCGTACTGACAACGCTCTGGCGCCGAACCCTGACATAGCAGAGGTCACAGTCTGAATCGCGTCGGCCAACATGGACGCCGTTCAGACGATGTCACCGGGGCCGTACTCTCGCGGCCCGAAAGCCGCCCACGTGGCGCAACAACCTACCGATCTAAATGGCGTCCACACAACCTGACGCCTTTTGAAAGGCGTCGAGCAGTGCTGACGCCATTCAGTCAGCAATCTCAAGACCCCCCCACAGGGTCCAAACCAAGGGATCCGACCTGAACCCGACCCGAAAACAGAACCCGAAACCTCAGTCATTACAATCTCCCCCCCTTAAAAGAATTTCGTCCTCGAAATTGCAACCGCTCAAAGCTCAACTCGGCTGACCATCACACGCCGACACACACCAATCATAACAATCATTCTCACCAATCACCCACACAGGGTTCCAACACATCCACGCCAAGTTAACTAAGATTCTCAATTCTAACAAAAGCTGAAAGATTAGAATAACCACAAAGGCACAAATTACAAAACCGATTTCTCCACCAATCCAAATACATACAAGTGCCACACGAGTTCACAACTACCTCAGAAAAAGACAAGATAAAAGTGCTCTCCTAGCACAACCTCTCGGACCTCCACAAGGAGACGTGACTCCAATTACGCCTCGAACACTCACTAACCGCTCGGCCCCTGACCTGCCTGGTTCTTCTGGGGACAATTCCTCGCGAGATGTCCCTTCCGACCACAGGCGAAACAGCTACCAGTGATCAAGGGACATATCCGGTTGCCATGAAACCTGCTACATCGGGGACAACGATCTGCAGTGCCCCGCCTCGCCTCCTGCTGCCAGCTGACCTCTGTCTCCATCTGCTGAACCGAACCATCCTCATCCTCGTCATAAGGTACCTCCTGGAACTCGACCTCGAAGGAACTCGGGTCATCTGATGAAAAGGCTGTCGATCTATCCCTGCTATGCTGCTTTCCCTGTGTTGAATGCTCCGATTCCCTCGCCGTGTGTTGGAACTGCATCTCCACTGCTGCCGCGCACTGAACTGCTGACGCCAGATCTTCACAACAATGGGCCGCCACAAACTCCCTCAGACCATGCCGAAGTCCATCCACAAATTTCTCCGTCCTAAGATCCTCACGCTCAGATATGTGTGGAGCAAATCTTCACAGAGCTACGAATTTCATCTGGTACTCTAGAACTGTCATGCCATCCTGCACCAATTCCATAAACTCCCTTTCCTTGGCCCTACGAACGTGCCTCGGAAAGTACTGTCCACAAAACTCTCTCACGAAGCCTTCCCAAGGGATCTCTCTCAAAGGCCTATCTGGAAACATCAACCCCTTGATGGTAACCCACCAATCATAAGCATCGCCCTTCAGCAAGTAGGTTGCCAACAAGGTCTTGTCACTCTCAGCACATTCTAGGACATCAAACACCTTCTCCACCTCCTTAACCCACTGACCTACCGCATCTGGAACAGGTTGGCCCGTGAAAGAAGGGGGCTTCAGCTTCAAGAACCGCTCCACCACCATGGATTGGCTACCTCGGGAACTGGACCCCTCACTTCCATCTCCCTGCTGATATCTAGACATAGCCCCAATCATAGCTTCCATAAAACGATCTACATTACGACCTTCTGCCCTCGAACCACCACCATCTGCTCTCGAATCCCGAGCCACCGGAACTCTCCTCTTCGGCGCCATCGCTGCCCCACAACATGCAAATCGAACCAAAACACGTCAAAACCTATCAATCTACACCAGCAGCCATTGCCTGTACAGACTCGCACTTATTGTTGGACTATAATATCTAACCCAGTTTATCACATACTCGACCAGACTGAGCTCTGATACCATCTGTAACGACCCGCCATCCTATGACCGGAGACCCGGTCACTAAATGGATGTCGGCCCATTAACTGCGGGTTCACACCCGGATCTCACACAACACATCTGGAGGAGTAAGTGCTAAACAAGATTAAATATGACAATCTCACGGACTACAAAGATAAGCAGGTGCGCAGGAAGGAAAATAACAATGTCCGTATACAGTCCAACAATAATTACATGTCCAACAATAGTTAAATAAGTACAGGCAGAAGGAAGTACAACAACATCGGGGCATACCCCGGGACTAAGACAGCTGCTGGTCCGCACACCAAGAAGACACCACGCTTCCGCTCGCCTCGAGGTCCACACCTGAAACCGCAGGGAGTGAGCCACACCAGAAATGGGCTCAGTAGGGATCATCCGATCCCCTGCCTCCCACTCACACACCTATAAGTGTAACAACAAGAATATATGGCAATATAAGTAAAGCAGTAAACACAGCACCCAACTCTGATATGAAACGCACGGTAAGCAGTGTAACAAGAACCATTCTAAGCAACCCGAAGAACCCAACACAGAGTCACGACTCACAGCCAAAGTCCACGAAGCGACTAAACCACACTGTCGACCGAAGTCGAACGTCGCCTCCCAACACTACCACCACAGCTCACGCCTGTCCGCCCCTACAGTGTTCCGGGGCACTGTAGGGTGAGGCAGTGAGTCAAACTAGGACTAGCTGGAACCAGTGTACAGCCACTGCCAGCTACGTGTGCACACAAGCAGTCTAGACTACTGTCCTACCGTCCGGATTGCCTCCACGCTAGGCCTCAGCGCTTCAGGAGGGCCCTGGGGACCGGCGAACCCCCGTCAAGCCGAAGCTACAGGAACTACCCACAAACCCAACTCTCCCGGGCTGCGTCAGGCCATAGGGCTATAGGTACCACTCGTAACCTTGATCAAAGGCCACATCAGGCCCAATGGCTAAAGGGTAAACCAACTCCCACCAGTAACACCACCAGCTCCACAGCAAGAAACACGCCAGAAGCTGTCACGACAACCAAGGGAAACCCCGACCCGCTGAGACCAAACAGCAACCCCTCGGGTAGCACACCAGCTACTCCGGCCCGACGGGCTCAAGGTGGTTCTGTTTTTCTCAGCCAAGGGTAAAACACAACATGCACCACTCCACAAACACCATGGCCCTTCTCCCATCGGCCCATGGTGACAGACGTAAACCACAGTTAACCCGATCCACATTCGCATAACACAACCACACATATAATATGATTCCATTCGCACAGTAAACCTCAGTCTCAGTATATAGCTAAAGCACACACACACACACAGGTGATGTAATTCCACTCACGCAGAAGTCCTCCGTCTCAGTATACAACCCAAAGCATGCATTTGAACCATCCCACCGTGAAACATGCACGAAATAACAGAATTAAGCATTCCTGTCTTGAATCGCGTCGACCGAGGTCGACGCCATTCAAGACCCTTAGACAGGTTTATTAATAGCCAGATTATCCTTAAAACGCGTCCACCAGTGAAGCCGCCATTTAAAACGCGTCAGGGTCTCCAGACGCCATTCAACCCAGAAATCCAAATTGCAGAACCCTTAAACCGGGGCATTTCCTGGCCAAATGGCGTCATGATGGCTCGACGTCCTTCAGAAAGGCGTCGTCCATCTATGACGTCATTTAGCGCCAGAACCCCTAACTCAGGAAACCTCGAACAGGGAGGTTTCTGCCCTAAAACGCGTCGTACTGACCCGACGTCTTTCGGAAAGACGTCGACCAGGCACGACGCCATTTAGCGCCAGAAACCAGGTTTCCTGGTTCGACCCGAGGGTCTCACCCTTAACCCCAAACACCCCGAAAAGCCCCAAAACCACGTTCACGAGCACGGCTATACCCACAAGAACACTCCCTAAACATGCTCATTCTAACCCAAATCACAACATGCCATGCCAAGGAAATCATGAGCACACATTCACAGTCCATGCAAGGTTCGTCCCCCTACCGGTTCTTGAACTCCGCCAAGCTCCGTGCCGCCGTCCCGCCGCACCGCACACCACCGCCGGTACCCTCGAGGACGCCGCCACTCCGCCGGGACGTCGGCCGCCGTCCGGTGAGTGGAACACCGCGAAGGAAGTGGTGGAGGTAGAGGGGAAAGGTAAGGTGGTGTTGGAGTGGTGGAAGAGGAAGAAGAGGAAGGGAAGGGGAAAAGAGAGGGAAGAGGGCGGAGAGGGCGAGGAAAGAGAGAGAGAAGACGAGAATGAGGGAAAGAAGGAGAGGCTCGCGGGGTCAATCCGAAACCAGCTAAAACGCGTCGATCGAGGTGGACGCCTATCAGTCTGACAGGACGGCCGTACTGACAGCGGTCTGAAATGCGTCGTCCACCGTGGACGCCGTTCAGACGACAGGACAGGCCGTACTGACAACGCTCTGGCGCCGCAACCTGACATAGCAGAGGTCACAGTCTGAATCGCGTCGGCCAACATGGACGCCGTTCAGACGATGTGACCGGGGCCGTACTATCGCGGCCCGAAACCCGCCCACGTGGCGCAACAACCTACCGATCTAAATGGCGTCCACACAACCTGACGCCTTTTGAAAGGCGTCGAGCAGTGCTGACGCCATTCAGTCAGCAATCTCAAGACCCCCCCACAGGGTCCAAACCAAGGGATCCGACTCGAACCCGAACCGAAAACAGAACCCGAAACCTCAGTCATTACACTTAGTGAGGAGAGTGCTGCTGTGAGTTGCGCGCCATCAGCTGTTGTTCCGGGGTATGCCCCGACGTAGTTGTTATCTTTATTTCTGGCCTGTATGCTTAATTATTTTTTTTCAGTTGGAGTATGTGATTATTTGCTATGTCGAGTCACATTGTAATAACTTTTAATTCCTGCACTTTCCTTTCAATTCAATGCGATGTGATTATTTAGCTTAGTTTATTATTTATTTCGCAGACTTGTCTAGATCCTGGTTTGGTTCCAAATTAATGATTCGGTACTCATTTAGTAATCGGATCCCCGATTATAGGGTGGCGGGTCGTTACAAAACCATTTGTACCATTCACACTCAGGGTCTTGGAACTTCCTCCTTTTCATTAGCCGCAGAGCCTCCAAGGATTGGTACGTCAACAATTCTGAACAGTGTTTGGCCAGGTCTCTTCCATATATATCATGGAGATCAAAACATGAAGTGATGACCACTGTGTTGTCATGACTGATCACAGGACCCTTGACGAAATGTGTGTATAAGGTCCATGTTAAGGGGTCCCGACCTTCTTTGCATGGTGTAGACATTGTCTCCAATATCTTCTGGCCATCTTCATTCTCTTCCTACTGAATAATGTCGTGCCTGACTTTTCTTGGCCTATAGCCCATACCATTTCCAGGTGTCCTTCGGTTGTCCTTGATGGGCATGGTTCTGCCTTGTAATTTTGTGCCTAGGCCCTTTCTAGGCTGATAACCACCTTTCATCATTATTTTCCATCCAGGGGTACTCATGCACTTTCCACGCTTTATGGCATCCAGTGGATAAGGAGTAAGAGTGGCGGCCTTTAAAGGATCAACTATCAGATGGTAGACTTGTAATACCGACAGAAAAGGTTGTCGGCCAGGTGAAGAAGTTGGCTTGATATTCAAGGAGTGAGCAGCAGCAAGGGTTGGCATGCTCGTAAATTTAATGATTCGTCCTTTGTAGGGAAATTTGAGGCACTGATGATTCGTAGAGGGAATCGCCTCAAGGGTTTTGATATAAGGATGACCTAAAATAACATTCAAGGAAGGATCGATTTCCAAGGTGTGATATTCGACCTCGGCATGACATATAGGGCCTAACTGTACTTTTAAATAGACCATTCCCAGAGGGGAATGGGTGGAGTTATCATAAGGTGTAACAGAGATAGGGCTAGGCAGTCATTTTTCTTTGGGTACACCACACAATTTGAGGGTCTTCGGTGATAAGACATTAATTGAAGCCGCCGTGTCAACCAGGCATGCATCTTCGGCCTTCTTGCAGATATTGACTGTAATACTTAGAGCCATGCTTCTGGCTGCTGGTTGTGCAAATTCCGAGGCATGAAATAAGATAGAGGGTTGATACCCCTGAGGAACTAGTAGTGCGGCGATCTTCTCTACCGGCACGTCTTCGTTGACCATCACTTTTTATAGATACTCCATCAGAGCTTCCTGATGGGTCTTCGACCTCTTGATCAACTCCAGCACAGAGATTCGTGCCGGTGTTCTGTCCAGTTGCTTCAGTAGGTCATATTAAGTGTCTGGTGCACTCTCAACATTGTGCGTTTCCTCCGGCAGCTGTGATGGGCCGTCTCTGACTGTTGATTGAGGAAAGACCTTATTGAAGAACCTCCCACTCCGGAGTGCATGTTCTTCAGTTGTGGAAGGTCCGGGCGCTAACTTGAGCACCGTAGGGTTAGTGGATAATGCGGATGGTGTGGAGGGTTGGTATGTGGGTGCTGGCGTGGGGTTACTTGGTGGTGGCATGGTACGGATGAGAGGCTTAGATGGTTGGATAGTGGATCGGTAATTGGTTGGTGCGGATGAAGTGGGGAATGGTACACGGAATAATGGTTTAGATGGTTGTATGGTATTTGGGTAAGTAGTGGTGGTGGCGGGTGATGTAGGGAATGGTACGCAGAGCAGCGGTTTGGATGGCATGAGGGGTGTGTGATTAGCTTGCGATAGGTTATTTGATGGAGGTGTGGTGGCGTGGGGTGTAATGGGTTTGAGGAAAGTGGGCGGTGGTGATGCCTTATTGGGTCTGGGTAAACGGTATATGGGTGTTGGTGCTGGCGTGATAGTAACGGGTTGTGGTTTTGGTATGTGGATGGTGCGGCGTGGTGGTTGCTCAGTGCCGCTCGGAGTGTGACCTGTTGAATAAATAGAGGAGGAGTCCTCTATCTTCCACTGTTGCCCTCAATTAGCCTCAGACCGGCTATTTGTCAAAATAGGGGCAACTTGATTCTGGTTCTGGTGCTCCGGGAGTGGGTTCTACACTATTCTCATGTTTGGCGGTGCCGCTGCCTGTGCCGGCGCTCTTAGTTGTTACTGCTGCTGTTGTTGTTGTTGTGGTCTTCTCGCCTTCAAGGTAGATATATACTTCTTCATTTCTTCTCAGTCGATACCTCCCTGCTCGTTGAGATCATGAATATAATCTCGGAATTTCAAGCAGGTATCTATGGTGTGTCCAGGTTGTCTGTGGAAATAACAATACCTAGAAGTGTCGACATTTTGGGGACAAACTGTTTTTTCTCTTGGCAAAACCAAAGCATTGACAGCCATTAAAGCACTGAAGATATCTGATAAGGACTCTGGAAGGACTGGATATTCTGCCCTTTTCGGGCCTAGAGGTTTTCTTTGCTGGTTATAATCAGCAGGAGGAGGCATATTGTGGTATGCCGGCGGTGCGCGCGGCTGGTACTGTTGTTGTTGTGGAGGCTGGTACTATAACTACCACTGTGGCTGCTGCTGTGGCTGCTATTGTGGCTGCTAGTTCGGCTGCTGAGGCTGCTGGTACTGAGGCTGCTGATAATGTGGGTTCGGCTGTTGCTGTCTGTAACCCTGCTGGTTTGGCTGCTGCAGCCGCTGGTACTGTGGTTGCTGATTACTCACGAATTGGGGCGGATTGTTGTTCATGGTACTAATCTGCTCTTGGGAGAGCGTGCCCTCAGTGGTTGGACCTGTGCTAGGAGAATTTGGCACAGCAGGCTTCCAAGGTGGAGACCTGCTAGGTCGGTGAGGATCAAAGACACTAGAGAATGTAGCATCTTTGAAAGCGTTCTAACAATAGCGCGCCCTTTCATAGAGTTATTCCATACTGGTCAAGTTGTTCCGGGCGATGACTAACTTAAACTGAGGTGTAGCATTAGAAATAAACATCTTTACTTGCTCTGTTTCAGACAGATGATCTTTCACTTTTTTTGCCATGCCCCTCCATCTATCAGCAAAACTGACGAATTCTTCGTCAGGCTTCATTTTTTCTGCTATTAGGTCAGTAATGGACAGAGAGGGGGCAACTCTATCCTGGTATCGTTGAATAAACTTTCATGATACGATACCGTAGTCCTCTACTTCAGATGGCTCTAACGAAACGAACCATTTGAGGGCTAGCCCTCCAAGGATTTCCTGAACAAAAATGCCAATGACCTCTTGTCGTTTTGCCAGAAAGATGACTCATACATGAATTCCTTCAAATGAGTGAAGGGGTTATCAGTACCTTTGTATTTTTGGTATACTGGCATCTCAGAGGGTGGTAGATGAAATACACGCAGACTTGGCAGGTTAATTTTAGGTGCAGCTTTAACTCCCATCATTTTCTGAAAATTACTGAATTGCTCGTCCATACGCTCCATCTTTGCGAGCAGAGCCTGAGTCGTCGGATCGATTGGAGGAGGGGGAGGTTGAGGTACATGATAGGCCTGTTGCCTAGACTATGTGGGGCAAGGGGGACAATAGGGTTGAGGTCCGGCAGAGCTTCCGCCATGCCCGA
Source organism: Zantedeschia hybrid cultivar (assembly GCA_030544215.1). NCBI lineage: Eukaryota > Viridiplantae > Streptophyta > Magnoliopsida > Alismatales > Araceae > Zantedeschia > Zantedeschia hybrid cultivar. Next base: position 51,555,804 of record JARZZO010000014.1, read on the forward strand.
GGGCATTTTGGTAAGTAGGCGTTAGCGGCCTGACCGGTTGCCTCGAGGAGGACAATTGTGGCCCAGTTGGCCGAGAAGTTGAAACCTAGAGGCCTTCCATTGCCTGGTGAATGAAGGAAGTATGATGGGGAGGTGGTTGAGGAATAACAGGGGGAGCCGCAGGATTCGGCTCAGTAGACTGGATGGGCATCTTCCCCTTCAAGATGGATTGAATAGCCTCGAACTGTCGAGGATCCAGACGGGAGGCAAGAACTCACAAAACGCTCACTAGATCCGAGGGATCGAAGGATGAGGGATCATTCGGGTTCATGCCCCCCTCGAAAATAGGATTAGAAACCACATGCACGTGCGGAGGAAGATCAAAATATTGATAATGAACACAGGGAAGAGGGGTTTGGTGGTTTCCCACATATTGAACTGGACAAGAATGAAGATTACGGGGGGCATCAGCATCTCCTCCGCTTTCAAAGTGGTAATCAGACTCAAGAGGGGCATTAGCATCTCCCTCGTAGTTGTCTAGGGCATCTAGAGCGATGCTTAAATCCCTACATGATTGAAGTAGCATGATAGTAGATTTTTTCAAAGATTTGCAGACAGGTTGTACAAAGATTAAGCAAATAAGTGAATGTTTAACGTTATTTCAGGATTTCTTGTTGGGTTATTTGGATTCGATTAATCACAAATTCACTTAAGGGGTAGGATCCTAGTTTTAGTTCAACTTCCACCATTATACTATATGGCTTTCTCTCACAACGTTATGAAATCTAACCAGGACTTCGATTAGTACAACCAGCCTGATGAACAAGGAGAAATACCTTGATTTTTGGGACTTACGGAGGTCTTTAACGCCAACCACTCTAGTCTGATCGAGGGACTGACCCAATCAGAGAGAGGTGAAGACGTCAAGAAAGGTGTTCCTAAGAGAAAAGGGGGGTGTTAGCCTCAGTGCATATGACCTGTGGCCGGGATGGCCTCTAATGCTTATTACGTAATGTGTAGTAGCAAGCAGATCAGAAATCTGAGAACTGAAGAAAAAAATAAGAAACTGTTTGAATCGCGTCGCTGTTGGTTGACGCTATTCAAACAGAACCTTATTTTTTTTGCAGAATCTCAGGCAGTAAACAGCAGAGAAAATTGCTTGAAAGGCATCGCGGTATGGCGACGCGGTATGAAACGCGTCGCTGTTCCTAGACACTTTTCAGGTCGCAGAATCAATATTTCAGGAGGAATTTCTAGATCGATTCCTCCTCAAACAAACATGATGAAAGCAGTAAATAATTGGCTCATGAGAATCCTTTTTTTTTTTTTTTTAGTTTTTTAACAGGATGATTTATCATGTAAACAACAAAACATTCAATCAATCACACATGCTTCTTATCACAAGAACAGCTCTTCAATCAATCAAAACGGGGAGGGCAAAATTTTGCCGCAAGGGTGTGCACGTGGTGCATGTGGGAATAACAACTAAATTAAAAACTCACCGATCGGTGAGGGCGTGTCGAGAGTCACAGGTGGTGCACAGAGAGTGCTCGATTCCTAAAAGCAAGAACAAAGATTGAAAGATGGCGAGACCAAGTCCCACCGTGATCGCCAAAAAGCTGTGAGCGCTCAAATTTGGTGTGTGATTATCCTGAAAATTTATGTTGATTATGTGACAAATAAACCTATTAAAAACTGAGTGAATGTAATCGCCAGAAACTTTTAACTAAAAAGTTCCAAAAGAAAAGATTGATTGCCTACCTGTTTCAGAATTGGGAGATGTTGGAGTCCTTGATTCCCCTCCTTCAGCCGGTTGAAGAAAGAGAGCCCTTCTGACTTTGTTCTTGCCTTGGATGCTTATGGGGCTTCAAAGATCGTCCAGCTTGATTCCCTCTTTCTTTTATCTTCTTAATCTCCTTTGAACCTTGTAAAGAACAAAACAAAAGAAGAAAAACTAATGAGAACTTAGACAGTGGTAGTATCTATTCCAACAGAAATTTTAATCATGCAACTTGAACAAAGAACTTACTTGTTTTGATGGTCTTTTTAAACCCCTTAAACAAATAGGTTTGAAATTATGCGAGTGAGTGTGTGAAACATGGAGTGATGTTGATGAATGAGATTTTGAACTAATAAATAATATGGTGAAATAATCAGAGATTAATAAAAAAGAACTAGATTAGATGGCCCTTAGGAAGCCTTAGTCTTGAAAGCTCTTGAATGGACGAAGAACGGATGAAAAAAAGAGATGCAGACTCCTGGAAGTAGCAGCGCTTCGATCCTTCAGTGTTTGGACGTCGTCTCCTTCTTGAATCACTCAAATTATCACTATCATCACTAACTTTTTAATGACCAAGAGGTGGTATATTTATAGGCTTTACATCCGCGGTTATTAATGGATTAATATGAAAGAATTTAAAATTTATCCAACTAACAAACAGATAAATACAGATTAATTCATAATTATCTGTAATTATCTAAAACTCATCGCCCATAGGAGATGTCTTTTAGACTAATTAAGATAAGGATAAACAATCAGAAAAAGAGACAGAAATAACTTGTGAAACATAAATGGCGTCGTGCCAGGCAGACGTCTTTTAGCTAATAAATCAATTAATTAAAATTTAAATTTATATATCAAAATAGGAATAAACTCTAAATGACGTCTACACGTGTCGACGTCTTTTAGACTTTTTAATATTTGATTAAAATTTGAGTTAAAATCAATTTAAGTTCTTTCTGACCTGATACTATTTAGATAATTAATTTAGAAAGATTAGTAAAAATTAACTAATGATTAAATATCAGGACACTTTGAGGCATTATTATATGATATGAAATTTACTCAAAATGATATCAAAATTAGCGTGTCTACACCCGTATCCATCGTGTCAGAACGTGATCCGAGATTTACTTCTAGGTTATGGAAAAGTTTTCAGAAGGCCTTGGGTACACAGTTAGCCTTCAGCTCGACTTACCATCTCGAGACTGATGGGCAGTCGGAGAGGACCATTCAGACACTAGAGGATATGCTCAAGGCATGTTGCCTAGATTAGAGAGGTTCTTGGGACCAGCACTTGTCTATAGTGGAGTTTGCTTACAACAACAGTTATCATTCTAATATCGGCATGGCACCATATGAGGCATTGTATGGGTGGCCGTGTCGATCTCCTATGAATTAATCTGAGATTGCCGAGAGGTAGATAGCAGGGCCAGAGTTGGTACAACAGTGTGCTGAGGTTGCTAGAGTGGTGCAGCAGTGGTTGACTACAGCTCAGAGCAGGCAGAAGAGTTATGTAGATATCCGTAGGAGACCGCTTGAGTTCGAGGTTGGGGACCACGTGTTTCTCCGAATCTCACGCTCCAAAGGTGTGATGAGATTCGGGAAGCGAGGTAAGCTGAGTCCGCGTTATATTGGGCATTTTCCCATTCTTGCTCGAATTGGGGAAACAACGTACCAGCTAGCCTTGCCACCATGTCTTGTAGGAGTGCACGATGTGTTCCATGTTTCTTTGCTGAGAAAATATGTTCAAGATCCATCTCATGTTTTGTATTTTTCAAAGTTGGAAGTCGCTGAGGACTTGTCCTTTCCAGAATTTCCGGTACGTATTGTAACGACTCGCCACCCTATAATCGGGGAATCCGATTACTAAATGGGTACCGAATCATTAATTTGGAACTAAACCAGGATCTAAGTAAGTCTGGGAAATAAATAATAAACTAAGCTAAACATTCACATCGCATTGAATTGAAAGAAAAATGCAGAAATTAAAAGTTATTACAATGTGACTCGATACAGCAAATAATTACATACTCCAACAGAAAAGAAATAATTAAGCATATAGGCCAGAAATAAAGATAACAACTACGTCGGGGCATACCCCAGAACAACAACTGACAGCGCGCGACACACAGCAGCACACCCCTCGCTAAGTCTGCCTGGAGTCCTCACCTGAAAACCGCAGGGGTGAGTCTCAACGAAAAGACTCAGTAGGGATCATTCGATCCCCACAACCCACTCACACACCCACAAGTGCAAAGTACAGCTGGAGATACAATAACCACATAAAGCAGTAATTATTACACCTAAATCTCGATATGAATCACATGCATTCGAAGTATATTTAACATGCATAATTCCAATTTACAAGGGAACCCGTAACCAGTGTATCCTCAAAACACGTCAACCACACAACGAAAGTGGGAAACACCGACCCGTTGAGACCAAACAGTAACCCCTCGGATAGCACGCTAGCTACTCCGGCCCAACTGGCTTAGGTGGTTACTCCTTCCCCCAGTACGAGTGACTCTCCACAGGTACCACTCCGACACCGGTACTAGCTAACCCTGGGCTTCACTGGGTGACCCTCTCTTACTAGGCGTCACCCCGCCACTGCTCCCACCGGTGCTGTGCTCCACCCACACCAGCACAGGGTGATAAAGCACTACAACTATCACTCTAGATCCACAGTAACACAAAACACGGTACAGTGTGATCCGGTCACGAATAAATCCATCATCATCAAGTAGATTTAAGGCATGCATTCAACAGACTATCTAATAATGTAAATACATTTTACTGGCATGGATTAGTGTAGTTCTGTCTTGAATCGCGTCACCCAAGGCCGACGCTATTCAAGCATCCTAAACTGGTTCATAAAATCTCGGCCTCAGAATGTGGCCTAAAAAGGCGTCGTCACAGTTAGCCGCCTTTTAAAAACGCGTCGCCATCCCTCGTCGCCTAACAGTGACAGAAGCAGGGACAAGCCACGGTTGATTCTCTTAAAACGCGTCGTCCTGGGAAGCCGCCTTCTCAAAAGGCGTCTGCATCCTCAGACGCCATTCACAACAAATTCCGAGATTGCAGAGACCTCAGTCGGGGTGATTTCCTGCCTAAATGGCGTCATGATGGCCCGACGTCCTTCTAAAAGGCGTCGTCCATATATGACGTCTTTTATTGCCAGATTCCCCGAACTGACAGAGACTCGGTGGAACGATTTCTGCCTAAAAGGCGTCATGATGTATGGACGACGCCTTTTAGCACCAGAAGCCGAGTTCTGTCCCCAGCTCGAGGGCTCCCTTTTCACCCCCAAATGCCCAAAAATCAAACCAAACGGAGGAGGAAGAGGGGCAATCTAAACCATCACAAAACCACACTCACAGAAACTCCCATTCCCAACAAGAAGAAGCCCCTAACATACTCATTCTACCCAAAAACCACAGATTCGTAGCATGCTTCAAGCGGGATAACATGGTTTTAAAATAAAACACTACGGGAATCGTCACCCTACCGATTCTTGAACTCCTCCTGGATCCGCCGCCAAACCGTCGCACCGCAAACCGCCGCCGGTACTCCGAGGACGCCGCCACTCCGCCGGGACGTCGGCCGCCGTCCGGAGAATGGAACGCCGCGAAGAAAGTGGTGGTGGCAGTGATGAGAGGAAGAAGGGGAAAGGGAAGGGGAAGAGTGGGGAGAGTCGGAGGGTGGAGAGGGTGAGGAGAGAGAGTGTGAGGGTGAGAATGAGCGAAAAGAGGGAAGGTTCGCGAGATAACCAGAAACTGGTTAAAACGCGTTGAGATGTACGGACGCCTATCAGTCGACATGACGGGCCGCTCTGACAGAACTCTGAAACGCGTCGTCCATCTAAGACGCCGTTAAGACGACAAGACTGGCGCCGTACACTGACAACCCAGGGTCGCAGTCTGAAAGGCGTCGTCCCTCGCGGATGCCATTCAGACGACACGACAGGGCCGTACTCTCGCGGCCCAAAGCCAGCTCACGTGGCACCAATTAAAATGCGTCTGCAATGCTGGACGCCGTTTAAACCGCGTCGAGCCCGCTCGATGCGAAACAGAACAGAGTCTCAGGGCTTGAACTACAGGGTCCGACCCCGAAAACCGAATCCGAAAACCTCAGTCCTTACATTCTCCCCCCCTTATAAGAATTTCGCCCTCGAAATTGCCTGCTAGAATTAACGAGGTTGAAACATAAGGATACAAGCTTACAAGAGAACTTACGAGAAAAGGTAAGGAAACTGCTCCCGCATCTCGTCCTCACGCTCCCAGGTTGCCTCGCCCCCGGAGCGGTACTGCCAAATTACCTTAACCAAAGGCACAACCTTGTTCCGAAGGACCTGCTCTCTGCGATCCTCAATACGAACTGGAAACTCTGGAAAGGACAAGTCCTCAGCGATCTCCAACTCTGAAAAATCTAAAACATGGGATGGATCCTGAACATGTCTTCTCAGCAAAGAAACATGGAACACATCGTGCACCCTTGCAAGACTGGGCGGCAAGGCCAGCTGATATGCGGTTTCCGCAATTCGAGCAAGAATGGGAGAAGGCCCAATATATCGCGGACTCAGCTTGCCTCGCTTCCCAAATCTCATCACACCCTTGGAGGGTGAGACTCGGAGAAACACGTGGTCTCCAACCTCAAACTCAAGCGGTCTCCTCCAGATATCAGCATAACTCTTCTGCCTGCTCTGAGCTGCGATCAATCTCTGCCGTACCATCCTGGCAACCTCAGCACACTGCTGTACTAACTCTGGCCCTGCTATCTGCCTCTCACCAATCTCGGACCAACACACCGGGGATCGACACGGCCGCCCGTACAAAGCCTCGTAAGGCGCCATGCCGATACTAGAATGATAACTATTGTTGTAGGCAAACTCCACAGTAGGCAAATGTTGCTCCCAAAAACCTCCCTAGTCTAAGCAACATGACCTAAGCATATCCTCTAGAGTCTGAGTGGTCCTCTCCGACTAGCCATCAGTCTCGGGATGGTAGGCCGAACTGAAGGCCAACTGCGTGCCCAAGGCCTTCTGAAAACTCTTCCAAAACCTGGAAGTAAACCTCGGATCCCGATCTGATACGATGGACAAAGGCACCCCGTGCAGAGAGATGATCCGATCTACAAACATCTTAGCCAACTTACCGACTGACCAGTCCTTCCTAATAGCCAGGAAGTGTGCCGACTTGGTCAGCCGATCAACAATAACCCAGATTGCTTCTATCCTGCCAGGGGATACAGGTAATCCCATCACAAAGTCCATAGTCACGTGCTCCCATTTCCATTCCGGAATCGGCAAGGGCTGCAACAACCCGCCTGGTCTTTGATTTGGCAGCATCGCTCCGGAGGCGCAGCTACTTGGGAGTGAGAGGATGAGATGCAGGAGTAGTTTCTCTACCTTTTCTTGTAAGTTCTCTTGTGAGCTAGTACCATTATTTTTGATCTCGTTATTTTATAGCAGGCAATTTCGAGGACGAAATTCTTTTAAGGGGGGGAGAATGTAAGGATTGAGGTTTTAGATCCCTTGGGTTGGGCCTTTGTGGGGTTGAGGCTTGGGTTCCTTTTTGCGTCGAGCTTGCTCGACGCGGTTCAAACGGCGTCCGGCGATGTGGACACGTTTTAGGCTATGCCATGTGGGCGCCACGTGGGCTAGCTTTGGGCCGCGAGAGTACGGCCCCGGTCTTTTCGTCTTAATGGCGTCTTGCATGGTCGACGCCATTCAGAGTACGGCCCTGGCATGTCAATGTACGACCCGTCTTGTCGTCTGAATGGTGTCGGTCTTAGACAACGCGTTTTAACCGGTTACAGTTTGACTACGCGAACCTTCCCTCCTTTCCCTCATTCTCTCCTTTCCTCTCTCTCTCCTCTCTTCTCTTCGGCCTCCGGTGCCTCCTTTCCCACTCTCCTTCCTTTCCTTTCCCCATTCCTCCTCTCCCTCCACTCCATCAACCTCCTAACTTCCTCCATTACCACTACCACTTCCCGGTGGAGTAACGACGTCCATGGCGATACCGGCGGCAGTGTGTGGCGAGGCGGTTCGGCGGCTTAGAGCTCGGAGGAGTTCGAGTAACCGGTAGGATGACGATCCTCGGGATGTTTTGTTTAAAACCATGTTTTCCCGCTTTGGAGCATGTTTAGGGGATCTTTGGGGTGAAAATGCTAATCTTATAGAATGTGGAATTGTGGGCTTTTAATGGGGATTTAGGTTCTCCTCCTCCTCTTTGATTTTGTGTTGTTTTTGTGAATTTGGGGGAGTAATCCCACCTTGTGAATTGGGGGAAGGCGGTGGGAGAACCGGTCTGTGAGGTTTAAATGGCATCGGAGGACAGCGATGCCTTTTAAAAAGGTGGCTTCCACCCATGACACGATTTATCCCAGATAACATACTTTGTCTTCTAGATTGAATGGCGTCCAGGGACAGCGACGCCATTTAAATGGTGACCTCCGTGAACGACGCGTTTTAGGCCACCTTCCAAGGCCAATTTTCATAGGAACCAATTTAGGAGTCTTGAATGACGTCGGTCTTGGGCGACGCGATTCATGACAGAATCTCATTAATTCCTACAGTTAACATTTGTTTACATAGTTAGATAGTTTGGTTAATTGCATGCTTGAAATCACACTCGTAGACGATGAATTCTAAGTGATCGGATCGCACCGTGTTGCGTTTTGTACGATCGTGGGCCTAGAGTGGCAATTGTTAGTGCTTAGGCACCCTATGTTGGTGTGAGAGTGACACGGTGCCAGTGTGGGAGTCGCGGGGTGACGCCTAGAGAGAGGGTCACCTGGTGTACCTCGGGGTATAGCTAGTACCGGTGTGGGAGTGGTACATTCGGAGTGTCACTCGTGCTGGGGGAAGCAGAACCACCTGTAGCCTATCACGCCAAAGTAGCCAGCGCGCTATCCGAGGGTTGCTGTTTGATCTCAGCGGATCAGTATTTTCCGTGTTCGGCCGTGTGGTTTGCGTATTTAGCCGAGACGCTAGTTGTGGGCTCCTTGACGGAATGGTTTTAGAGTTGTGCATGTTACATTTTGAATGTATACGTTTTATATCAAAATTTGGGAGTTGTGCTTACTGCTTTACTTATTTAAATTATCTATATTTGTGTTGTTGCACTTGTGGGTGTGTGAGTGAGTAGTGGGGATCGAAGGATCCCTACTGAGTCTTTTTGATGAGACTCACCCCTACAGTTTTCAGGTGAGGGTTCCAAGCAGGCGTAGCGAGGAGAGTATTGCCTTGGGTTGCGCGCCAGCAGCCGCTGTTCTGGGGTATGCTCCGATGTAGTTGTTATTTCCTTTTCTGACCTGTATGCTTAATTATTTCTTTTCAGTTGGAGTATGTAATTATTTTCTGAGTCGAGTCGAATTGTAATAATTTTTAATTTCTGCACTTCCTTTACAATTCGATGCGATGTGAATGTTTAGCTTAGTTTATCATTTATTTCCCAGACTTATCGAGATCCTGGTTTGACTCCAAATTTAATGATTCGATACCCATTTAGTAATTGGATCTCCGATTATAGGGTGGCGGATCGTTACAGAAACCGACACAACAATTAGATCTGAAACCTCAGTTCTTACAAATCCAATGAGATTTGGGGTGGATTGGTCTTTTCCTTAGGGTTTAATCCTTTGAATTTAGAGTTAATTTCACTATTAACATATGTTAGCGGTAAATTCTTGAATAATTCAATTTTATTAAATTTTGGATTAATTCAGATTTAGCACTCACCTTGATTAATTCAAGTATAAGTGTTGCGAAGAGCTTCACTATGCAGGGAAGATCTACTTGGTTGCCATGGTTTCCTTGTTTTGTATTTTCCTACTATCCTTAATTGTCTTCCTTTCTTGTTTGGTAACCTAATGGGACTTTGTAGACACGCTAATTTTGACACAATATCGAGTAAATTTTGTGTCATAATAATAATGCTCCGAAATGGTCTGACCTTTAGTCATTAATTAATTTTTATTGTTTTTCTCTGAATATTAGTTGAATGAGGTCGCCCAAGGACGGCGCCATTTAGTTTTTTAGCAGAAATTAGTTCACAATAAATTTCCTTATCGGGACAGAATTGACTAAATAACGTCACTTGAAGGAGACACTAGTTAGGTTTCTTAGTCCATTTCGATTTCCAATTTGATTTTAGTTAATTTCCTAATTAACTAAAAGATGTCGCTAATGGGAGACACCATTTAGGTTTCCTAATATTTTTTGATTTTCTTTTCGGATTTTATGTCTATTTTTAACACTTAATTGGCTGAAAGACGTCTCCCAAGGGCGACGTTAAGCTAATTCTGATAAGTCCAATTTGGTCGAGATTATCTAGTTTCCAAGGTTTGGAAGAACTCAAATCCTTCATGTTTCTCTGAAGAAGGTTGCAGAGGCGCGGGAGAGTCCTTTTGAAGGCCAAAACACTCCAAAACCTAATATTATATATACCTACCATATTGCACTTTGAAAAAGGTTGACAATTGGAGAATTTAGAGCTCAAAACAAGGGTTTGAAGGCTCTCAAGGAGAAAAATATGGACATCAAGAGGGGCTTCATCTAAGTCTTCTTCCTCTTCATCCTTTGAAGCTTTTGAAGACTAAGGCTATGGAGGGGCCAACCAACCATCTTTCTCTTTAGTTTTTCTTTCTAGTTTTTCATTGATTTCACATAGTTTAATCACTATTTTCATAGTTATTCATCTCATCACTTCATTATACACACACTCACCACATCCTTTTCCAAACCCATATTCATGTTAGGGGTTTAAAAAACTAAAATAAGTGAGTCTTCTTTGTTTGTTCATGTTAGGGGTCATTCAACTAAAATAATTTGTCGTTAAGCATATTCGAACATCAATCTTAAAATTTTAATTTTCACATATAATTATTTGAAAAATATCAAATAGTAGGATTGAGTCGAATCCACACGAAAATAGATTTTTAAAGTTGAAAACCTTGAATTTTTAGAGGAAAAACAAAGAAGAAAGAAGAGGAAGCATGATGAGTTAATAGATAAGAACTGAAATTAACCGGACTTACTATGAACTCACAAAAGGAGCACCCCTAAAAGAGTATAATTAAACCATCTACTGAACTAAGACTACCTCTAAAACACTAATTAAAAGTAAAATATAAACTTTGAGTAGTGTCAATAGAAGAAAAAATAGAAGTTGTAGAATCAAAAGAGGGAGAAAAGATAACTTTTTTCAAAGGAGCTACTGTAATTCACTAACATAACTATATAAAATTTTACAGAGACATTAAAAATAGAAAACTAACATGACTTTTATAAGGAATAATTTACAGAAAATATTCAAAATACAGTGTAACATGGAGAACTCAAAAACTAAAGAGAGGCGATGGTGAGATAAAACTAATGTTTGCAGCCGTCGTAGCTCTTCTCGCAGATCCTTGGCAACCCTGAACTCCTTCTATTAGTCAGTTACTGTGTCTCGAGTCCACCTCTTCTCCTGGCAGCCGCTAGTTTGAGAGAGATGTAGAGAGAGAGTGAGAGCGACAGAGAGAGAGAGAGAGAACAAAAGCTAAAGAGAGAAGGGGGCTACTATAGTTGCTACAGTACCCTTGAGGTACTGTAGCAGAGAGAGGGAGAAAGTGAAAGAGAGAGGGAGAGAAGGCAGGAGGGAGCATAAGGAAAAATAAAGGGAGAGAGAGAGAAAGGAAAGAGAGAGAGAAAGAGAGATTCTTTTAAAATGGGAGCGTATTTTTAAAAAGAGGAAAGGAGGGAAGAAAGGGCCGGAGGCTACTCCAAGGTTTCTTCTTAAGTAGATATTTGGGCAACCTTTAGAGAGTAGTCAAAGACCATTTTACCCATGCTCCATTAATTCTTCTAAAAAGGTAGTTACTTTTACTAAGATTTGAACCTTGGCCTCCCATAAGTCTCTAAAGACTTATCCACTGCACCACATCGTCTTTATATCTTGTTTACATAAAAATAAATGTAATTTAGGATATTATCATGAATAAAATTACATTTATGTTGAAATGAATTTATTTATTATCTCGGTTTTGCTGAGAAGACTGCAAATACACTACACTCCGTTATTCATGTGAAATGATGATGCATTAAACTCAAAATTTGACAAAATTGGTACCGTTGGAATTAGTGCAAAATTATCTATCATTTCATGCAATTTTAAACATAAAATCATAAATATAGTGTATGCATTTGTTCTTTTAACGATAAAAAATATCAACTTATCAGGGGGTAACCCCTCTCGTTCCCCCCATTCCTCCCCTTCCTCTTTGCCCACGTTTAGAGAGAGAAAGTGAGATAGAAAGAGAGAAAGAGAGAAAGAGAGGTAGAAAGGAAGAGAGGAAGGAACAAAGAGAGGAAGAAAGGAAGAGAAAAAGATATAGAGTAAGAACGGGAGTTGTTTGGGGTTCTTCGCACGTGTAGAAGGAGAAGGTTTCTGTTGTGTCCAAGAGAGCTTCTGGTTTAAAGGCAAGTACATGATCCTATCTCCATGGTTATTTTCCTATCGCAAATGGCCTGTTTTCAAACATATATTTTCCTACAAATTTAACTAAACACTACTAAGCCGTTATGCTGCCGAAATGACATAAGAGCCTAAATGGACTCCCAACCCATGCTATAAGTCTCTCATGTTAAAATCGAACAAGCCTACAGACAGTGACACCTTAGGAGTCCATGCGTCTGAATCATATAAGTATCCTTGTGAGGCGGATATTAATTAAAAGACGCAACCCGAGGCAAACGGGTAAATCCTAAGTATGGTTCTCCCGATCTAGGTGGGACGGGTGAGTCCCCCTTCTGCAAAGTGGAAGCGCTAGTGGGCATTTGCCTTACTGCTAGCTGCATGTCATGCCAACCTCCTCATGTTGTGGTTTGGATGCATGTCTGTTAAACAAGTGATAAGATTCATACTATGCGTATGCTATATATATATATATATTTGATCCATGATCTTCCAACTATGTCATGTCATGCCATGATTTTTATGATACTTACGCCATGCTATGATGCCATACTATGTTGCCATGCCATGATTCTGTACCATGATGCTATGCCATGCCCCTATTATACTTATACTTATGCCATGCCATGATGCTATGCCATGATCAAGCCAAACTATGCTTTAATGCTATCCCATGATCAAGCCAACCCTTGCCATAATGTTATGCAAGATCAAGTCAGGCCACACCATGATGCCATGCTATAATCTTTATGTTTGTACCCACACCATGCCATGCTACATCACTATGATCTTTTGACCATGCCATGATTTGCCATGATCCCTATGTTAGCTGAAACTTGTTATGTTTTATTCTATCATGATATGAGTATATGATATTATCATATTGTCTTTTTACGTTTATATATATGATAAGCCATGTAGTGGTATCATGTGCTTGCAAAGTCAGATAAGACTTACCCTTGCTCCCTAACATTTTTCAGGCAAAAAGAAGTAAACGTTAAGCTATGGGACTAAGATATTTAGAGCTTGAAGATCGAACTACTACTCAACTGATGTAATATATGAATATGTTTAGAAATTCTGAGCAAGTATTGTAGTTCACCTTATTTGTTATTAGTAGATAAATTTGTGGTTATGATGGTTGATTCATGGTGTTATGTATGTATGTATGTGCTCACTCTGGAGTAAGTATATGTTTGGGTTGTTCCCACTGTGGCGCGCTCGCTGGTTCAAAGTAAGCCGACATAACTGAACAGGGTCAGCGGGGCATTGCAATAGGCCTTACATGAGTTTTCTAGATGGATAACTCTCCTAAAATGACTTTCGAACTCCCACTAACTAAGGCTCCAAGGTGGAGCACGAAAATCTCTCTATTACATGGATAGGAGTTATACTTGGGTGGCAACAAAAGACTCTTCACCTCTCATTAATGACCATTACATGACTCTCCACCTCCCTTATACTCTTAATTCAAATAAGAGTTATAAGGGTTACAAGAGAAACTCAAAAGACACCATAACCTCTAAAAAATAAAGGACCTATTATTTTATCTCTAACTCTAACGTAATAAACTCCTTACATAATTATAAGGAGATCTCCATAAAATTAAGTTTATTTCATAACACCCCTTTGTAAACGTAATTCTCTTCCATCAAACATTTCAAGCAATTTCTTCAATTTGGAGAAGACACCAAACTTCAAAGACTTTATGAAAATATCTACAACTTGATCTTGAGATTTGACAAAAATAAGCTCAATCTCTTTGTTCTTCACATGCTCCCGAATGAAATGAAATCTTTTATCAATGTGCTTGTTCCTTTCATGGTAGACTAGATTCTTGGCTAAAGTAATTACAGACTTGTTGTCAACAAACATCTTCGTAGGCTCTGTTTGATAAACATGAAGATTCCTCAGCAAATTTCTCAACCAAACTGCATGATATACTCCAGATGATAATGCCACATACTCTGCTTCACAAGTAGAATGTGTAACAAAATGTTGCTTCTTAGAAAACCAAGTGAATGTCGTACCTGCTAAGAAGAATATAAATCTAGTGATACTCTTCCTTTCATCAATGTCACATCTCCAATCACTATTGGAGTAGCCTACAAGATCAAATTCTTCGGATGATGAATAAAATAATCTATGATGAATAGTACCTATGATGTACAGAAAAATTCTCTTGGCAGTTTTGAAATGTGATGACTTTGGCTCTTCTGTATATCGGCTCACTAAACCAACACCATATAAAATATATGGCCTTGTGCATGTAAAATAGCTAAGGCTTCTAATCAAACTCTTGAATAAATTTGAATCAATCACTTTACCTTCTTCATACTTTGACAATTTGATGTCTTATCTAAATTGAAGAAATTACTTGGAATGCTTGATGAAAGAAAATTAAGTTTACAAAAGAGTGTTGTGAAATAAACTTAATTTTATGGAGATCACCTTATAATTATATAAGGAGTTTATTATGTTAGAGTTAGAGAGAAAATAATAGGTTCTTTATTATTTAGAGGTTATAGTGTCTTTTGGGTTTCTCCTGTAACTCTTATTTAAACTAAAAGTGTAAGAGAGGTGAAGAGTCATGTAATGGTTATTAATGGGAGGTGAAGGGCCTTTTGTAACCACCCAAGTATAACTTCTATCCATGTAATAGGGAGATTTTCGTGCTCCACCTTGGAGCCTTGTCAGTAGGAGTCCAAAAGTCATTTTAGGAGAGTTATCTATCTAGAAAGTTCATGTAAGGCCTATATATACATGTGGCTAGTTGTTTTCATGTAAGAAGTCATATATGATCTATAGAATATCCACTTTTGAAGTCTTCTTTAACTTTTATGTTTTCTACATTCTCTACACATTTTCACCACAATTCTACCTTCTGTGTGTGAGAGCCCACCATTAGCTTCTAACAAAGTGGTATCAAAGTCTATAGTTACGAACCGGGCCGCGCACCCTGTATTTGTGGTCCACGTGACAGAACCTAAAATCGGCCGGCACATGAGGGGACGTGTTAGAATAGTCATACATCGGAAAAAATATAAAATCAGAACGTGTTTAGTAGATTGTGCCTACTCCACTCATTGTCTTAAGGTTTTAAGTTAGATGGCCCAATAACTTCAATACACACAAGATGCTCGATGAAATAACTGGTTCAGTGAAGTCCAAAGAAGTGAGGGCTCCAAAGAAGGGGAGGACAAGTAGACCCATAGAAACTACATTGCGGTGTCAAAGGTCTGGTCGGTGGGTTTAGAAGGCTCTCCATCTATGCTTTCCGTGTAGGTTTTGCCACAGAGAGGACAAGAAGAGAGAGAGAGAGAGAGAGAGAGAGAGAGAGATTACATGAGATGGGAAGCGGAGTGCAAGGTCTTCGCAGATGACTAGAGCGTGCAACAACGTGGAGGCTTCGCAAAGCAAAGGAGGCGGCAGCCTTTGCAGAGTTAAGCAACGCACACAGGGGGCGGCGGGTGTCGCAAAGTGGTGGGAACAGCGGGCTTCGTAGAGCCAAGTAGCGCGTGTAGAGCAGAGGGGGTGGCAGGCTTTGCGGACGTCGAGCAGCGTGCGCAGAGCAAAGGGGGGGCAGGCTTCGCAGAGGCCACACAGAGAGCTGAGCCGGTGATGGGCTTCACGAGCAGAGGCCGAGTGGAGTAGGGCGGAGGGCTTCAGGGGTAGCGGCGCGGAGGGCTTTGGGAATGGCTAGGGTTCAGATCTGAAAAGAAAAAAGTTCTCTTGCCGTTACTGAAATATTAAGAGGGGTTTAAGACTTGAGAAGTTCAGTCAGATATTTTTTTAAACAGTCTGAATTTTAGAATGTTTGACCGATTCAGATTAAGTGGCCTAATAAGTTTTATCAAATGGGCCCTTAGTGGGGGGATATATATATATATTTTTAATCCTTATTGTTACCTCACCTACCAATCTCGCATCTGTGGGAGATGGAGGTATAGCCTCCAGGACAATCTTGTAAAGTAATATTTGTTTGTACCAATTTTAAGTGTTGTACTGATTCCTCAGTGTAATGGGTAAAAATAAAAAAATATTATTTCTTGAAAATCTTTTTAAGTGGGCCTTAAGGTATCCTATACATCCGTATAGGCCGATCTCCGATAGGACAACTTAAAAAAAAATTGAAAAATTAAAAATTATTATTGAGCTCGGCCACATTTTTTCACTGTCCATTCGAGTTTGAGTTTTGATTTTTCATATTTTTTTAGATCATCTGATCAAAGATCAACCTATGGAGACATGTAAGACGCCTGAAGACCTAATTTTTTTTATTTTTATCTATTGTACTCTGTGGTCAATGCAACAAGTATTACTTATCTATTACCACTATTACGTATATAGCCACATGCTCTTGGTCCTCGGCCCAATGTTGCCGTCCCATTTGTTGCAAGGGAAATACTTGCTGCACACCCCTGTGAAGCGGTGTGGGCGCACGCCGCGCTCTTGTTGCAATGGAGGTTTCTGTGACTGTGGTATCTTCGGAAGGTCTTTGTTTGTTGTTATATATGCACAAAGCTGAACCAGTTCTCGGCAGGCAGACATCTTGGATGACATTCCTTCTGGCATGCATAGCAGTATCATTGCCTTTCAAAAAAAAGGGAATTAAAGGAACTTCTCTTTATTTGACGTGCAACAGAATCCCAGCCTCCCAGGGGTGGGATGATGTGAACTATAGAGTAAACTAGCAGTATTTCACTCCTTGCCATGCATGTCTTAGCAACTGTACAGGCACGTATCATACTAGACAAGGGAAAAAAAGATCCAAAATTGATATTTGACTGCACTTTATATTATTATATGTCATTTGTATGAGTTCAACAAAAAAGTAGACCCACATAATATCTATATTAATTTTAGGTATTTTTACGTAAACTCCTGTGAAAAATATCTTACTTGCATCTATACCCCTAACTCTCACATATTATTTTCAATGCCCCTAAAATCTCAAAAATATTATAGTTATACCCCTCCCTCAAAGCATCGTTAAATCAAACCTAAAAATTTTGTCAGACTTGAGAATATCACTCGGTTCACTCTTTGTCCAATTTTTGTCCATATAATTAAAAAGAGCAAAAAAAAGTGACAACAATTCTATACTATTCAAATCATCACATCACGTGAAAATGCAATCGCACACTTAGGCACTGCAATGGTCTAATAAGTAGATCGGACCTTCATCATAATTGGCCCTCTCGTTGGGCTGGTTATGGTAGAATTTAAATTTTTATATTCATATTATCTAGAGTAGCCGGCATCTGTTTTCGAGTTTGAAAGGTACGTATTTAAGTTAAAATGGCCGCTTCGTAGCCGAAGGTTAAATGGAACGGACATAGAGAGGGGTCGGGCGCTTAAAATGGAAACATCATTAGGCACCACATGAAGACAGAATAAAGTAATCCCTCCGGTGGAAGGGCCCTCGACAATCTCCTATATCAAACAACTGTCCCTTTCAACAAAACCTTATATCTATTTTCTTGCAGAGACTAAGGCTCATGCTCACTTCAGTAATAATTTCTTTTTCAAGAACCAAATTTCCAACTTTTTTGTGGTTGAAGCTGACAGTTTCAGTGGGGGCCTATGGCTCCGGTGGCAACCCCCTACCTAAGTCAGCATTGTGGACTATAGTAAAAATTTTATCATTGCCAAGGTCCTTGATGTAACGACCCGCCACCCTATAATCGGGGATCCGATTACTAAATGGGTACCGAATCATTAATTTGGGACCAAACCAGGATCTAGTAAGTCTGGGAAATAAATAATAAACTAAGCTAAACATTCACATCGCATTGAATTGAAATGAAAGTGCAGGAAATTAAAATTATTACAATGCGACTCGATTACAGCAAATAATTACATACTCCAGCTGAAAGGAAATAATTAAACATACAGTCCAGAAATAAATAACAACTACATCGGGGCATACCCCGGAACAACTACCGAAGACGCACAACACACGGCCGCACACGCCGCTCTAAGTCTGCTGGGAGTCCTCACCTGAAAACCGCAGGGGTGAGTCTCAAGAACAAGACTCAGTAGGGATCCTTCGATCCCCACTGCCCACGCACACACCCACAAGTGTAAAGTACAACTAACGGTGAAGTAACAAGTGTAGTGGCAGGCACAATTCCTAATTCTCTACGTGAGAATACATGCAATCGCAGTTATAATAATCATGCACATTCTAAACCAGCCGTTAGAAAATCTACAACCGTCATCTCGATAGAACTCGCCGGCCGTGCAAACAACGGTGGGGAAAAACCTCGACCTGCTGAGACCAAGGAGTAGACCCTCGGATAGCACGCTCGCTACTCCGGCCCAACTGGCTCAGGTGACTACCCCTTCCCCCAGCATGAGTGACTCTCCGAATGTACCACTCCGACACCGGTACTAGCTGACCCCGGGGTTCACCAGGTGACCCTCTCTCACTAGGCGTCACCCCGCCCACGCCCCCACCGGCGCTGTGCTCACGCCCCCACCAGCACACGGTGATAAAGTGCTACAATGTCACTCCAGGTCCACAGTAACTGAAAATCCAACACAGTGTGATCCGGTCACGTGAAAAGCCCGCGATCGCATAACACACATAGAACCATCCGATCATGAGGAATCCATCTCTATCGGGTGCACTAAAACATGTGCTAACCATCTATCTAGCAGTATGAACACGTTTTACTGGCATGCATTAGTGAGATTCTGTCTTGAATCGCGTCGACCAAGGTCGACGCCATTCAAGCTCCAAGTACAGGTTTATATAAATCAGTCTTCAGATTCTGTCTTTAAAAGGCGTCGACACCAGTAGTCGCCTTTTAAAAAGGCGTCGACATCCCCCGACGCCATTCAACACAAAAATCCGGAAATTCCAAGAGCTTTATTCAGGGGATTTATGTGGTTAAAACGCGTCATGGACGCCTGACGCCATTCAAAAATGCGTCGTTTACCCATGACGCCATTTAGCCACAAAATCCCCGACCTGGCAGTCTGCCTGTCAGTCGATTCCTGTCTAAAAGGCGTCGTGATGGCCCGACGCCTTTCAAAAAGGCGTCGTCCATGCACGACGTCTTTCAGCCCCAGGAATCAGGAACGCCCTAAACCCGAGGGCTCCCTTTTCAACCCAAATAACCCCAAAAATCATTCAAACTGGAGGGGAAACGAAGAGCAAGACAATTCATAGGCAAACTCCCCCATAGAGAACCTAAACATGCTCGTTCTAACCGCCAAAACCGAAGATCCACCACATGCATATCGAGGAAAACATGATTTTAAACACAACGCTACAGGGAACGTCACCCTACCGGACACTCGAACTCCTCCAAGCTTCACGCCGTCCACCCTTCTCGCGCCACGCCGCCGCCGGTACCGCCGTGGTCGTCCTTGCTCCACCGTGACATCGGCCGCCGTCCGGAGAGTAGAACGCCGCAGTGGAAGTGGAGGTGGTAGTGGTATGAGTTAGGTAGAGGATGGAGTGGAGGGAGAGGCGAAATGGTGGGAGGAAAAGAGGGAGGAGGAGGTGGTCGCCGCCGGTCGCCGGAGGAGGAGGAGAGAAGGAGAGTAGGAGAAAATGAGGGAAAGAAGGAGGGCTCACGGGGTTAACCAGAGACTGGATAAAACGCGTCGACATCCACGGACGCCAATCAGGTGATGTGACGGCCGCTCTGACAAGATTCTGAAACGCGTCGTCTCACACAGACGCCATTCAGACCACTTGTCAGGGCCGTACTCTGACACACCCAGAGTCGCAGTCTGAAAGGCGTCGTCCTACACAGACGCCGTTCAGACGACCTGACAGGGCCGTACCCACGCGGCCCAATGCCAACCCCCGCGGCACCCACGTGGCAGCACCTGAAACGCGTCTGCCAAGGTGGACGCCGTTTAAAACGCGTCTCCAGGTCCTGACGTGATTCAACTCAGAACTCCCGCCCCCCCCACAAGGATTAGAACAACAGGGTCTGACCCGAGAACCGGATCCGAAAGTCTCGATCCTTACATTCTCCCCCCCTTAAAGAAATTTCGTCCTCGAAATTGACTGCTAGAATTCAACAAGGTCAAAACAAAGATACAAGTTTACAATAAAACTCACGAGAAGAGGTAAGGGAACTGTTCCCGCATCTCGCCCTCTCGCTCCCAGGTTGCCTCACCTCCGGAGCGGTACTGCCAAATCACCTTGACCAGCGGTACGACCTTGTTCCGCAGGACCTGCTCTCTGCGATCCTTAATACAAACCGGGTATTCTGGAAATGACAGGTCCTCAGCGACCTCCAACTCTGAAAAGTCCAACACATGAGACGGATCCTGAACATACTTCCTCAACAAGGACACATGGAACACATCGTGCACTCCTGCCAGATTGGGCGGCAAGGCCAGCTGATACGCGGTTTCCCCGATTCAAGCTAGAATGGGAAAAGGTCCAATATAACGCGGACTCAGCTTGCCTCGCTTCCCGAATCTCATCACACCCTTGGAGGGTGAGACTCGGAGAAACACGTGGTCCCCAACCTCAAACTCAAGTGGTCTCCGTCGGATGTCGGCATAACTCTTCTGTCTACTCTGGGCTGCGGTCAACCTCTGCTGAACTGTCCTGGCGACCTCAGCGCACTGTTGTACCAACTCAGGTCCTGCAATCTGCCTCTCACCGATCTCAGACCAACACACCGGTGATCGACACGGCCGCCCATACAAAGCCTCATAAGGCGCCATGCCGATGCTAGAATGGTAGCTGTTGTTGTAGGCAAATTCCACAGTGGACAAATGCTGTTCCCATGAACCTCCACAATCTAGGCAACACGCCCTGAGCATATCCTCCAACGTCTGAATAGTCCTCTCCGACTGCCCGTCAGTCTCGGGATGATAGGCCGAGCTGAAAGCCAACTGAGTCCCCAACGCCTGCTGAAAGCTCTTCCAGAATCTGGAAGTAAACCTCGGATCTCGATCTGATACAATGGACAAAGGGACCCCGTGCAGAGAGACGATCCGGTCCACAAACAACTTAGCCAGCTTGCCGACCGACCAGTCTTTCCTAATGGTTAGGAAGTGTGCCGACTTGGTCAGCCGATCAACGATGACCCAGATAGCGTCTCGTCTGCTAGGGGATGCGGGCAATCCCATCATAAAGTCCATCGTCACATGTTCCCATTTCCACTCAGGAATCGGCAAGGGTTGCAGCAACCCTCCAGGTCTCTGATGCTCGGCTTTAACCTGCTGACATGTCATACATCTAGCCACATACTCAGCCACATCTCTCTTCATACCGGGCCACCAGAAGTGCTTCCTCAAACAGTGATACATCTTTGTTGTCCCGGGATGCACTGCATACCTCGATCGGTGCGCCTCATCAAGAACACATCTGCGCACATCTTCCTCAGTCGGGACATAGAGTCTGCCTCTGAATCTGACGGTACCATCATCCCACAACTCAACCTCAGACCTCTGGAGAATCTGAGGCAACTCCGCATCTGCCCTCTGAGCCTCAATCACAGCATGGTACACAGCTGGTCTCACAGTCAAGCTGACAAGTACTGCTCTATCTTCTTCACGTGGAACCCTAAAGGAGGATTCCACCACCTGCTCAAATAATTTCCACTCCCGAACCATAAGGTATGACATGACCGTCTTCCGACTCAAAGCGTCTGCCACCACATTCGCCTTGCCCGGATGATAGGAAAGGTCAAAGTCATAATCTTTAATAAACTCCATCCACCTTCGCTGCCTCAGGTTCAGGTCTCTCTGAGTGAACACATATTTCAGGCTCTTGTGATCTGTAAAAACCTGAAATTTCTCCCCATACAAGTAATGCCTCCAGATCTTCAGTGCAAACACCACAGCTGCAAGCTCCAAATCATGAGTAGGATAGTTTTCTTCATGCCTCTTCAGCTGCCGAGAAGCATAAGCAACTACCCTGCCATGCTGCATAAGGACTGCTCCCAATCCTCGACGGGACGCATCCGAGTAAACCACAAATCCACCTGACCCAGATGGAAGCACCAGCACTGGGGCTGACGTGAGACGAGTTTTTAGCTCAACAAAACTCTGCTCACAATCCTCAGTCCATACGAAACGAACTCCCTTTCGAGTCAGCCTCGACAAGGGGGCCGCTATCGAAGAAAATCCCTGAACAAACCGTCTGTAATATCCGGCAAGCCCCAGAAAGCTCCTGATCTCGGTCACTGAAGTCGGCCTGTTCCAGTCCATCACTGCCTCTATCTTCGCTGGGTCTACTGCGATGCCTTCACCAGAAATAACGTGCCCAAGAAAGTGCACCTCTCTCAGCCAAAATTCACATTTGCTGAACTTGGCATAAAGTTGGTGCTCCCTCAGGACCTGCAACACTGCCCGAAGATGAGCAGCGTGCTCTTCCTCAGAAGAAGAATAGATCAGAATGTCATCAACAAACGTAACCACAAACTGGTCCAGGTAGGTCCTGAAGAATCGGTTCATCAGATCCATAAAAGCCGCCGGAGCATTGGTTAAGCCAAAGGGCATAACCAGAAACTCATAGTGCCCATACCGAGTCCTGAACGCCGTCTTACTAACATCCACATCTCTGATTGTCATCTGATAGTATCCAGATCTTAGATCGATCTTGGAAAACACCCTCGCGGTCTGCAGCTGATCCATCAAGTCATCGATTCTAGGAAGCGGGTACTTATTCTTTATTGTCACCTGGTTCAGCTGCCTATAATCGATGCACAATCTCAAAGAACCATCCTTCTTCCTGACAAACAGAACTGGAGCACCCCATGGAGATGTACTGGGACGAATAAAACCCTTGTCCAGCAACTCCTGCAACTGCGCCTTCAACTCAGCGAGTTCGGCTGGCGCCATCCGATACGGGGCCTTAGACAAGGGCGCCGTACCTGGTGCAAGTTCGATGGTGAACTCAACCTCACGCTGTGGAGGAAGGCCAGGCAGCTCTTCCGGAAACACATCTACGAAATCACAGACAACGGGCACCTCCCAGGGACTGGGACTAGCATGGACATCAGAAACAACAACAAAGGCAAGAAAAGCCTCACAGCCACCAGCAAGCAACCTCCGTGCCTTAAAGGCAGAAATAAGGATGCCCCTAGAAGAAAGCCTAATACCTTGGAAGAAGAAGGTCGGGATGTCCGGAATAGAGAAGCGCACCCTCTTTCTGTGGCAGTCTACCTCCGCATAATAGGCTTCCAACCAATCCATACCCAGGATGATATCAAAGTCACGAATAGCAAGTACGACCAACTGGGCAGGTAGCACATGACCCTCAATGGTCAAGGGAACACTCCTCAAACAATTATAGGATATCATATAGTCTCCAGAAGGAACCTCCACCATCAAACTATCAGATAACTCAACAACGGGCGCAGAAAGGATATCTAAGAACTGCTCAGAAATAAAAGAATGCGAAGCACCCGAATCAATCAACACGTGCGCAGAGTTCCCAAGGACAGAGAGTGTACCTTCCACCAAGTTGGACGCGCGAGCCTCCCTCCTGGTGATAGCTAGAACTCTCCCCTGGGTCCTCGGCTTCTTCTGGTCACCAGAACCATGTCCCTGACCATACCCCTGCGGGCACTGCCTTGCCAAGTGGCCCTGCTGGCCGCAAGCGAAACATCTCCTGGGAAGAGTGGGACACTGAGTCCCGCCATGGGTACCACCACACTGCTGGCAAACTGCCGGAAGCCTCTGAGCTGGCTCCTGCTGTGCACTGGACACTGTCTGACTCTGCTGCCCCTGCCTGGGCCGGCTGCTGCCGCTGCTGCCGCTACTGCTGCCACCACCCCTGAAGAATCTCCTGAATCGGGAGCCGAGAGAAGACGATCCCGATCCGACTGAAGGAGCCGGTGCCGCTGCTTTACCCTTGCCCCGAGATGGCCCCTGGACAGTCTGCCCTCTCTCCCGGGCCGACTGGATCTGCTGAGCCTCTACAGCTGCTGCACGCCTAACTGCTGACGCCAAGTCTGTACAACAATGGGACGCCACGAAGTTCCTCAAACTGAGCCTAAGCCCATCCACAAACCTCTCCGCGCGACGTTCCTCGTCCTGAGATATGAAAGGCACGAACCGCCCCACCGAAACAAACTTCGCCTCGTATTCAAGCACCGTCATACTCCCCTGTGTCAGATCCATGAACTCCCTCTCCTTGGCCCTCTGAACATGTCTAGGGAAATACTGAGCGTTGAACTCCTTGACAAAGGTCTCCCAAGATATTTCCCTAAGACTCCTGTCTCCATAAGACAAACTCTTCAGTGTGGTCCACCAGTCATAGGCGCTATCCTTCAGCATGAGGGTAGCCAGCGGAGTCCTCTCTACTGCCGCACAGTCCATGGTATCAAAAGTCTTCTCAATCTCT
The DNA here is from genome assembly GCA_030544215.1 of Zantedeschia hybrid cultivar. NCBI lineage: Eukaryota > Viridiplantae > Streptophyta > Magnoliopsida > Alismatales > Araceae > Zantedeschia > Zantedeschia hybrid cultivar. The sequence goes on from JARZZO010000014.1 coordinate 51,580,357, forward strand.
CTAAGCCAATGAATGGCCTCGTCAGGGTCGGGACGACCGGTGAAGTGAGGTGGCCTCAGCTTCAAGAACCTCTCCAGTGTAGCTGTGGTCCCGCCCCGAGTACTAGAACCCTCGCTAGGATCTCGTGCCTGATATCTAGCCATGGTATCCATCATGGCTTCCATAAACTGCTCAACACTCGGCCTCCCTGCCTCGGACCCACTAGGGGCATCTCCCCTCTCTCGAATAACTGGCATCCTCTTCCTGGGAGCCATCTACTCGCCTACAATTAAAAAATCAAAAAAGTTCTAATTAGAATCCTAAAACCTATACTACCGACGTGCCTGTACGGGATAATGTATTTATTTGCCGAATTTACAACATTTAACCTAGTTATTTATTTATTTGCCAGACCGTATGCTCTGATACCAACTGTAACGACCCGCCACCCTATAATCGGGGATCCGATTACTAAATGGGTACCGAATCATTAATTTGGGACCAAACCAGGATTTAATAAGTCTGGGAAATAAATAATAAACTAAGCTAAACATTCACATCGCATTGAATTGAAATGAAAGTGCAGGAAATTAAAATTATTACAATGCGACTCGATTACAGCAAATAATTACATACTCCAGCTGAAAGGAAATAATTAAACATACAGGCCAGAAATAAATAACAACTACATCGGGGCATACCCCGGAACAACTGCCGAAGACGCACAACACACGGCCGCACACGCCGCTCTAAGTCTGCTGGGAGTCCTCACCTGAAAACCGCAGGGGTGAGTCTCAAGAACAAGACTCAGTAGGGATCCTTCGATCCCCACTGCCCACGCACACACCCACAAGTGTAAAGTACAACTAACGGTGAAGTAACAAGTGTAGTGGCAAGCACAATTCCTAATTCTCTACGTGAGAATACATGCAATCGCAGTTATAATAATCATGCACATTCTAAACCAGCCGTTAGAAAATCTACAACCGTCATCTCGATAGAACTCGCCGACCGTGCAAACAACGGTGGGGAAAAACCTCGACCCGCTGAGACCAAGGAGTAGCCCCTCGGATAGCACGCTCGCTACTCCGGCCCAACTGGCTCAGGTGACTACCCCTTCCCCCAGCATGAGTGACTCTCCGAATGTACCACTCCGACACCGGTACTAGCTGACCCCGGGGTTCACCAGGTGACCCTCTCTCACTAGGCGTCACCCCGCCCACGCCCCCACCGGCGCTGTGCTCACGCCCCCACCAGCACAGGGTGATAAAGTGCTACAATGTCACTCCAGGTCCACAGTAACTGAAAACCCAACACAGTGCGATCCGGTCACGTGAAAAGCCCGCGATCGCATAACACACATAGAACCATCCGATCATGAGGAATCCATCTCTATCGGGTGCACTAAAACATGTGCTGACCATCTATCTAGCAGTATGAACACGTTTTACTGGCATGCATTAGTGAGATTCTGTCTTGAATCGCGTCGACCAAGGTCGACGCCATTCAAGCTCCAAGTACAGGTTTATATAAATCAGTCTTCAGATTCTGGCTTTCAAAGGCGTCGACACCAGTAGTCGCCTTTTAAAAAGGCGTCGACATCCCCAGACGCCATTCAACACGAAAATCCGTAAATCCAAGAGCTTTATTCAGGGGATTTCTGTGGTTAAAACGCGTCATGGACGCCTGACGCCATTCAAAAATGCGTCGTTTACCCATGACGCCATTTAGCCACAGAATCCCCGACCTGGCAGTCTGCCTGTCAGTCGATTCCTGTCTAAAAGGCGTCGTGATGGCCCGACGCCTTTCAAAAAGGCGTCGTCCATGCACGACGTCTTTCAGCCCCAGGAATCAGGAACGCCCTAAACCCGAGGGCTCCCTTTCCAACCCCAAATAACCCCAAAAATCATTTAAACTGGAGGGGAAACGAAGAGCAAGACAATTCATAGGCAAACTCCCCCATAGAGAACCTAAACATGCTCGTTCTAACCCCCAAAACCGAAGATCTACCACATGCATATCGAGGAAAACATGATTTTAAACACAACGCTACGGGGAACGTCACCCTACCGGACACTCGAACTCCTCCAAGCTTCACGCCGTCCACCCTTCTCGCCCCACGCCGCCGCCGGTACCGCCGTGGTCGTCCTTGCTCCACCGTGACGTCGGCCGCCGTCCGGAGAGTAGAACGCCGCAGTGGAAGTGGAGGTGGTAGTGGTATGAGTTAGGTAGAGGATGGAGTGGAGGGAGAGGCAAAATGGTGGGAGGAAAAGAGGGAGGAGGAGGTGGTCGCCGCCGGTCGCCGGAGGAGGAGGAGAGAAGGAGAGTAGGAGAAAATGAGGGAAAGAAGGAGGGCTCACGGGGTTAACTAGAGACTGGCTAAAACGCGTCGACATCCACGGACGCCAATCAGGTGATGTGACGGCCGCTCTGACAAGATTCTGAAACGCGTCGTCTCACACAGACGCCATTCAGACCACTTGTCAGGGCCGTACTCTGACACACCCAGAGTCGCAGTCTGAAAGGCGTCGTCCTACACAGACGCCGTTCAGACGACCTGACAGGGCCGTACCCACGCGGCCCAAGGCCAACCCCCGCGGCACCCACGTGGCAGCACCTGAAACGCGTCTGCCAAGGTGGACGCCGTTTAAAACGCGTCTCCAGGTCCTGACGTGATTCAACTCAGAACTCCCGCCCCCCCCACAAGGATTAGAACAACAGGGTCTGACCCGAGAACCGGATCCGAAAGTCTCGATCCTTACACTTGACAATGAAGGCAATCAATGGACTCTTATCTATGTGTATGCCCCTCCAACAGGCGCAGAGAGAAGATTATTCTAGCAGAAGCTGTCTCCAATAATTAGAAACATCCAAGATCTTCTGTGTATCATTGGAGATTTCAACTCCATTATGTTTCAGTTTGAAAAATATGGTGGATGTCCTGTGAGCTGTTTCCATACAAAACACTTCCTATCCTTTGTTAATGATACTGGTTTGATTGACCTTGGCCATGAAAGTCCTACCTACACCAGGTCAAACAACAGGTCCCTCCCTTTCCACATTAGAGAAAGAATTGACAGAGGCTTTGTTAACTCTAAGTGGTATCTCAAATTCCCTAATACCAAAATCTTCCACCTTCCCCTTATTGCCAGCGATCATAGACCCATTCTCCTGAGAACCGATGCCACCAAGAGACATAGATGTACTCCTTTCAAAATGGAATCTGCCTGGACCATTAGAAAGGATTTTGGGAAGGTCGTTCAATCAGCTTGGACTTCCTCCCCTCACTTATCTTCAAATTATTATGGCAAGATTTGCATTATCGAAACCAGCATGAAGAAATGGAAAAAATGCAACTTCTCTAATGCCAGAATGAGGAGTCAAGTTCTGGGTAAGCAACTCAACTCCCTGGATATGGATCAATTTTCAGAGGAAACCTTGGAAGCTAGCAAAATCCTTCGGCTATCACTCAAATAGGCTCTCCTTGAAGAACATGAATTTTGGAGGCAAAGAGCTAAGGCCCATTGGTTCACTCATGGTGACAGAAACTCCAATTTTTTCCATCTCTCAGTGGTTATGTCCTAGTGGCAATAACAGAATTACTGATATTCAATTGGGAAATGATGTTTGGGTGGAAGATAAGACCATCATTAAGAACTGCTTCATTAACTACTTTCAGGATTTATACTCAGCCACTCCTCCTGACCCAAACTTCAACAACTGACAGCCTCACAACAACCTGGGACAGCTGATCAATGAACAGGATAATTGCTTACTGGTTTCCATTCCTTCAGACAGTGAGATCACTGAAGCCATTCAAAGCATGTCTCCCAGGAAAGCTCCTGGTCCTGATGGTCTTCCTCCTTTATTCTACCAGCATTATTGAGAAATTGTTAAGGCTGAAGTCATACACTGTACTCAAGGTATTTTCAGGGACACTCATATGCCAACTAAAATGAATCATACTCTTATTGCTTTGATTCCCAAGAAGAAACCAGCTACTTCTCCTACTGACTACAGGCCTATCAGCTTGGCTAATGTAATCTATAAAATCTCTACCAAAATCCTAGCCAAGCTTCTTAAGTCCTTGCACCCAAAGTTGGTATCCCCAAATCAATCTGCCTTCGTCCCTCACAGGCAAATTTTGGACAACATTCTAGTCACCCAGGAAGTAGTTCATTCCATGAAATGTAAGAAAGGGAAAGTAGGATCCTTTGCTCTCAAAGTGGACATCTCAAAGGCTTATGATAAACTTGAATGGAGTTTCATTGCTAACACCCTTAAGAAGTTTGGTTTCTCAAGCCAGGCTATCAGCTTAATCCTTCTCTTCATTACCACTGCAACCTACTCTATCATCATCAATGGAGAATGTACTGGCTTTATTACCCCCAGCAGAGGAATCAGGCAGGGATGCCCACTATCCCCCTATGTCTACATCATTTGTGCTGAAATGCTCACCCAACGGATTAATTCCAAAGTTGATGAGGGTACCATTGCTGGTCTGAAGGTCAATTGTCGAGCTCCTATAATTACTCACCTCATGTATCCAGATGACATTGTCCTCTTTGGCAAAGCAAATCTTGCAGATCTAAAGGGCCTCATTTCCTACCTTGATACTTATAGCGGCTGGTCTGGTCAACATATTAACAAGACAAAATAGGGCTTGTTCTTCAGTCCTAACACCCCTCTTGCTGTCCAACAAGAATTGAGCATTACAGCTGGGATCCCCATCATGTTAGATAAAGAAATGTACCTAGGGGTCCCCTTCTGGCCTATCAGAAGCAGGTTGGGCCAATTCTCCTTCTTGGAAGACAGAATGAAGCTCAAGCTCTCAAAATGGAAGGCTAACTCCTTATCCTTTGCTGGGAGAGTTACTCTTATAAACTCTGTCCTTTCTTCCATCCCGGTGCATGCTATGAGTTTGGGTATCCTCCCCAAAGCTACCCTTCAGAAGCTTAACCAGATCCAATGTTCTTTTCTCTGGGGTGACTCCAAGGATCACAAAATGCTCCATCTCTGCAACTGGAACACTTTGAAGCAACACAATCTATCAGGCAGACTTCGTATCAGGGATTTACAAACATTCAACAGAGCCTTTGTGCTAAAAATTATCTGGAAATTCCTCCACAGTCAGAACTCTATGTGGGCTTCTCTTATTCGAGCAAAGTACCTGACAAATTACTACTACTGGGATGTACCTGAATCTGGTTCCTATTCTCTTCCTTGGAAGGCCATGCTACAGGTCAGGAAGATTGCCTCTCAAGTCTACTTCCATATTATTCAAGATGGCCTGACTACTAATATTTGGCTAGACAAATGGATCCCTAATCTCTTAGGTCCACCTAGAGTCAGAGATGACTATCTGCACCCCATCCCCCCCCCCCCAACTTGGGTTTTTCAACTAATTTCAAACCATCAGTGGAACTAGAACCTCATAAACAGGGTCTTTACTGCTGATACTGCCAAGGCTATTTCCTCAATTACTCTTCCTACCAAAACTCTAGTCCTGGAGATAAGCTTGTTTGGCCTCTTAATACAAATGGAGTTTTCTCTCTCAAATCTGCTTATCGGTTCCTCATGCAGAATTCCCACAGATCATCCTCCTGTCTGGATCCTATGTGGAAAATTATTTGGAGCACCCACATTGAGAAGGTGGTTCCCCGAAAGATTACCCACTTTATCTGGAAATGCATTAAAAATGCTATCCCTGTCAACAGTATCATCTCGAAGAGAATCCCTGTTGCTGATAGTCTCTGCCCAATATGCCACTTGGATCTGGAAACCGTTGAACATATTTTCTTCCATTGCCACTTTGCTCGCAGTGTTTGGCTGGCCACTCCCCTTAATTATCGCTCTGACTCTGATAACTTAAGTCTTGCTGACAGAATTATACTTTGGGGCTCTCCTCCTATTTCTAAGGATGGGGATGACACCTACCTTGTTTCCATGTGCTTCTCAATATTATGGCAGATTTGGAAGACTAGACGCTATACAGTCTTTGAAGGCAAAAGGCCCAATCCTCTCTCAACAATTATTGCTGCCACCACTGATACAACTTTCTGGTTTTCCTGTCAACCTCCAGCTCCTATCTCAGCCCCCAAGCAACCAACTAAGTTATCTAATTGTCTCCCTCCTGAGGCCAATATGGTAAAGATTAACTTTAATTGGGCTACTTCTTGCCAAGGTGGTTCTATTGGGATTGTTATCAGAGATCACCTAGGCAAGCCTACCTACTGCTTCTCCAAGCCTGTTCATTCGTTTGATCTAGGTGTTGTTGAAGCTCTCGCCCTTCTTGAAGCCCTGAAGCTTGCTGCCAGCTCTCATACAACAGCTCTTGTGGAAGGTGACGCCCTCAACATCATCAATGTTGTCCTCAAGATCAAGGATCCGCCTTGGAGCTCGCAAATTATCATCCAAAATTGCCAGGAGATCAGAGACCAATTCTCCTTAAATATTTGCTTCACCCCAAGATCTTGTAAGGGTGTTGCTCATTGCTTAGCTAAGCTAGCTTGCTCTACTATGCAATAAAACATTTGGGACTTCCCCTCTTTTAAAATAGTCAGCAATTTCTTTTTCGTTTCATATATTTTGTAAGAACTTTAAACAAGAGAAGAATCCGCTGCACCGCCAAGCCAAACCGTTCTACACTGCCAGATGGCACTTTCATTTTGAAAAAGAATTAAAAAATTTTGTAGGTTTCTCAATATCTTCTACTGACCGTGCACTCTAATATCTGATTGGACAACTTTAAAAATTCTGAAAAATCAAACACCAGTCAGAATGTCCAATGGGAATGTATGATAAGGTAGCTTGGTGTAAGGTTGCCTTTTATAAATGGAAACACGGCCCCCAGGTTGCAGGTTGCAAGCTAACTCTTCCATTTACGTGGAGACCAGATCCACTTAGTGCAGTCACTAACGGAGTTGGTCTCATTTGTATGTGTGTACGAAAGAGTTGTAAATATTTAAAACTATGTTCTTTTATTAACGAAGTTTTGCTAGATAATTCGTGGGGGTAAGTGGGGAGATTACGTCTGTTTTGTCATTTTCCCTTCACTTACAACTTGCTCATGATGCAAGCTAACTTTGGGGCCAAAAAATAGAGAAATGCATAATACTACATGCAGAATAATTAAATAGGTCAGAAGTTATCCCCATCTCTTTTGCTCAATCCACAAATTAAGTGGTTTACTAAATGGGATTGTAAACAAATTTAAATGTGCTGTTAAACAAACGCGCGACACAACCAACCAGTAAGAATACAGTTTTGCGTGAATTGAGACTCTTGAGAAAAGTACGTTTAAGTCCAACTGTTTACTAATCCAGTGGAAAACATTGTTTGCGTTCAGCTATTCTACGTGGTATAGAAAGAAAACATTGTTTGCGTTCAGCTATTCTACGTGGTATAGAATGACTGACTTGAATTTGTATCAAATCCAATCATGAATTGTTCATCCAACAAAGTAGCCTGCTTATACTATTATTTGGACTTCTAAGAGTGTGTTTGGGATAACTCAAGAAACCTACCAATCCTTCTATAATTAGTAGTTCTATCCAAAAGTAGGTTTCAGCTGTTTTTCAAGAAAGTCCACTATATATATATATCTATATATATATACATATATTAAATCTCCTCGCTCTATCTCTTCTTCTTTCTTCCTTGAATCTCTTCTTTATCAAAGCCTAGGCGCGATACGGTTATCTGGGAACACTCAATACTTTGAAGAAATTACAGTAGCAAAACATGCCTTAAGTTAGAATGCAAAACAATTGCCATGGACGCGATCGCACAAAGCGGATTAACATACACGTCAACCAGTACTATATAGTACATATACCACTGCTATGATGAGCCTTTCCTTGTGGTGCGTGGTGCTAAGGGGTTGTACGTCCATACATACTGGGAATGAAAGGAAGATCACAAGCGTAGGTGTTGCCAAGAGTTTCACTATGGCAGGAAAGATCTGCTTGGTTGCCATGGTTTCCTTGTTTTGTATTTCCCTACTATCCTTAATTGTCTTCCTTCCTTGTTTGGTAGCCTGATGAGACTTCTGCTAGCTATTTATAGCCATTAAGCAACTAAATTGATATACTTTGAATTAATTCCTTCTTACCCACAATTAATGCACTAAGTTGTAGCTTTGGTATCTTTTTTGAGAGACTTGTGCAGATGAAATCCTTTTCATTTAATAAAACTATAGTTAGATGTAGAATAGGGAAACTAGGTAAATGTAGAGGGTCCATTACATCCGAAATAAGCATCTTGCTCTGAGGACTCACTATTTAAATTCTTAGATTTTTTTATTTGTTTCTATTAATCCTGTAACGACCCATTGTCCTATAATCGGAGATCCGATTATTAAATGAGTATCGAATTATTAAAATTTGGAGTGAAAAATAAATGATAAACTAAGCTAAACAATCCACAACACATCGAATTGTAAAAGAAGTACAGTAATTAAAAATTATTACATATTCCAACTGAACAAAAAATAATTAAACATACAGGTCTTAAAAGGCAATTAAAGTAAAGCAGTAAACACAACTCCTAAATTTCGATATAAAATACATGCATTTGTAAATGTAATAGGTACAACTCTAAAACTACTTCACTATGGAATCCACGACCAGTCTCTGGGTTAAACACAAAAACCACGCAGCCGAATATGAAAAACATCGATTTGCTGGGACGGAACAACTACCCTTCGAATAATATGCTGACTACTCCGACCTGTCTATCTCTAATTTTATTTTTAAATTATTCAAAAGACGTTGTCAGATTTGAGAATCACTCGATTCATTGTTTGTCCGATTTTCGTTCATATAATTGAAAAAAGCAGAAAAAAGAGACAGCAATTCTGTACTATTCAAATCATTACATCACGTGAAAATGCAACCGCACACTTAGGCACTGGAATGGTCAAATAAGTAGATCGGACCTTCATTATAATTGGCCCTCTCATTGGGCCAGTTATGATAAAATTTGATTTTTTATAGTCGGATTATCCGGAGTAGCCGGCATCTACTTCAAGTTTGAAAGGTACGTATTTAAGTTTAATTGGCGGCTTCGTAGCCGTAGGCCAAACGGACCGGACATAGAGAGTGGTGGGGCACTTAAAATGGAAACATCATTAGGCACCACATGAAGACAGAAGAAAGTAATCCCTCCACGATTCTTATTCTTATTATTATTATTATTATTATTATTATAATATAAATGTTAATTTTTCCATGACCATCCAAGAACTACAAAGCTTTCGGGGATATATAGAATTTTAGTCGATGCTCCGGCCAGCTCGTCAGAGGCAGCAACAGGTGTTACTGTTTTTGCAGCAGCCTTTCTTGGGAGCATGCGCTAGCGCCGCGCAGAACGTAGTACAAATACTCGGATTGCAGGCGGTCATCGGAGCGCACAGCGTCGTCCGCGGAGGGCATGACTGAGCTTGAGCTTCATTTCATAGACAAAAGGAACGTAAAAATAGTCAGTACTTTCTTTTTCTTCGGTTTATTTTGTAAGAAATTTAAACAAGAGAAAGACTCATTGCACCGTCATGCCAAACGTTTTCTACACTGCCTGATGATAGTTTTATTTAAAAAACTTAAAAAATTCTGTAGGTATCTCAACAAACGTTTCTACACTGCCCCTGGAGACCAAATTCACTTAGAGTCCGTTTGGTTGTAGGTAAGACATAATCGGATGTAAATTTTTTTTTAAGGAAATCAATTTACGTGGAAAATGAAAACGTAATAGACTATTTAGCAATTCTGAAAATATTTTTATTTCTTTCTTCCTTTAACCTCTTCTTTATCGAAGCCTAGGAATGACATGGTTATCTGGGAACATTCAATACTTTGAAGAAATTACAGCACCAAAACATGTCATAAGTTAGAATACAAAACAATTGCCATGTACGCGATAGCACAATGCGGATTACTACGATGAGCCTTTCCTTGTGGTGCATGGTGCTAAGGGGTTGTACGTCGATACATACCTGGGAATGAAAGGAAGATCACAAGCATAAGTGTTGCCAAGAGTTTCACTATGGCAGGTAAGATCTGCTTGGTTGCCATGGTTTCCTTGTTTTGTAATTGTCTTCCTTTCTTGTTTGGTAACCTGATGGGACTTCTGCTAGCTATTTATAGCCATTAAGCAACTGATTTGATATACTTTGAATTAATTCCTTCTTACCCACAATTAATGTACTAAGTTGTAGCTTTTGTATCTTTTTTGAGACATTTGAGCAGATGAAATCCTTTTCATTTAATAAAACTATAGTTAGATGCGGAATATGGAAACTAAGTAAATGTAGAGGGTCCGTTGCATCCAAAATAAGCCTCTTGCTCAGAGGACTCACTATTTAAATCCTTAGATCTTTTTATTTGTTTCTATTAATCCAGTAATGACCTGCCACCCTATAATCGGAGATCCGATTATTAAATGGGTACCGAGTCATTAAACTTTGGAGTCAAACCAAGATCTCAATAAGTCTGGAAAATAAATGATAAACTAAGTTAAACAATCCACAACATATCGAATTGTAAAAGAAGTACAGAAATTAAAAATTATTACAATTCGACTCGACTCAGCAACTAATTATATATTTCAACTGAAAAAGAAATAATTAAGCATACAGGCTGTGAGTGCTTAAAATGAGTGTGTGATTATCATGAAAACTATGTTGTTTAAGTGTAAAATAAACTCATTAAAAAGAAACTAAGTGATGTGATCGCTAGAAACTTTTGACTAAAAAGTTTCAAAAGAAGATTTGATCGCCTACCTATTTGGACGTGGGAGATATTGAGCTCTTGGTTCCCCTCCTTCAGTCGGCTGAAGAAAGAGAGTCCTTTCTTGTCTTTGTTCTTGCTTTGGCTGCTGTTGAGTTTTGAGGATCGTCTAAAGTCCTTGTTGTTTGCTATTGATTTCCTCCCTTTTATTCTTCTTTGTACACTTTGCAAGAAATAAAAAGAAATGAAGAACAATGATGAGAACTTAAGAAGAAGTAGTATCAATTCCAGAGAAAATTTTAAACATACGAATAAGCAGGCAAACTCGCTTGTTGGGATGGTCTTTTAAACCCATTTAACAAATAGGTTTTGAAAATGATGCTAGTGTTGTGTGTTGTATGGAGTGATGTGATGAAGAATGTAAAATTAATAGGATGAAAATGTGAAAAATATGCAGAACTAAATTGAAAGTTAATACTGGATAGCCCCTGGAAACCTTGGTCTTCAATGGATCTTGGACGGATGAAGAAGGATGCCGACTCCTGGTGGTAGCAGCGCTTCAGCGTTTGGACGTCGCCTTCAAGCTTTTTTGCTCCAATCACCGCCAAAAAAATCACTCTCTGTTTTTTTTTTACTCACTCAAGAGGCGAGGTATTTATAGACTTCTTTGCATCTACGGATTTACATGAAGAAATCTTGAGATTTATCCAGTTTAACTAATAGATAAATACAGATTAATTCATCTTTATCTGTAATTATCTAAAACGCGTCGTTTATGGGAGACGCCTTTCAGATTGATTAAGATAAGGATAAACATCCGGAAAAATTTTATCTTTATCTGTAATTAGATAAAACGCGTCGCTCATGAGAGACGCCTTTTAGACTAATTAAGATAAGGATAAACATCCGGGAGAGAAGTAGAAAGAACTTAAGAAACCTAAATGGCGTCGTTCCATGCAGACGTCTTTTAGCTAATTAATCTACTGATTAAAATTCAAATTTAAACATTCAAATAGGAATAAAGTATAAATAGCGTCTACATTAGTCGACGTCTTTTAGACTTCTTCATATTTTAATTGAAATTTGAGTTAAAATCAATTTAATTAATTAACTTAAATCATATCTGTTTGACCCGACATAATTTAGATAATTAATTTAAAAAGATAAATAAAAATTAACCAATGATTAAATATCAGACCATTTTGAGGCATTTATTATATGATATGAAATTTACTCAAAATGATGTCAAAATTAGCGTGTCTACAGCTGCCTCACCTTGGCATCGTCTTTGCAAGGGAGTGAAATGAAATGGAATGTACTGAAAAGGTGATGCCAAGGTGTGATGAGACATGCTCTCAACATCACATGATTGTAATTTTTTTCAAAATTATCGATGAAGATAGTTCAAGGAGATCAATGGAATCAATCATGTGTAGATGAGGTAGATAAGGAAATAAAATAAAGTCGATCAACTTCCACGGAGTAGGAAGTACCCCAGGTCATAGATACTGTAGGTTTCATCACGGGGAGCGTTTGCCAGCCAATGTGGACGTGCTGCAGCCATGATGGATCTTAAAAGAAATATTGGATAAATAGTCCAAGAAAGGATAGAATTCCAAGGATATCTTCAAGCGAACCTCAAAGATAATCAAGATACTCAATTCGGAATGGAATAGTTCATAACATGTTGGAGTTATTTGATTTAATGATCTGAAACTTAATCAATAATTAATCCTTATCACAATGATTTCAAAGACCTATATGATGCATGCTGGGCTAAAAATAAAATATAAAGTCAAATAAAATATAAATTAATCAAGGATAATATTGTCAAATTATTATTAATGAGTCAAGATACCAATTCTTGTAATCTAGGGCTAAGTCTAAACTCGTTTATCCATGCACTATTTCACAAAAGTGGAACCATCATCCCCACTAATTAACAATCCAACGGCCTATCCGTGCGATTAAGAATTCTCTGGAATTATCACTATTTTTGTTGTAGGGGAACTCAAATTCCAGTTTCATCAAAAGCACAAAGTCCTTGACATACTTTAACAAATACTTATCATATAGTAATGCAAATGAATTACATGGAATAATACAAGGGTAGAAATAACCGTCTTTTTAGCCACGGTTGAGACTTATAAACTCCCATAATGGGATCTTCTTGATATTTCCAGCTTCATTTGATTTTCCTACACTCAAAAGTTTATCAGTAACTTCAAAGAAGTGTTTGACTAAGCATTAAAATATAAAATTTCGGGTAAATGACAGAAAACTTGAAATGCGTCGTGTCGCGCCAACGCCCTTTAACCTTCTAAAATGCGGCGGTGTTCTACGACGCCTTTTCAGTTGCAGAACCAGTTTCTGGCTGATTCCAAACCGGATTCCAACTCTTCCAATGCTCATCCATTTTTCAATCCGAAAAAGTCTTCTTAGGATCGCAATTTCCTCTATATAAACATCACTAACTTGTTTCCAAGCAATCCTACCACAATCTAGAGATCCAAGGTTGAGTTTTTCTTCAAGGTTTAAGGGTTTTTCCAAGGTTTTCAAGGTTTTCCAGCTTCAAGAAGGAAGAAATCCGAGAATAAGATGAGTTCCTCAAACAAAAAGATGAAAAGGTCGCTGGAGAAGATTTCCGACGTGGAGAATCACCTTATTGGAAGGGATCCTAATCTCCAAGTAAGTTGAATTAACTTTCCTTCAATTCTTCTTCTTCAAACTCTTTTTTTTTCTTTTTTTTTCTCCATGTCCTTCATGTTCTTTAAGTTTTCCATGTTCTTCAATTGATGCTTTTCTTTATTTTTCAGACGTATCCCATGTTTCCCGGCCCAAGGAGATTCACTTCTCTCCCTTGGATTCGCAAACTGGCCAAAAGTCTTAAACTTTTCATGCAAACCTTCATCTCGAAGTAGAATCTTCAAGGATTGGTAGTGCATGCCAAGCACTACAAAAGCTCGAACGTGGATTGGGCGGCCATGGGTGCCTTGATCAAGCAGTGGCATCCTCAAACTCACACCTTCTTTTTTCCGGATTTCGAGTGCACTATCCTTTTAGAAGAGGCGGAGCTCCTATTGGGTCTTCCAAAGACCAAAGATAAGATGACTTTGACAAGAGAAAGGATCACCGGTCAACAACTGTTGACGTCAATCATGAAGGATCCCTCAGAAGCTAAAGGATGCCTTACCAATAGAGGGATCAACCTTGCAAAGCTCGCTGAATGGACTTTGTATGAGATCGATGATCTAAGAGAGGATGAAGCGGAAGATGTGACGAAAGCCTTCATCACGTGCCTTTCCGGGGCTCTGTTCTTTCCTGCGCAAGACAACATCCTGGAAGATGACCAAGTTAGCGCGATCTGCGTAATCTTCGAGGGAAAATCCATTAGCACTGCTATTTTGGCTTACCTTTATAGTGGGCTCTCTGCGGCGTCTACGGGTCGTCCTCTTTACGGATGCATGTTACTCTTTACTTTGTGGGTTGAACTACATTTCAAATTTGAGTATTGCATGAAGATGTCACCAAGACCGTCTCAAATTTACATGAACAGCCCGATCCACTGTATCGCCAACATCGTGAAGTTCAACGAGCGCATGGTCAACAAAGTCCCAAAGCTCAAGACCCGGGCTGACTGGAGGGAGTTCCTGAGATGCATGTCGTCCAACACTGTTTGACTCTTCTCCACTCGCTCTTGTTGGAAGGCCAATTAGAGTGCGCCGTGCAGCGGGAGCAAAACTTAAATTGATTGGTGCCACTGAATTTGTGTTGTACAATCTTCATCGGTGCCTTACTCAACTCAGCTTGAATCGTCATGAATTCTCTGAGTTCTCTCTCACATCTCCGATCAAGAGGCGGGCTTTGGAATCCGATCAAGACTATGAAGCCACAGAACATATTACTACTTTGTGGAACCTCGGCTTCAGTTATCGTGTAAAATTCTCTAAAAATAGAGATAGAGGAGTGAAATTTCTATATTATCAAGCACTTCATGAAATTCTTCCTTAGGTGTCCTCTTTCCTTTTTTTCTTTTTCTTTTTGATGTAATAAAGGATTTCATTAAATAAAGAGTTATTTTTCATGCCTTGGAATCTTTCCTTAACTTCTTATGATATGCCCATGATTTTTCCTTTAACGAAAACTGGATTTTTCCTTAAAATATGACAGTTCGGGTTTAGTTAATACAAAATGCGTCCACTCAGAAAGACGCCTTTTAAACATAATTCATTTCCAAAATCAGCCATTAATCATCAAAATCCCGAATTAAGCTTAAATCGCGTCTACATATAAAGACGCCTTTCAACTCTCTCTCCTACTTTTTCCAGAATTTTGCCATCAATTCCGTGATTAATCCTCTGAAACGCGGCTTTATGGGTAGACGCCTTTAATAATCATGCTTTGTACGGTTCTGACCAGAATTGGCGGTAACCTGAAACGCGTCGTCATGTATAGACGCTTTTTAGTCAATTTCAAACAGCTGGTCTTGCCGCCTCAACTTATGCGCCCTAAAACGTGTCGGCTGTTTACGACGTCTTTCAACCTTCTGTTTACAGACCCCCGAAGGCCCCTTTCTTCCTCACTTTCTCCCTTTGCACTCTCTCTCCTCAAACTCTCCGGCGATCCATCTCCGGCGATTTCTTCCCTCTCCCTCTCAAAACCCTCTCTTTTAACCCCCATGGAACGCGGCGAAGGCTCCCGCAAGACCAAGGTCCTAGCCAAGAGGCGGCGGACGGCGGTTCGCGAGGAAGAAGCCCCCGAGGAGGTGCAGGCCATACTCGCCGAGGCGGCGGCGTTCTTGGAGGAGGAGGAGGCTCCTCCGGCGCCATTGGTCGTGGAAGAGGAAGGGGAGGGGGACCTCTACGTGGTGAGTCTCTATGGTTTTGAATGGAGTGGACAAAGGAGAGAAGAAAGGGGTTCTTTATGACCCCGGAATTCGGCCTTGAAAGGCGTCCATGCCAGTTGACGCCGTTCAGACGGCGTCGCCCTGGTCTGACGCCATTTAGGGCAAAATTCCCAATTTTAATTAGGCATAAAATAATTCCAAATTGCGTCAGGACCTGTGGACGCCTTTCAAAAAGGTGTCCAGGTGGCTCGACGCCTTTCAATCCAGAAATGTTTTGCTTGTTTTTGTTGGGTTTTCTCGGTTTTTCCGGATCGCTCACGCAGCGGAAAACAAAAATATTTACAGCAATCCGTTCCCATTTCGGAGACTAAAATACGAGATAATCGGATTATCTTTTCTCACCGTGTGCGGATTCGAATCTGCAGCCGTTCGGTTCCGTCGGTGCGACACCGCAAGCCGCGCAAGAGCCCGGCCTCTAGCGAAGTCCACGCGATCCTCCCCGCGACGGATATCCTCGAGTTCGTCGTTCTTCGCAGCCCGCGAAGCCTCCGCTGGTCGCCGCAATGATCGCCGCAGTGCGCGGACGATTTCCCGTCGAACGGGATTCGGAGAAGCGGCGGGGCAGATCTGAATCTGCCTGGACTCCAGAGGAAGACAGAAACTGAGGAGGGGCGGCTAGGGTTAGCAGCAGCTTGGCCTGCTCAGCCCGTTCGCTATGTTTTATACTAACCGCGCGGTTTTTCACAAAAACCCCCGGTTTATATAAAACTCACTTATTTATCCATCGCCTTGAGAATCATGTACGTGTGACCCTCTAGGCCCAAGTACCAGTCCAGTTAATGGCCCAGTAAGCCCAGTGACTCCTCACTGGCTTTATTAATTAATTAATAAGCCTTTATTAATCAATTAATCAATCGAATTGATGTCGCACATCGAATTCGACCGGGCCTCCGATCACGTTGGGTGCCAAGCAACACCGCGTGAACCCGGAAGGTATTTGGGGTTAAGTAACCCACTATTGGAACCTTTCCGTCGACAGTTACCGCGTGGATATAATCCTTCATTCGTACAATGCTCTCGAGTCAACTCAGGGTATGACGAGCTGTCAAACCCTAACCGGTCGACTCACTTGGATTGGATGCCGCTGATGAATATCGAAAAACTCCTTTCCCGATATTATCGTCCGCCCTGGCCAGGGACTTCCGCGCATCCTTCCTAGAGCATTCTCTCTCTAAGTACCGAGAGCGAATGATTCCTTATTGACACACAATTCCCTTCGACGGTATTCCGCTGTACCCAATCCTTGGCGTATTAGAGTCCCGTGGCTAGAGATTCGTAAACCAAGGTCAAAGTTGTAACGACCCGCCACCCTATAATTGGGGGGATCCGATTACTAAATGGGTACCGAATCATTAATTTGGAACCAAACCAGGATCTAATCAAGTCTGGGAGATAAATAATAAACTAAGCTAAACGTTCACATCGCATTGAACTGAAATAGAAGTACAGGAATTAAAAGTTATTACAATGCGACTCGATACAGCAAATAATTACATATTCCAACAGAAAGGAAATAATTAAACGTACAGGCCAGAAATAAAATAACAACTACGTCGGGTCATACCCCGGAACAACTGCTGACGGTGCTCAACTCACGGCCGCACTCTCCTCGCTAGGTCTGCTGAGAGTCCTCACCTGAAAACTGCAGGAGGGGTGAGTCTCAAAGAGAAGACTCAGTCGGGATCGTTCGATCCCCACTGCCCACGCACACACCCACAAGTGCAAGGTACAGCTAACGGAAAGGTGATAAGCACAAGAGGTACAATTCCTAATTCTTAACGTGAAGTCACATGCAATCGTAATATAATAAACATGCATATATTAAACCAGCCGGCTAGGAAACCCACAACTGTCGTCTCGATAGAACTCGCTAACCACACAACAACGGTGGAAAAACCTCGACCCACCCGCTGAGACCAAACAGTAACCCCTCGGATAGCACACTAGCTACTCCGGCCCAACCGGCTCAGGTGGCTACTCCTTCCCTCAGCATGAGTGACTCTCCGAATGTACCACTCCGACACCGGTACTAGCTGACCCCGGGGTTCACCAGGTGACCCTCTCTCACTAGGCGTCACCCCGCCCACGCCCCCACCGGCGCTGTGCTCACGCCCCCACCAGCACAGGGTGATAAAGCGCTACAATGTCACTCCAGGTCCACAGTAACATAAAACCCAACAAGTACGATCCGATCACGTGAAAAGTCCGCGATCGTATAACATACATGTAGCATCGTCCGGTCATGAAGAATCTATCTCTACCGGGTACACTAAAACATGCACTAACCATCCGTCTAACACTATGAACACATTTTACTGGCATGAATTAGTGAGGTTATGTCTTGAATTGCGTCTCCCCAGGTCGACGCCATTCAAGCTCCATGTACAGGTTCAGGTAAAACAGTCTTCAGAATTCAGGCCCAAAAAGGCGTCGACACCAGTGGTCGCCTTTCAAAAGGCGTCGACATCCTCAGACGCCATTCAGCACAGAAATCCAGAAATTCCAAAGAAACCACCCAGGGGATTTCTGCCTTAAAAGGCGACATAACCTCCCGACGCCATTCAAAAACGCGTCGTTGTCCCATGACGTCTTTTAACCCCAGAATCCCGAACTGGCAACTCCTCAGTAAGGCGATTCATGTCTTAAAAGGCGTCGTGATGGTCCGACGCCCTTCAAAAAGGCGTCGTCCATGCACGACGTCTTTTAACCCCAGGAAACAGAATTGCCATGAGCCCGAGGGCTCCCTTTTCAACTCAAATAACCCCAAAATCACCCAAAAACGGAGGAGAAAGAGGGGCAACACAATTCATAGGAAATCACATACATAGCAAGACCCCCATATCATCAAAAGAACACCTAAACATGCTCGTTCTACCCCCCGAAACCAAAGATCCAAACAAGCTTAAACGGGGGTAAACATGGCTTAAAACACGATGCTTATGGGAACCGTCACCCTACCGGATACTTGAACGCCTCCTAGATTCAAGCCGTCCACCCTACTCGCCCCACGCCGCCGCCGGTACCGCCGTGATCGTCCTTGCTCCACCGTGACGTCGGCCGCCGTCCGGAGAGTAGAACGCCGCAGTAGAAGTGGAGGTGGTAGTGGTAGGAGCTAGGTAGAGGATGGAGTGGAAGGAGAGATGAAATGATGAGAAGAAAAGAGGGAGGAGGAGGGATCGCCGCCGAGATCGTGGGAAGGGAAAGAGAGGAAGAGAGGGGAAAATGAGGGAAGGAAGGAGGGCTCGCGGGGTTAACCAGAGACTGGCTAAAACGCGTCGACATCTACGGACGCCATTCAGTTGATGTGACGGCTGCTCTGACAAGACTCTGAAACGCGTCGTTCAAGGCAGACGCCGTTCAGACGACATGTCAGGGCCGTACTCTGACAAACCCAGAGTCGCAGTCTGATAGGCGTCGACACACGTGGACGCCGTTCAGGCGACAAGACAGGGCCGTACCCTCGCGGCCCGAAACCAGCCCACGTGGCACCCACGTGGCAGAACTTGAAATGCGTCTGCGACGGTGGACGCCGTTCAAAACGCGTCTTGATGTCCTGACGCGAATCAACTCAGAACCTCCGCCCTTATTAAGGTCAGAACTACAAGGTCCGATCCCGAAAACCTGATCCGAAGGTCATGATCCTTACAATCTCCCCCCCTTAAAAGAATTTTGCCCCCGAAATTAACTGCTTAGAATTACAAGGTCAAAACAGGGATACAAGTTCACAAGGAAACTTACGAAAAGAGCTAAAGGAACTGCTCCCGCATCTCATCCTCACGCTCCCAGGTTGCCTCACCTCCGGAGCGGTACTGCCAAATCACCTTGACCAATGGTACAATCTTGTTCCGCAGGACCTGTTCTCTGCGATCCTCAATACGAACAGGATATTCTGGAAAAGACAAGTCCCCAGCGACCTCCAACTCTGAAAAATCCAAGACATAGGACGGATCCTGAACATACTTTCTCAGTAAGGAAACATGGAACACATCGTGCACCCCTGCAAGACTGGGCGGCAAGGCCAGCTGGTACGCGGTTTCCCCAATCCGAGCAAGGATGGGAAAAGGCCCAATATATCGCGGACTCAGCTCGCCTCGCTTCCCGAATCTCATTACACCCTTGGAGGGTGAGACTCGGAGAAACACGTGGTCCCCAACTTCAAACTCAAGCGGTCTCCGTCAGATGTCAGCATAACTCTTCTGCCTACTCTGCGCTGCAGTCAACCTCTGCCGAACTAACCTGGCAATCTCAGCACACTGCTGTACTAACTCGGGTCCTGCTATCTGCCTTTCATCGATCTCGGACCAACATACTGGATATCGACACGGTCGCCCATACAAAGCCTCGTAAGGCGCCATGCCGATACTGGAATGGTAACTGTTGTTATAGGCAAATTCCACTGTGGACAAATACTGCTCCCAAGAACCTCCCCAGTCTAGACAACAAGCTCTGAGCATATCTTCCAAGGTCTGAATAGTCCTCTCCGACTGCCCTAAAAGCCAACTGAGTGCCTAATGCCTACTGAAAGCTCTTCCAGAGTCTGGAAGTAAACCTTGGATCTCGATCTGATACAATAGACAATGGCACCCAGTGTAGAGAGATGATCCGGTCTACAAACAACTTTGCCAGCTTGCCGACTGACCAGTCCTTCCTAATAGCTAGGAAGTGTGCCGAGTTGGTCAGCCGATCAACGATGACCCAGATGGCGTCTCTCCTACTAGGGGATGTAGGCAATCCCATCACGAAGTCCATCGTCACATGCTCCCATTTCACTCTGGAATCGGCAAGGGCTGTAGCAATCCACCAGGTCTCTGATGCTCGGCTTTAACCTGCTGACAAGTCATGCGTCTGGCCACATATTCAGCCACATCTTTCTTCATACCGGGCTACCAGAAGTGCCTCCTCAAACAATGATACATCTTAGTCGTCCCAGGATGCACTGCATATCTCGAACGGTGCACCTCATCAAGAACACATCTGCGCACGTCCTCCTCAGTCGGAACATAAAGTCTACCTCTGAACCTGACCGTACCGTCGTCCCACAACTCCACCTCTGACCTCTGGAGGATCTGTGGTAGCTCAACATCTGCCCTCTGAGCCTCAATTACTGCATGATACACAGCTGGTCTCACAGTCAAACTGACCATCACGGCTCTGTCATCTTCACGTGGAACCCTAAAGGAAGATTCCACCACCTGCTCGAATAATTTCCACTCCTGAATTATAAGGTATGACATGACCGTCTTCCGACTCAAAGCGTCTGCCACTACATTCGCCTTGCCCGGATGATAAGAAAGGTCAAAGTCATAATCTTTAATGAACTCCATCCACCTTCGCTGCCTCAAATTCAGGTCCCTCTGAGTGAACACATATTTCAAACTCTTGTGATATGTGAAAACCTGGAATTTCTCCCCATATAAATAATGCCTCCAGATCTTGAGTGCAAATACCACAGCTGCCAGCTCCGAATCATGAGTAGGATAGTTCTCTTCATGCTTCTTCAGCTGTCGAGAAGCATAAGCCACTACCCTGCCATGCTGCATTAGAACTGCGCCCAAACCTCGACGGGACGCATCAGAGTAAACCACAAATCCACCTGATCCAGATGGAAGCACCAGTACAGGGGCTGACGTGAGACGGGTCTTTAACTCAATAAAACTCTGCTCACAATCCTCGGTCCACACAAAGCGAACTCCCTTTCGAGTCAACCTCGACAAGGGGGCTGCTATCGAAGAAAATCCCTGAACAAACCGCCTGTAATAACCGGCAAGCCCCAGAAAGCTGCTGATCTCAGTCACTGAAGTCGGCCTGCTCCAATCCATCACCGCCTCGATCTTGGCTGGATCCACTGCGATACCATTGCCAGAAATAACATGCCCAAGGAAATGCACCTCGTCTAGCCAAAACTCACACTTGCTGAACTTGGCATAAAGTCGGTGCTCCCTCAGGACTTGCAATACAGCCCGAAGATGGGTGGCATGCTCTTCCTCAGAAGAAGAATAGATCAGAATATCATCAATAAACACAACCACAAACTGATCCAGGTAGGTCCTGAAGACTCGATTCATCAGCTCCATAAAGGCCGCCGGAGCATTGGTCAAGCCAAAGGGCATAACAAAAAACTCATAATGTCCATACCGAGTTCTGAAAGCCGTCTTGCTAACATCAACATCCCGGATCCTCATCTGATAATATCCGGATCTCAAGTCGATCTTGGAAAATACCTTCGCGGACTGCAGCTGATCCATCAAATCATCAATCCTTGGAAGTGGGTACTTATTCTTTATTGTTACCTGGTTCAGCTGCCTATAGTCAATGCACAATCTCAGAGAACCATCCTTCTTTCTAACAAACAGAACTGGAGCACCCCAAGGAGATGTACTGGGACGAATGAAACCCTTATTCAGCAGCTCCTGCAACTGCGCCTTCAACTCGGCGAGTTCGGCTGGCGCCATCCGATACGGGGCCTTAGACAAGGGCGCCGTACCTGGTGCAAGCTCGATGGTAAATTCGACCTCTCGCTGAGGAGGAAGGCCAGGCAGCTTCTCAGGAAATACATCTATGAACTCACATACAACAGGTACTTCCCTAGGGCTGAGACTATCTCGGACATCAGAGACAACAACAGAGGCAAGGAAAGCCTCACAACCATCAGCAAGCAACCTCCGTGCCTTAAAGGCAGAAATAAGAATACCTCGGGAAGAAAGCCTAATACCTTGGAAGAAGAAGGTCGGGATGTCCGGAATGGAGAATCGCACCATCTTTCTGTGACAGTCCACCTCTGCATAAAAGGCTTCCAACCAATCCATACCCAGGATGATATCAAAGTCACGAATGGCAAGTACAACTAACTGGGCAGGTAGCACATGACCCTCAATGGTCAAGGGAACATTCCTCAAGCAATTATAAGATATCATAAAGTCTCCAGAAGGAACCTCCACCATCAAACCATCAGATAACTCATCAACGGGTGCAGAAAGAATATCTAGGAACTGCTCAGAAATGAAAGAATGCGAAGCACCCGAATCAACCAATACGTGTGCAGAGTTCCCAAGGACAGAAAGTGTACCTTCTACCAAGTTGGACGCGCGAGCCTCCCTCCGGGTGATAGCTAGCACTCTCCCCTGGGTTCTCGGCTTCTTCTGCTCACCTGAACCATGTCCCTGACCATGCCCCTGCGGGCAATGCCTCGCCAGATGGCCCTGCTGGCCGCAAGTGAAGCACCTCCTGGGGAGAGTGGGACACTGAGTCCCACCATGGGCACCCCCACAGTGTAGACAGACTGCCAGAAGCCTCTGAGCTGGCCCCTGCGGTGCACTGGATACAGATTGACTCTGCTGGCCCTGCCCGGGCCTGTTGCTGCCGCTACTGCCACTACTGCTGCCACCACCCTTGAAGAATCTCCTGAATCGGGAGCCGAGTGACGACGATCCCGATCCAGCTGAAGGGGCTGCTGCCACTGCCTTACCCCTGCCACGAACTGGGCTTTGAGCAGCCAGTCCTCTCTCCCGGGCCGACTGGCTCTGTTGAGCCTCCACTGCTGCCGCACATCTAACCGCAGCAGCCAGATCCGTGCAACAGTGAGACGCCACGAAGTTCCTCAGACTGAGCCTCAGTCCGTCCACGAACCTCTCAGTACGACGCTCCTCATCCCCAGATATGAAAGGCACGAACCGACCTAGCGAAACAAACTTCGCCTGGTACTCAAGTACTGTCATACTCCCTTGCGTCAGATCCATGAACTCCCTCTCCTTGGCCCTCTGGACATGTCTAGGGAAATACTGTGCGTTGAACTCCTTAACAAATGTCTCCCATGGAATTTCCCTAAGACTCCTGTCCTCGTAAGGCAAACTCTTCAAAGTGGTCCACCAGTCATAGGCGCTATCCTTCAGCATGAAGGTAGCCAACGGGGTCCGCTCTACTGCAGCACAATCTATGGTATCAAAAGTCTTCTCTATCTCTCTAAGCCAGTGAATGGCCTCGTCAAGGTCGGGACGACCGGTGAAGTGAGGTGGCCTCAGCTTCAGAAACCTCTCAAGTGCAGCTGTGGACCCTCCCCGCGCACTGGAACTCTCACTAGGGTCTCGCGTCTGATATCGAGCCATAGTGTCCATCATCGCCTCCATAAACTGCTCAACACTCGGCCTCCCGGTCTCGGACCCACTAGGGATATCTCCCTGCTCTCGAATAACTGGCATCCTCCTTCTGGGAGCCATCTACTCGCCTACAATTACAAAATCAAAAAGTTCTAATTAGAGTCCTAAAGCCTATGCTACCGCCGTGCCTGTACGGGATAATGCATTTATTTGCCGAATTTATGATATTTAACCTAGTTATTTATTTATTTGCCAGACCGTATGCTCTGATACCAACTGTAACGACCCGCCACCCTATAATCAGGGATCCGATTACTAAATGGGTACCGAATCATTAATTTGGAACCAAACCAGGATCTAATCAAGTCTGGGAGATAAATAATAAACTAAGCTAAACGTTCACATCGCATTGAACTGAAATAGAAGTGCAGGAATTAAAAATTATTACAATGCGACTCGATACAGCAAATAATTACATATTCCAACAGAAAGGAAATAATTAAACGTACAGGCCAGAAATAAAATAACAACTACGTCGGGGCATACCCCGGAACAACTGCTGACGGTGCTCAAATCACGGCCGCACTCTCCTCGCTAGGTCTGCTGAGAGTCCTCACCTGAAAACCGCAGGAGGGGTGAGTCTCAAAGAGAAGACTCAGTAGGGATCGTTCGATCCCCACTGCCCACGCACACACCCACAAGTGCAAGCTACAGCTAACGGAAAGGTAATAAGCACAAGAGGTACAATTCCTAATTCTTAACGTGAAGTCACATGCAATCGTAATATAATAAACATGCATATATTAAATCAGCCGGCCAGGAAACCCACAACTGTCATCTCGATAGAACTCGCTAACCACACAACAACGGTGGAAAAACCTCGACCCGCTGACACCAAACAGTAACCCCCTGGATAGCACACTAGCTACTCCGGCCCAACCGGCTCAGGTGGCTACTCCTTCCCTCAACATGAGTGACTCTCCGAATGTACCACTCCGACACCAGTACTAGCTGACCCCGGGGTTCACCAGGTGACCCTCTCTCACTAGGCGTCACCCCGCCCACGCCCCCACCGGCGCTGTGCTCACGCCCCCACCAGCACAGGATGATAAAGCGCTACAATGTCACTCCAGGTCCACAGTAACACAAAACCCAACAAGTACGATCCGGTCACGTGAAAAGTCCGCGATCGTATAACATACATGTAGCATCGTCCGGTCATGAAGAATCTATCTCTACCGGGTACATTAAAACATGCACTAACCATCCGTCTAACAGTATGAACACATTTTACTAGCATGAATTAGTGAGGTTCTGTCTTGAATCGCGTCTCCCAAGGTCGACGCCATTCAAGCTCCATGTACAGGTTCATGTAAAACAGTCTTCAGAATTCAGGCCCTAAAAGGCGTCGACACCAGTGGTCGCCTTTTACAAGGCGTCGACATCCTCAGACGCCATTCAGCACAGAAATCCAGAAATTCCAAAGAAACCACCCAGGGGATTTCTACCTTAAAAGGCATCATGGCCTCCCGATGCCATTCAAAAACGCGTCGTTGTCCCATGACGTCTTTTAACCCCAGAATCCCGAACAGGCAACTCCTCAGTAAGCCAATTCCTGTCTTAAAAGGCGTCGTAATGGTCCGACGCCCTTCAAAAAGGCGTCGTCCATGCACGACGTCTTTTAACCCCAGGAAACAGAATTGCCATGAGCCCGAGGGCTCCCTTTTCAACTCAAATAACCCCAAAATCACCCAAAAACGGAGGAGAAAGAGGGGCAACACAATTCATAGGAAATCACATACATAGCAAGACCCCCATATCATCAAAAGAACACCTAAATATGCTCGTTCTACCCCCCGAAACCAAAGATCCAAACAAGCTTAAACGGGGGTAAACATGGCTTAAAACACGATGCTTATGGGAACCGTCACCCTACCGGATACTTGAACGCCTCCTAGCTTCAAGCCGTCCACCCTACACGCCCCACGCCGCCGCCGGTACCGCCGTGGTCGTCCTTGCTCCACCGTGACGTCGGCCGCCGTCCGGAGAGTAGAACGCCGCAGTGGAAGTAGAGGTGGTAGTGGTAGGAGCTAGGTAGAGGATGGAGTGGAGGGAGAGATGAAATGGTGGGAGGAAAAGAGGGAGGAGGAGGGATCGCCGCCGAGATCGTCGGAAGGGAAAGAGAAGAAGAGAGGGGAAAATGAGGGAAGGAAGGAGGGCCCGCGGGGTTAACCAGAGACTGGCTAAAACGCGTCGACATCCACGGACGCCATTCAGTTGATGTGACGGCTGCTCTGACAAGACTCTGAAACGCGTCGTTCAAGGCAGACACCATTCAGACGACATGTCAGGGCCGTACTCTGACAAACCCAGAGTCGCAGTCTGATAGGCGTCGACACACGTGGACGCCGTTCAGGCGACAAGACAGGGCCGTACCCTCGCGGCCCGAAACCAGCCCACGTGGCAGAACTTGAAATGCGTCTGCGACGGTGGACGCCGTTCAAAACGCGTCTTGATGTCCTGACGCGAATCAACTCAGAACCTCCGCCCTTACTAAGGTCAGAACTACAACGTCCGATCCCGAAAACCGGATCCGAAGGTCACGATCCTTACAAAAGTACAGAAGTCCACCGCCAAGGTGTCCTTGGTGTCTCAGGTCCGAGGACCATCCACGCAACTGCGACAATAGAATCAAGCTGGTTGACAGTGAGGTACAATACCATCCAGCGATTCATTCGGATCAGTTCAGTGAACTCATTCTCCAATGAGCACCTACAGATTCGCCTTAGTGTCTCCACACAAGTGACTTATGAGACCAGTCACCCTCATCATATGAGCAGGAGTAATCTGTACTAGTCTAACCGGATATCCGATGTGCTTCTCGGATATCCTCCGACTCGGAACAATTAAGAATATGTGTGTTTAAGTGATTAGTCTCATTAGTATGATCTCATCATAATCTGATCACCATAGCACATATTCACGGACTTCATTATGAAACGATAATTAAAGCGATTAACACATAACGAATATTATGCCATTATATTAATAAATGAACGAGATTTACATTGTTAGATTGGCTTGTAGGCCACCTTAAACTAACAATCTCCCACTTGGACTAAAGCCAATCACCTTTATACAATAAGTCTACAGACTCTAGGTGACACTCAAGCACAATTTGAGCCAACGGCTTTGTCAGTAGATCTGTTACCTGGTCGACGGGTGGAACTCTTTCCACTACTAAATCTCCTCTAGATAATATAAAAGCGCCTCAGAACATCTTTCGATTTCTGATGAGACCACGGCTCTTTCACTTGTGCAATAGTCCCATTGTTGTCGCAAAACAGCGGAACATGATCAAGGATATCGGGAACTATGTCAAGGTCGGTGATGAACATCTTCAACCACACTTTTTCCTTGAAAGCTTCAGCTGCAGCGATATGCTCAGCCTTAGTCGTCGAATCTGCAGTAGTTACTTGCTTGGAACTCTTCCAGCACACTGCCCCTCCGTTCAATGTAAATACGAATCCAGATGTTGACTTGCTATCATTTGGATCTGACTGAAAACTTGAGTCAATAAAGCCTCGCAGTTTCAAGTCACCTCCTCCATAGACAAGAAACATATCCTTAGTTCTTCTCAAGTACTTAAGGATACACTTCACTGTCTTCCAGTGCTCTTCGCCTGGATCAGCCTGAAATCTGCTCGTAACACTTAGAGCAAACGCAACATCAGGTCGTGTACATGGCATGGTATACATGATAGATCCTATGGCAGAGGCATAGGGTATTCTATCCATGAATGCCCTCTCATCAGGAGTCTTAGGAGACTGCTCCTTTGAGAGATTAATTCCATGTCTCATCGGTATGAAACCTCTCTTAGAATTTACCATGCCAAACCTTTTGACTATGGTATCTATGTACAAGGATTGGGTCATTCCAAGCATCCTCTTTGATCTATCTCTATAGATCCGTATTCCCAATACGTAGGATGCTTCTCCCAAATCCTTCATGGAGAAGTTTTTCGACAGCCAGATCTTTACTGATGACATCATAGCTACATCATTCCCAATGAGTAGTATGTCATCTACGTAAAGAACTAGAAAAGTGACTGTACTCCCACTGGTCTTCTTGTACACACAAGGCTCATCTTCATTCTTAATGAAGTCATAAGATTTGACAGCCTCGTCAAATCTTATGTTCCAGCTCCGGGAAGCCTGCTTCAGTCCATAAATGGACCTCTGAAGCTTGCACACTTTATCTGGAGATTCTTTGGATGTGAAACCTTCTGGTTGTATCATATACACCTCCTCCTCAAGGTTACCATTGAGGAAGGCAGTCTTCACATCCATTGCCAGATTTCGTAATCAAAATGTGCAGCAATGGCGGGCAGAACTCTGATTGACTTTATCATGGCAACTGGTGAGAAAGTCTCGTCATAGTCAATTCCTTGCCTTTGACGATATCCCTTTGCCACCAACCTTGCCTTATAAGTGTCGATCCGTCCATCAGCACCGATCTTTCTCTTAAAGATCCACTTGCAACCGATGGGTACAATACCCTCGGGTAAGTCCTCCAAGTTCCAAACTTGGTTGGTGTACATGGACTGGATTTCTGAGTTCATGGCTTCTCGCCATTTCCCGGATTCTGGGCCTTCTATGGCCTCCTGGTAGGTTTTAGGATCATCATCCTCATTATATGCTACCTTAGACTCACCTTCAGCAATATGTCCCACATATCGTTCTGGTAGTCTAGGTACTCTACCAGATCTACGAGGCTCATCTGTGTGTACCTGAACTGATTCAGGAACTGATATCTCATCTGATGACAATGCAGCTGTTTGTGGTTCTGGAACCTCTTCCAGTACTATTTTACTCCTACTGTCCTCCTGGAGAAGGTATTCTTCTTCCAGGAAGACAGCTTTCTTGGCGACAAACACCTTTTGTTCATCAGGATGGTAAAAATAGTATCCAAAGGTTTCCTTTGGATATCCTACAAACCTACATTTATCAGTTCGTGATTCCAGCTTGTCTAGATCTTGCCTCTTTACATGAGCAGGACAACCCCAGACTTTAACATGTTTAAATTCTAGTTTCCTGCCTTTCCATATCTCATATGGAGTAGAGGCCACAGATTTGCTGGGTACTCTGTTCAGTAGGTATGCTGCTGACTCTAGAGCATACCCGCAGAGGGACACTGGTAATTCCGAAAAGCTCATCATGGATCGCATCATGTCCAACAAGGTGCGATTCCTCCTTTCTGGTACACCATTCATCTGTGGTGTATATGGAGGGGTAAGCTGAGAAAGGATACCATTATCCTTTAAGAATTGTGTGAAGTTAGTACTCAAGTATTCTCCTCCTCGATCTGATCGAAGAGCTTTAATACTCTTTCCTAACTGCTTCTCCACCTCATTCTTGAACTCCTTGAACTTCTCAAATGCTTCCGACTTGTACTTCATTAAGTACACGTAGCCGAATCTTGAGAAGTCATCGGTGAACGTGATGAAGTAAGAAAAATCACCTTTGGCTTGGGTGGACATGGGACCACATACATCCGAATGTATTAATTCCAAAATGTCCTTGGCACGTTCTCCATGTCCACTAAATGGAGATTTTGCCATCTTTCCCATAAGGCAGGATTCGCATGTTGCAAACGATTCATAATCGAATGCTGTTAAGTAACCATGCTTGTGCAACTTTTGCAACCTGCTTTCGCCAATGTGCCCAAGTCTACAATGCCACATGTAGGCCTGGTTCACACAATTCTTGCTCTTCTTAAGAGCATTACCAATCTGAAGATTGTAATGAGAAACATCTAATAGATATAGACCGTTGACTAAAGATGCCGAAGCTATTGATTTATTACCATAATAAATCGTACAACTTCTATTCTCAATAGTCAACCTATATCCGATCTTGTCCAAACAAGATATTGATATGATGTTCTTTATTATGCTAGGAACATAATAACAATATTCCAATAATAAGGTGTCTCCCGATGGAAGCCTGAGGTTTGCTGTCCCAACAGCAATCGCCGCAACTTTTGCGTCGTTTCCTAGCCTCAATTCCACCTCACCTTGTCTCAGCTTGCGCTTACTTGTCAGCATCTGCACATCATGGCAGATATGAGAAGCACATCCGGTATCTAATACCCAAGATGTGAAATCTCTAACTGATAAGTTGATATCTATCATATAGATATCTGAAGCATCAGACAGCTTCACTCTTCCATGAGCTTTATCGTTAAGGAACTCCTTTCTGTTCCTCTTCCAGTGACCATACTGCTTATAGTAGAAGCAGTCACCCTTCACTACTCTTTCGCCTTTGTTCTTCGATCTTTTATCGTTAGCTATCATCTCTGCTTCAGGGCCATCTAATGCCGATTTAGCAAGAGGATCAGCTCCAGGGACAAAGTTATTGCGTTCAGTTCTGAAGACATTCTTCAGGCTTCTGAACCAATCTGAGTAGATCAGGTAAGTAAACGGCATCAAGTATGCCACGGAGTGAGTTATTCGACGACATAATTCCCTACAGGAGATAAGTAAAATCTATTTAGCAGATGTTCAATTATTAAAGTTTAAAACAAGACACGGTCTTTTGTTCAAGTTTAACTCCCACTAATTTTCGACAGACTGTATAACCCTCAGTTATACAGAACGGGAGACGCCGACAGTCTCCTAGTGGGGATCAGAATCTCAATGACTTGCACTACAACCTTGTGGATAGTACAACAAACTGTAATACAATAAGAGAACACCCAACTCATGGGACTTGCAACTCCTTGCAATATCTGATCATAGCTTCGGTCCCCAGAGATTTAATGGCCTTGTGGATAGCACAACAAACCACTAATTCTGGTCTAAGCTAACCATCATTACGCGACGAGCATAGATTTGCATGCAGCCCTTGTGGATAGCACAACAAAGCTACATGGTTCCTCTACCCCGATTTATAGGCATCTAATGCCATAGCCACAGTTTCTCCTCCCAATTAAGCAGGCCTTGTGGATAGCACAACAAACCTGCCTAAAGTGATTCGAATCCTATGACTATAACGATGGTGGACCACGCGGTAAGTTCTCAACTACTCGCGTTACGGCTTAGAGTTTATCTGAGGGTATTTGGATAACTTTTATCTTGGTCTCTCCTAGGTGATAGTATATTAATATATCGTATATATTTACTAAATACTATAACCTGCTTTGATTCATAATCAAAAGAACAACAATGCATCTCATACATGTCATTAGTGTGGTCATGGATAGCACAGTGGGTTTGACTGGAGCTAACAGTCAAACGCACACACAATCTAATCATAACATTTACATTAGATAACCTGCAAACACATAGGCAAGATCGCCTTCCTGGTTGCAGCTGCGGTTCGTCCTCGCTCCTCCCTCGGTTGCCTCAATCACATTACATTAATTCTAGAATTAAGAAGTAAATTGAAGAAGGCCTTATGGCGAGTACAAGAGAGAGGGAGGTAGAAATACATCGGAGTATGAGAGAGAGAGGTGCGCAGACCTCTATTTATTAACAATTAATAAACATCATACATCCACGATCCACACAAACCATTCATCACATGAATAATAAATTAAGTGCATATCCATGACCACGGTGTGTTTTAAACACCCCAGACATGATTCAGCGCATCACATGGCTAAAACAAATGAGTTTTCAAAATAAATAATTTTGGCTTTCAAAAAACTGGGATCCAATCAAAATTGGCATTTGAATTTCGAAAACTCATTTAATTAACTTAACATGCAATTAAATCAAATTTAAAAGCAATAAACACACATCACATGCGCATACACTCCGAATTAATAATTCCAGATTATTCCATGCCAATTAGAACAATTCTAATAATCTAACACTTAGATTAAACCCCATTCATAGTCTAATAATTAGACTATTAAAAACTAATCTAACTCTTAGATTAATTCAACAAAGTTAATTAACAATTAACACTTAAACTATTAATTAACTCTAATAATTAATTAACTACTAATCTAACTTTTAGATTAGTTAATTAATGTCAATTAGTAATTTAACACTTAAATTAATAATTAACACTAATTAATTAATAACTATAATCTAACAATTAGATTAAAAGATTAATGTTAATCATCAATTTAACTCTTAAATTAATAACTAACATTTAATCATTAAAGACTACTAATTTAACACTTAAATTAGTTATCTAAGTCAATTATTAATTTAACAATTAAATTAACAACTAACTTAAATAATTAATTAACAATTAGTTGAAATAATAATTAATAATCTAACTGTTAGATTAATAATTATTAATAACTAATTTAACCCTTAAATTAGTTTAATTAATATTAATTATTAGTTTAACAATTAAACTTTCAATTAACATTAATGAATTAACAACTAAAAGTCAATCCATAATGATTCAATAATCATTATTTAAAAGGCCAATTAAATGAATTTGAACAATGAAATCAAATTTCAAAACAATTTTAAAATTTAAAATCTAGTTCAAATTTTATTTCTAATTTTAAATGGGTTCATTGGGGTTTACTTGGGGTTTTAGTAGGAAATAACCGAATGGGCTGAGCCCATTAGGGCACCTGGCTCGAGCCCCTGGCTCGGCCTGGCTCGAGCCCCTGGCTCGGCCTGGCTCGAGCCCCTGGCTCGGCCTGGCTCGAGCCCGGTTCTCTCCATCCAACCCGCCCGGTCCAACCGGGTTAGGCCCCAAAGGGCCCGACAGGTTCGTGAACCGGCCTCCCTGAACCGCCCCCTTCCCCAACCTGAACCCCAACCCGAAACCCTAACTGGGTTAACAGGTGAAGGCCGGCGGCTGGAGGGGCGGCAGGCCACCACCGGCGAGCGCCCAGGCCCCGGCCGGCGATGCCCCCAGCGCCGGCGACGTGCCCGGCACCGGCAGGGCCGCTGGCGGTGCCCACCAAGCTACAGCCCGAGCCTCTAAAAACCCCAAAAAACCTGGTTTTCGCAGTGTTTAAGACCATCTTAAGGCTCGATTTAGCAGCTCTTCGAGGCCACCCTGGCACCGGCAATCATGCCCGGTATGTAGTGGTGACTATCACCAAGAGATCCGGGCATCCGGGCCGCCATCCCAACGATTGGGAAGCGAGTACGAAGTCGCCGAAGTACCCCGGTTCATCATCTCATGAAGAACTCCGAAAACCCCAAATAAAATCTGAAAAATCACAGAAAAATAATCAAACTATTTGTGTTCATCTTATGAACACTATTCCGTCATTTTAATCGGATTAAACGCATGGAATAACTCAAGAAAAATCAATTTCGGAAACCGAAACGGGACGAGAAACAGTGGAACCTGGCTCTGATACCACTGTTGGGTTTTCTCGGTTTCTCCGGATCGCTCACGCAGCGGAAAACAAAAATATTTACAGCAATCCGTTCCCATTTCGGAGACTAAAATACGAGATAATCGGATTATCTTTTCTCACCGTGTGCGGATTCGAATCCGCAGCCGTTCGGTTCCGTCGGTGCGACACCGCAAGCCGCGCAAGCGCCCGGCCTCTAGCGAAGTCCACGCGATCCTCCCCGCGACGGATATCCTCGAGTTCGTCGTTCTTCGCAGCCCGCGAAGCCTCCGCAGGTCGCCGCAATGATCGCCGCAGTGCGCGGACGATTTCCCTTCGAACGGGATTTGGAGAAGCGGCAGGGCAGATCTGAATCTGCCTGGACTCCAGAGGAAGACAGAAACTGAGGAGGGGCGGCTAGGGTTAGCAGCAGCTTGGCCTGCTCAGCCCGTTCGCTATGTTTTATACTAACCGCGCGGTTTTTCACAAAAACCCCCGGTTTATATAAAACCCACTTATTTATCCATCGCCTTGAGAATCATGTGCGTGTGACCCTCTAGGCCCAAGTACCAGTCCAGTTAATGGCCCAGTAAGCCCAGTGACTCCTCACTGGCTTTATTAATTAATTAATAACCCTTTATTAATCAATTAATCAATCGAATTGATGTCGCACATCAAATTCGACCGGGCCTCCGATCACATTGGGTGCCAAGCAACACCGCGTGAACCCGGAAGGTATTTGGGGTTAAGTAACCCACTCTTGGAACCCTTCCGTCGACAGTTACTGCGTGGATATAATCCTTCATTCGTACAATGCTCTCGAGTCAACTCAGGGTATGGCGAGCTGTCAAACCCTAACCGGTCGACTCACTTGGATTGGATGCCGCTGATGAATATCGGAAAACTCCTTTCCCGATATTATCGTCCCCCCTGGCCAGGGACTTCCGCGCATCCTTCCTAGAGCATTCTCTCTCTAAGTACCGAGAGCGAATGATTCCTTATTGACACACAATTCCCTTCGACGGTATTCCGCTGTACCCAATCCTTGGCGTATTAGAATCCCGTGGCTAGAGATTCGTAAACCAAGGTCAAAGTACAGAAGTCCACCGCCAAGGTGTCCTTGGTGTCTCAGGTCCGAGGACCATCCACGCAACTGCGACAATAGAATCAAGCTGGTTGACAGTGAGGTACAATACCATCCAGCGATTCAGTCGGATCAGTTCAGTGAACTCATTCTCCAATGAGCACCTACAGATTCGCCTTAGTGTCTCCACACAAGTGACTTATGAGACCAGTCACCCTCATCATATGAGCATGAGTAATCTGTTCTAGTCTAACCGGATATCCGATGTCCTTCTCAGATATCCTCCGACTAGGAACAATTAAGAATATGTGTGTTTAAGTGATCAGTCTGATTAGTATGATCTCATCATAATCTGATCACCATAGCACATATTCACGGACTTCATTATGAAACGATAATTAAAGCGATTTACACATAATGAATATTATGCCATTTTTATGTTCACTAACTAATGAAATTCTTTGTTTTTCATTTGCAGGGGACGATAAGAGCCAGGATTAGCTGGGACTTAGTTATAGGGGCGTACTGGGGACTCCCGGACTTCCAGAAGGGGCGCCTGCGCTGGATGGGGTTCGGCGAGGTCTTAGATATCGAGCCATTTTGGCTCGATCTAGTCCTACTGCAGGCGCTCAGGGAGCATTGGCACGCGGAGAGTCGGGCATTCCTAATGCCCTAGGGACACATGATCCCCACTTTCGAGGACGTGGTCAGGATTACTGGCCTCAGGGTAGAGGGCCGACCGGTAAGTTGGGTGACTTACCCCAACTACCAGGGATTGGTAGAGGCTCTACTAGGCATTGAGGTGTCCAACCTAGGCAGGGAGTCTAGGATGGTCCCTAAGGTGGAGGTAGAGGTTGCCCAAAGATTAGATGA
Source organism: Zantedeschia hybrid cultivar (assembly GCA_030544215.1). Classification (NCBI taxonomy): domain Eukaryota; kingdom Viridiplantae; phylum Streptophyta; class Magnoliopsida; order Alismatales; family Araceae; genus Zantedeschia; species Zantedeschia hybrid cultivar. The sequence continues at coordinate 51,615,337 of JARZZO010000014.1, forward strand.
GTCCCGGCGGCGATCTGATGAGTCCCGGGCAGAGTTTAGGGATAGGTTAGTAGAGTCTTCCTCCACCGTATACTGCACCGACCCAAGTCAGGGGGAGGAGGTAGACAGGCAGTTGAGGGTCTTTCTTGTCTTCTTCTTCGGTCGGTTACTCTTCGGCACAAAGGGTGACTATATCCACTGTAGATTCCTGTATTTGCTAGATGACTTAGATAGTTTAGGAGAGTATGCCTGGGATGCGTTCCTTCTGGCTCACCTTTTTGCTGATCTATCTGCGGTCAAGCCGGACCGCGAGACGACTGTCAGTGGCTTTTCGCCATTTCTCCAGGTATTAAGTTATTTTATTATTTATTTATGCAATACAATGTAATATGATGCTTTACTAACCTATATGTCCATGTATGCAGGTATGGAGCTACCATTATTTCCCGCTCGGCAGAGCGAGGATCGTGCGACCGGGCGTTTTCCCATTGGCCTACCGTTGGCAGCCGATAGTGGACACAGCGCCACAGCACCACTAGCTGACGGCCCTTCGCCGTCAGTTCCTTGATTACCTGGAGCTTCTGGTAAGTTCTTAACTTGTTCAATTAAATGTGATCTTTCCCTTATTAAATGCAAGTCATTTATATGAGTGCATCTAACCTATATGCAGGTGATTTGGCGCCCGTACCTCGGTATGGGCGAGGAGGGTCAGTCGTGGGTGACGGCTGGCAAGAGGAGGTTCGGCAGGCAGATGTGGCTGCACTGTTTGAACGAGATCGAGCCCCTCCACCTTCGGCTCGTAATAAGAACCCTGGGCCTCTACCAGGAGTAGGTCGATGAGGAGGTCCCGGAGGGTGTCGGGAGGAGCATGAGGGACAAGCAAGCCCTCACTGATTGGCGAGCAAAGTTCCCGGAACAATATGAATACTGGCAACGCCGGGGTGTCCGTGTTGAGTCACGAGCGGAGAGTAGCGCAGCCTACCTCCAACAGTATCGGACACATTACGCCGATCAGCTGCGACTCCTCCGACTGCTCGATGTAAGTATGCTTTTATGCGTCTTTCATTTTATTATTATCTTGATTTATATTTGTGAATGAATGTATATATGTGTGATATGCAGGATGCGCGCGATGCGGTCATCATCGACCTCCGGGCCCGCCTACATGACGCGGAGGCCCAGCTGGAGCAGGTCCAGAAGGAGCTCTTCGACCTTGTATGTATGCATGTTTATGAATGTTTTAATTAATTAATTGTTTTGGTGATCAACAACTGACAGTTTGACTTTTGGTGCAGCAAGCCGTCTACACCCAGGAGGCTCCCCCTTCCTATGGAGCTTCGTCATCTGTTCTTCCTGCCGCCTACGAGGCTACCCTGACTGACCTCTAGAGTCAGCTCACCTCAGCCATCCGCCGGGCTTCCCTTGCAGAGGAGGATCGTGCTGCTTGAGTAAGTCTTGTTATTTCCTCTGATTTTGATTGTTTGATTGGCTTGGACTAACAATGGTTTCCCCTGCAGGTTGCTGAGCTTCAAGAAGCCCTTCAGAGGGCTGAAGTAGATGCAGCTCATGTTCGCGTTCTCGAGGAGCAGGTGGCTCGGGTTCGCGATCTGGAGGAGCAGGTGGCCCGCCTCTCCACCCGGGATCTTCCTCGGGAGCTTTCACACCTCCAGTCTCGACTGGGGTTCTTTATCGAGGAGAGGGAGAGGGAACGGCTGGAGCGGCAGAAGATAGACTTGGAGATGGCCTCCCTCCGAGTTCAGTTGGGCATTGCTGAGCACGAGCGCCGGAGCGTGGAGGAGAGATACAGACGTGCTCTACAGCGTGCCTAGGAGCACGGGCAGGCGAGCGCCTTTACAACCAGCGTGGCCATTTCTTCCGGTCAAGCCGGTCCGAGTGTCATGGGTCTGCCACCGCCTAGAGCTCTACCGCCGGATGCCCAGGACGAGGCTCAAAGCCAGATGGACGAGGGTGCAGGAGAGAGCCAGCCTTGAGGGCTTATGTATTTTATTTTATTTTATTTTTGTATCATGTACAACACACTTTTTGATGATATACATGAAACTTTTGGCCTCCAACTTTGTGTTTCATGTGTTTGCCTTGCGTCCTGTACGTCACTTAACAAACAGGTTAAGCATCTATTTAGGCTTAGCCCCCTGCATGACCAAATGAATGGTCGATCAATCTTTTTTCTTAAATGAAGGGTCAAGGGGCATAGCCTTTATCAACAAAGGTAATTGAACTATAAGCAAAAATGCAACATACAAGAAGACGGATGCTCACTGAAAATGAAAGGAATGAAGCATTCTAGATGCAACAAGCAAATGCTAATCGGAATATTTTTGTTATTTTAAAATATTCATTTTTGTTTGGGTTTTGAAATATGTACTTTTTTTTTGAATTTTTTTGAAATATGTGTTTTTTTTTGGGTTTTGGGATATATATATATTTTTTGGATTTTGAAATATGTATTTTTTTTAGATTTTGAGATATGTATTATTTTTTAATTTTAAAATATATATTTTTTTTGGTTTTGAACTATGGTGTAAGCTAAAGACCAGCATGGTACTTAGATCAAAAGATCATATTCATTTATGAACTTAATTCTCAAATTGTTCTTTAATAATTTAACTTAAACCCACTGTGTTTGAACTCGTGTTTCCATTCGTGATCCCATTCGATGATTTGACCTTCAGTCAATCTAGGTTGTTCCTTAAGTTTGGAGTACGCCTCTTTAAAAAGAAAAGAAGAATAGGTTTAGAAAGCCTATGAGAAGGTTCCGGAGACCTAGAAAGATGTCCCTTTCCTATCCTAATATTTGTTGGGGTTCGGTCATTTTCTTTCCGGGATATTTATCGACCTTGCGTTCCCTTTTATTTCATTTCATGGCCTTGATCTAACGTTTGTAATGTGATGGCCTTTTGATTTGGTTTCCGGCTTTCGCCTTTTGCTTTGCTTTTCTTTTCTTTTCTTTGGGACAGATCTCCCCCCCTTTTTTTTTATGACGGCCTCCTACTAAGATGGCGGGTATTCTTGGTAGTCTATTCTAAGCATCGTTCCAACATCATGGGCCGAGTGTAAAAACAAAATTTTGTTTAAAAAGAATGATTTGTATTTCATACTTTCAGTCAAGTTCGGTATTCCTCAGGATCCGGCATCTCTTATTACTCACGAATCAAACATGTCAGTGTGTGTAGTAATATGTTTGAGTTAAATTATCCAGACTGATAAGGAAATTTGAGTTTATAAATTTTCTGATTCCACTGGTCTTTGTGCCATGCTGATCGACTCTTTAACCTAAGGGTAGTATTTCTTAAGATGCAAACTGTTCCAGGGGTGAGTTAGCTCTTCTCCTTCTGCATTAACCAGACGATAACCAGACGATAAGCGTTACCAGGAAAAGCATGTGATATAGCATAAGGTCCTTCCCAATTGGGTTGGAGCTTAGAACGTGGACCACCATATTTTACAAAAATTCTTTTGACAACCATTTCACCAACTTTGAACTTACGTTCAATGACTTTCTTTTGATAAAAATGTGCTAGTCTATTTTGATAAACTCTTGCATGATTAGCAGCTGACCATCTTCTCTCGTCTAAGAGTTCCAATTGAGAAAGGAGTGCTGAATGATGTTCATCAATGGAAAATTCCTTGTTCAATTGTACTCTTAATGCCGGTATAAGGATCTCGTATGGAACTATCGCCTCCATTCCAAATGTTAAGGAATAAGGAGTTTGCCCAGTGGGCGTGCAGATTGAAGTTCGGTAGGCCCATAGAGCCTCAACCAATTTTTCTGGCCAGTCTGTGAACTTGTTAGATTTGCACGTCTTTTTGATGATTTTTATCAAAGTCTTGTTAGTTGCCTCTACATGGCCATTGCCTTGCAGATAATAAGGAGATGAATGATGCAATGCAATTTTGTACATGGTGCAAAGGCCTTTCAATTCTTATGATATGAACTGTGGTCCATTGTCGGTGACGATGGTGCTTGGAATTCCAAATTTGGTGATGATGTTCCTCATGATGAACTTGCAAATGGTTGATGCTTTGACTTCCGTGTATGCTTCAGCTTTTGCCCACTTGGTGAAGTATTCCGTTGCCGTGAGGATGAAAGATTTTTGCTTGATGCCAGAATCAGAATTGCCAAGGGGTCCAATGATATCGAAAGCCTACATGGAGAAAGGCCATGGGGAGGAAACATGATGAAGTGAAGATGCAAGAGAATGAATTTTGTCGGCGTGAAGTTGACACTTAGCACACCTACGGACATGTCCTACACAGTCTTCTTCCATAGTTGGCCAATAAAATCCTTGTCTAAGGATCTTCTTTGCTAACATTTGTCCAGTAACATAGCCACCACAAACTCCAGCGTGAGCTCCTTCCATAACTTTCCAAAGCTCATCTTCGTCCAGACATCTTAGAAGAACTCCATCAAAACCTCTTTTGTACAATGCTCCCCCAACTAGGGTGTATCGTTGAGCAACTCTCCTGATAGCCCTTTTCTTTTCAGCTGTGGCTTCTTCAGGATACGATTGATCTTCACAATATTTGGCGATTTCATAATACCATGGCTTCTGTTCGTCATCCATCTCTTGTAACAGCTCCATCAACATGAGTTCTCTCTTTTCCACGATATCTCCATCTCTGACCTTCTTCAGCAACTTTTCCTTCGTTCTCAGAAATGAAGGATCTTTCACGGCGGGTGAAAGACGCCTATGAACTATGATTGATTCAGATTGCCTGCTGATTGGAAAATTAAGATAAGATGCAAGTGAGGCTAGAGCGTCAGCTAAGATGTTCTGATTCCTAGGAACATGGACGAAGATCAGTTTGGTAAAAAGCTTTGAATAAGCAGAAGTAAGTTCTTGATAAGGCTTGAGCTTGGGATCAAGGGTTCGATACTTGGTTAACACTTGGCGAAGAATTAATTGGCTATCACCCACAATCCTGAGTTTGGTAACACCATGAGAATGAGTAGCCTCGAGGCCGGCAAGGAGCGCCTCGTATTCAGCTATATTGTTGGTGACTGGAAAGTCAAGCTGAAAGGCTTGCGGAGTGGTGATACCTTCTGGTGATAACAAAACAATGCCAATACCCTTTCCATGGGAATTCAGAGCTCCGTCAAAATGCAGAGTCCACATATCATCTCTGATTTGGTCTATGGACATCAGTTCCTCATCCGGAAACTACGATTGGACTGGATCAAAACGAGTAAGGGGGTCATGAGCGAGGTGTTCTGCTATGGCATAGCCTTTGATCGCTTTCTGCTGAATGTAAGTGATATCGATTTAAATAGAAAGCTTTGCCATTGCTATCAGTAAGAATCGATTTCTCCAGAAGAAATTTGATCGGATTCATCCTAGCGATGAGATGGACTTCATGGGCTAGAAAATAATGCTTCAATTTCTGAACAACCCAGACCATTGTTGCACAAGTTTTCTCCATCGCTGTGTATCTTTGTTCAGCGGGGTTGAGAAGTTTAGAGAGATAGTAGGCTGCCCTCTCCTTTCCTTCTTCATCCTCTTGTGCTAGGACAGCCCCCACAACATCAACCAAGACAGAAATGTAAAGTATTAATGGTTTGCCTGGAGATGGTGGTCTCAAAATAGGAGGACTTACCAAATAATTCTTTAATCCATCGAATGCCTCCTGACACTTATCGTCCCAATCGATTTTGACTCCTGGCTTGGTAAGCTCGTAGAACGGCTTACACCTTTGTGAGTGCGGGGAGACAAAACGACGAATAAATTGCAACCTCCCGATTAATCCTCTTAACTCCTTCAAGTCCTTGGGAGGTAGTGTAACGACCCGCCACCCTATAATCGGGGATCCGATTACTAAATGGGTACCGAATCATTAATTTGGAACCAAACCAGGATCTAATCAAGTCTGGGAGATAAATAATAAACTAAGCTAAACATTCACATCGCATTGAACAGAAGTAAAAGTGCAGGAATTAAAATTATTACAATGCGACTCGATACAGCAAATAATTACATTTTCCAACAGAAAGGAAATAATTAAACGTACAGGCCAGAAATAAAAATCACAACTACGTCGGGGCATACCCCGGAACAACTGCTGATGGTGCTCATCTCACGGCCGCACTCTCCTCGCTAGGTCTACTGAGAGTCCTCACCTGAAAACCGCAGGAGGGGTGAGTCTCAAAGACAAGACTCAGTAGGGATCCTTCGATCCCCACTGCCCACGCACACACCCACAAGTGCAAGGTACAACTAACGGTAAAGTGATAAGCACAAGAGGTACAATTCCTAATTCTTAACGTGAAATCACATGCAATCGTAATATAATAAACATGCATATATTAAACCAGCCGATTAGGAAATCCACAACCGTCGTCTCGATAGAACTCGCCAACCACACAACAACGGTGGAGAAACCTCGACCCGCTAAGACCAAACAGTAACCCCTCGGATAGCACACTAGCTACTCCGGCCCAACCGGCTCAGGTGGCTACTCCTTCCCTCAGCATGAGTGACTCTCCGAATGTACCACTCCGACACCGGTACTAGCTGACCCTGGGTTCACCAGTTGACCCTCTCTCACTAGGCGTCACCCCGCCCACGCCCCCACCGGCGCTGTGCTCACGCCCCCACCAGCACAGGGTGATAAAGCGCTACAATATCACTCCAGGTCCACAGTAACACAAAACCCAACAAGTACGATCCGGTCACGTGAAAAGTCCGCGATCGTATAACATACATGTAGCATCGTCCGGTCATGAAGAATCTACCTCTACCGGGTACACTAAAACATGCAATAACTATCCGTCTAACAGTATGAACACATTTTACTGGCATGAATTAGTGAGGTTCTGTCTTGAATCGCGTCTCCCAAGGTCGACGCCATACAAGCTCCATGTACAGGATCATGTAAAACAGTCTTCAGAATCAGGCCCTAAAAGGCGTCGACACCAGTGGTCGCCTTTTAAAAGGCGTCGACATCCTCAGACGCCATTTAACACAGAAATCCGGAAATTTCAAGGCCCTTACTCAGGGAATTTCTGCCTTTAAAAGGCGTCATGGTTAACCGACGCCATTCGAAAACGCGTCGTTCACCGATGACGTCTTTTAGTCCCAGAATCCCCGAACTGGCAGACTCTCTGTTAGGCGATTCCTATCTAAAAGGCGTCGTGATGGCTCGACGCCCTTCAAAAAGGCGTCGTCTATGCACGACGTGTTTCAGCCCCAGGAACCAGGGTCGCCTGAGCCCGAGGGCTCCCATTCCAACCCCAAAATTCACCCAAAAACGGAGGGAAAAGAGGAATAATACTATCCATAGGCAACACATTCATGGAAATCCCCCATGTTATCAAAAGAACTCCTAAACATGCTCATTCTACCCCCCCCAAAACCAAAGATCCAAACAAGCTTAAACGGGGTAAACATGGTCTAAAACGCGATGCTAAGGGGAACCGTCACCCTACCGGATACTTGAACGCCTCCGAGCTTCAAGCCGTCCACCCGACTCGCCCTACGCCGCCGCCGGTACCGCCGTGGTCGTCCTTGCTCCTCCGTGACGTCGGCCGCCGTCCGGAGAGTAGAATGCCGCAGTGGAAGTGGAGGTGGTAGTGGTAGGAGCTAGGTAGAGGATGGAGTGGAGGGAGAGATGAAACGGTGGGAAGAAAAGAGGGAGGAGGAGGGATCGCCGCCGAGTTCGCCGGAAGGGGAAAGAGAGGAAGAGAGGAGAAAATGAGGGAAAGAAGGAGGGCTCGCGGGGTTAACTAGAGACTGGCTAAAACGCGTCGACATCCGCGGACGCCATTCAGTTGATGTGACAGCTGCTCTGACAAGACTCTGAAACGCGTCGTTCAAGGCAGACGCCGTTCAGACGATATGTCAGGGCCGTACCCTGACAAACCCAGAGTCGCAGTCTGAAAGGCGTCGACACAAGTGGACGCCGTTCAGGTCGACAAGACAGGGCCGTACCCTCGCGGCCCGAAACCAGCCCACGTGGCACCCACGTGGCAGAACTTGAAATGCGTCTGCGACGGTGGACGCCGTTTAAAACGCGTCTCGATGTCCTGACGCGAATCAACTCAGAACCTCCGCCCTCACTAAGTTTAGAACTACAAGGTCCGATCCCGAAAACCGGATCCGAAGGTCATGATCCTTACAGGTGGCATCTCTCTGATAGCCTTCGCCTTGTTGGGATCGATCTCAATTCCCCGTTTGCTGACAATGAATCTAAGTAATTTCCCTGAATATACCCCGAATACACATTTCTTGGGGTTCATCTTTAACTGATACTCCCTTGATCTCTCTAACACTTTTGCCAAAACATTGGCATGCTCACCCTTCGTCTTAGATTTAACCAACAAGTCATCTACATACACTTCTAGATCTATGTGCATCATGTCGTGAAATATTGCCAGCATAGCCCTCTGATAAGTGGCTCCAGCATTCTTTAATCCAAATGGCATGAAGACATAGCAGTACGTTCCCCAAGGTGTAGTGAATGATGTCTTCTCCTGATCTTCTTCTGCCAATTTGATCTGATTGTATCCTGAAAACCCGTCCATAAATAATAAAGTCTCATAGCCAGCAGTGTTATCAATGAGTACGTCAATATGGGGCAATGGAAAATCATCTTTAGGACACGCTCGGTTTAAATCTCGGAAGTCAATGCAAATCCTGACCTTCCCGTCCTTCTTTATAACCAGGATTATGTTGGCCACCCATTGTGGATAGAGGACAACTCTAATGAACTTGGCTTTATGTAGCTTGTCGACCTCTTCCTTCATCTTTAAAGCCATTTGTAGGTGGAATCGCCTTAACTTCTATTTGACCGGGCTAGCTCCATCCTTTAATGTCAATCTGTGTTCCACTAATGACGAGTCTAGCCCCGGCATATCTTCATAACTCCAGGCGAAAGTGTCCTTATAGTCTTTAAGAACTTGTACCATTGCCTTCTCATCTTCTACAGAAAGATTCTTGCTGACGAGGACAACCTTAGGTTAGTCTTCAGTCCCTAAATTGATTTCTCTGGTGGGCTCTTCTACGGCAGTTGAGGGTTCATCGAATCTCTTCACTCCACTAGCATATGCCTCAGCTGCATCCTCGTTATCTTCTTCATCTTCAACAATGGGGTCTTTTTCATGTATCAACTCATACACCCCATATCCATCATTGACTAATTCATCGTCCATACAGTCTTCTGGTATTTGAATGGGATTTTCCAATAGCTGAGGGATCATCGAGCAAGAAAGACATCTATTAGCTAAGTCTTGGAGGTATCTATTTGGAATCTGTCTACCCTTAAACTTTCCAGACTTCCTAACCTGATAAACTTGCCTAGAGCTAGACTATCTAACTTCACTAGATTCCCTATTCTGACCTAATGAAGATGAAGCAGAATGAAAATCATGGGATACAGATGGAAATACAGGAGAATCCTCCCGAGAGGAGGGGCAGAGTAGATTTAGAAGAGAATTTTGACCCAAAAGACCCGCGCGATGGGGTATAATTGGCCATGTAAGAGGTTTCCTCAATGAGGATCTGGGAAGAATTTGTTGCCAAATTGGCGTTTTTTTTTTTGGCAATAGAAGAGTTAAGCATAAAACAGGAATGAAGATGAATAGAAGGAGAATGAGATGAGGGAAGTGGCACCAAGGCCAGAGGATTAGGGGGATCATACAACAGTATGTCCCAGATTAAATAATACATCCTCTATAGATCGAGAGGAGGTGGTGGAATGAGGTCTCGTGGGGACAGAGTAATCATGACGGGTGGGGCCCGTGGGATGTCTTCAATGATGACCTGCGACCAAGTCGGGGTCAAGAGCAAAGTGCGAAACAAGGTGTGAAGCATGAAAACATGAGAAGGATATGTCCCCCTCCAAAGCAGATCTGTGGTGTAGCCAGCTTCATAGGGGTCATCTGGCTCCCCTTCATCAGTCTCTTCTGACAGCAGTATCCTTTTGTTGAAAATAGCACCGGGACCTTCGATCAGCTGATCGATCTATGGCGGCCACTTGGTTTCTGCAGGATCGAGAAACAGCCTGTTCAGCGCGATGTAGAGGTCTCTCAGATCGAACCACCTGTAGCATTCACATTCAGGATCTTAGAATTTTCTCATCTTCATAGGCCGCAGAGCCTCCAAGGACTGGTACGTGAGCAGTTCTGAGCAGTGTCTAGCCAAGTCTTTCCCATATATATCGTGGAGGTCAAAACATGAAGTAATGACCACCGTGTTGTCATGGCTTATTACGGGCCCCTTTACAAAATGAGTGTATAAAGTCCATGTTAGGAGATCCTGACCTTTCTTGGGCGGTGTAGACATTGTCTCCCAGACTTTCTGGCCGCCTTCATTCTCTGCTTGCTGAACAATGTCCTGCTTCAGTTTTCTTGGCCTATAGCCTAGGCCGCTTCCGGGTATTCCTCGGTGGTCTTTGACGTGAGTGGTCCTACCTTGTAACTGTGTACCCCGGCCTCTTCCAGGCTGATAGCCATTCTTCATCATTATTCTCCATCCTGGGGTACTCATGCACTTCCCCCTCTTTATAGCATTTAATGGATAAGGAGAAATAGTGGCAATTTTCAGAGGATCAGCCACTGGATGGTAAACCTATAATACCGACAGAAAAGGTTGTCGGCCAGGTGAAGAAGTGGGTTTGACATTCAAAGTATGAGCAGCAGCGAGGATCGGCATGCTCGTGACCTTAATAATTCGTCCTTTGAAGGGGAATTTAAGGCATTGATGATTCGTGGAGGGAATCGCCTCAAGAGTTTTTATGTAAGGATGACCCAATATGGCGTTTAAAGAAGGGTCGATTTCCAGGATGTGAAATTCGACCTCTGCATGACTTACAGGGCCTAGCTCCACCTTCAAATAGACCATTCCCAGAGGGGAACGGGTGGAATTATCATATGTTGTAACGGAGATGGGGCTAGGCAACCATTTCTCCTTGGGCACACCGTACAATTCTGAGGTCTTTGGAGGTAGAACATTGATCGAAGCCCCGGTGTCAACTAGGCATGCATCTACGGCCTTTTTGCAAATATTGACCGTGATGCTCAGAGCCATACTTCTGGCTGCCGGCGGTGCTAGTTCCGATGTATGAAATGAAATAGAGGGTTGATCCCCCTGAGGAACTAACAGTGCTGCAATCTTTTCCACCGGTACGTCCTCGTTGACCATCACCTTTTGCAAATATTCCATCAGAGCTTCTTCGTGAGTCTTTGATGTTTTAATCAGTTCAAGCACAGAGATCCGTGCCGGTGTCCGGTCAAGGTGCTTCAGCAGGTCATATTGAGTGCCTGGTGCACTCTCTTCATTTTTTGCTTCCTCTATCAGCTGTGATGGGCCATCTCTAACTGTCGACTGAGAAAAGACTTTGTTGAAAATCCTCCCACTCCGGAGCACATGTTCCTCAGCCGTGGAAGGTCCAGGTGATACTTTGAGTACCGCAGGGTTGGATGGTGCGGATGGCGTGGAGTGTTGGTATGTGGGCTATGACGTGGGGTTAATAGGTGGCGGCGTGGTGCGGATTAGAGGCCTAGATGGTTGGATGGTGGATGAAGTGGGGAACGGCATGCGTAATAGCGGTTTAGAAGGTTGGATGGTATCTGGGTAAGCGGTAGTGGTAACGGGTGAAGTAGGGAATGGTATGCGGAGTAATGGTCTGGATGGTAGGAGGGGTGCGTAGTTGGTTTGCGGGGTGTTATTTAGTGGAGGCGTAGTGGCGTGGGGTGTAATGGGTTTAAGGAAAGCGGGTGGTGGTAATGGGTTATTGGGTGCGGGTGAGTGATATGCGGGTGTTGGTATAGGGGTAATGGTAATGGGCTGTGGTCTGGGTATATGGATGGTACGGCGTGGTGGTTGTTCTGCGGTACTCGGAATGTGACCCGTCGAATAAATAGAGGAAGAGTCCTCTATCCTCCACTGTTGGCCGCGGTTAGCCTCAGACCGGCTATTTGTCAGAATAGGGGCAACTTGGTCCTGATTTTGGTGCTCCGGAAGCGGGTTCTGCACTATGCCCATGTTCGGTGGTGTTGCTGCTGGTGCTGGTGCTCTCACTTGCTGCTGCTGTGGTGGTCTTCTTGCCTTTAAGGCAGATATGTACTTTTTCATCTCCTCCCAGTCAATGCTGCCCTGCTCGTTGAGATCATGAATGTAATCTCTAAATTGGAAGCAGGTGTCAATAGTGTGTCCGGGTTGCCTATGGAAATAGCAATACCTGGAGGTATCGGCATTCTGGGGCCAGATTGCCTTCTCTCTTGGCAGGACCAAGGTATTGGCTGCCATTACGGCACTGAAAATGTCTGCCAAGGACTCTGGGAGGACTGGGTATTCTGCCCTCTTCGGGCCTGGAGGTCTTCTCTGCTGGTTATAGTCAGCAGGGGGAGGGACATTATGATATGCCGGCGGTGCGCGCGGGTGGTATTGCAGCTGTTGCTGATACTGCTGTGGCTGTTGGTGGTACTGTAACTGCCGTTGTGGCGGCTACTGTGGTTGTTGCTGTTGTTGTTGCTGATTCGGCTGCTGGGGCCGCTGAAACTGGGGCTGCTGATACTGGGGGTTTGGCTGCTGCCTGTACCCCTGTTGGTTCGGCTGCTGTGGCCGCTGGTACTGTTGCTGTTGACTCCTCACAAACTGAGGCGAGTTGTTGTTCATACCGCTAACTTGCTCATGAGAGAGCATGCCCTTGGTAGTCGGACCTGTGCTGGAGGAATTATGCACTGCTGGCTTCCGAGGTGGAGGTCTGCTAGGTATGTGAGGATCAAAGACGTTAGAAAACGTAGCGTCCTTGAAGGCATTTTGACAGTACCGCGCTCTTTCATAGAGCTCTGCCATGCTAGTTAGATTGTTCAGGGAGAGGACTAGTTTGAATTGAGGCGTAGCATTGGAAATGAGCATCTTTACTTACTCCAACTCAGACAAGTGATCTTTAACTTTCTCGGCCAAGCCCCTCCATCTTTCGGCAAAACTGACAAACTCCTTATCGGGCTTCATCTTCTCTGCTATTAAGTCAGTAATGGACAGGGAGGGGGCAACTCTGTCCTGGTATCGTTGAATGAATTTTTGAGAGACGATACCATAGTCCTCTACTTCGGAGGGTTCCAAGGAAAAGAACCACTCGAGGGCTGGTCCCTCTAGAGATCTCCTGAAAAAAAAGGCCAACGACCTCTTGTCATTTTGCCAGAAGGATGACTCGTACATGAACTCCTTCAAGTGGGTGAAGGGGTTACCAGTACCGTTATACTTTCGATATACTGGCATCTCAGAGGGTGGCAGGTGGAACACTGGCAGACTTGGTAAATTGATCTCTGGTGCAGCTTTGACCCCCATCATCTTCTGGAGGTTGTTGAATTGTTCATCCATGCGCTCCATCTTTGCCAGCAACGCTTGCGTGGTCGGATCAGCCTGGGGAGGAGGGGGAGGTGGAGGTACTTGATAGGCATGTTGCCTGGAGTACGTAGGACAAGGGGGACAATAAAGAGGAGGTCCGGCAGAGCTTCCGCCATGCCCGAGGGCATTTTGGTAAGTAGGCGTTAGCGGTCTGGCCGCTTGCCTAGAAGAGGAAAGTTGCGGCCCAGTTGGCCGAGAAGTGACATGGAGGCCTTCCATGGACTGATGAATGTAGGGAGGATGATGAGGAGGTTGCTGAGGGATGGCAGGGGGAGCCGCAGGGTTCGGCTCGGCAGACTGCATGGGCGTCTTCCCCTTCAGAATGGACTGGATCGCCTCGAACTGTTGAGGGTCCAGACGGGAGGCAAGAACTCCTAGAGCATTTACAAGATCCGAGGGATCAGAAGATGTGGGATCATTCTGGTTCATGTCTCCCTTGAATATAAGGTTGGGAACCGCATGCACATGTGGGGGAGGATCACAATATTGCTCATGAGGATGATAGAGAGGGGTTCAGACATTCCCCTCATGTCGAACTGGAATAGGAATATAATTACGGGAGGTATCAGCATCTCTCCCACTCTCAAAATTGTAATCGGAATTGTGAGGGGCGTTAGCATCTCCCTCGTAGTTGATAATGGCATCTAGAGCCATGCTCAAGTCTCTGCTTGATTGGAGCAGCATGATATTATATTTTTCTTCAGAAATTAGCAAACAAGTTGTACATAGATTAAAGAAACAAGTGGATGTTTAACGTGATTTTAGGCTTCCTTGTTGGGTTATTTGGATTTAATTAAATCACAAATTCGCTCAAGAGATAGGATCCTAGTTTTAGTTCAATGTCCACCGTTATATTCTATGGTTTTCTCTCACAACGTTATGGAAATCTAACTGGGACTTCAATTGGTACAACCAGCCCGATGATCAAGGAGGGATACCTTGATTTTGGAGACTTACGGAGGTCTTTAATGCCAACTACTCTAGTCTGATCGAGGGACCGACCCAATTAGAGAGAGTTGAAGACGTCAAGATGGGTGTTCCTAAGAAGAGGAGGGTGTTAGCCTCAATGCGTATGACCTGTAGCATAGATGGCCTCTAATGCTTAATATATAATGGGTAATAGCACACATATCACAAAATCTGAGAACTGAAGAAGAAATAAGAAACTGCCTAAATCGCGTCGCCGTTGGTCGACGCTATTAAAACAGAACCTTATTTTTTCGCAAAAGCTCAGGCAGCAGACAACAGAGAAAGAGACTGAAAGGCGTCTGGGTATAACGACGCAGTTTGAAATGCGTCGCTGTTCCTAGACGCTTTTCAAATCGCATATGCAGTTTTCCAGGAGGAATTTCTGGATCGATTCCTCCTCAAAACAGGGTAAAAACGACAAATAATCAGCTCATGCAAAGATTTTTTTTTTGTTTCGAATTTTAACAGGATAATTTGTCAAATAAATAACTAAAATGCCAATTAGTCACACAATATTTATCACAAAAACAACTTTTCAACTAATCAACAGGGAGGGCAAGATCTTGCCACAGGGGTGTGCACGTGGTGCACATAGGAAATTAACTAAACTAAAAACACTCACCAATTGGTAAATTCCTTAAAGAAATCTCTCGACACGCCCTCAACTGAGGGCGTGTCGAGAGACACAAGTGGTGCACCGTGGGTGCCCGATTAATAATAGTAAGAACAAAGAACTAAAAGATGGGGAGACCCAGTCCCACCGTGATCGCCAAAAAAGCTGTGAGTGCTTAAAATGAGTGTGTGATTATCATGAAAACTATGTTGTTTAAGTGTAAAATAAACCCATTAAAAAGAAACTAAGTGATGTAATCGCCAGAAACTTTTGACTAAAAAGTTTCAAAAGAAGATTTGATCGCCTACCTGTTTAGACGTGGGAGATATTGAGCTCTTGGTTCCCCTCCTTCGGCCGGCTGAAGAAAGAGAGCCCTTTCTTGTCTTTGTACTTGCTTTGGCTGTTGTTGAGTTTTGAGGATCATCCAAAGTCCTTGTTGTTTACTATTGATTTCCCCCCTTTGATTCTTCTTTGTATACTTTGCAAGAAATAAAAAGAAATTAAGAACAATGATGAGAACTTAAGAAGAAGTAGTATCCATTCCAGAGAAAATTTTAAACATGCGAATAAGCAGGCAAACTCACTTGTTGGGATGGTCTTTTAAACCCCTTTAACAAATAGGTTTTGAAAATGATGCTAGTGTTGTGTGTAGCATGGAGTGATGTGATGAAGAATGTAAAATTAATGGGGTGAAAATGTGAAAAATATGCAGAACTAAATTGAAAGTTAATGCTGGATAGCCCCTGGAAGCCTTGGTCTTCAATGGATCTTGGACGGATGAAGAAGGATGCCGACTCCTGGTGGTAGCAGCGCTTCAGCGTTTGGACATCGCCTTCAAGCTTCTTTGCTCCAATCACCGCCAAAAAAATCACTCTCTCTTTTTTTTTTACTCACTCAAGAGGTGAGGTATTTATAGACTTCTTTGCATCCGCGGATTTACATGAAGAAATCTTAAGATTTATCCAGCTTAACTAACAGATAAATACAGATTAATTCATATTTATCTGTAATTATCTAAAACACGTCGTTTATGGGAGACGCCTTTCAGATTGATTAAGATAAGGATAAACATCCAGAAAAATTTTATCTTTGCCTGTAATTAGATAAAACGCGTCGCTCATGGGAGACGCCTTTTAGACTAATTAAGATAAGGTAAACATCCGGGAGAGAAGTAGAAAGAACTTAGGAAACCTAAATGGCGTTGTTCCATGCAGACGTCTTTTAGCTAATTAATTTACTGATTAAAATTCAAATTTAAACATTAAAATAGGAATAAAGTATAAATGGCGTCTACATTAGTCGACGTCTTTTAGACTTCTTCATATTTTAATTGAAATTTGAGTTAAAATCAATTTAATTATTTAACTTAAATCATATCTGTCTGACCCGACATAACTTAGATAATTAATTTAAAAAGATCAATAAAAATTAACCAATGATTAAATATCAGACCATTTTGAGGCATTTATTATATGATATGAAATTTACTCAAAATGATGTCAAAATTAGCGTGTCTACACAGGCCTCAAAAGGGAATAACAACTACATCGGGGCATACCCCGGAAGGATGGTTGCTAGCGTGTAACCCAAGACGAAACTCCACCATGCTACGTCTGCCGAGAACCCTCACCTGAACACCGCAAGAGTGAGTCACACCGAAATGGACTCAGTAGGGATCCTCCGATCCTCACCACCCATACACTCACCTATAGTGCAACAAGACAAGATATAGACAATTAAAGTAAAGCAGTAAACACAACTCCCAAATTCCGATATAAAACATATGCATTTGTAAATGCAATAGGCACAATTCTGAAACTACTCTACCACGGAGTCCTCAACCAACATCTCGGCTAAACACACAAACCATGTAGCCGAATGCGGAAAAACACCAACCCACTGGGACGGAACAACAACCCCTCGGATAGCACATTGGCTACTCCGGCCTGTCTAGCTCTAGGTGGTGATGCTTGTTGGGTTCTTGGGTTTCACCGGATCTCCCGCGCAGTGAAAATAAAAATTAAAACGGAGATCCGTTCCCGTTTCGAAAAATCAAAAAACTGGATTATCAGATAATCGGTTCTTACCGTGTGCGGATTCGAATCCGCAACCATTCGGTTCCGTCGGTGCGACACCGCAAGCCGTGCAAGCGCCCGGCCTCTAGCAGAGTCCACGCGATCCTCCTAGCGACGGATATCCTCACGTTCCTCGTTCTTCGCAGCTACGAAACCTCAGCCGGTCGCCGCAACGCGCAGACGATTTCTCGTCGAACGGGAGTCGGAGAAGCGGCAGAGTAGATCCGGGGATCTGGATCTGGCCTGGGGCGCCAGAGAGAGAGAGAAACAGACGAGGGGGCGGCTAGGGTTAGCAACAGCTTAGCCTGCTCAGCCCGTTCACTATATTTTATACTAACCGCACATTTTTTCATAAAAACCCCCGATTTGTATAAAACTCACTTATCTATCCATCGCCTTGACAATCATTTGCGTGTGACCCTCTAGGCCCAATTACCAGTCCAGTTAATAGTCCAATAAGCCCAATGACTCCTCACTAGCTTTATTAATCAATTAATAACTTTTTATTAATTAATTAATCAATCGAATTGATGCCGCACATCGAATTCGATCGGGACTCCGATCACATTGGGTGCCAATCAACACCGCGTGAACCCGGAAGGCATCGGGGTTAAGTAACCTACTCTTGGAACCTTTCCGCCAACAGCTACCGGGTGGATATAATCCTTCATTCGTACAATGCTCTCGAGTCAACTCAGGGTATGGCGTGCTATCAAACCCTAACCGGTCGACTCACTTGGATTGGATGCCGCTGATGAATATCAAAAAACTCCTTTCGATATTATCGTCCGCCCTGGCCAGGGACTTCCGTGCATCCTTCCTAAAGCATTCTCTCTCTAAGTACTGAGAGCGAATGATTCCTTATTGACACACAATTCCCTTATCATATACACATCTTCCTCAAGGTTACCATTCAGGAAGGCAATCTTCACATCTATCTGCCAGATTTCATAATCAAAATGTACAGCAATGGCGAGTAGAACTCTGATCGACTTTATCATGGCAACTGGTGAGAAAGTCTCGTCATAGTCAATTCCTTGCCTTTGACGATATCCCTTTGCCACCAACCTTGCCTTATAAGTGTTGATCCATCCATTAGCACCAATCTTTCTCTTAAAGATCCACTTGCATCCGACGGGTACAATACCCTCGGACAAGTCCTCCAAGTTCTAAGCTTCGTTGGTGTACATGGGCTGGATTTCTGAGTTCATGGCTTCTAGCCATTTCCCGGCTTCTGGGCCTTCTGTGGCCTCCTAGTAGGTTTTAGGATCATTATCCTCATTATATAATACCTTAGACTTACCTTCAGCGATATGTCCTACATATCGTTCGGGCAGTCTAGGTATTCTACCAGATTTACGAGGCTCATTTGTGTCTACCTGAACAGATTCAAGAACTGATATCTCATCTGATGATAATGCAACTGTTTGGGGATCTGGAACCTCTTCCAGTACTATTTTACTCCCACTGTCCTCTTGGAGAAGGTATTCCTCTTCCAGGAAGATAGCTTTCCTGGCGACAAACACCTTATGTTCACCAGGATGGTAAAAAATAGTATCCAAAGGTTTCCTTTGGATATACCACAAACCTGCATTTATCAGTTCGTGATTCCAGCTTGTCTGGATCATGCCTCTTTACACGAGCAAGACAACCCCAGACTCTAACATGTTTAAATTTTGGTTTCTTGCCTTTCCATATCTCATATGGAGTAGAGGCCACAGACTTGCTGAGTACTCTGTTCAGTAGGTATGCCGTTGACTCTAGAGCATACCCCCAGAGGGACAGTGGTAATCTTGAAAAGCTCATCATAGATTGCACCATGTCCAACAAGGTGCGATTCCTCCTTTCTGATACACTATTCATCTGTGGTGTATATGGAGGGGTAAGCTGAGAAATGATACTATTATCCTTTAAGAATTGTGTGAAATTAGTACTCAAGTGTTCTCCTCCTCGATCTAATCGAAGAGCTTTAATATTCTTTCATAATTGCTTCTCTATCTCATTCTTGAACTTCTCAAACACTTCCGACTTTTACTTCATTAAGTACACATAGCCGAATCTTGAGAAGTCATCGGTGAACGTGATGAAGTAAGAAAAGCCACATTTGGCTTGGGTGGATAATGGACCACATACATCTGAATGTATTAGTTCCAAAATGTCCCTGGCACGTTCTCCATGTCCAGTAAATGAAGATTTTGCCATCTTTCCCATAGGGTAGGACTCACATGTCGCAAACGATTCATAATCGAATGCTGTTAAATAACCATATCGGTGCAACTTTTGCATCCTGTTTTCACCAATATGACCAAGTCTACAATGCCACATGTAGGCTTGGTTTACACAATTCTTGCTCTTCTTAAGAGCATTATCAATATAAAGATTGTAATAAGAAACATCTAAAAGATATAGTCCGTTGACTAATGACGCCGAAGCTATCGATTTATTACCATAATAAATCGAACAACTTCTATTCTCAATAGACAACCTATATCCTATCTTGTCTAAACAAGATACTGATATGATGTTCTTTATTATGTTAGGAACATAATAACAATCTTCTAATAGTAAGGCGTCTCCTGATGGAAGCCTGAGGTTTGCTTTCTCAATAGCAATCGCCGCAACTTTTACGCCATTTCCTAGCCTCAATTCTATCTCGCCTTTTCTCAGCTTGCGCTTACTTGTCAGCATCTGCACATCATGGTAGATATGAGAAGTACATCCGGTATCTAATACCCAAGATGTAGAATCTCTTACTGGCAAGTTGATATTTTTCATATAGATATCTAAAGCTTTAGACAACTTCACCTATCCATGATCTTAATCGTTAAAGAACTTCTTGCAGTTCCTCTTCCAGTGACCATTTTGCTTATAGTAGAAGCAGTCACCTTTTACAACTCTTTTGCCTTTGTCCTTCGATCTTTTATCGTTAGCTATCATCTCCGCGTCAAGGGCATCCAATGCCGGTTCAACAGGATGATCAGCTCTAAGGACAAAGTCAATGTGCTCAGACCTGAAGACATTCTTTAGGTTTCTGAACCAATCCGAGTAGTTCAGGTAAGTCAAACATTTGGCATCAAGTATGCCACGGAGTGAGTTATTTAACGACATAATTCCCTACAGGAGATATGTAATATCTTTTTAGCAGATGTTCTATTATTAAATATAAAACAAGACATGGTCTTTTATTAAAGTTTTAACTCCCACTAATTTTCGACGGACTGTATAACCCTCAGTTATATAGAACGGGAGACGCCGATAGTCTCCTAGTGGGGATCAGAATCTCAATGACTTGCAGTACAGCATTGTGGATAGCACAACAAACTGTAATACAATCAAAGAGCACCCAACTCATGGGACTTGCAACTCCTTGCAATATCTGATCATAGCTTCGGTCCGCAGAGATTTAATGGCCTTGTGGATAGCACAACAAACCACTAATTCTGGTCTAAGCTAACTATCATTACGAGACGAGCATAAATTTGCATGCAGCCCTTATGGATAGCACAACAAAGCTACATGGTTTCTCTACCCCGATCATATAGGCATCTAATGCCATAGCTACAGTTTCTCCTCCCAAATAAACATGCCTTGTGGATAGCACAACAAACTTGCCTAAAGTGATTCGAATCCTATGACTATAACGATGTTGACCACGCAGTAAGTTCTTAACTACTCGCGTTACGGCTTAGAATTAATATGAGGATATTTAGATAATTTTTATCTTGGTCTCTCCTAGGTGATAGTATATAAACATATCGTATATATTTACTAAATACTATACCTATTTTGATTTACAATCAAACATTAAAAACAATGCATCACATACATGTCTAGTGTGGTCATGGATAGTACAATGGGTTTGACTGGAGCCAATAGTCAAACGCACACACAATTCTAATGTAACATTTACATTAGAGATTCAGCAAACACACAAGCATGCAATTGGTATTTGAATTTCGAAAACTCTTTTAATAAGATAAGCATGCAATTAAATCAAATTTAAAAGTATTAAAACACACATCGCATGTGCACACACTCCAAATTAATAATTCTATATTATTCTATGCAAATTAGAACACTTCTAATAATTAAACAATCTAACACATAGATTGAATCAAATTAATAATCTAACAATTAGAATATTAACAACTAATCTAACTTTTAGACTAGTCTAATAAAGTTAATTAATAATTTAACACTTAAATTAATAATCAACTATAATTAATTATTAATTACTAACCTAACACTTAGATTAGTCAATTAATGTTAATTATTAATTTAAGTCTTAAACAAATAATTAACACTAATTAATTAATAACTAATTAATCTAACTCTTAGATTAGATAATTAAAGTTATCATTAATTTAACTATTAAATTAATGACTAACAATAATTAATTAAGGACTACTACTTTAACACTAAAATTAGTCATCGAAGTTAATTATTAATTTAACAATTAAATTAATAACTAACTAAAATATAAATTAACAATTATATGATTTAATAATAAATAATCTAACTCTTAGACTAAAAATTATTAAACACTAATTTAACTCTTAAATTAGCTAAATAAAGATTCATTATTAATTTAACAATTAAACTAATAATAAACCCTTAATTAATCAACCTAATTGTTAATAAGATAATGATTCAAAATCATTAATAAGAGCCCAATTTAACAAAATTGAAAAATAATATAAAATTTCAAACCATTTTTAAATTTTAAAATTCAAAATCCAATTTTATATAAATTAAATGGCCAAAGCTGGGGTTTTAAAAGGGATTTAAATAAAGGGGAAAAAGAACAGGGTTGAGCCACTGGCTCGGGTCCTGGTCAAGCCAGGGCTTGGACCAGGCGGGTGCCTGGCTAGAGTCTGGCCCGATTAGGCCTTGGAGCCGGCTAGGCCGGTCCAACCGGCACGGGACCGAGTCCCAACCCCTTGGTTCGCCCGGCCCCCCAAACCCTAAACAACATCTGGTTGCAGGTTTGGGTGCCGGCGGAGGGGGTTTCCAGCGCCGCCGCCGGCCGGTCCTCGGCGTCACCCGGCCCCGGCCGGCGATGCCCCCGGCGCCGGCAACGCATCCGGTGCCTGCAAGGCCGCCGGCGGTGCCCCCGAAGCTGCTGCCCGAGCCCTTAAATCCTCCCCTTAAAACTTGATTTTTGAAGCTTAAAACCGATTTGGGGTATGATTTTATATCCCTCCAAGGGTACTCCAGCGCCGACAAAGATGCTAAGTGGAAAGTGGGGACTATCCCCTGGGGTTCCGAGATCCATGCCCGCCATCCCAATGCTTGGGAAGCATGTACGAAGTCGCCAAAAAGCCCCGATTCTCATCTCATGAAGAACACTGAAAACCCCAAATTAAAATTCAAAAAATTGGAAAAAAATAATCAAATTAATCGCGCTCATCGTATGAACATAGATCTAGCAATTAATCGAACATATATGCATGGAATAACACATGAAATATTAACTTTGGAAACCGAAACGGGATGAGACACAATAGAACCAGGCTCTGATGGGTTCTCGGGTTTCTCTGGATCTCCCGCACAGCGGAAATAAAAATAATAACGTGATCCGTTCCCGTTTCGAAAAATCTAAAAACCGGATTATTGGATAATTGGTTCTTACCGTGTGCGGATTAGAATCCGCAACCGTTCGCTTCCGTCGGTGTGACACCGCAAGCCACGCAAGCGCCCGGCCTCTAGCGGAGTCTATGCGATCCTCCTCGCGACGGATATCCTCACGTTTCTCGTTCTTCGCAGCCACGAAACCTCCACCGATCGCCCCAACGATCGTTGCAACGCGCGGATGATTTCCCGTCGAACGAGAGTCAAAGAAGCTGCGGAGAAGATCCGGGGATCCGGATCTGGCCTGGGGCGCCAGAGAGAGAGAGAAACAGAGGAGGGGGCGGCTAGGGTTAGCAGCAGGTTGGCCTGTTCAGCCTGTTCGCTATATTTTATACTAACCGCGCGGTTTTTAATAAAAACCCCTGCTTTGATAAAACCCAGTTATTTATCCATTGCCTTAAGCATCGTTTGTGTGTGACCCTCTAGGCCCAATTACCAGTCCGATTAATAGCCCAATAATAAGCCCAGTGACTCCTCACTAGTTTTATTAATCAATTAATAACTCTTTATTAATTAATTAATCAATCAAACTGTTGTCGCACATCGAATTCGATCGGGCCTCCGATCACATTGGGTGCCAAGCAACACCGCGTGAACCCGTAAGGTATCGGGGTTAAGTAACCCACTCTTGGAACCTTTCTGCCGACAGTTACTGCGTGGATATAATCCTTCATTCGTACAATGCTCTTGAGTCAACTCAAGGTATGGCGTACTGTCAAACCCTAACCGATCGACTCACTTGGATTGGATGCCGCTAATGAATATCGGAAAACTCCTTTCCCGACATTATCGTCCGCCCTAGCCAGGGACTTCTGCGCATCCTTCCCAGAGAATTCTCTCTCTAAGTACCGAGAGCGAATGATTCCTTATTGACACACAATTCCCTTCGATGGTATTCCGCTAAACCCGATCCTTGGCTGTTTTGAATCCCGTGGCTAGAGATTCATAAACCAAGGTCAAAGCACAGAAGTCCACCGTCAAGGTGTCCTTGGTGTCTCAGGTCCGAGGACCATTTACGCAACTGTGACAATAGAATCAAGCTAGTTGACAATGAGGTACAATACCATCCAGCGATTTAGTCGGATCAGTTTAGTGAACTCATTCTCCAATGAGCACCTACAGATTCGCCTTAGTGTCTCCACACAAGTGATTTATGAGATCAGTCATCCTCATCATATGAGCAGGAGTAATCTGTACTAGTTTAACCGGATATCCGATGTCCCTCTCGGATATCCTCTGACTAGGAACGATTAAGAATATGTGTGTTTAAGTGATCAGTCTTATTGGTATGATCTCATCATAATCTGATCACTATAGTACATATTCACAGACTTCATTATGAGACGATAATTATTACGATTTACACACAATGAATATTCTGCCATTATATTAATAAATATGAACAAGATTATAAAGTCATATTGGCTTGTAGGCCACCTAAGACTAATAATGCATCCTCCTAGCCACGAGTAACACTCCGAAGTGTACTACTCCCACACCGGTACTAGCTGTACCCCAAGGTACACCAGGTGACCCTCTCTTACTAGGCGTCATCCTACCACTCCCACACCGGCACTGTGTCTGTAACGACCCGCCACCCTATAATCGGGGATCCGATTACTAAATGGGTACCGAATCATTAACTTGTAACCAAACCAGGATCCGAGTAAGTCTGGGAAATAAATAATTAACTAAGCTAACCATTCACATCGCATTGAATTGAAGGGAAAATGCAGAAATTAAAAGTTATTACAATGCGACTCGATACAGCAAATAATTACATACTCCAACAGAAAAGAAATGATTATACATACAGGCCAGAAATAAAGATAACAACTACATCGGGGCATACCCCGGAACAACAGTCGACGACGCTCAACACTCAGCCGCACAACCCTTGGTAGGTCTGCCTGGAGTCCTCACCTGAAAGCCGCAGGGGTGAGTCTCAACGAAAAGACTCAGTAGGGATCCTTCGATCCCCACTGCCCACACACACACACACCCACAAGTGAAAAGTAGAGCAGGGATATAATAACCATGAAGAGACAATGATTTCCTTGCCTACATCTTAATACGAATCACATGCATTCAAAGTATAGCTAATATGCATGATTCCAATCTATCAGAAAACTCGTAATTCGGCGTATCCTTAAAACACGTCAACTTCACAACGAGAGTGGGAAAAACAACGACCCGCTGAGACCAAACAGTAACCCCTCAGATAGCACACGGGCCACCTCGGCGGTCACTCCTTCCCTCAGCAAACACCGGCCCGCTGAGACCAAACAGTAACCCCTCGGATAGCACGCTGGCTACTCCGGCCCAACTGGCTCAGGTGGTTACTCCTTCCCCCAGCACGAGTGACACTCCAACGGTACCTCTCCGACACCGGTACAAGCTAGCTAACCCCGGGGTTCACCAGGTGACCCTCTCCACTAGGCGTCACCCCGCCACTGCTCCCGTCAGCGCTGTGTCCCTCCGCACCGACACAGGGTGTGGAACGCTACAACTGTCACTCTAGGTCCACCGAAACAGAAAATACGGCACGGTGCGATCTGGTCACGGACGAAGTCCACGGTCGCACGACATCCGACGCAGTGCCATCCGGTCACGAAGAGTTCATCAAATCGAGTATACTAACTGTATGCATTAACCGACTATCTACCAGTGTAAACACATTTTACTGGCATGAATTAATGTAGTTCTGGCTTGAATCGCGTCGCCCTAGGCCGACGCCATTCAAACGCCCTAAACTGGTTCATAAAATACCGGCCTCAGAATCTGGCCTAAAAGGCGTCGACACCAGTGGTCGCCTTTTAAAAGGCGTCAACATCCTCAGACGCCGTTCACAATGAAAAACCAGGAATTCCAGAAAACATTAATCGAGGGATTTCTGCCTTAAAAGGCGTCATGGTGGCTCGACGCTATTCCAAAACGCGTCGCCCACCCATGACGTCTTTTAGTCCCATAATCCTCGAACTGAGTCCCTGAGTCGGGATGATTTCCTGCCTAAATGGCGTCATGATGGCCCGACGTCCTTCTGAAAGGCGTCGTCCATCCATGACGTCATTTAGCGCCAGAGTCCCTGACTCCTGAAACTTCGAACAGGGGGATTTCTGTCCTAAAAGGCGTTGTACTGCCCTGACGTCCTTCTGAAAGGCGTCGACCAGGCACGACGCCGTTTAGCGCCAGAAACCTGGTTCCCTGGTTCGATCCGAGGGTTCCTCCCTTAACCCCAAATACCCCGAAAAAGTCCCAAAAACAGAGGGGAAAGAGGGCAACCAAAGTATCAAGAATTCACATCACAGAAACTCCCATTCCCATCAAGGAAAAACCCCCTAACATGCTCATTCTACGCCAAAACCATCGATCCATAGCATGCTTTAAATGGGGAAAAACATGATTTAGAACACAACACTGTGGGAACCGTCACCCTACCGGTTCTTGAACTCCTCCAAGCTCCGTGCCTCCGACCCGCCGCACCGCAGACCGCCGCTGGTACCCTCGAGGACGCCGCCACTCCGCCGGGACGTCGGCCGCCGTCCGGAGAATGGAACGCCGCGAAGGAAGTGGTGGTGGTAGAGGTGAGAGGTAGGGAAGTGTTGGAGTGGAGGGAAGGACGAAGGGTCGATGTCGGAGTCGCCGGAAGGAAGGAGAGAAAGAGAGAAGGAGGAGCAAATGAGAGAAAGAAGGAGGGCTCTCGGGGTTAACCAGAGACTGGCTGAAACGCGTCGAGATGTACGGACGCCTATCAGTCGATGTGACGGCTGCTCTGACAACCCTCTGCAACGCTCTGACAGAGGTCTGAAACGCGTCTTCTATGAAAGACGCCGTTCAGTCGACAAGACTGGCGCCGTACTCTGACAACCTAGAGTCACAGTCTGAAGCACGTCAGGGCAGTACGACGTCCTTCTGACACTCGCGACCCAAAGCCAGCCCACGTGGCACAGGATAAAACGCGTCAGCATAGCTGGACGCCGTTTAAACCGCGTCGAGCGGGCTCGACGCGAATCATTGCAGAGTCTCAGCCCCACTGGAGTCTGAATTGCAGGGTCCAACCCCGAAAATTGGATCCGAAAGCCTCAGTCCTTACAGTGTCACTCCCACATTGACACAAGGTGTCAAGTACTAACAACTGTCACTCTAGGTCCACGATCGCACAAAATGCGACACGATGCGGTCCGATTACATAGAAATCCTCGGCCTTGATGTACGATTT
Source organism: Zantedeschia hybrid cultivar (assembly GCA_030544215.1). Lineage (NCBI taxonomy): Eukaryota > Viridiplantae > Streptophyta > Magnoliopsida > Alismatales > Araceae > Zantedeschia > Zantedeschia hybrid cultivar. The sequence continues at coordinate 51,642,190 of JARZZO010000014.1, forward strand.
CAAGCATGCATTTAACCAAACTATCTAATAATATAAACACATGTTGATTACATGAATTAATGAGGTTCTGTTTTAAATGGTGTCGCCCGTGGCCGATGTCATTTAAGATCTCTAAACAGGTTATATGTTCTACAGTATTGGGACCCAGGGGACACTGGCCTGAATGGCGTCGCCCATGGCGTCGCTATTTAGCTCTTTATCCCCGCTCTAGCCTCCGAGTCCAGGAAAATGGGCAGTCAATCATGTCGGCCATGGTCGACAACATTCTAAATGGCATCACTTGGCCTCGATACAATTTAACGCCTGAAACTGAACTTCTTCGGTCTCCACCGAGCCAAAACCGAGGGTCCCTCCTATCCCCTTAATCACACAAAACGTAAAAGAGACAAGGAGAGAAATCTAATAACCAATTTAACACCCAAAACTCCATTTCATAGAAATGCCTATTTCTATTGAAAAGCCCTTTAAAACATACTTTCTACCCAAAATTCTCCATATACATCACATGCTTCAAAGCGAAAAAATCATGGTTTTAAACAAAACGCAACGAGGATCGCCACCCTACCAATGTACTTAGACTCCTTCTTGCTCCTAGCTGCCGAATCGCCGTGCCACAAGCCGCCGCTGGTACCGCCGTGGATGCCGTCACTCGACCTGGACGTCGGCTGCCGTCCGGAGAGTTCAGTGCCGCGGAAGAAATGGTGGTGGTAGTGGTGGGAGGTAGAGGGGCATCGGAGTGGTGGAAGAGGAAGAAGGGAAAGAGGGAGGGAAGGAGAGGGTCAGAGGGATTCAGAGAGATGAAGAGAGAGAGAAATGAGAGAAAGGAGGGAAGGCTCGGGCGTCAAATAGAACTAGTCTAAATCGCGTCATTCCCAAATGACGCCATTTAGATGACATGACGCGGGTCGTACACTGGTAGATTTCTGAATAACATCTTGTATGGCCGATGCATTCAGACAATAAGACTAGGACCATACACTAGCACCCCAATGCTCGCCCATGTGTCACCCCTGCATGGCTCCTAAATCGTGTCTCCCTAGGCCGACGCTGATCAAAATCGTGTCTCACAAGCTTGACGTGATAAAGAGCCCATGCCCTAGGCCCACAAGGGCCCAAACCAAGGAGTCCGACATCGAAACTAACCCAACAACTAGATCCGAAACCTCAGTCCTTACATTCTCCCCCCCTTAAAAGAATTTCGTCTCCAAAATTACCGAAACAGAACTAGCACTAACGACAAGATAGCGTAGGTTAAAAGGGGAACTTACAAGAAGAGGTAGGGAAACTACTCCCGCATCTCATCCTTTCGCTCCCATGTCGCCTCGCCTTCAGAGCGATGCTGCCAAATCACCTTCACTAAGGGAACAACCTTGTTCCGAAGGACCTGTTCCCTGTGATCCTCAATGCGTACTGGATATTCTGGAAAAGACAAGTCCTCAGCGACTTCCAACTCCGAAAAGTCGAAGACATGAGACGGATCCTGAACATACATCCTCAACATCGAAACATGGAACACGTCGTGAACTCCTGCAAGATTGGGTGGCAAGGGTAGTTGATATGTCGTTTCTCCAATTCGAGAAAGAATGGGAAAAGGTCTAATATACCACGGACTCAGCTTACCTCGCTTTCTAAATTTCATCACACCCTTAGAGGGTGAGACTCGGAAAAACGCGTGGTCCCCAACTTCAAACTTGAGCAGCCTCCTACGGGCATCTACATAACTCTTCTGTCGACATTGAGTTACAGTCAACCTCTGTTGCACCGCTCTGGCAACTTCTGCACATTGTTGTACCAACTCTGGCCCAACTATCTGCCTGTCGCAAATCTCAAACCTGTTCACAGGGAAACGGCTGCTTGTGCAAAGCCTCATATAGCTGTAGACACCGATTTTGGACCCCTTTTGGTCATAAACCCCAGTCACCATTAGCCCATCACCATCAAACCCATCACTTTAGCCATCTCATTTGATCCATCTAATTTTCTCACATAATTTATCCCACTAAATAATCAGGCCCATTAACCTCGTTCACGTTCCACCACCTTTTCGTGGAAGGCCAACCAGCCTGCCTTCCACCACCCGCAGAAGGCCAACTACGTTGCCTTACAACTTTTGGCCACCTTTTTCATTTTCCACCACCTTTACGTGGAAGGCCAACCAACCTGCCTTCCACCATCCGTGGAAGGCTACCCCTTGCCTTCCACCACCCTAGGAAGGCCACACCTCGCCTTCCACTACCCTTGGAAGGCCACCCCTTGCCTTCCACTATCCTTGGAAGGCCAACTGGGCTGCCTTCTACCTTTTCATGGAAGGTCAGCTACCTGGCCTTCCACGGAATTGGAAGGCAAGATAGTTGGCCGTCAATTCCCCTAACTTCCACCTTGACCTCGTCTTCCCACAATCTCCTCCACTCGCCACCCTCATCCCCACTACTCCGATCACTCCCCACTCCGGCGACTGCCGCGCGCACAACCTCCGACTCTTGACCATCCCCTATTGGTTCGTTGATGATTAACGAGGATTTAGAACTGAAATTTTCCCTATTTTGTCCTCTCCTATTTAAACCCTCTTACTCCTCTTGGAGAAGGGGTTGGGGGTTAGTTGGCGAGGATTGAAGGTTGAATTTTTGGAGGTTGGCCAGTCTGGAGGTGGCGGGCAGCATAATGGGAGCACCTGGAATTCCTCCTATATAGGCTTGTTCTTCTAAGTCTTCCACTCTTTCTTTTCTATTTACTGCATTCTCCACTTTTCCACATATCATAGTCTCCTTTTACTACAACTCATCCATCTTATCATCATAGCACACACGTACACTTCATTACATGCATCCTAGGACATCCTATCACCCACTCTAATAGAGGTTTCAAACAAAAAAAACAGGAGGTGGGTGGCCATAACATATGGTCACCTTCCCTCCCCAAACACCCATCCGGTGTGTCCCCTTTAAATTTTAGCTTGTTTATTTGTTTGGATGAACAGATTCTACACGTCGCAGTTCTAATCGGACTATTTCTTTTCTCTGTTTGTCTTTTCTTTTCAGGGGATCTTACCACATCCTGCGCGTAGATTACCGAGGTCTCCCCTTCGGCCGGCCGGAGGCAGAGAAGAGGAATCCGTCATCTCCCGCTCCACTAGAACGCGATCAATCTCACCATCCTGCGGAGCACAGGGACTGTAAGGTAATGCTTATAGCGATCACATACTTCAATTCCTAACCCCGTACAAATCGCCGCAGTGCTGAGACGAACGGAGAAGCCCTCGCTCGAAGGAGACAGTAGTGGCGGGGACGTTTCGAGCGCCTATAGCCCTCTAGCAATCACAGTGGGACACCTACTTGCTCGTTGCGCGCACCGCAACCAAAGGTAAGAAGGTAAGGCCCCTGACATTTTTTATTTATTATTTTTTTTAATCTGGACGGCCTGTAACTTGGCCGCCTAAGCTATCAGATGGCCAAACGGTTGGCCGTCCAACACCTTGGACGGCCACTTGCCTGGCCGTCGAGCTTCCAAGACAGCTAGGTCCCTGGTTGTCCTCTCCCCTTGGACGGCCAATCCCCTGGCCGTCCTCCCCCTTAACGGCCAATCCTTTGGCCGTCATCCCCCCTTTGAAGGCCACTCCATTGGTCGTCGATGTGTGCTGTCCATGTGTGCTACCTACTTTTCCTATTGATGTTCATTGTATTTTCTGGCCCATTCTTTCTTAAGTTACTGGGTTTTTCAGGGTACTCTCTGCGGGGGTTTTAAGGAAGAGCCGACATCACATCTCTAGTAACCTCTCCTACAATATTTGACTCTCCACTTGAGGATTCCCACTCAGGTGTGACTAGTCTTATTCTGTTGGGAACCTCCGTGAGTCTCCGCGAGCTAGGGATTCCCACTTGACCGCCGAGCAGGTTGTATCTAAAACCACCTAATAGGAACCCGGGTTTGCGTGAGGAATTGAGTCTTCCCATTCACAATCATCCACCCATTGGCGTCATTGTGAGAATTATTTCAAAATCAAAGACACTTAACTAAACTTTGGTGGAACAAGTTTTGAAAGGAAAATACAGGGTCGCTAAGGGTTTGAACTTGATTTGTTAGAAACCAACACTCATAATACACGGTTAACCTTTCAAGTGAAATATAAAATCTTTTAGGATTTGTGTTTCATAATGAATCAAATGTATGTTAACACTGTGTATGATGACATGGATGAGTTTGGTAACAATGTCACACACAACCCTTTGTTTGAAATTGAAGAAGATCCACAGCAAACCTTCATAGGTATGCTCCAAGCATCCAGAGAAGGACTTACGAGGAAAGATTCTGATGAATCTTCTACCTCGCAAGGAGAAGATGAGCCGGTAGTTTCAAGTAGAACATTCCAAAATCTTGGAGAAGATCCGGAACTTATTACTGTATTATCACGTTATACTCCTGATCAACTTATCCAGTTAGTCTCCCGTGGCAAAATCCAGGATACCACTCCTCAGAAGACTCAATTCTAAGGATCTTCTAGTCGACCGACCCCAGGCTAATCAAACAATGCCAGCTCAAACAATTCCATCTAATCTCATCAACCAGGTTACACCTCCCAAGCAGGAGGAGTTCATCTACAAGAATGAGGTCTAGACTTGTGTGTGGCAACTCATGGCTGAAAATCTCATCCTGACACAACCTCATTCCCTTTTGAGCTATTGTAAGCTCTCTACAGCCTACTTCCCACCAGGATTCAAAGTGCCCAAATACAGGAAGTATGATGGTACCACTAACCTACATCATCACTTATCAGGGTTTCTCATAGATTCTCACTAGTGGCTCTTTGATAGAGTCCTCCTTGTCAACCTCTTTCAGAAGTTTCTCAAGGGAGAGGCCTTGAGATGGTTTTCTTCTCTACCAACCACTGACCTAATCAATTTTGATATGGTCTCTGAAAGATTTATCGCCCATTTCAATCACATAGCAGCCTTGCCTTCTACCTTATTCAATCTCGTAATAGAAAAAATGAAGTCTGACGAAGACTTCACTCACTTTGCTAATAGGTGGAGACTTATGGCCTCTAGAGCAGAGGTTGTCATCCCTAAAGCCCAAGTTGTCACTATGCTTGTCAACAACGCTATCCCACAGCTCCGAGCTATTCTTATGCTTAACGAACTTCAAACATTTGCTTAGCTATATAATCGAGCTAGAGTAGTTCAGTCTCAAATCTGAGACTCCACTTTACCCTCGTTCTTCGAGAACAGAAACAGGAACAAGAAAGCCACACCGACTCCCACCACAGAAGGAGTCACCATCAATGAGCAGGTTAGTATGCTAGCCCAACCAACCAGGATTCCCAATTCTCAACCCAAGTCTGATGCTCAGTCCAATCAGAAACAATACTCAGTTGTTCCTCCCTCGACTAATTATAGTCGTCCTATGGCTAAACGTGCATCATATCCACCTCTGCTAGAATCGCTAGCAGACATTTTTTATGCCTTGCTAGCCTGCAATGCCATTCAACTCCCGCCTCAACGAGAAGGTGTTCCGCACAGCGCAGACATGTCCAAGTATTGCCCCTACCATAGGATCCCGGTCACACAATCTACAACTGCTTCACTTTCAGGGATTGGGTGTATGATCTGAATGATGAAGGTCGGATAAACTGGGAGGATATGAAGAAGGCCATTGATGCCTTAAAGGCCAAGAAGGAGTTCAGAACTATGAAAGATCCGTTACCTTCTCATCAAGCAGTCCAAGATCCATCCAGTTCTCAAAGTAAGGTCAATACTTTGATCAAAGACCTGGAACCCATAGTGGTCTGCAGAGAGCAATATTGGGAGTATAAAGGATCTGGGATAAAACATCAAGATCCCACTTGGTCGAATGAGACTGGAGGAGTTGCCCCAGAAGTCTCCACAATCTCCCAAGACAAGCCTTTGGTCCTAATCCGACCTAAAGAACAACCAGCAATTCTCAAGCCAGTCACCCTCATTCAGATCCCTCCGATCATAGCTGAGGGACCCACTCTATCCGTCTTTTGCCCAACCAAGAATCAGGGGTCGATGACCCGCCTCAATCCTATAAGGTAACCAGTGAATGAGGCAGATCCAATGTTGGTGTGAGTAACGCTGAGGAATAGCATTATCCCTCCAAGCCAACCCTTGGACTCCCAAGATAACTTAATCCCAACTGCGGGAAATGTCCAATCTGAATATGACATCCTCCAGCATTTGGAGAGGACACCTGCCAAAATCTCTATCCTTGAGTTAATCCAGAAATCTTCCACACACAAGGAAACGCTATTTAATGTCCTACAACAAATCACAGTCAATGAAGATCTTCCTATTGGAGGAGTCACTAATGTCATTCTCTCGGTCACTCGGTCCCCCATGATATCCTTCCCAAAAAAAGATCTGGCTCCCCCCGAGTGCCGATCTCTTCCTTTGTGTCTAACTGTCACTCTCAATGGCCATTTAGTAGACTCTATTTTACTGGATACCGGAGCCTCCACCAATGTCTGTCCCCTCAAGACTCTCAAGAAGACAGGGATAGATCCAGAGAAGATTGAGTCCACCTGCATGATGGTCTCAGCCTACGATAATTCTCAAAGACCAGCAGATAGAAAAATCTTCCTATAACTGGAAATCGGCCCAGTAGCCATGATTTTGGAATTCTACATCTTGGATGTTAAGCCCATCTACAATACTATTCTAGGGAAACCTTGGATGGACCAAACCTTAGGGGTCGCATCCACCAACCACTAGTGCTGTAAGTTCCCGTATAATGGGAAAATTGTGAAAGTCAAATGTACTCCCTATATCGAGTCACTGGATTCAGCAACAGCAGAACAGATTCCATCTATGATAACTTCCAAGAAATGCAAAGAATCCGTACTCTCATCAGTCGATTCTCATCCTAGGCCCAGGCTCGGCATAGGTTGGCAACTCATGGGTAAGATGGGGTATAATTCAGGCTCTGGGTTAGGAAGAGAAGAACAAGGGATGCAAGAGCCCATTTCGGGTAATCCTATCATCGGGGGATTTGGCCTAGGTTACAAGTCAACTGAACCAACAAAAAGGACAAAAAAATGGTCCCTCACAAATCACTTCGTGAAGAAAAAGTAGGAGTTGCTTAAGATAGAAGAGGGAGTACAAGAAGAGAACTGGGATAGTCGAGAGGAAAATGAAAATTTCGGCATAACATCCTTATTTCATGAATCAGACAGCCTACAAATAGGGCTCTTTTTGGTTAGGAATGAACCGGCACCTGCCACGTTCATTCCTTTCTTGTTCCACCCACCTTCTATCCTGATGCTGCCAGCCCCGGTCGAAGCCCATTCTCCTGAATGTTTCATGTTAGAGGCATTTGGTCATAAAAAAAAAAAGTCCAATTCTCATACGGGAGGATATGAGGTCACTTTTGAGGAACCTACATGGTGGGGCAAACTTGCCATCACCAAATCTTTATGCCAAGGATCCACCCTCGTCCCGTTGGGGACAAACCTGACTCATTCTCCGGGTCATGTACATAGTACCTTAGGAATTAGGAATTGTAGGGTTAAGCAGGTCCTATCTTTCTTAGTTCAGGAGTTAGCAAATAGGTGTAAAATTTTGAACAAAGTTGACAAATTTCTTTAGATAGGGGTCATCTCTGAGCCGATGGAGCTTTTGAAAGTTGAATCTTGCAATTATGGCCTAGGAGTATTTGAGCTTAGTGAAAGTGAAGAGGACGATGACTTGGCCGAACTGTTTGTCAATGGGACGAGACGGTTTGATAAACCTTCGTCAGCCGTCGATGAACCCACTAAAGAAGTCAACCTTGGAACAAAGAAGGATCCGAAGATAGTGCTAATTAGTGCTAAATTGAGTCTGAAAGAAGAAGGGTCCATAATAGCCGTACTCCGAGAATATCCTGACGGGTTTGCTTGGTCATATGAGGATATACCCGGATTAAACACAAAGTTTGTGGAATATCAGCTAATCCTCAAGCCTGATGCCAGACCCGTGAAAAAAAAGTTAAGACAGCTACAACCGGAATTAGCAGTTAAGGTAAAAGAAGAGGTTGACAAATTACACAAGGCCAAGTTCATTCGAGTAGTACTCTATCCTAAGTGGGTAGCTAATATCGTCCCCGTCGCAAAAAAGGATGGAAAGGTTAGAGTTTGCATAGACTTCCGCAACCTCAATCAAGCATGTCCAAAGGATGATTTCCCACTTCTTCATATAGACTTGCTAGTCGACAATACGGCTGGATTTGAAATGTTGTCCTTCATGGATGGTTTTTCAGGATATAATCAAATCCGACTAGCTAAAGAAGACCAAGAGAAAACATCTTTCATAACCTCATGGGGTACTTATTGCTACATGGTCATGCCATTTGGGCTTAAGAACGCTGGAGCCACCTACCAGAGAGCAACGATGGCAATCTTTCATAACATGATTCACATCGATATGAAGGTTTATGTGGATGATATCTTAGTGAAGTCTAAAACCAGGAAGAAGCATGCTCAAGTTCTTAGGGCTGTAATGCAGAGGTCAAGAGAGCACCAACTGAAAATGAATCCAAAGAAGTGTGTATTCGGTGTTTCCTTTGGCAAATTGCTAGGGTTCATAGTAAGCAGGAGAGGGAGTGAGGTTGATCCGGACAAAGTGAAGGCGATAATGGAAATGCCCCCTCCTAAAAATGTCAGGGATATAAAGGGTCTTATCGGCTGTCTACAATTTATCAGACGGTTCATATCTTAACATTCTGTGAGATGTAAACCATTTTATGATTTATTGAAAGGAGGGGCAAAGTTTATTTGGAGTGATAAGTGTCAAAAGGTCTTCGACGAGTTGAAGAGTTATCTCCTCAATCTACCAGTTCTTATGGCTCCTATCCCGGGGCGTCCTTTATTGCTATATGTCTCCACCACTGAAGAATCAGTTGGAGCAGTATTGGCCCAACTTGATGACAAGAAGAAAGAAAGAGCAGTGTCCTATCTCTCCAAGCTCTTCAACGATGCTGAAAAGTGGTACACTGCCATTGAAAGAACATGTGCGGCCGTCGTCTGGGTAGTGCAGAAATTGAAGCACTACTTCCTCGCTCACGAGGTTAAACTTCTAACAAGAATGGACTCGATAAAATATTTGCTAGAGCGGCTAGTTCTAACAGATAGGCTGGTGCGATGGCAGACCTTCTTGAACCAGTTTGACATCACTTATGTAAATCAGATTGCTGTAAAGGGGCAAGCAATTGCCAAGCACCTAGCTCATCATCTGCTGCCTACATTCTCGCCTACCAACGATGAGTTCCCGGATGAGGAGTTGGGTCTAATAGTGGATGATACTCCATCCTGGGTCCTTTACTTCGATGAGGCACTTAATTCTCAAGGCAGTGGGGTAGGAGTGGTCCTCGTATCCCCGAAAGGGGTAAGTATTCCACATACTTGCCAACTCTCCTTCTCAGTGACCAACAGTGTTGCTGAATATGAAGCTCTCCTAGCTGGCTTAAAATTGGCATTGGTTCTTAAAGTCATAGAATTGAGAATAATTAGAGATTCTCAATTGATTCTTCACCAAACCGTGGGCAAGTATCAAACCCAGGATCCAAAATTGAAGCCATATCAAGAGTTGGTGAGATTGCTAGCTAGGCATTTCAGAAAGTGTTAGAATTGGGTGGCCTCAAAGCCAATCATTGTACATTCTAGTTCAGATTATTAATAAAGGCAATTATTTCTTCATTTAATAGTTCTCGCAAACGACTATCGTAATGAAGGTCCATAGACAAATGTATGGGATATTGAATCATGATGAGATCATGATAGTGAGATCAATATCCTAAGGCAATTGTCTTAAATAGTTCTCGATCATAGGATATTTGAGTTGGACATTAAATATCCGATAAGATCGACACAAGTTATGTCTGCTCATATGATGAGGGTGAATGATCTCACATTCACTCGTGTGGTGACACTAAGACAAACAAGTGGGTGCTCATTAGAGAATGAGTTCACTGAACAAACCGAAATAAGAATTCCTGGATGGTAATTATACCTATTAGTCAACCAGGGAATTCAATCGTTGCAGTAGCACAGTTGGTCCTTTGACCTGAGTCACCAATGATACCTTGTTTGTGGACCATTGTATCTTGATTCTCTGACTCGTGGACTTTAACCATTAAGTCCACCATAATCTGTCTTTCAGATACAGTGGAAAGCTTGCGAAGGTAATTGAGTGAACAACAAGGGATCACTTACTCTTGGTATAAGACTGGAGAGAGAATGTCCCATGGATGTGTACACAGAAATCCCTGGCCAGGGTCAAATGAAAGAGATGTCTTTCTAGATATTAACTGTGTACTGGAATCCATCTGGATAATGCAATAATGGGTTTGACTATAAAACCATACCATTGCGTTATCGGGACATTGCATGAGTGAAGGATTATATCTGTGCGGTATCGGCAGACGGAAAGGTTCAATTAAAGGGAACAGTATCCCTTATATCTTCTGGGATCATGAGGTAGTGTTTGGTGCTGTTCATGATCAGAAGGCCAAGTGAATTAATCATCGGATGATAATTTACTTGTTTATTAAATTAATCATTTAACATATGATGTTTAAATGTTAATTAATAAATATTAAACTCAAGAAACAATTCTAAGTTTAATGGGCCTGCAACTGGACTGATATATGGGCCTAGAGGGTCACACACATAAGAGTTCTCGTCAGACGGTGAGAGATGTTAAATTTCATGCTTATCTGGGTTTTTGTGAAAAGCTGCAGGATAAACATGAAGATTTAATGGAGAATTATCCAAGGCCAAACTCTTGGATAATCATGAGGATTAATTGTTGTGCTTATCCTTATTTCTATATAAGGAGGGCCAAGGGGGAGTGGTAAAAAGTTAGTTGGACGAATTTTACTCCCCATATTCTCTCTCTCCTCTCTCTCTCTCCTTCTCGGAGTGGATCTGTCTCTCTCCGCGCATGGTGGATTTGAGATCTGGTCGGAGCACTCAAGTCGGGGAGGAAATCGCGTCTGCTGCGGGAACTCGTGTGGATACCTCTAGAGATCGTGCGCGTGCGCAATTACCGAGTCGGCATCATCCATGGGAGATTCGAAACCCCGCAAATGTGAAGAACTATTCTTCCCGCTTAGATTTTAATGTTCGTTTTACGACCCCAGCAACCGATACAATGGAATCATTATTATTTCTGCTGCGTTCATGGCGATTCCTTACAGTGGTATCAGAGCCAGGTTCGCTGGTTCGGTTGTAAAACGGCACCGTTTTGTGTGTTTTCTCGTTATGCGTGAAGAACCCGTATTATACGTGTTCTTGAGTATAATCCGATTAAAAATGACAGATTAGTGTTCATATGATGATCACGATCGATTTGATTATTTTTCTGTATTTTTTGGATTTTTATTTGGGTTTTTCAGAGTTCGTCATGTGATGATGAACCGGGGTACTTCGGCGGCTTCGTACGGGCATTCCAAGTGTTGGGATGGCGGCCCGGATGTCTGGATCTTTTGGTGATAGTCACCACTTCTCATTAGGCATGGAGATCGGCACCGGAGTGCCCTTGGAGATGCTTAAAATCGAGCCCGAACTCGGGTTTTTAAACCTGGAAAATCAGATTTTCAAGGAGAGTTTAGGGCACGATTCAAGGGCCATTTGGCCACCGCCGGCTGCCCCACCGGTGCCGGGCGGATCGCCGGCGGTGGGGGCGTCGCCGGCGGTGCCTGGCGGCGCCGTCGCCGGCGCCTGGCGGCGCTGCCACCGCCGCTACGGCCGCCGTCTGCTGCTGGCTAGGGTTTCTGGCTTTGGAGATAGAAGAAGGCCGGTCCATACGCAGGAAAGAGGGCTGAACCGCCCGGTCCCGACCCGGTCGGACCGGGCGGGGCCGGGCGGCGCCCTGGCCGAGCCAGGGTGCGGCCCTGGTCGAGCCAGGGTTCGACCCTGGCCGAGCCAGGGCCCTGGGCCCGGGCCATTTGGGCCCTAATGGGCTGGGCCCATTTTCTGTTTTTTAAAAATTGTTTTTAAATACCAGTCTAGCCCCCTTTAAACCCAATTTTAGCCCATTTAAGCCAGTTTTAAAACAGAAAATTTATAGAAATAATTAATAATTGTTATTAATTATTTTTATGATTATTAACAGGTTATTAAAGTGTTTAATAACTGTTAGTCTATTAAAGGGCTTTATAATTAATGGGTGTTGGTTAATTATTTAAAATTGTTTTAGATAATTAATTTCCCTGTTAATTAATTAGTTTAAAATTGTTTTAAACTGATTTCATGCATAACTTGATTACTCTTAATGTTCAAATTGTTTGAATTTGTATTTAGATTAACTGAATGGTTTAGTTAGTTTGTTTGTCAATAATGTTTTGAATATTATTGATTATGCTGAAATAAATGTTATTTCAAAAAATAATTGGTATTATAATTTTATATTTATAAAATTTAATACCAAACAGCAATTATGTCATGATTGTGATGCATGTGATGTGTTTTATGGTGGGATGATCATGGACTTAGTATTTTCATGTGATGAATGATGTGAATGGATGCGATGCTTATTTCATTTGGTAATTTTAAATAGGACCTGCGTGTCCTCCTCTCTCTTAATCCAAGTGTACTTTCTACCTTCCTATAAGATTGTACTCCCCTTGATAAGATCAAGGTTTCTAAGTGTTTAAATGTACATTTGTGGACCTGTGAGTCCTGAACTTTGTATTTACATGTATCGGATTAAGTTTAGAGGACGGGATCTTCTGAAGACACCTCTGGAGGGAGGACTCGTATCAAATGGAACCAGTGTTGCTGTTTTCACATTAGGATCCTATTATGGATTATCGTTTGGCTCCGATGATTCCATAGTAGTTTAAGCAGTCCATGAGCATCCCCATTTATCTTTTCTGCACATATGTGATATTTGTGGACTATGCTATCATATATATATATTTCTATTAAGTATATTGATACTTCAAATTGAAATACTATTGATAGCACGATTTTTACAAATCAAAAATCAAAACCCTCTTTTAAAAACTTAAGTTGTAAACGTGAGATATTCAGAATAATCCACGTAACCCACCATCATTATAGATCTTAGGATAATTCTTATCTCAAACGGATTTGTTGTGCTACCACAAGGTCTGTTTGATTTAGAAATTAAACTAGGTCTACGACATGTGATGTCATTAAGATGAATGGACAAATAGTGTAGTTTTGTTGTACTACCACAAGGATTGCACTATGAATTCATGTCATCTAAGTAATGATGGATAAACTTAACTGAATCAAATTGATTTGTTGTGCTACCACAAGGTCATTCTGATTCAGGGGTTAAATCGATCGGATATTGCAATCGTTGCAACTGTCAAGAGTTGACTGCCTAAGTGTTGGGATCGCTGTGTCGGGATCCGATCCTAAAACGCAGCGGAATAAAGAAGTTCGGGATCGGATCTGTCCCGTTTCGGTCGTTAAAACTAAAACCGATGTAGATCGATTTACCTTGCGCGGATTCGAATCCGCGTCCGTTTTCCGGTTCCGTCGGAGCGATGTCGCAAGTCGCGCAGATGCCCGACCTCTAGCGGTATCCATGCGGTTCTCCTCGCGATGGATCGTCCTCACTTCCTCGCTCGCTGCGGCGCTCGAAGATCCCGTCTGACTGCGCGTGATCCGCCGCGACATGCGGATTCAGAATCCCCGTCGAACGGGAGGTGGAGCGGTTGGGAACGGCACGCCCAGAGGAGAGAAAAAGTGGGGAAGAACGAATGACGGCTAGGTCAGGGTTGCTGGCCCCGGACGTAGAATCCGTTCTTTTATAAGAAGTCAGTTTGCGGTTTTTCACAAAAACCCAGACTTATCCGAAATCCTGTCGGATTATCCATCGACTTGAAAACCATTTGCGTGTGACCCTCTAGGCCCAATTACCAGTCTAGTTAATAGCCCATTAAATCCAGTAACCCTTTACTGACCCACTGAATTAATTAATATCCTTATATTCAATTAATCAGCCGAATTTAATGTCCCACAATAAATTCGGATGGACTGCCGATCACGTTGGATGCCAAGCAACATCGCGTGATCCTGGATGGCACTGGGGTTATCGCAACCCTCTATTGGAACCTTTCTGTCATCGGTTAGCGCGCGGATATAATCCTTCATCCGTACAATGTTCCCGAATCGACCTAGGGCATGGTTTACTGTTAAACCCTATTTGGTCGATTCACTTGAATCAGATGCCGCTAATCTGAATCCGATAACTCCTTATCGATTACAGAGTCCGCCCTGGCCAGGGACTTTAAGCGCATCATTCCCGGAACATTCTCTCTCAAACAACCGAGAGCGGATGATCCCGTATTGAACACACAATTACCTTCGAGGGCATTTCCCTGTACCCGATCGCTTGACTTATTGATATCCCATGGTTAGGGATTCGTTCCTCAAGGTCAAAGCTCAGAAACCTACCAACAAGGTATCCTTGGAGTCTCAGGTCCAAGGATCATCCACGCAACCGTGACAATTGAATCAAGCTGGTTAACAGTGAGGTGATTACCATCCAGCGATTCATAGTTGGATCAGTTCAGTGAACTCATTCACCAATGAGCACCTATAGGTTTAGCATAGTGTCTCCACACAAGTGCCTTATGGGATCAGTCACCCTCATCATATGAGTTGAAGTAACCCATACTAGTCTATCCGGATGTTCGATGTCCTATCTCAAACATCCTATGACTAGGAACAATTAAGAATATGTGTTTATAAGTCTTCGGTCCCGTAATTATGATCTCATCATAATCCGAAGACTATTGCACATGTTCATGGACTTCATCGTGATACGATAAATACAGATCGAATTAATTACACACAATGAATTATTACCATTTATTAATAATCTGAATATGTACACAGTATCGGATTGGCTTTAAGACCATCTAATACTAACACTAAGAGACTTGATGTGATTTGTTGTGCTACCACAAGGTCACATGCATGTTGCCCGAAGGATTCTGATCCCCACTAGGAGATCACCGGAATCTTCCGTTCTGTATCTTAGAGGGTCATACAGATCGCCGAAAAATAGTGGGAGCATAAATCTAGATTAAAAGTCCTAAATCTGATTTTAAGAACTATCTGCTCATTTTATATATTTCCATGTAGGTCGCTATGTCGTCACCTAACCCCCTCCGTTGCATACTTGATGCAAATAAACTCATGGGACCAAATTACATTGACTGGTTACGCAACCTGAAGATTATCCTCAGATGCGAAAAGCTAGCCTATGTCCTGGATTAACCAGATCCAGTGCAACCCGGTGATAATGCTAACGAAGATGAATTAATGATGTTTGAAAATTGGAAGGAAGACTCTGTCAAGGTCCAGTGTTATATGCTCGGTTCAATGAACAATGAACTGCAGCGACAGCATGATAACATGGAACCTAAGACCATTCTGAATCACCTACAAGAGTTGTTTGGTGAACAATCCAGAACAGAAAGATATGAGTTATCTAAGAAATTGTTCAGGACCAGAATGAGCGAGGGCACATCTGTGCAAACTCATGTGCTCAAGATGATAGAGTGGATTGAGAGACTTGCTGTGCTGGGCTTTGTTATGAACAATGACCTAAGCATTGACTTAATCCTACAGTCTCTTCCAGATTCATTTTCACAATTCATTATCAACTTCAATATGAACAAATTGAAGTTTCACTAGCTGAGCTGCTCAACATGTTGAAGACAGCTGAAGGCACTATCCAGAAAGATAAGCCTAATGTAATGCTTGTTGGTAAGACCAACAAGAAAAGAAAAGCTGGACAGACCTTTAAGAAAGGTAAGCCTAAGAAGCAAGTGAAAAGCAAACCGACGGCACACAAGGACAAAGCTAAAGTTAATGATAAAGGTCAGTGTTTCCACTGCCATAAAGAAGGTCATTGGAAGAGAAACTGCAAGATTTATCTTGCAGAAAAAGCAAAGGAGAAGCTTGGTGAAGCTTCAGGTATTCTCATGATCGATCCTAACTTGTCTTATAGAGAATCAACATCCTGGGTATTAGATACTAGATGTGTTTCTCATATCTGCAATAACTTGCAGGTGTTAACAAGTAAAAGAAGATTGAACCGCGGAGACGTGGATCTGAGGCTCGGGAATGGAGCAAAAGTTGCTGCGTTAGCTGTGGGGACAGCAAGACTTCAGATGCCGTCAGGAGACTCTTTGGAACTGATAGATTGTTATTATGTTCCAACCATTATGAGGAATATCATATCTATTTCATGTTTAGATAGACAAGGATATTCTATGAAGCTAGAGAATAAAGGTTGTTCAATTTATCAAGGAGACAAATTGTTTGCTTCCGGATATTTATTGAATGGATTATATTTACTTGATATTTCATATGATGTTTGTCTGGTAAATAATTCTCTTGAACGCTTAGATAAGGATGTGAATAAATCGTACCTATGACATTGTAGGCTAGGTCATATAAATGAGAACAGGATCATAAGGTTGCAAAAGAATGGATATCTTGATCCATTTGATTATGAATCATTTGCAACCTGTGAAGCTTGTCACATGGGAAAGATGACCAAAGCTCCATTCTCAGGACATGGAGAAAGAGCTAAGGACTTATTGGAACTTATACATAGTGATGTATGTGGTCCAATGTCCACTCATGCTATGGGTGGTTACTTATACTTTGTTTCTGTAAGGACTGAGGTTTCGGGTTAAGTTTTCGGGTCGGTTTCGGACCGGATCCCCTGAGTCGGACCTTGAGGGGTCTGGAGAGTTTCTTCTGAATGACGTCTACACTACACGACGCCTTTTAAACGGCGTCTTAATAGGTGGACGCCATTTAGACGTTTTGCTGTTATGCCACGTGGGCGCCACGTGGGCAGGTTTCGGGCCGCGAGAGTACGGCCCCTGTCTCGTCGTCTGAACGGCGTCCATGATGGACGACGCGATTCAGACTGCCACCCTGCGATGTCAGTGTACGGTGCCTGACATGTCAGCTGAACGGCGTCCGTGGTGGTCGACGCGTTTCAGACAGCTGTCAGTACGGCCCGTCCTGTCATCTGATAGGCGTCCTTCTCGCTCGACGCGTTTTAGGCAGTTCTTGATTGACCCCGCGAGCCCTCTTTTCTTTCCCTCATTTCTCACCCTTCACTCTCTCTCCTCTCCCTCTCCGCCTCCTCCGATCCCACTCTTCCCCTTTCCCTTCCTCTTCTTCCTCTTCCACCACTCCAACGCCTCCCTACCTCTCACCTCTGCTACCACCACTTCCTTCGCGGCGCTCCATTCTCCGGACGGCGGCCGACGTCTCGGCGGAGTGGCGGCGTCCTCGAGGGTACCGGCGGTGGTCTGCGGTGCGGCGGTTTGGCGACACGGAGCCAGGAGGAGTTCAAGTATCCGGTAGGGAGACGAACCTCGTATGGGTTGCTCGTGTTTTCTTAGGCGTATTATGATGTATTTTGGGCTAGATTGAGCATGTTTAGGGGGTATTCTTGTGGGTATGGCCGTGTTCGTGAATGTGGTTTTATAGCATGTTTGTGTGGATCAACTTCTCTTCCTCCCCCTTTCCGTTTTGGGGCTTCTTCGGGGTATTTGGTGTTAAGGGAGAAACCCTCGGTTCGAACCAGGGAACCAGGTTTCTGGCACTAAACGGCGTCGTGCCTGGTCGACGCCTTTCAGAAGGACGTCAGGGCAGTACGACGCCTTTTAGGGCAGAAATCTCCCTGTTCGAGGCCTCACGAGTTAGTGATTTCTGGCGCTAAATGACGTCATGGATGGACGACGCCTTTCAGAAGGACGTCGGGCCATCATGACGCCATTTAGGCAGGATATCACCCCGACTGAGGGTCCGTCAGCTCGGGATTCTGGGACTAAAAGACGTCATGGGTGGGCGACGCGATTTGAATGGCGTCTGGTAACCATGACGCCTTTTAAGGCAGAAATCCCCTGAGTAATGTTTTCTTGAAATTCCTGGATTTCTTAGCTGAATGGCGTCGGAGGATGTCGACGCCTTTCAAAAGGCGACCGCTGGTGTAGACGCCTTTTAGGCCAGATTTTCGTAGGCCTTTGTTTTATGAACCCGTTTAGGGAGCTTGAATGGCGTCGGCCTTGGGCGACGCGATTCAGGACAGAACAACACTAATTCATGCCAGTAAAATGTGTTCATACTGCTAGATATTCGGTTAGTGCATGCTTTAGTGTACTCGGATTCTTCGGGACCGGATGGCACTGCGTTGTGTGCCGTGCGATCGCGGGCGTTTCACGTGACCGGATCGTACTGTGCCGGGTTCTGGTGGTTTTGTGTTACTGTGGACCTGGAGTGACATTGTAGCGCTTTATCACCCTGTGCTGGTGGGGGTGTGAGCACAGCGCCGGTGGGGGCGTGGGCGGGGTGACGTCTAGTGAGAGAGGGTCACCTGGTGAACCCCGGGGTCAGCTAGTACCGGTGTCGGAGTGGTACATTCGGAGAGTCACTCATGCTGAGGGAAGGAGTAACCACCTGAGCCAGTTGGGCCGGAGTAGCCAGCGTGCTATCCGAGGGGTTACTGTTTGGTCTCAGCAGGTCGGTGTTTCCCACTTTCGGTTGTGTGGACGGTGTTTCCTACTTACGGCTGTGTGGTTGGTGTGTTTCCCACTTTCGGAGGAGTGGTTGGCGTGTTTTGCCGAGACGCGAGTTGTAGGGTTCTTGATAGAATGATTTTAGAAATATGCATGTTACATTTCGAATGCATATGGTTCATATTGAGATTTTAGGAGTAGTGTGCTACAACTTTACTTACCTTATTACCTGTACCTTTGTTACTGCACTTGTAGGTGTGTGTGTGGGAGGCAGGGGATCGGATGATCCCTACTGAGCCCAATTCTGGTGTGGCTCACTCCCTGCGTTTTCAGGTGTGGTCCTTGTGGCGTGCGACGGCGCGTGGCGTTCTCCTTGGTGTGCGGACCAGCAGCTATCTTAGTTTCCGGGGTATGCTCCGACGTTGTTGTACCTTATTTCTACCTGTACTTAATTAATTTGTTGGACATGTAATTATTGTTGGACTGTGTACGGACATTATTATTTTACTTCCTGCGCACTGTACCCCTTGTAGTCCGTATGAATGTTATATTTAATCTTGTTTAACGCTTACTCCTCCAGATGTGTGTATAAGATCCGGGTAAGAACCTACAGTTAATGGGCCGACATCCATTTAGTGACCGGGTCTCCGGTCATAGGATGGCGGGTCATTACAGTTTCATTTACAGATGATTTCTCAAGATATGGCTACATATATTTAATGAAATATAAGTCAGAAGTCTTTGAGAAATTTAAAGAGTTTAAAAACGAAGTTGAGAATCAGACTGGAAAGAGTATTAAAACTCTTCGATCAGATCGAGGGGGTGAATACTTAAGTACAGAATTCACAGAATATCTTAAGGATAATGGTATTTTGTCTCAGTGGACTCCTCCCTATACACCTCAGTTAAATGGTGTATCAGAAAGGAGAAATTGTACTCTATTAGATATGGTACGATCCATGTTGAGTTATGCCAAACTTCCAATCTCTTTATGGGGATATGCACTGTTGACTGCTGCATATCTGTTGAATAAAGTTCCGAGTAAGTCAGTACCTTCCACTCCATATGACATATGGAAAGGAAAGAAACCAGACTTTAAGCATTTTAGAGTCTGGGGTTGTCCTGCACATGTCAAAAGACATGATCCAGACAAACTGGATTCCAGGACAGAGAAATGTAGATTTGTGGGATATCCAAAAGAGAGTTTTGGATGTTACTTCTATCAGCCCAACGATCAAAGGGTGTTTGTCGCAAAAAGAGATGTCTTCTTAGAGAAAGAATATCTTTCAAAAGAAGACAGTGGGAGCAAGATAGAATTGGAAGAAATTCTAGACTCACAAATCAACACTGGTTCATCTACTGAACCATTGACTCAAGAACTTGTTCAAGATGATACACAAAAGGTTCGCAGATCAGGTAGAGTGCCTAAACAGCCTGAAAGATATGTTGGACATATCGATGAAGGCAAACCAAAAGTGCACTTAAATGAGGATGATGATCCTCAAACCTACCTTGAAGCCATAAATAGTCATGAATCAGAAAAATGGCAAGAGGCAATGGATTCTGAAATTCAGTCCATGTATGCCAACCAAGTTTGGAACTTGGTTGATCTGCCAGAAGGTATGGTACCTATTGGCAGTAAATGATTCTTTAAAAGAAAGATCAGGGCAGATGGACAAATTGACACATACAAGGCAAGGCTTGTAGCAAAAGGATATCGTCAAAGGCAAGGTGTTGACTATGACGAAACCTTTTCTCCAGTTGCCATGATTAAGTCAATCAGAATACTTCTTGCTATCGCTGCATTCTATGATTATGAAATATGGCAAATGGATGTGAAAACAGCATTCCTTAACGGCAACCTTCAAGAAGAGGTGTATATGATACAACCTGAAGGATTCACTTCCAAAGAGCATTCAAGTAAGGTATGCAAGCTACAAAGATCCATCTATGGATTAAAGCTGGCATCCCGAACTTGGAACTTAAGATTTGATGAAGCAATCAAATCTTATGACTTCATTAAGAATGAAGATGAACCTTGTGTATACAAAAAGGTCAGTGGGACCGCAGTTACTTTTTTGGTACTTTACGTTGATGACATTCTACTCATTGGGAATGATGTAGGAATGCTGTCATCAGTAAAGGCCTGGTTATCCAAAAACTTCTCCATGAAAGATTTGGGAGAAGCATCCTATATTCTGGGAATAAGGATCTATCGAGATAGGTCCAAAAAGATGCTTGGCTTGTCCCAATCTATGTACATAGAAACCATAGTCAAAAGGTTTGGCATGGAAAATTCCAAGAGAGGCCTCGTTCCAATGAGGCATGGAATTTATCTCTCTAAAGAAATGTCTCCCAAGACACCTGAAGAGAGAGCATACATGGATAGAGTTCCTTATGCCTCGGCAATAGGATCTATCATGTATGCAATGTTATGTACTAGGCTTGATGTGGCACACCCACTAAGTGTCACCAGTAGATATGAGGCTGATCCAGGTGAGGAACACTGGAAGGCGGTGAAATGTAT
Source organism: Zantedeschia hybrid cultivar (assembly GCA_030544215.1). Lineage (NCBI taxonomy): Eukaryota > Viridiplantae > Streptophyta > Magnoliopsida > Alismatales > Araceae > Zantedeschia > Zantedeschia hybrid cultivar. The sequence continues at coordinate 51,663,233 of JARZZO010000014.1, forward strand.
CCTTAGATACTTGAGAAGGACTAAGGATCTATTTCTTGTTTATGGAGGAAACGACTTGGAACTTCGAGGATTTATCGATTCGAGTTTCCAGTCGGATATGGATGACAGCAAATCCATGTCTGGATTTGTGTTCATGTTAAATGGAGGTGCAGTAAGTTGGAAGAGTTCCAAACAGGAAACTACTGCATATTCGACGACCGAAGCAGAATACATTGCTGCAGCTGAAGAGGCCAAGGAGGCGGTTTGGATGAAGAAGTTCATCTCGGCGCTTGGAGTCGTTCCAAGTATTTCAGATCTTGTTCCATTATTGTGTGACAACAATGGGGCAATAGCTCAAGCGAAGGAGCAAAGATCACATCAGAAGTCAAAGCACATTCTGAGACGATTTCATCTGATTCGTGAGATCATCGCCCGAGGAGATATAGTAGTTGAGAAAGTCTCATCTGAAGATAATGTAGCAGATCCCTTGACTAAGCCATTGTCTCAAAACAATTTAGAACGTCACCTTAAGTCTATGGGACTTAGACACATGGGTGATTGGCTATAGTCCAAGTGGGAGAATGTTAGAATTGGGTGGCCTCAAAGCCAATCATTGTACATTCTTGTTCATATTATTAATAAAGGCAATTATTTCTTCATTTAATAGTTCTCGCAAACGACTATCGTAATGAAGGTCCATAGACAAATGTATGGGATATTGAATCATGATGAGATCATGATAGTGAGATCAATATCCTAAGGCAATTGTCTTAAATAGTTCTCGATCATAGGATATTTGAGTTGGACATTAAATATCCGATAAGATCGACACAAGTTATGTCTGCTCATATGATGAGGGTGAATGATCTCACATTCACTCGTGTGGTGACACTAAGACAAACAAGTGGGTGCTCATTAGAGAATGAGTTCACTGAACAAAGCCAAATAAGAATTCCTGAATGGTAATTATACCTATTAGTCAACCAGGGAATTCAATCGTTGCAGTAGCACAGTTGGTCCTTTGACCTGAGTCACCAATGATACCTTGTTTGTGGACCATTGTATCTTGATTCTCTGACTCGTGGACTTTAACCATTAAGTCCACCATAATCGGTCTTTCAGATACAGTGGAAAGCTTGCGAAGGTAATTGAGTGAACAACAAGGGATCACTCACTCTTGGTATAAGACTGGAGAGAGAATGTCCCATGGATGTGTACACAGAAATCCCTGGCCAGGGTCAAATGAAAGAGATGTCTTTCTAGATATTAACTGTGTACTGGAATCCATCTGGATAATGCAATAGAGGGTTTGACTATAAAACCATACCCTTGCGTTATCGGGACATTGCATGAGTAAAGGATTATATCTGTGCGGTATCGGCAGACGGAAAGGTTCAATTAAAGGGAACAATATCCCTTATATCTTCTGGGATCATGAGGTAGTGTTTGGTGCTGTTCATGATCAGAAGGCCAAGTGAATTAATCATGGGATGATAATTTACTTGTTTATTAAATTAATCATTTAACATATGATGTTTAAATGTTAATTAATAAATATTAAACTCAAGAAACAGTTCTAAGTTTAATGGGCCTGCAACCGGACTGATATATGGGCCTAGAGGGTCACACACATAAGAGTTCTTGTCAACCGGTGAGAGATGTTAAATTTCATGCTTATCTGGGTTTTTGTGAAAAGCTGCAGGATAAACATGAAGATTTAATGGAGAATTATCCAAGGCCAAACTCTTGGATAATCTTGAGGATTAATTGTTGTGCTTATCCTTATTTCTATATAAGGAGGGCCAAGGGGGAGTGGTAAAAAGTTAGTTGGACGAATTTTACTCCCCAGATTCTCTCTCTCTCCTTCTCGGAGTGGATCTGTCTCTCTCTGCGCATGGTGGATTTGAGATATGGTCGGAGCACTCAAGTCGAGGAGGAAATCGCGTCTGCTGCGGGAACTCGTGTGGATACCTCTAGAGATCGTGCGCGTGCGCGATTACCGAGTCGGCATCATCCACGGGAGATTCGAAACCCTGCAAAGGTGAAGAATTGTTCTTCCCGCTTAGATTTTAATGTCCGTTTTACGACCCCAGCAACCGATACAATGGAATCATTATTATTTCCGCTGCGTTCATGGCGATTCCTTACAGAAAGATTACCTATGTACATGTGCCTAGGTTCCAGAACATCCTAGCGGATGCCTTAGCCTCCTTATATTCAATAATAGAGATTCCCATCACCAGAAGCTCAGCAACCATCACTATACACAAGCAAGACTCACCCTCCTTTCGGGACCCCTGGTTCCAACAATTCCTTCTCTCATCTGAGCATGTCTCTGTCATTACGGAGGAACTCACCCTCGATTGGGATGATGGAAATCCGTGGTATTTTGATATCATGAACTACCTTTACGATGGATCCTTCCCATCTTATGCCACAACTACTGACCGCAAGGCAATCCGCCGAGCATCTCAACGCTACCTCACCTTAGGCGGACTTCTTTTCAGAAGATCCTTCATTGGGGTACTCCTTCGGTGTCTAGATGATGCTGAAATCCATCATGTCATAGAAGCAGCTCATGCGAGCGATTTTGGTGGTCATATCAATGGCCGCGCCTTAATTTAGAAACTTCTCATGTCCTATTATTGCCCTTCAATGGAGGCTGACTGTTCCATATTTGTTCGAAGGTGCTTGAAATGTCAGTTACATGCTAACAAGATTCATGCACCTTCATCATCTCTCAATCCCATCATTTCCCCTTGGCCCTTCGCCATGTGGGCATTCGATGTTATAGGACCTCTGGAAGATCGATCAGGCAAAATAAAAAAGAAATCATTCGTCTTAACTGCCACTGAGTATTTCACTAAATGGGCTGAAGCTGAAGCGTTCGTGGAGATCAAAGCATCAATGGTGGTAAAGTTCATCAAGCGCAACATTCTAGCCAGGTTCGGGACACCGCGCGATCTCATCACCGACAATGGACCACAATTCATCTCCCAGGAGCTTCAGGACATGTGTAGTAAGTATGGTATTAATTTGCATCATTCTTCGCCTTACTACCCACAAGGAAATGGTCAACCTGAAGCCACCAATAAAACTCTCATTCAAATCATTAAAAGAACTTGCAGATCTCACAATTATTTAGATTGGTCTGATCGCCAAGTCGAGGCTCTTTGTGCGTATCGCACTTCTATCCGAACTCCCACAGGACAAACACCTTATGCCTTAACATTTGGGATAGATGCGGTGCTTCCATATGAGATCCTTCTCCCTTCGCTAAGAGTGCAGTTGGATAGTGGAATCAGTGACGTTGAACGTCGCAAAGCCATGTTAACCCAACTATAACTATTAGACGAAAAAAGGTTAATGGCGGCAAACCACGCTCAAGTTTATAGAAATAGGATCGTGAGATTCTATGCAAAGAAGGTTCTAGAAAGAAAGTTTGAAATTAGGGAAATGGTACTCAAGAGAAAAATGATCAAAATTCCTAGTCCCACGAATAGATTACAAGAAAATTGGGAGGGTCCATTCGTAATCAAGGAGGCATACTCAGGTAATGCATACCGCCTAATCAATGAAAAGGGAGAAGAATTACCTCATCCTTGGAATGGGGTGTATCTAAAGAAGTTTTACCCTTAAAAATGCACAAAAAAATAAAAAAATTCAAAATCCAAAATGTTGAATATTCCAAAAAGCAGCAAAAAATTTGTAAATATGTACATACTTTAATGAAAATCACAAAAAAATTAGAAAAAACACCAAATCCAATTGTCTGGTGACTGCCACGTAACCACCTGTCTAGGTCTAGTTGCATGATAGGTCGGGTTAACATTAAGGTTCGGTTAAGACTTTGATCCACCAGAACCTTGGACGTGTCTACTTGACATTCATACGGATCCCTATAATCATCATGAGATGCACACATCTACACATTTTTCAAAGAGAACCTTCTTAAAATGAGTTCGAAGTGTTTAGTACATTGTCAACTGCAACCTTTGCTTTTCGTCTCTCGATTGATCAGGACAGTCGACGCCCTTAAACGGTCGAGCTCAAAAAACTACGGTTCCTCAACAACCAGATAGATGTAACCCCTCAAATAGGCCCAAATATGAAATGTAAAGGACTAGAGCACGTGAATAGGGTAGTGCCCCCGCAGGCGGAATAGCAAATAACCCCGAAAATATCAAGAAAGAAAAAGAAAATACAAACAAGGAAATGGGGTTCAAGCAATCGTACAAAAAAAAGCCTGGTCGTGACCGTGCTTGGCCATGAAATCTACCAAAGGCCGGAAAAATCAAAAGTAAATAGGGGCATCTAAGAGGTCCATTTTGTCATAGCTCTATCTTTTAACGATTTTGTCGATCCTCCTGTGAGGTTTGTCTCCAAAATTTCTTCACTTTTTCTCCCCCAAAGTTTAACATGAGATGGCTATCTGAAGACCAAATATCATTTTAAAATAGTTCGCTTTTCAAAAATCGTCATATGCTCACATGATCACAGGAGTCCAAAATGGCTAAAGAGTAATGTCAGTGTTTCTGGTGAATCAATTCCTTAACCATAATCTCAATGAGCACTCTCAAAACTTCGGGCTTAGGTCAATGCATGCGCATCACCTATAGGTGCGAAGGCGTCTGATTCCGAATTAGCGTCGCGCAGTTGACCGTTGGGGTTCCAAGGTATTCCATCTTATACCTTCTAGGTTGTGAGGAAAGAGACACGGGTCGGGCAAATCATTTACCTTGAAAACGTTTTGGGCAAACTTGGGGGTCGGAAGCAACTAGGAGCCTAAGCATCGCATAACGGTATTGTCATCAGTATGAGTCTTAGTCGGTCAAGGTTAGTTTGAGGAGTCTAGAGGCCCAAATCAACCTAGATGTGTGCTTAGGATACCTGGGAAGTTGAGTGTGCATTTCCCTTTCATCATTCAACCAGGCTAAGTTTGGGCAGTCACCAGGTAGAAGGAATAAAAAAAACATGTTTTCATTTATCACACACCTCATTTGTTGATATCTGCTAGCATTTGCATATTTATTTGTCGCATCAGTTTCAATACTCTTCCTTTTGTCTGGTTAGTAGGACAGGGCCCCTTGACCCTATGCGAAGGCTAGGGAAAAGGTAGTTGCTCTTGTTTGGGCAAGGGGCCGAAAACATATACTGCTAACTGTTTCCCCTAATGTTGTGCATGTAGGAAGAACATGTATGAACAAAAGCAAAACAAGAAGTGCCCAGACATCCAAATAGTGAAATATGCAAGTATAATATAATGTTCATACATCACAAAATAGGGGCATACCCATGTATCGGCTCTCAATCCCTCTTCCTTCCCTCCGCCTCATCATCTCTTCTATCACGAGAGTGTCTCATTTGACTCTCGGCGTCATCCTCTTGAGCACGGCGATGGCCCGATGCCGGCCGCATGGAACCCGAAGAGCCAGCAGGTCGAAGAGCCCTCCATGCATCCTCAGCAAGTAGGGAGTCGAGGTCCCTAAAGACTAAACTCCCAGCAGGTGCCTGCCCAGCTGATGGGGCAGGCATAGGCGGACGAGCTCCTGGACTCTACGCACTAGATCTCGCGGCTCGTTCTCGCCCTTTCTTCATCACTCGATCCCACAAAGTCTGGTACTTGAAATCAAGTTCTCTCATCTCTATGTAGGATCTCGTCAGCTCCTCTCGTAGGCCGGCTATCTTGCCCTCCCAGTACACATTTGGATGGGATCCATCTCTTGTCCTAACTCGAGCTGCCCGCTCCTCTAGCATCTGATCTCTTAATTGCTGATTGAGGTTCTCCAATTCCTGCATCCTGGCCAAGGCGGCTTCCACCTCCTGACGCTGTAAGGGAACCTAGGGTTAGGCAAACTCAATCGAAATAACACAATAATGAAACAACTCTCACCTGCTGTGCCAAGTCCGCCTCCCGGGGCGTCGCATGATGGAGGGCATCCTGTAGCCTCGCCTCCCAATCAATAGGGGCAGCTGGTCCTTGGGATGATGAGCCTGTGCCAGGATCACCTCGCGGCCCATGGCGGGCTAGCATTTCCCTCTGCATCACAAGAATTCCACAAGCATAAAAAGCAAAATCATTCCTGAATACAAAATCAAATTTCTTACCAACTCTCCAATTTGGCGAAGCAAGTCACTCGTCTGCAGAACTAAAATCTTATTCTGATTCCTTAAAATCTGCACGGCTTCGGTTTATGGCATATGTTGCAAGTACACCACCAGGGCCAATCAGTAAGAAGAAATTGAATGTAAGGCAAGTGAATTGAAAGGTTTGAATTAACTCACCCGCCGAGCGTCTAGGAACATGCGGTCCGCATACCGTCGGGCATAATCTCCCAAGTATGCATAGCTATCTCGCAGGGTTTTATCCTCCTGCAGGGCAACTCTAGTTCGGTGCCATACTTCAATCTCAGCCCGCCTTACCACTCGCCAGTCCTAACCAATTGCAGAAGAGCGGCGATGACCGCGGTTCATATCAGGGTAAGTCGGAAAGGGAAGTAAAGATTGATGCCATCCCCACATACGGAAAGCCATCCGAACAAAGAGGCCATCACAGATATTCGCACATAGCAGGGGCACTTCTCGACGGAATTAGGAGAGGCTCTGAGACACCCATGGATGATCAGTGAGATCCTCCTCTGCATATGGCATCCACACCACCTATTTGAATCTGAAAGTCAGGCTTAATCATTGGCCAAGAGGTGCATATCTTGAATTACTCAACATATGAGGAGGAAATGTGTCAAGTTGGGCACGGATGTCCTCCACGCGGTACAAGACGGGACGATAATCCAGAATCACTTCCCACCGCGCCATAAGTAGAGTTCATCCCTCACGATCCACAGAGACTACCTCATGGCCGATGGGGAAACGACTGTAGGCCCAAATCTACAAGACATAACACAGTCAATATCAATAAGGAAGGATTACCTGAAGAAAGGGCGTGAACCCGCCCAAATTGCCGGATCCCTGGCGATAGCTCACCAGGTGAGAGAAAAGGTGACCCAGCATCTCTACTCCCCATGCCATCTTCTTCGCTGCTTGGAGATCCTCCAACAACGGCAAATATTTCAAGTTGACCTTGTCGGAAGCCGTGGCAAATAGCAGTCTTCCGAAGAAGAACAAGAGGAAGATCCGCAGGTTCTCAACATCTGAGTGGCCAACCAAATCTAGCAAAGTCTCCACTCTCTCGGCAAATGCCGCAAGAGTCTTGCTTGGCATCCGCCGGACCCGACTCAATCCCACAGATCGGGAAAAATGGCCGAGGGGTATATGAGATAATGTTCCTTGAACTCGGTAATACCCCTCGCCTAGGAGTTGATCTGAAAGCTACCTGTAATCCCTGAGCTCAGGACCCACTACTGGATCACCAGTGACTGGCAAGCCTATCAAAAAAGATACATCTTCCAGCGTGGGCAGCATATGTCCTCAAGGCATGATAAAGGCCCTGCATATGTCGTCCCAGTGCTCCCGTAAAGCCACCAAGAATGGTGCATCCACCATGAATGGTCGGATCCGGAACAGCGGCCTGAACCCAAATTCATCCACCTAAAAAAGAAGCCAGTCGGGCAGTGCATGGTACCAGGTCCAGACCAACTCCCAAGAAACTCTGCCTCGAACTCTCTACGGTCCCTGCAAATCCCACAAATGAGAGAACAATAGTTAGGTGCATGTGTCGGGCCGCACGCCGTCCACACGTACTGACGGCAGGGCCGCTCGCCGTCTGCCAGGATAGACGAACGGCGGGGCCACCATCCGGGTGATCAAATCCAAAAATCAAAATCAAAATAAAAAAAAGGACTTACCTTCTTATTCTTCGGGGGAACCTCCTCGTTGCCGCCATCTTCCTCCTCCTCATCTTCTTCTTCTCCGGCGTCTTCTTCCTCTTCACCGACTTCATCTTCCTCCTCTTCTTCGTCACCTTCTGCCTCCCTCTCTTCTTCTCCTTCTTCTCTGCCGCGAAGCACGTCTTTGCCGGGCACCTCCTCGCCGCCGCCACCGCCGGCATCCGCGCCGTTGTTGCCACCGGCCACTGCTGCCTCGCCATTACCACCACCGTCTCCACCGGTCCTTCTCCTCCTAAGGGAGCGGGGAAGCCATACACGAGCCATGAGAGAATTGAGAGGATGTTCGGGGATCGGGGCAAAGGGAAGGAGAAAGTGAATGAGAAGGAGAAGGTGAAAGTCAAAAAGAGGGGTTTTTTGGGTCTGAAAGCCACATCTGTGGCCGTCCCTGGCGGACGGCCACGATCATGGCCGTCCGAACTGTGGCCGTCCACTCTGGCGGATGGCCACGGTTGTGGCCGTCTGATGTGGCGGACGGCCACGACTGTGGCCGTCCGAACTAACGGACGACCATGAGCCTAGCCGCCCGTTGACCAATGTCCTCATTTTTTTTTCTTTTTTCCAATCTTAAAATTCAAACAACTCCATTTATTCACTTAACCTTAATAAAATACATCATTCTAGCGCTCTACGACCTGTGAAAAAGACACGTATAGCAGGTCGTACATTTCTTAAATAATTCACATATTTCTCAACTTCTTCTGAAGTCTCTGTTACATCAATGCAGGCCTTGGTGAATCTAGAATGACGGCGCCATGCACGTCGGAGTTGTTCTATAGCCCTTACTTCCCTCGCATACCCAATATGCCTCGGTACAATCAGCATGTCATATGAAGCAAGAAACGACACTTGTCTTGGAACTCCAATCCGGAGATGGCCGCAATGCCCTTGGTACAAGGTTAACTCATCGGGGCCGATTAGCCACAACTCACGTTCACGAGAAGCCCTTGTGGTAAATTCCATACTCCGAAGGATCATCGGAACAAAGATGAATTTTTCCACAGTCAGAAAATTCAGATAATCACGCTAGTCATCCCTCGTCTTGAGATGAGCTGTGAGACATCTGACTTGATCTTCCAGACTAAGAAGCAAGCGTGTAGGATACCACGCACTGTGCTGAAATATCCTGAAAGTGGAGGTCACCTTCTCATAAAAATCAAAAACTAACTGCATCTCCATCCACAACTGCAGAGTAAATAAGCTCCCCCTTACAGATCGCCCCATACTCATGTGATTGAGCCCTCCATAAAGATGTGACAAAATCACCGGGGCAAGAGATTGACCTCTCTACAGCAAGCTCAGCACACCCACGTACTCTCTTTCTAGCACAGAGCCTGAAGTTGGGAACCACAAGACTCTGCCGAGGATTAGGCATAACCCCCGCATCAGTCTTTCAGGCCTGATCGTCTTGCGTTTAATTTCTTGGATCAACCAGTGCGCAAGACGAACAACAAGGATTCCTCGCTTGTCACTCATACGGCATACCTCCCGTTTGTCTTGCACTATATCAGCAAAGATCACCTCCCATGCAGGCAAATCAGAGGGATCGCCAGTGGCTAGACCATCCCAGCCATAAAAGATTTCTACCTCCTTTATAAGCATGGTCGCTTCGAAGTCTCAAAACACGAATGTATGCGTCTCCGGATGCCATAGTTCAAGCAGTGCTCCCAGCCCCTCCCAATGCTAGTGAATGGAGTTGAACCACTTCGCGAACACAATAGACCAGGTCAGATTCCACCGGCGCATATACACCCTCATGTCCAGTGTGATCGCATCCATTAGGTCTGCAAGCCATGCATACCTTCGAGTATGCCGCCCATCAGGAAATCTAGGAAAAGGCTACAGGACAACCAAAGGTCAAAGGAGAGAAAAGAGAATCAAAATAAACAGCATAAAAGCCTGAGCTTACCTGTCCATGGGCCAATAGGCTGCTGAGATGGCCTTCAACGTCAGATAGAACCTGAGGTTCTCTAGCGGCTGCGTGAGCAAAAGACGAGGCCATAGTCATCATAGAAAAGTTTGAGGATTTCAGAAGGGAGCTTCGAGTCAAGTCTCCCCTTTTAAGGCCACAAGATAGACTATGGCACTTTCCATGTTCCATAAAAGACGGAGGACATGCATATCCATCTTTTCATAGACGGCATATCCCCTGGCCTTCCACTCTCTTCATAGAAGGCATGCTAGTTGGCCTTCCACCATTTTGGAAAAAAGGCACTTCTGTAAAAGGCATGCTAATTAACCTTCACCCCTTCTTACATTGAGGAGGTAACATCACCACGAGTTCATGAGACCTCTTTTGCTTAACATCAACAAACTAATGGTTATTCCTGAAAATCGAGTTGAAGCCATATTGGATTGGCATTCTACCATTAGAATAGCCATATCTTCCATATCGACTTTGACTCAAAAATAGCTATTTGCTTCTAATCCTTTTGCAGTTTAAATACTTGAATGCTGTGATCATTGGATATATGAACTTTGCTAATGTGCGCTATTGTAGCTGTAGGAAATCTGATGCAAGTAGGATCGAAGACACATGAGGCTAATAACTTCGGGCGTATAGACTCTGAGTTCCTCTTTAAACAAAACAAGGAGGAGTCCATATTCCCCAAGTTATTCGATTGACCAATAAATCTCTCATGTTTGCATTTAGATTAGGAATTTGTTTTCCAATTTTTAAACCAGCATGCATTGCATAAGCATTATCCGCCAACAAATCCATTCCCGCCCTAGGGGCAAAGACCACAATTTATCACTCTGCTTAACCCATTGTTGATCTGTGAGTCTAGCAATTGTTTGTTTGTTAGCACTTTAAATTGCAAGACTTTATCCTTTTCCAATTCGCATGCTTGTGAATCTCTCACTTGGTGATCATGTGATACGCCAGGCCACTGTGCGCCCGTTATGTTGAGACCTTTTCAAGTCACACTCCCTCCATCTTTCATGCTTGAGAGCCCCTTGGGCCAGATCGTTGTATCCTAGTGCGCCAAGGCCTCGTGGTTCCAGCACCCGAGGGTCCCACGGATTGTGATTCTCTAGTTTGGATTTTGTTCCCCTTCTTAATCACCCTTGGAATCCAAATGCCTAACTCTCATGCATTTACCACATTCTCATATCATCCTTAGATATAGCTCATCCCTTCTTCAGGTTGTCCAAAATCAGGTTCGATTTCCGGAACATCTATTTATCATTTTGCTCCACTCCACTGCAAAAGAGGTGTCCCAGAGGGCCATTTGTAAACACCGACTTTGGACCCCTTTTGGTCATAAACCCCAGTCACCATTAGCCCATCACCATCAAACCCATCACCTTAGCCATCTCATTTGATCCATCGAATTTTCTCACATAATTCAGCCCACTAAATAATCAGGCCCATTAACCTCTTTCACTTTCCGCCACCTTTTCGTGGAAGGCCAACTAGCTCGCCTTTTACTATCCTTGGAAGGCCACCCCTTGCCTTCCACCATCCTTGGAAGGCCAACCAGCCGGCCTTCCACCACCCGTAGAAGGCCAGCTACCCTGCCTTCCACCTTTTGGCCACCTTTTTCATTTTCGCCACCTTTTCATGGAAAGCAAACCAGTCCACCTTCCACCATCCTTGGAAGGCCACCCCTCGCCTTCCACCACCCTTGGAAGGCCACCCCTCGCCTTCCAGCACCCTTGGAAGGCCACCCCTCGCCTTCCACCACCCTTGGAAGGCCAATTGGGCTGCCTTCCACCTTTTCATAGAAGGTCAGCTACCTGGCCTTCCACGGAATTGGAAGGCAAGATAGTTGGCCGTCCATTCCCCTAACTTCCACCTTGACTTCATCTATCTACGATCTCCTCCACTCGCACCCTCATCCCCACTACTCCGATCACTTCCCACTCCGACGACTGCCGTGCGCACAACCTCCGACTCTTGACCATCCCCTATTGGTTCTTTGATGATTAACGAGGATTTAGAACTAGAATTTTCTCTATTTTCTCCTCACCTATTTAAACCCCCTTACTCCTCCCAGAGAAGGTCTTGGGGGTTGGTTGGCGAGGATTGAAGGTTGGATTTTTGGAGGTTGGCCAGTCTGGAGGTGGCGAGTAGCAGAACGATAGCACCTGTAATTCCTCCTATATGGGCTTGTTCTTCTAACTCTTCCCCTCTTTCTTTTCTATTTACTGCACTCTCCACTTTTTCACATATCATAGTCTCCTTTTACAACAACTCATCCATCTTATCACCATGGCACACACGTACACTTCATTGCATGCATCCTAGGACATCCTATCACCCACTCTAACAGAGGTTTCAAACAAAAAAATGGGACGTGGGTGGCCATAACATATGGTCACCTTCCCTCCCCAAACACCCATCTGGTGCGTCCCCTTTCAATTTTAGCTCATTTATTTGTTTGCATGAACAGATTCTGCACGTTGCAGTTCTAATCGGGCTATTTCTTTTCTGTTTGTCTTTTCTTTTCAAGGGTCTTACCACATCCTGCACGCAGATTACCGAGTTCTCCCCCTTCGGCCAGTCGGAGGCAGAGAAGAGGAATCCGTCATCTCCCGCTCCACCAGAACGCGATCAATCTCACCATCCTGCATAGCACAGGGACCATAAGGTAATGCTCCTAGCGATCACATACTTTAATTCCTAACCCCGTACAAATCGCCACAATGCTGAGACAAACGGAGAAGCCCTCACCCGAAGGAGACAACAGCGACAGGGACGTTCCGAGCGCCTACAACAGCGCCATGTCGATACTAGAATGATAACTGTTGTTGTAAGCAAATTCTACCGTGGACAAGTGTTGCTCCCAAGAACCTCCCCAATATAGGCAACAAGCCCTGAGCATGTCCTGTAGTGTCTGAATAGTCCTCTTTGACTGCCCATCAGTCTCGGGATGGTAAGCCGAGCTGAAGGCTAACTGCGTACCCAAGGCCTTCTGAAAACTCCTCCAAAACCTAGAAGTGAATCTCGGATCCCAATCTGATACAATAGATAAGGGCACCCCGTCCAGGGAGATGATCCTATCCACAAACAACCTAGCCAACTTGCCGACAGACCAGTCCTTCCTGATAGCCAGAAAGTGTGCTGATTTGGTCAATCGATCAATAATAACCTAGATCGCGTCTCTCCTACTGGGTGACACGGGCAATCTCATTACAAAGTCCATAGTCACATGTTCCCATTTCCACTCCGGGATCGGTAATGGCTACAACAACCCTCCTAGTCTCAGATGTTCGCCTTAACTTGCTGACAAGTCAAGCACCTTGACACAAACTCAGCCACGTCCTTCTTCATGCAAGGACACTAAAAGTGCCTTATCAAATAATGATACATCTTAGTCATTCCCGGATGCACTGCATATCTAGAATGAAGCGCCTAAACTAGGACACTCATGCGCACCCCTTCTTCAGCTGGAACATAGAGTTTGCTTCTAAATCTGACTATGCCGTCATCCCACAACTCCAACTCTGATATTTGGAAAATCTTTGGTAACTCTGTATCCGCCCTCTAAGCCTCGATCACATAATGGAACACCGCTAGCATCACAGTCAAGCTGGCCAACATGGTTCTATCAGCCTTTCGGGGAATTCTAAATGAAGATTCCACAACCTATTCGTATAACCTCCATTCCTGAATCATAAGATGTGATACGACCGTCTTTTGACTCAAGGCGTCCGCCACTACGTTCGCTTTTCCCGGATGATAAGAAAGGTCAAGATCATAGTCCTTGAAAAACTCCATCCACCTACGTTGCCTCAAGTTTAGGTCCTTCTGCGTGAATACATACTTCAGGCTCTTGTGATCAGTGAAGACCTGAAACTTCTTCTCATATAAATAGTGCCGCTAGATCTTTAGTGCAAACACGACAGCCGCCAACTCCAAGTCGAGAATGGGATAATTCTCCTCATGCTTTTTCAACTACCTAGAAGCATAGGCCACAACCCTACCATGCTGCATCAAGACTACACCCAAACCTTGACGGGATGCATCTGAGTACACCACAAATCCACTTGAACTCGATGGAAGCACCAGAACTTGAGCCAAAGTGAGACGAGTCTTCAATTTAGTAAGACTCCGCTCGCACTTTTCGGTCCACATGAAACGAACTCCCTTACAAGTCAATGTCGACAAAGAGGCCACTATAGAAGAAAAATCCTGGAAAAACCACCGATAATATCCTACCAACCCCAAGAAGCTCCTGATCTCTGTTACAATCACCAGTCTTCCCCAATCCATCACTGCCTCAATCTTGGAAAGATCCACTGAAATGTCATTACCAGAAATGGCATGCCCTAGGAAGTGCACCTTATCTAGTCAGAATTCGCACTTACTAAACTTAGCATAGAGCTGGTGCTCTCCCAGGACCTGCAACACTACGTGGACATGCGCAGCATGCTCTTCCTCAGAAGAAGAATACACCAGAATTTCATCCACAAACACTACCACAAACAGATCTAGATAGGCCTTAAAAATCCGATTCATCAAATCCATGAAAGCAGTCGGGGCATTGGTCAAGCCGAAAAACATAACCAAAAACTCATAATGTCCGTACCGAGTCCTAAAAGTTGTCTTACTGATATCAGCCTCATGGATCCTCATCTGGTGTAACGACCAGCCATCCTATGACCGGAGACCCGGTCACTAAATGGATGTCGGCCCATTAACTGTAGGTTCACACCCGGATCTTATACACACATCTGGAGGAGTAAGCGTTAAACAAGATTAAATATAACATTCACACGGACTACAAGGGTACAGTGCGCAGGAAGTAAAATAATAATGTCCGTATATAGTCCAACAATAATTACATGTCGAAATAATAAATTAAGTACAGGCAGAAATAAAGTACAACAACATCGGGGCATACCCCAGGAACTGAGATAGCTGCTGGTCCGTACACCAAGGAGAGCACCACGCGCCGCCACACGCCACAAGGTCTACACCTGAAAACGCAGGGAGTGAGCCACACCAAAATTGGGCTCAGTAGGGATCATCCGATCCCTCGCCTCCCACACACACACCCACAAGTGCAGCAACAATGATACAGGTAATAAGGCAAGTAAAGCTATAACACACTACTCCTAAAATCTCGATATGAATCATGTGCATTCGAAATGTAACATGCATATCTCTGAAATTATTCTATCAAGGAGCCTACAACTCACGTCTCGGCAAAACACGCCAACCACGCCTCCGAAAGTGGGAAACACCAACCACACAGCCGTAAGTGAGAAACACCGTCCACGCAAGCACAAGTAGGAAACACCGACCAGCTGAGACCAAACAGTAACCCCTCGGATAGCGCGCTAGCTACTCCGGCCCAACTGGCTCAGGTGGTTACTCATTCCCTCAGCATGAGTGACTCTCCGAATGTACCACTCCGACACTGGTACTAGCTGACCCCGGGGTTCACCAGGTGACCCTCTCTCACTAGGCGTCACCCCGCCCACGCCCCCACCGGCGCTGTGCTCACGCCCCCACCAGCACAGGGTGATAAAGCGCTACAATGTCACTCCAGGTCCACAGTAACTCAAAACACCAAAACCCGGCACAGTACGATCCGGTCACGTGAAAAGCCCGCGATCGCACTACACACAACGCAGTGCCATCCGATCATAAAGAAACCAAGTATACTAGAGCATGCACTAACCAACTATCTAGCAGTATGTACATTTTACTGGCATGAATTAGTGTTGTTCTGTCTTGAATCGCGTCGCCCAAGGCCGACGCCATTCAAGTTCCCTAAACTGGTTCATAAAACAGAGGCCACGGGAATCTGGCCTAAAAGGCGTCGACACCAGCGGTCGCCTTTTGGAAGGCGTCGACATCCTCCAACGCCATTCAGCTGATAAATCCAGAATTTCAGGAAAACATTACCCAGGGGATTTCTGCCTTAAAAGGCGTCATGGTTACCCGACGCCATTCAAATCGCGTCGTCCACCCATGACGTCTTTTAGTCCCATAATCCCGAGTTGACGGACCCTCAGTCGGGGTGATTTCCTGCCTAAATGGCGTCATGATGGCCCGACGTCCTTTTGAAAGGCGTCGTCCATCCATGACGTCATTTAGCGCCAGAACCCCTAACTCGTGAAACCTCGAACGGGGAGGTTTCTGCCCTAAAACGCGTCGTACTGCCCTGACGTCCTTTTGAAAGCCGTCGGCCAGGCACGACGCCGTTTAGCGCCAGAAACCTGGTTCCCTGGTTCGAACCGAGGGTTCCTCCCTTAACCCCCAAATGCCCCGAAAAGCCCCAAAACAGAAAGGGGGAGGAAGAGAAGTTGATTCACCACAAACATACTACGAAACCCCATTCACGAACGCAGCCATATCCACGAGAACACCCTCTAGACATGCTTAATCTAGCCCAAAACACATCACGTAATGCTTAAGAAAACACGAGCAACGCATACAAGGTTCGTCCCCCTACCGGATACTTGAACTCCTCTTGGCTCCGTGTCGCCAAACTGCAGCACCGCAGACCGCCGCCGGTACCCCGAGAACGTCGCCACTCTGCCGGGACGTCGGCCGCCGTCCGGAGAATGGAACGCCGCGAAGGAAGTAGTGGTGGCAGAGGTGAGAGGTAGGGAGACGTTGGAGTGGTGGAAGAGGAAGAAGAGGAAGGGAAAGGGGGAGACTGGGATCGAAGGAGGCGGAGAGGGAGAGGAGAGAGAGTGAAGGGGTGAGAAATGAGGGAAAGAAAGGAGGGCTCGCGGGGTCAACCAGGCACTCCCTAAAACGCGTCGAGCGAGAAAGACGCCTATCAGATGACAGGACGGGCCGTACTGACATCTGTCTGAAACGCGTCGACCACCACGGACGCCTTTCAGCTGACATGTCAGGCACCGTACACTGACATCGCAGGGTGGCAGTATGAATCGCGTCGACCATCATGGACGCCGTTCAGACGATGAGACAGGGGCCGTACTCTCGCGGCCCGAAACCTGCCCACGTGGCACAATCAGCAAATCGTCTAAATGGCGTCCACCTATCAAGACGCCGTTTGAAACGCGTCGTGATGTGTAGACGTCATTCAGGAGGAATTCTCAAGACCCTTCAGGGTCCAAGCTAGGGGATCCGGCCCGAAACCGACCCGAAAACTGAACCCGAAGCCTCAGTCCTTACATTCTCCCCCCCTTAAAAGAATTTCGTCCCCGAAATTGCCTGCTACAAGTAACGAGTGCGAAAATGCCTCCACCGCCAACTCGCATGGGAACTTACCAAAAAAAGGGGGGTAGGGAACTGCTTCCCAGCAACTCAATCACGCGCCCCCAGGTCGCCTCGCTCCCAGAGCGATGCTGTCAAAATACTCAGTCCACAGATGCAACCTTGTTCCGAAGGACCTGTCACTAGTGATTCTCAAAACGCACTAGACACTCTGGAAAGGACAAGTCCTCAGCGACCTCAAGTCCTGAAAGTTCTAACACCTGGGGCGGATCCAGAACACTCCTCTGCAACGAAACACGAAACGCATCGTGCACTCCCGCAAGATTGAACGGCAAGGCTGGCTGGTAATTTTCCCCAATTCGAGCAAGAACGGGAAGAGGCCCAGCACGGCACGGACCCAGCTTACCTTGCTTCTCAAATCTCCTCACACCCATGGAGGGCGAGACTTGGAAAAACACGAAGTCCCCAACTTCAAACTCAATCGGTCTCTTACCGATGATAGCACAACTCTGGCAACCTAAGCGCCCTGCTATACCAACCCTGATCCTGCTAACTGCCTCTGGCCATTCTCAGACTAGATCACAAAGGATCGACACCACCATCTAAACAATGCCTCAAAAGGCGCCATGCCAATGCCAGAGTGGTAACTGCTATGGTACACAAAATCCCACTATGAACCAACACTGCTCTCAAGAACCTCCTCAGTCTAGGCAACATGCCACGAGCCAAAAACCTCCAAAATCCAAATGGCCCTCTCAGACCGCCCATCAACCTCGGGATGATAGGCCGGGCTGAAGGCTAACCGCGTACTCAAAGTCTTCCAAAGACTCTTCCCACAATTAAGAAGTAAATCTCAAAGCCCGATCCGACATGATGGATAAGGGCACATCGAGCAGAAAGAGACGATCCGACTCATAAACAACTCAGTCAACTTACCAACTGACCAATCCTTCCTGATAGCCAGGAAGTGTACTGACGTAGTCAGTTGTTCAATGGTAATCCAGATCACGCTCCCTCTACTAGGAGATAAAACAATCCTAACACACGCCTCAAGTCGCAAGCTCCCGTCTCCACACCGGGATCAACAAGGACTGCAACCACGCTACCGCTGCGCCACTCTGATATTCCACCCTAACCTGCCGACAATTCAAGCATTCAATTTACAAAATCACCCCTATCCTTCTTCTTACTAGACTACCTCAACAATGATACGCCTTACTCGATCCGGGAAGCATCATTTATCTAGAACAGTGCGCCTCCAAAAGGGACACCTGCGCACGTCCTTCTCGGTCAAATTACAAAGTCTACCTCTAACCTGACTGTACTACTGCCCCACAATTCCACCTCTGAACTCTGGAGAATCTGCGGTAACTCTGCATCTGTCCTCTAAGTCTTAATTACGGTATGGTACACTGCTGGCCAACCTGGCTCCATCAGCCTCACGTGGAATCCGAAAGGGAGATTCCACAGTTGCTCAAATAAACCCCATACAAACAATGCCTCTGGATCCATGGTGCAAACACCACAGCTGCCAACTCTAAGTCAAAGATGGATAGTTCTCCTCAAGCTTCTTCAACTGCCTAAAGGCCACAATCTTACCAAGTTGCATCAGAACGCACCTAAACCTCGATGTGATGTAATTGAATACCCCACAAATCCACCGGAACCTGATAAAAGTATCAACACTGGAGTCCTAGTGAGGCAAGTCTTCAACTTAATGAACTCCGCTCACACTCCTTGGTCCACACAAGACGAACTCCTCTACGAGTCATCCTCAACTAGGGGGGGGGGGGGGGTTGCTATCGAAGAAAACTCCTGGACCAACCATCGGTAAAATCCTACTAATGCCCTCCACGATCACACTCTTACACGGGGCTCCCCACACACAATCCATCAATCATATCAATACTAAAACTAATTACGTGCCATGATTCCACCAAAATTGATAGACCAACATCATTATATAATGGCCCTACAAAGTACACATTACAATACCAAATCACCACCACGACCCAAAATACATAACGGGTGCCAAAAGAGTTCACAACCACTACCTCATAAGACAAGATAAGAGTGTTCATCCATCCCCGCACCTCGGATCTCCACAAAAAGGGCACACAACACTACATAAGGTACCGGGTCCTACTGACCACTCGGCCCCTGACTCGTCTTATTCTTCTGGGGACAGTTTCTCGCGAGATGTCCCCTCCTGCCACAGCCAAAACAGCTACCAGGGACCAATGGACACACCCGGTTGCCGTGATACCTACCACAACGGGGACAATACTCTGCCGCATCATGTCTCTTTCCTTGTTGCCTGCTAGCCTCAGTCTGCATCTGTTGGGCCGAACCGTCCTCATCTTCATCACGTGACGTCCCTTGGGACCCGAACTCAAAGGAACTCGAACCGCCTGACGAAGGGACCGTTGATTTGCTCTTGCCTTGCTGCTTCCCTCGTACCGATCGCTCCAACTCTTTCGCCATTTGCTGAAATTGAGTCTCCACCGCTGCCGCGCATCGAACCGCTGACGCCAGGTCTCTACAACCCTGAGGTGCCACCATTGTCCTTAGATCATATCGGAGTCCATCTACAAATCTCTCTGTTCTATATCTCTCCTGCTCAGATAAGTGCGGAACGAATCTTCCAAGAGCCACAAACTTCGCATGATAATCTAGAACTGACATGTCATTTTGCACCAACTCCATAAATTCTCTTTCCTTGGTCTCCTGGACGTGCCTCGGAAAGTACTGTCCACTAAACTCTCTCACAAATGCCTCCCAAGGGATCTCTCTCAAAGATCTATTTGGAAACATCCTTGTCTTGATGGTAACCCACCATTCATATGCATTATCCTTCAACAAATAGGTTGCCAACAAGGTCTTGTCATTCTCAGCACATTCAAGAACGTCAAATGCCTTTTCCACTTCCTTAATCCAACGAGCTGCCTGGTCTGGGACTGGTCGACCTGTGAAAGAAGGGGTCTCCAACCTCAAAAACCGCTCTAATACCGTGAACTGGTCACCTCGGGAATTGGATCCCTCACTACCGTCTCCCTGCTGGTATCTACCCATAGCTCCAATCATAGCCTCCATGAAACGATCCACATTATGCCCTTCTGCCCCCGAACTACCATCGTATGATCTCGTACCACGAGCCAATGAAACTCTCTTCCTCGGCGCCATCACTACCTCACGAACGTGAAAATCAACACAAACCCGTCAAAACCTATCACTCTACACCAGCAGCCATCGCCTGCACAGACTCGTACTACGATATCTAACCCAGTTTACCACTTACTCGACCAGACTATGCTCTGATACCAACTGTAACGACCCGCCATCCTATGACCGGAGACCCGGTCACTAAATGGATGTCGGCCCATTAACTGTAGGTTCACACCCGGATCTTATACACACATCTGGAGGAGTAAGCGTTAAACAAGATTAAATATAACATTCACACGGACTACAAGGGTACAGTGCGCAGGAAGTAAAATAATAATGTCCGTATACAATCCAACAATAATTACATGTACAAATAATAAATTAAGTACAGGCAGAAATAAAGTACAACAACATCGGGGCATACCCCGGGAACTGAGATAACTGCTGGTCCGTACACCAAGGAGAGCACCACACGCCGCCACACGCCACAAGGTCTACACCTGAAAACGCAGGGAGTGAGCCACACCAAAATTGGGCTCAGTAGGGATCATCCGATCCCTCGCCTCCCACACACACACCTACAAGTGCAGCAACAATGATACAGGTAATAAGGCAAGTAAAGCTATAACACACTACTCCTAAAATCTGGATATGAATCATGTGCATTCGAAATGTAACATGCATATCTCTGAAATTATTCTATCAAGTAGCCTACAACTCACGTCTCGGGAAAGCACGCCAACCACGCCTCCGAAAGTGGGAAACACCAACCACACAGCCGTAAGTGGGAAACACCGTCCACGCAAGCACAAGTAGGAAACACCGACCCGCTGAGACCAAACAGTAACCCCTCAGATAGCGCGCTAGCTACTCCGGCCCAACTGGCTCAGGTGGTTACTCCTTCCCTCAACATGAGTGACTCTCCGAATGTACCACTCCGACACCGGTACTAGCTGACCCCGGGGTTCACCAGGTGACCCTCTCTCACTAGGCGTCACCCCGCCCACGCCCCCACCGGCGCTGTGCTCACGCCCCCACCAGCACAGGGTGATAAAGCGCTACAATGTCACTCCAGGTCCACAGTAACTCAAAACACCAAAACCCGGCACAGTACGATCCGGTCACGTGAAAAGCCCGCGATCGCACTACACACAACGCAGTGCCATCCGATCATAAAGAAACCAAGTATACTAGAGCATGCACTAACCAACTATCTAGCAGTATGTACATTTTACTGGCATGAATTAGTGTTGTTCTGTCTTGAATCGCGTCGCCCAAGGCCGACGCCATTCAAGTTCCCTAAACTGGTTCATAAAACAGAGGCCACGGGAATCTGGCCTAAAAGGCGTCGACACCAGCGGTCGCCTTTTAAAAGGCGTCGACATCCTCCGACGCCATTCAGCTGATAAATCCAGAATTTCAGGAAAACATTACCCAGGGGATTTCTGCCTTAAAAGGCATCATGGTTACCCGACGCCATTCAAATCGCGTCGTCCACCCATGACGTCTTTTAGTCCCAGAATCCCGAGTTGACGGACCCTCAGTCGGGGTGATTTCCTGCCTAAATGGCGTCATGATGGCCCGACGTCCTTTTGAAAAGCGTCGTCCATCCATGACGTCATTTAGCGCCAGAACCCCTAACTCGTGAAACCTCAAACGGGGAGGTTTCTGCCCTAAAACGCGTCGTACTGCCCTGACGTCCTTTTGAAAGGCGTCGACTAGGCACGACGCCGTTTAGCGCTAGAAACCTGGTTCGAACCGAGGGTTCCTCCCTTAATCCCCAAATGCCCCGAAAAGCCCCAAAACGGAAAGGGGGAGGAAGAGAAGTTGATTCACCACAAACATACTACGAAACCCCATTCACGAACGCGGCCATATCCACGAGAACACCCCCTAGACATGCTTAATCTAGCCCAAAACACATCACGTAATGCTTAAGAAAACACGATCAACGCATACAAGGTTCGTCCCCCTACCGGATACTTGAACTCCTCCTTGCTTCGTGTCGCCCAACCGCCGCACCGCAGACCGCCGCCGGTACCCCGAGAACGTCGCCACTCCGCCGGGACGTCGGCCGCCGTCCGGAGAATGGAACGCCGCGAAAGAAGTGGTGGTGGCAGAGGTGAGAAGTAGGGAGACGTTGGAGTGGTGGAAGAGGAAGGGAAAGGGGGAGACTGGGATCGGAGGAGGCGGAGAGGGAGAGGAGAGAGAGTGAAGGGGTGAGAAATGAGGGAAAGAAAGGAGGGCTCGCGGGGTCAACCAGGAACTCCCTAAAACGCGTCGAGCGAGAAAGACGCCTATCAGATGACAGGACGGGCCGTACTGACATCTGTCTGAAACGCGTCGACCACCACGGACGCCTTTCAGCTGACATGTCAGGCACCGTACACTGACATCGCAGGGTGGCAGTATGAATCGCGTCGACCATCATGGACGCCGTTCAGACGATGAGACAGGGGCCGTACTCTCGCGACCCGAAACCCGCCTACGTGGCACAATCAGCAAATCGTTTAAATGGCGTCCACCTATCAAGACGCCGTTTGAAACGCGTCGTGATGTGTAGACGTCATTCAGGAGGAATTCTCAAGACCCTTCAGGGTCCAAACCAGGGGATCCGGCCCGAAACCGACCCGAAAACTGAACCCGAAGCCTCAGTCCTTACATCTGGTAATACCTTGACCTTAAGTCAATCTTAGAGAACACCTTGGAAGATTATAACTGATCCATCATATCATCGATCCTCGGAAGTGGGTACTTATTCTTTATTGTTACTTGGTTCAGCTGTCTGTAATCGATACACAACCTCAAGGAACCATCCTTCTTCCTAACGAACAGAACTGGAGCACCCCACGGAGAAGTGTTGGGACGGATAAAACACTTATCCAGCAAATCCTGTAACTGCTTTTTCAACTCAGCGAGTTCGGCCGGAGCCATCCGATATGGGGCCTTAAACAAGGGCGTCGTACCCGGTGTAAGCTCAAAAGCGAACTCAACCTCCCGCTGAGAAAGAATGCGAGGCAACTCCTTAGGAAACACATCAACAAAGTACATACTACAGGCACCTCCCAAGGACTAGAACCATTACTATTATCAGCTACAACTACTGAGGCAAGGAAAGCCTTACAGCCACCAACAAGTAACTTTAGGGCTTTAAAAGCATAAATAAGAATACCATGAGAAGAGAGCTGAATAACTTGGAAGTAGAAGACCGGGATGCCCGGGATGGAGGAGCGCACCCTCTTTCTGTGGCAGTCCACCTCAGCATAATAAGTCTCCAACCAGTTTATGCCCAAGATGACATCGAAGTCACAGATGGGAAGCACAACTAACTGGGCAGGTAACTGATGACCCTCAATGGTCAAGGGTGTTGGGTTTTCTCGGGTTTCTCCGTGTAAGGACTGAGGTTTCGGGTTCAGTATTCGGGTCGGGTTCGAGCCGGATCCCCTGGTTTGGACCCTGAGGAGGGTCTTGAGATTTCTGCCTCAATGGCGTCAGCACTGTTCGACGCCTTTCAAAAGGCGTCAGGTTGTGTGGACGCCATTTAGGTCCGCTGGTTGTTGTGCTACGTGTGCGCCACGTGGGCGGGTTTCGGGCCGCGAGAGTACGGCCCCGGTCACATCGTCTGAACGGCGTCCATGTTGGTCGACGCGATTCAGACTGTGACCTCTGCGATGTCAGGGTGCGGCGCCAGAGCGTTGTCAGTACGGCCTGTCCTGTCGTCTGAACGGCATCCACGGTGGGCGACGCGTTTCAGACCGCTGTCAGTACGGCCGTCCTGTCAGACTGATAGGCATCTGCCTCGATCGACGCGTTTTACCGGGATTCAGATTGACCCCGCGAGCCTCCCCTTCCTTCCCTCATTCTCGCCTTCACTCTCTCTCTCTTCGCCCTCTCCGCCCCCTCCGACTCTCTTCTTCCCCTTCCCTTCCTCTTCTTCCTCTTCCAATCACTCCATAGCCTCCTTACCTCTCACCTCTACCTCCACCACCTCCTTCGCGGCGTTCCCTTCTCCGGACGGCGGCCGACGTCCCGGCGGAGTGGCGGCGTCCTCGAGGGTACCGGCGGCGGTCGGCGGTGCGGCGGGTCGGCGGCGAGGAGCTTGGAGGAGTTCAAGAACTGGTAGGGGGACGAACCTTGCATGTGTTGCTCGTGTTTTCCTTGGCGTGACATGACGTGTTTGGGCTGGATTGAGCATGTCTAGGGGGTTTTCCTTGTGGGAATGGCTGTGCTTGTGATCGTGGATTCGTAGCATGCTTGTGATGGTTGAATTCCTCTTCCCCCCTTCTTGTTTTGGGGCTTTTCAGGGTGTTTTGGGTTAAGGGAGAAACCCTCGGTTCGAACTAGGGAACCAGGTTTCTGGCGCTAAACGGCGTAGTGCCTGGTCGACGCCTTTTAGAAGGACGTCAGGGCAGTACGACGCCTTTTAGGGCAGAAACCTCCCTGTTCGAGGTTTTACGAGTAGGGGGTTCTGGCGCTAAATGACGTCATGGATGGAAGACGCCTTTCGGAAGGACGTCGGGCCATCATGACGCCATTTAGGCAGGAAATCACCCCGAGTGAGGGTCCGTAAATCTGGAATTTCGGTGTGAATGGCGTCTGTAGATCTGGAATAATCTGGCTTTAATGAACATGTCTGAGGGGCTTGAATGGCGTCGACCTCGGTCGACGCGATTCAAGACAGAACTGTGTAATCCTGGTTTTATCATGTGTTTTCATTATGGGACGATTCCAATGCATGCTTTACGTTGTACACTGAGACTGAGGACTTCTGCGTGAATGGAATTACATAATGTTATATGTGTGTGTGTGCTTATGCGAATGTGGAATCAATATAACTGTGGTTTACGTTGTCACCATGGACCGATGGGGACAGGGTCATGGTGTCTGTGAGGCATTGTGCCGTACCGGTGGGAGAAGGGGTACATGTTGTGTTTCACCTTTGGCTGAGGGAAGCAGAGCCACCTTGAGCCCGTCGGGCCGGAGTAGCTGGTGCGCTATCCGAGGGGTTGCTGCTTGGCCCCAGCGGGTCGGGGTTTTCCTGTTTGTCGTGGCAGCTCCCTGCGCGTTTCTTGTTGTGGAGCTGGTTGTGGTACTGTTGGAGTTGTTTTACCCCTGTAGCCACTGGGCCTGATGTGACCTTTGATCAAGGTTACGAGTGGTACCCTTAGCCCTTTGGCCTGACGCAGCCCGAGAGGTTAGGGTTGTGGGTAGTTCCTGTAGCTTCGGCTTGACGGGGGTTCGCCGGTCCCCAGGGCCCTCCTGAAGCGCTGAGGCCTAGCGTGGAGGCAATCCGGACGGTAGGACAGTAGTCTAGACTGCTTGTGTGCACACGTAGCTGGCAGTGGCGGTACACTGGTTCCAGCTAGTCCTAGTTTGACTCACTGCCTCACCCTACAGTGCCCCGGAACACTGTAGGGGTGGACAGGCGTGGGCAGTGGTGGTAGTGTTAGGAGGTGACGTTTGACTTCGGTCGACAGTGTGGTTCAGTCGCTTCGTGGACTTTGGCTGTGAGACGTGACTCCGTGTTGGGTTCTTCGGGTTGCTTAGAATGGTTCTTGCTACACTGCTTATCGTACGTCTCATATCAGAGTTGGGTGTTATGTTTACTGCTTTACTTAAATTGCCATATATTCCTGTTGTTACACTTGTGGGTGTGTGAGTGAGAGGTAGGGGATCGGATGATCCCTACTGAGCCCAATTCTGGTGTGGCTCACTCCCTACGGTTTCAGGTGTGGACCTCGCGGCGTGTGGAGGCGTGTGGTGCCTTCTTGGTGTGTGGGCCAGCAGCTGTCTCTGTTCCGGGGTATGCCCCGATGTTGTTGTACTTTCCTTCTACCTGTACTTATTTAATTCGTTGGACATGTAATTATTGTTGGACTGTATACGGACATTGTTATTTTCCTTCCTGCGCACTTGTTATATCTTTGTAGTCCGTGTGATTGTTATGTTTAGCCTTGTTTAGCACTTACTCCTCCAGATGTGTTGTGTGAGATCCGGGTGTGAACTCGCAGTTAATGGGCCGACATCCATTTAGTGACCAGGTCTCCGGTCATAGGATGGCGGGTCGTTACACTCCGGATCGCTCACGCAGCGGAAAATAAAATAAAACAGCGATCCGTTTTCCCGTTTCGAAAAACTAAAATCGATTATCGGATAATCAAAGTTCTCACCGTGTGCGGATTCGAATCCGCAACCGTTCGGTTCCGTCGGTACGACATCGCAAGCCGCACAAGCACCCGGCCTCTAGCGAAGTCCACGCGATCCTCCTCGCGACGGATATCCTCACGTTCCTCGTTCTTCGCAGCCTATGAAATCTCCGCCAGTCGCCGCAATGATCGCCGCAATGCGCGGACGATTTCCCGTCGAACGGGATTCGGAGAAGCGGCGGAGCAGATCTAGATCTGTCTGGACGTCAGAGAGAGAGAGAAACAGAGGAGGGCGGCTAGGGTTAGCAGCAGCTTGGCCTACTCAGCCCGTTCACCACGTTTTATACTAATCGCGCGGTTTTTCATAAAAACCCTCGGTTTGTATAAAACCTACTTATTTATCCATCGCCTTGAGAATCATTTTCGTGTGACCCTCTAGGCCTAAGTACCAGTCCAGTTAATGGCCCAACAAGCCCAGTGACTCCTCACTGGCTTTATTAATCAATTAATAACCCTTTATTAATTAATTAATCAATCGAATTGATGTCGCACATCGAATTCGACCGGGCTCCGATCACGTTGGGTGCTAAGCAACACCGCGTGAACCTGGAAGGTATTGGGGTTAAGTAACCCACTCTTGGAACCTTTCCGCCTATAGTTACCGCGTGGACATAATCCTTCATTCGTACAATGCTCTCGAGTCAACTCAGGGTATGGCGAGCTGTCAAACCCTAACCGGTCGACTCACTTTGATTACATGCCGCTGACGAATATTGGAAAACTCCTTTCCCTATATTATCGTCCGCCCTGGCCAGGGACTTCCGCATATCCTTCCTAGAGCATTCTCTCTCTAAGTACCGAGAGCGAATGATTCCTTATTGACACACAATTCCCTTCGACAGTATTCCGCTGTACCCAATCCTTGGTGTATTAGAATCCCGTGGCTAGAGATTCGTAAACCAAGGTCCAAGCACAGAAGTCCACCGACAAGCTGTCATTGGTGTCTCAGGTCCGAGGACCATCCACGCAACTGCGACAATAAAATCAAGCTGGTTGACAATGAGGTACAATACCATCCAGCGATTCAGTGGGATCAGTTCAGTGAACTCATTCTCCAATGAGCACCTACAGATTCGCCTTAGTGTCTCCACACAAGTGACTTATGAGATCCGTCACCCTCATCATATGAGCAGGAGTAATCTGTACTAGTCTAACCGGATATCTGATGTCCTTCTCGGATATCCTCCGACTAGGAACGATTAAGAATATGTGTGTTTAAGTGATCAGTCTCATTAGTATGATCTCATCATAATCTGACCACTATAGCACATATTCACGGACTTCATTATGGAACGATAATTAATGCGATTTACACATATGAAGATTATGTCATTATATTAATAAATGAACGAGATTTACATAGTCAGATTGGCTTGTAGGCCACCTAAAACTAACAAAGGGAACGTCACTCATATTGTTATAAGTCAACATGAAATCTCCAGACTGAACCTCAACCATCAATCCATCAGATAACGCATCAATGGCTACAAAAAGAACCTCTACGAACTGCTTAGAAATAAAGGAATGCGAAGCACTAGAATCAATCAACACATGGGCAGAGTTCCCAAGGACAGAAAGTGTACCTTCCACCAAGTGAGACACGCGAGCCTCCTTCCTGGTGATAGCGGGAACTCTCCCTTGGGTCCTCGGCTTTTTCTGATCTCCCAGTCCTTGCCCCTAACCACGCCCCTACGGGTAATACCTCACCAAATGGCCCTGCTGGCCACAAATATAACACCTCCCAACAAATGCGGACATTGAGTCTCACCATGAGCACCGCCAGAATGGCGACAAGCCTCTGGCAGTCTCTGTGCTTCCTCCTGCTATGTGCTAGGTACTGACTGACTCTGCTGCATCTACCTTGGTTTGCTACTAGCACTGCTACCGCTGCTGCCGCCACCACCTCGAAAGAACCTTTTGAATCTAGAGCAAAGTGAAGACGATCCCGATCCAGATGAAGGAGTTGTTGTTGCTGCTGTTGTCTTCCCCTTGCTATATGCTGGCCCCTGCCAGTCCCCTCTCTCGAGCCGACTGACCGTGCGGTACTTCTAGTGCAGCAGCACACTTAACCACCCATGCCAAGTCCGAACAACAGTGGGATGTCAGAAAACTCCTCAAGTTGGACCTCAGTCCATCCACAAGCCTTTCAGCCCGACGCTCCTCATCCCCTGTGATGAAAGGTACGAACAGTCCTAAGGCGACGAACTTCACCTGGTATTCGAGCACCGTTATGCTCCATTGGATCAACTCCATAAACTCCCTCTCCTTGGCCTTCTGGACATGCCTAGGAAAGTACCCCCTGTTGAACTCCTTCACAAATGTCTTCCACGGAATCTCCCTGAGATTCCTATATGTATAAGACCAGCTCTTCAAAGTGGTCCACCAGTCATAGGCATTATGCTTCAACATGAAGGTAGCCAACAGAGTCATCTCAACTGCCACATAGTCCATAGTATCAAAAATCTTCTCTAACTCTGTCAGCCAATAAAAGGCCTCGTCAGGATTGGGACAACCGGTAAAATGAGGCAGCTTCATCTTCAAGAATCTCTCCAGAGCAGCTGAAGGCCCTCCCCGAGCACTAGAACTCTCACTAGGGTCTCGAGTTTAATATCTAGTCATCGTGTCCATCATCGCTTCCATAAAACACTCCATACTTGGCCTACCAGCCTCAGACCCGCTAGGAACATCTCCTTGCTCTCGAATAACTGGCACTCTCTTCCTAGGAGCCATCTAATCGCCTAAAATCACAAGAATCATAAATTCTAATTAGAACCCAAAACCTAAACTACCGCCGCCTGTACGGTATCATGCATTTATTTCCTGAAATTACGGTATTTAACATAGTTATTCATCCAGTTGCCAGACAGAATGCTCTGATACCAACTGTAACGACCCCCCACCCAATAATTAGGGATCCAATTACTAAATGGGTACTAAATCATTAAAATTTGGAGCCAAACCAAGATCTCAATAAGTCTAGCAAATAAATGATAAACTAAGCTAAACAATCTACAACATGTCGAATTGTAAAGGAAGTGCAGGAATTAAAAATTATTACAATCCGATTCGACTTAGCAAATAATTACATATTCCAACTGAAAAAGAAATAATTAAGCATACAAGCCTCAGAAGGGAATAACAACTACATCGAGGCACACCTCGGACCGATGGTTACTGGCACGTAACTCGAGACGAAACTCCCCCACTCTACGTCTGCCAGGAACCTTCACTTAAAAATTGCAGGGGTGAGTCACACCGAAATGGACTCAGTAGCGATCCTCTGATCCCCACCACCCACATATGCACCCACAGTGCAACAATACAAGATATAGACAATTAAAGTAAAATAGTAAATACAACTCCCAAATTCCGATATAAAACACACGCATTTGTAAATGCAACAGGCACAACTCTGAAACTACTCCACCGTGGAGTCCACAACCAGCGTCTCGGCTAAACACACAAACCACGCAGCCGAACATAGAAAACACTGACCCGCTGGGATAGAACAGCAATCCCTCGGATAGCGTGTTGGCTACTCTAACCTGTCTAGCTCTAGGTGGTTCTGCATCCTCTCAGCCATGAGTAACACTCCGAAATGTACCACTCCAACACTGGTACTAACTATACCCCGGGATACACCAGGTGACCCTCTCTCACTAGGCGTCACCCAACCACTCCCACACTGGCACTGTGTCACTCCCACACCGACACAGGGTGTCAAGCGCTAACAACTATCACTCTAGGTCCACGATCACACAAAACGTAATACAATGTGATACGATTACGTAGAAATCCTTGGCCTTGATGTACGATTTCAAGCACGCATTTAAGCAAACTATATAACAATATAAACATATGTTAATTGCATGAATTAATGAGGTTCTGTCTTGAATGGCGTCGCCCGTGCCCGACGTCATTCAAGCCCTCTAAACAAATTTTGTGTTCAATAGTACTGGGACCCAAGGGACACTGGCCTGAATGGCGTCGCCTATGGGCGACGCTATTAAGCTCTTTATCCCCTCACTGGCCTCTGGGTACGAGAAAATGGGCCGTAAATTGCATCAGCCATGGTCGACACCATTCTAAATGGCGTCACCTGGTCTCGATTCCATTTAACGCCTGAAACTGAACTTCTTCGGTCTCCACCGAGCCAAAACTGAGGGTCCCTCTTCTCCCCCAAAACACACAAAATGTAAAAGAGACAAGGGGAGAAATCCAATAACCAATTTAACACCCAAAACCCTATTTCATAAAAATACCTATTATCATTGAAAAGTCCTTTAAAACATGCTTATAGCCGCTGAACTGCCATGCCACAAGCTGCCGCCGGTACGGCCGTGGATGCCATCACTTCGCCGGGACGTCGGCTACCATCCAGAGAGTGTAGTGCCATGGAAGAGGTGGTGGTGGTAGTGGTAGGAGGTAGAGGGGCGTCGGAGTAGTAGAAGAGGAAGAAGGGAAAGAGGGAGGGAAGGAGAGGGTCAGAGGGATTTAGAGAGAGGAAGAGAGAGAAAGGAAAGGACAGAATGAGAGAAATGAGAGAAGGCTCGGGCGTCAAACAGAACTAGCCTAAATCGCGTCGTTCCCAGACGATGCCATTCAGACGACATGACGCAGGTTATATACTGGAAGATCTCTGAATGGCGTCTTACATGGCCGACTCCATTCAGATGATAAGACCGGGGCTGTACACTCGTGCCCTAATGCTCGCCCATGTGGCACCCCTGCATGGCTCCTAAATCGCGTCCTCCTGGGCCGACGACGATCAAAATCGCGTTGAGCAAGTTCAACGCAATAAAGTGCCCATACCCCAGGCCCACAGGGGTCCGACACCGAAATCGACCCAATAACTTGATCCGAAACCTCAGTCCTTACAAATCCAATGAGATTTGGGGTGGATTGGTCTTTTCCTTAGGGCTTAATCCTTTGAATTTAGAGTTAATTTCACTACTAACATATGTTAGCATTAAATTCTTGATTAATTCAGTTTTATTAAATTCTGGATTAATTCAGATTTATCACTCACCTTGATTAATTCAAGCATAACTGTTGCGAAGAGGTTCACTATAGCAGGGAAGATCTGCTTGGTTGGTATGGTTTCCTTGTTTTGTACTTCCCTACTATCCTTAATTCTCTTCCTTTCTTGTTTGGTAACCTAATGGGACTTCTTCTAGCTATTTATAGCCATTAAGCAATTGAATTGATATAGTTTGAATTAATTCCTTCTTACCCACAATTAATGTACTAAGTTGTAGCTTTTGCATCCTTTTTGAGAGATTTGGGCAGATGAAATCTTTTTCATTTAACAAAACTATAGCTAGATGCAGAGTAGGGAAACTAGGCCGATGTAGAGGGTCTGTTGCATCCAAAATAGTCTCTTGCTCGGAGGACTCAACATTTAAATCCTTAGATTTTTTATTCGTTTCTATTAATTCAATGAGATTTAGGGTGGATTGGTCTTTTCTTTAGGCTTAATCCTTTGAATTTAGAATTAATTTCACTTTGGCATATATTAGGTGGTAAATTATTGATTAATTCACTTTTATCACTCACCATGCACTGCTAGGAAGAGGGGATTTGTCAGCCAATATATGTCGACGGTTAGGGATATTCGTCAACAAAGGAACTATTAGTCGATGTACAAGAGTCGACCATCTACAATATAACAAAGTGCGACATAGGTTTGCCTACTTTGTTATTGCCGATTGTTATGTGAAATAAATGTTTGAGTTCTTGCTCTACTTTTAATTTTGTTGAGTACATTATCTTACATTGAGTAGAGATTTTTCTACTTCAATTAAGAGTAGAACTAAGTAGATAGGAGAGTAAAATGTTAGTAAACTCTCTTACTCTAGCACGGAAAAAAAATCGAGTCTAATATGCTTGCAGTTTTGTATAATACAAATTCAACCTATATTCTTATTTGAGTGAAGTTTGAATCTTATTTTATATCATGCATGTTCTCAAGGAGAAGATTGAGAAAAGGAGAGGACGAGGAAGAAGTCCTCAGGTCTGTGTGTGCAAATAGGTCGGATTCGGTGCATATCCAAGGAATATCTGTGACCGCAACCGTTATGTTATTGGTTTAGAAAGGTTGTTTGTTTTAGTGTATCGCATGTATTCGATCAAAAAAAAATTGTATCAATTATCTCATCTATTATGCATATCCGTATAAAATGACTATATGTTAATTATATATGTTACCATTTGCATCTCCATTCAGTTCATAGTCTTCACTTGGACAGACTGCCCATGGCCTTCCCTTCTTTATTCATATCACTATTAGGATGTATGTAATTGATTTAATCATGTCAACATTTCTTTTCTTTCCGATTTTATTTATGTAGATGTAGATTTCTTTTTGTTAGACTATATTACTACTTTGTTATATCAAACTAGCAACCTTCATGCATAGAGGTTTACCTTCGCCTACTACCAAAGGGTCATATATAAGTAGATGGATATATACTTGTCGATACACATGTGAATTAGAGTATAATCTTTGTACCGTGTGTGTGGATGTGAATGTAAGACATGTGTATATGGATGTGACTTGATATTTACATATAGATACATGTAAGTTTTTCTTGTAGGTACAGACGAGGATGTGGATGTGTATGTGTATGTAGATGTAGCTGTGTACATGTAGATGCAGTTGTGGGTGTGGATTTGGCCTTTTTTTATTTTTTATCCGTTGAAGACTTTTGTTATGATATATGTTTTTATTGTCAATAAGGACATATATCGATCATAAAGTCTTGAATTATCCTGTTGGACAATCTAGGATATTTGATTATCTAATGTTCTTTATTATATGTACTTCATGGTTATCTTAAATTTTGGACAATATCTTCTCATTCTTTTCCAATATACATGCTAATTTTGATTACACTTTTTGTCACCTGTATTTTAAACAAGTGACTTTTTTAGAAAAGTTAAAATTAGTAAATAATGGTGAAATTTTAGAGAAGTGTGGGGAGATGCTACTAACTTTTTGGTACATATAACAAAGAACATTAGATGATCAAATATCCATGGATAGGCATGTTATGTGATGTAGGTACCCTTTTTTATGATATTGTATGAAATCAAACATGTATATAGGTGTGAAAAATGTACAACTTTCAGGGGAGATGTTGCCAAATTTTTATTAGAAATTTATATATCTATGTCTATAAATCTATCTACCTATCTATTTATATATCTTTCTTTCTATCTATCTAGCTAACTATCTATATATCTAGTTTATCTATCTACTTATCTATAAAGTTAAATATATACCTATCTACCTATCTATGTACATATCTAACTATCTTGTTGTCTATATATCTATCTTATCTAACTATTTATCTATGTATCTATCTATATATTTACTATCTACCTGTCTAACTGTATATCTTTCTATGTATCTATCTTGCTATCTATGTATATATCTATATATAACTATCTATCTATCTATCTACCAATCCATATACGTAGCTACTACCAGTCTATCTAGCTAGCCTATTTATCTATCTACCTATCTATCCTATCTATGTAACTATCTTATCTATACACCTGCCTATTTATTTATATATATAACTATCTTATCTATTTACTTATCTAGTTACCAACCTACCTATCTATCTTGCGACCTACGTACATATTTATCTCTCCACCTATGCATATATCTACCTATCTATCTAGTTAGCTATCTGTTTATCTATTCGATTTTATTTAAGTAGATGTAGATTTCTTTTTGTCAGACTATATTACTACTTTATTATATCAAACTAGCAATCTCAGTGTGTAGAGATTTACCTCCGTCTAGTACGAAAGGGTAATATATAAGTAGATTAATATATACTTGTGGATGCACATGTGAATTGTAATATAATCTATCTACCGTATATATGGATGTAGATGTGAGACATGTGTCTGTAGATGTGACTTGATATTTACATGTGGATATAAGTAAGTTTTCTTGCAGGGACGAATGAGAATATGGATGTGTATGTGTATGTTATGTGATGTTGGTGTCATTTTTTCACGAGATTGTATGAAATCGGACATGTGCAAATGTGAAAAATGTACAACTTTCACGAGAGATGCTGTGGAATTTTTTTATAGAAATGTGTATATCTATATCGATAAATCTATTTATCTATCTATTCATATATCTTCCTATCTGTCTACCTAGCTAACTATCTGTATATCTAGTTTATCTATCTATCTAGAATTATTTGCAAAAACACCAAATGAAAAGCTTTTGAAAATTAAAGGTTGGTAGGCTTTACTGTAACGACCCGCCACCCTATAATCGGGGATCCGATTACTAAATGGGTACTGAATCATTAATTTGGAACCAAACCAGGATCTAAGTAAGTATGGGAAATAAATAATAAACTAAGCTAAACATTCACATCGCATTGAATAGAAATGAAAGTGCATGAATTAAAAGTTATTACAATGCGACTCGATACAACAAATAATTACATTCTCCAACAGAAAGGAAATAATTAAACGTACAGGCCAGAAATAAAATAACAACTACATCGGGGCATACCCCGGGATAACTGCTGACGGCGCTCAACACACGGCCGCACTCTCCTCGCTAGGTCTGCTGGGAGTCCTCACCTGAAAGCCGCAGGGGTGAGTCTCAAGACAAGACTCAGTAGGGATCCTTCGATCCCCACTGCCCACGCACACACCCACAAGTGTAAAATACAGCCGACAGTAAAGTAACGAGCACAGTGGTAAGTACAAATCCTAATTCTCAACGTGAAATCACATGTAATCGAAGTGTATTAAACATGCATATTTCTAAACCAGACGACTAGGGAACCTACAACCGCCGTCTCGATAGAACACACTAACCACACAAACAACAGTGGGGGAAAACCTCGACCCGCTGAGACCAAGCAGTAACCCCTCGGATAGCACTCTAGCTACTCCGGCCCAACTGGCTCAGGTGGTTACTCCTTCCCTCAGCATGAGTGACACTCCGAATGTACCACATCCACACCGGTACTAGCTGACCCCGGGGTTCACCAGGTGACCCTCTCTCACTAGGCGTCACCCCGCCCACGCCCCCACCGGCGCTGTGCTCCACCCACACCAGCACAGGGTGATATAGCGCTACAACTGTCACTCCAAGTCCACAGTAACACAAAACCCGGCACAGTACGATCCGGTCACGTGAAAAGCCCGCGATCGCACGACACTCAACGCAGTGCCATCCGGTCGTGAAGAATCCATCTCTACTGATTACACTAAAGCATGCACTAACCAACTATCTAGCAGTATGAACATATTTTACTGGCATGAATTAGTGTAGTTCTGTCTTGAATCGCGTCGCCCAAGGCCGACGCCATTCAAGCTCCAAGTACTGGTTCATGTAAAACACTGTCTTCATAATCAGGCCTAAAAGGCGTCGACATCCTCAGACGCCATTTAGCACAGAAATCCAGGAATGCAGAAGACATTAATCAGGGGATTTCTGCCTTAAAAGGCGTCATGGTTACCCGACGCTATTCAAATCGCGTCGCCCACCCATAACGTCTTTTAGTCTCAGAATCCCCGAACTGACAGACCCTTAGTGAGGCGATTCCTGCCTAAAAGGCATCGTGATGGCCCGACACCCTTCAAAAAGGCATCGGCCATACATGACGTCTTTCAACACCAGGAACCGTGTCTGTCATGAGCCCGAGGCTCCTCTTTTCAACCCCAAAAACCCCAAAATCACCCAAAAACAGAGGAGAAAGAGGGGCGAATTCAACCTTCATGAAACCACATTCATAGAAATCCCCCATATCATCAAGAAGAGCTCCTAAACATGCTTGTTCTACCCCCCAAAACCAAAGATCCATAACATGCTCAAATGGGGGAAACATGGTTTAAAACACAATACTTTGGGAACCGTCACCCTACCGGTCACTTGAACTCCTCCAAGCTTCAAGCCGTCCACCCGTCTCGCCCCACGCCGCCGCCGGTACCGCCGTGGTCGTCTTTACTCCACCGTGACGTCGGCCGCCGTCCGGAGAGTAAAACGCCGCAGTGGAAGTGGAGGTGGTAGTGGTGGGAGCTAGGTAGGGGATGGAGTGGAGGGAGAGATGAAATGGTGGGAGGAAAAGAGAGAGAGGAGAAGGGATCGCCGCCGAGATCGTCGGAAGGGAAGGAGGGAAAGAGAGAAGGAAGAAAGTGGGGGAAAGAAGGATGGCTCGTGGGGTTAACCAGAGATTGGCTAAAACACGTCGACATTCACAGACGTCTAACAGGTGATGTGATGGCCACTCTGACAGGAGTCTGAAACGCGTCGTTCTACGTAGGCGCCGTTCAGAAAACATGTCAGGGCCGTACTCTGACAAACCCAGAGTCGCAGTCTGAAAGGCGTCGTCCCATGCGGATGCCGTTCAGACGACACGACAGGGCCGTACACTCGCGGCCCAAAGCTGGACCACGTGGCACCCACGTGGCAGAACCTAAAACGCGTCTGCATCGGTGGACGCCGTTCAAAACGCGTCTTGAGGTCCTGACGCGAATCGACACAGAACCTCAGCCCCCACTAGGGCCAGAACTACAAGGTCCGACCCCGAAAATCGGATCCGAAAGTCTCGATCCTTACATTCTCCCCCCCTTAAAAGAATTTCGCCCCCGAAATTGACTGCTAGAATTAACAAGGTCAAAAGCAGGGATACAAGTTCACAAGGAGACTTACGAAAAGAGGTAGGGAAACTGCTCCCGCATCTCATCCTCTCGCTCCCAGGTAGCCTCACCTCCGGAGCGGTACTGCCAAATTACCTTGACCAAAGGTACAATCTTGTTCCGCAGGACCTGTTCCCTGCGATCCTCAATACGAACCGGGAACTCAGGAAAGGACAGGTCCTCAGCGACCTCCAACTCTGAAAAATCTAAAACATGGGACGGATCATGAACATACTTTCTCAGCAAGGAAACATGGAACACATCGTACACCCCTGCAAGACTGGGCGGCAAGGCCAGCTGATACGCGGTTTCCCCAATTCGAGCAAGAATGGGAAAAGGCCCAATATATCGCGGACTCAGCTTGCCTCGCTTCCCGAATCTCATCACACCCTTGGAGGGTGAGACTCGGAGAAACACGTGGTCCCCAACCTCAAACTCAAGCGGTCTCCGTCGGACGTCAGCATAACTCTTCTGCCTACTCTGAGCTGCGGTCAACCTTTGCCGAACTGTCCTGGCAATCTCAGCACACTGCTGCACTAACTCTGGTCCCGCTATCTGTCTTTCACCGATCTCGGACCAACACACCAGAGATCGACACGGCCGCCCATACAAAGCCTCGTAAGGCGCCATTATCTCAAGTAAAGGAGATTTAAACAATTTTTCAAAGAAGGCCCAAATGAAGAAAAAGTTAATGAACAGTTGTCATGCCCATTCTTGCAAGCCCAAAGAAGTCAAAAAGGGGTTACTTTCAGCCCAAATGATGAAGAAATCCAAGAGGGCAGGTCTGGGCCCATTATCTCAAGCAAAAGAAGCCCAATAGGGTCAATTTGGGCCCAAAAAGTGAAGGCTAAAACCCAATTTCGTGGCAGCCTTTAAAAGGGACCAAATGGTCCCTCCTATGGCCTATTCTTATCTCTTTGGCCATGGTCAAATCTGCCCAAAGGAGGATAAGAAGAAAAGCAAGTGGTCCCCCCCTCAAGATTCCTCTAGAAGAGGGTAGGTGAAAAGCAAAAGGAGAAACCAATCATGATCCTCCAAGTGCTGTGGTCTCATTGGAGGGCTCTCAAGAGGGGTTTCTTATCCTTAATCCAAGATTAATGGATGCCTAATCTACCCCTAAAAAGTAACTCAACTTTATCTATAAAAGAACCCCCATCTTCTATAAGAAAAAGTTGGAGACAAAAATCCCAAAAAATAGAAAAGAGAAGAAGAAAAGTGAGAAAGCTTGGAGGAGCACGTCTCCCTCCTCCTTCCCCTCCATTTTCTGCATCCCAAAAGAGAAAAAAGAGTTAGAGAAAAAGAAAGGAAGAGTGCTAGAGAAGAAGAGAGTAAGATTGTAGGCTTCAAGAGTCATTCTCCCTTCTCATCCCCTCTCCAAGGTAGAGTGGGGGTGAAGAAGGGGTTTATTTCTGTCTCCTTGCTTTCTTATAATGGTTTTATTTCATTTTAATGTTCATGAAAGCTTCTATCTCCCCCTTGATGTTTATCCATGATGATTGAAAGTAATGAAATGCAATGTTCAGATTTTCTGAGTCTGTTTTGTGAATATGCTGGTTATCTTGCTTTTATGACATTTTTTCCTTCATAAGGCATATGTTTTTCATATGGGGATGGTAGAGGGGCCTTTCTAGTTTATATAAGTGGTCTCCCCAAGCCTTGAAACCCCCTAAATACGGAGGTATGATCCAAGACGTGCTTTGCTGTCCAGATTTCCTAAAAACTGATTTTTTCATTTGTTTGTCTTTAGTTTTGCAGTTTCTCAAGGTGGCTTGGCCTTCTATGACCCTTAGGAGCACATCCCCTCCATGTATGATGTTCCCCCATGGCCAAACATCAAGAGAAATCCCCCAAGTTTCATATTTATTGATTAAGATCTAAGTTTATGTTTTCATGTTGGAACCGAATGGGTTTTGTTTGGATTTGTTCCTTTAATGGTTAAGGCTTTAGGCCTTAGAGGTACTCAAGGAGGTTCCCTCACTAGTTGAGGATGAGCTTTTTTGGGTATAAACCCTCTAACATGGAGCCAAGAAGGAGAGATCCATGGAAAAGATAAAAATATACCTAAGTTTCCCATATGTTCATATTCAAGTTTCATAATATTTTCGTAAAGAAATGCATCTAAAATATATTTTAAATAAACATTTTAGGCCTTGTACCTTTTATACCTTATTTTATATTATTTGGGTTATATTTAAACCCATTTTTTCACCAAAATCCGGGTTTCAGCCTGAGTCTGCGTTTGCAGATGCTTTAGTGTTGAGTCTGCGCCTCCCTGCGTAGACTCAGCGCCAGTTGCAGGTTTTGAGTCTGCGCCTCTTCCAAGTTGGTTTTTGGGTTTGAGGTGATTCTTCGATCCTCCCCCAAGTTATCCAAATGTTCCTTGGACCTAGGGCTATCCCTTTGAGGCCCAATGAAGGTCCTAACTTGTTTGGACTTTGGGTTGTTAAGCCCTTAATGCTTCAAACCGAAGTTTTGCCATATGTTTTAAGATTTTTAAATGTTTTCTGATATTTTACAAGGATGTCCCGATCCAAGGGTGCTAACAATGTCATGTTTAGTCACCCATCAAGAGTCCTCACACAAAAAACATCATTCTTGTGTTCCCATTTCTATGGGTTCATTTAGATGATGTGTCCTGAAGTCCCAATGAGTTGGTGGAGTTCCTTGTTCCCCAAATGTAGAAATGGAATGGGTGATTCCCTGTGGATAACCCTTTCATTTTGAAGGCATTAAGGGCACCCTTTTGGGTGAGTGGTTGGATGTTCGGCACGCCCCCCCTTTATAGCCACCTCCATG
This sequence comes from Zantedeschia hybrid cultivar, assembly GCA_030544215.1. Lineage (NCBI taxonomy): Eukaryota > Viridiplantae > Streptophyta > Magnoliopsida > Alismatales > Araceae > Zantedeschia > Zantedeschia hybrid cultivar. The sequence continues at coordinate 51,703,057 of JARZZO010000014.1, forward strand.
GTTCATGGCTATATGTGACCTTCAAGGGAAATTGGTGCAGTTCCTTGCTCCCCAAATGTAGAGATGCTTTGGATTACCCCTTGTGGGTTTTTCGTACATCTTGAAGGCATTAAGGGCACCCTTTGGGTAAGTGGTTGGATGCTCGGCACGCCCCCCTTTATAGCCATCCCTATGGTCCATTAGCCATTACATATCCCTTTAAGGGAATTGGTCCTTTGGGTCTCTTCATGCCATGATCCTTCATGAAGATCTTAAACTTTTTCATTGGGTTTTCCTAGTGAAAGGTTAAAATTCAACTTGGAATCATTATATTAAGTATTTTTAATGCTTTATAAAGTGATCCAAGAGGAATGAGATAAACGTGAAGAAATCATATCATTTGAAGAAATCCACATAAGAACCACTCTTTCAAAAGGCCTCATGAAGCCATACTCAACTTCTGAGATTTCTCAGTGTTATCCTCCCCAAATTTATGGTGATTCTTGGATCACTTCAAGTTGAAAGAGGTATAAACCTGAAATTATGCTCAGATTTTGAGTCTGCGCACCTATAACCATGGAAATTCAATTGGGAATGGGGTACACTATGTTTTTATCCACTTCGGATTTCATATTTTAACTTTAATGGTTGAAACTAACCCTTTGGTGGACTTAATTGCAGCTTGAACTGTGCAAGAAACTCAAAAATCAAATTTCAGACTTGAGTCTGCGCCGCTGTTCTGAGTCTGCGCACCTTTGTGCAGACTCAACTCAAAATTGTCAAAGAGGCCTTGCATGGACTGATATCCTTATTTATGGTTCAAATAACTCAAATAATTAAAGTTAATCTTCTATAATAAACACAAAATTCCAAACTTAAGTTGAGTCTGCACACCTTTCATAAGCTCATTTCAAATGAAAAAATCAACTAAACAATAAATCAAATTGCTTAAATCACTCATAATCATATATCAAACACTCCATTTCATTTAAATAAACATCCATTTACAAAAAGAATCCAAATCCCTTCAAAATAAGCAAAAATTACAAGTTCAGCTGAGTCTGCGCAACCCTTGCGCAGACTCAAACTAATTTCTTCTTTTCATCTTGATCTTTGAAGCTCCCCAGCTCTTTGAAACTCTTGGAATTCCCCTCAACCTCAGGAGGTTCCATCTTTTCAAGAATCTTGCTCAAAATCCTCTTTAAACTTGAGTCTGCGCATCAATCCCAAGGCCAAAGCCTCGTCTCTTGGCCCCCAAATTATGCCCGCAGCTCCAAATCTATAAATAATCATCAAACAAAACATAAAATCAATTTATCCCACCAAAAATCTAATAAAATAACTCATAAACAAAAAATCCACAGTTCAGACTTGAGTCTACGCATCTTGGCGCAGACTCAACCCTGAAATTCACAAAAAATAAAAATGCAACTTCCCGAGCACTAAAAGATGATCTAAAACTGTCTAAAAATCAAGTTTATTCTTATTATCAGAATATCAAATAAAAACACCAAGTTGTTCTTGAAAAAATGCAAAAAACAACTAAAAACACATTGGTGACAAATGAGTCTACGCTACCCAGCGCAGACTCAACCCTGAAATCCCAAATTTAGTCTTTTTGACCTTAATTTCCCTCCAAATTAAATCCATAAATTTACATAAAAAATTTATACTTTATATAAGTCAAAAACCTAAATAAAAGTTTAAAACTCCTTTTACAAAAATATAAAAAATGCTTAAACACTTTGAAAACCGTCTGCGCTACCCTGCTCAAATTCAACCCTAAATTCTTAAAATTTGGTATTTTGGCCATTAAATTCCCATAAAATCAAATAAAAATCTTAAGAATAAATTCTATATTTCCTATAAATCAAAACTCAAACAAAAATGATAACTGTTTCCTTTAAATTACCTCAAAAACTAAAAAATAGGCTTGTGACAAATGAGTTTGTGCTACCCTACGCAGACTCAACCCCTAATTGGTAAAATCTAAGTCTTTCAACTCTAATTCCTTTAAAATTTAATAAAAAACCCCAAGATAAGAATAAAATACTTTCTATAAATAGGAAATAAAATAAAACTCATTTTTCCCCTTTGCAAAAGATAAAAAATACCTAAAAGAAGCCTCACTTCAATTAACTTCATCCTTGCTCATTCTCTAAAAAACCTATAACTTCAAAACATAAAAAGTATGGGTATTTAAAGCATCTTCTACTCAAATCAAATAAGAAAACATAAAAAACACTTTACAAATCAACTCCAAAATCTCTTCACTTCAAATCTGAAAAAATACAATAAGAAGGGTTTATTAGACCTCCTTAATAAAAAATGTCATCCACCTCAATCAAAATACCATAAAAAAGATCCTCAATCCTCTCACAAATCAAAAAATCAAAATAAATACATGCATTCTCATTGGTAACAAATGAGTCTGCGCATCCTTGTGCGGACTCAACTTCATATTCACTCTCAAACATAAAAATTCAAACAAATCTTCAATACATCTCCATAAATCAATCCAAAAATACTAAAAATGTCTCTCATCATTATACATCAATAAAAATCAAAAACTCAAGTCTTGTGCAGACTCAACTCAAAAACTAAAAATGAGTTTTTCTTCTCAAATAAAAATTGAAATTCATTCATTTTTCAAATGCAATCTTACATATTTCATTCATATCATTTTAAATATTATATTCTTCCGACGATTAATCAAGGGTTTTCCTTTTAGGAGGATGTAATTAACGCTATTCCATTTATGGGTAGCGGGATCGGGTCGAAGAACTACGCATTCATCTGATTAAGTCAGGTAAACCGCCCAAATAACAAATATAAATCAAAAATCAAAAAAATCAAGATCAAGTGTATTTTTTCCCTAAAAAATGTACGACAATAGCGTGCTAGCTATTCCGGCATATCTAACGCTAGGTGGTTCTCCTCCCAGTCATGAGTGACACTCCTAAATGTACCACTCCCACACCAGTATTAGCTATACCCTGGAGTACACCAGGTGACCATCTCTCACTAGGTGTCACCCTACCACTCCCACACCGGCACTGTGTCACTCCCACACCGACACAAGGTGTCAAGTACTAACAACTGTCACCCTAGGTTCACAATCACATAAAGTGCGACACAATGTGATTCGATTGCGTAGAAATCATCGGCCTTGATGTATGATTTCAAGCATATATTTAACCAAACTATCTAACAATGTAAACACATGTTAATTGCATGAATTACTGAGGTTCTGTCTTGATGGCATCACCCCTGGCCGACGTCATTCAAGGTCTCTAAATAAGTTTTGTGTTCTGCAGTACTGGCACCCATGGAATACTGTCCTGAATGGCGTCGCCCATGGGCGACGCTATTCAGCTCTTTATTCCCATATTGGCCTTCGGGTCCGAGAAAATGGACCGTAAATCGCGTCGGCCATGGTCGACACCATTCTAAATAGCGTCACTTGGTCTTGATGCCATTCAACGCCCGAAACCGAACTTCTTCGGTCTGCACCGAGCCAAAACCGAGGGCCCCTCTTCTCCCCCAAAACACACAAAACGTAAAAGATACAAAGTGAGAAATCCAATAACCAATTTAACACCCAAAATCCCATTTCATAAAAATGCCTATTTTCATTGAAAAGCCATTTAAAACATACTTTCTACCCAAAATTCTCCATATATATCGCATGCTTTAAAGCGGAAAAATCATGGTTTTAAACAAAACACAACGAGGATCATCACCCTACCGGTTTACTTGAACTCCTTGCTCCTAGCTACTAAACTCCGCGCCATAAGCCATCGCCGGTACCACCGTGGACGCTGCCACTCAACTGGTGGTGGTAGTGGTGGGAGGTAGAGGGCCGTCGGGGAGGTTGAAGAGGAAGAAGGATAAGAGGGAGGGAAGAATAGGGTCGAAGGGATTCGGAGAGAGGAAGAGAGAGAGAGGAAAGGAGAGAATGAGAGAAAAGTGGGAAGGCTCGGGCGTCAAATAGAACTAGCCTAAATCGCGTCGTTCCCAGACGACGTCATTCAGACAACATGATGCGGGTCATACACTGGCAGATCCCTGAATGGCGTCTTGCATGGTCGACGTCATTCAAATGATAAGACCGAGACCGTACACTTGTGCCCCAACGCTCACCCACGTGGCACCCCTGCAGGGCTCCTAAATCGTGTTCCCTTGAGACGGCGCCGAAATAAACACAACAATTAAATCCGAAACCAAGGGGTCCGACACTGAAACTGTAAGGATTGAGGTTTCGGATCCCTTGATTTGGACCCTTATGGGGTTGAGGCTTAGGTTCCAAGCTCGACGCGGTTCAAACGGCGTTCGACGATGTGGACGCGTTTTAGGCTGTGCCATGTGGGTGCCACGTGGGCTGGCTTGGGCCGCGAGAGTACGGCCCTGGTCTTATCGTCTGAATGACGTCTTGCATGGTCGACACCATTCAGAGTATGGCCCTGGCATGTCAGTATACGACCCGCCTTGTCTTATGAAAGGCATCGGTCTTGGACGACGCATTTTAACCGGTTTTAGTTTGACCCCACGAACCTTCCCTCCTTTCCCTCATTCTCTCCTTTCCTCTCTCTCTCCTCTCTTCTCTCCAGCCTCCGGCATCTCCTTTTCCCCTCTCCTTCCTTTCCTCTCCCCATTCCTCCTCTCCCTCCACTCCATCAACCTCTTAACTTCCTCCACTACCACCACCACTTCCTCTGCGGCGAATTTCTTTCCGGACGGCAGTCGACGTCCCGATGGGGTAACGGCGTCCACGACGGTACTGGCAGCGGCGTGTGGCAAGGCGGTTCTACGGCTTGAAGCTCGGAGGAGTTTGAGTAACCGGTAGGGTGACGATCCTCGGGATGTTTTGTTTAAAACCATGTTTTCCCGCTTTGGAGGATGTTTAGGGGATCTTTGGGGTGAAAATGCTAATCTTATAGAATGTGGAATTGTGGGCTTTTAATGGGGATTTAGGTTCTCCTCCTCCTTGATTTTGTGTTGTTTTTGTGAATTTGGGAGAGCAATCTCACCTTGTGAATTGGGGGAAAGCGGTGGGAGAACCTATATGTGGGAGTTAAATGGTGTCGGGGGACAGCGACGCCTTTTAAAAAGGCGGCTTCCACCAGGACGCGATTTATCCTAGATAACAAACTCTGTCTTCTGGATTGAATGACGTCTAGGGACAGCGACGCCATTTAAATGGCGACCTCCATGAACGACGCGTGTTAGGTCACCTTCCGAGGCCAGTTTTCACATGAACCAATTTAGGAGTCTTGAATGACGTCGGCCTTGGGCGACACGATTTAAGACAAAATCTCATTAATTCCTGCAGTTAACATGTGTTTACATTGTTAGATAGTTTAGTTAATTGCATGCTTGAAATCATACTCGTAGACGATGAAGTCTAAGTGATCAGATCGCACCGTGTTGCATTTTGTGCGATCGTAGGCCTACAGTGACAGTTGTTAGCGCTTAGGCCTCCTGTGTCGGTGTGAGAGTGACACGGCGCCGGTGTGGGAGTGGCGGGGTGACTCCTAAAGAGAGGGTCACCTGGTGTACTCCGGGGTATAGCTAATACTGGTGTGGGAGTGGTACATTCGGAGTGTCACTCGTGCTGGGGGAAGCAGAACCACCTGTAGCCTGTCAGGCCGGAGTAGCCAGCGCGCTATCTGAGGGGTTGCTATTTGGTCTTAGCGGATTGGTGTTTTCCGCGTTCGGCCGTGTGATTTCCGTATTTAGACGAGACGCTGGTTGTGGGCTCCTTAACGGAACGGTTTCAGAGTTGTGCATGTTACATTTTAAATGCATGTGTTTTATATCGAAATTTAGGAGTTGTGCTTACTGCTTTACTTATTTAAATTATCTATATTTGTGTTGTTGCACTTGTGGGTGCGTGAGTGAGTAGTGTGGATCGAAGGATCCCTACTGAGTCTTTTTAATGAGACACACTCTTGCAGTTTTCAGGTGAGGGTTCCAAACAGGCGTAGCGAGAAGTGTGTTGCCTTGGGTTGCGCGCCCGCAACCGCTGTTTCGGGGTATGCCCTAATGTAGTTGTTATTTCCTTTTTTGGCCTGTACGCTTAATTATTTCTTTTCAGTTGGGATATGTAATTATTTGATGAGTCGAGTCGAATTATAATAATTTTTAATTTATGCACTTCCTTTACAATTTGATGCAATGTGAATGTTTAGCTTAGTTTATCATTTATTTTCCAGACTTATCGAGATCCTAGTTTGGCTCCAAATTTAATGATTCGGTAGCCATTTAGTAATCGGATCCCCGATTATAGGGTGGCGGGTCGTTACAGTTCGTATCAAAGCATTCGGTCTGGCAAATAGATGAATAACTAGATTAAATATCGTAATTTCGGCAAATAATTACATTATCCCGTACAGGCACGGCGGTAGTGTAGGTTTTAGGATTCTGATTAGAACTTTTCGATTTTGTGATTGTGGGTGATTAGATGGCTCCTAGGAAGAGAGTGTCAGTTATTAGGGAGCGGGGAGATGTCCCTAGTGGATCTTAGACCGGTAGGCCGAATATGGAGCGTTTTATGGAGGCCATGATGGATACGATAGCTAGATACCAGACTTGAGACCCTAGTAAGAGTTCTAGTACTCGGAGAGGGCCTTCAGCTGCTCTAGAGAGGTTCCTGAAGCTGAAGCCGCCTCATTTTACCAGTCGTCCCGACCCTGATGAGGCCGTTCATTGGCTGAAGGAGTTGGAGAAGACTTTTGATACCATGGATTGTGCGGCAGTTGAGAGGACTCCGTTGGCTACCTTCATGTTGAAGGATGATGCCGATGACTGGTGGACCACTTTGAAGAGTTTGTCATATGCGGATAGGAAACTCAAAGAGATTCCATGGGAGACATTTGTGAAGGAATTCAATGCGCAGTACTTCCCTAGGCATGTCGAAAAGGCCAAGGAGAGGGAATTTATGGAGTTGACCCAAGGAAGCATGACAGTGCTTGAGTACCAGAAGAAGTTTGTTTCGCTTGGGAGGTTCGTGCCTTTTATTTCAGGAGACGAGGAGCGTCGGACTGAGAGGTTTGTGGATGGATTGGGGTCTAATTTGAGGAGTTTTGTGGCATCCCACTGTTGTACGGACTTGGCTTCAGTGGTTAAATGTGCCGCGGCAGTAGCGGCACAGCATGATCAATCGGCTCGGGAGAAGGGACTGACTACTCAGGGGCCAGCCTATGGGTAGGGAAAGACAGCAGTAGCAGCAACTCCTTCGTCCGGATCAGGATCGTCTTCACTCGACTTGAGATTCAGGTGGTTCTTTCGAGGTGGTGGCGGCAGCAGTGGTAGTAGCAGACCCAGACAGAGCCAGCAGAGTCTGTCGGTGTCCAGTGCTCAGCAGGAGGCAGCTCAGAGACTTCCGGTAGCTTGTCGTCATTGCGGTGGTACTTACGGTGGGACTCAGTGCCCAGCAGGGCCATTTGGCAAGGTATTGCCCGTAGGGGCATGGTCAGGGGCAGGGACCAGGTGATCAGAAGAAGCCGAGGACCCAGGGGAGAGTTCTAACTATCACCAAGAAGGAGGCTCATGTGTCCAACTTGGTGAAAGGTACACTTTCTATCCTTGGGAACTCTGTGCATGTATTGATTGATTCCGGTGCTTCACATTCTTTTATTTTTGAGCAGTTCATAGATACTCTTTCTGCACCCGTTGATGAGAGATCTGATGGAGTGATGGTAGAGGTTCCTTCTGGGGATTTCATGTTGTCTTATAACTGTTTGAGTGAGGTTCCCTTGATCATTGAGGGTCATCAGTTGCCTGCCCAGTTAGCTGTGCTTGCCATTCGCGACTTTGATATCATCTTGGGCATGGACTGGTTGGAGGGTTATTTTGTTGAGGTAGACTGCCACAAGAAGAGGGTACGTTTCTCTATTCCGGGCATCCTGACCTTCTACTTCCATGTTATTAGGCTCTCTTCTCGTGGTATTATTATTTCTGCCTTTAAGGCCCAAAGGTTGCTTGTTGGTGGCTGTGAGGCTTTCCTTGCCTCTGTTGTTTTAGCTGGTGTTAGTAGTGGCTCGAGTCCTTGGGAAGTGCCTATACTTTGTGATTTTGTTGATGTGTTTCCTGAGGAGTTGACTAGCCTTCCTCCTCAGCGGGAGGTTGAGTTCGTTATTGAGCTTGCACCGGATATGGTGCCTTTGTCTAAGGCCCCGTATGATATGGCTCCGGCCGAACTCGTTGAGTTGAAGAAGCAGTTGCAGGAGTTGCTGGATAAGGGTTTTATTCGTCCCAGTACTTCTCCGTGGGGTGCTGCAGTTCTATTTGTCAGGAAGAAGGATGGTTATCTGAGACTGTGCATTGATTATAGACAGTTGAACCAGGTTACGATAAAGAACAAGTACCCACTTCCGAGGATCGATGATCTGATGGATCAGTTGCAGTCTACGAAGGTATTTTCGAAGATTGACTTGAGATCATGGTATTATCAGATGAGGATCCGCGAGTCAAATGTGAGTAAGACGGCTTTTAGGACTTGGTACGGGCATTATGACTTTTTCGTTATGCCTTTTGGCTTGACCAATGCTCCGACGGCTTTTATGGATTTGATGAACCGAGTCTTCAGAGCCTACCTGGATCAGTTTGTGGTGGTAATTGTAGATGATATTTTGGTATATTCTTCTTCTAAGGAAGAGCATGCCACTCATCTTCAGGTGGTGTTGAAGGTTATGAGAGAGCACCAACCCTATGCCAAGTTTAGCAAGTCTGAATTCTAACTAGACAAGGTGCACTACATGGGGCATGTCATTTCTGGAGATGGCATTGCAGTGGATTCAACCAAGATTGAAGCAGTGATGGATTGGGGCAGACCGACAACAGTAACTGAGATCAGGAGCTTCTTAGGGTTAGCAGGGTATTACAAACGGTTCGTCCAAGGTTTTTCTTCGATAGCGACCTCCTTGTCGAGATTGACTCGTAAGGGAGTTCATTTTGTGTGGACCGAGGAGTGTGAGCGGAGCTTCATTGAGTTGAAGACTCATCTCACTTCGTTTCCAGTTCTGGTGCTTCCATTAGGCTCTGATGGATTTGTGGTTTACTCGGATGCATCTCGTCGAGGTTTGGGTGCGGTTCTGATGCAGCATGGTAAGGTTGTAGACTATGCTTCTAGGCAGTTGAAGAAGCATGAGGAGAACTATCCCACTCATGACTTAGAGTTGGCAGCTGTAGTATTTGCATTGAGGATCTGACGGCACTATTTATATGGAGAGAAGTTTCAGGTTTTTACCGACCATAAGAGCTTGAAGTATGTATTCACGCAGAAGGATCTGAACTTGAGGCAGCGCCGGTGGATGGAGTTTATCAAGGATTATGACCTCAACCTTTCCTATCATCCGGGCAAGGCAAACGTGGTGGCAGACACCTTGAGTCGGAAAACGGTCGTATCATATCTTATGGTTTAAGAATGGAGGTTATATGATCAGGTTGCAGAATCTTCCTTTAGGATTCCTCGAGAGGCCGACAGAGCTGTGTTGGCCAGCTTAACTGTGAGGCCAGCAGTGTACCATGTAGTAATCGAGGCTCAGAGGGTAGATGCAGAGCTGCCGCAGATTCTCCAGATATCAGAGGTATAGTTGTGGGATGATGGCACGGTCAGGTTTAGAGGCAAACTCTATGTTCCAGCTGAGGAAGACATGCGTAAGAGTGTCCTGGATGAGGTGCACCGTTCTAGATATGTAGTGCATCCCGGAATGACCAAGATGTATCATTGTTTGAGGAACCACTTTTGGTAGCCTGGTATGAAGACGGATGTGGCCGATTATGTGCAAGGTGCCTGACTTGTCAACAGGTTAAGGCAGAACACCAGAGACCAGGAGGGTTATTGCAGCCATTATCGATCCCGAAGTGGAAATGGGAACACGTAACTATGAAATTTGTAATGGGATTACCTGTGTCACCCAGCAGAAGAGACGCAATCTGGGTCATCGTTGATCGATTGACTAAGTCGGCACACTTTCTGGCTATTAGGAAGGACTGGTCAGTCGGTAAGTTGGCTAAGTTGTTTGTGGACCAGATCATCTCTCTACACGGGGTGCCCGTTGTGAGTGCTCAAATTAGGGGTGTGATTATCATGAAAATTTATGTTGATTATGTGACAAATAAACCTATTAAAAATTGAGTGAATGTGATCGCCAGAAACTTTTAACTAAAAAGTTCCAAAAGAAAAGATTGATCGCCTACCTATTTCAGATTTGGGAGATGTTGGAGTCCTTGATTCCCCTCCTTCAGCTGGTTGAAGAAAGAGAGCCTTTCTGACTTTGTTCTTGTCTTGGATGCTTATGGGACTTCGAGGATCGTTCAGCTTGATTCCCTCTTTCCTTGATCTTCTTAATCTCCTTTGAACCTTGCAAAAAACAAAACAAAAGAAGAAAAATCAATGAGAACATAGACAGAGGTAGTATCTATTCCAACAGAAATTTTAATCATGCAACTTGAACAAAGAACTCACTTATTTTGATGGTCTTTTTAAACCCCTTAAACAAATAGGTTTGAAATTATACTAGTGAGTGTGTGAAGCATGGAGTGATGTGATGAATGAGATTTTGAACTAATAATATGGTGAAATAATCAGAGATTAAAAAAAAAGAACTAGATTAGATGGCTCCTGGGAAGCCTTGGTCATGAAAGCTCTTGAATGGACGAAGAACGGATGAAGAAAGGATGTAGACTCTCGGAAGTAGCAGCGCTTCGATCCTTCAACATTTGGACGTCGTCTCCTTCTTGAATTACTCAGATTATCACTATCATCACTAACTTTTTAATGACCAAGGGGTGGTGTATTTATAGGCTTTACATATGCGGTTATTAATGGATTAACATGAAAGAATTTGAAGTCTATCTAACTAACAAATAGATAAACACATATTAATTCATCATTATCTGTAATTATCTAAAATGCGTCGCCTATAGGAGGCGTATTTTAGACTAATTAAGATAAGGATAAACAATCAGAAAAAAAGACAGAAACAGCTTAGGGAACATAAATGGCGTCGTGCCAGACAGACGTCTTTTAGCTAATTAATCAATTAATTAAAATTAAAATATCAAAATAGGAATAAACTCTAAATGACGTCTACACATGTCGACGTCTTTTAGACTTTTTCATATTTGATTAAAATTTGAGTTAAAATCAATTTAATTAATTAACTTAAATTACGTCTTTTTGACCCGATACTATTGAAATAATTAATTCAAAAAGATTAATAAAAATTAACTAATAATTAAATATCAGGCCACTTTAAGACATAATTATATGATATGAAATTTACTCAAAATGATGTCAAAATTAGCGTGTCTACAGCTGTCTCACCTTGGCATCGTCTTTGCAAGGGAGTGAAATAAAATGGAATGTACTGAAAAGGTGATGCCAAGGTGTGATGAGACACGCTCTCAACATCACATGATTGGAATTTTTCTTAAAACCATCAATGAAGATAACTCAAGGAGATCAATGGAATCAATACTATTTGAATGAAATATACAAGGAAATAAAATAAGGTTAATCAACCTTCACGGATTGGGAAGTACTCCAGGTCATAGACACTGCAGGTTTCATCATAGGGAGCGATTGCCAGCCAATGTGGACGTGCTGCAGCCATGATGGATCTTTAAAAGAAAACAAGAATATTTGAGATAAAGAATCGAAGAAATGATAGAATTCTAAGGATATCTTCAAGCGAACTTCAAAGATAATCAAGATACTCAATTCAGAATGGAATATTTCATATCATGTTAGAATTTATTTGATCAATGGTATGAAACTTAATTAATAATTAATTCTTATCACAATTATATCAAAGTTCTACATGATGCATGCTGAGCTAAAATAAAAATATAAAGTTAAATAAAATATAAATTAATCAAGTATAATATTGTTAAATTATCATTAATGAGTCAAGATACCAATTCTTGTAATTCAGTGCTAAGCCGAAACTCGTTTATCCACGCACCGTTTCATAAAAGTGGAACCATCATCCTCACTAATTAACAACTTAACGGTCTATCCGTGCGATTAAGAATTCTCTAAAATTATCACTGTTTTTGTTGAAGGGGAACTCAAATTTCAGTTTCATCAAAATCACAAGGTCCTTGATATAGTCTAATATATAATTAACATATAGTAATAATAATGCAAAACAATTACATGAAAGAGTACAAGGGATAGAGAAAACCGTCTTTTTAGCTACGGTCGGGACTCATAAACTCCCATAGTGGGATCTTCTTTGACATCCTCAACTTCATTTGGATTTTCTTGAATTTCCTGCACTTAAAAATCATCAGTAACTTCAAACAAGTGCATTAAAACCTTGATAAACATTACTTTTCAGGTAAATAACAGAAAACCCTGAAATGCGTCGTGTCGCACCGACGCCATTAAGTCCAGTTAAAACACGTCGCTGTTTAACGATGCCTTTCAGTCGCAGAAGCAGGTTCTAGCTAACTTCTACCCGAATTCCAACTCTCTTCATGCACATCCCTTCTCCAATTCGGAAAAGTCTCTTTAGAATCGTAAATCCCTCTATATAAATTTCATTAACTTATATCATGGTAATCCTAACACAATCTAGATATTAAAGTTAGAGATTTTCTTCAAAGTTCAAGGATTTTCAAGGTTTCAAGAAGGAAAAGCTTCAAGAACAAGATGGATTCTTCAAGCAAGCGGGTGAAGAAGACACTAGAGAAGCTCTTCGACGTGAAAGATCATTTAAGTGGAAGAGATCCTAACCTCCAAGTAAGTTAAATATTTCTTTTCCTTCTATCCTTCTTCAATTTCCTTTTTTTCTCCATGTTCTTCAAGTTATTCATAGCAATTCTCCTTTCTATTTTCTAGGCATACCCTTCGTTTCCCGGTCTGAGAAAATTCACATCTCTTCCTTAGATTCGAAAGCTTGCTAAAAACACTACAATCTCTATGCAATCCTTTGTTTCCAAGTGGAATATTCAAGGTCTAGTAGTTCATGCAAAGCACTACAAAAGTCCAAACGTGGACTGGGCGACTATAGGTGCTTTGATTGAGTTATGGCATCCTCAAACCCATACTTTCTTTTTTCCTAAATTTGAATGTACTATTCTTCTAGAAGAGGTTGAACTTCTATTGGGCCTTCCCAAAATCAAATTGAACAACAACAATGAAGTGATCTAAAATAAGATGGCTTTGATGAGGGAGAAGATCACAGGTCTACAATTGTTGATGAAAATCATGAAGTATCCAAAAGAAGTTAAAGGATGCCTCAACAAAAAAGGAATCAACCTTGCTAAGCTAGTAGAGTGAACTTTGTACGAGATTGAAGTTCTCAGAGAGGATGACACTGAGAACGTGATTGAAAGCTTTCACCATGTGCCTAGCTGGAGCTCTGTTCTTTCCTGCTCAACAAAACATACTAGAAAATGATCAAGTCAGTGCAATCTGCGAGATCTTTGAGGGAAGACAGATCGGTACAGCGATTCTAGCCTATCTTTATAGTGGGCTTTCTGCAGCATCTACAGGTCAGCCTCTCTATGGTTGTATGCTTCTCTTCGCTCTGTGGGTCGAGTTGCACTTCAAGTTTGAATATCACACTAGGAATTATGCAAGACCGTCTCAAATATATCAGAATAGCCCTATCTTCCATATTTCCAACATAGTAAAATTCAATGAGAAAATCGAGTGCCAAAACTCAGACTCGAGCTGACTGGAGAGATTATCTGAGAACAATGTCAGTAAATGGGTTCGACTCTTCACCTCTTGCTCTGGTAGGAAAACCAATTTGAGTACGCCGTCTAGCGGGTGCAGAGCTTAAACTGATCGGGGCTACTGAGTTCGTGCTGTACAATCCTCATTGATGTCACATTCAACTCAGCCTACCTCGCTATGAATTCCCTGAGTTTTCCAACACTTCCCCAGTCAAGAAGCGTGCCTTGGAATCCGATGAAGACTATAAAGCCACTGAACTTATAGTCACACTGTGGAATATTAGCTTCAATCATCATATAAAATCCTCTCAAGAAACAGATAGAGGATTATCTTATCCATATATAATGGGACTTCGGGAATTTCTTCCTTGAATGTTATCTTTTTTTTATTTTTTTATGATGTAATAAAGAATTTATTTCAATAAAGAATTGTTCCATTATGTCTTGAAATCCATCCTCAATCTTCTGTGACTTGTCCAAGATTTTTCTTTGAATAAAAACTTGATTTATTTTTTAAAATATGATAATTCAGATTTACTTAATGTAAAACGCATCCACTCAGATAGACGCCTTTCAACCATAATTCTTTCTCAAAAAATCAGAGATTAATCCTTAGAATCTCGAATTATGCTTAAAAACGCGTCCAGGTATATGGACGTCTTTCAGCCAAAATCCTTTTCCAAAATAAGACATTAATTCTGAAAACTATAAATTATCATTGAAACGCGTCCAGATACTTAGAGGCCATTAAACCAAAAATTAGTTTCCGAAATTCAGGGATTAATCCTTAAAATTCTGAATTATCCTTAAAACACGTCTATCTGTATAGACGCCTTTCAATTCTCTCTCTTAGTTTTCTACAGAATTCTGCCATTAATTCTGTGATTAATCCATTGAAACGCGTCGTGAGATGCGGACGCGTTTAATCATTATGCCTTATACTGCTCTGACCAGAATTGACAGTTTAAACTGAAATGCGTCGTTCTGTAAAGACGCCTTTTGATCAATTTCAAATACCTGCCTTGCCGCCTCAGTTTATGCGCCTTGAATGGCGTCACTGTACCTCGACGCGTTTCAATCTTCCCTAAAAGAACCCGCTCAAACACCCCTTTCTTCCTCATTCTCCCAAGTTCTCTCTTCACTTTCTTCTTCCTCTCCGACGGCTCTCCGACCTCTTCTGGCGATCCTCCGCCTCTAGCAACCCTTCCTCTCTCAAACTCTCTCTGTCGAGCTCTCTCTCCTTCTCGAGCTTCCTCTCTCTCTAGCTCTCTTTCCCTTTTAAGCTCTCTCTTTCACCGCCATGGAACATGGAGGTCCTAGCAAAGCTAAGGTCATAGCAAAGCGGCAAAGGATGGCCCCCCTTGCGGTAGTCCCAGTGGAAGAAACTCCAGATGAAGTGTCGACCGAGCTTGCAGCAGTGGCGGCATTCCTGGAGGAAGAAGAGGCTCCTCTGGCGCCCGTGGCCGAAGAAGAAGGAGGAGCGGGCGACCTCCACCTGGTAAGCTCCCTGTGGATGCGTTTGGGTGAAGAAAGAGAGAGGAAAGTGGTTCTTTGTAAGAACCCGCAATCGGGTTTGAATGGCATCTAGACCAAGTGACGCCTTTCAAAAGGCGTCCACATGGTCCGACGCCATTCAAAGGGAAATTTAATTTTTAAATAGATCATAAAATAGGTTTAAATTGCGTCAAGGTTTGTGGACGTCTTTCAATAGGTGTCCATGTGCATCGACGCCTTTCAATTTTTATTAATTTTCTATATCTATTAACTGATGGACTTCTTGTTTTATTTGCAAGGGACAATTAGGGCCAGAATATTATGGGATTTAGTCATAGGGGCCAATCGAGGACTCCTGGATTTCCAGAAGGCGCGCCTGCGCCGGATGGGATTCGGCGAGATCTTGGATATCAAACCATTTTGGCTCGATCTGGTATTGCTCCAGGCGCTCAGGGAGCGTTGGCATGCAGAGAGTCGGGCATTCTTAATGCCCTGGGGCCACATGGTCCCAAGTCTAAAGGATGTGGCCAGGATCACTGGCCTTAGAGTAGATGGTAGACCAGTGAGCGGGGTGACTTACCCCAATTACCGAGGGCTAGCTGAGGCTTTGCTAGGGATAGAGGTATCTACCCTAGATAGGGAGTCTAGGACTGTCCCTAGAGTGGAGGTGGAGGCAGCCCTAAGGTTAGTAGAGTCCCGGCGTCGGTCTGACGAGACTCGGGAGGAGTTTAGGAGTAGACTAGCTGAGACCTCCTCCTCTGTCTATTGTAGTGACCCTAGCTAGGCAGATGAGATAGATAGACAGTTGAGAGTCTTTCTTGTTTTCTTTTTTGGTCGGTTGCTCTTCAGTGTGAAGGGTGACCATATCCACTATAGGTTCCTTTATTTATTAGACGACTTAGAGAGTCTTTATGAGTATGCCTGGGGTGCGGCCCTCCTGGCCCACCTTTTTGCAGATCTCTCTGCGGTCACGCTGGACCGCGAGACCACTGTCAGTGGCTTCTCGCTGTTTCTCTAGGTATAAGTTATTTTTAATCATGTGTTTATGCAATGTAATGATATGATGCTTTCTAACTTATGTGTTTATGTATGTAGGTGTGGAGCTATCTTTACTTCCCGCTCGGCCGAGCGAAGATTGTTCGACTAAATGCCGTCCTGTTGGCTCGCCGTTGGCAGCCAATAGTGGACATGGCCCCGCAGCATCATCAATTGAGGCCCTCCGCCGTCAATTTCTCGACTATTCAGAATTTCTGGTAAGTCTTTAATTTTATTAAATGCGGTGTTTTATTTGATTAAATGCAATTTTATTCATATGAATGCATATAACTTGTATACAGGTGATTTGGCGCTCATATATGGGCATGGGCGAGGAGGGCCAGCCGTGGGTGACGGCTGGCTAGAGACGGTTCAGGAGGCAGATGTGGCTCCACTGCATAAACGAAATCGAGCCGCTCTGCCTAGTCATTAGGACCCTGGGCCTCCACCAAGAGTGGGTGGACGAGGAGGTCCCGGAGGGAGTAGGGAGGAGCATGACGGGCAAGCAAGCCCTCACTAATTGGCGGGCGAAATTCCCGAGGCAATACGAAGATTGGCATCGCCGGGGTGTCCGAGTGGAGTCTCAAGCGGAGAGTAGCGCAGCCTACCTCCAACAGTACCGGGCACGTTACGCCGATCAGCTGCGGCTTCTCCGATCACTTGATGTAAGTATGATTTATGCATTATCTTTAACTTATATTTGTGAATGAATGTATGCATGAATGGTATGCAGGATGCACGAGATGCCGTGATCATCGACCTTCAGGCCTGCCTCTAGGATGCCGAGGCCCAGCTGGAGCAGGTCCAAAAGGAACTCTTTGACTTGGTATGAGTGTTTTAATTAATTTTTTTTGACAATTAGCTACTGACGGTTGTCTTTTGGTACAGTGAGCCGTCTACACCCAGGCGGCTCCCGCTACTTATAGAGCCTCATCATCCTTTGCCCTGCCTGCTGCTTATGAGGCCACCCTGGTTGACCTCCAGAGTCAGCTTGCCTCCGCCATCCATCGAGCTTCTCTTGCGGAGGAGGATCGGGCTGCTCGAGAAAGTTCCTTCCTTCTTCTTCCATTGTTGGACTTGATTTGCTTGTTTATCTTTAATTGACAATGTCTCCTCTTATAGGTCGTTGAGCTTCAGGAGGCCCTTCAGCAGAGGGATGCAGAGTTGGCACAAGCTCGGACTTCGGCCGCTCGCATTGCCGAGTTAGAGGCTCAGGTGGCGCGCCTCTCCACCGGTGACATTGCACGACTCCAGGTTCGCCTGGAGATTCTGACCGAGGAGAGGGACTGAGATCGGGCTCGGATGGAGAGTCTCCAGGGCCGACTTTTGGTTGCAGAGCACGAGCACCAGAGTATCGTGGCGCGGTACCAGCGTGCGCAATAGCGAGCATTGGATCGTGGTCAGGCAAGCGCCTTTACGGCCAGCATTGCTATATCGTCCGGACAGGTAGGGCCGTGTACGATGGGACCACCTCCACTTCCTAGCCGCGGACCGGCACCGTATGCTCCTGATGAGGCTCAGAGCCAATTTGATGAAGGGGCAGGGAAGAGTCAGCCATAAGGGCTGCATATGTACTTTTCCTTTCTTTTGTGTATCATGTACGAACACCTTTTGATATATATATGAAACTTTTGTCTTCAACTTTGTGTCTCACGTCTTTGTCCTGTGTCATGTACATTACTTAACAAACAGGTTAAGTATCTATTTAGGCTTAGCCCCTTGCTCAGTTAAGTAACTGATCAATCAATCATTTTCTTGGTAAAACAGTCAAGCGGCATAACCTTTATTAACAAAGGTGATAATAATTGACCTGAAGAAAATAACGGAGTAAGATGCAACATACAAGCATGCAAATGCTCGCTTGAAAATAAAGGAATGAAGCATACCAAATGTTACAAACAGATGCTAATTGAAATATTTTTGATTTTGAAATATTCATTTTGTTTGCATTTTGGAACATATATTTTTTTGGATTTTGACATTTCTAATTTTTTTTGGAGATATGTACTTTTTTTGATTTTTGGAATGTATATTTTTTTTGGATTTTTTTTAATATGTACTTTTTTTGGATTTTTGAAATATGTATTTTTTTTGGATTTTTTGGAATATGTACTTTTTTTGGATTTTTTAAATATGTATTTTTTTTTTGAATTTTGAGTTATGTACCTTTTTTTGAAGTTTGAAATATGCATATACTTTTTTGAAATTTGGGAATATTGTGCAAACTAACAGACCAGCATGGTACTCAGATCAAAAGATCATATTCATTTATTAACTTAATTCCCAAATTATTCTTTAATAATCTAATTTAGACCCATCGTGCTTAAACTTGTGTTTCCATTCGTGATCCCATTTGATGATTTGATCCTTAGTCAATCTGTAACGACCCGCCATCCTATAATCGGGGATCCGATTACTAAATGGGTACCGAATCATTAATTTAGAACCAAACTAGGATCTAAGTAAGTTTGGAGAATAAACAATAAACTAAGCTAAACATTCACATCGCATTGAATTGAAACGAAAATGCATGAATTAAAAGTTATTACAATGCGACTCGATACAACAAATAATTACATATTCCAACAGAAAAGAAATAATTAAACGCACAGGCCAGAAATAAAGATAACAACTACGTCGGGGCATACCCCGGAACAACAGCTGACGGCGCGCGACTCACAACAGTACACACCTCGCTAAGTCTGCCTGGAACCCTTACCTGAAAACCGCAGGGGTGAGTCTCAGTGTAAAGACTCAGTAGGGATCCTTCGATCCCCACTGCCCACTCACACACCCACAAGTGTAAGACACCGCTGAAGGTATAGTAAACAAGTAAAGCATTGATTACTACACCTAATCTCGATATGAATCACATGCATTCGAAGTATATTTAACATGCATAATTCCAATTTACTAGGGAACCCATAACCAGCGTCTCGTCAAAACACGTCAACCACACAACAAAAGTGGGAAACACCAACCCGCTGAGACCAAACAGTAACCCCTCGGATAGCACGCTAGCTACTCCGGCCCAACAGGCTCAGGTGGTTACTCCTTCCCTCAGCACGAGTGACACTCCACAGGTACCACTCCGACATCGGTACTAGCTAACTCCGGGGTTCACTAGGTGACCCTCTCTCACTAGGCGTCACCCCGCCACTGCTCCCACCAGAACTGTGTCCCAACCACACCGACACAGGGTGTCAAGAGCTACAACTGTCACTCTAGGTCCACAGTAACACAAAACACGGCACGGTGCGATTCGGTCACGTGAGAAGTCCACCGTCGCACGACACACAACGCAGTGCCATCCGGTTCACGAATAATCCATCATCATCGAGCATATTTAAAGCATGCCTTTAACCAACTATCTAACAGTGTAAACACATTTTACTGGCATGGATTAGTATGGTTTTGTCTTTAATCGCGTCGCCCAAGGCCGACGCCATTCAAGCATCCTAAACTGGTTCATGAAATCCCGGCCTCAGAATATGGCCTAAAAGGCGTGGCCACAGGTGGCCGCCTTGTAAAATGCGTCGCTATCCCTTGTCGCCTATTAGCGACCGAAAACAGGGACAGGTAACGGTTGATTCTCTTAAAATGCGTCGTCCTGGGAAGCCGCCTTTTCAAAAGGCGTTGTCGTCCTCAGACGCCGTTCACACCAGAATCCGAAACTTGCAGAATCCTTAATCGGGGTGATTTCTGCCTAAATGGCGTCGTACTGGCCTGTCGCCATTCTAAATGGCGTCGTCCAGGCACGACGTCATTTAACGCCAGAAAGCCAGACTGACAGAACCTCAAACAGGGAGATTTCTACCTAAATGGCGTCGTACTGGTCCGTCGCCATTCTAAATGGCGTCATCCAGGCACGACGTCATTTAGCGCCAGAAATCTGGTTCCGCAGCTCAACTCGACGGTCCCCTTTTCATCCCCAAAAGCCCCAAAATCACACAAAACAGAGGAGGAAGAGGGACAAACTAAACCATCACAAGGAACCCACAAATCCATGTTCATAGAAACCCCTATTCCCATCAAGAAAAGCTCCTAACATGCTCATTCTACCCAAAAACCATAGATCCGTAGCATGCTTCAAGCAGGAGAACATGGTTTTAAAATGAAACACTATGGGAATCGTCACGCTATCGATTCTTGAACTCCTCCTTGCTCCGCCACCAAACCGTCGCACCATAGACCGCCGCCGGTACTCCGAGGACGCCGCCACTCCGTCAGGACGTCGGCCGCCGCCCGGAGAATGGAACGCCGCGAAAAAACTGGTGGTGGTACTGGTGAGAGGTAGAGAGGTAGTGGAGTGGTGGAAGAGGAAGAAGGGGAAAAGGAAGGGGGAGAGAGGGGGGAGTCGGAGGGTGGAGAGGGTGAGGAGAGAGAGAGTGAGTGTGAGAATGAGGGAAAGGAAGGAGGGTTCGCGGGGTAACTAGAGACTGGGTAAAATGCGTCGTGCAGTACGGACGCCTATCAGTTCACGTGACGGGCCGTACTGACAGAACTCTGAAACGCGTCGTGCAGTACGGATGCCTATCAGTTGACGTGATGGGCCATACTGACAGAACTCTGAAACGCGTCGTCTTCTTAAGATGCCGTTCAGACAACAAGATTGGCACCGTACACTGACAACCCAGGGTCGCAGTCTGAATGGCGTCGCCCCTCGCGGACGCCGTTCAGATGACACGACAGGGCCGTATTCTCACGGCCCAAAGCCCGCCCACGTGGCACCCACGTGGCAAAGCGGAAACCAAACTAAAAGGCGTCTACCCACCAAGACACCATTCAAAAAGGCGTCGTGCACTGTAGACGTCATTTAGATGGCACTCCTTAGTCCCATCAGGGCCCAAACCAGGGAACCCGACCCAGAGACTGACCCGATAACCGGATCCGACTCAGGGCGTCTGCCACCACATTTGCCTTGCCCGGATGATAAGAAAGGTCGAGGTCATAATCCTTGATGAATTCCATCCACCTACGCTGCCTCAAATTCAGATCCCTCTGTGTGAACACATACTTCAGGCTCTCGTGATCAGTAAAAACCTGAAATTTCTCTCCATACAAATAATGTGTCCAGATCTTCAGTGCAAATACCACAGCTGCCAATTCCAAATCGTGGGTGGGATAGTTCTCCTCATGCTTCTTCAGCTGTCTAGAAGCATAGGCCACAACCCTGCCATGCTGCATTAAAATTGCACCCAAACCTCGACGAGACGCATCTGAATAAACTACAAACCCACCTGAACCTGATGGAAGCACCAACACAGGAGCCGAAGTGAGGCGAGTCTTCAACTCAATGAAACTCCGCTCACACTCCTCGGTCCACTCATAACGAACTCCCATACGAGTCAACCTCGACAAGGGGGCCGCTATCGAAGAAAACCCTTGGACAAACCGCCTGTAATAACCTGCTAGCCCCAAGAAGCTCTTGATTTCAGTCACAGATGTTGGCCTGCTCCAATTCATCACTGCCTCAATCTTAGCTGGATCCACTGTGATGCCCTCGCCAGAAATGACATGCCCCAGGAAGTGCACCTTGTCTAACCAGAATTCACACTTGCTAAACTTAGCATAGAGTTGGTGCTCTCTCAGAACCTGCAATACCATCTGAAGATGTGTGGCATGCTCTTCCTCAGAAGAAGAGTATATCAAAATGTCATCCACAAATACAACCACAAACTTATCCAAGTAGGCCTTGAAGACCCGGTTCATTAAATCCATAAAAGCCGCCGGAGCATTGGTTAAGCCAAAAGGCATAACCAAAAACTCAAAATGTTCATACCGAGTCCTAAAAGCCGTCTTACTAATATCGATCTCACGGATCCTCATCTGATAATACCCTGATCTCAAGTCAATCTTCGAAAACATCTTCGCAGACTGCAGCTGATCCATCAAATCATCGATCCTCGGGAGTGGGTACTTATTCTTTATCGTCACCTGGTTCAACTGTCTATAATCAATGCACAACCTCAGAGAACCATCCTTCTTCCTGACAAATAGAACTGGAGCACCCCACGGAGAAGTACTGGGACGAACAAAACCCTTATCCAGCAACTCCTGCAACTGTGCCTTCAACTCAGCGAGTTCAACTGGCGCCATCCGATACGGGGCCTTAGACAGGGGCACCGTACCCGGTGCAAGCTCAATAGTAAACTCAACCTCTCGCTGAGGAGGAAGGCTAGGCAAATCCTCAGGAAACACATCTACAAAGTCACACACCACAGGCACCTCCCAAGCACTGGAACTTCTACTAACATCAACTAGAACGATAGAGGCAAGGAAGGCCTCGCAACCCCCAACAAGCAACCTCTGGGCCTTAAAGGCAGAAATAAGAATACCTCGAGAAGATAGTCTAATACCTTAGAAGTAGAAGGTCGGGATGTCTGGAATAGAGAAACACACTCTCTTCCGGCGGCAGTCCACCCCAGCATAATAAGTCTCCAACCAGTCCATGCCCAGGATGACATCAAAATCACGATTGGCAAGCACAACCAACTAGGTAGGTAACTCATGGCCCTCAATGGTCAAGGGAACATCCCTCAAACAATTATAAGATAACATAAAATCCCCAGAAGGAACCTCCACCATCAATCCATCAGATAGCTCATCAACGGGTACAGAAAGAACATCTAAGAACTGCTCAGAAATGAAAGAATGCGAAGCACCCGAATCAATTAGCACATGTGCAGAGTTCCCAAGGACAGAAAGTATACCTTCCACCAAGTTGGACGCACGAGCCTCCTTCTTGGTGATAGCTAGCACTCTCCCCTGGGTCCTCGGCTTCTTCTGATCACTTGGCCCTTGCCTCTGACCACGCCCCTGCGGGCAAAACCTTGCCACGTGGCCCTGTTGGCCACAGGTATAGCATCTCCTGGAAAAAACAGGACACTGAGTCCCACTGTGACTACCACCATAGTGTTGACAAACTGCTGGAAGCCTCTGAGCTGTCTCCTGCTGAGCGCTGGACACCGACTGGCTCTGCTGACCCTGCCTGGGTCTGCTGCTACCACTGCTGCCACTGCCACGAAAGAATCTCCTGAATCTGGAGCCGAGTGACGACGATCCTGATCCGGACGAAGGACCTGTTGCCGCTGCCTTTCCCCTGCCACGAGCTGGTCCCTGAGTAGTCAGTCCTCTCTCCCGGGCTGACTGATTCAGCTGAGTCTCCACTGCCGCTGCACAACCAACTGCCGATGCCAAATCCGTACAACAATGAGATGCCACAAAGTTCCTCAGAATGGACCTCAGTCCATCCACAAACCTCTCAGTCCGACGCTCCTCGTCCCCTGAAATGAAAGGCACAAACCTCCCAAGCGAAACAAACTTTGCCTGGTACTCGAGTACTGTCATACTCCCCTGACTCAGCTCCATAAATTCCCTTTCCTTGACCCTCTGGACATGCCTAAGGAAATACTGTGCATTGAATTCCTTCACAAAAGTCTCCCATGAGATCTCCCTGAGGCTCCTATCCGCATATGACAAACTCTTCAAAGTGGTCCACCAATCATAGGCACTATCCTTCAACATGAAGGTAGCTAACGGAGTCCTCTCAACTGCCGCACAATCCATAGTATCAAAAGTCTTATCCATCTCCCTCAACCAGTGAACAGCCTCATCAGGGTCGGGACGATCGGTGAAATGAGGCGGCCTCAGCTTCATGAATCTCTCTAGTGTAGTTGAAGACCCTCCCCGAGCACTGGAACTCTCACTAGGGTCTCGGGTCTGGCATCTAGCCATCGTGTCCATCATAGCCTCCATGAACTGCTCTACACTCAGCCTACCGGCCTCAGATCCACTAGGGACATCCCCCCGCTCTCTAATAATCGGCATCCTCTTCCTAGGAGCCATCTAATCGCCTACAAACACAAAATCGAAAAGTTCTAATTAGAATCCTAAAACCTATACTACCGCCGTGCCTGTACGGGATAATGTAATTATTTGCCGGACTTACGACATTTAACCTAGTTATTCATTTATTTGCCATACCGAATGCCCTGATACCAACTGTAATGACCCGCCACCCTATAATCGGGGATCCGATTACTAAATGAGTACCGAATCATTAATTTGGAACCAAACCAGGATCTAAGTAAGTCTGGGAAATAAACAATAAAATAAGCTAAACATTCACATCGTATTGAATTGAAAGGAAAATGTAGGAATTAAAAGTTATTACAATGCGACTCGATACAGCAAATAATTACATATTCCAACAGAAAAGAAATAATTAAACGTACATGCCAGAAATAAAGATAACAACTACGTCAAGGCATACCCCGGAACAACAGCTGACGGCGCGCGACTCACAGCAGTACACACCTCGCTAAGTCTGCCTGGAACCCTCACCTGAAAACCGCAGGGGTGAGTCTCAGTGTAAAGACTCAGTAGGAATCCTTCGATCCCCACTGCCCACTCACACACCCACAAGTGTAAGACACCGTTGAAGGTATAGTAAACAAGTAAAGCAGTAATTACTACACCTAAACTCGATATGAATCACATGCATTCGAAGTATATTTAACATGCATAATTCCAATTTACCAGGGAACCCATAACCAGCGTCTCGTCAAAACGCGTCAACCACACAACGAAAGTGGGAAACACCGACCCGCTGAGACCAAACAGTAACCCCTCGGATAGCACGCTAGCTACTCCGGCCCAACAGGCTCAGGTGGTTACTCGTTCCCCCAAGCACGAGTGACACTCCACAGGTACCACTCCGACACCGGTACTAGCTAACCCCGGGGTTCACCAGGTGACCCTCTCTCACTAGGCGTCACCCCGCCACTGCTCCCATCGGCGCTGTGTCCCAACCACACCGACACAAGGTGTCAAGCGCTACAACTATCACTCAAGGTCCACAGTAACACAAAACACGGCACAGTGCGATCCAGTCACGTGAGAAGTCCACGGTTGCACGACACACAACGCAGTGTCATCCGGTTCACGAATAATCCATCATCATCGAGTATATTTAAAGCATGCCTTTAACCAACTATCTAACAGTGTAAAAACATTTTACTGGCATGGATTAGTGTTGTTCTGTCTTCAAACGCGTCGCCCAAGGCCGACGCCATTCAAGCATCCTAAACTAGTTCATGAAATCCCAGCCTCAGAATATGGCCTAAAAGGTGTCGCCACAGGTGGCCGCCTTTTAAAACGCGTCGCTATCCCTCGTCGCCTATTAGCGATCGAAAACAGGGACAAGCAATGGTTGATTCTCTTAAAACGCGTCGTCTTGGGAAGCCGCCTTTTCAAAAGGCGTCGTTGTCCTCAGATGGCATTCACACCAGAATCCGAAATTTGCAGAATCCTTAATCGGCCTGATTTCTGCCTAATTGGCGTCGTACTGGCCCGTCGCCATTCTAAATGACGTCGTCCAGGCACGACGTCATTTAACGCTAGAAACCCAGACTGACAGAACCTCAAACAGGGAGATTTATGCCTAAAATGGCGTCGTACGGGCCCGTCGCCATTCTAAATGGCGTCGTCTAGGTACGACGTCATTTAGTGCCAAAAACTTGGTTCCGCAGCGCAACCCGAGGGTCCCCTTTTCATCCCCAAAAGCCCCAAAATCACACAAAACAAAGGAGGAAGAGGGACAAACTAAACCATCACAAGGAACCCACAAATCCATGTTCATAGAAACCCCTATTCCCATCAAGAAAAGCTCCTAACATGCTCATTTTATCCAAAAACCATAGATCCGTAGCATGCTTCAAGCAGGAGAACATGGTTTTAAAATGAAACACTACGGGAATCGTCACCCTACCGATTCTTGAACTCCTCCTTGCTCCGCCACCAAACCGTCGCACTATAGACCGCCGCCGATACTCCGAGGACGCCGCCACTCCACCGGGACGTCGGCCGTCGCCCGGAGAATGGAACGCCGCGAAGAAAGTGGTGGTGGTACTGGTGAGAGGTAGTGGAGTGGTGGAAGAGGAAGAAGGGGAAAAGGAAGGGGAAGAGAGGGGGGAGTTGGAGGGTGGAGAGGGTGAGGAGAGAGAGAGTGAGGGTGAGAATGAGGGAAAGGAAGGAGGATTCGCGGGGTAACCAAAGACTGGGTAAAACGCGTCGTGCAGTACGGACGCCTATCAGTTGACGTGAGAGGCCGTACTGACAGAACTATGAAACGCGTCGTCTTCTCAAGCCGCTTTGAGACGACAAGATTGGTACCGTACACTGACAACCCATGGTCGCAGTCTGAATGGCGTCGCCCCTCGCGGACGCCTTTGAGACGACACGATAGGGCCGTACTCTCGCGGCCCAAAGCCCGCCCACGTGGCAAAGCGGCAACCAAACTAAAAGGCGTCGACCCACCAAGACTCCATTCAAAAAGGCGTCGTGCACTGTAGAAGTCATTTAGATGGCACTCCTCAGTCCCATCAGGGCCCAAACCAAGGAACCCGACCCAGAGACTGACCCGATAACCGGATCCGAAACCGCAGTCCTTACATTCTCCCCCCCTTAAAAGAATTTCGTCCTCGAAATTGTCTACTAGAATTAGCGAGGTCAAAACATAAAGATACAAGCTCACAAGAGAACTTATGAGAAAAGGTAGGGAAATTGCTCCCGCATCTCGTCCTCACGCTCCCAGGTCGCCTCGCCCCCAAAACGATACTGCCAAATTACTTTACCCAGAGGCACAACCTTATTCCGAAGGACCTGTTCCCTGCGATCCTCAATACGAACTGGAAACTATGGAAAGGACAAGTCCTCAGCGATCTCCAACTCTGAAAAATCTAAAATATGGGATGGATCCTGAACATATCTTCTCAGCAAAGAAACATGATACACATCGTGCACTCCTGCAAGACTGGACGGCAAGGCCAGCTGATACGTGGTTTTCCCAATTCGAGCAAGAATGGGAAAAGCCCCAATATATCACGGACTCAGCTTGCCTCGCTTCCCGAATCTCATCACACCCTTGGAGGGTGAGACTCGGAGAAACACGTGGTCTCCAACCTCAAACTCAAGCGGTCTCCTCCGGATATCAGCATAACTCTTCTGCCTGTTCTGAGCTACGATCAATCTCTGTAGTACCATCCTGGCAACCTCAGCACACTGCTGTACTAACTCTGGCCCTACTATTTGCCTCTCACCAATCTCGGACCTACACACAGGAGATTGACACGGTCGCCCGTACAAAGCCTCGTAAGGCGCCATGCCGATACTAGAATGATAACTGTTGTTGTAGGCAAACTCCATTGTAGGCAAATGTTGCTCCCAAGAACCTCCTGTTGGAGTTCGGTCATTTTTATTTCCAGGGTATTTATCGACCTTGCATTCCCTTTTATTTCACTCATGGCCTTGATGTAACTTTTGTACTGTAATGGCATTTTGATTTGACATTTGGCTTTTGCCTTTTGCTTTTGCTTTTCCTTTCCTTTTCTTGGGATGGATCTCCCCCCGTTTTTTTATGACGGCCTCCTACTAAGATGGCGGGTATTCTTGATAGTTTATTCCAAGTCTCGTTCCGACATCATGGGCCGAGTGTAAAAACAGAATTTTATTTGAAAAGAATGATTTGCACTTTACACCCATGGTCAAGCTTTCGATATCCCTTAGGACTTCACATCTTTTGTTACTCACGAAGCAAACGTGTCAGTGTGTGTAGTAATGTGTTTGAATTAAATTATCCAGACTGATAAGGGAATTTGAACTTCTAAATTTTCTAGTTCCACTGGTCTTTGCACCATGCTGATCGACTCTTTAACCTAAGGATAGTATTTTTTAAGATACAGACCATTTCAGGGGTAAGTTAATTCTTGCCCTTCTGCATTAACAAGACAGTAAGCGTTACCAGGAAAAGCATGCGATACAACATAAGGTCCTTCTCAATTAGGTTGGAGCTTAGAACGTGGACCACCAGGTTTTACAAAAATTCTTTTGACGACCATTTCACCAACTTTGAAGTTACGTTCAATGACTTTCTTTTGATAAAAACGTGCTAATATATTTTGATAAACTCTTGCATGATTAGCAGCTGACCATCTTTTCTTGTCTAAGAGTTCCAATTGAACAAGGAGTGTTGAACGGTGTTCATCAATAGAAAATTCCATATTCAATTGTACTCTTAATGACAGTACAAGGATCTCGTATGGAACTACCGCCTCCATTCCAAATGTTAAGGAATAAGAAGTCTGCCCAGTGGGCGTGCGGATCGAAGTTCGGTAGGCCCATAGAGCCTCAATCAATTTTTCTGGCCAGTAAGTGAATTTATTAGACTTGTACGTCTTTTTGATGATTTTTATCAAAGTCTTGTTAGTTGCCTCTGCTTGGCCATTGCCTTGCGGATAATAAGGAAACGAATGATGCAATGCAATTTTGTGCCTGTTGTAAAGGTCTTTCAGCTCTTGTGACACAAACTGCGGTTCATTGTTGGTGACGATGGTGCTTGGAATTCCAAATCTCGTGATGATGTTCTTGATGATGAACTTGCAGACGGTTGATGCTTTGACTTCCGTATACGCTTCAGCTTCCGCCCAGTTGGTGAAGTATTCCGTTGCCGTGAGGATGAAGGACTTCTGCTTAATGCCGGAATCAGGATTGCCAAGGGGTCCAATGATATCGAAAGCCCACATGGAGAAAGGCCATGCGGAGAAAACAAGATGGAGTGAAGATGCAGGAGAATGAATCTTATCGGCGTGAAGTTGGCACTTGGCACACCTACGGACATATCCTACACAATCTTCTTCCATGGTTGGCCAATAGAATCCTTGTCTAAGGATTTTTTTTGCTAACATCTGTCCATTAACATGGCCACCACAAACTCCAGCATGAGCTCCTTCCATAACCTTCCAAAGCTCATCTTCGTCTAAACATCTTAGAAGAACTCCATCAAAACCTCTTTTATATAATACTCCCCCAACTATTGTGTATCTTTGAGCAACTCTCCTGATAGGCCTTTTTTCCTCAGCTATGGCTTCTTCAGGATATGATTGATCTTCACAATATTTAGCAATTTCATAATACCATGGTTTCTGCTCATCATCCATCTCTTCTAACAGCTCCATTAACAAAATCTCTCTCTTTTCCACAATATTTCCATCTTTGACTTTCTTCAGTAGCTTCTCCTTAGTCCTAAGGAATGAAGGGTCTTTCATGGCGGGCAAAAGACGCCTATGAACGATGATTGATTCGGATTGTCTACTGATTGGGAAATTGAGGGATGATGCAAGTGAAGCTAGAGTGTCAACTAAGATGTTCTGATTCCTAAGAACATAGACGAAGATCAACTTTGTGAAAAGCTTAGCATAAGCAGAAGTGAGTTCTTTATAAGGCTTGAGCTTTGGAACAAGAGTCCGATATTTGGTTAACACTTGGCGGAGAATCAATTGGCTATCACCTACAATTCTGAGTTTGGTGACACCATAGAGATGAGCAGCCTTGAGACCAGCAAAGAGTGCCTCGTAGTCAGCTATATTGTTAGTGACTGGAAAGTCAAGCTGAAAGGCTCGTAGAATGGTGACACCTTCAGGTGATAACAGAACAATGTTGATACCCTTTCCATGGGAATTCAGAGCTCCGTCAAAATGCAGAGTCCACATATCATCTTTGATTTGGTCTATGGACATCAGTTCCTCATCTGAAAACTCCGATCGGACTGGATCAAAATGAGGAAGGGGATGGTGAGCGAGATGTTTAACTATGGCATAGCCTTTGATCACTTTCTGTTGAATGTAAGTGATATCAAATTGAGATAGAAAGCTTTGACATCGTGCTAACCTATCAGTAAGGACAGATTTCTTAAGGAGAAACTTGATTGGATTCATTCTAGCGATAAGATGGACTTCATGGGCTAGAAAGTAATGCTTCAATTTCTGAACCACCCATAGAAGTGCTGCACATATTTTCTCCATCGCTGTGCATCTTTGTTCAGCAGGGTTGAGAAGTTTAGAGAGATAGTAGGCTGCCCTCTCCTTTCCTTTTTCATCCTCTTGTGCTAGGATAGCCCCCAACGCATCATCCATGACATAAATGTATAGTATCAATGGTTTGCCTGGAGATGGTGGTCTCAAAATAAAAGGACTTGCCAAATAATTTTTCAGTCCATCGAACGCCTCCTGACACTTATCATCCCAATCGAATTTGACTCCCGGCTTGGTAAGCTCGTAGAACGGGTTACACCTTTGTGAGTGCTAGGAGACAAAATGGCAAATAAATTGCAACCTCCCGATTAATCCTCTTAACTCTTTCAAGTTTTTAGGAGGTGGCATTTCTCTAATAGCCTTTATCTTGTTGGGATTGATCTCAATTCTCCGTTTACTGACAATGAATCCAAGTAATTTTCCTGAGGATGCCCCAAATACACATTTCTTAGGGTTCATCTTTAACTGATATTCTCTTGATCTTTCTAATACTCTTGCCAAAACTTTGGCATGCTCAACCTTAGTCTTAGATTTCACCAACAAGTCATCCAAATACACTTCTATATTGATATGCATCATGTCGTGAAATATTGGCATCATAGCCCTCTGATAAGTGGCTCCAGCGTTCTTTAATCCAAAAGGCATGACAACATAGCAATATGTTCTCTAAGGTGTAGTGAATGATGTCTTTTCCTGATCTTCTTTTGCCAATTTGATCTGATTATATCCTGAAAATCCATCCATAAATGATAAAGTTTCATAGCCAGTAGTATTATCGATGAGTACATCAATGTGAGGCAATGGAAAATCATCCTTAGGACACGCCCGGTTCAAATCTCGGAAGTCAATACAGATTCTGACCTTCCCATCTTTCTTCATAACAGGGACTATGTTGGCTACCCATTGTGGATAGAGGACAACTCTAATGAATTTGGTTTTATGTAACTTATCGACCTCTTCCTTCATTTTTAAAGTCATTTGTGGGTGGAATCGCCTTAACTTCTGTTTAACCGGGCTAGCTCCATCTTTTAATGTCAACCTGTGTTCCACTAGTGATGAGTCTAACCCCGGCATATCCTCATAACTCCAAGCGAAAGTATCCTTATAATCCTTAAGAACTTGTACCATTGCCTTCTCATCCATTTCAGAAAGATTCTTGCTAACGAGGACAACCTTAGATTCGTCTTCAGTCCCTAGATTGATTTCTTTGGTGGGCTCTTCTACGGCAGCTGAGGGTTCATCGAATATTTTTACTCCATTGGCATATGCCTCGGCTGCATCCTCGTCATCTTCTTCATCTTCAACAATGGGGTCTTTTTCGTGTATCAATTCATACACCCCATATCCATCATTAACTGACTCATCATCTATACAATCTTCTGGCATCTTAATAGGGTTCTCTAATAGCTGAGGAATCATAGAGCAAGAAAGACATTTAAATGCTAAATCCTGGAGGTATCTATCTGGAATTTGTATACCCTTAGATTTTATAGACTTTCTAACTTGACTAACCTGCCTAGAACTAGACTCCCTAACTTCGCTAGACTCCCTATCCTGACCTAATGGGGACGAAGCAGAATGAAAATTATAGGATACAGGAGGAAATACAGGAGAATCCTCCCTCGGGGAGGGGCAGAGTAGATCTAAAAGAGATTCTTGACCGAACGACCCGCGCGATGGGGTACAATCGGACAAGTAGGAATTACCTCAATGAGGATCTGGGAGAAATTTGTTGCCAAATTGGCGTTTTTTTAAAAAGAAAAGATGAATTAATCACAAAACAAGAATGAAGGTGAATAGGAGGAGAATGGGATGGAGGAAGCGGCACCAGGGCCAAAGGATTGGGGGGATCATAGTAGTATGTCCTAGATTAAATCATAAATTCTCTCTAAATCGAGAGGAGGTTGAGGGATAAAGTCCCGTGGGAATAAGGTGATCATGAAGGGCGGGGCCCATGGAATATCTTCAATAATGACCCGCGACCAAGTCGAGGTCAGAAGCAGAGTGCGTTTATGGAGTGTGAAAATGTAAGAGGGATAAGTCCCCCTCCAAAGAAGATCCGTAGTATAACTAGCTTTGTAGGAATCATCTGGCTCCCCTTCATCTGTTTCCTTAGACAACAATATTCTTTTATCAAAAATGGCACCAGGCCCTTGAATCAATTCATCTATATGTGGCGGCCACTTTGGTTTTGAAGGATCAAGAAACAGTCTATTCAATGCAATATACAGATCCCTTAAGTCAAACCGGTAAGGACTGAGGTTTCGGATCCGGTTATCGGGTCAGTTTTTGGGTCGGATTCCCTGGTTTGGGCCTTGTTGGGTCAGGGGGGGTGCCATCTAAATGACATCTAGGATGCACAACACCTTTTGAACGGCGTCTTGCTGGGTGGACGCCATTTAGTCTGGTTGCCAATGTGCCACGTGGGTGGGCTTCGGGCCGCGGGAGTACGGCCCCTGTCGTGTCGTCTGAAAGATGTCCGCGATGGACGACGCCATTCAGACTACGACCCTGGGTTGTCAGTGTACGGCGCCGGTCTTGTCGTCTGAAAAGCGTCTTTGATAGGCGTCGCGTTTCAGGTCTCTGCCTGTAAGGACTGAGGTTTCGGATCCGATTATCGGGTCAGTCTCTAGGTCGGATTCCCTGGTTTGGGCCCTGATGGGACCGGGGAGTGCCATCTAAATGACGTCTACGATGCACGACGCCTTTTAAACGGCGTCTTGATGGGTGGAAGCCATTTAGTTTGGTTGCCGATGCGCCACGTGGGCGGGCTTTGGGCCGCGAGTGTACGTCCCTGTCGTGTCGTCTGAACGGCGTCTGCAATGGACGACGCCATTCAGACCGACCTTGGCTTGTCAATGTACGGTGCCGGTCTTGTCGTCTGAACGGCGTCTTGGGTAGATGACGCGTTTCAGACTCTGTCAGTACGGCCCGTCATGTCAACTGATAGGCGTCCGTGCAACTCGACGCGTTTTAGCCAGTTTCTGGTTAACCCCGCGAACCCTCCTTCCTTTCCCTCATTTTCTCTTCCCTCTTCTCTCTCCTCTCTTCCCCGGCGGCTCCGGCGATTCTTCCTTCCCCTCCTTCTTTTCCTCCCACCATTTCATCTCTCCCTCCACTCCATCGACCTCCTAACTCCCACCACTACCACCACCACCTCCTCCGCGGCGTTTTCTCTCCGGATGGCGGCCGACGTCTCGGTGCAGTAACGACGACCTCGGCGGTACCGGCCGCGGCGTGGAGTGAGACGGGTGGGCGGCTTGGAGCTTGAAGGATTTCAAGTAACCTGTAGGGTGACGATTCCTAGTGCATTTCGTTTGAAACCATGTTTTCCGGCGTTTGAAGCATGTTTTAGGGGCATTTTTGGGGTAAAAACGCTAAGTACATGTATGAGAAATTGGGTGTTCTAAAGGTTAGTTAGATTCTCCTCCTTCCCCTTTATGTTTTCTGCCCTTTTCTGTACGTTTTGGGGGAGAAATCCCATCTCGTAGATCGGGGGAAACGAGGGGGAGAACCTGTCTGTCGGGACTAAATGGTGTCGAGGTGACGCGACGCCTTTTAGAAAGGCGGGCCCACCCACGACGCGATTTAGCCCCATTAACAGACTCTGTTTCTGGACTGTTGAGCGTCCAGAGACAGCGACGCCTTTTTAAAAAGGCGACTTGCGTGAACGACGCATTTTAGTGGAAATCACCCCATGGCCCGTCCCTGTTTTCGG
This sequence comes from Zantedeschia hybrid cultivar, assembly GCA_030544215.1. Classification (NCBI taxonomy): domain Eukaryota; kingdom Viridiplantae; phylum Streptophyta; class Magnoliopsida; order Alismatales; family Araceae; genus Zantedeschia; species Zantedeschia hybrid cultivar. The sequence continues at coordinate 51,736,849 of JARZZO010000014.1, forward strand.
CCGCTAATAGGCGACGAGGGACAGCGACGCCTTTCAAAAGGCAACTACTTGTGGCGACGTGTTTTACGCCAGGTTCTGAGGGCGGGTTTTCTATGAACCAGTTTAGGAGGCTTAAATGGCGTCGGCTTTGGGTGACGCGATTCAAGACAGAATCACACTAATCCATGCCATTAAAATATGTTTACACTGTTAGACAGTTGGTTAGTTGGTTAAATGGATGCTTTAAATTATACTCGATGATGATGGATTCCTTGTAACCGGATCACACTGCGTTGTGTTTCGTGCGACCGTGGACTTCTTACTGTGCTGGGTTTTGTGCTACTGTGGACCTAGAGTGACAGTTGTAGCGCTTTATCACCCTGTGCTGGTGTGGGTGGAGTACAGCGCCAGTGTGGGTGTGGCGGGGTGACGCCTAGTGAGAGAGGGTCACCTGGTGAACCCCGGGGTTAGCTAGTACCGGTGTGGGTGTGGTACCTATGAAGTGTCACTCGTGCTAGGGGAAGGAGTAACCACCTGAGCCAGTTGGGCCGGAGTAGCTAGCGTGCTATCCGAGGGGTTACTGTTTGGTCTCAGCGGGTCGTTGTTTTTCCCACCTTCGTTTGTGTGGTTGGCGTGTTTCACCGAGACGTTGGTTGTGGACTCCCTGGTACACTGGTTTTGGAGATATGCATGTTATATATCACGAGTGCATGTGATTCGTATCGAGATTTAGGAGTAGTAATTACTGTTGTACTTGTCACTTTACCTTCAGCTGTGTTTTGCACTTGTGGGTGTGTGAGTGGACAGTGGGGATCGAAGGATCCCTTTTGAGTCTTTTCGTTGAGACTCACCCCTGCGGTTTTCAGGTGAGGGTTCCAAGCAGACTTAGCGAGGAGAGTGCTGCTCGGTGTTGCGCTCCATCAGTAGTTGTTCCGGGATATGCCCCGATGTAGTTGTTATTTTGTTTTTGGCCTGTACGTTTAATTATTTCTTTTCAGTTGGAGTATGTTATTATTTGCTGTGTCGAGTCGCATTGTAATTACTTTTAATTCCTGCACTTTCCTTTCAATTCAATGCGATGTGAATGTTTAGCTTAGTTTATTATTTATTTCCCAGACTTATCTAGATCCTGGTTTGGTTCGAAATTAATGATTCGATACCCATTCAGTAATCGGATCCCCGATTATAGGGTGGCGGGTCATTACAGTTGGTATCAGAGCATTCGGTCTGGCAAATAAATGAATAACTAGGTTAAATGTCGTAAGTCCGGCAAATAATTGCATTATCCCGTACAGGCCGGCGGTAGTGTAGGTTTTAGGATTCTAATTAGAACTTTTCGATCTTTGTGATTGTAGGCGATTAGATGGCTCCTAGGAAGAGGATGCCGGTTATTAGAGAGCGGAGAGATGTCCCTAGTGGATCTGAGGCCCGTAGGCCGAGTGTGGAGCATTTCGTGGTGGCTACGATGGACACGATGGCTAGATATCAGACCCGAGACCCTAGTAAGAGTTCCAGTGCTCGGGGAGGGTCTTCAGCTACACTAGAGAGATTTCTTAAGTTGGGGCCGCCTGATTTCACCGGTCGTCCCGACCCTGATGAGGCTGTTCACTGGTTAAGGGAGATGGAGAAGACTTTTGATACTATGGATTGTGCGGCAGTTGAGAGGACTCCGTTGGCTACCTTCATGTTGAAGGATGATGCCTACGATTGGTGGACCACTCTGAAGAGTTTGTCATATGCGGATAGGAGTATCAGGGAGATTCTATGGGAGACTTTTGTAAAGGAATTCAATGCACAATACTTCCCTAGGCATGTTCAGAGGGCCAAGGAGAGGGAATTTATGGAGCTGACTCAAGAGAGTATGACAGTGCTCGAGTACCAGGCGAAGTTTGTTTCGCTATGGAGGTTTGTGCCCTTTATCTCAGGAGACGAGGAATGTCGGACTGAGAGGTTTGTAGTTGGGCTGAGGTCCAGTCTGAGGAGTTTTGTGGCATCTCACTGTTGCTCAGATTTGGCATCGGCGGTTAGGTGTGCAGCGGCAGTGGAGGCACAGCAGAATCAGTTAGCCCGGGAGAGAGGACTGACTACTCCGGGACCAGCTTGTGGCAGGGGAAAGGTAGCAGCAGCAGCTCCTTCGTCCGGATCAGGATCGTCTTCACTCGGCTCCAGATTCAGGAGATTCTTTCGAGGCGGTGGCAGCAGTAGCGGTAGTAGCAGACCCGGGCAGGGTCAGCAGAGCCAGTCGGTGTCCAGTGCTCAGCAGGAGTCAGCTCAGAGACTTCCAGCAGTTTGTCAGCATTGCGGTGGTACTCACGGTGGGACTAAGTGTCCTGCTTTTCCTAGGAGGTGTTTCACTTGTGGCCAGCAGGGCCATTTGGCGAGGCATTGCCCGCAGGGGCATGGTCAGGGGTAGGGACCAGGTGATCAGAAGAAGCCGAGGACCCAGGGGAGAGTTCTAGCTATCACCAGGAAGGAAGCTCGTGCGTCCAACTTAGTGGAAGGTACACTTTCTGTCTTTGGGAACTCTGCACATGTGCTAATTGATTCGCGTGCTTCGCATTCTTTCATTTCTGAGCAGTTCATAGATGTTCTTTCTGCACCCGTTGATGAGCTATATGATGGATTGATGGTAGAAGTTCCTTCTGGGGATTACATGTTATCTTATAATTGTTTGAGGGATGTTCCCTTGACCATTGGGGGCCATGAGTTACCTGCCCAGTTGGTTGTGCTTGCCATTCGTGACTTTGATATCATCCTAGGCATGGATTGGCTGGAGGCTTATTATGCTGAGGTGGACTGTCACAGGAAGAGAGTGCGTTTCTCTATTCCGGACATCCCAACCTTCTATTTCTAAGGTATTAGACTCTCTTCTCGAGGTATTCTTATTTCTGCCTTTAAAGCCCAGAGGTTGCTTGTTGGTGGTTGTGAGGCCTTGCTTGCCTCTGTTGTTCTAGCTGATGTTAGTGGAAGTTCCAGTCCTTGGGAGGTGCCTGTGGTGTGTGACTTTGTAGATGTGTTTCCTGAGGAATTGCCTGGCCTTCCTCCTCAGCGAGAGGTTGAGTTTACTATTGAGCTTGCAATCTAAACCATCACAAAACCACACTCACAGAAACTCCCATTCCCAACAAGAAGAAGCCCCTAACATACTCATTCTACCCAAAAACCACAGATTCGTAGCATGCTTCAAGCGGGATAACATGGTTTTAAAATAAAACACTACGGGAATCGTCACCCTACCGATTCTTGAACTCCTCCTGGATCCGCCGCCAAACCGTCGCACCGCAAACCGCCGCCGGTACTCCGAGGACGCCGCCACTCCGCCGGGACGTCGGCCGCCGTCCGGAGAATGGAACGCCGCGAAGAAAGTGGTGGTGGCAGTGATGAGAGGAAGAAGGGGAAAGGGAAGGGGAAGAGTGGGGAGAGTCGGAGGGTGGAGAGGGTGAGGAGAGAGAGTGTGAGGGTGAGAATGAGCGAAAAGAGGGAAGGTTCGCGAGATAACCAGAAACTGGTTAAAACGCGTTGAGATGTACGGACGCCTATCAGTCGACATGACGGGCCGCTCTGACAGAACTCTGAAACGCGTCGTCCATCTAAGACGCCGTTAAGACGACAAGACTGGCGCCGTACACTGACAACCCAGGGTCGCAGTCTGAAAGGCGTCGTCCCTCGCGGATGCCATTCAGACGACACGACAGGGCCGTACTCTCGCGGCCCAAAGCCAGCTCACGTGGCACCAATTAAAATGCGTCTGCAATGCTGGACGCCGTTTAAACCGCGTCGAGCCCGCTCGATGCGAAACAGAACAGAGTCTCAGCCCCTCTAGGGCTTTAACTACAGGGTTTGACCCCGAAAACCGAATCCGAAAACCTCAGTCCTTACATTCTCCCCCCCTTATAAGAATTTCGCCCTCGAAATTGCCTGCTAGAATTAACGAGGTTGAAACATAAGGATACAAGCTTACAAGAGAACTTACGAGAAAAGGTAAGGAAACTGCTCCCGCATCTCATCCTCACGCTCCCAGGTTGCCTCGCCCCCGGAGCGGTACTGCAAAATTACCTTAACCAAAGCCACAACCTTGTTCCGAAGGACCTGCTCTCTGCGATCCTCAATACGAACTGGAAACTCTGGAAAGGACAAGTCCTCAGCGATCTCCAACTCTGAAAAATCTAAAACATGGGATGGATCCTGAACATGTCTTCTCAGCAAAGAAATATGGAACACATCGTGCACCCTTGCAAGACTGGGCGGCAAGGCCAGCTGATACGCGGTTTCCCCAATTCGAGCAAGAATGGGAGAAGGCCCAATATATCGCGGACTCAGCTTGCCTCGCTTCCCAAATCTCATCACACCCTTGGAGGGTGAGACTCGGAGAAACACGTGGTCTCCAACCTCAAACTCAAGCGGTCTCCTCCAGATATCAGCATAACTCTTCTGCCTGCTCTGAGCTGCGATCAATCTCTGCCGTACCATCCTGGCAACCTCAGCACACTGCTGTACTAACTCTGGCCCTGCTATCTGCCTCTCACCAATCTCGGACCAACACACCGGGGATCGACACGGCCGCCCGTACAAAGCCTCGTAAGGCGCCATGCCGATACTAGAATGATAACTATTGTTGTAGGCAAACTCCACAGTAGGCAAATGTTGCTCCCAAAAACCTCCCTAGTCTAAGCAACATGCCCTAAGCATATCCTCTAGAGTCTGAGTGGTCCTCTCCGACTAGCCATCAGTCTCGGGATGGTAGGCCGAACTGAAGGCCAACTGCGTGCCCAAGGCCTTCTGAAAACTCTTCCAAAACCTAGAAGTAAACCTCGGATCCCGATCTGATACGATGGACAAAGGCACCCCGTGCAGAGAGATGATCCGATCTACAAACATCTTAGCCAACTTACCGACTGACCAGTCCTTCCTAATAGCCAGGAAGTGTGCCGACTTGGTCAGCCGATCAACAATAAACCAGATTGCTTCTATCCTGCCAGGGGATACAGGTAATCCCATCACAAAGTCCATAGTCACGTGCTCCCATTTCCATTCCGGAATCGGCAAGGGCTGCAACAACCCGCCTGGTCTTTGATTTGGCAGCATCGCTCCGGAGGCGCAGCTACTTGGGAGTGAGAGGATGAGATGCAGGAGTAGTTTCTCTACCTTTTCTTGTAAGTTTTCTTGTGAGCTAGTACCATTATTTTTGATCTCGTTATTTTATAGCAGGCAATTTCGAGAACGAAATTCTTTTAAGGGGGGGAGAATGTAAGGATTGAGGTTTCAGATCCCTTGGTTTGGGCCTTTGTGGGGTTGAGGCTTGGGTTCCTTTTTGCGTCGAGCTTGCTCGACGCGGTTCAAACGGCGTCCGGCGATGTGGACACGTTTTAGGCTATGCCATGTGGGCGCCACGTGGGCTGGCTTTGGGCCGCGAGAGTACGGCCCCGGTCTTTTCGTCTTAATGGCGTCTTGCATGGTCGACGCCATTCAGAGTACGGCCCTGGCATGTCAATGTACGACCCGTCTTGTCGTCTGAATGGCGTCGGTCTTAGACAACGCGTTTTAACCGGTTACAGTTTGACTACGCAAACCTTCCCTCCTTTCCCTCATTCTCTCCTTTCCTCTCTCTCTCCTCTCTTCTCTTCGGCCTCCGGTGCCTCCTTTCCCACTCTCCTTCCTATCCTTTCCCCATTCCTCCTCTCCCTCCACTCCATCAACCTCCTAACTTCCTCCACTACCACTACCACTTCCTCCGCGGCGCATTTCTCTCCAAAAGGCAGCCGACATCCCGGTGGAGTAACGACGTCCATGGCGATACCGGCGGCAGCGTGTGGCGAGGCGGTTCGGCGGCTTAGAGCTCGGAGGAGTTCGAGTAACCGGTAGGATGACGATCCTCGGGTTGTTTTGTTTAAAACTATGTTTTCCCGCTTTGGAGCATGTTTAGGGGATCTTTGGGGTGAAAATGCTAATCTTATAGAATGTGGAATTGTGGGCTTTTAATGGGGATTTAGGTTCTCCTCCTCCTCTTTCATTTTGTGTTGTTTTTGTGAATTTGGGGGAGCAATCCCACCTTGTGAATTGGGGGAAGGCGGTGGGAGAACCGGTCTGTGAGGTTTAAATGGCATCGGAGGACAGCGATGCCTTTTAAAAAGGTGGCTTCCACCCACGACACGATTTATCCCAGATAACATACTTTGTCTTCTGGATTGCATGGCGTCCAGGGACAGCAACGCCATTTAAATGGTGACCTCCGTGAACGACGCGTTTTAGGCCACCTTCCAAGGCCAATTTTCATAGGAACCAATTTAGGAGTCTTGAATGACGTCGGCCTTGGGCGACGCGATTCAAGACAGAATCTCATTAATTCCTACAGTTAACATTTGTTTACATTGTTAGATAGTTTGGTTAATTGCATGCTTGAAATCACACTCGTAGACGATGAATTCTAAGTGATCGGATCGCACCGTGTTGCGTTTTGTACGATCGTGGGCCTAGAGTGGCAATTGTTAGTGCTTAGGCACCCTATGTTGGTGTGAGAGTGACACGGTGCCAGTGTGGGAGTCGCGGGGTGACGCCTAGAGAGAGGGTCACCTGGTGTACCTCGGGGTATAGCTAGTACCGGTGTGGGAGTGGTACATTCGGAGTGTCACTCGTGCTGGGGGAAGCAGAACCACCTGTAGCCTGTCACGCCAAAGTAGCCAGCGCGCTATCCGAGGGTTGCTGTTTGATCTCAGCGGATCAGTATTTTCCGTGTTTGGTCGTGTGGTTTGCGTATTTAGCCGAGACGCTAGTTGTGGGCTCCTTGACGGAATGGTTTTAGAGTTGTGCATGTTACATTTTGAATGTATACGTTTTATATCAAAATTTGGGAGTTGTGCTTACTGCTTTACTTATTTAAATTATCTATATTTGTGTTGTTGCACCTGTGGGTGTGTGAGTGAGTAGTGGGGATCGAAGGATCCCTACTGAGTCTTTTTGATGAGACTCACCCCTACAGTTTTCAGGTGAGGGTTCCAAGCAGGCGTAGCGAGGAGAGTATTGCCTTGGGTTGCACGCCAACAGCCGCTGTTCTGGGGTATGCTCCGATGTAGTTGTTATTTCCTTTTCTGACCTGTATGCTTAATTATTTCTTTTCAGTTGGAGTATATAATTATTTTCTGAGTCGAGTCGAATTGTAATAATTTTTAATTTCTGCACTTCCTTTACAATTCGATGCGATGTGAATGTTTAGCTTAGTTTATCATTTATTTCCCAGACTTATCGAGATCCTGGTTTGACTCCAAATTTAATGATTCGATACCCATTTAGTAATTGGATCTCCGATTATAGGGTGGCGGATCGTTACAGAAACCGACACAACAACTAGATCTGAAACCTCAGTTCTTACAAATCCAATGAGATTTGGGGTGGATTGGTCTTTTCCTTAGGGTTTAATCCTTTGAATTTAGAGTTAATTTCACTATTAACATATGTTAGCGGTAAATTCTTGAATAATTCAATTTTATTAAATTTTGGATTAATTCAGATTTAGCACTCACCTTGATTAATTCAAGTATAAGTGTTGCGAAGAGCTTCACTATGGCAGGGAAGATCTACTTGGTTGCCATGGTTTCCTTGTTTTGTATTTTCCTACTATCCTTAATTGTCTTCCTTTCTTGTTTGGTAACCTAATGGGACTTTGTAGACACGCTAATTTTGACACAATATCGAGTAAATTTTGTGTCATAATAATAATGCTCCGAAATGGTCTGACCTTTAGTCATTAATTAATTTTTATTGTTTTTCTCTGAATATTAGTTGAATGAGGTCGCCCAAGGACGGCGCCATTTAGTTTTTTAGCAGAAATTAGTTCACAATAAATTTCCTTATCGGGACAGAATTGACTAAATAACGTCACTTGAAGGAGACACTAGTTAGGTTTCTTAGTCCATTTCGATTTCCAATTTGATTTTAGTTAATTTCCTAATTAACTAAAAGACGTCGCTAATGGGAGACACCATTTAGGTTTCCTAATATTTTTTGATTTTCTTTTCGGATTTATGTCTATTTTTAACACTTAATTGGCTGAAAGACGTCTCCCAAGGGCGACGTTAAGCTAATTCTGAAAAGTCCAATTTGGTCGAGATTATCTAGTTTCCAAGGTTTGGAAGAACTCAAATCCTTCATGTTTCTCTGAAGAAGGTTGCAGAGGCGCGGGAGAGTCCTTTTGAAGGCCAAAACACTCCAAAACCTAATATTATATATACCTACCATATTGCACTTTGAAAAAGGTTGGCAATTGGAGAATTTAGAGCTCAAAACAAGGGTTTGAAGGCTCTCAAGGAGAAAAATATGGACATCAAGAGGGGCTTCATCTAAGTCTTCTTCCTCTTCATCCTTTGAAGCTTTTGAAGACTAAGGCTATGGAGGGGCAAACCAACCATCTTTCTCTTTAGTTTTTCTTTCTAGTTTTTCATTGATTTCACATAGTTTAATCACTATTTTCATAGTTATTCATCTCATCACTTCATTATACACACGCTCACCACATCCTTTTCCAAACCCATATTCATGTTAGGGGTTTAAAAAAACTAAAATAAGTGAGTCTTCTTTGTTTGTTCATGTTAGGGGTCATTCAACTAAAATAATGTGTCGTTAAGCATATTCGAACATCAATCTTAAAATTTTAATTTTCACATATAATTATTTGAAAAATAGCAAATGGTAGGATTGAGTCGAATCCACACGAAAATAGATTTTTAAAGTTGAAAACCTTGAATTTTTAGAGGAAAAACAAAGAAGAAAGAAGAGGAAGCATGATGAGTTAATAGATAAGAACTGAAATTAACCGGACTTACTATGAACTCACAAAAGGAGCACCCCTAAAAGAGTATAATTAAACCATCTACTGAACTAAGACTACCTCTAAAATACTAATTAAAAGTAAAATATAAACTTTGAGTAGTGTCAATAGAAGAAAAAATAGAAGTTGTAGAATCAAAAGAGGGAGAAAAGATAACTTTTTTCAAAGGAGCTACTGTAATTCACTAACATAACTATATAAAATTTTACAGAGACATTAAAAATAGAAAACTAACATGACTTTTATAAGGAATAATTTACAGAAAATATTCAAAATACAGTGTAACATGGAGAACTCAAAAACTAAAGAGAGGCGATGGTGAGATAAAACTAATGTTTGCAGCCGTCGTAGCTCTTCTCGCAGATCCTTGGCAACCCTGAACTCCTTCTATTAGTTAGTTACTGTGTCTCGAGTCCACCTCTTCTCCTGGCAGCCGCTAGTTTGAGAGAGATGTAGAGAGAGAGTGAGAGCGACAGAGAGAGAGAGAGAGAACAAAAGCTAAAGAGAGAGGGGGCTACTATAGTACGCGGGTACTGTAGTTGCTACAGTACCCTTGAGGTACTGTAGCAGAGAGAGGGAGAAAGTGAAAGAGAGAGGGAGAGAAGGCAGGAGGGAGCAGAAGGAAAAATAAAGGGAGAGAGAGAGAAAGGAAAGAGAGAGAGAAAGAGAGATTCTTTTAAAATGGGAGCGTATTTTTAAAAAGAGGAAAGGAGGGAAGAAAGGGCCGGAGGCTACTCCAAGGTTTCTTCTTAAGTAGATATTAGGGCAACCTTTAGAGAGTAGTCAAAGACCATTTTACCCATGCTCCATTAATTCTTCTAAAAAGGTAGTTACTTTTACTAAGATTTGAACCTTGGCCTCCCATAAGTCACTAAAGACTTATCCACTGCACCACATCATCTTTATATCTTGTTTACATAAAAATAAATGTAATTTAGGATATTATCATGAATAAAATTACATTTATGTTGAAATGAATTTATTTATTATCTCGGTTTTGCTGAGAAGACTGCAAATACACTACACTCCGTTATTCATGTGAAATGATGATGCATTAAACTCAAAATTTGACAAAATTGGTACCGTTGGAATTAGTGCAAAATTATCTATCATTTCATGCAATTTTAAACATAAAATCATGAATATAGTGTATGCATTTGTTCTTTTAACGATCAAAAATATCAACTTATCAGGGGGTAACCCCTCTCGTTCCCCCCATTCCTCCCCTTCCTCTTTGCCCACGTTTAGAGAGAGAAAGTGAGATAGAAAGAGAGAAAGAGAGGTAGAAAGGAAGAGAGGAAGGAACAAAGAGAGGAAGAAAGGAAGAGAAAAAGATATAGAGTAAGAACGTGAGTTGTTTGGGGTTCTTCGCACGTGTAGAAGGAGAAGGTTTCTGTTGTGTCCAAGAGAGCTTCTGGTTTAAAGGCAAGTACATGATCCTATCTCCATGGTTATTTTCCTATCGCAAATGGCCTGTTTTCAAACATATATTTTCCTACAAATTTAACTAAACGCTACTAAGCCGTTATGCTGCCGAAATGACATAAGAGCCTAAATGGACTCTCAACCCATGCTATAAGTCTCTCATGTTAAAATCGAACAAGCCTACAGACAGTGACACCTTAGGAGTCCATGCGTCTGAATCATATAAGTATCCTTGTGAGGCGGATATTAATTAAAAGACGCAACCCGAGGCAAACGGGTAAATCCTAAGTATGGTTCTCCCGATCTAGGTGGGACGGGTGAGTCCCCCTTCTGCAAAGTGGAAGCGCTAGTGGGCATTTGCCTTACCGCTAGCTGCATGTCATGCCAACCTCCTCATGTTGTGGTTTGGATGCATGTCTGTTAAACAAGTGATAAGATTCATACTATGCGTATGCTATATATATATGTATTTGATCCATGATCTTCCAACTATGTCATGTCATGCCATGATTTTTATGATACTTACGCCATGCTATGATGCCACACTATGTTGCCATGCCATGATTCTGTACCATGATGCTATGCCATGCCCCTATTATACTTATACTTATGCCATGCCATGATGCTATGCCATGATCAAGCCAAACTATGCATTAATGCTATGCCATGATCAAGCCAACCCTTGCCATAATGTTATGCAAGATCAAGTCAGGCCACACCATGATGCCATGCTATAATCTTTATGTTTGTACCCACACCATGCCATGCTACATCACTATGATCTTTTGACCATGCCATGATTTGCCATGATCCCTATGTTAGCTGAAACTTGTTATGTTATATTCTATCATGACATGAGTATATGATATTATCATATTGTCTTTTTATGTTTATATATATGATAAACCATGTAGTGGTATCATGTGCTTGCAAAGTCAGAGAAGACTTACCCTTGCTCCCTAACATTTTTCAGGCAAAAAGAAGTAAACGTTAAGCTATGGGACTAAGATATTTAGAGCTTGAAGATCGAACTACTACTCAACTGATGTAATATATGAATATGTTTAGAAATTCTGAGCAAGTATTGTAGTTCACCTTATTTGTTATTAGTAGATAAATTTGTGGTTATGATGGTTGATTCATGGTGTTATGTATGTATGTATGTGCTCACTCTGGAGTAAGTATATGTTTGGGTTGTTCCTACTGTGGCGCGCTCGCTGGTTCAAAGTAAGCCGACATAACTGAACAGGGTCAGCGGGGCATTGCAATAGGCCTTACATGAGTTTTCTAGATGGATAACTCTCTTAAAATGACTTTCGAACTCCCACTAACTAAGGCTCCAAGGTGGAGCACGAAAATCTCTCTATTACATGGATAGGAGTTATACTTGGGTGGCAACAAAAGACTCTTCACCTCTCATTAATGACCATTACATGACTCTCCACCTCCCTTATACTCTTAATTCAAATAAGAGTTACAAGGGTTACAAGAGAAACTCAAAAGACACCATAACCTCTAAAAAATAAAGGACCTATTATTTTATCTCTAACTCTAACGTAATAAACTCCTTACATAATTATAAGGAGATCTCCATAAAATTAAGTTTATTTCATAACACCCTTTTGTAAACGTAATTCTCTTCCATCAAACATTTCAAGCAATTTCTTCAATTTGGAGAAGACACCAAACTTCAAAGACTTTATGAAAATATCTACAACTTGATCTTGAGATTTGACAAAAATAAGCTCAATCTCTTTGTTCTTCACATGCTCCCGAATGAAATGAAATCTTTTATCAATGTGCTTGTTCCTTTCATGGTAGACTAGATTCTTGGCTAAAGTAATTACAGACTTGTTGTCAACAAACATCTTCGTAGGCTCTGTTTGATAAACATGAAGATTCCTCAGCAAATTTCTCAACCAAACTGCATGATATACTCCAGATGATAATGCCACATACTCTGCTTCACAAGTAGAATGTGTAACAAAATGTTGTTTCTTAGAAAACCAAGTGAATGTCGTACCTTCTAAGAAGAATATAAATCTAGTGATACTCTTCCTTTCATCAATGTCACATCTCCAATCACTATTGGAGTAGCCTACAAGATCAAATTCTTCGGATGATGAATAAAATAATCTATGATGAATAGTACCTATGATGTACCGAAAAATTCTCTTGGCAGTTTTGAAATGTGATGACTTTGGCTCTTCTGTATATCGGCTCTCTAAACCAACACCATATAAAATATATGGCCTTGTGCATGTAAAATAGCTAAGGCTTCTAATCAAACTCTTGAATAAATTTGAATCAATCACTTTACCTTCTTCATGCTTTGACAATTTGATGTCTTCTCTAAATTGAAGAAATTACTTGGAATGCTTGATGAAAGAAAATTAAGTTTACAAAAGAGTGTTGTGAAATAAACTTAATTTTATGGAGATCACCTTATAATTATATAAGGAGTTTATTATGTTAGAGTTAGAGAGAAAATAATAGGTTCTTTATTATTTAGAGGTTATAGTGTCTTTTGGGTTTCTCCTGTAACTCTTGTAACTCTTATTTAAACTAAAAGTGTAAGAGAGGTGAAGAGTCATGTAATGGTTATTAATGGGAGGTGAAGGGCCTTTTGTAACCACCCAAGTATAACTTCTATCCATGTAATAGGGAGATTTTCGTGCTCCACCTTGGAGCCTTGTTAGTAGGAGTCCAAAAGTCATTTTAGGAGAGTTATCTATCTAGAAAGCTCATGTAAGGCCTATATATACATGTGGCTAGTTGTTTTCATGTAAGAAGTCATATATGATTTATAGAATATCCACTTTTGAAGTCTTCTTTAACTTTTATGTTTTCTACATTCTCTACACATTTTCACCACAATTCTACCTTCTGTGTGTGAGAGCCCACCATTAGCTTCTAACAAAGTGGTATCAAAGTCTATGGTTACGAACCGGGCCGCGCACCCTGTATTTGTGGTCCACGTGACAGAACCTAAAATCGGCCGGCACATGAGGGGACGTGTTAGAATAGTCATACATCGGAAAAAATATAAAATCAGAACGTGTTTAGTAGATTGTGCCTACTCCACTCATTGTCTTAAGGTTTTAAGTTAGATGGCCCAATAACTTCAATACACACAAGATGCTCGATGAAATAACTGGTTCAGTGAAGTCCAAAGAAGTGAGGGCTCCAAAGAAGGGGAGGACAAGTAGACCTATAGAAACTACATTGCGGTGTCAAAGGTCTGGTCGGTGGGTTTAGAAGGCTCTCCATCTATGCTTTCCGTGTAGGTTTTGCCACAGAGAGGACAAGAAGAGAGAGAGAGAGAGAGAGAGAGAGAGAGAGAGAGATTACATGAGATGGGAAGCGGAGTGCAAGGTCTTCGCAGATGACTAGAGCGTGCAACAACGTGGAGGCTTCGCAAAGCAAAGGAGGCGGCAGCCTTTGCAGAGTTAAGCAACGCACACAGGGGGCGGCGGGCGTCGCAAAGTGGTGGGAACATCGGGCTTCGTAGAGCCGAGTAGCGCGTGCAAAGCAGAGGGGGTGGCAGGCTTTGCGGACGTCGAGCAGCGTGCGCAGAGCAAAGGGGGGGCAGGCTTCGCAGAGGCCACACAGAGAGCTGAGCCGGTGCCGAGTGGAGTAGGGCGGAGGGCTTCAGGGGTAGCGGCGCGGAGGGCTTTGCGAATGGCTAGGGTTCAGATCTGAAAAGAAAAAAGTTCTCTTGCCGTTACTAAAATATTAAGAGGGGTTTAAGACTTGAGAAGTTGAGTCAGATATTTTTTTAAACAGTCTGAATTTTAGAATGTTTGACCAATTCAGATTAAGTGGCCTAATAAGTTTTATCAAATGGGCCCTTAGTGGGGGGATATATATATTTTTTTAATCCTTATTGTTACCTCACCTACCAATCTCGCATCTGTGGGAGATGGAGGTATAGCCTCCAGGACAATCTTGTAAAGTAATATTTGTTTGTACCAATTTTAAGTGTTGTACTGATTCCTCAGTGTAATGGGTAAAAATAAAAAAATATTATTTCTTGAAAATCTTTTTAAGTGGGCCTTAAGGTATCCTATACATCCGTATAGGCCGATCTCCGATAGGACAACTTAAAAAAAAATTGAAAATTAAAAATTATTATTGAGCTCGGCCACATTTTTTCACTGTCCATTCGAGTTTGAGTTTTGATTTTTCAGATTTTTTTAGATCATCTGATCAAAGATCAACCTATGGAGACATGTAAGACGCCTGAAGACCTAATTTTTTTTATTTTTATCTATTGTACTCTGTGGTCAATGCAACAAGTATTACTTATCTATTACCACTATTACGTATATAGCCACATGCTCTTGGTCCTCGGCCCGATGTTGCCGTCCCTTTTGTTGCAAGGGAAATACTTGCTGCACACCCCTGTGAAGCGGTGTGGGCGCACGCCGCGCTTTTGTTGCAATGGAGGTTTCTGTGACTGTGGTATCTTCGGAAGGTCTTTGTTTGTTGTTATATATGCACAAAGCTGAACCAGTTCTCGGCAGGCAGACATCTTGGATGACATTCCTTCTGGCATGCATAGCAGTATCATTGCCTTTCAAAAAAAAGGGAATTAAAGGAACTTCTCTTTATTTGACGTGCAATAGAATCCCAGCCTCCCAGGGGTGGGATGATGTGAACTATAGAGTAAACTAGCAGTATTTCACTCCTTGCCATGCATGTCTTAGCAGCTGTACAGGCACGTATCATACTAGACAAGGGAAAAAAAGATCCAAAATGGATATATGACTGCACTTTATATTATTATATGTCATTTGTATGAGTTCAACAAAAAAGTAGACCCACATAATATCTATATTAATTTTAGGTATTTTTACGTAAACTCCTGTGAAAAATATCTTACTTGCATCTATACCCCTAACTCTCACATATTATTTTCAATGCCCCTAAAATCTCAAAAATATTATAGTTATACCCCTCCCTCAAAGCATCGTTAAATCAAACCTAAAAATTTTGTCAGACTTGAGAATATCACTCGGTTCACTCTTTGTCCAATTTTTGTCCATATAATTAAAAAGAGCAAAAAAAAGTGACAACAATTCTATACTATTCAAATCATCACATCACGTGAAAATGCAATCGCACACTTAGGCACTGCAATGGTCTAATAAGTAGATCGGACCTTCATCATAATTGGCCCTCTCGTTGGGCTGGTTATGGTAGAATTTAAATTTTTATATTCATATTATCTAGAGTAGCCGGCATCTGTTTTCGAGTTTGAAAGGTACGTATTTAAGTTAAAATGGCCGCTTCGTAGCCGAAGGTTAAATGGAACGGACATAGAGAGGGGTCGGGCGCTTAAAATGGAAACATCATTAGGCACCACATGAAGACAGAATAAAGTAATCCCTCCGGTGGAAGGGCCCTCGACAATCTCCTATATCAAACAACTGTCCCTTTCAACAAAACCTTATATCTATTTTCTTGCAGAGACTAAGGCTCATGCTCACTTCAGTAATAATATCTTTTTCAAGAACCAAATTTCCAACTTTTTTGTGGTTGAAGCTGACAGTTTCAGATGGGGCCTATGGCTCCGGTGGCAACCCCCTACCTAAGTCAGCATTGTGGACTATAGTAAAAATTTTATCATTGCCAAGGTCCTTGACAACGAAGGCAATCAATGGACTCTTATCTATGTGTATGCCCCTCCAACAGGCGCAGAGAGAAGATTATTCTAGCAGAAGCTGTCTCCAATAATTAGAAACATCCAAGATCTTCTGTGTATCATTGGAGATTTCAACTCCATTATGTTTCAGTTTGAAAAATATGGTGGATGTCCTGTGAGCTGTTTCCATACAAAACACTTCCTATCCTTTGTTAATGATACTAGTTTGATTGACCTTGGCCATGAAAGTCCTACCTACACCAGGTCAAACAACAGGTCCCTCCCTTTCCACATTAGAGAAAGAATTGACAGAGGCTTTGTTAACTCTAAGTGGTATCTCAAATTCCCTAATACCAAAATCTTCCACCTTCCCCTTATTGCCAGCGATCATAGACCCATTCTCCTGAGAACCGATGCCACCAAGAGACACAGATGTACTCCTTTCAAAATGGAATCTGCCTGGACCATTAGAAAGGATTTTGGGAAGGTCGTTCAATCAGCTTGGACTTCCTCCCCTCACTTATCTTCAAATTATTATGGCAAGATTTGCATTATCGAAACCAGCATGAAGAAATGGAAAAAATGCAACTTCTCTAATGCCAGAATGAGGAGTCAAGTTCTGGGTAAGCAACTCAACTCCCTGGATATGGATCAATTTTCAGAGGAAACCTTGGAAGCTAGCAAAATCCTTCGGCTATCACTCAAATAGGCTCTCCTTGAAGAACATGAATTTTGGAGGCAAAGAGCTAAGGCCCATTGGTTCACTCATGGTGACAGAAACTCCAATTTTTTCCATCTCTCAGTGGTTATGTCCTAGTGGCAATAACAGAATTACTGATATTCAATTGGGAAATGATGTTTGGGTGGAAGATAAGACCATCATTAAGAACTGCTTCATTAACTACTTTCAGGATTTATACTCAGCCACTCCTCCTGACCCAAACTTCAACAACTGACAGCCTCACAACAACCTGGGACAGCTGATCAATGAACAGGATAATTGCTTACTGGTTTCCATTCCTTCAGACAGTGAGATCACTGAAGCCATTCAAAGCATGTCTCCCAGGAAAGCTCCTGGTCCTGATGGTCTTCCTCCTTTATTCTACCAGCATTATTGAGAAATTGTTAAGGCTGAAGTCATACACTGTACTCAAGGTATTTTCAGGGACACTCATATGCCAACTAAAATGAATCATACTCTTATTGCTTTGATTCCCAAGAAGAAACCAGCTACTTCTCCTACTGACTACAGGCCTATCAGCTTGGCTAATGTAATCTATAAAATCTCTACCAAAATCCTAGCCAAGCTTCTTAAGTCCTTGCACCCAAAGTTGGTATCCCCAAATCAATCTGCCTTCGTCCCTCACAGGCAAATTTTGGACAACATTCTAGTCACCCAGGAAGTAGTTCATTCCATGAAATGTAAGAAAGGGAAAGTAGGATCCTTTGCTCTCAAAGTGGACATCTCAAAGGCTTATGATAAACTTGAATGGAGTTTCATTGCTAACACCCTTAAGAAGTTTGGTTTCTCAAGCCAGGCTATCAGCTTAATCCTTCTCTTCATTACCACTGCAACCTACTCTATCATCATCAATGGAGAATGTACTGGCTTTATTACCCCCAGCAGAGGAATCAGGCAGGGATGCCCACTATCCCCCTATGTCTACATCATTTGTGCTGAAATGCTCACCCAACTGATTAATTCCAAAGTTGATGAGGGTACCATTGCTGGTCTGAAGGTCAATTGTCGAGCTCCTATAATTACTCACCTCATGTATCCAGATGACATTGTCCTCTTTGGCAAAGCAAATCTTGCAGATCTAAAGGGCCTCATTTCCTACCTTGATACTTATAGCGGCTGGTCTGGTCAACATATTAACAAGACAAAATAGGGCTTGTTCTTCAGTCCTAACACCCCTCTTGCTGTCCAACAAGAATTGAGCATTACAGCTGGGATCCCCATCATGTCAGATAAAGAAATGTACCTAGGGGTCCCCTTCTGGCCTATCAGAAGCAGGTTGGGCCAATTCTCCTTCTTGGAAGACAGAATGAAGCTCAAGCTCTCAAAATGGAAGGCTAACTCCTTATCCTTTGCTGGGAGAGTTACTCTTATAAACTCTGTCCTTTCTTCCATCCCGGTGCATGCTATGAGTATGGGTATCCTCCCCAAAGCTACCCTTCAGAAGCTTAACCAGATCCAATGTTCTTTTCTCTGGGGTGACTCCAAGGATCACAAAATGCTCCATCTCTGCAACTGGAACACTTTGAAGCAACACAATCTATCAGGCAGACTTCGTATCAGGGATTTACAAACATTCAACAGAGCCTTTGTGCTTAAAATTATCTGGAAATTCCTCCACAGTCAGAACTCTATGTGGGCTTCTCTTATTCGAGCAAAGTACCTGACAAATTACTACTACTGGGATGTACCTGAATCTGGTTCATATTCTCTCCCTTGGAAGGCCATGCTACAGGTCAGGAAGATTGCCTCTCAAGTCTACTTCCATATTATTCAAGATGGCCTGACTACTAATATTTGGCTAGACAAATGGATCCCTAATCTCTTAGGTCCACCTAGAGTCAGAGATGACTATCTGCACCCCATCCCCCCCCCCCCCCCCCCCCCAACTTGGGTTTTTCAACTAATTTCAAACCATCAGGGGAACTAGAACCTCATAAACAGGGTCTTTACTGCTGATACTGCCAAGGCTATTTCCTCAATTACTCTTCCTACCAAAACTCTAGTCCTGGAGATAAGCTTGTTTGGCCTCTTAATACAAATGGAGTTTTCTCTCTCAAATCTGCTTATCGGTTCCTCATGCAGAATTCCCACAGATCATCCTCCTGTCTGGATCCTATGTGGAAAATTATTTGGAGCACCCACATTGAGAAGGTGGTTCCCCGAAAGATTACCCACTTTATCTGGAAATGCATTAAAAATGCTATCCCTATCAACAGTATCATCTCGAAGAGAATCCCTGTTGCTGATTGTCTCTGCCCAATATGCCACTTGGATCTGGAAACCGTTGAACATATTTTCTTCCATTGCCACTTTGCTCGCAGTGTTTGGCTGGCCACTCCCCTTAATTATCGCTCTGACTCTGATAACTTAAGTCTTACTGACAGAATTATACTTTGGGGCTCTCCTCCTATTTCTAAGGATGGGGATGACACCTACCTTGTTTCCATGTGCTTCTCAATATTATGGCAGATTTGGAAGACTAGACGCTGTACAGTCTTTGAAGGCAAAAGGCCCAATCCTCTCTCAACAATTATTGCTGCCACCACTGATACAACTTTCTGGTTTTCCTGTCAACCTCCAGCTCCTATCTCAGCCCCCAAGCAACCAACTAAGTTATCTAATTGTCTCCCTCCTGAGGCCAATATGGTAAAGATTAACTTTAATTGGGCTACTTCTTGCCAAGGTGGTTCTATTGGGATTGTTATCAGAGATCACCTAGGCAAGCCTACCTACTGCTTCTCCAAGCCTGTTCATTCGTTTGATCTAGGTGTTGTTGAAGCTCTCGCCCTTCTTGAAGCCCTGAAGCTTGCTGCCAGCTCTCATACAACAGCTCTTGTGGAAGGTGACGCCCTCAACATCATCAATGTTGTCCTCAAGATCAAGGATCCGCCTTGGAGCTCGCAAATTATCATCCAAAATTGCCAGGAGATCAGAGACCAATTCTCCTTAAATATTTGCTTCACCCCAAGATCTTGTAAGGGTGTTGCTCATTGCTTAGCTAAGCTAGCTTGCTCTACTATGCAATAAAACATTTGGGACTTCCCCTCTTTTAAAATAGTTAGCAATTTCTTTTTCTTTTCATATATTTTGTAAGAAATTTAAACAAGAGAAGAATCCGCTGCACCGCCAAGCCAAACCGTTCTACACTGCCAGATGGCACTTTCATTTTGAAAAAGAATTAAAAAATTTTGTAGGTTTCTCAATATCTTCTACTGACCGTGCACTCTAATATCTGATTGGACAACTTTAAAAATTCTGAAAAATCAAACACCAGTCAGAATGTCCAATGGGAATGTATGATAAGGTAGCTTGGTGTAAGGTTGCCTTTTATAAATGGAAACACGGCCCCCAGGTTGCAGGTTGCAAGCTAACTCTTCCATTTACGTGGAGACCAGATCCACTTAGTGCAGTCACTAACGGAGTTGGTCTCATTTGTATGTGTGTACGAAAGAGTTGTAAATATTTAAAACTATGTTCTTTTATTAACGAAGTTTTGCTAGATAATTCGTGGGGGTAAGTGGGGAGATTACGTCTGTTTTGTCATTTTCCCTTCACTTACAACTTGCTCATGATGCAAGCTAACTTTGGGGCCAAAAAATAGAGAAATGCATAATACTACATGCAGAATAATTAAATAGGTCAGAAGTTATCCCCATCTCTTTTGCTCAATCCACAAATTAAGTGGTTTACTAAATGGGATTGTAAACAAATTTAAATGTGCTGTTAAACAAACGCGCGACACAACCAACCAGTAAGAATACAGTTTTGCGTGAATTGAGACTCTTGAGAAAAGTACGTTTAAGTCCAACTGTTTACTAATCCAGTGGAAAACATTGTTTGCGTTCAGCTATTCTACGTGGTATAGAAAGAAAACATTGTTTGCGTTCAGCTATTCTACGTGGTATAGAAAGAAAACATTGTTTGCGTTCAGCTATTCTACGTGGTATAGAAAGAAAACATTGTTTGCGTTCAGCTATTCTACGTGGTATAGAATGACTGACTTGAATTTGTATCAAATCCAATCATGAATTGTTCATCCAACAAAGTAGCCTGCTTATACTATTATTTGGACTTCTAAGAGTGTGTTTGGGATAACTCAAGAAACCTACCAATCCTTCTATAATTAGTAGTTCTATCCAAAAGTAGGTTTCAGCTGTTTTTCAAGAAAGTCCACTATATATATATATCTATATATATATACATATATTAAATCTCCTCGCTCTATCTCTTCTTCTTTCTTCCTTGAATCTCTTCTTTATCAAAGCCTAGGCGCGATACGGTTATCTGGGAACACTCAATACTTTGAAGAAATTACAGTAGCAAAACATGCCTTAAGTTTGAATGCAAAACAATTGCCATGGACGCGATCGCACAAAGCGGATTAACATACACGTCAACCAGTACTATATAGTACATATACCACTGCTATGATGAGCCTTTCCTTGTGGTGCGTGGTGCTAAGGGGTTGTACGTCCATACATACTGGGAATGAAAGGAAGATCACAAGCGTAGGTGTTGCCAAGAGTTTCACTATGGCAGGAAAGATCTGCTTGGTTGCCATGGTTTCCTTGTTTTGTATTTCCCTACTATCCTTAATTGTCTTCCTTCCTTGTTTGGTAGCCTGATGAGACTTCTGCTAGCTATTTATAGCCATTAAGCAACTAAATTGATATACTTTGAATTAATTCCTTCTTACCCACAATTAATGCACTAAGTTGTAGCTTTGGTATCTTTTTTGAGAGACTTGTGCAGATGAAATCCTTTTCATTTAATAAAACTATAGTTAGATGTAGAATAGGGAAACTAGGTAAATGTAGAGGGTCCATTACATCCGAAATAAGCATCTTGCTCTGAGGACTCACTATTTAAATTCTTAGATTTTTTTATTTGTTTCTATTAATCCTGTAACGACCCATTGTCCTATAATCGGAGATCCGATTATTAAATGAGTATCGAATTATTAAAATTTGGAGTGAAAAATAAATGATAAACTAAGCTAAACAATCCACAACACATCGAATTGTAAAAGAAGTACAGTAATTAAAAATTATTACATATTCCAACTGAACAAAAAATAATTAAACATACAGGTCTCAAAAGGCAATTAAAGTAAAGCAGTAAACACAACTCCTAAATTTCGATATAAAATACATGCATTTGTAAATGTAATAGGTACAACTCTAAAACTACTTCACTATAGAATCCACGACCAGTCTCTGGGTTAAACACAAAAACCACGCAGCCGAATATGAAAAACATCGATTTGCTAGGACGGAACAACTACCCTTCGAATAATGTGCTGACTACTCCGACCTGTCTATCTCTAATTTTATTTTTAAATTATTCAAAAGACGTTGTCAGATTTGAGAAGCACTCGATTCATTGTTTGTCCGATTTTCGTTCATATAATTGAAAAAAGCAGAAAAAAGAGACAGCAATTCTGTACTATTCAAATCATTACATCACGTGAAAATGCAACCGCACACTTAGGCACTGGAATGGTCAAATAAGTAGATCGGACCTTCATTATAATTGGCCCTCTCATTGGGCCAGTTATGATAAAATTTGATTTTTTATAGTCGGATTATCCGGAGTAGCCGGCATCTACTTCAAGTTTGAAAGGTACGTATTTAAGTTTAATTGGCGGCTTCGTAGCCGTAGGCCAAACGGACCGGACATAGAGAGTGGTGGGGCACTTAAAATGGAAACATCATTAGGCACCACATGAAGACAGAAGAAAGTAATCCCTCCACGATTCTTATTCTTATTATTACTATTATTATTATTATTATTATTATTATTATTATAATATAAATGTTAATTTTTCCATGACCATCCAAGAACTACAAAGCTTTCGGGGATATATAGAATTTTAGTCGATGCTCCGGCCAGCTCGTCAGAGGCAGCAACAGGTGTTACTGTTTTTGCAGCAGCCTTTCTTGGGAGCATGCGCTAGCGCCGCGCAGAACGTAGTACAAATACTCGGATTGCAGGCGGTCATCGGAGCGCACAGCGTCGTCCGCGGAGGGCATGACTGAGCTTGAGCTTCATTTCATAGACAAAAGGAACGTAAAAATAGTCAGTACTTTCTTTTTCTTCGGTTTATTTTGTAAGAAATTTAAACAAGAGAAAGACTCATTGCACCGTCATGCCAAACGTTTTCTACACTGCCTGATGATAGTTTTATTTAAAAAACTTAAAAAATTCTGTAGGTATCTCAACAAACGTTTCTACACTGCCCCTGGAGACCAAATTCACTTAGAGTCCGTTTGGTTGTAGGTAAGACATAATCGGATGTAAAAATTTTTTTAAGGAAATCAATTTACGTGGAAAATGAAAACGTAATAGACTATTTAGCAATTCTGAAAATATTTTTTCAAATTTTTTTTTTTTTCGTTTGCTTTCTCGTAAAATCTTTTCCTAAAAATGACTTCATACATAGATATGACACTCTTAACTGAATTGAGAGCATGCCATGAACAATGTACTATTCATTAGGGACCGATTTTGTAATTTTCATATAATTCAATTTTCGATCGGACATCTCAAAAATATATGAATATTAAAAAATTGAGCCACAATGAACAGTAGTATACTATTCATTGGGGCTCGATTTTTTACTTTTTATATTTTTTTATTTTTTTGTGAAATCTCATGACATGTCCTACATGCCTATCTAATTCGCTTTTAGATCCAGCATTCTAAAAAAAGATACAAATTTAAAAATCTAGCCCCAATGAATAGTAATAAACTACATGGAGCTAAGGTTTTTAAATTTTCATGTTTTTTTTAGTTCTCCTATGAAAAATCTAATTATATGATGATGCACGCAATGTTGAAAGGTCTTCAAAAAAACATTAATATTTTTTTAGCTGTGGTCCATAAAAAATTAAAAATTGAACTTGAGTGGTCTATAAAAAATATGCCAACTGTCATTATCACACACATGGAGATTGACAGGATGTCTTGGAAAACTACATACATGCCATCCACTCGGATGTCAAAATCCTGATTTAAAGGGAGTCAATGTATGCACTTTTCGATTGATTGATGTTTTCAAGATTACCAAATAAACCTTTAAATAAGAATTTGTATAGAATGATTGACTTGAATTTATATACATCTGATCATGAATTGTTCATCCAACAAAGTAGCACGCTTATACTATTATTTGGATTTCTAAGAGTGTGTTTGGGATAACTCAAGAAACCTACCAATCCTTCTATAATAAGTAGCTCCGTCCAAAAGTAGGTTTCAGCTATTTTTCAAAAAGTCCACTATATATATATATATATATATAAAATCTCTTCGCTCTATTTTTATTTCTTTCTTCCTTTAACCTCTTCTTTATCGAAGCCTAGGAATGACATGGTTATCTGGGAACATTCAATACTTTGAAGAAATTACAGCACCAAAACATGTCATAAGTTAGAATACAAAACAATTGCCATGTACGCGATAGCACAATGCGGATTACTATGATGAGCCTTTCCTTGTGGTGCATGGTGCTAAGGGGTTGTACGTCCATACATACCTGGGAATGAAAGGAAGATCACAAGCATAAGTGTTGCCAAGAGTTTCACTATGGCAGGTAAGATCTGCTTGGTTGCCATGGTTTCCTTGTCTTGTAATTGTCTTCCTTTCTTGTTTGGTAACCTAATGGGAATTTCGCTAGCTATTTATAGCCATTAAGCAACTAATTTGATATACTTTGAATTAATTCCTTCTTACCCACAATTAATGTACTAAGTTGT
Source organism: Zantedeschia hybrid cultivar (assembly GCA_030544215.1). Taxonomy (NCBI): domain Eukaryota; kingdom Viridiplantae; phylum Streptophyta; class Magnoliopsida; order Alismatales; family Araceae; genus Zantedeschia; species Zantedeschia hybrid cultivar. Next base: position 51,761,217 of record JARZZO010000014.1, read on the forward strand.
ACCTTTTGTATCTTTTTTGAGACATTTGTGTAGATGAAATCCTTTTCATTTAATAAACCTATAGTTAGATGCGGAATATGGAAACTAAGTAAATGTAGAGGGTCCGTTGCATCCAAAATAAGCCTCTTGCTCAGAGGACTCACTATTTAAATCCTTAGATCTTTTTATTTGTTTCTATTAATCTAGTAACGACCTGCCACCTACAATCGGAGATCCGATTATTAAATGGGTACCGAGTCATTCAAACTTAGAGTCAAACTAGGATCTCAATAAGTCTAGAAAATAAATGATAAACTAAACTAAACAATCCACAACATATCGAATTGTAAAAGAAGTGCAGAAATTAAAAATTATTACAATTCGACTCGACTCAGCAACTAATTACATATTTCAACTGAAAAAGAAATAATTAAGCATACAGGCTGTGAGTGCTTAAAATGAGTGTGTGATTATCATGAAAACTATGTTGTTTAAGTGTAAAATAAACCCATTAAAAAGAAACTAAGTGATGTGATCGCTAGAAACTTTTGACTAAAAAGTTTCAAAAGAAGATTTGATCGCCTACCTATTTGGACGTGGGAGATATTGAGCTCTTGGTTCCCCTCCTTCAGTCGGCTGAAGAAAGAGAGTCATTTCTTATCTTTGTTCTTGCTTTGGCTGCTGTTGAGTTTTGAGGATCGTCCAAAGTCCTTGTTGTTTGCTATTGATTTCCTCCCTTTGATTCTTCTTTGTACACTTTGCAAGAAATAAAAAGAAATGAAGAACAATGATGAGAACTTAAGAAGAAGTAGTATCCATTCCAGAGAAAATTTTAAACATACGAATAAGCAGGCAAACTCGCTTGTTGGGATGGTCTTTTAAACCCATTTAACAAATAGGTTTTGAAAATGATGCTAGTGTTGTGTGTTGTATGGAGTGATGTGATGAATGTTAAGTCCACGATTTTACATAAATAACAGATCAAATTTACATAATTTGCTATCAATTTAAAGGACAAAATCACATGGAATGATAAGATAAACCATTTGCGCATTCAGAATCTGAATTTTAAAATTTCATCACTCCATGGATGGAATAAAGGTAGCAATTCCATTTTCTCAGCAATTATTTAATGCACAGTTGAATGATTTATGGCTATGAGAACTTAACTGTTATTTTATGTGAAACAGGACATGAACAAGCAGATGGCATAGTGGTTGGACCACCCGAAGGTCAAGGAAGCAATCAGGGTTCGAATCCCGGCAAAAACATCATTTTATTTTCGTATTTTAGCTTCAACTGGGGCCCACATGCCAACTAAGAGAGAAAGAAGGAGGGAATTCTGAAATTCAAAGAAAAAAGGATCCATTTCAGAAATTCGAAATTCAAAAATACCAATTAAATGTTTTAAAGAGGATCCCCTAAATCAAGGGGAACTTTATAACAGGATTTTAAAATCTCTTTTGAAATTCAAAACCCCCCCCCTCTTTTCTATAAAACTAAGGGAGGAGGTCAAGGTGAAAAAAACCGAATTTTCAGAAATTTTTTTTAAGCTTCTCTCCCTCTCTGCGGCTTCTCTTTCTCTCCCGTATTCTCTCTCTCCCTTTCTCCCACGCACAGGTTCCTGCCGCACGCCAGCCGAGCCCCAAGTTGCACTAGCAGAGCCCACACCAGCGTCGGCCAGCAGCTGCTCTTCAGCGCACACCAGCCCCAGCCAGCAGAAGCTTCCAAGCACTCCAAGGCAGCAGCTTCTTCCAAGCACGCAGTGAAGCTGTCCCAGCTTCCTCCTTCCTCCAAGCTCCTCCACACCAACCAGCAACGTGCAGGCACTTCAGCAAGTTACAGGAATTTGTTGTTAGAAGTTTTTTTTTTTATTTCAATCATGTTCCTGTTTCTTAGATTTGATCTAATGATTAGTTAATTGAATACTAATAGTTTAAGTGTTTTTATTTCTTATCGTTAAATATTTACAGATTTGCGTTAATTTTGATTGTTTAGATAGTTGCATGAACAGTACGTTACTATTCACCTCTAACTTCCAGAATTTTATTCGTCCAATGTAAAATCCTTTTATTCAAATCAATCGATATCTAGTACTTGTTTTGATTTAAATTTTATTTAAAAAATGTAAAAAAAATAAAATAAAATGAAAAAAATCTTTTGATGAATAGTAACAAGGGGGTATGTGGCTAAGTTTGATTGGGCTCCATCACATGCATGCGTATGCAGTATGCAGGGGCTTTGATTGAGTGCTCTTTTCTGTGCACCTTTTAGTTTTGTCATTTGTATTAATACCCTTGTTTAATTAGTTAAAGTTAGTTGATTCCACTAGTTTTTTTTTTACATTGTTTTTTTTATAAAAAAAAAAGGGTATCTAAATTTTCAAAATCCAAAGTTTTCAAAGTTAAAAATTTAACTCCCTGTGGTTTGACTCGGACTCACCGCTATTAATTTTCAAAATTTGATTTGAGTGAGCCGGATAAATTAAGATTGAATGTTTTCATGTGTTTAACGACGCACAATTAGAAACGCATCAATTTTTGGCGCCGTTGCCGGGGAATTAGATTTTTAATTTTGATTATTTTGGGTCCATTTGTATAAATCCATACTCACATTCATTTTCTCTTTTTGCAGGAATTTAAAAAAAAAAAAAAAGATAAAAGGAAAGCTCAACTTGGTGAGTTTGTTCCAATCTTTTTAATATTCTTATGTTTAGATTTGCTTAAAATAGATATAGCCCTCATTAAATAAATAAATAAAAAAATCAGAAAAACAAAATTAAAATTTTTTTTTGCATTTCAAGATTAGAAACCAAACCACCATGTTTTAGGACATGCATCATTTAGGAATGCATTAGTTTTAAATTTTTGCCATTGATTTCATGTTGAAGAGTGCGGGAGGCAAGGTAAGTTTTTCAATATTGTGCAAACAACATGTTCATGCATTGTCATTTCATTATTGCACAAAACAAACTTGATTGAATTATGGTGTGCATCTCATTGATCAAATAATTTAAGGGCATCTTCATCACAAGATAAGGTGGGGATTTCATCACCCTTCCTTGGCCCACAAACCACAAACACTCCATCTTGCATTGTCCCAAGCCCAATAAAAATCAAGTAGCAATTGCACCTAGGGTTCACACTATGATTGGACCGAGCTTTGAATTCATTTCTACTTTGGACAACGGTGTCTAGGCTAGAGGTTACAAAGGCAAACGCCTAAGTGGACAAGTGGTTATTTAATTAGGTCCCTACGAAAGTAGGGGGAGCCTCCCACTATCCCACCTCTTACCTGGCCGATTGATCTATTGTAGGGGTGATTCATAGTGAATTCTAGCCATTTTGCGAGAAATCTCATCTTTAAGTCTATGACACACTTAGGTCATTAGGAATTTGTTATTAACTTGTTTGTCTTTGCATAAATAAACATAAAAAAATATAAAAATAAAAATCACAAAAATAACCATTCTCATCTCATCTTGGTCTAGTGTATGCTAGGTAGAAGATCTCAAAAGCCATATATTATCAAACCCATTCAAGAAATTGAGAGATACCTACATCACCAAACCAACATTCAACATCAAATGGCTGGAAACAATCAACAAATGCCAAAACAAATGAAGGAATACTTCATTCCTCAAGACTATAATCCTTCATCTTGTATCCAATTGCCTAATGTCCATGCTAGCCATTATGAGATCAAGCCAAGCACCATCCAAATGCTCCCATCTTTTTATGGGAATACCAATGAAGATCCATATAAACATTTGGATGAATTCTTTGAGATTTGCTCAACCGTGAAAATTCAAGATTTCACGGAAGATGCCCTTCGACTTACCCTATTCCCTTTCTCACTTAAGGGCAAAGCCAAATATTGGCTTGGAACGATAGGGAAGCCCATTAGGACTTGGCCCGAAATGCAACAAGAGTTCCTAAAAAAATTCTATCCTATTGGGAGAACAAATACAATGAGAAGGGCTATAACTGGATTCTCACAATTACCAGGAGAACAAATTCATGAATCTTGGGAACGATTGAAAGAATTGTTGAGAAAATGTCCACATCATGGATTGTCTAGATGGCAAATTGTGCAAGCATTCTATGAAGGTTTAGATGCACAATACAGGCAAATGGTAGATGCATCTTGTGGAGGAGCATTCATGAGCAAAAGTGAGGAAGAAGCTTATGATTTGTTTGAAATGCTAAGTGAAAATTCAATAAATCATGCTTCACTTTCATCATATGAAAGATCTGTGGGAACATCCAAACGGACTGGAGTCTATGAAATAAGAAATAGAGGAGAATTTGAACCTAAGATGGATATCAATGTCTTGGCTCAAAAGTTGAATAAGGTGGACCTTCTGGCCCAACAAATGAGCAAAATGGATCTTATGGCCCAAAAGCTAGACCAAGTCCTAGCTTCGAATAACCAAGGATCTAATATCCATGCACAATCAAGACCTTATTCCGAATCCTCTTCATCTTACCAAGAAGCTTGTAGTCTTTGTGCCAGCCCAACTCTCCATGTCAGTGAGTGTCCCACGGCAGCCCAATTGCCACCGTTCATCCAAGAACAAGTCCAAGCAGCCCAGGGTTATTCAAAGCCCAATCATGATCCATATTCTAACACCTACAACCCTGGTTGGAAGAATCATCCTAATTTTTCATGGAAATCTCAACAAGCCCAAGTTCCAAATCCACAAGCACAAAATTTTCAAAACAGGGCCCATCAACAGAATTACTATCCAAATCAATCTTTCAACAAAAGCCAACAAGCTCAAGCCCCTTACTTTCAGCCCAATAACAATCAGAATATGTTCTCTCAACCTCCATATCAAATCCCACAACATCAGCCATCAAATCAAAATGATGACAAATTCAATATGCTGCAACAATTACTCATGAATCAACAACAACAACAGCAACAATTGGTCATCTCTCAACAACAATCCATTTCAAAATTGGAAGCCCAATTGGGTCAAATGGCTGATACAACCATGAGGAGGGAAGTGGGCCCATTACCAAGTCAACCCATTGCAAACCCGCGAAACTATCCTCCGGGTTTCCAACATCAACCAATCTTACCTAATCCTCAAGTTCAACCCCAAATGGGCCCAACTCCACCAAGAGGCCCGCAGTTAGAAAATGCGAAAGCAATTTCGGCCTTAAGAAGTGGTAAAGTCTTGCCGGATCCTTACCCAAATCAAGGATCTAGTCAGCCCAATCTTGAACAAAATGAAGAAGAAAAAGGAGAAGAAGATGAAGATGAGAATGAACAACCCAATATCATTCAAGGAAAAGGAAAAATGGAGGAATGTCCTGAGAATTATAAACCGAAAATCCCTTTTCCACAAGCTTTAGAAAATGGCAAAGAGCAAAGAAAGCATCAAATCCAAGCCAAAAATGAACAGTTAATGGACTTATTTAAACAAGTCCACATTAACATTCCATTGGTTGATGCAATCCAACATGTGCCGGCCTATGCCAAGTTTTTGAAAGAACTTTGCACTCACAAGAGAGAGCCTAAAGCAAATCCCAAAAAAGTCTTTTTGTCTGAAGAAGTGAGTGCCATTTTGCTCAACCAATTGCCTAAAAAGATGAAAGACCCTGGAGCACCACTTATCTCTTGTGTTGTTGAAGGAACCACCTTTGATAAGGCATTATTGGACCTTGGAGCAAGTGTGAACCTATTACCCACCTCAGTTTATGAAAAATTTGGGATAGGAGAATTGAAACCAACTCCGGTGGTCCTACAATTGGCCGATAGATCTCTTAGGACACCGAAAGGAATGGTGGAAGATGTCATTGTCAGGATTGATACTTGCTACTTCCCAGTTGATTTTGTCATCCTTGACATGGAGCCCGTTCAACATCTGAGAAATAGCCCAATTATATTGGGCCGACCTTTTCTAGCCACTGCAAATGCCATCATTAACTGCAAATCTGGGTTAATGGATATCTCATTTGGAGATCACAAATTATCCCTCAACATTTTCAAAGCTTCTGGCCATATGCAGGATGGGGAAGATTGTTTTGCAATTGATGTGATTGATAATATTGTAGAAACATCCCCTTCGGCCCAATTTGAAGAGGAAGAGGAGTTAATGGCCATATCATATTTGAATAAAAGGACTTGGCAGCCCAATAAGGTTGAGCCTTTACCTGAACTCAATCTAGAACCTACTCCTCCATCTCTCCAGGTTCCTCCTCAGTTAGAGCTCAAACCTTTGCCGGAATCTCTCAAATATGTCTTTTTGGGCCCATCTGAAACTCTACCTGTGATCATAGCTACGGATCTTAACCCTACCCAAGAAGAACAACTCATTGAAGTTCTTCGAACTCATAAAGAAGCCATAGGGTGGTCAGTAGCTGATTTGAAAGGAATAAGCCCAACCACATGCATGCATCATATTTATCTTGAAGATAATGCAAAACCAAGCAGAGAAATGCAAAGGAAATTGAATCCTATTATGATGGAAGTAGTTAAGAAAGAAGTGGTGAAATGGCTAGATGCGGGTATCATATACCCAATATCTGATAGCAAGTGGGTAAGCTCAACCCAAGTAGTGCCAAAGAAGTCTGGCTTAACTGTGGTAACAAATGAAAAAGGTGAAGAAATGCCCACTAGGCTAACCACGGGGTGGAGAGTTTGTATTGATTACAGAAAATTGAACACAATGACAAAGAAAGATCATTTCCCACTCCCTTTTATTGATCAGATTTTGGAAAAGCTAGCGGGTCAGAAATATTTCTGTTTCTTAGATGGATATTCGGGATATAATCAAGTGGCTATATACCCAGAAGATCAGGAGAAAACCACATTCACATGTCCATTTGGCACATTTGCATTCCGAAGAATGCCATTTGGACTATGTAATGCACCAGCAACTTTCCAAAGGTGCATGTTGGCCATCTTCTCAGATATGGTGGGAGAATTCCTTGAAGTATTCATGGATGATTTTTCAATATTCGGGGATTCATTTGAAATTTGTCTGGAGAATTTGAAAAATGTACTGGGAAGATGCATAGAGACCAATTTGGTTCTAAGTTGGGAAAAGAGTCATTTCATGGTTAAAGAGGGCATAGTTTTGGGCCATATAGTGTCTGGAAGAGGTATTGAAGTGGATAAAGCTAAAGTTAGCCTAATCACCAATCTTCCTCCACCCACTTCGGTAAAGCAAATTCGGTCATTCTTGGGCCATGCCGGTTTCTACCGCCGGTTTATTCAAAATTTCTCCCAAATTGCCCGACCATTAACCACTCTCTTAGCCAAAGATGTCCCATTCCATATTGATGAAAAATGCTTGGAAGCATTTAAATCTTTAAAAGAGGCTCTAATCAAAGCTCCCATTCTCCAATCGCCTGATTGGTCTCTGCCATTTGAGATAATGTGCGATGCTTCTGACTATGCTATGGGGGCAGTACTGGGACAAAGAATAAATAAAAAGCCTGTGGTGATTTATTATGCAAGTCGTACACTTGTAGATGCTCAAATGAACTATACCACCACAGAAAAAGAATTGTTAGCTGTTGTTTTTGCCCTGGAGAAATTTCGATCTTACCTTTTGGGGGCAAAAGTGATTATTTATTCTGATCACTCGGCATTGAAATATCTGTTGACAAAGAAAGATGCCAAACCAAGATTAATCAGGTGGATCCTACTCCTCCAAGAATTTGATTTGGAGATTCGGGACAAAAAGGGGTCCGAGAATGTGGTTGCTGATCATCTCTCCCGAATCCTGATTTCAGATAATGAACCAATGAGTGATTCATTCCCTGATGAACACCTCTTAACCATTTCCCATATGTCACCACCATGGTATGCACATATTGTGAATTTTAAGGTGACTGGTCAAATCCCACAAGGATGGACAAAAAATGAAAAAGATAAATTCTTCTCTCAAGAGAAGTATTATTTTTGGGAAGACCCTGAACTCTTCAAAATTTGTCCAGATCAAATAATCCGGAGATGTGTGCCTGAAGAAGAACAACAAAGTGTTTTGAACTTTTCCCACAACCTTGCTTGTGGAGGTCATTTCTCCGGAAAGAAAACCGCAGCAAAGGTTTTACAAAGCGGTTTCTATTGGCCCACACTGTTCAAGGATGCTTATGAGTTCAGCAAAACATGCCTAAGATGTCAAGCTGTTGGAAATATCACTAAAAGAGATATGATGCCTCTAAATCCAATCTTAGTGGTTGAAATTTTTGATGTTTGGGGAATAGATTTCATGGGCCCTTTTCCACCATCTTTTGGATGCGAATACATCTTGGTGGCAGTGGACTATGTGTCTAAATGGATTGAAGCAATAGCCACCCGAACCAATGATCACAAGGTGGTGATGAAATTTGTACAGAAAAATATCTTCTCTAGGTTCGGATGGCCAAAGGCTATCATTAGTGATGGGGGTTCGCACTTCACTCATTCTCAATTTCGAGCATTGCTCAAAAGATATGGGATTACTCATAAGCTTGCTACCCCTTACCATCCCCAAACTAGTGGCCAAGTAGAGATATCCAATAGAGAAATCAAGAATATCTTGCAAAAATCTGTTAGGCCCGATAGAAAAGATTGGTCCGAAAGGTTAGATGATGCTTTGTGGGCCTATCGGACTGCTTATAAAACTCCTATTGGCATGTCACCATATAGGCTAGTCTTTGGAAAAGCCTGCCATCTCCCAGTGGAATTAGAACATAGAGCTTATTGGGCTATCAAACAGGTCAATTTCGATCTAGTCAAAGCAGGCTCACACCGAACCTTACAATTGAGCGAACTGGAGGAAATAAGAAATGAAGCCTATGAGAACTCGAAAATCTATAAAGCCAAGACTAAAGCTTTTCATGATAAATATATTGTGAGAAAATCTTTCCACCATAATCAAAAAGTCTGGCTATTTAACTCAAGGTTGCGTTTGTTCCCTGGAAAATTGAAATCAAGATGGGATGGGCCATTCGTGGTAATTAAAGCTTTTGACCATGGTGCAGTCAAGATCATGGATCCAAAAAATGGACAGACATTTACTGTTAATGGGCAACGCTTAAAACCTTACATTGAAAACCTTCAAAATTGTCCATTGGAATCCATACAGCTAAGTGATCCACAATGAACATAATTTTGTCCGGCTGAAGACAATAAACTTAGCGCTTATTGGGAGGCAACCCAATCTTCTCATTTTTATTCTAATTATTCTCTTTTTCTTTTCTTTTAGAAAATTCATAAAAAAAAAAATCCACCATGGAGAACAGAGAAAAGCTTCGTCACATCTCAGGTTGTATCTCTCCTCATCATTAATTTTTGTGCATTTCTATGCCATTGAGGACAATGTCATTCAAGTTGGGGGGAGAATCATAATGCATATTGAATAAAATCAACAAAAATTGTGAAATTTTTTCAATTTTCACACAAATTTTCAAAAGAAAAATTGTTTCATTTTCACACCCCAACAGAAATTCATATCTACCACACTTCATTTAGGGAATCTTGATCAAAAAAATTGAGGTAAAAGGATGAGTAAAAGTTTGAGTTAACCCTTCTCTCTACAATGAATCACGACGAGATGATTTTCACACACACACGGTAACTTGGAAAGAGTGGAAGATCCTGAAAGTATAGAGTTGCTGGAGTTACCCGAAGTGTAGAATTACCCATTCTATTTTTACTTTTAGGTCAAAAGAACGGAAAGCTAGGATTCGTAATAGGAGATCAAACCACTTAATACTTTAAGGAAGCGGTCATTTCGAAAAAAAAAGGGGACAATCAGAAGCGTGAAAATCAAAAATATGCTTCAAAAGAGTCAAAGGAAGGACGGTGGCAAAAAGTATGCACCTCCCCTCACACAGAAATAAAGAGAGTGGCAAAAAGTACGCACTCTCAAAGCACAAAACAATCGTGCTAAAGTCCTTCACAGCAAAATAAGACCAAATCCTAAAAAGTTTTAAGTCGGGGCGAAAACCGAAAAGCGAACCTAGCCAACTAATTCAAAGACCTCTTTTTCTATTCTCTCCCCTGAGTAATTCTACCCCAAGAGGCAGTAAAGGCAACGATATACCAAACAGGATAGAAATGAACTCCAATTACCTCAAATGATATGCACAATCACTTGTCATGATTCTAAGTATAGTGGGCGGGAGAACGAAAAACTTGAATTCCAGTTACCTACCATTTGCAGTAGATATCCTTTAAAAAAAAGTGTGATTCTTTTTAATCATGGTAGTCCTAATTTTTCAAATGATTGTATTGCTAAGGGACTAGCAATGATTAAGTTGGGGGGTGTGTTAAGTCCACGATTTTACATAAATAACAGATCAAATTTACATAATTTGCTATCAATTTAAAGGACAAAATCACATGGAATGATAAGATAAACCATTTGCGCATTCAGAATCTGAATTTTAAAATTTCATCACTCCATGGATGGAATAAGGGTAGCAATTCCATTTTCTCAGCAATTATTTAATGCACAGTTGAATGATTTATGGCTATGAGAACTTAACTGTTATTTTATGTGAAACAGGACATGAACAAGCAGATGGCATAGTGGTTGGACCACCCGAACGTCAAGGAAGCAATCAGGGTTCGAATCCCGGCAAAAACATCATTTTATTTTCGTATTTTAGCTTCAACTGGGGCCCACATGCCAACTAAGAGAGAAAGAAGGAGGGAATTCTGAAATTCAAAGAAAAAAGGATCCATTTCAGAAATTCGAAATTCAAAAATACCAATTAAATGTTTTAAAGAGGATCCCCTAAATCAAGGGGAACTTAATAACAGGATTTTAAAATCTCTTTTGAAATTCAAAACCCCCCCCCTCTTTTCTATAAAACTAAGGGAGGAGGTCAAGGTGAAAAAAACCGAATTTTCAGAAAATTTTTTTAAGCTTCTCTCCCTCTCTGCGGCTTCTCTTTCTCTCCCGTATTCTCTCTCTCCCTTTCTCCCACGCACAGGTTCCTGCCGCACGCCGGCCGAGCCCCAAGTTGCACTAGCAGAGCCCACACCAGCGTCGGCCAGCAGCTGCTCTTCAGCGCACACCAGCCCCAGCCAGCAGCAGCTTCCAAGCACTCCAAGGCAGCAGCTTCTTCCAAGCACGCAGTGAAGCTGTCCCAGCTTCCTCCTTCCTCCAAGCTCCTCCACACCAACCAGCAACGTGCAGGCACTTCAGCAAGTTACAGGAATTTGTTGTTAGAAGTTTTTTTTTTTTATTTCAATCATGTTCTTGTTTCTTAGATTTGATCTAATGATTAGTTAATTGAATACTAATAGTTTAAGTGTTTTTATTTCTTATCATTAAATATTTACAGATTTGCGTTAATTTTGATTGTTTAGATAGTTGCATGAACAGTACGTTACTATTCACCTCTAACTTCCAGAATTTTATTCGTCCAATGTAAAATCCTTTTATTCAAATCAATCGATATCTAGTACTTGTTTTGATTTAAATTTTATTTAAAAAATGTAAAAAAAATAAAATAAAATGAAAAAAATCTTTTGATGAATAGTAACAAGGGGGTATGTGGCTAAGTTTGATTGGGCTCCATCACATGCGTGCGTATGCAGTATGCAGGGGCTTTGATTGAGTGCTCTTTTCTGTGCACCTTTTAGTTTTGTCATTTGTATTAATACCCTTGTTTAATTAGTTAAAGTTAGTTGATTCCACTAGTTTTTTTTTTACATTGTTTTTTTTATAAAAAAAAAAAGGTATCTAAATTTTCAAAATCCAAAGTTTTCAAAGTTAAAAATTTAACTCCCTGTGGTTCGACTCGGACTCACCGCTATTAATTTTCAAAATTTGATTTGAGTGAGCCGGATAAATTAAGATTGAATGTTTTCATGTGTTTAACGACGCACAATTAGAAACGCATCAATGAAGAATGTAAAATTAATGGGATGAAAATGTGAAAAATATGCAGAACTAAATTGAAAGTTAATGCTGGATAGCCCCTGGAAACCTTGGTCTTCAATGGATCTTGGACGGATGAAGAAGGATGCCGACTCCTGGTGGTAGCAGCGCTTCAGCATTTGGACGTCGCCTTCAAGCTTTTTTGCTCCAATCACCGCCGAAAAAATCACTCTCTGTTTTTTTTTTACTCACTGAAGAGGCGAGGTATTTATAGACTTCTTTGCATCTGCTGATTTACATGAAGAAATCTTGAGATTTATCCAGTTTAACTAACAGATAAATACAGATTAATTCATCTTTATCTGTAATTATCTAAAACACGTCGTTTATGGGAGACGCCTTTCAGATTGATTAAGATAAGGATAAACATCCGGAAAAATTTTATCTTTATCTGTCATTAGATAAAACGCGTCGCTCATGAGAGACGCCTTTTAGACTAATTAAGATAAGGATAAACATCCGGGAGAGAAGTAGAAAGAACTTAAGAAACCTAAATGGCGTCGTTCCATGCAGACGTCTTTTAGCTAATTAATCTACTGATTAAAATTCAAATTTAAACATTCAAATAGGAATAAAGTATAAATAGCGTCTACATTAGTCGACGTCTTTTAGACTTCTTCATATTTTAATTGAAATTTGAGTTAAAATCAATTTAATTAATTAACTTAAATCATATCTGTTTGACCCGACATAATTTAGATAATTAATTTAAAAAGATAAATAAAAATTAACCAATGATTAAATATCAGACCATTTTGAGGCATTTATTATATGATATGAAATTTACTCAAAATGATGTCAAAATTAGCATGTCTACAGCTGCCTCACCTTGGCATCGTCTTTGCAAGGGAGTGAAATGAAATGGAATGTACTGAAAAGGTGATGCCAAGGTGTGATGAGACATGCTCTCAACATCACATGATTCTAATTTTTTTCAAAATTATCGATGAAGATAGTTCAAGGAGATCAATGGAATCAATCATGTCTAGATGAGGTAGATAAGGAAATAAAATAAAGTCGATCAACTTCCACGGAGTAGGAAGTATCCCAGGTCATAGACACTGTAGGTTTCATCACGGAGAGCGTTTGCCAGCCAATGTGGACGTGCTGCAGCCATGATGGATCTTAAAAGAAATATTGGATAAAGAGTCCAAGAAAGGATAGAATTCCAAGGATATCTTCAAGCGAACCTCAAAGATAATCAAGATACTCAATTCGGAATGGAATAGTTCATATCATGTTGGAGTTATTTGATTTAATGATCTGAAACTTAATCAATAATTAATCCTTATCACAATGATTTCAAAGACCTATATGATGCATGCTGGGCTAAAAGTAAAATATAAAGTCAAATAAAATATAAATTAATCAAGGATAATATTGTCAAATTATTATTAATGAGTCAAGATACCAATTCTTGTAATCTAGGGCTAAGTCGAAGCTCGTTTATCCATGCACTATTTCACAAAAGTGGAACCATCATCCCCACTAATTAACAATCCAACAGCCTATCCGTGCGATTAAGAATTCTCTGGAATTATCACTGTTTTTGTTGTAGGGGAACTCAAATTCCAGTTTCATCAAAAGTACAAAGTCCTTGACATACTTTAACAAATACTTATCATATAGTAATACAAATGAATTACATGGAATAATACAATGGTAGAAATAACCGTCTTTTTAGCCACGGTTGAGACTTATAAACTCCCATAATGGGATCTTCTTGATATTTCCAGCTTCATTTGATTTTCCTGCACTCAAAAGTTTATCAGTAACTTCAAAGAAGTGTTTGACTAAGCATTAAAATATAAAATTTCGGGTAAATGACAGAAAACTTGAAATGCGTCGTGTCGCGCCAACGCCCTTTAACCTTCTAAAATGCGGCGGTGTTCTACGACGCATTTTCAGTTGCAGAACCAGTTTCTGGCTGATTCCAAACCGGATTCCAACTCTTCCAATGCTCATCCATTTTTCAATCCGAAAAAGTCTTCTTAGGATCGCAATTTCCTCTATATAAACATCACTAACTTGTTTCCACGCAATCCTACCACAATCTAGAGATCCAAGGTTGAGTTTTTCTTCAAGGTTCAAGGGTTTTTCCAAGGTTTTCAAGGTTTTCCAGCTTCAAGAAGGAAGAAATCCGGGAATAAGATGAGTTCTTCAAACAAAAAGATAAAAAGGTCGCTGGAGAAGATTTCCGACGTGGAGAATCACCTTATTGGAAGGGATCCTAATATCCAAGTAAGTTGAATTAACTTTCCTTCAATTCTTCTTCTTCAAACTCTTTTTTTTTCTTTTTTTTTCTCCATGTCCTTCATATTCTTTAAGTTTTCCATGTTCTTCAATTGATGCTTTTCTTTATTTTTCAGACGTATCCCATGTTTCCCGGCCCAAGGAGATTCACTTCTCTCCCTTGGATTCGCAAACTGGCCAAAAGTCTTAAACTTTTCATGCAAACCTTCATCTCGAAGTAGAATCTTCAAGGATTGGTAGTGCATGCCAAGCACTACAAAAGCTCGAACGTGGATTGGGCGGCCATGGGTGCCTTGATCGAGCAGTGGCATCCTCAAACTCACACCTTCTTTTTTCCGGATTTCGAGTGCACTATCCTTTTAGAAGAGGCGGAGCTCCTATTGGGTCTTCCAAAGACCAAAGATAAGATGGCTTTGACAAGAGAAAGGATCACCGGTCAACAACTGTTGACGTCAATCATGAAGGATCCCTCAGAAGCTAAAGGATGCCTTACCAATAGAGGGATCAACCTTGCAAAGCTCGCTGAATGGACTTTGTATGAGATCGATGATCTAAGAGAGGATGAAGCGGAAGATGTGACGAAAGCCTTCATCACGTGCCTTTCCGGGGCTCTGTTCTTTCCTGCGCAAGACAACATCCTGGAAGATGACCAAGTTAGCGCGATCTGCGTAATCTTCGAGGGAAAATCCATTAGCACTGCTATTTTGGCTTACCTTTATAGTGGGCTCTCTGCGGCGTCTACGGGTCGTCCTCCTTACGGATGCATGTTACTCTTTACTTTGTGGGTTGAACTACATTTCAAATTTGAGTATTGCATGAAGATGTCACCAAGACCGTCTCAAATTTACATGAACAGTCCGATCCACTGTATCGCCAACATCGTGAAGTTCAACGAGCGCATGGTCAACAAAGTCCCAAAGCTCAAGACCCAGGCTGACTGGAGGGAGTTCCTGAGATGCATGTCGTCCAACACTGTTTGACTCTTCTCCACTCGCTCTTGTTGGAAGGCCAATTAGAGTGCGCCGTGCAGCGGGAGCAAAACTTAAATTGATTGGTGCCACTGAATTTGTGTTGTACAATCTTCATCGGTGCCTTACTCAACTCAGCTTGAATCGTCATGAATTCCCTGAGTTCTCTCTCACATCTCCGATCAAGAGGTGGGCTTTGGAATCCGATCAAGACTATGAAGCCACAGAACTTATTACTACTTTGTGGAACCTCGACTTCAGTTATCGTGTAAAATTCTTTAAAAATAGAGATAGAGGAGTGAAATTTCTATATTATCAAGCACTTCATGAAATTCTTCCTTAGGTGTCCTCTTTCCTTTTTTTCTTTTTCTTTTTGATGTAATAAAGGATTTCATTAAATAAAGAGTTATTTTTCATGCCTTGGAATCTTTCCTTAACTTCTTATGATATGCCCATGATTTTTCCTTTAACGAAAACTGGATTTTTCCTTAAAATATGACAGTTCGGGTTTAGTTAATACAAAATGCGTCCACTCAGAAAGACGCCTTTTAAACATAATTCATTTCCAAAATCAGCCATTAATCATCAAAATCCCGAATTAAGCTTAAATCGCGTCTACATATAAAGACGCCTTTCAACTCTCTCTCCTACTTTTTCCAGAATTTTGCCATCAATTCCGTGATTAATCCTCTGAAACGCGTCTTTATGGGTAGACGCCTTTAATAATCATGCTTTGTACGGTTCTGACTAGAATTGGCGGTAACCTGAAATGCGTCGTCATGTATAGACGCTTTTTACTCAATTTCAAACAGCTGGTCTTGCCGCCTCAACTTATGCGCCCTAAAACACGTCGGCTGTTTACGACGTCTTTCAACCTTCTGTTTACAGACCCGCGAAGGCTCCTTTCTTCCTCACTTTCTCCCTTTGCACTCTCTCTCCTCAACCTCTCCGGCGATCCATCTCCGGCGATTTCTTCCCTCTCCCTCTCAAAACCCTCTCTTTTAACCCCCATGGAACGCGGCGAAGGCTCCCGCAAGACCAAGGCCCTAGCCAAGAGGCGGCGGACGGCGGTTCGCGAGGAAGAAGCCCCCGAGGAGGTGCAGGCCATACTCGCCGAGGCGGCGGCGTTCTTGGAGGAGGAGGAGGCTCCTCCGGCGCCATTGGTCGTGGAAGAGGAAGGGGAGGGGGACCTCTACGTGGTGAGTCTCTATGGTTTTGAATGGAGTGGACAAAGGAGAGAAGAAAGGGGTTCTTTATGACCCCGGAATTCGGCCTTGAAAGGCGTCCATGCCAGTTGACGCCGTTCAGACGGCGTCGCCCTGGTCTGACGCCATTTAGGGCAAAATTCCCAATTTTAATTAGGCATAAAATAATTCCAAATTGCGTTAGGACCTGTGGACGCCTTTCAAAAAGGTGTCCAGGTGGCTCGACGCCTTTCAATCCAGAAATGTTTTGCTTGTTTTTGTTCGGTTTTCTCAGTTTCTCCGGATCGCTCACGCAGCGGAAAACAAAAATATTTACAGCAATCCGTTCCCATTTTCGGAGACTAAAATACGAGATAATCGGATTATCTTTTCTCACCGTGTGCGGATTCGAATCTGCAGCCGTTCGGTTCCGTCGGTGCGACACCGCAAGCCGCGCAAGCGCCCGGCCTCTAGCGAAGTCCACGCGATCCTCCCCGCGACGGATATCCTCGAGTTCGTCGTTCTTCGCAGCCCGTGAAGCCTCCGCTGGTCGCCGCAATGATCGCCGCAGTGCGCGGACGATTTCCCGTCGAACGGGATTCGGAGAAGCGGCGGGGCAGATCTGAATCTGCCTGGACTCCAGAGGAAGACAGAAACTGAGGAGGGGCGGCTAGGGTTAGCAGCAGCTTGGCCTGCTCAGCCCGTTCGCTATGTTTTATACTAACCACGCGGTTTTTCACAAAAACCCCCGGTTTATATAAAACCCACTTATTTATCCATCGCCTTGAGAATCATGTGCGTGTGACCCTCTAGGCCCAAGTACCAGTCCAGTTAATGGCCCAGTAAGCCCAGTGACTCCTTACTGGCTTTATTAATTAATTAATAACCCTTTATTAATCAATTAATCAATCGAATTGATGTCGCACATCGAATTCGACCGGGCCTCCGATCACGTTGGGTGCCAAGCAACACCGCGTGAACCCGGAAGGTATTTGGGGTTAAGTAACCCACTATTGGAACCTTTCCGTCGACAGTTACCGCGTGGATATAATCCTTCATTCGTACAATGCTCTCGAGTCAACTCAGGGTATGGCGAGCTGTCAAACCCTAACCGGTCGACTCACTTGGATTGGATGCCGCTGATGAATATCGGAAAACTCCTTTCCCGATATTATCGTCCGCCCTAGCCAGGGACTTCCGCGCATCCTTCCTAGAGCATTCTCTCTCTAAGTACCGAGAGCGAATGATTCCTTATTGACACACAATTCCCTTCGACGGTATTCCGCTGTACCCAATCCTTGGCGTATTAGAATCCCGTGGCTAGAGATTCGTAAACCAAGGTCAAAGTTGTAACGACCCGCCACCCTATAATCGGGGGGATCCGATTACTAAATGGGTACCGAATCATTAATTTGGAACCAAACCAGGATCTAATCAAGTCTGGGAGATAAATAATAAACTAAGCTAAACGTTCACATCGCATTGAACTGAAATAGAAGTGCAGGAATTAAAAATCATTACAATGCGACTCGATACAGCAAATAATTACATATTCCAACAGAAAGGAAATAATTAAACGTACAGGCCAGAAATAAAATAACAACTACGTCGGGGCATACCCCGGAACAACTGCTGACGGTGCTCAACTCACGGCCGCACTCTCCTCGCTAGGTCTGCTGAGAGTCCTCACCTGAAAACCGCAGGAGGGGTGAGTCTCAAAGAGAAGACTCAGTAGGGATCGTTCGATCCCCACTACCCACACACACACCCACAAGTGCAAGGTACAGCTAACGGAAAGGTGATAAGCACAAGAGGTACAATTCCTAATTCTTAACGTGAAGTCACATGCAATCGTAATATAATAAACATGCATATATTAAACCAGCCGGCTAGGAAACCCACAACTGTCGTCTCGATAGAACTCGCTAACCACACAACAACGGTGGAAAAACCTCGACCCACCCGCTGCGACCAAACAGTAACCCCTCGGATAGCACACTAGCTACTCCGGCCCAACCGGCTCAGGTGGCTACTCCTTCCCTCAGCATGAGTGACTCTCCGAATGTACCACTCCGACACCGGTACTAGCTGACCCCGGGGTTCACCAGGTGACCCTCTCTCACTAGGCGTCACCCCGCCCACGCCCCCACCGGCGCTGTGCTCACGCCCCCACCAGCACAGGGTGATAAAGCGCTACAATGTCACTCCAGGTCCACAGTAACACAAAACCCAACAAGTACGATCCGGTCATGTGAAAAGTCCGTGATCGTATAACATACATGTAGCATCGTCCGGTCATGAAGAATCTATCTCTACCGGGTACACTAAAACATGCACTAACCATCCGTCTAACACTATGAACACATTTTACTGGCATGAATTAGTAAGGTTATGTCTTCAATTGCGTCTCCCAAGGTCGACGCCATTCAAGCTCCATGTACAGGTTCATGTAAAACAGTCTTCAGAATTCAGGCCCTAAAAGGCGTCGACACCAGTAGTCGCCTTTTAAAAGGCGTCGACATCCTCAGACGCCATTCAGCACAGAAATCCAGAAATTCCAAAGAAACCACCCAGGGGATTTCTGCCTTAAAAGGCGTCATAACCTCCCGACGCCATTCAAAAACGCGTCGTTGTCCCATGACGTCTTTTAACCCCAGAATCCCGAACTGGCAACTCCTCAGTAAGGCGATTCATGTCTTAAAAGGCGTCGTGATGGTCCGACGCCCTTCAAAAAGGCGTCGTCCATGCACGACGTCTTTTAACCCCAGGAAACAGAATTGCCATGAGCCCGAGGGCTTCCTTTTCAACTCAAATAACCCCAAAATCACCCAAAAACGGAGGAGAAAGAGGGGCAACACAATTCATAGGAAATCACATACATAGAAAGACCCCCATATCATCAAAAGAACACCTAAACATGCTCGTTCTACCCCCCGAAACCAAAGATCCAAAGAAGCTTAAACGGGGGTAAACATGGCTTAAAACACGATGCTTATGGGAACCGTCACCCTACCGGATACTTGAACGCCTCCTAGATTCAAGCCGTCCACCCTACTCGCCCCACGCCGCCGCCGGTACCGCCGTGGTCGTCCTTGCTCCACCGTGAGGTCGGCCGCCGTCCGGAGAGTAGAACGCCGCAGTGGAAGTGGAGGTGGTAGTGGTAGGAGCTAGGTAGAGGATGGAGTGGAGGGAGAGATGAAATGGTGGGAGGAAAAGAGGGAGGAGGAGGGATCGCCGCCGAGATCGTCGGAAGGGAAAGAGAGGAAGAGAGGGGAAAATGAGGGAAGGAAGGAGGGCTCGCGGGGTTAACCAGAGACTGGCTAAAACGCGTCGACATCCACGGACGCCATTCAGTTGATGTGACGGCTGCTCTGACAAGACTCTGAAACGCGTCGTTCAAGGCAGACGCCGTTCAGACGACATGTCAGGGCCGTACTCTGACAAACCCAGAGTCGCAGTCTGATAGGCGTCGACACACGTGGACGCTGTTCAGGCGACAAGACAGGGCCGTACCCTCGCGGCCCGAAACCAGCCCACGTGGCACCCACGTGGCAGAACTTGAAATGCGTCTGCGACGGTGGACGCCGTTCAAAACGCGTCTTGATGTCCTAACGCGAATCAACTCAGAACCTCCGCCCTTACTAAGGTCAGAACTACAAGGTCTGATCCCGAAAACCTGATCCGAAGGTCACGATCCTTACAATCTCACCCCCTTAAAAGAATTTCGCCCCCGAAATTAACTGCTTAGAATTAACAAGGTCAAAACAGGGATACAAGTTCACAAGGAAACTTACTAAAAGAGGTAAGGGAACTGCTCCCGCATCTCATCCTCACGCTCCCAGGTTGCCTCGCCTCCGGAGCGGTACTGCCAAATCACCTTGACCAATGGTACAATCTTGTTTCGCAGGACCTGTTCTCTACGATCCTCAATACGAACAGGATATTCTGGAAAAGACAAGTCCCCAGCGACCTCCAACTCTGAAAAATCCAAGACATAGGACGGATCATGAACATACTTTCTCAGTAAGGAAACATGGAACACATCGTGCACCCCTGTAAGACTGGGCGGCAAGGCCAGCTGGTACGCGGTTTCCCCAATCCGAGCAAGGATGGGAAAAGGCCCAATATATCGCGGACTCAGCTTGCCTCGCTTCCCGAATCTCATTACACCTTGGAGGGTGAGACTCGGAGAAACACGTGGTCCCCAACTTCAAACTCAAGCGGTCTCCGTCGGATGTCAGCATAACTCTTCTGCCTACTCTGCGCTGCAGTCAACCTCTGCCGAACTAACCTGGCAATCTCAGCACACTGCTGTACTAACTCGGGTCCTACTATCTGCCTTTCATCGATCTCGGACCAACATACTGGATATCGACACGGTCGCCCATACAAAGCCTCGTAAGGCGCCATGCCGATACTGGAATGGTAACTGTTGTTATAGGCAAATTCCACTGTGGACAAATACTGCTCCCAAGAACCTCCCCAGTCTAGACAACAAGCTCTAAGCATATCTTCCAAGGTCTGAATAGTCCTCTCCGACTGCCCGTCAGTCTCGGGATGGTAGGCTGAGCTAAAAGCCAACTGAGTGCCTAATGCCTACTGAAAGCTCTTCCAGAGTCTGGAAGTAAACCTTGGATCTCGATCTAATACAATAGACAATGGCACCCAGTGTAGAGAGATGATCCGGTCTACAAACAACTTTGCCAGCTTGCCGACTGACCAGTCCTTCCTAATAGCTAGGAAGTGTGCCGAGTTGGTCAGCCGATCAACGATGACCCAGATGGCGTCTCTCCTGCTAGGGGATGTAGGCAATCCCATCACGAAGTTTATCGTCACATGCTCCCATTTCCACTCTGGAATCGGCAAGGACTGTAGCAATCCACCAGGTCTCTGATGCTCAGCTTTAACCTACTAACAAGTCATGCATCTGGCCACATATTCAGCCACATCTTTCTTCATACCGGGCCACCAGAAGTGCCTCCTCAAACAATGATACATCTTAGTCGTCCCAGGATGCACTGCATATCTCGAACGGTGCGCCTCATCAAGAACACATCTGCGCACGTCCTCCTCAGTCGGAACATAAAGTCTACCTCTGAACCTGACCGTACCGTCGTCCCACAACTCCACCTCTGACCTCTGGAGGATCTGTGGTAGCTCAACATCTGCCCTCTGAGCCTCAATTACTGCATGATACACAGCTGGTCTCACAGTCAAACTGACCAGCACGGCTCTGTCATCTTCACGTGGAACCCTAAAGGAAGATTCCACCACCTGCTCGAATAATTTCCACTCCTGAATTATAAGGTATGACATGACCGTCTTCCGACTCAAAACGTCTGCCACTACATTCGCCTTGCCCGGATGATAAGAAAGGTCAAAGTCATAATCTTTAATGAACTCCATCCACCTTCGCTGCCTCAAATTCAGGTCCCTCTTAGTGAACACATATTTCAAACTCTTGTGATCTGTGAAAACCTGGAATTTCTCCCCATATAAATAATGCCTCCAGATCTTGAGTGCAAATACCACAGCTGCCAGCTCCGAATCATGAGTAGGATAGTTCTCTTCATGCTTCTTCAGCTGTCGAGAAGCATAAGCCACTACCCTGCCACGCTGCATTAGAACTGCGCCCAAACTTCGACGGGACGCATCAGAGTAAACCACAAATCCACCTGATCCAGATGGAAGCACCAGTACAGGGGCTGACGTGAGACGGGTCTTTAACTCAATAAAACTCTGCTCACAATCCTCGGTCCACACAAAGCGAACTCCCTTTCGAGTCAACCTCGACAAGGGGGCTGCTATCGAAGAAAATCCCTGAACAAACCGCCTGTAATAACCGGCAAGCCCCAGAAAGCTCCTGATCTCAGTCACTGAAGTCGGCCTGCTCCAATCCATCACCGCCTCGATCTTGGCTGGATCCACTGCGATACCATTGCCAAAAATAACATGCCCAAGGAAATGCACCTCGTCTAGCCAAAACTCACACTTGCTGAACTTGGCATAAAGTCGGTGCTCCCTCAGGACTTGCAATACAGCCCGAAGATGGGTGGCATGCTCTTCCTCAGAAGAAGAATAGATCAGAATATCATCAATAAACACAACCACAAACTGTCCTGAAGACTCGATTCATCAGCTCCATAAAGGCCGCCGGAGCATTGGTCAAGCCAAAGGGCATAACCAAAAACTCATAATGTCCATACCAAGTTCTGAAAGCCGTCTTGCTAACATCAACATCCCGGATCCTCATCTGATAATATCCGGATCTCAAGTTGATCTTGGAAAATACCTTCGCGGACTGCAGCTGATCCATCAAATCATCAATCGTTGGAAGTGGGTACTTATTCTTTATTGTTACCTGGTTCAGCTGCCTATAGTCAATGCACAATCTCAGAGAACCATCCTTCTTTCTAACAAACAGAACTGGAGCACCCCAAGGAGATGTACTGGGACGAATGAAACCCTTATTCAGCAGCTCCTGCAACTGCGCCTTCAACTCGGCGAGTTCGGCTGGCCCCATCCGATACGGGGCCTTAGACAAGGGCGCCGTACATGGTGCAAGCTCGATGGTAAATTCGACCTCTCACTGAGGAGGAAGGCCAGGCAGCTTCTCAGGAAATACATCTATGAACTCACATACAACAGGTACTTCCCCAGGGCTGAGACTATCTCGGACATCAGAGACAACAATAGAGGCAAGGAAAGCCTCACAACCACCAGCAAGCAACCTCTGTGCCTTAAAGGCAGAAATAAGAATACCTCGGGAAGAAAGCCTAATACCATGGAAGAAGAAGGTCGGGATGTCCGGAATGGAGAATCGCACCCTCTTCCTGTGGCAGTCCACCTCTGCATAAAAGGCTTCCAACCAATCCATACCCAGGATGATATCAAAGTCACGAATGGCAAGTACAACTAACTGGGCAGGTAGCACATGACCCTCAATGGTCAAGGGAACATTCCTCAAGCAATTATAAGATATCATAAAGTCTCCAGAAGGAACCTCCACCATCAAACCATCAGATAACTCAACAACGGGTGCAGAAAGAATATCTAGGAAATGCTCAGAAATGAAAGAATGCGAAGCACCCGAATCAACCAATACGTGTGCAGAGTTCCCAAGGACAGAAAGTGTACCTTCCACCAAGTTGGACGCGCGAGCCTCCCTCCGGGTGATAGCTAGCACTCTCCCCTGGGTTCTCGGCTTCTTCTGCTCACCTGAACCATGTCCCTGACCATGCCCCTGTGGGCAATGCCTCGCCAGATGGCCCTGTTGGCCGCAAGTGAAGCACCTCCTGGGGAGAGTGGGACACTGAGTCCCACCATGGGCACCCCCACAGTGCTGATAGACTGCCGGAAGCCTCTGAGCTGGCCCCTGCGGTGCACTGGATACAGACTGACTCTGCTTGCCCTGCCCGGGCCTGTTGCTGCCGCTACTGCCACTACTGCTGCCACCACCCTTGAAGAATCTCCTGAATCGGGAGCCGAGTGACGACGATCCCGATCCAGCTGAAGGGGCTGCTGCCGCTGCCTTACCCCTGCCACGAACTGGGCTCTGAGCAGCCAGTCTTCTCTTCAGGGCCGACTGGCCCTGTTGAGCCTCCACTGCTGCCGCACATCTAACCGCAGCAGCCAGATCCGTGCAACAGTGAGACGCCACGAAGTTCCTCAGACTGAGCCTCAGTCCGTCCACGAACCTCTCAGTACGATGCTCCTCATCCCCAGATATGAAAGGCACGAACCGACCTAGCGAAACAAACTTCGCCTGGTACTCAAGTACTGTCATACTCCCCTGCGTCAGATCCATGAACTCCCTCTCCTTGGCCCTCTGGACATGTCTAGGGAAATACTGTGCGTTGAACTCCTTAACAAATGTCTTCCATGGAATTTCCCTACGACTCCTGTCCTCGTAAGACAAACTCTTCAAAGTGGTCCATCAGTCATAGGCGCTATCCTTCAGCATGAAGGTAGCCAACGGGGTCCGCTCTACTGCAGCACAATCCATGGTATCAAAAGTCTTCTCTATCTCTCTAAGCCAGTGAATGGCCTCGTCAAGGTCGGGACGACCGGTGAAGCGAGGTGGCCTCAGCTTCAGAAACCTCTCAAGTGCAGCTGTGGACCCTCCCCGCGCACTGGAACTCTCACTAGGGTCTCGCGTCTGATATCGAGCCATAGTGTCCATCATCGCCTCCATAAACTGCTCAACACTCGGCCTCCCGGCCTCGGACCCACTAGGGACATCTCCCTGCTCTCGAATAACTGGCATCCTCCTTCTGGGAGCCATCTACTCGCCTACAATTACAAAATCAAAAAGTTCTAATTAGAGTCCTAAAGCATATGCTACCGCCGTGCCTGTACGGGATAATGTATTTATTTGCCGAATTTATGATATTTAACCTAGTTATTTATTTATTTGCCAGACCGTATGCTCTGATACCAACTGTAACGACCCGCCACCCTATAATCAGTGATCCGATTACTAAATGGGTACCGAATCATTAATTTGGAACCAAACCAGGATCTAATCAAGTCTGGGAGATAAATAATAAACTAAGCTAAACGTTCACATCGCATTGAACTGAAATAGAAGTGCAGGAATTAAAAATTATTACAATGCGACTCGATACAGCAAATAATTACATATTCCAACAAAAAGGAAATAATTAAACGTACAGGCCAGAAATAAAATAACAACTACGTCGGGGCATACCCCGGAACAACTGCTGACGGTGCTCAACTCACGGCCGCACTCTCCTCGCTAGGTCTGCTGAGAGTCCTCACCTGAAAACCGCAGGAGGGGTGAGTCTCAAAGACAAGACTCAGTAGGGATCGTTCGATCCCCACTGCCCACGCACACACCCACAAGTGCAAGGTACAGCTAACGGAAAGGTGATAAGCACAAGAGGTACAATTCCTAATTCTTAACGTGAAGTCACATGCAATCGTAATATAATAAACATGCATATATTAAACCAGCCGGCTAGGAAACCCACAACTGTCATCTCGATAGAACTCGCTAACCACACAACAACGGTGGAAAAACCTCGACCCGCTGAGACCAAACAGTAACCCCCCGGATAGCACACTAGCTACTCCGGCCCAACCGGCTCAGGTGGCTACTCCTTCCCTCAGCATGAGTTACTCTCCAAATATACCACTCCGACACCGGTACTAGCTGACCCCGGGGTTCACCAGGTGACCCTCTCTCACTAGGCGTCACCCCGCCCACGCCCCCACCGGAGCTGTGCTCACGCCCCCACCAGCACAGGATGATAAAGCGCTACAATGTCACTCCAGGTCCACAGTAACACAAAACCCAACAAGTACGATCCGGTCACGTGAAAAGTCCGCGATCGTATAACATACATGTAGCATCGTCCGGTCATGAAGAATCTATCTCTACCGGGTACACTAAAACTTGCACTAACCATCCGTCTAACAGTATGAACACATTTTACTGGCATGAATTAGTGAGGTTCTGTCTTGAATCGCGTCTCCCAAGGTCGACGCCATTCAAGCTCCATGTACAGGTTCATGTAAAACAGTCTTCAGAATTCAGGCCCTAAAAGGCGTCGACACCAGTGGTC
Organism: Zantedeschia hybrid cultivar; assembly: GCA_030544215.1. Classification (NCBI taxonomy): domain Eukaryota; kingdom Viridiplantae; phylum Streptophyta; class Magnoliopsida; order Alismatales; family Araceae; genus Zantedeschia; species Zantedeschia hybrid cultivar. The sequence goes on from JARZZO010000014.1 coordinate 51,787,084, forward strand.
GCCTTTTAAAAGGCGTCGACATCCTCAGACGCCATTCAGCACAGAAATCCAGAAATTCCAAAGAAACCACCCAGGGGATTTCTTCCTTAAAAGGCGTCATGGCCTCCCGACGCCATTCAAAAACGCGTCGTTGTCCCATGACGTCTTTTAACCCCAGAATCTCGAACTGGCAACTCCTCAGTAAGGCAATTCCTGTCTTAAAAGGCGTCGTAATGGTCTGACGCCCTTCAAAAAGGCGTCGTCCATGCACGACGTCTTTTAACCCCAGGAAACAGAATTGCCATGAGCCCGAGGGCTCCCTTTTCAACTCAAATAACCCCAAAATCACCCAAAAACGGAGGAGAAAGAAGGGCAACACAATTCATAGGAAATCACATACATAGCAAGACCCCCATATCATCAAAAGAACACCTAAACATGCTCGTTCTACCCCCCGAAACCAAAGATCCAAAGAAGCTTAAACGGGGGTAAACATGGCTTAAAACACGATGCTTATGGGAACCGTCACCCTACCGGATACTTGAACGCCTCCTAGCTTCAAGTCGTCCACCCTACTCGCCCCACGCCGCCGCCGGTACCGCCGTGGTCGTCCTTGCTCCACCGTGACGTCGGCCGCCGTCCGGAGAGTAGAACGCCGCAGTGGAAGTGGAGGTGGTAGTGGTAGGAGCTAGGTAGAGGATGGAGTGGAGGGAGAGATGAAATGGTGGGAGGAAAAGAGGGAGGAGGAGGGATCGCCGCCGAGAGCGTCGGAAGGGAAAGAGAGGAAGAGAGGGGAAAATGAGGGAAGGAAGGAGGACTCGCGGGGTTAACCAGAGACTGGCTAAAACGCGTCGACATCCACGGACGCCATTCAGTTGATGTGACGGCTGCTCTGACAAGACTCTGAAACGCGTCGTTCAAGGCAGACGCCGTTCAGACGACATGTCAGGGCCGTACTCTGACAAACCCAGAGTCGCAGTCTGATAGGCGTCGACACACGTGGATGCCGTTCAGGCGACAAGACAGGGCCGTACCCTCGCGGCTCGAAACCAGCCCACGTGGCAGAACTTGAAATGCGTCTGCGACGGTGGACGCCGTTCAAAACGCGTCTTGATGTCCTGACGCGAATCAACTCAGAACCTCCGCCCTTACTAAGGTCAGAACTACAAGGTCCGATCCCGAAAACCGGATCCGAAGGTCACGATCCTTACAAAAGTACAGAAGTCCACCGCCAAGGTGTCCTTGGTGTCTCAGGTCCGAGGACCATCCACGCAACTGCGACAATAGAATCAAGCTGGTTGACAGTGAGGTACAATACCATCCAGCGATTCAGTCGGATCAGTTCAGTGAACTCATTCTCCAATGAGCACCTACAGATTCGCCTTAGTGTCTCCACACAAGTGACTTATGAGACCAGTCACCCTCATCATATGAGCAGGAGTAATCTGTACTAGTCTAACCGGATATCCGATATGCTTCTCGGATATCCTCCGACTCGGAACAATTAAGAATATGTGTGTTTAAGTGATCAGTCTCATTAGTATGATCTCATCATAATCTGATCACCATAGCACATATTCACGGACTTCATTATGAAACGATAATTAAAGCGATTTACACATAACGAATATTATGCCATTATATTAATAAATGAACGAGATTTACATTGTTAGATTGGCTTGTACGCCACCTTAAACTAACAATCTCCCACTTGGACTAAAGTCAATCACCTTTATACAATAAGTCTACAGACTCTAGGTGACACTCAAGCACAATTTGAGCCAACGGCTTTGTCAGTGGATCTGTTACCTGGTCGACGGGTGGAACTCTTTCCACTACTAAATCTCCTCTAGATACTATAAAAGCGCCTGAGAACATCTTTCGATTTCTGATGAGACCACGGCTCTTTCACTTGTGCAATAGTCCCATTGTTGTCGCACAACAGCGGAACATGATCAAGGATATCGGGAACTATGTCAAGGTCGGTGATGAACATCTTCAACCACACTTTTTCCTTGAAAGCTTCAGCTGCAGCGATATGCTCAGCCTTAGTCGTCGAATCTGCAGTAGTTACTTGCTTGGAACTCTTCCAGCACACTGCCCCTCCGTTCAATGTAAATACGAATCCAGATGTTGACTTGCTATCATTTGGATCTGACTGAAAACTCGAGTCAATAAAGCCTCGCAGTTTCAAGTCACCTCCTCCATAGACAAGAAACATATCCTTAGTTCTTCTCAAGTACTTAAGGATACACTTCACTGTCTTCCAGTGCTCTTCGCCTGGATCAGCCTGAAATCTGCTCGTAACACTTAGAGCAAACGCAACATCAGGTCGTGTACATGGCATGGTATACATGATAGATCCTATGGCAGAGGCATAGGGTATTCTATCCATGAATGCCCTCTCATCAGGAGTCGTAGGAGACTGCTCCTTTGAGAGATTAATTCCATGTCTCATCGGTATGAAACCTCTCTTGGAATTTACCATGCCAAACCTTTTGACTATGGTATCTATGTACAAGGATTGGGTCATTCCAAGCATCCTCTTTGATCTATCTCTATAGATCCGTATTTCCAATACGTAGGATGCTTCTCCCAAATCCTTCATGGAGAAGTTTTTCGACAGCCAGATCTTTACTGATGACATCATAGCTACATCATTCCCAATGAGTAGTATGTCATCTACGTAAAGAACTAGAAAAGTGACTGCACTCCCACTGGTCTTCTTGTACACACAAGGCTCATCTTCATTCTTAATGAAGTCAAAAGATTTGACAGCCTCGTCAAATCTTATGTTCCAGCTCCGGGAAGCCTGCTTCAGTCCATAAATGGACCTCTGAAGCTTGCACACTTTATCTGGAGATTCTTTGGATGTGAAACCTTCTGGTTGTATCATATACACCTCCTCCTCAAGGTTACCATTGAGGAAGGCAGTCTTCACATCCATTGCCAGATTTCGTAATCAAAATGTGCAGCAATGGCGAGCAGAACTCTGATTGACTTTATCATGGCAACTGGTGAGAAAGTCTCGTCATAGTCAATTCCTTGCCTTTGACGATATCCCTTTGCCACCAACCTTGCCTTATATGTGTCGATCCGTCCATCAGCACCGATCTTTCTCTTAAAGATCCACTTGCAACCGATGGGTGCAATACCCTCGGATAAGTCCTCCAAGTTCCAAACTTGGTTGGTGTACATGGACTGGATTTCTGAGTTCATGGCTTCTCGCCATTTCCCGGATTCTGGGCCTTCTATGGCCTCCTGGTAGGTTTTAGGATCATCATCCTCATTATATGCTACCTTAGACTCACCTTCAGCAATATGTCCCACATATCGTTCTGGTAGTCTAGGTACTCTACCAGATCTACGAGGCTCATCTGTGTGTACCTGAACTGATTCAGGAACTGATATCTCATCTGATGATAATGCAGCTGTTTGTGGTTCTGGAACCTCTTCCAGTACTATTTTACTCCTACTGTCCTCCTGGAGAAGGTATTCTTCTTTCAGGAAGACAGCTTTCTTGGCGACAAACACCTTTTGTTCATCAAGATGGTAAAAATAGTATCCAAAGGTTTCCTTTGGATATCCCACAAACCTACATTTATCAGTTCGTGATTTCAGCTTGTCTAGATCTTGCCTCTTTACATGAGCAGGACAACCCCAGACTTTAACATGTTTAAATTCTGGTTTTTTGCCTTTCCATATCTCATATGGAGTAGAGGCCACAGATTTGCTGGGTACTCTGTTCAGTAGGTATGCTGCTGACTCTAGAGCATACCCCCAGAGGGACACTGGTAATTCTGAAAAGCTCATCATGGATCGCACCATGTCCAACAAGGTGCGATTCCTCCTTTCTGGTACACCATTCATCTGTGGTGTATATGGAGGGGTAAGCTGAGAAAGGATACCATTATCCTTTAAGAATTGTGTGAAGTTAGTACTCAAGTATTCTCCTCCTCGATCTGATCGAAGAGCTTTAATACTCTTTCCTAACTGCTTCTCCACCTCATTCTTGAACTCCTTGAACTTCTCAAATGCTTCCGACTTGTACTTCATTAAGTACACGTAGCCGAATCTTGAGAAGTCATCGGTGAACGTGATGAAGTAAGAAAAACCACCTTTGGCTTGGGTGGACATGGGACCACATACATCCGAATGTATTAATTCCAAAATGTCCTTGGCACGTTCTCCATGTCCACTAAATGGAGATTTTGCCATCTTTCCCATAAGGCAGGATTCGCATGTTGCAAACGATTCATAATCGAATGCTGTTAAGTAACCATGCTTGTGCAACTTTTGCAACCTGCTTTCGCCAATGTGCCCAAGTCTACAATGCCACATGTAGGCCTGGTTCACACAATTCTTGCTCTTCTTAAGAGCATTACCAATCTGAAGATTGTAATGAGAAACATCTAATAGATATAGACCGTTGACTAAAGATGCCGAAGCTATTGATTTATTACCATAATAAATCGTACAACTTCTATTCTCAATAGTCAACCTATATCTGATCTTGTCCAAACAAGATATTGATATGATGTTCTTTATTATGCTAGGAACATAATAACAATCTTCCAATAATAAGGTGTCTCCCGATGGAAGCCTGAGGTTTGCTGTCCCAACAGCAATCGCCGCAACTTTTGCGCCGTTTCCTAACCTCAATTCCACCTCACCTTGTCTCAGCTTGCGCTTACTTGTCAGCATCTGCACATCATGGCAGATATGAGAAGCACATCCGGTATCTAATACTCAAGATGTGGAATCTCTAACTGATAAGTTGATATCTATCATATAGATATCTGAAGCATCAGACAGCTTCACTCTTCCATTAGCTTTATCGTTAAGGAACTCCTTTCTGTTCCTCTTCCAGTGACCATACTGCTTATAGTAGAAGCAATCACCCTTCACTACTCTTTCGCCTTTGTCCTTCGATCTTTTATCGTTAGCTATCATCTCTGCTTCAGGGGCATCTAATGCCGATTTAGCAAGAGGATCAGCTCCAGGGACAAAGTTATTGCGTTCAGTTCTGAAGACATTATTCAGGCTTCTGAACCAATCTGAGTAGATCAGGTAAGTAAACGGCATCAAGTATGCCACGGAGTGAGTTATTCGACGACATAATTCCCTACAGGAGATAAGTAAAATCTATTTAGCAGATGTTCAATTATTAAAGTTTAAAACAAGACACGGTCTTTTGTTCATGTTTAACTCCCACTAATTTTCGACAAACTGTATAACCCTCAGTTATACAGAACGGGAGACGCCGACAGTCTCCTAGTGGGGATCAGAATCTCAATGACTTGCACTACAACCTTGTGGATAGTACAACAAACTGTAATACAATAAGAGAGCACCCAACTCATGAGACTTGCAACTCCTTGCAATATCTGATCATAGCTTCGGTCCCCAGAGATTTAATGGCCTTGTGGATAGCACAACAAACCACTAATTCTGGTCTAAGCTAACCATCATTACGCGACGAGCATAGATTTGCATGCAGCCCTTGTGGATAGCACAACAAAGCTACATGGTTCCTCTACCCCGATCTATAGGCATCTAATGCCATAGCCACAGTTTCTCCTCCCAATTAAGCAGGCCTTGTGGATAGCACAACAAACCTGCCTAAAGTGATTTGAATCCTATGACTATAACGATGGTGGACCACGCGGTAAGTTCTCAACTACTCGCGTTACGGCTTAGAGTTTATCTGAGGGTATTTGGATAACTTTTATCTTGGTCTCTCCTAGGTGATAGTATATTAATATATCGTATATATTTACTAAATACTATAACCTGCTTTGATTCATAATCAAAAGAACAACAATGCATCTCATACATGTCATTAGTGTGGTCATGGATAGCACAGTGGGTTTGACTGGAGCCAACAGTCAAACGCACACACAATCTAATCATAACATTTACATTAGATAACCTGCAAACACATAGGCAAGAGATCTCCATCTTTTCGCCTTCCTGGTTGCAGCTGCGGATCGTCCTCGCTCCTCCCTCGGTTGCCTCAATCACATTACATTAATTCTAGAATTAACAAGTAAATTGAAGAAGGCCTTATGGCGACTACAAGAGAGAGAGGGAGGTAGAAATACATCGGAGTATGAGAGAGAGAGGTGCGCAGACCTCTATTTATTAACAATTAATAAACATCATACATCCACGATCCACACAAACCATTCATCACATGAATAATAAATTAAGTGCATATCCATGACCACGGTGTGTTTTAAACATCCCACACATGATTCAGCGCATCACATGGCTAAAACAAATGAGTTTTCAAAATAAATAATTTTGGCTTTCAAAAAACTGGGATCCAATCAAAATTGGCATTTGAATTTCGAAAACTCATTTAATTAACTTAACATGCAATTAAATCAAATTTAAAAGCAATAAACACACATCACATGCGCATACACTCCGAATTAATAATTCCAGATTATTCCATGCCAATTAGAACAATTCTAATAATCTAACACTTAGATTAAACCCAATTCATAGTCTAATAATTAGACTATTAAAAACTAATCTAACTCTTAGATTAATTCAACAAAGTTAATTAACAATTAACACTTAAACTATTAATTAACTCTAATAATTAATTAACTACTAATCTAACTTTTAGATTAGTTAATTAATGTCAATTAGTAATTTAACACTTAAATTAATAATTAACACTAATTAATTAATAACTATAATCTAACAATTAGATTAAAAGATTAATGTTAATCATCAATTTAACTCTTAAATTAATAACTAACATTTAATCATTAAAGACTACTAATTTAACACTTAAATTAGTTATCTAAGTCAATTATTAATTTAACAATTAAATTAACAACTAACTTAAATAATTAATTAACAATTAGTTGAAATAATAATTAATAATCTAACTGTTAGATTAATAATTATTAATAACTAATTTAACCCTTAAATTAGTTTAATTAATATTAATTATTAGTTTAACAATTAAACTTTCAATTAACATTAATGAATTAACAACTAAAAGTCAATCCATAATGATTCAATAATCATTATTTAAAAGGCCAATTAAATGAATTTGAACAATGAAATCAAATTTCAAAACAATTTTAAAATTTAAAATCTAGTTCAAATTTTATTTATAATTTTAAATGGGTTCATTGGGGTTTACTTGGGGTTTTAGTAGGAAATAACCGAATGGGCTGAGCCCATTAGGGCCCCTGGCTCGGCCTGGCTCGAGCCCGGTTCTCTCCATCCAGCCCGCCCGGTCCAACCGGGTTAGGCCCCAAAGGGCCCGACAGGTTCGTGAACCGGCCTCCCTGAACCGCCCCCTTCCCCAACTTGAACGCCAACCCGAAACCCTAACTGGGTTAACAGGTGAAGGCCGGCGGCTGGAGGGGCGGCAGGCCACCACCGGCGAGCGCCCAGGCCCCGGCCGGCGACGTGCCCGGCGCCGGCGACGTGCCCGGCACCGGCGACGTACCCGGCGCCGGCAGGGCCGCTGGCGGTGCCCACCAAGCTACAGCCCGAGCCTCTAAAAACCCCAAAAAACCTGGTTTTCGCAGTGTTTAAGACCATCTTAAGGCTCGATTTAGCAGCTCTTCGAGGCCACCCTGGCACCGGCAAACATGCCCGGTATGTAGTGGTGACTATCACCAAGAGATCCGGGCATCCGGGCCGCCATCCCAACAATTGGGAAGCGAGTACGAAGTCGCCGAAGTACCCCGGTTCATCATCTCATGAAGAACTCCGAAAACCCCAAATAAAATCCGAAAAATCACAGAAAAATAATCAAACTATTTGTGTTCATCTTATGAACACTATTCCGTCATTTTAATCGGATTAAACGTATGGAATAACTCAAGAAAAATCAATTTCGGAAACCGAAACGGGACGAGAAACAGTGGAACCTGGCTCTGATACCACTGTTGGGTTTTCTCGGTTTCTCCGGATCGCTCACGCAGCGGAAAACAAAAATATTTACAGCAATCCGTTCCCGTTTCGGAGACTAAAATACGAGATAATCGGATTATCTTTTCTCACCGTGTGCGGATCCGCAGCCGTTCGGTTCCGTCGGTGCGACACCGCAAGCCGCGCAAGCGCCCGGCCTCTAGCGAAGTCCACGCGATCCTCCCCGCGACGGATATCCTCGAGTTCGTCGTTCTTCGCAGCCCGCGAAGCCTCCGCAGGTCGCCGCAATGATCGCCGCAGTGCGCGGACGATTTCCCTTCGAACGGGATTTGGAGAAGTGGCAGGGCAGATCTGAATCTGCCTGGACTCCAGAGGAAGACAGAAACTGAGGAGGGGCGGCTAGGGTTAGCAGCAGCTTGGCCTGCTCAGCCCGTTCGCTATGTTTTATACTAACCGCGCGGTTTTTCACAAAAACCCCCGGTTTATATAAACCCACTTATTTATCCATCGCCTTGAGAATCATGTGCGTGTGACCCTCTAGGCCCAAGTACCAGTCCAGTTAATGGCCCAGTAAGCCCAGTGACTCCTCACTGGCTTTATTAATTAATTAATAACCCTTTATTAATCAATTAATCAATCGAATTGATGTCGCACATCAAATTCGACCGGGCCTCCGATCACGTTGGGTGCCAAGCAACACCGCGTGAACCCGGAAGGTATTTGGGGTTAAGTAACCCACTCTTGGAACCTTTCCGTCGACAGTTACCGCGTGGATATAATCCTTCATTCGTACAATGCTCTCGAGTCAACTCAGGGTATGGCGAGCTGTCAAACCCTAACCGGTCGACTCACTTGGATTGGATGCCGCTGATGAATATCGGGAAACTCCTTTCCCGATATTATCGTCCCCCCTGGCCAGGGACTTCCGCGCATCCTTCCTAGAGCATTCTCTCTCTATGTACCGAGAGCGAATGATTCCTTATTGACACACAATTCCCTTCGACGGTATTCCGCTGTACCCAATCCTTGGCGTATTAGAATCCCGTGGCTAGAGATTCGTAAACTAATGTCAAAGTACAGAAGTCCACCGCCAAGGTGTCCTTGGTGTCTCAGGTCCGAGGACCATCCACGCAACTGCGACAATAGAATCAAGCTGGTTGACAGTGAGGTACAATACCATCCAGCGATTCAGTCGGGTCAGTTCAGTGAACTCATTCTCCAATGAGCACCTACAGATTCGCCTTAGTGTCTCCACACAAGTGACTTATGAGACCAGTCACCCTCATCATATGAGCAGGAGTAATCTGTTCTAGTCTAACCGGATATCCGATGTCCTTCTCAGATATCCTCCGACTAGGAACAATTAAGAATATGTGTGTTTAAGTGATCAGTCTGATTAGTATGATCTCATCATAATCTGATCACCATAGCACATATTCACGGACTTCATTATGAAACGATAATTAAAGCGATTTACACATAACGAATATTATGCCATTTTTATGTTCACTAACTAATGAAATTCTTTGTTTTTCATTTGCAGGGGACGATAAGAGCCAGGATTAGCTGGGACTTAGTTATAGGGGCGTACTGGGGACTCCCGGACATCCAGAAGGTGCGCCTGCGCCGGATGGGGTTCGGCGAGGTCTTAGATATCGAGCCATTTTGGCTTGATCTAGTCCTACTGTAGGCGCTCAGGGAGCGTTGGCACGCGGAGAGTCGGGCATTCCTAATGCCCTAGGGACACATGATCCCCACTTTCGAGGACGTGGTCAGGATTACTGGCCTCAGGGTAGAGGGCCGACCGGTAAGTTGGGTGACTTACCCCAACTACCAGGGATTGGTAGAGGCTCTACTAGGCATTGAGGTGTCCAACCTATGCAGGGAGTCTCGGATGGTCCCTAAGGTGGAGGTAGAGGTTGCCCAAAGATTAGATGAGTCCCGGCGGCGATCTGATGAGTCCCGGGCAGAGTTTAGGGATAGGTTAGTAGAGTCTTCCTCCACCGTATACTGCACCGACCCAAGTCAGGGGGAGGAGGTAGACAGGCAGCTGAGGGTCTTTCTTGTCTTCTTCTTCGGTCGGTTACTCTTCGGCACGAAGGGTGACTATATCCACTGTAGATTCCTGTATTTGCTAGATGACTTAGATAGTTTAGGAGAGTATGCCTGGGATGCGGTCCTTCTGGCTCACCTTTTTGCTGATCTATCTGCGGTCAAGCCGGACCGCGAGACGACTGTCAGTGGCTTTTCGCCATTTCTCCAGGTATTAAGTTATTTTATTATTTATTTATGCAATACAATGTAATATGATGCTTTACTAACCTATATGTCCATGTATGCAGGTATGGAGCTACCATTATTTCCCGCTCGGCAGAGCGAGGATCGTGCGACCGGGCATTGTCCCATTGGCCTACCGTTGGCAGCCGATAGTGGACACAGCGCCACAGCACCACTAGCTGAGGCCCTTCGCCGTCAATTCCTTGATTACCTGGAGCTTCTGGTAAGTTCTTAACTTGTTCAATTAAATGTGATCTTTCCCTTATTAAATGCAAGTCATTTATATGAGTGCACCTAACCTATATGCAGGTGATTTGGCGCCCGTACCTCGGTATGGGCGAGGAGGGTCAGTCGTGGGTGACGGCTGGCAAGAGGAGGTTCGGCAGGCAGATGTGGCTGCACTGCTTGAACGAGATCGAGCCCCTCCACCTTCGGCTCGTAATAAGAACCCTGGGCCTCTACCAGGAGTAGGTCGATGAGGAGGTCCCGGAGGGTGTCGGGAGGAGCATGAGGGACAAGCAAGCCCTCACTGATTGGCGAGCAAAGTTCCCGGAACAATATGAATACTGGCATCGCCGGGGTGTCCGTGTTGAGTCACGAGCGGAGAGTAGCGCAGCCTACCTCCAATAGTATCGGACACATTACGCCGATCAGCTGCGACTCCTCCGACTGCTCGATGTAAGTATGCTTTTATGCGTCTTTCATTTTATTATTATCTTAATTTATATTTGTGAATGAATGTATATATGTGTGATATGCAGGATGCGCGCGATGCGGTCATCATCGACCTCCGGGCCCGCCTACATGACGCGGAGGCCCAGCTGGAGCAGGTCCAGAAGGAGCTCTTCGACCTTGTATGTATGCATGTTTATGAATTTTTTAATTAATTAATTGTTTTGGTGATCAACAACTGACAGTTTGACTTTTGGTGCAGCAAGCCGTCTACACCCAGGAGGCTCCCCCTTCCTATGGAGCTTCGTCATCTGCTCTTCCTGCCGCCTACGAGGCTACCCTGACTGACCTCTAGAGTCAGCTCACCTCAGCCATCCGCCGGGCTTCCCTTGCAGAGGAGGATCGTGCTGCTTGAGTAAGTCTTGTTATTTCCTCTGATTTTGATTGTTTGACTGCCTTGGACTAACAATGGTTTCCCCTGCAGGTTGCTGAGCTTCAAGAAGCCCTTCAGAGGGCTGAAGTAGATGCAGCTCATGTTCACGTTCTCGAGGAGCAGGTGGCTCGGGTTCGCAATCTGGAGGAGCAGGTGGCCCGCCTCTCCACCCGGGATCTTCCTCGGGAGCTTTCACACCTCCAGTCTCGACTGGGGTTCATTATCGAGGAGAGGGAGAGGGAACGGCTGGAGCGGCAGAAGATAGACTTGGAGATGGCCTCCCTCCGAGTTCAGTTGGGCATTGCTGAGCACGAGCACCGGAGCGTGGAGGAGAGATACAGACGTGCTCGACAGCGTGCCTAGGAGCACGGGCAGGCGAGCGCCTTTACAACCAGCGTGGCCATTTCTTCCGGTCAAGCCGGTCCGAGTGTCATGGGTCTGCCACCACCTAGAGCTCCACCGCCGGATGCCCAGGACGAGGCTCAGAGCCAGATGGACGAGGATAAAGGAGAGAGCCAGCCTTGAGGGCTTATGTATTTTATTTTATTTTATTTTTGTATCATGTACAACACACTTTTTGATGATATACATGAAACTTTTGGCCTCCAACTTTGTGTTTCATGTGTTTGCCTTGCGTCCTGTACGTCACTTAACAAACAGGTTAAGCATCTATTTAGGCTTAGCCCCCTGCATGACCAAATGAATGGTCGATCAATCTTTTTTCTTAAATGAAGGGTCAAGGGGCATAACCTTTATCAACAAAGGTAATTGAACTATAAGCAAAAATGCAACATACAAGAAGACGGATGCTCACTGAAAATGAAAGGAATGAAGCATTCTAGATGCAACAAGCAAATGCTAATCGGAATATTTTTGTTGTTTTAAAATATTCATTTTTGTTTGGGTTTTGAAATATGTACTTTTTTTTTGAATTTTTTTGAAATATGTGTTTTTTTTGGGTTTTGGGATATATATATATTTTTTGGATTTTGAAATATGTATTTTTTTTGGATTTTGAGATATGTATTATTTTTGAATTTTAAAATATGTATTTTTTTTTGTTTTGAACTATGGTGTAAGCTAAAGACCAGCATGGTACTTAGATCAAAAGATCATATTCATTTATGAACTTAATTCTCAAATTGTTCTTTAATAATTTAACTTAAACCCACTGTGTTTGAACTCGTGTTTCCATTCGTGATCCCATTCAATGATTTGACCTTCAGTCAATCTAGGTTGTTCCTTAAGTTTGGAGTACGCCTCTTTAAAAAGAAAAGAATAATAGGTTTAGAAAGCCTATGAGAAGGTTCCGGAGACCTAGAAAGATGTCCCTTTCCTATCCTAATATTTGTTGGGGTTCGGTCATTTTCTTTCCGGGATATTTATCGACCTTGCATTCCCTTTTATTTCATTTCATGGCCTTGATCTAACGTTTGTAATGTGATGGCCTTTTGATTTGGTTTCCGGCTTTCGCCTTTTGCTTTGCTTTTCTTTTCTTTTCTTTGGGACAGATCTCCCCCCTTTTTTTTTTATGACGGCCTCCTACTAAGATGGCGGGTATTCTTGGTAGTCTATTCTAAGCATCGTTCCAACATCATGGGCCGAGTGTAAAAACATAATTTTGTTTAAAAAGAATGATTTGTACTTCATACTTTCAGTCAAGTTCGGTATTCCTCAGGATCCGGCATCTCTTGTTACTCACGAATCAAACATGTCAGTGTGTGTAGTAATATGTTTGAGTTAAATTATCCAGACTGATGAGGAAATTTGAGTTTATAAATTTTCTGATTCCACTGGTCTTTGTGCCATGCTGATCGACTCTTTAACCTAAGGGTAGTATTTCTTAAGATGCAAACTGTTTCAGGGGTGAGTTAGCTCTTCTCCTTCTGCATTAACCAGACGATAAGCGTTACCAGGAAAAGCATGCGATATAACATAAGGTCCTTCCCAATTGGGTTGGAGCTTAGAACGTGGACCACCAGATTTTACAAAAATTCTTTTGACGACCATTTCACCAACTTTGAACTTACGTTCAATGACTTTCTTTTGATAAAAACGTGCTAGTCTATTTTGATAAACTCTTGCATGATTAGCAGCTGACCATCTTCTCTCGTCTAAGAGTTCCAATTGAGCAAGGAGTGCTGAATGATGTTCATCAATAGAAAATTCCTTGTTCAATTGTACTCTTAATGACGGTATAAGGATCTCGTATGGAACTATCGCCTCCATTCCAAATGTTAAGGAATAAGGAGTTTGCCCAGTGGGCGTGCAGATTGAAGTTCGGTAGGCCCATAGAGCCTCAACCAATTTTTCTGGCCAGTCTGTGAACTTGTTAGATTTGCACGTCTTTTTGATGATTTTTATCAAAGTCTTGTTAGTTGCCTCTACTTGGCCATTGCCTTGCAGATAATAAGGAGATGAATGATGCAATGCAATTTTGTACATGGTGCAAAGGCCTTTCAATTCTTATGATATGAATTGTGGTCCATTGTCGGTGACGATGGTGCTTGGAATTCCAAATTTGGTGATGATGTTCCTCATGATGAACTTGCAGATGGTTGATGCTTTGACTTCCGTGTATGCTTCAGCTTTTGCCCACTTGGTGAAGTATACCGTTGCCGTGAGGATGAAAGATTTTTGCTTGATGCCAGAATCAGAATTGCCAAGGGGTCCAATGATATCGAAAGCCTACATGGAGAAAGGCCATGGGGAGGAAACAGGATGAAGTGAAGATGCAGGAGAATGAATTTTGTCGGCGTGAAGTTGACACTTAGCACACCTACGGACATGTCCTACACAGTCTTCTTCCATAGTTGGCCAATAAAATCCTTGTCTAAGGATCTTCTTTGCTAACATTTGTCCATTAACATGGCCACCACAAACTCCAGCGTGAGCTCCTTCCATAACTTTCCAAAGCTCATCTTCGTCCAGACATCTTAGAAGAACTCCATCAAAACCTCTTTTGTACAATGCTCCCCCAACTAGGGTGTATCGTTGAGCAACTCTCCTGATAGCCCTTTTCTCTTCAGCTGTGGCTTCTTCAAGATACGATTGATCTTCACAATATTTGGCGATTTCATAATACCATGGCTTCTGTTCGTCATCCATCTCTTGTAACAGCTCCATCAACATGAGTTCTCTCTTTTCCACGATATCTCCATCTCTGACCTTCTTCAGCAACTTTTCCTTCGTTCTCAGAAATGAAGGATCTTTCACGACGGGTGAAAGACGCCTATGAACTATGATTGATTCAGATTGCCTGCTGATTGGAAAATTAAGATAAGATGCAAGTGAGGCTAGAGCGTCAGCTAAGATGTTCTGATTCCTAGGAACATGGACGAAGATCAGTTTGGTAAAAAGCTTTGAATAAGCAGAAGTAAGTTCTTGATAAGGCTTGAGCTTGGGATCAAGGGTTCGATACTTGGTTAACACTTGGCGAAGAATCAATTGGCTATCACCCACAATCCTGAGTTTGGTAACACCATGAGAATGAGTAGCCTCGAGGCCGGCAAGGAGCGCCTCGTATTCAGCTATATTGTTGGTGACTGGAAAGTCAAGCTGAAAGGCTTGCGGAGTGGTGATACCTTCTGGTAATAACAAAACAATGCCAATACCCTTTCCATGGGAATTCAGAGCTCCGTCAAAATGCAGAGTCCACATATCATCTCTGATTTGGTCTATGGACATCAGTTCCTCATCCGGAAACTACGATTGGACTGGATCAAAACGAGTAAGGGGGTCATGAGCGAGGTGTTCTGCTATGGCATAGCCTTTGATCGCTTTCTGCTGAATGTAAGTGATATCGATTTAAATAGAAAGCTTTGCCATTGCTATCAGTAAGAATCGATTTCTCCAGAAGAAATTTGATCGGATTCATCCTAGCGATGAGATGGACTTCATGGGCTAGAAAATAATGCTTCAATTTCTGAACAACCCAGACCATTGTTGCACAAGTTTTCTCCATCGCTGTGTATCTTTGTTCAGCGGGGTTGAGAAGTTTAGAGAGATAGTAGGCTGCCCTCTCCTTTCCTTCCTCATCCTCTTGTGCTAGGACAGCCCCCACAACATCAACCAAGACAGAAATGTAAAGTATTAATGGTTTGCCTGGAGATGGTGGTCTCAAAATAGGAGGACTTACCAAATAATTCTTTAATCCATCGAATGCCTCCTAACACTTATCGTCCCAATCGATTTTGACTCCTGGCTTGGTAAGCTCGTAGAACGGCTTACACCTTTGTGAGTGCGGGGAGACAAAACGACGAATAAATTGCAACCTCCCGATTAATCCTCTTAACTCCTTCAAGTTCTTGGGAGGTGGTGTAACGACCCGCCACCCTATAATCGGGGATCCGATTACTAAATGGGTACCGAATCATTAATTTGGAACCAAACCAGGATCTAATCAAGTCTGGGAGATAAATAATAAACTAAGCTAAACATTCACATCGCATTGAACAGAAGTAAAAGTGCAGGAATTAAAATTATTACAATGCGACTCGATACAACAAATAATTACATTTTCCAACAGAAAGGAAATAATTAAACGTACAGGCCAGAAATAAAAATCACAACTACGTCGGGGCATACCCCGGAACAACTGCTGACGGTGCTCAACTCACGGCCGCACTCTCCTCGCTAGGTTTGCTGAGAGTCCTCACCTGAAAACCGCAGGAGGGGTGAGTCTCAAAGACAAGACTCAGTAGGGATCCTTCGATCCCCACTGCCCACGCACACACCCACAAGTGCAAGGTACAGCTAACGGTAAAGTGATAAGCACAAGAGGTACAATTCCTAATTCTTAACGTGAAATCATATGCAATCGTAATATAATAAACATGCATATATTAAACCAGCCGATTAGGAAATCCACAACCGTCGTCTCGATAGAACTCGCCAAGCACACAACAACGGTGGAGAAACCTCGACCCGCTGAGACCAAACAGTAACCCCTCGGATAGCACACTAGCTACTCCGGCCCAACCGGCTCAGGTGGCTACTCCTTCCCTCAGCATGAGTGACTCTCCGAATGTACCACTCCGACACCGGTACTAGCTGACCCCGGGGTTCACCAGGTGACCCTCTCTCACTAGGCGTCACCCCGCCCACGCCCCCACCGGCGCTGTGCTCACGCCCCCACCAGCACAGGGTGATAAAGCGCTACAATGTCACTCCAGGTCCACAGTAACACAAAACCCAACAAGTACGATCCGGTCACGTGAAAAGTCCGCGATCGTATAACATACATGTAGCATCGTCCGGTCATGAAGAATCTACCTCTACCGGGTACACTAAAACATGTAATAACTATCCGTCTAACAGTATGAACACATTTTACTGGCATGAATTAGTGAGGTTCTGTCTTGAATCGCGTCTCCCAAGGTCGACGCCATTCAAGCTCCATGTACAGGATCATGTAAAACAGTCTTCAGAATCAGCCCCTAAAAGGCGTCGACACCAGTGGTCGCCTTTTAAAAGGCGTCGACATCCTCAGACGCCATTTAACACAGAAATCCGGAAATTTCAAGGCCCTTACTCAGGGAATTTCTGCCTTTAAAAGGCGTCATGGTTAACCGACGCCATTCGAAAACGCGTCGTTCACTGATGACGTCTTTTAGTCCCAGAATCCCCGAACTGGCAGACTCTCTGTTAGGCGATTCCTGTCTAAAAGGCGTCGTGATGGCTCGACGCCCTTCAAAAAGGCGTCGTCCATGCACGACGTGTTTCAGCCCCAGGAACCAGAGTCGCCTGAGCCCGAGGGCTCCCATTCCAACCCCAAACAACCCCAAAATTCACCCAAAAACGGAGGGAAAAGAGGAATAATACTATCCATAGGCAACACATTCATGGAAATCCCCCATGTTATCAAAAGAACTCCTAAACATGCTCATTCTACCCCCCCCCAAAACCAAAGATCCAAACAAGCTTAAACGGGGTAAACATGGTCTAAAACGCGATGCTAAGGGGAACCGTCACCCTACCGGATACTTGAACGCCTCCGAGCTTCAAGCCGTCCACCCGACTCGCCCTACGCCGCCGCCGGTACCGCCGTGGTCGTCCTTGCTCCTCCGTGACGTCGGCCGCCGTCCGGAGAGTAGAACGCCGCAGTGGAAGTGGAGGTGGTAGTGGTAGGAGCTAGGTAGAGGATGGAGTGGAGGGAGAGATGAAACGGTGGGAGGAAAAGAGGGAGGAGGAGGGATCGCCGCCGAGTTCGCCGGAAGGGGAAAGAGAGGAAGAGAGGAGAAAATGAGGGAAAGAAGGAGGGCTCGCGGGGTTAACCAGAGACTGGCTAAAACGCGTCGACATCCGCGGACGCCATTCAGTTGATGTGACAGCTGCTCTGACAAGACTCTGAAACGCGTCGTTCAAGGCAGACGCCGTTCAGACGATATGTCAGGGCCGTACCCTGACAAAACCAGAGTCGCAGTCTGAAAGGCGTCGACGCAAGTGGACGCCGTTCAGGTCGACAAGACAGGGCCGTACCCTCGCGGCCCGAAACCAGCCCACGTGGCACCCACGTGGCAGAACTTGAAATGCGTCTGCGACGGTGGACGCCGTTTAAAACGCGTCTCGATGTCCTGACGCGAATCAACTCAGAACCTCCGCCCTCACTAAGGTTAGAACTACAAGGTCCGATCCTGAAAACCGGATCCGAAGGTCACGATCCTTACAATCTCCCCCCCTTAAAAGAATTTCGTCCCCGAAATTGACTGCTTAGAATTAACAAGGTCAAACAGGGATACAAGCTTACAAGGAAACTTACGAAAAGAGGTAAGGGAACTGCTCCCGCATCTCATCCTCTCGCTCCCAGGTTGCCTCACCTCCGGAGCAGTACTGCCAAATCACTTTGACCAACGGTACAATCTTGTTCCGCAGGACCTGTTCTCTGCGATCCTCAATACGAACAGGATATTCTGGAAAGGACAGGTCCTCAGCGACCTCCAACTCTGAAAAGTCCAGAACATGGGACGGATCCTGAACATATTTCCTCAGTAAGGAAACATGGAACACATCGTGCACCCCTGCAAGACTGGGCAGCAAGGCCAGTTGGTATGCGGTTTCCCCAATCCGAGCAAGGATGGGAAAATGCCCAATATAGCGCGGACTCAGCTTGCCTCGCTTCCCGAATCTCATTACACCCTTGGAGGGTGAGACTCGGAGAAACACGTGGTCCCCAACTTCAAACTCAAGCGGTCTCCGTCGGATCTCAGCATAACTCTTCTGCCTAATCTGCGCTGCGGTCAATCTCTGCCGAACTAACCTGACAATCTCAGCACACTGCTGTACTAATTCGGGTCCTGCTATCTGCCTTTCACTGATCTCGGACCAACAAACAGGAGATCGACACGGTCGCCCATACAAAGCCTTGTAAGGCACCATGCCGATACTGGAATGGTAACTGTTGTTATATGCAAATTCCACTGTGGACAAATATTGCTCCCAAGAACCTCCCCAGTCTAGACAACAAGCTCTGAGCATATCTTCCAAGGTCTGAATAGTCCTCTCCGACTGTCCGTCAGTCTCGGGATGGTAGGCTAAGCTGAAAGCCAACTGAGTGCCTAATGCCTGCTGGAAGCTCTTCCAGAATCTGGAAGTAAACCTTGGATCTCGATCTGATACGATAGACAAAGGCACCCCGTGCAGAGAGATGATCCGGTCTACAAACAACTTTACCAGCTTGCCGACTGACCAGTCCTTCCTAATAGCTAGGAAGTGTGCCGACTTGGTCAACCGATCAACGATGACCCAGATGGCATCTCTCCTGCTAGGGGATGTAGGCAATCCCATCACGAAGTCCATCGTCACATGCTCTCATTTCCACTCTAGAATCGTCAAGGGCTGTAGCAATCCACCAGGTCTCTGATGCTCGGCCTTGACCTGCTGACAAGTCATGCATCTAGCCACATATTCAGCCACATCTTTCTTCATACCGGGCCACCAGAAGTGCCTCCTCAAACAATGATACATCTTAGTCGAGTCCGGATGCACTGCATATCTCGAACGGTGCGCCTCATCAAGAACACATCTGCGCACGTCCTCCTCTGTCGGAACATAAAGCCTACCTCTGAACCTGACCGTACCGTCGTCCCATAACTCCACCTCTGACCTCTGGAGGAACTGTGGTAGCTCAACATCTGCCCTCTGAGCCTCAATTACTGCATGATATACAGCTGGTCTCACAGTCAAACTGACCAGCACGGCTCTGTCTTCATCACGTGGAACCCTAAAAGAAGATTCCACCACCTGCTCGAATAATTTCCACTCCTGAATCATAAGGTACGACATGACCGTCCTCCGACTCAAAGCGTCTGCCACTACATTCGCTTTGCCCGGATGATAAGAAAGGTCAAAGTCATAATCTTTAATGAACTCCATCCACCTTCGCTGCCTCAAATTCAGATCCCTCTGAGTGAACACATATTTCAAACTCTTGTGATCCGTAAAAACCTGGAATTTCTCCCCATATAAATAATGCCTCCAGATCTTGAGTGCAAATACCACAGCTGCCAGCTCCAAATCATGAGTAGGATAGTTCTCTTCATGCTTCTTCAGCTGTCGAGAAGCATAAGCCACTACCCTGCCATGCTGCATTAGAACTGCGCCCAAACCTCGACGGGACGCATAAGAGTAAACCACAAATCCACCTGATCCAGATGGAAGCACCAGTACAGGGGCTGACGTGAGACGGGTCTTTAACTCAATAAAACTCCGCTCACAATCCTCGGTCCACACAAAGCGAACTCCCTTTCGAGTCAACCTCGACAAGGGGGCTGCTATCGAAGAAAATCCCTGAACAAACCGTCTGTAATAACCGGCGAGCCCCAGAAAGCTCCTGATCTCAGTTACTGAAGTCGGCCTGTTCCAATCCATCACCGCCTCGATCTTGGCTGGATCCACTGCGATACCATTGCCAGAAATAACATGCCCAAGGAAATGCACCTCGTCTAGCCAAAACTCACACTTGCTGAACTTGGCATAAAGTCGATGCTCCCTCAGGACCTGCAATACTTCCCGAAGATGGGTGGCATGCTCTTCCTCAGAAGAAGAATAGATCAGAATATCATCAATAAACACAACCACAAACTGATCCAGGTAAGTCCTGAAGACTCGGTTCATCAGCTCCATAAAGGCCGCCGGAGCATTGGTCAAGCCAAAGGGCATAACCAAAAACTCATAATGTCCATACCGAGTTCTGAAAGCCGTCTTGCTAACATCAACATCCCGAATCCTCATCTGATAATACCCGGATCTCAAGTCGATCTTGGAAAGTACCTTCGCGGACTGCAGCTGATCCATCAAATCATCAATTCTTGGAAGTGGGTATTTATTCTTTATCGTTACCTGGTTCAGCTGCCTATAGTCAATGCACAACCTCAGAGAACCATCTTTCTTCCTAACGAGCAGGACTGGAGCACCCCATGGAGATGTACTGGGGCGAATGAAACCCTTATTCAGCAGCTCCTGCAACTGTGCCTTTAACTCAGCGAGTTCAGCTGGCGCCATCCGATATGGGGCCTTAGACAAGGGCGCCGTACCTGGTGCAAGCTCGATGGTGAATTCGACCTCTCGCTGAGGAGGAAGGCCAGCCAGCTCCTTAGGAAAAACATCAATAAACTCACATACAACAGGTACCTCCCCAGGGCTGAGACTATCCTGGACATCAGAGACAACAACAGAGGCAAGGAAAGCCTCACAGCCACCATCAAGCAACCTCCGTGCCTTATAGGCAGAAATAAGAATATCTCGGGAAGAAAGCCTAATACCTTGGAAGAAGAAGGTCGGGATGTTCGGAATGGAGAATCGCACCCTCTTCCTGTGGCAGTCCACCTCTGCATAAAAGGCTTCCAACCAATCCATATCCAGGATGACATCAAAGTCTCGAATGGCAAGCACAACCAACTGGGCAGGGAGCACATGACCCTCAATGGTCAAGGGAACATTCCTCAAGCAGTTATAAGATATCATATAGTCTCCAGAAGGAACCTCCACCATCAAACCATCAGATAACTCAACAACGGGCGCTGAAAGGATATCTAAGAACTACTCAGAAATAAAAGAATGCGAAGCACCCGAATCAATCAATACGTGTGCAGAGTTCCCAAGGACAGAAAGTGTACCTTCCACCAAGTTGGACGCGCGAGCCTCCCTCCTGGTGATAGCTAGCACTCTCCCCTGGGTCCTTGGCTTCTTCTGCTCACCTGAACCATGTCCCTGACCATACCCCTGCGGGCACTGCCTCGCCAAGTGGGCCTGCTGGCCGCAAGCGAAACATCTCCTGGAAAGAGTGGGACACTGAGTCCCACCATGGGTACCCCCACAGTGCTGACAGACTGCCGGAAGCCTCTGAGCTGGCCCCTGCGGTGCACTGGATACAGACTGACTCTGCTGACCCTGCCCGGGCCTGTTGCTGCCACTACTGCTGCCACCACCCCTGAAGAATCTCCTGAATCGGAAGCCGAGTGACGACGATCCCGATCCAGCAGAAGGGGCCGCTGCCGCTGCCTTACCCCTGCCACGAACTGGGCTCTGAGCAGCCAGTCCTCTCTCCCGGGCCGACTGGCTCTGTTGAGCCTCCACTGCTGCCGCACATCTAACCGCGGAAGCCAGATCCGTGCAACAGTGAGACGCCACGAAGTTCCTCAAGCTGAGCCTCAGTCCGTCTACGAATCTCTCAGTACGACGCTCCTCGTCCCCATATATGAAAGGCACGAACCGACCTAGCGAAACAAACTTCGCCTGGTACTCAAGTACCGTCATGCTCCCCTGCGTCAGATCCATGAACTCCCTCTCCTTGGCCCTCTGGACATGTCTAGGGAAATATTATGCGTTGAATTCCTTAACAAATGTCTCCCATGGAATTTCCCTAAGACTCCTGTCCTCGTAGGACAAACTCTTCAAGGTGGTCCACCAGTCGTAGGGGCTATCCTTCAGCATGAAGGTAGCTAACGGGGTCCGCTCTACTGCAGCACAATCCATGGTGTCAAAAGTCTTCTCTATGTCTCTAAGCCAGTGGATGGCCTCGTCAGGGTCGGGACGGCCGGTGAAGTTAGGTGGCCTCAGCTTCAGAAACCGCTCAAGTGTAGCGGTGGACCCTCCCCGCGCACTGGAACTCTCACTAGGGTCTCGTGTCTGATAACGAGCCATAGTGTCCATCATCGCCTCCATGAACTGCTCAACACTCGGCCTCCCGGCCTCGGACCCACGAGGGACATCTCCCTGCTCTCGAATAACTGGCATCCTCTTTCTGGGAGCCATCTACTCGCCTACAATTACAAAATCACAAAGTTCTAATTAGATTCCCAAAGCCTATGCTACCGCCGTGCCTGTACGGGATAATGTATTTATTTGCCGAATTTATGATATTTAACCTAGTTATTTATTTATTTGCCAGACCGTATGCTGTGATACCAACTGTAACGACCCGCCACCCTATAATCGGGGATCCGATTACTAAATGGGTACCGAATCATTAATTTGGAACCAAACCAGGATCTAATCAAGTCTGTGAGATAAATAATAAACTAAGCTAAACATTCACATCGCATTGAACAGAAGTAAAAGTGCAGGAATTAAAATTATTACAATGCGACTCGATACAGCAAATAATTACATTTTCCAACAGAAAGGAAATAATTAAACGTATAGGCTAGAAATAAAAATCACAACTACGTCGGGGCATACCCCGGAACAACTGCTGACGGTGCTCAACTCACGGCCGCACTCTCCTCGCTAGGTCTGCTGAGAGTCCTCACCTGAAAACCGCAGGAGGGGTGAGTCTCAAAGACAAGACTCAGTAGGGATCCTTCGATCCCCACTGCCCACGCACACACCCACAAGTGCAAGGTACAGCTAACGGTAAAGTGATAAGCACAAGAGGTACAATTCCTAATTCTTAACGTGAAATCACATGCAATCGTAATATAATAAACATGCATATATTAAACCAGTCGATTATGAAATCCATAACCGTCGTCTCGATAGGACTCGCCAACCACACAACAACGGTGGAGAAACCTCGACCCGCTGAGACCAAACAGTAGCCCCTCGGATAGCACACTAGCTACTCCGGCCCAACCGGCTCAGGTGGCTACTCCTTCTCTCAGCATGAGTGACTCTCCGAATGTACCACTCCGACACCGGTACTAGCTGACCCCGGGGTTCACCAGGTGACCCTCTCTCACTAGGCGTCACCCCGCCCACGCCCCCACCGGCGCTGTGCTCACGCCCCCACCAGCACAGGGTGATAAAGCGCTACAATGTCACTCCAGGTCCACAGTAACACAAAACCCAACAAGTACGATCCGGTCACGTGAAATGTCCGCGATCGTATAACATACATGTAGCATCGTCCGGTCATGAAGAATCTACCTCTACCGGGTACACTAAAACATGCAATAACTATCCGTCTAACAGTATGAACACATTTTACTGGCATGAATTAGTGAGGTTCTGTCTTGAATCGCGTCTCCCAAGGTCGACGCCATTCAAGCTCCATGTACAGGATCATGTAAAACAGTCTTCAGAATCAGCCCCTAAAAGGCGTCGACACCAGTGGTCGCCTTTTAAAAGGCGTCGACATCCTCAGACGCCATTTAACACAGAAATCCGGAAATTTCAAGGCCCTTACTCAGGGAATTTCTGCCTTTAAAAGGCGTCATGGTTAACCGACGCCATTCGAAAACGCGTCGTTCACCGATGACGTCTTTTAGTCCCAGAATCCCCGAACTGGCAGACTCTCTGTTAGGCGATTCCTGTCTAAAAGGCGTCGTGATGGCTCGACGCCCTTCAAAAAGGCGTCGTCCATGCACGACGTGTTTCAGCCCCAGGAACCAGAGTCGCCTGAGCCCGAGGGCTCCCATTCCAACCCCAAACAACCCCAAAATTCACCCAAAAACGGAGGGAAAAGAGGAATAATACTATCCATAGGCAACACATTCATGGAAATCCCCCATGTTATCAAAAGAACTCCTAAACATGCTCATTCTACCCCCCCCAAAACCAAAGATCCAAACAAGTTTAAACGGGGTAAACATGGTCTAAAATGCGATGCTAAGGGGAACCGTCACCCTACCGGATACTTGAACGCCACTGAGCTTCAAGCCGTCCACCCGACTCGCCCTACGCCGCCGCCGGTACCGCCGTGGTCGTCCTTACTCCTCCGTGACGTCGGCCGCCGTCCGGAGAGTAGAACGCCGCAGTGGAAGTGGAGGTGGTAGTGGTAGGAGCTAGGTAGAGGATGGAGTGGAGGGAGAGATGAAACGGTGGGAGGAAAAGAGGGAGGAGGAGGGATCGCCGCCGAGTTCGCCGGAAGGGGAAAGAGAGGAAGAGAGGAGAAAATGAGGGAAAGAAGGAGGGCTCGCGGGGTTAACCAGAGACTGGCTAAAACGCGTCGACATCCGCGGACGCCATTCAGTTGATGTGACAGCTGCTCTGACAAGACTCTGAAACGCGTCGTTCAAGGCAGACGCCGTTCAGACGATATGTCAGGGCCGTACCCTGACAAAACCAGAGTCGCAGTCTGAAAGGCGTCGACACAAGTGGACGCCGTTCAGGTCAACAAGACAGGGCCGTACCCTCGCGGCCCGAAACCAGCCCACGTGGCACCCACGTGGCAGAACTTGAAATGCGTCTGCGACGGTGGACGCCGTTTAAAACGCGTCTCGATGTCCTGACGCGAATCAACTCAGAACCTCCGCCCTCACTAAGGTTAGAACTACAAGGTCCGATCCCGAAAACCGGATCCGAAGGTCACGATCCTTACAGGTGGCATCTCTCTGATAGCCTTCGCCTTGTTGGGATCGACCTCAATTCCCCGTTTGCTGACAATGAATCTAAGTAATTTCCCTGAATGTACCCCGAATACACATTTCTTGGGGTTCATCTTTAACTAATACTCCCTTGATCTCTCTAACACTTTTGCCAAAACGTTGGCATGCTCACCCTTCGTCTTAGATTTAACCAACAAGTCATCTACATACACTTCTAGATCTATGTGCATCATGTCGTGAAATATTGCCAGCATAGCCCTCTGATAAGTGGCTCCAGCATTCTTTAATCCAAATGGCATGAAGACATAGCAGTACGTTCCCCAAGGTGTAGTGAATGATGTCTTCTCCTGATCTTCTTCTGCCAATTTGATCTGATTGTATCCTGAAAACCCGTCCATAAATGATAAAGTCTCATAGCCAGCAGTGTTATCAATGAGTACGTCAATACGGGGCAATGGAAAATCATCTTTAGGACACGCTCGGTTTAAATCTCGGAAGTCAATGCAAATCCTGACCTTCCCGTCCTTCTTTATAACCAGGATTATGTTGGCCACCCATTGTGGATAGAGGACAACTCTAATGAACTTGGCTTTATGTAGCTTGTCGACCTCTTCCTTCATCTTTAAAGCCATTTGTAGGTGGAATCGCCTTAACTTCTATTTGACCGGGCTAGCTCCATCCTTTAATGTCAATCTGTGTTCCACTAATGACGAGTCTAGCCCCGGCATATCTTCATAACTCCAGGCGAAAGTGTCCTTATAGTCTTTAAGAACTTGTACCATTGCCTTCTCATCTTCTACAGAAAGATTCTTGCTGACGAGGACAACCTTAGGTTCGTCTTCAGTCCCTAAATTGATTTCTCTGGTGGGCTCTTCTACGGCAGTTGAGGGTTCATCGAATCTCTTCACTCCACTAGCATATGCCTCAGCTGCATCCTCGTTATCTTCT
Source organism: Zantedeschia hybrid cultivar (assembly GCA_030544215.1). Taxonomy (NCBI): domain Eukaryota; kingdom Viridiplantae; phylum Streptophyta; class Magnoliopsida; order Alismatales; family Araceae; genus Zantedeschia; species Zantedeschia hybrid cultivar. Next base: position 51,813,064 of record JARZZO010000014.1, read on the forward strand.
TCATCTTCAACAATGGGGTCTTTTTCATGTATCAACTCATACACCCCATATCCATCATTGACTAATTCATCGTCCATACAGTCTTCTGGTATTTGAATGGGATTTTCCAATAGCTTCTATTAGCTAAGTCTTGGAGGTATCTATTTGGAATCTGTCTACCCTTAAACTTTCCAGACTTCCTAACCTGATAAACTTGCCTAGAGCTAGACTATCTAACTTCACTAGATTCCCTATTCTGACCTAATGAAGATGAAGCAGAATGAAAATCATGGGATACAGATGGAAATACAGGAGAATCCTCCTGAGGGGTGGGGCAGAGTAGATTTAGAAGAGAATTTTGACCCAAAAGACCCGCGCGATGGGGTATAATTGGCCATGTAAGAGGTTTCCTCAATGAGGATCTGGGAAGAATTTGTTGCCAAATTGGCGTTTTTTTTTTTGGCAATAGAAGAGTTAAGCATAAAACAGGAATGAAGATGAATAGAAGGAGAATGAGATGAGGGAAGTGGCACCAAGGCCAGAGGATTAGGGGGATCATACAACAGTATGTCCCAGATTAAATCATACATCCTCTATAGATCGAGAGGAGGTGGTGGAATGAGGTCCCGTGGGGACAGAGTAATCATGACGGGTGGGGCCCATGGTATGTCTTCAATGATGACCCGCGACCAAGTCGGGGTCAAGAGCAAAGTGCGAAACAAGGTGTGAAGCATGAAAACATGAGAAGGATATGTCCCCCTCCAAAGCAGATCCGTGGTGTAGCCAGCTTCATAGGGGTCATCTGGCTCCCCTTCATCAGTCTCTTCTTACAGCAGTATCCTTTTGTCGAAAATAGCACCGGGACCTTCGATCAGCTGATCGATCTATGGCGGCCACTTGGGTTCTGCAGGATCGAGAAACAGCCTGTTCAGCGCGATGTAGAGGTCTCTCAGATCGAACCACCTGTAGCATTCACATTCAGGATCTTAGAATTTTCTCCTCTTCATAGGCCGCAGAGCCTCCAAGGACTGGTACGTGAGCAGTTCTGAGCAGTGTCTAGCCAAGTCTCTCCCATATATATCGTGGAGGTCAAAACATGAAGTAATGACCACCGTGTTGTCATGGCTTATTACGGGCCCCTTTACAAAATGAGTGTAGAAAGTCCATGTTAGGAGATCCTGACCTTTCTTGGGCGGTGTAGACATTGTCTCCCAGACTTTCTGGCCGCCTTCATTCTCTGCTTGCTGAACAATGTCCTGCTTCAGTTTTCTTGGCCTATAGCCTAGGCCGCTTCCGGGTATTCCTCGGTGGTCTTTGACGTGAGTGGTCCTACCTTGTAACTGTGTACCCCGGCCTCTTCTAGGCTGATAGCCATTCTTCATCATAATTCTCCATCCTGGGGTACTCATGCACTTCCCCCTCTTTATAGCATTTAATGGATAAGGAGAAATAGTGGCAATTTTCAGAGGATCAGCCACTGGATGGTAAACCTATAATACCGACAGAAAAGGTTGTCGGCCAGGTGAAGAAGTGGGTTTGACATTCAAAGTATGAGCAGCAGCGAGGATCGGCATGCTCGTGACCTTAATAATTCGTCCTTTGAAGGGGAATTTAAGGCATTGATGATTCGTGGAGGGAATCGCCTCAAGAGTTTTTATCTAAGGACGACCCAATATGGCGTTTAAAGAAGGGTCGATTTCCAGGATGTGAAATTCGACCTCTGCATGACTTACAGGGCCTAGCTCCACCTTCAAATAGACCATTCCCAGAGGGGAACGGGTGGAATTATCATATGTTGTAACGGAGATGGGGCTAGGCAACCATTTCTCCTTGGGCACACCGTACAATTCTAGGGTCTTTGGAGGTAGAACATTGATCGAAGCCCCGGTGTCAACTAGGCATGCATCTACGGCCTTTTTGCAAATATTGACCGTGATGCTCAGAGCCATACTTCTGGCTGTCGGCGGTGCTAGTTCCGATGTATGAAATGAAATAGAGGGCTGATCCCCGTGAGGAACTAACAGTGCTGCAATCTTTTCCACCGGTACGTCCTCGTTGACCATCACCTTTTGCAAATATTCCATCAGAGCTTCTTGGTGAGTCTTTGATCTTTTAATCAGTTCAAGCACAGAGATCCGTGCCGGTGTCCGGTCAAGGTGCTTCAGCAGGTCATATTGAGTGCCTGGTGCACTCTCTTCATTGTTTGCTTCCTCTATCAGCTGTGATGGGCCATCTCTAACTGTCGACTGAGAAAAGACTTTGTTGAAAATCCTCCCACTCCGGAGCACATGTTCCTCAGCCGTGGAAGGTCCAGGTGATACTTTGAGTACCACAGGGTTGGATGGTGCGGATGGCGTGGAGTGTTGGTATGTGGGCTATGACGTGGGGTTAATAGGTGGCGGCGTGGTGCGGATTAGAGGCCTAGATGGTTGGATGGTGGATGAAGTGGGGAACGGCATGCGTAATAGCGGTTTAGAAGGTTGGATGGTATCTGGGTAAGCGGTAGTGGTAACGGGTGAAGTAGGGAATGGTATGCGGAGTAATGGTCTGGATGGTAGGAGGGGTGCGTAGTTGGTTTGCGGGGTGTTATTTAGTGGAGGCGTAGTGGCGTGGGGTGTAATGGGTTTAAGGAAAGCGGGTGGTGGTAATGGGTTATTGGGTGCGGGTGAGTGATATGCGGGTGTTGGTATAGGGGTAATGGTAATGGGCTGTGGTCTGGGTATATGGATGGTACGGCGTGGTGGTTGTTCTGTGGTACTCGGAATGTGACCCGTCGAATAAATAGAGGAAGAGTCCTCTATCCTCCACTGTTGGCCGCGGCTAGCCTCAGACCGGCTATTTGTCAGAATAGGGGCAACTTGGTTCTGATTTTGGTGCTCCGGAAGCGGGTTCTGCACTATGCCCATGTTCGGTGGTGTTGCTACTGGTGCGGGTGCTCTCACTTGCTGCTGCTGTTGCTGTTGCTGTGGTGGTCTTCTTGCCTTTAAGGCAGATATGTACTTTTTCATCTCCTCCCAGTCAATGCCGCCCTGCTCGTTGAGATCATGAATGTAATCTCTAAATTGGAAGCATGTGTCAATAGTGTGTCCGGGTTGCCTATGGAAATAGCAATACCTGGAGGTATCGGCATTCTGGGGCCAGATTGCCTTCTCTCTTGGCAGGACCAAGGCATTGGCTGCCATTACGGCACTGAAAATGTCTGCCAAGGACTCTGGGAGGACTGGGTATTCTGTCCTCTTCGGGCCTGGAGGTCTTCTCTGCTGGTTATAGTCAGCAGGGGGAGGGACATTATGATATACCGGCGGTGCGCGCGGGTGGTATTGCAGCTGTTGCTGATACTGTTGTGGCTGTTGCTGGTACTGTAACTGCTGTTGTGGCGGCTACTGTGGTTGTTGCTGTTGTTGTTGCTGATTCGGCTGCTGGGGCCGCTGAAACTGGGGCTGCTGATACTGGGGGTTTAGCTGCTGCCTGTACCCTTGTTGGTTCGGCTGCTGTGGCCGCTGGTACTGTTGCTGTTGACTCCTCACAAACTGAGGCAAGTTGTTGTTTATACTGCTAACTTGCTCATGAGAGAGCATGCCCTCGGTAGTCGGACCTGTGCTAGAGGAATTATGCACTGCTGGCTTCCGAGGTGGAGGTCTGCTAGGTATGTGAGGATCAAAGACGTTAGAAAACGTAGCGTCCTTGAAGGCATTTTGACAGTACCGCGCTCTTTCATAGAGCTCTGCCATGCTGGTTAGATTGTTCAGGGAGAGGACTAGTTTGAATTGAGGCGTAGCATTGGAAATGAGCATCTTTACTTACTCCAACTCAGACAAGTGATCTTTAACTTTCTCGGCCAAGCCCCTCCATCTTTCGGCAAAACTGACAAACTCCTTATCGGGCTTCATCTTCTCTGCTATTAAGTCAGTAATGGACAGGGAGGGGGCAACTCTGTCTTGGTATCGTTGAATGAATTTTTGAGAGACGATACCATAGTCCTCTACTTCGGAGGGTTCCAAGGAAAAGAACCACTCGATGGCTGGTCCCTCTAGAGATCTTATGAACAAAAAGGCCAACTACCTCTTGTCATTTTGCCAGAACGATGACTCGTACATGAACTCCTTCAAGTGGGTGAAGGGGTTACCAGTACCGTTATACTTTCGATATATTGGCATCTCAGAGGGTGGCAGGTGGAACACTGGCAGACTTGGTAAATTGATCTCTGGTGCAGCTTTGACCCCCATCATCTTCTGGAGGTTGTTGAATTGTTCATCCATGCGCTCCATCTTTGCCAGCAACGCTTGCGTGGTCGGATCAGCCTGGGGAGGAGGGGGAGGTGGAGGTACTTGATAGGCATTTTGGTAAGTAGGCGTTAGCGGTCTGGCCGCTTGCCTAGAAGAGGAAAGTTGCGGCCCAGCTGGCCGAGAAGTGACATGGAGGCCTTCCATGGCCTGATGAATGTAGGGAGGATGACGAGGAGGTTGCTGAGGGATGGCAGGGGGAGCCGCAGGGTTCGGCTCGACAGACTGCATGGGCGTCTTCCCCTTCAGAATAGACTGGATCGCCTCGAACTGTTGAGGGTCCAGACGGGAGGCAAGAACTCCTAGAGCATTTACAAGATCCGAGGGATCAGAAGATGTGGGATCATTCTGGTTCATGTCTCCCTTGAATATAAGGTTGGGAACCGCATGCACATGTGGGGGAGGATCACAATATTGCTCATGAGGATGATAAAGAGGGGTTCAGACATTCCCCTCATGTCGAACTGGAATAGGAATATAATTACGGGAGGTATCAGCATCTCTCCCACTCTCAAAATTGTAATCGGAATTGTGAGGGGCATTAGCATCTCCCTCGTAGTTGATAATGGCATCTAGAGCCATGCTCAAGTCTCTGCCTGATTGGAGCAGCATGACATTATATTTTTCTTCAGAAATTAGCAAACAAGTTGTACATAGATTAAAGAAACAAGTGGATGTTTAACATGATTTTAGGCTTCCTTGTTGGGTTATTTGGATTTAATTAAATCACAAATTCGCTCAAGAGATAGGATCCTAGTTTTAGTTCAATGTCCACCGTTATATTCTATGGTTTTCTCTCACAACGTTATGGAAATCTAACTGGGACTTCAATTGGTACAACCAGCCCGATGATCAAGGAGGGATACCTTGATTTTGGAGACTTACGGAAGTCTTTAATGCCAACTACTCTAGTCTGATCGAGGGACCGACCCAATCAGAGAGAGTTGAAGACGTCAAGACGGGTGTTCCTAAGAAGAGGAGGGTGTTAGCCTCAATGCGTATGACCTGTAGCATAGATGGCCTCTAATGCTTAATATATAATGGGTAATAGCACACAGATCACAAAATCTGAGAACTGAAGAAGAAATAAGAAACTGCCTAAATCGCATCGCCGTTGGTCGACGCTATTAAAACAGAACCTTATTTTTTCGCAGAAGCTCAGGCAGCAGACAACAGAGAAAGAGACTGAAAGGCGTCTGGGTATAACGACGCAGTTTGAAATGCGTCGCTGTTCCTAGACGCTTTTCAAATCGCATATGCAGTTTTCCAGGAGGAATTTCTGGATCGATTCCTCCTCAAAACAGGGTAAAAACGACAAATAATCAGCTCATGCAAAGATTTTTTTTTTGTTTCGAATTTTAACAGGATAATTTGTCAAATAAATAACTAAAATGCCAATTAGTCACACAATATTTATCACAAAAACAACTTTTCAACTAATCAACAGGGAGGGCAAGATCTTGCCACAGGGGTGTGCACGTGGTGCACATAGGAAATTAACTAAACTAAAAACACTCACCAATTGGTAAATTCCTTAAAGAAATCTCTCGACACACCCTCAACTGAGGGCGTGTCGAGAGACACAAGTGGTGCACCGTGGGTGCCCGATTAATAATAGTAAGAACAAAGAACTAAAAGATGGCGAGACCCAGTCCTACCGTGATCGCCAAAAAAGCTGTGTGTGCTTAAAATGAGTGTGTGATTATCATGAAAACTATGTTGTTTAAGTGTAAAATAAACCCATTAAAAAGAAACTAAGTGATGTAATCGCCAGAAACTTTTGACTAAAAAGTTTCAAAAGAAGATTTGATCGCCTACCTGTTTAGACGTGGGAGATATTGAGCTCTTGGTTCCCCTCCTTCGGCCGGCTGAAGAAAGAGAGTCCTTTCTTGTCTTTGTACTTGCTTTGGCTATTGTTGAGTTTTGAGGATCATCCAAAGTCCTTGTTGTTTACTATTGATTTCCCCCCTTTGATTCTTCTTTGTATACTTTGCAAGAAATAAAAAGAAATGAAGAACAATGATGAGAACTTAAGAAGAAGTAGTATCCATTCCAGAGAAAATTTTAAACATGCGAATAAGCAGGCAAACTCACTTGTTGGGATGGTCTTTTAAACCCCTTTAACAAATAGGTTTTGAAAATGATGCTAGTGTTGTGTGTAGCATGGAGTGATGTGATGAAGAATGTAAAATTAATGGGGTGAAAATGTGAAAAATATGCAGAACTAAATTGAAAGTTAATGCTGGATAGCCCCTGGAAGCCTTGGTCTTAAATGGATCTTGGACGGATGAAGAAGGATGCCGACTCCTGGTGGTAGCAGCGCTTCAGCGTTTGGACGTCGCCTTCAAGCTTCTTTGCTCCAATCACCGCCAAAAAAATCACTCTCTCTTTTTTTTTTACTCACTCAAGAGGTGAGGTATTTATAGACTTCTTTGCATCCGCGGATTTACATGAAGAAATCTTAAGATTTATCCAGCTTAACTAACGGATAAATACAGATTAATTCATATTTATCTGTAATTATATAAAACACGTCGTTTATGGGAGACGCCTTTCAGATTGATTAAGATAAGGATAAACATCCAGAAAAAATTTATCTTTGCCTGTAATTAGATAAAACGCGTCGCTCATGGGAGACGCCTTTTAGACTAATTAAGATAAGGATAAACATCCGGGAGAGAAGTAGAAAGAACTTAGGAAACCTAAATGGCGTTGTTCCATGCAGACGTCTTTTAGCTAATTAATTTACTGATTAAAATTCAAATTTAAACATTAAAATAGGAATAAAGTATAAATGGCGTCTACATTAGTCGACGTCTTTTAGACTTCTTCATATTTTAATTGAAATTTGAGTTAAAATCAATTTAATTATTTAACTTAAATCATATCTGTCTGACCCGACATAACTTAGATAATTAATTTAAAAAGATCAATAAAAATTAATCAATGATTAAATATCAGACCATTTTGAGGCATTTATTATATGATATGAAATTTATTCAAAATGATGTCAAAATTAGCGTGTCTACACAGGCCTCAAAAGGGAATAACAACTACATCGGGGCATACCCCGGAAGGATGGTTGCTAGCGTGTAACCCAAGACGAAACTCCACCATGCTACGTCTGCCGAGAACCCTCACCTGAACACCGCAAGAGTGAGTCACACCGAAATGGACTCAGTAGGGATCCTCCGATCCTCACCACCCATACACGCACCTATAGTGCAACAAGACAAGATATAGACAATTAAAGTAAAGCAGTAAACACAACTCCCAAATTCCGATATAAAACATATGCATTTGTAAATGCAATAGGCACAATTCTGAAACTACTCTACCACGGAGTCCTCAACCAACATCTCGGCTAAACACACAAACCACGTAGCCGAATGCGGAAAAACACCAACCCACTGGGACGGAACAACAACCCCTCGGATAGCACATTGGCTACTCCGGCCTGTCTAGCTCTAGGTGGTGATGCTTGTTGGGTTCTTGGGTTTCACCGGATCTCCCGCGCAGTGAAAATAAAAATTAAAATGGAGATCCGTTCCCGTTTCGAAAAATCAAAAAACTAGATTATCGGATAATCGGTTCTTACCGTGTGCGGATTCGAATCCGCAACCATTCGGTTCCGTCGGTGCGACACCGCAAGCCGTGCAAGCGCCCGGCCTCTAGCAGAGTCCACGCGATCCTCCTAGCGACGGATATCCTCACGTTCCTCGTTCTTCGCAGCTACGAAACCTCAGCCGGTCGCCGCAACGCGCAGACGATTTCTCGTCGAACGGGAGTCGGAGAAGCGGCAGAGTAGATCCGGGGATCTGGATCTGGCCTGGGGCGCCAGAGAGAGAGAGAAACAGACGAGGGGGCGGCTAGGGTTAGCAACAGCTTGGCCTGCTCAGCCCGTTCACTATATTTTATACTAACCGCACATTTTTTCATAAAAACCCCCGATTTGTATAAAACTCACTTATCTATCCATCGCCTTGACAATCATTTGCGTGTGACCCTCTAGGCCCAATTACCAGTCCAGTTAATAGTCCAATAAGCCCAATGACTCCTCACTAGCTTTATTAATCAATTAATAACTTTTTATTAATTAATTAATCAATCGAATTGATGCCGCACATCGAATTCGATCGGGACTCCGATCACATTGGGTGCCAATCAACACCGCGTGAACCCGGAAGGCATCGGGGTTAAGTAACCTACTCTTGGAACTTTTCCGCCAACAGCTACCGGGTGGATATAATCCTTCATTCGTACAATGCTCTTGAGTCAACTCAGGGTATGGCGTGCTATCAAACCCTAACCGGTCGACTCACTTGGATTGGATGACGCTGATGAATATCAAAAAACTCCTTTCGATATTATCGTCCACCCTGGCCAGGGACTTCCGTGCATCCTTCCTAAAGCATTCTCTCTCTAAGTACTGAGAGCGAATGATTCCTTATTGACACACAATTCCCTTATCATATACACATCTTCCTCAAGGTTACCATTGAGGAAGGCAATCTTCACATCTATCTGCCAGATTTCATAATCAAAATGTACAGCAATGGCGAGTAGAACTCTGATCGACTTTATCATGGCAACTGGTGAGAAAGTCTCGTCATAGTCAATTCCTTGCCTTTGACGATATCCCTTTGCCACCAACCTTGCCTTATAAGTGTTGATCCATCCATTAGCACCGATCTTTCTCTTAAAGATCCACTTGCATCCGACGGGTACAATACCCTCGGACAAGTCCTCCAAGTTCTAAGCTTCGTTGGTGTACATGGGCTGGATTTCTGAGTTCATGGCTTCTCGCCATTTCCCGGCTTCTAGGCCTTCTGTGGCCTCCTAGTAGGTTTTAGGATCATTATCCTCATTATATAATACCTTAGACTTACCTTCAGCGAAATGTCCTACATATCGTTCGGGCAGTCTAGGTATTCTACCAGATTTACGAGGCTCATTTGTGTGTACCTGAACAGATTCAAGAACTGATATCTCATCTGATGATAATGCAACTGTTTGGGGATCTGGAACCTCTTCCAGTACTATTTTACTCCCACTGTCCTCTTGGAGAAGGTATTCCTCTTCCAGGAAGATAGCTTTCCTGGCGACAAACACCTTTTGTTCACCAGGATGGTAAAAAATAGTATCCAAAGGTTTCCTTTGGATATACCACAAACCTGCATTTATCAGTTCGTGATTCCAGCTTGTCTGGATCATGCCTCTTTACACGAGCAAGACAACCCCAGACTCTAACATGTTTAAATTTTGGTTTCTTGCCTTTCCATATCTCATATGGAGTAGAGGCCACAGACTTGCTGAGTACTCTGTTCAGTAGGTATGCCGTTGACTCTAGAGCATACCCCAGAGGGACAGTGGTAATCTTGAAAAGCTCATCATAGATTGCACCATGTCCAACAAGGTGCGATTCCTCCTTTCTGATACACCATTCATCTGTGGTGTATATGGAGGGGTAAGCTGAGAAATGATACTATTATCCTTTAAGAATTGTGTGAAATTAGTACTCAAGTGTTCTCCTCCTCGATCTAATCGAAGAGCTTTAATATTCTTTCATAATTGCTTCTCTATCTCATTCTTGAACTCCTTGAACTTCTCAAACACTTCCGACTTTTACTTCATTAAGTACACATAGCCGAATCTTGAGAAGTCATCGGTGAACGTGATGAAGTAAGAAAAGCCACATTTGGCTTGGGTGGATAATGGACCACATACATCTGAATGTATTAGTTCCAAAATGTCCCTGGCACGTTCTCCATGTCCAGTAAATGAAGATTTTTCCATCTTTCCCATAGGGTAGGACTCACATGTCACAAACGATTCATAATCGAATGCTGTTAAATAACCAGATCGGTGCAACTTTTGCATCCTGTTTTCACCAATATGACCAAGTCTACAATACCACATGTAGGCTTGGTTTACACAATTCTTGCTCTTCTTAAGAGCATTATCAATATAAAGATTGTAATAAGAAACATCTAAAAGATATAGTCCGTTGACTAATGACGCCGAAGCTATCGATTTATTACCATAATAAATCGAACAACTTCTATTCTCAATAGACAACCTATATCCTATCTTGTCTAAACAAGATACTGATATGATGTTCTTTATTATGTTAGGAACATAATAACAATCTTCTAATAGAAAGGCGTCTCCTGATGGAAGCCTGAGGTTTGCTTTCTCAATAGCAATCGCCGCAACTTTTACGCCATTTCCTAGCCTCAATTCCATCTCGCCTTTTCTCAGCTTGTGCTTACTTGTCAGCATCTGCACATCATGGTAGATATGAGAAGCACATCCGGTATCTAATACCCAAGATGTAGAATCTCTTACTGGCAAGTTGATATTTATCATATAGATATCTAAAGCTTTAGACAACTTCACCTATCCATGATCTTAATCGTTAAAGAACTCCTTGCAGTTCCTCTTCCAGTGACCATTTTGCTTATAGTAGAAGCAGTCACCTTTTACTACTCTTTTGCCTTTGTCCTTCGATCTTTTATCGTTAGCTATCATCTCCGCGTCAAGGGCATCCAATGCCGGTTCAACAGGATGATCAGCTCTAAGGACAAAGTCAATGTGCTCAGACCTGAAGACATTCTTTAGGTTTCTGAACCAATCCGAGTAGTTCAGGTAAGTCAAACATTTGGCATCAAGTATGCCACGAAGTGAGTTATTCGACGACATAATTCCCTACAGGAGATATGTAATATCTTTTTAGCAGATGTTCTATTATTAAATATAAAACAAGACATGGTCTTTTGTTAAAGTTTTAACTCCCACTAATTTTCGACGGACTGTATAACCCTCAGTTATATAGAACGGGAGACGCCGATAGTCTCCTAGTGGGGATCATAATCTCAATGACTTGCAGTACAGCATTGTGGATAGCACAACAAACTATAAAACAATCAAAGAGCACCCAACTCATGGGACTTGCAACTCCTTGCAATATCTGATCATAGCTTCGGTCCGCAGAGATTTAATGGCCTTGTGGATAGCACAACAAACCACTAATTCTGGTCTAAGCTAACTATCATTACGAGACGAGCATAAATTTGCATGCAGCCCTTGTGGATAGCACAACAAAGCTACATGGTTTCTCTACCCCGATCATATAGGCATCTAATGCCATAACCACAGTTTCTCCTCCCAAATAAACATGCCTTGTGGATAGCACAACAAACTTGCCTAAAGTGATTCAAATTCTATGACTATAATGATGGTGGACCACGCAGTAAGTTCTTAACTACTCGCGTTACGGCTTAGAATTAATATGAGGGTATTTAGATAACTTTTATCTTGGTCTCTCCTAGGTGATAGTATATAAACATATCGTATATATTTACTAAATACTATACCTATTTTGATTTACAATCAAACATTAAAAACAATGCATCACATACATGTCTAGTGTGGTCATGGATAGTACAGTGGGTTTGACTGGAGCCAATAGTCAAACGCACACACAATTCTAATGTAACATTTACATTAGAGATTCAGCAAACACACAAGCATGCAATTGGTATTTGAATTTCGAAAACTCTTTTAATAAGATAAGCATGCAATTAAATCAAATTTAAAAGTATTAAAACACACATCGCATGTGCACACACTCCAAATTAATAATTCTATACTATTCTATGCAAATTAGAACACTTCTAATAATTAAACAATCTAACACTTAGATTGAATCAAATTAATAATCTAACAATTAGAATATTAACAACTAATCTAACTTTTAGACTAGTCTAATTAAGTTAATTAATAATTTAACACTTAAATTAATAATCAACTATAATTAATTATTAATTACTAACCTAACACTTAGATTAGTCAATTAATGTTAATTATTAATTTAAGTCTTAAACCAATAATTAACACTAATTAATTAATAACTAATTAATCTAACTCTTAGATTAGATAATTAAAGTTATCATTAATTTAACTATTAAATTAATGACTAACAATAATTAATTAAGGACTACTACTTTAACACTAAAATTAGTCATCCAAGTTAATTATTAATTTAACAATTAAATTAATAACTAACTCAAATATAAATTAACAATTATATGATTTAATAATAAATAATCTAACTCTTAGACTAAAAATTATTAAACACTAATTTAACTCTTAAATTAGCTAAATAAAGATTCATTATTAATTTAACAATTAAACTAATAATAAACCCTTAATTAATCAATCTAATTGTTAATAAGATAATGATTCAAAATCATTAATAAGAGCCCAATTTAACAAAATTGAAAAATAATATAAAATTTCAAACCATTTTTAACTTTTAAAATTCAAAATCTAATTTTATATAAATTAAATGGCCAAAGCTGGGGTTTTAAAAGGGATTTAAATAAAGGGGAAAAAGAACAGGGTTCAGCCACTAGGGTTGAGCCACTGGCTCGGGTCCTGGTCAAGCCAGGGCTTGGACCAGGTGGGTGCCTGGCTCGAGTCTGGCCCGATTAGGCCTTGGAGCCGGCCAGGCCGGTCCAACCGGCACGGGACCGAGTCCCAACCCCTTGGTTCGCCCGGCCCCCCAAACCCTAAACAACATCTGGTTGCAGGTTTGGGTGCCGGCGGAGGGGGTTTCCAGCGCCGCCGCCGGCCGGTCCTCGGCGTCACCCGGCCCTGGCCGGCGATGCCCCCGGCGCCGGCGACGCATCCGGTGCCGGCAGGGCCGCCGGCGGTGCCCCCGAAGCTGCTGCCCGAGCCCTTAAATCCTCCCCTTAAAACTTGATTTTTGAAGCTTAAAACCGATTTGGGGTATGATTTTATATCCCTCCAAGGGTACTCCGGCGCCGACAAAGATGCTAAGTGGAAAGTGGGGACTATCCCCTGGGGTTCCGAGATCCATGCCCGCCATCCCAATGCTTGGGAAGCATGTACGAAGTCGCCAAAAAGCCCCGATTCTCATCTCATGAAGAACACTGAAGACCCCAAATTAAAATTCAAAAAATTGGAAAAAAATAATCAAATTAATCGTGCTCATCGTATGAACACAGATCTAGCAATTAATCGAACATATATGCATGGAATAACACATGAAATATTAACTTTGGAAACCGAAACGGGATGAGACACAATAGAACCAGGCTCTGATGGGTTCTCGGGTTTCTCTGGATCTCCCGCACAGCGGAAATAAAAATAATAACGTGATCCGTTCCCGTTTCGAAAAATCTAAAAACCGGATTATTGGATAATTGGTTCTTACCGTGTGCGGATTAGAATCCGTAACCGTTCGCTTCCGTCGGTGTGACACCGCAAGCCGCGCAAGCGCCCGGCCTCTAGCGGAGTCTATGCGATCCTCCTCGCGACGGATATCCTCACGTTTCTCGTTCTTCGCAGCCACGAAACCTCCGCCGGTCGCCCCAACGATCGTCGCAACGCGCGGATGATTTCCCGTCGAACGAGAGTCAAAGAAGCTGCGGAGAAGATCCGGGGATCCGGATCTGGCCTGGGGCGCCAGAGAGAGAGAGAAACAGAGAAGGGGGCGGCTAGGGTTAGCAGCAGGTTGGCCTGTTCAGCCTGTTCGCTATATTTTATACTAACCGCGCGGTTTTTAATAAAAACCCCTGCTTTGATAAAACCCAGTTATTTATCCATTGCCTTGAGCATCGTTTGTGTGTGACCCTCTAGGCCCAATTACCAGTCTGATTAATAGCCCAATAAGCCCAGTGACTCCTCACTAGTTTTATTAATCAATTAATAACTCTTTATTAATTAATTAATCAATCAAACTGATGTCGCACATCGAATTCGATCGGGCCTCCGATCACATTGGGTGCCAAGCAACACCGCGTGAACCCGTAAGGTATCGGGGTTAAGTAACACACTCTTGGAACCTTTTTGCCGACAGTTACTGCGTGGATATAATCCTTCATTCGTACAATGCTCTCGAGTCAACTCAAGGTATGGCGTACTGTCAAACCCTAACCGATCGACTCACTTGGATTGGATGCCGCTGATGAATATTGGAAAACTCCTTTCCCGACATTATCGTCCGCCCTAGCCAGGGACTTCTGCGCATCCTTCCCAGAGAATTCTCTCTCTAAGTACCGAGAGCGAATGATTCCTTATTGACACACAATTCCCTTCGATGGTATTCCGCTAAACCCGATCCTTGGCTGTTTTGAATCCCGTGGCTAGAGATTCATAAACCAAGGTCAAAGCACAGAAGTCCACCGTCAAGGTGTCCTTGGTGTCTCAGGTCCGAGGACCATTCACGCAACTGTGACAATAGAATCAAGCTGGTTGAGAATGAGGTACAATACCATCCAGCGATTTAGTCGGATCAGTTTAGTGAACTCATTCTCCAATGAGCACCTACAGATTCGCCTTAGTGTCTCCACACAAGTGATTTATGAGATCAGTCATCCTCATCATATGAGCAGGAGTAATCTGTACTAGTCTAACCGGATATCCGATGTCCCTCTCGGATATCCTCTGACTAGGAACGATTAAGAATATGTGTGTTTAAGTGATCAGTCTTATTAGTATGATCTCATCATAATCTGATCACTATAGTACATATTCACGGACTTCATTATGAGACGATAATTATTACGATTTACACACAATGAATATTCTGCCATTATATTAATAAATATGAACAAGATTATAAAGTCATATTGGCTTGTAGGCCACCTAAGACTAATAATGCATCCTCTTAGCCACGAGTAGCACTCCGAAGTGTACTACTCCCACACCGGTACTAGCTGTACCCCAAGGTACACCAGGTGACCCTCTCTTACTAGGCGTCATCCTACCACTCCCACACCGGCACTGTGTCTATAACGACCCGCCACCCTATAATCGGGGATCCGATTACTAAATGGGTACCGAATCATTAACTTGTAACCAAACCAGGATCCGAGTAAGTCTGGGAAATAAATAATTAACTAAGCTAACCATTCACATCGCTTTGAATTGAAGGGAAAATGCAGAAATTAAAAGTTATTACAATGCGACTCGATACAGCAAATAATTACATACTCCAACAGAAAAGAAATGATTATACATACATGCCAGAAATAAAGATAACAACTACATCGGGGCATACCCCGGAACAACAGTCGACGACGCTCAGCACTCAGCCGCACAACCCTCGCTAGGTCTGCCTGGAGTCCTCACCTGAAAGCCGCAGGGGTGAGTCTCAACGAAAAGACTCAGTAGGGATCCTTCGATCCCCACTGCCCACACACACACACACCCACAAGTGAAAAGTACAGCAGGGATATAATAACCATGAAGAGACAATGATTTCCATACCTACATCTTAATACGAATCACATGCATTCAAAGTATAGCTAATATGCATGATTCCAATCTATCAGAAAACTCGTAATTCGGCGTATCCTTAAAACACGTCAACTTCACAACGAGAGTGGGAAAAACAACGACCCGCTGAGACCAAACAGTAACCCCTCGGATAGCACACGGGCCACCTCGACGGTCACTCCTTCCCTCAGCAAACACCGGCCCGCTGAGACCAAACAGTAACCCCTCGGATAGCACGCTGGCTACTCCGGCCCAACTGGCTCAGGTGGTTACTCCTTCCCCCAGCACGAGTGACACTCCAACGGTACCTCTCCGACACTGGTACAAGCTAGCTAACCCCGGGGTTCACCAGGTGACCCTCTCCACTAGGCGTCACCCCGCCACTGCTCCCGTCAGCGCTGTGTCCCTCCGCACCGACACAGGGTGTAGAACGCTACAACTGTCACTCTAGGTCCACCGAAACAGAAAATACGGCACGGTGCGATCCGGTCACGGAAGAAGTCCACGGTCGCACGACATCCGACGCAATGCCATCCGGTCACGAAGAGTTCATCAAATCGAGTATACTAACTGTATGCATTAACCGACTATCTAGCAGTGTAAACACATTTTACTGGCATGGATTAATGTAGTTCTGGCTTGAATCGCGTCGCCCTAGGCCGACGCCATTCAAACGCCCTAAACTGGTTCATGAAATACCGGCCTCAGAATCTGGCCTAAAAGGCGTCGACACCAGTGGTCGCCTTTTAAAAGGCGTCAACATCCTCAGACGCCGTTCACGCTGAAAAACCAGGAATTCCAGAAAACATTAATCGAGGGATTTCTGCCTTAAAAGGCGTCATGGTGGCTCGACGCTATTCCAAAACGCGTTGCCCACCCATGACGTCTTTTAGTCCCAGAATCCTCGAACTGAGTCCCTGAGTCGGGATGATTTCCTGCCTAAATGGCGTCATGATGGCCCGACGTCCTTCTGAAAGGCGTCGTCCATCCATGACGTCATTTAGCGCCAGAGTCCCTAACTCCTGAAACTTCGAACAGGGGGATTTCTGTCCTAAAAGGCGTCGTACTGCCATGACGTCCTTCTGAAAGGCGTCGACCAGGCACGACGCCGTTTAACGCCAGAAACCTGGTTCCCTGGTTCGATCCGAGGGTTCCTCCCTTAACCCCAAATACCCCGAAAGAGTCCCAAAAACAGAGGGGAAAGAGGGCAACCATAGTATCAAGAATTCACATTACAGAAACTCCCATTCCCATCAAGGAAAAACCCCCTAACATGCTCATTCTACCCCAAAACCATCGATCCATAGCATGCTTTAAATGGGGAAAAACATGATTTAGAACACAACACTGTGGGAACCGTCACCCTACCGGTTCTTGAACTCCTCCAAGCTCCGTGCCTCCGACCCGCCGCACCGCAGACTGCCGCCGGTACCCTCGAGGACGCCGCCACTCCGCCGGGACGTCGGCCGCCGTCCGGAGAATGGAACGCCGCGAAGGAAGTGGTGGTGGTAGAGGTGAGAGGTAGGGAAGTGTTGGAGTGGAGGGAAGGACGAAGGGTCGATGTCGGAGTCGCCGGAAGGAAGGAGAGAAAGAGAGAAGGAGGAGCAAATGAGAGAAAGAAGGAGGGCTCTCGGGGTTAACCAGAGACTGGCTGAAACGCGTCGAGATGTACGGACGCCTATCAGTCGATGTGACGGCTGCTCTGACAACCCTCTGCAACGCTCTGACAGAGGTCTGAAACGCGTCTTCCATGAAAGACGCCGTTCAGTCGACAAGACTGGCGCCGTACTCTGACAACCCAGAGTCGCAGTCTGAAGGACGTCAGGGCAATACGACGTCCTTCTGACTCTCGCGACCCAAAGCCAGCCCACGTGGCACAGGATAAAACGCATCAGCATAGCTGGACGCCGTTTAAACCGCGTCGAGCGGGATCGACGCGAATCATTGCAGAGTCTCAGCCCCACTGGAGTCTGAATTGCAGGGTCCAACCCCGAAAACCGGATCTGAAAGCCTCAGTCCTTACAGTGTCACTCCCACATTGACATAAGGTATCAAGTACTAACAACTGTCACTCTAGGTCCACGATCGCACAAAATGCGACACGATGCGGTCCGATTACATAGAAATCCTCGGCCTTGATGTACGATTTCAAGCATGCATTTAACCAAACTATCTAATAATATAAACACATGTTGATTACATGAATTAATGAGGTTCTGTTTTAAATGGTGTCGCCCGTGGCCGATGTCATTTAAGATCTCTAAACAGGTTATGTGTTCTACAGTATTGGGACCCAGGGGACACTGGCCTGAATGGCGTCGCCCATGGCGACGCTATTTAGCTCTTTATCCCCGCTCTAGCCTCCGAGTCCGGGAAAATGGGCAGTCAATCCTGTCGGCCATGGTCGACAACATTCTAAATGGCATCACTTGGCCTCGATACAATTTAACGCCTGAAACTGAACTTCTTCGGTCTCCACCGAGCCAAAACCGAGGGTCCCTCCTATCCCCTTAATCACACAAAACGTAAAAGAGACAAGGAGAGAAATCTAATAACCAATTTAACACCCAAAACTCCATTTCATAGAAATGCCTATTTCTATTGAAAAGCCCTTTAAAACATACTTTCTACCCAAAATTCTCCATATACATCACATGCTTCAAAGCGAAAAAATCATGGTTTTAAACAAAACGCAACGAGGATCGCCACCCTACCAATTTACTTAGACTCCTTCTTGCTCCTAGCTGCCGAATCGCCGTGCCACAAGCCGCCGCTGGTACCGCCGTGGATGCCGTCACTCGACCTGGACGTCGGCTGCCGTCCGGAGAGTTCAGTGCCGCGGAAGAGATGGTGGTGGTAGTGGTGGGAGGTAGAGGGGCATCGGAGTGGTGGAAGAGGAAGAAGGGAAAGAGGGAGGGAAGGAGAGGGTCAGAGGGATTCAGAGAGATGAAGAGAGAGAGAAGAGAGGAGAGAATGAGAGAAAGGAGGGAAGGCTCGGGCGTCAAATAGAACTAGTCTAAATCGCGTCATTCCCAAATGACGCCATTTAGATGACATGACACGGGTCGTACACTGGCAGATTTCTGAATAACATCTTGTATGGCCGATGCATTCAGACAATAAGACTAGGACCATACACTAGCACCCCAACGCTCGCCCATGTGTCACCCCTGCATGGCTCCTAAATCGTGTCTCCCTAGGCCGACGCTGATCAAAATCGTGTCTCACAAGTTCGACGTGATATAGAGCCCATGCCCTAGGCCCACAAGGGCCCAAACCAAGGAGTCCGACATCGAAACTAACCCAACAACTAGATCCGAAACCTCAGTCCTTACATTCTCCCCCCCTTAAAAGAATTTCATCTCCAAAATTACCGAAACAGAACTAGCACTAACGACAAGATAGCATAGGTTAAAAGGGGAACTTACAAGAAGAGGTAGGGAAACTACTCCCGCATCTCATCCTTTCGCTCCCATGTCGCCTCGCCTTCAGAGCGATGCTGCCAAATCACCTTCACTAAGGGAACAACCTTGTTCCGAAGGACCTGTTCCCTGTGATCCTCAATGCGCACTGGATATTCTGGAAAAGACAAGTCCTCAACGACTTCCAACTCCGAAAAGTCGAAGACATGAGACGGATCCTGAACATACATCCTCAACATCGAAACATGGAACACGTCGTGAACTCCTGCAAGATTGGGTGGCAAGGGTAGTTGATATGTCGTTTCTCCAATTCGAGAAAGAATGGGAAAAGGTCTAATATACCACGGACTCAGCTTACCTCGCTTTCTAAATTTCATCACACCCTTAGAGGGTGAGACTCGGAAAAACGCGTGGTCCCCAACTTCAAACTTGAGCAGCCTCCTACGGGCATCTACATAACTCTTCTGTCGACATTGAGTTACAGTCAACCTCTGTTGCACCGCTCTGGCAACTTCTGCACATTGTTGTACCAACTCTGGCCCAACTATCTGCCTGTCGCAAATCTCAAACCTGTTCACAGGGAAACGGCTGCTTGTGCAAACCCTCATATAGCTGTAGACACCGATTTTGGACCCCTTTTGGTCATAAACCCCAGTCACCATTAGCCCATCACCATCAAACCCATCACTTTAGCCATCTCATTTGATCCATCTAATTTTCTCACATAATTTATCCCACTAAATAATCAGGCCCATTAACCTCGTTCACGTTCCACCACCTTTTCGTGGAAGGTCAACCAGCCTGCCTTCCAGCACCCGCAGAAGGCCAACTACGTTGCCTTACAACTTTTGGCCACCTTTTTCATTTTCCACCACCTTTACGTGGAAGGCCAACCAACCTGCCTTCCACCATCCGTGGAAGGCTACCCCTTGCCTTCCACCACCCTTGGAAGGCCACACCTCACCTTCCACTACCCTTGGAAGGCCACCCCTTGCCTTCCACTATCCTTGGAAGGCCAACTGGGCTGCCTTCTACCTTTTCATGGAAGGTCAGCTACCTGGCCTTCCACGGAATTGGAAGGCAAGATAGTTGGCCGTCCATTCCCCTAACTTCCACCTTGACCTCGTCTTCCCACGATCTCCTCCACTCGCCACCCTCATCCCCACTACTCCGATCACTCCCCACTCCGGCGACTGCCGCGCGCACAACCTCCGACTCTTGACCATCCCCTATTGGTTCGTTGATGATTAACGAGGATTTAGAACTGAAATTTTCCCTATTTTGTCCTCTCCTATTTAAACCCTCTTACTCCTCTTGGAGAAGGGGTTGGGGGTTAGTTGGCGAGGATTGAAGGTTGAATTTTTGGAGGTTGGCCAGTCTGGAGGTGGCGGGCAGCATAATGGGAGCACCTGGAATTCCTCCTATATAGGCTTGTTCTTCTAAGTCTTCCACTCTTTCTTTTCTATTTACTGCATTCTCTACTTTTCCACATATCATAGTCTCCTTTTACTACAACTCATCCATCTTATCATCATGGCACACACGTACACTTCATTACATGCATCCTAGGACATCCTATCACCCACTCTAATAGAGGTTTCAAACAAAAAAAATGGGAGGTGGGTGGCCATAACATATGGTCACCTTCCCTCCCCAAACACCTATCCAGTGTGTCCCCTTTAAATTTTAGCTTGTTTATTTGTTTGGATGAACAGATTCTACACGTCGCAGTTCTAATCGGGCTATTTCTTTTCTTTGTTTGTCTTTTCTTTTCAGGGGATCTTACCACATCCTGCGCGTAGATTACCGAGGTCTCCCCTTCGGCCGGCCGGAGGTAGAGAAGAGGAATCCGTCATCTCCCGCTCCACTAGAACGCGATCAATCTCACCATCCTGCGGAGCACAGGGACCGTAAGGTAATGCTTATAGCGATCACATACTTCAATTCCTAACCCCGTACAAATCGCTGCAGTGCTGAGACGAACGGAGAAGCCCTCGCTCGAAGGAGACAGTAGTGGCGGGGACGTTCTGAGCGCCTATAGCCCTCTAGCAATCACAGTGGGACACCTACTTGCTCGTTGCGCGCACCGCAACCAAAGGTAAGAAGGTAAGGCCCCTGACATTTTTTATTTTTTATTTTTTTTAATCTGGACGGCCTGTAACTTGGCCGCCTAAGCTATCATATGGCCAAACGGTTGGCCGTCCAACACCTTGGACGGCCACTTGCCTGGCCGTCGAGCTTCCAAGACGGCTAGGTCCCTGGTTGTCCTCTCCCCTTGGACGGCCAATCCCCTGGCCGTCCTCCCCCTTAACGGACAATCCTTTGGCCGTCATCCCCCCTTTGACGGCCACTCCATTGGTCGTCGATGTGTGCTGTCCATGTGTGCTACCTACTTTTCCTATTGATGTTCATTGTATTTTCTGGCCCATTCTTTCTTAAGTTACTGGGTTTTTCAGGGTACTCTCTGCGGGGGTTTTAAGGAAGAGCCGACATCACATCTCTAGTAACCTCTCCTACAATATTTGACTCTCCACTTGAGGATTCCCACTTAGGTGTGACTAGTCTTATTCTGTTGGGAACCTCCGTGAGTCTCCGCGAGCTAGGGATTCCCACTTGGCCGCCGAGCAGGTTGTATCTAAAACCACCTAATAGGAACCCGGGTTTGTGTGAGGAATTGAGTCTTCCCATTCACAATCATCCACCCATTGGCGTCATTGTGAGAATTATTTCAAAATCAAAGACACTTAACTAAACTTTGGTGGAACAAGTTTTGAAAGGAAAATACAGGGTCGCTAAGGGTTTGAACTTGATTTGTTAGAAACCAACACTCATAATACACGGTTAACCTTTCAAGTGAAATATAAAATCTTTTAGGATTTGTGTTTCATAATGAATCGAATGTATGTTAACACTGTGTATGATGACATGGATGAGTTTGGTAACAATGTCACACACAACCCTTTGTTTGAAATTGAAGAAGATCCACAGCAAACCTTCATAGGTATGCTCCAAGCATCCAGAGAAGGACTTACGAGGAAAGATTCTGATGAATCTTCTACCTCGCAAGGAGAAGATGAGCCGGTAGTTTCAAGTAGAACATTCCAAAATCTTGGAGAAGATCCGGAACTTATTACTGTATTATCACGTTATACTCCTGATCAACTTATCCAGTTAGTCTCCCGTGGCAAAATCCAGGGTACCACTCCTCAGAAGACTCAATTCTAAGGATCTTCTAGTCGACCGACCCCAGGCTAATCAAACAATGCCAGCTCAAACAATTCCATCTAATCTCATCAACCAGGTTACACCTCCCAAGCAGGAGTTCATCTACAAGAATGAGGTCTAGACTTGTGTGTGGCAACTCATGGCTGAAAATCTCATCCTGACACAACCTCATTCCCTTTCGAGCTACTGTAAGCTCCCTACAGCCTACTTCCCACCAGGATTCAAAGTGCCCAAATACAGGAAGTATGATGGTACCACTAACCTACATCATCACTTATCAGGGTTTCTCATAGATTCTCACTAGTGGCTCTTTGATAGAGTCCTCCTTGTCAACCTCTTTCAGAAGTTTCTCAAGGGAGAGGCCTTGAGATGGTTTTCTTCTCTACCAGCCACTGACCTAATCAATTTTGATATGGCCTCTGAAAGATTTATCGCCCATTTCAATCACATAGCAGCCTTGCCTTCTACCTTATTCAATCTCGTAATAGAAAAAATGAAGTCTGACGAAGACTTCACTCACTTTGCTAATAGGTGGAGACTTATGGCCTCTAGAGCAGAGGTTGTCATCCCTAAAGCCCAAGTTGTCACTATGCTTGTCAACAACGCTATCCCACAGCTCCGAGCTATTCTTATGCTTAGCGAACTTCAAACATTCGCTTAGCTATATAATCGAGCTAGAGTAGTTCAGTCTCAAATCTGAGACTCCACTTTACCCTCGTTCTTCGAGAACAGAAACAGGAACAAGAAAGCCACACCGACTCCCACCACAGAAGGAGTCACCATCAATGAGCAGGTTAGTATGCTAGCCCAACCAACCAGGATTCCCAATTCTCAACCCAAGTCTGATGCTCAGTCCAATCAGAAACAATACTCAGTTGTTCCTCCCCCGACTAATTATAGTCGTCCTATGGCTAAACGTGCATCATATCCACCTCTGCTAGAATCGCTAGCAGACATTTTTTATGCCTTGCTAGCCTGCAATGCCATTCAACTCCCGCCTCAACGAGAAGGTGTTCCGCACAGCGCAGACATGTCCAAGTATTGCCCCTACCATAGGATCCCGGTCATACAATCTACAACTGCTTCACTTTCAGGGATTGGGTGTATGATCTGAATGATGAAGGTCGGATAAACTGGGAGGATATGAAGAAGGCCATTGATGCCTTAAAGGCCAAGAAGGAGTTCAGAACTATGAAAGATCCGTTACCTTCTCATCAAGCAGTCCAAGATCCATCCAGTTCTCAAAGTAAGGTCAATACTTTGATCAAAGACTTGGAACCCATAGTGGTCTGCAGAGAGCAATATTGGGAGTATAAAGGATCTGGGATAAAACATCAAGATCCCACTTGGTCGAATGAGACTGGAGGAGTCGCCCCAGAAGTCTCCACAATCTCCCAAGACAAGCCTTTGGTCCTAATCCGACCTAAAGAACAACCAGCAATCCTCAAGCCAGTCACCCTCATTCAGATCCCTCCGATCATAGCTGAGGGACCCACTCTATCCGTCTTCTGCCCAACCAAGAATCAGGGGTCGATGACCCGCCTCAATCCTATAAGGTAACCAGTGAATGAGGCAGATCCAATGTTGGTGTGAGTAACGCTGAGGAATAGCATTATCCCTCCAAGCCAACCCTTGGACTCCCAAGATAACTTAATCCCAACTGCGGGAAATGTCCAATCTGAATATGACATCCTCCAGCATTTGGAGAAGACACCTGCCAAAATCTCTATCCTTGAGTTAATCCAGAAATCTTCCACACACAAGGAAACGCTATTTAATGTTCTACAACAAATCACAGTCAATGAAGATCTTCCTATTGGAGGAGTCACTAATGTCATTCTCTCGGTCACTCGGTCCCCCATGATATCCTTCCCAAAAAAAGATCTGGCTCCCCCCGAGTGCCGATCTCTTCCTTTGTGTCTAACTGTCACTCTCAATGGCCATTTAGTAGACTCTATTTTACTGGATACCGGAGCCTCCACCAATGTCTGTCCCCTCAAGACTCTCAAGAAGACAGGGATAGATCCAGAGAAGATTGAGTCCACCTGCATGATGGTCTCAGCCTACGATAATTCTTAAAGACCAGCAGATAGAAAAATCTTCCTATAACTGGAAATCGGCCCAGTAGCCATGATTTTGGAATTCTACATCTTGGATGTTAAGCCCACCTACAATAATATTCTAGGGAGACCTTGGATGGACCAAACCTTAGGGGTCGCATCCACCAACCACTAGTGCTGTAAGTTCCCGTATAATGGGAAAATTGTGAAAGTCAAATGTACTCCCTATATCGAGTCACTGGATTCAGCAACAGCAGAACAGATTCCATCTATGATAACTTCCAAGAAATGCAAAGAATCCGTACTCTCATCAGTCAATTCTCATCCTAGGCCCAGGCTCGGCATAGGTTGGCAACTCATGGGTAAGATGGGGTATAATTCAGGCTCTGGGTTAGGAAGAGAAGAACAAGGGATGCAAGAGCCCATTTCGGGTAATCCTATCATCGGGGGATTTGGCCTAGGTTACAAGTCAACTGAACCAACAAAAAGGACAAAAAAATGGTCCCTCACAAATCACTTCGTGAAGAAAAAGCAGGAGTTGCTTAAGATAGAAGAGGGAGTACAACAAGAGAACTGGGATAGTCGAGAGGAAAATGAAAATTTCGGCATAACATCCTTATTTCATGAATCAGACAGCCTACAGATAGGGCTCTTTTTGGTTAGGAATGAACCGGCACCTGCCACGTTCATTCCTTTCTTGTTCCACCCACCTTCCATCCTAATGCTGCCAGCCCCGGTCGAAGCCCATTCTCCTGAATGTTTCATGTTAGAGGCATTTGGTCATAAAAAAAAAAAGTCCAATTCTCATACGGGAGGATATGAGGTCACTTTTGAGGAACCTACATGGTGGGGCAAACTTGCCATCACCAAATCTTTATGCCAAGGATCCACCCTCGTCCCGTTGGGGACAAACCTGACTCATTCTCCGGGTCATGTACATAGTACCTTAGGAATTAGGAATTGTAGGGTTAAGCAGGTCCCATCTTTCTTAGTTCAGGAGTTAGCAAATAGGTGTAAAATTTTGAACAAAGTTGACAAATTTTTTTAGATAGGGGTCATCTCTGAGCCGATGGAGCTTTTGAAAGTTGAATCTTGCAATTATGGCCTAGGAGTATTTGAGCTTAGTGAAAGTGAAGAGGACGATGACTTGGCCGAACTGTTTGTCAATGGGACGAGACGGTTTGATAAACCTTCGTCAGCCGTCGATGAACCAACTAAAGAAGTCAACCTTGGAACAAAGAAGGATCCGAAGATAGTGCTAATTAGTGCTAAATTGAGTCTGAAAGAAGAAGGGTCCATAATAGCCGTACTCCGAGAATATCCTGACGGGTTTGCTTGGTCATATGAGGATATACCCGGATTAAACACAAAGTTTGTGGAATATCGGCTAATCCTCAAGCCTGATGCCAGACCCGTGAAAAAAAAGTTAAGACAGCTACAACCGGAATTAGCAGTTAAGGCAAAAGAAGAGGTTGACAAATTACACAAGGCCAAGTTCATTCGAGTAGTACTCTATCCTATGTGGGTAGCTAATATCGTCCCCGTCGCAAAAAAGGATGGAAAGGTTAGAGTTTGCATAGACTTCCGCAACCTCAATCAAGCATGTCCAATGGATGATTTCCCACTTCTTCATATAGACTTGCTAGTCGACAATACGGCTGGATTTGAAATGTTGTCCTTCATGGATGGTTTTTCAGGATATAATCAAATCCGACTAGCTAAAGAAGACCAAGAGAAAACATCTTTCATAACCTCATGGGGTACTTATTGCTACATGGTCATGCCATTTGGGCTTAAGAACGCTGGAGCCACCTACCAGAGAGCAACGATGGCAATCTTTCATAACATGATTCACATCGATATGGAGGTTTATGTGGATGATATCTTAGTGAAGTCTAAAACCAGGAAGAAGCATGCTCAAGTTCTTAGGGCTGTAATGCAGAGGTCAAGAGAGCACCAACTGAAAATGAATCCAAAGAAGTGTGTATTCGGTGTTTCCTTTGGCAAATTGCTCGGGTTCATGGTAAGCAGGAGAGGGAGTGAGGTTGATCCGGACAAAGTGAAGGCGATAATGGAAATGCCCCCTCCTAAAAATGTCAGGGATATAAAGGGTCTTATCGGCCGTCTACAATTTATCAGACGGTTCATATCTTAACATTCTGTGAGATGTAAACCCTTTTATGATTTATTGAAAGGAGGGGCAAAGTTTATTTGGAGTGATAAGTGTCAAAAGGTCTTCGACGAGTTGAAGAGTTATCTCCTCAATCTACCAGTTCTTATGGCTCCTATCCCGGGGCGTCCTTTATTGCTATGTGTCTCCACCACTGAAGAATCAGTTGGAGCAGTATTGGCCCAACTTGATGACAAGAAGAAAGAAAGAGCAGTGTCCTATCTCTCCAAGCTCTTCAACGATGCTGAAAAGTGGTACACTGCCATTGAAAGAACATGTGCGGCCGTCGTCTGGGTAGTGCATAAATTGAAGCACTACTTCCTTGCTCACGAGGTTAAACTTCTAGCAAGAATGGACTCGATAAAATATTTGCTAGAGCGGCTAGTTCTAACAGATAGGCTGGTGCGATGGCAGACCTTCTTGAACCAGTTTGACATCACTTATGTAAATCAGATTGCTGTAAAGGGGCAAGCAATTGCCAAGCACCTAGCTCATCATCTGCTGCCTACATTCTCGCCTACCAACGATGAGTTCCCGGATGAGGAGTTGGGTCTAATAGTGGATGATACTCCATCCTGGGTCCTTTACTTCGATGAGGCACTTAATTCTCAAGGCAGTGGGGTAGGAGTGGTCCTCGTATCCCCGAAAGGGGTAAGTATTCCACATACTTGCCAACTCTCCTTCTCAGTGACCAACAGTGTTGCTGAATATGAAGCTCTCCTAGCTGGCTTAAAATTGGCATTGGTTCTTAAAGTCATAGAATTGAGAATAATTAGAGATTCTCAATTGATTCTTCACCAAACCGTGCGCAAGTATCAAACCCAGGATCCAAAATTGAAGCCATATCAAGA
The DNA here is from genome assembly GCA_030544215.1 of Zantedeschia hybrid cultivar. Taxonomy (NCBI): domain Eukaryota; kingdom Viridiplantae; phylum Streptophyta; class Magnoliopsida; order Alismatales; family Araceae; genus Zantedeschia; species Zantedeschia hybrid cultivar. The sequence continues at coordinate 51,840,361 of JARZZO010000014.1, forward strand.
GTTGGTGAGATTGCTAGCTAGGCATTTCAGAAAGTGTTAGAATTGGGTGGCCTCAAAGCCAATCATTGTACATTCTAGTTCAGATTATTAATAAAGGCAATTATTTCTTCATTTAATAGTTCTCGCAAACGACTATTGTAATGAAGGTCCATAGACAAATGTATGGGATATTGAATCATGATGAGATCATGATAGTGAGATCAATATCCTAAGGCAATTGTCTTAAGTAGTTCTCGATCATAGGATATTTGAGTTGGACATTAAATATCCGATAAGATCGACACAAGTTATGTCTGCTCATATGATGAGGGTGAATGATCTCACATTCACTGTGTGGTGACACTAAGACAAACAAGTGGGTGCTCATTAGAGAATGAGTTCACTGAACAGACCGAAATAAGAATTCCTGGATGGTAATTATACCTATTAGTCAACCAGGGAATTCAATCGTTGCAGTAGCACAGTTGGTCCTTTGACCTGAGTCACCAATGATACCTTGTTTGTGGACCATTGTATCTTGATTCTCTGACTCGTGGACTTTAACCATTAAGTCCACCATAATCGGTCTTTCAGATACAGTGGAAAGCTTGCGAAGGTAATTGAGTGAACAACAAGGGATCACTCACTCTTGGTATAAGACTGGAGAGAGAATGTCCCATGGATGTGTACACAGAAATCCCTGGCCAGGGTCAAATGAAAGAGATGTCTTTCTAGATATTAACTGTGTACTGGAATCCATCTGGATAATGCAATAATGGGTTTGACTATAAAACCATACCATTGCGTTATCGGGACATTGCATGAGTGAAGGATTATATCTGTGCGGTATCGGCAGACGGAAAGGTTCAATTAAAGGGAACAGTATCCCTTATATCTTCTGGGATCATGAGGTAGTGTTTGGTGCTGTTCATGATCAGAAGGCCAAGTGAATTAATCATCGGATGATAATTTACTTGTTTATTAAATTAATCATTTAACATATGATGTTTAAATGTTAATTAATAAATATTAAACTCAAGAAACAATTCTAAGTTTAATGGGCCTGCAACTGGACTGATATATGGGCATAGAGGGTCACACACATAAGAGTTCTCGTCAGACGGTGAGAGATGTTAAATTTCATGCTTATCTGGGTTTTTGTGAAAAGCTGCAGGATAAACATGAAGATTTAATGGAGAATTATCCAAGGCCAAACTCTTGGATAATCATGAGGATTAATTGTTGTGCTTATCCTTATTTCTATATAAGGAGGGCCAAGGGGGAGTGGTAAAAAGTTAGTTGGACGAATTTTACTCCCCAGATTCTCTCTCTCCTCTCTCTCTCTCCTTCTCAGAGTGGATCTGTCTCTCTCCGCGCGTGGTGGATTTGAGATCTGGTCGGAGCACTCAAGTCGAGGAGGAAATCGCGTCTGCTGCGGGAACTCGTGTGGATACCTCTAGAGATCGTGCGCATGCGCGATTACCGAGTCGGCATCATCCACGGGAGATTCGAAACCCCGCAAATGTGAAGAACTGTTCTTCCCGCTTAGATTTTAATGTCCGTTTTACGACCCCAACAACCGATACAATGGAATCATTATTATTTCCGCTGCGTTCATGGCGATTCCTTACAGTGGTATCAGAGCCAGGTTCGCTGGTTCGGTTGTAAAACGGCACCGTTTTGTGTGTTTTCTCGTTATCCGTGAAGAACCCGTATTATACGTGTTCTTGAGTATAATCCGATTAAAAATGACAGATTAGTATTCATATGATGATCACGATCGATTTGATTATTTTTCTGTATTTTTCGGATTTTTATTTGGGTTTTTCAGAGTTCGTCATGTGATGATGAACCGGGGTACTTCGGCGGCTTCGTACGGGCATTGCAAGTGTTGGGATGGCGGCCCGGATGTCTGGATCTCTTGGTGATAGTCACCACTTCTCATTAGGCATGGAGATCGGCACCGGAGTGCCCTTGGAGATGCTTAAAATCGAGCCCGAACTCGGGTTTTTAAACCTGGAAAATCAGATTTTCAAGGAGAGTTTAGGGTACGATTCAAGGGCCATTTGGCCACCGCCGGCTGCCCCACCGGTGCCGGGCGGATCGCCAGCGGTGGGGGCGTCGCCGGCGGTGCCTGGCGGCGCCGTCGCCGACGCCTGGCGGTGCTGCCACCGCCGCTACCGCCGCCGTCTGCTACTGGCTAGGGTTTCTGGCTTTGGAGATAGAAGAAGGCCGGTCCATACGCAGGAAAGAGGGCTGAACCGCCCGGTCCCGACCCGGTCGGACCGGGCGGGGCCGGGCGGCGCCCTGGCCGAGCCAGGGTGCGGCCCTGGTCGAGCCAGGGTTCGACCCTGGCCGAGCCAGGGCCCTGGGCCCGGGCCATTTGGGCCCTAATGGGCTGGGCCCATTTTCTGTTTTTTAAAAAATGTTTTTAAATACCAGTCTAGCCCCCTTTAAACCCAATTTTAGCCCATTTAAGCTAGTTTTAAAATTGTTTTAAAACAAAAAATTTATAGAAATAATTAATAATTGTTATTAATTATTTTTATGATTATTAACAGGTTATTAAAGTGTTTAATAACTGTTAGTCTATTAAAGGGCTTTATAATTAATGGGTGTTGGTTAATTATTTAAAATTGTTTTAGATAATTAATTTCCCTGTTAATTAATTAGTTTAAAATTGTTTTAAACTGATTTCATGCATAACTTGATTACTCTTAATGTTCAAATTGTTTGAATTTGTATTTAGATTAACTGAATGGTTTAGTTAGTTTGTTTGTTAATAATGTTTTGAATATTATTGATTATGCTGAAATAAATGTTATTTCGAAAACTAATTGGTATTATAATTTTATATTTATAAAATTTAATACCAAACAGCAATTATGTCATGATTGTGATGCATGTGATGTGTTTTATGGTGGGATGATCATGGACTTAGTATTTTCATGTGATGAATGATGTGAATGGATGCGATGCTTATTTCATTTGGTAATTTTAAATAGGACCTGCGTGTCCTCCTCTCTCTTAATCCAAGTGTACTTTCTACCTTCCTATAAGATTGTACTCCCCTTGATAAGATCAAGGTTTCTAAGTGTTTAAATGTATATTTGTGGACCTGCGAGTCCTGAATTTTGTATTTACATGTATCGGATTAAGTTTAGAGGACGGGATCTTCTGAAGACACCTCTGGAGGGAGGACTCGTATCAAATGGAACCAGTGTTGCTGTTTTCACATTAGGATCCTATTATGGATTATCGTTTGGCTCCGATGATTCCATAGTAGTTTAAGCAGTCCATGATCATCCCCATTTATCTTTTCTGCACATATGTGATATTTGTGGACTATGCTATCATATATATATATTTCTATTAAGTATATTGATACTTCAAATTGAAATACTATTGAAATACTTCAAATACAAAAAATCAAAACCCTCTTTTAAAAACTTAAGTTGTAAACGTGAGATATTCAGAATAATCCACGTAACCCACCATCATTATAGATCTTAGGATAATTCTTATCTCAAACGGATTTGTTGTGCTACCACAAGGTCTGTTTGATTTAGAAATTAAACTAGGTCTACGACATGTGATGTCATTAAGATGAATGGACAAATAGTGTAGTTTTGTTGTGCTACCACAAGGATTGCACTATGAATTCATGTCATCTAAGTAATGATGGATAAACTTAACTGAATCAAATTGATTTGTTGTGCTACCACAAGGTCATTCTGATTCAGGGGTTAAATCGATCGGATATTGCAATCGTTGCAACTGTCAAGAGTTGACTGCCTAAGTGTTGGGATCGCTGTGTCGGGATCCGATCCTAAAACGCAGCGGAATAAAGAAGTTCGGGATCGGATTTGTCCCGTTTCGGTCGTTAAAACTAAAACCGATGTAGATCGATTTACCTTGCGCGGATTCGAATCCGCGTCCGTTTTCCGATTCCGTCGGAGCGATGCCGCAAGTCCCGCAGATGCCCGACCTCTAGCGGTATCCACGCGGTTCTCCTCGCGATGGATCGTCCTCACTTCCTCGCTCGCTGCGGCGCTCGAAGATCCCGTCTGACTGCGCGTGATCCGCCGCGACATGCAGATTCAGAATCCCCGTCGAACGGGAGGTGGAGCGGTTGGGAACGGCACGCCCAGAGGACATAAAAAGTGGGGAAGAACGAATGATGGCTAGGTCAGGGTTGCTGGCCCCAGACGTAGAATCCGTTCTTTTATAAGAAGTCAGTTTGCGGTTTTTCACAAAAACCCAGACTTATCCGAAATCCTGTCGGATTATCCATCGACTTGAAAACCATTTGCGTGTGACCCTCTAGGCCCAATTACCAGTCCAGTTAATAGCCCATTAAATCCAGTAACCCTTTACTGACCCACTGAATTAATTAATATCCTTATATTCAATTAATCAGCCGAATTTAATGTCCCACAATAAATTTGGACGGACTGCCGATCACGTTGGATGCCAAGCAACATCGCGTGATCCTGGATGGCACTGGGGTTATCGCAACCCTCTATTGGAACCTTTCTGTCATCGGTTAGCGCGCGGATATAATCCTTCATCCGTACAATGTTCCCGAATCGACCTAGGGCATGGTTTACTGTTAAACCCTATTTGGTCGATTCACTTGAATCAGATGCCGCTAATCTGAATCCGATAACTCCTTATCGATTACAGAGTCCGCCCTGGCCAGGGACTTTAAGCACATCATTCCCGGAACATTCTCTCTCAAACAACCAAGAGCGGATGATCCCGTATTGAACACACAATTACCTTCGAGGGCATTTCCCTGTACCCGATCGCTTGACTTATTGATATCCCATGGTTAGGGATTCGTTCCTCAAGGTCAAAGCTCAGAAACCTACCAACAAGGTATCCTTGGAGTCTTAGGTCCAAGGATCATCCACGCAACCGTGACAATTGAATCAAGCTGGTTAACAGTGAGGTGATTACCATCCAGCGATTCATAGTCGGATCAGTTCAGTGAACTCATTCACCAATGAGCACCTATAGGTTCAGCATAGTGTCTCCACACAAGTGACTTATGGGATCAGTCACCCTCATCATATGAGTTGAAGTAACCCATACTAGTCTATCCGGATGTTCGATGTCCTATCTCAAACATCCTATGACTAGGAACAATTAAGAATATGTGTTTATAAGTCTTCGGTCCCGTAATTATGATCTCATCATAATCCGAAGACTATTGCACATGTTCATGGACTTCATCGTGATACGATAAATACAGATCGAATTAATTACACACAATGAATTATTGCCATTTATTAATAATCTGAATATGTACACAGTATCGGATTGGCTTTGAGACCATCTAATACTAACACTAAGAGACTTGATGTGATTTGTTGTGCTACCACAAGGTCACATGCATGTTGCCCGAAGGATTCTGATCCCCACTAGGAGATCACCGGAATCTTCCGTTCTGTATCTTAGAGGGTCATACAGATCGCCGAAAAATAGTGGGAGCATAAATCTAGATTAAAAGTCCTAAATCTGATTTTAAGAACTATCTGCTCATTTTATATATTTCCATGTAGGTCGCTATGTCGTCACCTAACCCCCTCCGTTGCATACTTGATGCAAATAAACTCATGGGACCAAATTACATTGACTGGTTACGCAACCTGAAGATTGTCCTCAGGTGCGAAAAGCTAGCCTATGTCCTGGATTAACCAGATCCAGTGCAACCCGGTGATAATGCTAACGAAGATGAATTAATGATGTTTGAAAATTGGAAGGAGGACTCTGTCAAGGTCCAGTGTTATATGCTCGGTTCAATGAACAATGAACTGCAGCGACAGCATGATAACATGGAACCTAAGACCATTCTGAATCACCTACAAGAGTTGTTTGGTGAACAATTCAGAACAGAAAGATATGAGTTATCTAAGAAATTGTTCAGGACCAGAATGAGCGAGGGCACATCTGTGCAAACTCATGTGCTCAAGATGATAGAGTGGATTGAGAGGCTTGCTGTGCTGGGCTTTGTTATGAACAATGACCTAAGCATTGACTTAATCCTACATTCTCTTCCAGATTCATTTTCACAATTCATTATCAACTTCAATATGAACAAATTGAAGTTTCACTAGCTGAGCTGCTCAACATGTTGAAGACAGCTGAAGGCACTATCCAGAAAGATAAGCCTAATGTAATGCTTGTTGGTAAGACCAACAAGAAAAGAAAAGCTGGACAGACCTTTAAGAAAGGTAAGCCTAAGAAGCAAGTGAAAAGCAAACCGACGGCACACAAGGACAAAGCTAAAGTTAATGATAAAGGTCAGTGTTTCCACTGCCATAAAGAAGGTCATTGGAAGAGAAACTGCAAGATTTATCTTGCATAAAAAGCAAAGGAGAAGCTTGGTGAAGCTTCAGGTATTCTCATGATCGATCCTAACTTGTCTTATAGAGAATCAACATCCTGGGTATTAGATACTAGATGTGTTTCTCATATCTGCAATAACTTGCAGGTGTTAACAAGTAAAAGAAGATTGAACCGCGGAGACGTGGATCTGAGGCTCGGGAATGGAGCAAAAGTTGCTGCGTTAGCTGTGGGGACAGCAAGACTTCAGATGCCGTCAGGAGACTCTTTGGAACTGATAGATTGTTATTATGTTCCAACCATTATGAGAAATATCATATCAATTTCATGTTTAGATAGACAAGGATATTCTATGAAGCTAGAGAATAAAGGTTATTCAATTTATCAAGGAGACAAATTGTTTGCTTCCGGATATTTATTGAATGGATTATATTTACTTGATATTTCATATGATGTTTGTCTGGTAAATAATTCTCTTGAACGCTTAGATAAGGATGTGAATAAATCGTACCTATGGCATTGTAGGATAGGTCATATAAATGAGAACAGGATCATAAGGTTGCAAAAGAATGGATATCTTGATCCATTTGATTATGAATCATTTGCAACCTGTGAAGCTTGTCTCATGGGAAAGATGACCAAAGCTCCATTCTCAGGACATGGAGAAAGAGCTAAGGACTTATTGGAACTAATACATAGTGATGTATGTGGTCCAATGTCCACTCATGCTATGGGTGGTTACTCATACTTTGTTTTTGTAAGGACTGAGGTTTCGGGTTAAGTTTTCGGGTCGGTTTCGGACCGGATCCCCTGAGTCGGACCTTGAGGGGTCTGGAGAGTTTCTTCTGAATGACGTCTACACTACACGACACCTTTTAAACGGCGTCTTAATAGGTGGACGCCATTTAGACGTTTTGCTGTTATGCCACGTGGGCGCCACGTGGGCAGGTTTCGGGCCGCGAGAGTACGGCCCCTGTCTCGTCGTCTGAACGGCGTCCATGATGGATTACGCGATTCAGACTGCCACCCTGCGATGTCAGTGTACGGTGCCTGACATGTCAGCTGAACGGCGTCCGTGGTGGTCGACGCGTTTCAGACAGATGTCAGTGCGTCCCGTCCTATCATCTGATAGGCGTCCTTCTCGCTCGACGCGTTTTAGGCAGTTCTTGATTGACCCCGCGAGCCCTCCTTTCTTTCCCTCATTTCTCACCCTTCACTCTCTCTCCTCTCCCTCTCCGCCTCCTCCGATCCCACTCTTCCCCTTTCCCTTCCTCTTCTTCCTCTTCCACCACTCCAACGCCTCCCTACCTCTCACCTCTGCTACCACCACTTCCTTCGCGGCGCTCCATTCTCCGGACGGCGGGCGACGTCCCGGCGGAGTGGCGGCGTCCTCGAGGGTACCGACGGCGGTCTGCGGTGCGGCAGTTCGGCGACACGGAGCCAGGAGGAGTTCAAGTATCCGGTATGGAGACGAACCTCGTATGGGTTGCTCGTGTTTTCTTAGGCGTATTATGATGTATTTTGGGCTAGATTGAGCATGTTTATGGGGTATTCTTGTGGGTATGGCCGTGTTCGTGAATGTAGTTTTATAGCATGTTTGTGTGGATCAACTTCTCTTCCTCCCCCTTTCCGTTTTGGGGCTTCTTCGGGGTATTTGGGGTTAAGGGAGAAACCCTCGGTTCGAACCAGGGAACCAGGTTTCTGGCGCTAAACGGCGTCGTGCCTGGTCGACGCCTTTCAGAAGGACGTCAGGGCAGTACGACGCCTTTTAGGGCAGAAACCTCCCTGTTCGAGGCCTCACGAGTTAGTGATTTCTGGCGCTAAATGACGTCATGGATGGACGACGCCTTTCAGAAGGACGTCGGGCCATCATGACGCCATTGAGGCAGGAAATCACCCCGACTGAGGGTCCGTCAACTCGGGATTCTGGGACTAAAAGACGTCATGGGTGGGCGACGCGATTTGAATGGCATCTGGTAACCATGACGCCTTTTAAGGCAGAAATCCCCTGAGTAATGTTTTCTTGAAATTCCTGGATTTCTTAGCTGAATGGCGTCGGAGGATGTCGACGCCTTTCAAAAGGCGACTGCTGGTGTCGACGCCTTTTAGGCCAGATTTTCGTAGGCCTTTGTTTTATGAACCAGTTTAGGGAGCTTGAATGGCGTCGGCCTTGGGCGACGCGATTCAGGACAGAACAACACTAATTCATGCCAGTAAAATGTGTTCATACTGCTAGATATTCGGTTAGTGCATGCTTTAGTGTACTCGGATTCTTCTGGACCGGATGGCACTGCGTTGTGTGCCGTGCGATCGCGGGCGTTTCACGTGACCGGATCGTACTGTGCCGGGTTCTGGTGGTTTTGTGTTACTGTGGACCTGGAGTGACATTGTAGCGCTTTATCACCCTGTGCTGGTGGGGGCGTGAGCACAGCGCCGGTGGGGGCGTGGGCGGGGTGACGCCTAGTGAGAGAGGGTCACCTGGTGAACCCCGGGGTCATCTAGTACCGGTGTCGGAGTGGTACATTCGGAGAGTCACTCATGCTGAGGGAAGGAGTAACCACCTGAGCCAGTTGGGCCGGAGTAGCCAGCGTGCTATCCGAGGGGTTACTGTTTGGTCTCAGCGGGTCGGTGTTTCCCACTTTCGGTTGTGTGGACGGTGTTTCCTACTTACGGCTGTGTGGTTGGTGTGTTTCCCACTTTCGGAGGAGTGGTTGGCGTGTTTTGCCGAGACGCGAGTTGTAGGCTTCTTGATAGAATGATTTTAGAAATATGCATGTTACATTTCGAATGCATATGGTTCATATTGAGATTTTAGGAGTAGTGTGCTACAGCTTTACTTGCCTTATTACCTGTACCTTTGTTACTGCACTTGTGGGTGTGTGTGTGGGAGGCAGGGGATCGGATGATCCCTACTGAGCCCAATTCTGGGGTGGCTCACTCCCTGCGTTTTCAGGTGTGGTCCTTGTGGCGTGCGACGGCGCGTGGCGTTCTCCTTGGTGTGAGGACCAGCAGCTATCTTAGTTTCCGGGGTATGCCCCGACGTTGTTGTACCTTATTTCTGCCTGTACTTAATTAATTTGTTGGACATGTAATTATTGTTGGACTGTGTACGGACATTATTATTTTACTTCCTGCGCACTGTACCCCTTGTAGTCCGTGTGAATGTTATATTTAATCTTGTTTAATGCTTACTCCTCCAGATATGTGTATAAGATCCGGGTAAGAACCTACAGTTAATGGGCCGACATCCATTTAGTGACCGGGTTTCCGGTCATAGGATGGCGGGTCGTTACAGTTGGTATCAGAGCTCAGTCTGGTCGAGTAAGTGGTAAACTGGGTTAGATATCGTAGTCCAACAATAAGTACGAGTCTGTACAGGCGATGGCTGCTAGTGTAGAGTGATAGGTTTTGACGTGTTTGTGTTGATTTTTGCGTTCGTGAGGTAGTGATGCCGCCGAGGAAGAGAGTTTCGTTGGCTCGTAGTACGAGATCAGACGATGGTAGTTCGGGGGCAGAAGGGCATAATGTGGATCGTTTCGTGGAGGCTATGATTGGAGTTATGGGTAGATACCAGCAGGGAGACGGTAGCGAGGGATCCAATTCCCGAGGTGATCAGTTCACGGTATTGGAACGGTTTTTGAGGTTGGAGACCCCTTCTTTCACAGGTCGACCAGTCCCAGACGAGGCAACTTGTTGGATTAAGGAAGTGGAGAAGGCGTTTGACGTTCTTGAATATGCTGAGAATGACAAGACCTTGTTGGCAACCTATTTGTTGAAGGATAATGCATACGAGTGGTGGGTTACCGTCAAGACAAGGATGTTTACAAATAGATCCTTGAGAGAGATCCCTTGGGCGGTATTTGTGAGAGAGTTCAGTAGACAGTACTTTCCGAGGCTCGTCCAGGAGGCCAAGGAAAGAGAATTTATGGAATTGGTGCAGAATGACATGTCAGTTCTAGATTATCATGCGAAGTTTGTGGCTCTTGGAGGATTCGTTCCACACTTATTTGAGCAGGAAAGATATAGAACCGAGAGATTTGTAGATGGACTCCGATATGATCTAAGGACAATGGTAGCACCTCAGTGTTGTAGAGATCTGGCGTCAGCGGTTCGATGCGCGGCAGCGGTGGAGACTCAATTTCAGCAAATGGCAAAAGAGTTGGAGCGATCGGTACGAGGGAAGCAGCAAGGCAAGAGCAAATCAACGGCCCTTCCGTCAGGCGGTTCGAGTTCCTTTGAGTTCGGGTTCCAAGAGACATCACGTGATGAAGATGAGGACGGTTCGGCCCAACAGATGCAGACTAAGGCTAGCAGGCAGCAGGGAAAGAGACATGATGCGGCAGATTATTGTCCCCGTTGTGGTAGGTATCACGACAACCGGGTGTGTCCATTGGTCGCGGGTAGCTGTTTGGGTTGTGGCAGGAGGGGACATCTCGCGAGGAACTGTCCCCAGAAGAATAAGGCAAGTCAGGGGCCGAGTGGTCAGTAGGAGCCGGTATCTTATATAGTGTTGTGTGTTCTTTCTGTGGGGATTCGAGATGCGAAGATAGATGGACACTCTTATCTTGTCTTATGAGGTAGTAGTTGTGAACTCTTATGGCACTCTTTATGCATTTTGGGTTGTGGTGGTGATTTGGTATTGTAATGTGTACTTTGTAAGGTTATTATATAATGATGTTGGTCTATCAATGTTGGTGGAATCATGGAACATATTTAATTTAGTATTGAGCTGTTTGACCGATTGTGTGTGGGGAGCCCCGTGTAAGAGTGTGATCGGTGAGGGCATTAGCAGGATTTTACCGATGGTTGGTCCAGGGGTTTTCTTTGATAGCAACCCCCCCTTGTTGAGGTTGACTCGTAGGGGAGTTCGTCTCACGTGGACCGAGGAGTGTGAGCGGAGTTTCATTAAGTTGAAGACTCGCCTCACTTGGGCTCCAGTGTTGGTACTTCTATTAGGTTCCGGTGGATTTGTGGGGTATTCAGTTACATCACATCGAGGTTTGGGTGCGTTTCTGATGCAACTTGGTAAGATTGTGGCCTATAGGCAGTTGAAGAAGCTTGAGGAGAACTATCCATCTATGACTCAGAGTTGGCAGCTGTGGTGTTTGTACTATAGATCTAGAGGCTTTGTTTGTATGGGGGTTATTTGAGCAGACTGTGGAATCTCCCTTTTTGGATTCCACGTGAGGCTGATGGAGCCATGTTGGCCAGCAGTAGTACAGTCAGGTTAGAGGTAGACTTTGTGATTTGACCGTGAAGGACGTGCGCAGGTGTCCCTTTTGAAGGCACACTGTTCTAGATAAATGATGCTTCCCAGATCAAGTAAGACGTATCATTGTTAAAGTGGTCTAGTAGGAAGGAGGATAGAGTTGATTTTGTAATTGAATGCTTGAATTGTCGGCAGGTTATGGTGGAATATCAGAGTGGCGCAGCGGTAGCGTGGTGGCAGTCCTTGCCGATCCCGGTGTGGAGACGGGAGCTTGCGACTTGAGGCGTGTATTAGAATTGTTTTATTCCCTGGTGGAAGGAGCGTGATCTGGATTACCATTAAGCAACTGACTACGTCAGCACACTTCCTGGCTGTCAGGGAGGACTGGTCAGTCGGTAAGTTGGCTGAGTTGTTTGTGAGTCGGATCATCTCTTTCTGCTCGATGTGCCCTTATCCATTATGTCGGATCGGGCTTTGAGATTTACTTCTTAATCGTGGGAAGAGTCTTTGGAAGACTTTGAGTACGCGGTTAACCTTCAGCCCGGCCTATCATTCCGAGGCTGATGGGCGGTCAGAGGGGGGCCATTCGGATTTCAGAGGTTTTGCTCGTGGCATGTTGCCTAGACTGAGGAGGTTTTTTGGAGCAGCATTGGTTTCAGTGGGGTTATGTATACCATAGCAGTTGTCACTCTAGCATTGGCAGGGCGCCTTATGAGGCATTGTTTAGATGGCTATGTCGATCCCTTGTGATCTAGTCTGAGATCGGCTAGAGACTGTTAGTAGGGTCAGGGTTGGTACAACGGTGTGCTCAGGTTGCTAGAGTTGTGCTATCATCAGTGAGAGACCGATTGAGTTTGAAATCGGGGACTTCGTGTTTTTCCAAGTCTCGCCCTCCATGGGTGTAAGGAGATTTGAGAAGCAAGGTAAGCTGGGTCCGCGCCGTGCTGGGCCTCTTCCCGTTTTTGCTTGAATTGGGGAAGATCGCCAGCCAGCCTTGCCGTTCAATCTTGCAGGAGTACACGATGCGTTTCGTGTTTCATTGCAGAGGAATGTTCTGGATCCGCCCCAGGTGTTGGAATCTTCAGGATTTGAAGTCGCTGAGGACTTGTCCTTTCCAGTGTGTCTAAATACGTTTTGAGAATCACTAGTGACAGGTCCTCCGAAACAAAGTTGTATCCTTGGGTTGAGTGTGTTGACAGTATCGCTCCTGAAGCGAGGCGACCTGGGGGCGCGTGATTGAGATGCTGGGAAGCAGTTCCTTATCTCTTCTGGTAAGTTCCCATGCGGGTAGGCAGTAGAGGCATTTCGCCCTCGTTACTTATACCAGGCTAGTTATGTGGAGCCCTGTGTGTGTGATTGGTGAGAATAATTGTTGTGATCTGTGTTGCCGGCATATGTTGGTTAGCCGTGATTATCGTGTGAGCAGTTGCGATTTCAAGGACGAAATTCTTTTAAGGGGGGGAGAATGTAAGGACTGAGGTTTCGGGTTAAGTTTTCGGGTCGGTTTCGGACCGGATCCCCTGAGTCGGACCTTGAGGGGTCTGGAGAGTTTCTTCTGAATGACGTCTACACTACACGACGCCTTTTAAACGGCGTCTTGATAGGTGGACGCCATTTAGACGTTTTGCTGTTATGCCACGTGGGCGCCACGTGGGCGGGTTTCGGGCCGCGAGAGTACGGCCCCTGTCTCGTCGTCTGAACGGCGTCCATGATGGACGACGCGATTCAGACAGCCACCCTGCGATGTCAGTGTACGGTGCCTGACATGTCAGCTGAACGGCGTCCGTGGTGGTCGACGCGTTTCAGACAGCTGTCAGTACGGCCAGTCCTGTCATCTGATAGGCGTCCTTCTCGCTCGACGCGTTTTAGGCAGTTCTTGATTGACCCCGCGAGCCCTCTTTTCTTTCCCTCATTTCTCACCCTTCACTCTCTCTCCTCTCCCTCTCCGCCTCCTCCTATCCCACTCTTCCCCTTTCCCTTCCTCTTCTTCCTCTTCCACCACTCCAACGCCTCCCTACCTCTCACCTCTGCTACCACCACTTCCTTCGCGGCGCTCCATTCTCCGGACGGCGGCCGACGTCCCGGCGGAGTGGCGGCGTCCTCGAGGGTACCGGCGGCGGTCTGCGGTGCGGCGGTTCGGCGACACGGAGCCAGGAGGAGTTCAAGTATCCGGTAGGGAGACGAACCTCGTATGGGTTGCTCGTGTTTTCTTAGGCGTATTATGATGTATTTTGGGCTAGATTGAGCATGTTTAGGGGGTATTCTTGTGGGTATGGCCGTGTTCGTGAATGTAGTTTTATAGCATGTTTGTGTGGATCAACTTCTCTTCCTCCCCCTTTCCGTTTTGGGGCTTCTTCGGGGTATTTGGGGTTAAGGGAGAAACCCTCGGTTCGAACCAGGGAACCAGGTTTCTGGCGCTAAACGGCGTCGTGCCTGGTCGACGCCTTTCAGAAGGACGTCAGGGCAGTACGACGCCTTTTAGGGCAGAAACCTCCCTGTTCGAGGCCTCACGAGTTAGTGATTTCTGGCGCTAAATGACGTCATGGATGGACGACGCCTTTCAGAAGGACGTCGGGCCATCATGACGCCATTGAGGCAGGAAATCACCCCGACTGAGGGTCCGTCAACTCGGGATTCTGGGACTAAAAGACGTCATGGGTGGGCGACGCGATTTGAATGGCATCTGGTAACCATGACGCCTTTTAAGGCAGAAATCCCCTGAGTAATGTTTTCTTGAAATTCCTGGATTTCTTAGCTGAATGGCGTCGGAGGATGTCGACGCCTTTCAAAAGGCGACCGCTGGTGTCGACGCCTTTTAGGCCAGATTTTCGTAGGCCTTTGTTTTATGAACCAGTTTAGGGAGCTTGAATGGCGTCGGCCTTGGGCGACGCGATTCAGGACAGAACAACACTAATTCATGCCAGTAAAATGTGTTCATACTGCTAGATATTCGGTTAGTGCATGCTTTAGTGTACTCGGATTCTTCGGGACCGGATGGCACTGCGTTGTGTGCCGTGCGATCGCGGGCGTTTCACGTGACCGGATCGTACTGTGCCGGGTTCTGGTGGTTTTGTGTTACTGTGGACCTGGAGTGACATTGTAGCGCTTTATCACCCTGTGCTGGTGGGGGCGTGAGCACAGCGCCGGTGGGGGCGTGGGCGGGGTGACGCCTAGTGAGAGAGGGTCACCTGGTGAACCCCGGGGTCAGCTAGTACCGATGTCGGAGTGGTGCATTCGGAGAGTCACTCATGCTGAGGGAAGGAGTAACCACCTGAGCCAGTTGGGCCGGAGTAGCCAGCGTGCTATCCGAGGGGTTACTGTTTGGTCTCAGCAGGTCGGTGTTTCCCACTTTCGGTTGTTTGGACGGTGTTTCCTACTTACGGCTGTGTGGTTGGTGTGTTTCCCACTTTCGGAGGAGTGGTTGGCGTGTTTTGCCGAGACGCGAGTTGTAGGGTTCTTGATAGAATGATTTTAGAAATATGCATGTTACATTTCGAATGCATATGGTTCATATTGAGATTTTAGGAGTAGTGTGCTACAACTTTACTTACCTTATTACCTGTACCTTTGTTACTGCACTTGTGGGTGTGTGTGTGGGAGGCAGGGGATCGGATGATCCCTACTGAGCCCAATTCTGGTGTGGCTCACTCCCTGCGTTTTCAGGTGTGGTCCTTGTAGCGTGCGACGGCGCGTGGCGTTCTCCTTGGTGTGCGGACCAGCAGCTATCTTAGTTTCCGGGGTATGCTCCGACGTTGTTGTACCTTATTTCTACCTGTACTTAATTAATTTGTTGGACATGTAATTATTGTTGGACTGTGTACGGACATTATTATTTTACTTCCTGCGCACTGTACCCCTTGTAGTCCGTGTGAATGTTATATTTAATCTTGTTTAACGCTTACTCCTCCAGTTGTGTGTATAAGATCCGGGTAAGAACCTACAGTTAATGGGCCGACATCCATTTAGTGACCGGGTCTCCGGTCATAGGATGGCGGGTCGTTACAGTTTCATTTACATATGATTTCTCAAGATATGGCTACATATATTTAATGAAATATAAGTCAGAAGTATTTGAGAAATTTAAAGAGTTTAAAAACGAAGTTGAGAATCAGACTGGAAAGAGTATTAAAACTCTTCGATCAGATCGAGGGGGTGAATACTTAAGTACAGAATTCATAGAATATCTTAAGGATAATAGTATTTTGTCTCAGTGGACTCCTCCCTATACACCTCAGTTAAATGGTGTATCGGAAAGGAGAAATCGTACTCTATTAGATATGGTACGATCCATGTTGAGTTATGCCAAACTTCCAATCTCTTTATGGGGATATGCACTGTTGACTGCTGCATATCTGTTGAACAAAGTTCCGAGTAAGTCAGTACCTTCCACTCCATATGAGATATGGAAAGGAAAGAAACCAGACTTTAAGCATGTTAGAGTCTGGGGTTATCCTGCACATGTCAAAAGACATGATCCAGACAAACTGGATTCCAGGACAGAGAAATGTAGATTTGTGGGATATCCAAAAGAGAGTTTTGGATGTTACTTTTATCAGCCCAGCGATCAAAGGGTGTTTGTCGCAAAAAGAGCTGTCTTCTTAAGATGATACACTGAACCATTGACTGAACGTGTTCAAGATGATACACAAAAGGTTCGCAGATCAGGTAGAGTGCCTAGAACGAGGAACGTGAGGATATCTGTTGCGGGGAGGATCACGTGGACTTCGCTAGAGGCCGGGCACTTGCGCATCTTGAAGTGTCGCACCGACGGAACCAAACGGTTGCGGATTCGAATCCGCACACGGTGAGAATCAATTATCCGATAATCATAGTTTTTAGTTTTTTTTTGAAACGGGAAAACGGATCGCTGTTTTATTTTCTTTTCCGCCGCGTGAGTGATCCGGAGAAACCCGAGAAATCCCAACAATGTTAACAGCCTAAATTAATGTGATTCTGTCTTGAATCGCGTCGCCTAAGGCCGACGCCATTCAAGCCTCCTAAACTAGTTCATGTGAAATCTAGCCTTGGAAATGTCGTCACATGTAGCCGCCTTTTGAAAGGCGTCGTTGTCCCTCGTCGTCTGATGGCGACAGAAGTAGAGACACGCTACGGGGTAATTTCACTTAAAACGCGTCGCCCAAGAAAGTCGCCTTTTGAAAGGCGTCGCTGTTCCTGGACGGTCATCAGTCTAGAAAACAGTGTCTGTTATTGGGCTAAATCGCGTCATGGGTGGGAGCCGCCTTTCTAAAAGGCGTCGCAGACCCCCGACGCTATTTAACCCTCACAGACAGGCTCTTCCCCCTGCCATCTCCCAGTCCACGGGGTGGTTTATCCTCCCCAAAATTGTGTAAAAACACAAAACTATGGAAAAGGAGGAGAAGAACCTAAATACCCATTAGAATACCCAATTTCTCATTTCACGCATTTAGTATTTTCATCCCAAGAACACCCCTAAACATGTTCTAAAGCGGGAAAACATGGTTTTTAAACGAAAATACCATGGGAATCGTCACCCTACCAGTTACTCGAACTCCTCGCTGCAAGCTGCCAATCCGCCTCGCCCTACCCCGCCGTCGGTACCACCGAGGACGTCGTTACTCCACTGGGACGTCGGCCGCCGTCCGGAGAGAAAAACGTCGCGGAGGAGATGGTGGTGGTAGTGGTAGGAGTTGGGACGTCGATGGAGTGGAGGGAGAGATGAACTGGAGGGAGGAAAAGGAAGGAGGGGGAAAAGGAGCCGCCGGCTCGTCGGAGGAAGAGAGGAGAGAGAAGAGGGAGGAGGAAATGAGGGAAAGGAAGGAGGGTTCGCGGGGTCAACCAGAAGCTGGGTAAAACGCGTCGTACACGCCCGACGTCTTTCAGATGACAAGACTGGGCTGTATACTGACAAGCCAGGGTCGTACTTTGAAAGGCGTCGTCCATACAAGACGCCATTCATACGATATGACCAGGGCCATACTCTCGCGACCTAAGGCCAGCCCACGTGGGGCCCACGTGGCACAACCTAAAATGCGTCTACGTTGCTGGACGTCGCTTAAACCGCGTAGAGCCAGGCTTGACGTGAAACAGAGCTGAGTCTCAGCCCCATCAGGACCCGAATTAAGGGATCTGACCCCGAAAACTGACCCGATAACCGGTTCCGAAAACCTCAATCCTTACATTCTCCTCCCCTTAAAAGAATTTTGTCCCCGAAATTGCCTGTTACAATTAAAGAGGTTGAAACATAAAGATACAAGCTCATAAGATAACTTACGAGAAAAGGTAGGGAAACTGTTCCCGCATCTCATCCTCGCGCTCCTAGGTTGCCTCGCCCTCAGAGCGATACTGCCAAATCACCTTAACCAGAGGTACAATCTTGTTCCGAAGGACCTGTTCCCTGCAATCCTCAATACGTACGGGAAACTCTGGAAAGGACAAGTCTTCCGCGACTTCCAATTCTGAAAAGTCCAAAACATGAGATGGTTCCTGAACATATCTCCTCAACGAAGAAACATGAAACACATTGTGCACCCCTGCAAGACTTGGCGTCAAGGCTAGCTGATACGCCGTTTCCCCAATTCGAGCAAGAATGGGAAAAGGCCCAACATATCGCGGACTCAGCTTACCTCGCTTCCCGAATCTCATTACACCCTTGGAAGGTGAGACTCGGAGAAACACGTGGTCCCCAACCTCAAACTCAAGTGGTCTGCTACGGATGTCTGCATAACTCTTATGTCTGCTCTGAGGTGCAATCAATCTCTACTGTACCACTCTGGCAACTTCAGCATACTGCTATACCAACTCTGGTCCTGCTATCTGCCTCTCGCCAATCTTAGACCAATTCACCGGGGATCGACACGGTCACCCGTACAATGCCTCATAAGGCGCCATGCCGATACTAGAATGATAACTGTTGTTGTAAGCAAACTCCACTGTAAACAAGTGCTGCTCCTAAGAACCTCCCCAGTCTAGGCAACATGCCCTGAGCATATTCTCCAGAGTCTGAATGGTCCTCTCCGACTGCCCATCAGTCTCGGGATGATAGGCCGAGCTGAAGGATAACTGCGTGCCCAAGGCCTTCTGAAAACTCTTCCAGAACCTAGAAGTAAATCTCGGATCCCGGTCTGATACGATGGATAAGGGCACCCTGTGCAGAGAGATGATCCGATCCACAAACAGCTTAGCCAACTTACCGACTGACCAGTCCTTCCTAATAGTCAGGAAGTGTGTCGACTTGGTCAATCGATCAACAATGATCCAGATCGCGTCTCTTCTGCCAGGGGATACAGGAAATCCCATTACAAAGTCCATAGTCACATGCTCCCATTTCCATTCCGGGATCGGCAAAGGCTGCAACAACCCTCCTGGTCTCTGATGTTCTGCCTTAACCTGCTGAAAAGTCATGCACCTAGCCACATAATCAACCACATCCTTCTTCATGCCGGGCCACCAAAAGTGCCTCCTCAAACAATGATACATCTTAGTCGTTCCAGGATGCACTACATATCTAGAACGGTGTGCTTCATCCAGGACACACCTGCGCATGTCTTCCTCGGCCGGAACATAAAGTCTGCCTCTAAATCTGACTGTACCATCATCCCACAATTCCACCTCTGGTCTCTGTGAGTGCTTAAAATGATCGTATGATTATCATGAAATATCTCTGTGGAAACTAAGTGCAGTGATCACCAGAAACTATTAACTAAAAAGTTCCAAAAGAAGATTTTGATCGCCTGCCTGTTTGAATGCAGAAGATGTTAAGCTCTTGATTCCCCCTCTTCAGCCGGCTGAAGAAAGAGAGCCATTCCTTGTCTTTGTTCTTGCTGTTGAATTTTTGAGGTTGAGGATCGTCCAGAAATCCTTGTGATTTTGCTTGTTGATTTACTCCCCTTTTGATTCTCCTTTGCAAGAAAAATGGATATAGAAATGAAGAAACAATGATGAGAACTTAAGCAAAAGTAGTATCTATTCTAATAATGGTTTTAAGCATGCAATTAAACAGCAAACTTACTTGTTTAATGGCTTTGAAACCCCTTAATCAAATAGGTTTTGAAAAGGATGCTAGTGTTGTGTGTTGCATGGAGTGGTAATGAATGTAGAAATTAATAAAAATGCAGAAATAAAAGACTTATGCCGAATTGATGAATCCTTGAATTGGATGAAGAATCTTGAATGGACGCCAACTCTTGGAAACAGCAGCACTTCGGCGTTCGGACGTTGTTGCTTCAATCTTCAATTCGATATCGCTTCGATCACCAACTCTAAATCTTTTTTTTTTTTTCAATAACGCTCAACATTGTTACCCATTGAAGATGTAAGGTATTTATAGACTTCTTCTACGTCCATGATTTACATGGAAAAATCTCGGATTTATCCATCTTAACCAACAGATAAATACAGATTAATTCATCCTTATCTGTAATTATCTAAAACGCGTCAGCCATGGAAGACGCCTTTCAGATTAATTAAGATAAGGATAAACATCCGGGAAAACTTATCTTTATCTTTATTAGATAAAACGCGTTTACATGTGTAGACGTCTTTTACACTAATTAAGATAAGGATAAACATCCGGAAGAGAAGTTGAAATAGCTTAGGAAACCTAAAACGCGTCGTGACTTACAGACGCCTTTTAGCTAATTAATCAACTGATTAAAATTCAAATTTAAACGCTAAAATAAGAATAAACTCTAAATGGCGTCCACATGGATCGACGTCTTTTAGACTTCTTCATATTTTAACTAAAATTTGAGTTAAAATCAATTTAATTGATTAACTTAAACATGTATGTTAAACCCGACACTCAAAAAGATCAATAAAAATTAATCAATGATTAAATATTAGACCATTCTGAGGCATTATTATATGATATGAAATTTACTCGAAATGATGTCAAAATTAGCGTGTCTACAGTCTCTGGAGAATCTGCGGTAACTCTGCATCTGCGCTCTGAGCCTCAATTACGGCATGGTACACTGTTGGCCTCACAGTTAAGCTAGCTAATACGGCTCTATCAGCTTCTCGCGGAACTCTAAAGGAAGATTCCACAACCTGCTCAAATAACCTCCATTCTCGAACCATGAGATATGACACGACCGTGTTCCGACTCAAGGCGTCTGCCACCACATTCGCCTTGCCCGGATGATAAGAAAGGTCGAGGTCATAATCCTTGATAAATTCCATCCACCTACGCTGCCTCAAGTTCAGGTCCTTCTAGGTGAATACATACTTCAGACTCTTGTGATCAGTAAAAACCTGAAATTTCTCTTCATACAAATAATGCCTCCAGATCTTCAGTGCAAATACCACAGCTGCCAACTCTAAGTCATGAGTGGGATAGTTCTTGTCATGCTTCCTCAGCTGCCTAGAAGCATAGGCCACAACCTTACCATGTTGCATCAGAACTGCACCTAAACCTCGACGTGATGCATCTGAATAAACCACAAATCCACCAGAACCTGATGGAAGCACCAACACTGGAGCCGAAGTGAGGGGAGTCTTCAACTCAATGAAACTCCGCTCGCACTCCTCGGTCCATACGAAACGAACTCCCTTACGAGTCAACCTCAACAAGGGGGCCGCTATCGAAGAAAAACCCTGGACAAACCGTCTGTAATAACCTGCTAGCCCCAAGAAGCTCCTGATCTCAGTTACTATTGTTGTTCTACTCCAATCCATTACTGCCTCGATCTTGGCTGGATCCACTGCAATGCCATCACCAGAAATGACATGCCCCAGGAAGTCCACCTTGTCTAACCAGAATTCACACTTGCTAAACTTGGCATAGAGTTGGTGCTCTCTCAGAACCTGCAATACCACCTGAAGATGCGTGGCATGATCTTCCTCAGAAGAAGAGTATACCAATATATCATCTACAAATACCACCACAAATTGATCCAGGTAGGCCCTGAAGACCCGGTTCATCAGATCCATAAAAGCTGTTGGAGCATTGGTCAAGCCAAAAGGCACAACCAAAAACTCATAATGTCTATACCGAGTCCTAAAGGTCATCTTACAAACATAAACCTCACGGATCCTCATCTGATAATACCCTGATCTCAAGTCAATCTTTGAAAACACCTTCGCAGACTGCAACTGATCCATCAGATCATCGATCCTCGGAAGTGGGTACTTGTTCTTTATCGTCACCTGGTTCAGCTGTCTATAATCAATATACAACCTCAGAGAACCATCCTTCTTCCTGACAAAAAGAACTGGAGCACCCCACGGAGAAGTACTGGGACGAATGAAACCCTTATCCAGCAATTCCTGCAACTGCGCCTTCAACTCAGCAAGTTCGGCTGGCACCATCCGATACGGGGCCTTAGATATAGGCACCGTACCCGGTGCAAGCTCAATAGTAAACTCAACCTCTCGCTGAGGAGGAAGGCCAGGCAACTCCTCAGGAAACACATCTACAAATTCACAAACTATTGGCACTTCCCAAGGACTGGGGCTACCACTAACGTCAGCTAAAACAATAGAGGCAAGGAAGGCCTCACAACCACCAACAAGCAACCTCTGGGCCTTAATGGTAGAAATAAGAATACCTCGAGAAGAGAGCCTAATACCGTGGAAGAAGAACATTGGGATGTCTGCAATAGAGAAACGCACTCTCTTCCTGTGGCAGTCCACCTCGGCATAATACGCCTCCAACCAGTCCATGCCTAGGATGACATCAAAGTCGCGAATGGCAAGCACAACCAATTGGGCAGGTAACTCATGGCCTTCAATGGTCAAGAGAACTTCACTCAAATAGTTATAAGATAACAAGAAATCCCTAGAAGGAACCTCTACCATCACTCCATGAGATATCTCATCAACGGGTGCTGAAAGAACATCTACGAACTGCTCAAAAATGAAAGAATGCGAAGCACCCGAATCAATTAACACATAGGCGGAGTTCTCAAGGACAGAAAGTGTACCTTCCACCAAGTTGGATGTGCGAGCCTCCTTCCTGGTGATAGCTAGAACTCTCCCCTGGGTCCTCAGCTTCTTCTGATCACCTGGTCCCTGCCCCTGACCATGCCCCTACAGGCAATACCTCGCCAAATGGCCCTGCTGGCCACAAGTGTAACACCTCCCAGAAAAAGCAGGACACTGAGTCTCACTGTGGGTGCCACCGCAATGCCGACAGGCTGCCGGAAGCCTCTGAGCTGTCTCCTGCTGAGCACTGGACGTCGACTGACTCTGCTGGCTCTGCCTGGGTCTGCTGCTACCGCTGCTGCTGCCACTGCCTCGAAAGAACCTCCTGAATCTTGAGCCAAGTGAAGACGATCCTGATCCGGACGAAGTAGCTACTGCTGCTGCCTTTCCCCTGCCACGAACCGGCCCCTGAGTAGTCAGTCCCCTCTCCCGGGCTGACTGATCATGCTGTGCCTCTATTGCCGCAGCACACCTAACCGCTGATGCCAAATCTGTACAACAGTGGGATGCCACAAAACTCCTCAGATTGGACCTCAGTCCATCCACGACGCTCCTCGTCTCCTGAGATAAAAGTCACAAACCTCCCAAGCGAAACAAACTTCGCCTGGTATTCAAGCACTGTCATGCTTCCTTGGGTCAGCTCCATAAATTCCCTCTCCTTCGCTCTCTGAACATGCCTAGGGAAGTACTGTGCATTGAATTCCTTCACAAAAGTCTCACATGGGATCTCCCTGAGACTCCTATCCGCATATGACAAACTCTTCAAAGTGGTCCACCAATCATAGGCATCATTCTTCAACATGAAGGTAGCCAACAGAGTCCTCTCAACCGCCGCACAATCCATAGTGTCAAAAGTCCTCTCCATCTTCCTCAACCAATGAACAACCTCATCAGGGTCGGGACGACCGGTGAAATGAGGCGGCCTCAACTTCAGGAATTTCTCCAGTGTAGCTGAAGACCCTCCCCGAGCACTGGAACTCTTACTAGGGTCTCGGGTCTGGTATCTAGCCATCGTGTCCATCATAGCCTCCATGAAATGCTCCATACTCGGCCTACCGGCCTCAGATCCACTAGGGACATCTCCCCGCTCTCTAATAACTGACATCCTCTTCCAATGAGCCATCTAATCGCCTACAATCAGAAAAATCGAAAAGTTCTAATTAGAATCCTAAAGCCTATACCACCGCCGCGCCTGTACGGGATAATGAAATTATTTGTCGGAATTACAATGTTTAACCTAGTTATTCATTTATTTGCCAGACCGATTGCTCTGATACCAATTGTAACGACCCGCCACCCTATAATCGGGGATCCGATTATAAATGGGTACCGAATCATTAGTCTGGAGCCAAACCAGGATCTAGATAAGTCTGGGAAATAAATAATAAACTAAGCTAAACATTCATATCGCATTGAATTGAAAAGGAAGTGCAAGAATTAAAAGTTATTACAATGTGACTCGACACAGCAAATAATTACATACTCCAACTGAAAAGAAATAATTAAGCGTACAGGCCAGAAAATAAAATAACAACTATGTCGGGGCATACCCTGGAACAACAGCTGCTAGCGCGCAACCCAAAGCAGCACTCTCCTCGCTAAGCCTACCTGGAACACTCACCTGAAAACCGCAGGGGTGAGTCTCAACGAAAAGACTTAGTAGGGATCCTTCGATCCCCACCGCCCACTCACACACCCACAAGTGCAGCAACAAAAATATAGGTAAATTAAGCAAGTAAAGCAGTAACAGAATTCCTAAATCTCGATATAAACCACATGCATTTGAAATGTAACACGCCCAACTCTGAAACCATTCTACCAGGGAGCCTACAACGACCGTCTCAGCAAAACACGCTAACCACACAGCCGAACGCGGGAAACACCGACTCGCTGAGACCAAACAGTAACCCCTCGGATAGCATGCTAGCTACTCCGGCCCAACTGGCTATAGGTGGTTCCTGCTTCCCCCAGCACGAGTGACACTCCACAGGTACCACTCCTACACCGGTACTAGCTAACCCCGGACCATACCAGGTGACCCTCTCTCTAGGCGTCACCCCACCACTCCCACACCGGCGCTGTGTCCCTCCCACACCGACACAGGGTGGCAAGCGCTACAACTGTCACTCTAGGTCCACGGTCGCAAGAAACACAACACAGTGCCATCCGATCACGTAAAAGTCCTCATCCTCGAGTACGATTTCAAGCATGCAATTGACCAACTATCTATCAGTGCGAAGATATGTTAACAACATGAATTAATGTGATTCTGTCTTGAATCACGTCTCCTAAGGCTGACGCCATTCAAGCCTCCTAAACTGGTTCATGTGAAATCTAGCCTCAGAAATGGCCTAAAACGCGTCGTCACATGTAGCCGCCTTTTGAAAGGCGTCGCTGTCCCTCGTCGCCTGATGGCGATAGAAGTAGAGACAGGCTACGGGGTAATTTCACTTAAAATGCGTCGCCCAAGCAAGTCACCTTTTGAAAGGCGTCGCTGTTCCTGGACGCTCATCAGTCCAGAAAACAGGGTCTGTTCGCTGTTCCTGGACGCTCATCAGTCCAGAAAACAGGGTCTGTTATTAGGCTAAATCGCGTCGTGGGTGGGAGCCACCTTTTTAAAAGGCGTCGCTGACCCCCGACGCTATTTAACCCTTACAGACAGGCTCTTCCCCCGACCATCTCTCAGTCCACATGGTGGTTTATCCTCTCCAAAATCGTGTAAAAACACAAAAACATGGAGAAGGAGGAGAAGAACCAAAATACCCATTAGAACACCCAATTTCTCATTTCACGCATTTAGTATTTTCACCCCAAGAACACCCCTAAACATGCTCTAAAGCGGGAAAACATGGTTTTTAAATGAAAATACCACGGGAATCGTCACCCTACCAGTTACTCGAACTCCTCCTCTCTCCACGCCGCCAACCCGCCTCGCCCCACGCCGCCGCCGGTACCGCCGAGGACGTCGTTACTCCACCGGGACGTCGGCCGTCGTCTGGAGAGAAAAACGCCGCGAAGGAGATGGTGGTGGTAGTGGTAGGAGTTGGGAGGTCGATGGAGTAAAGGGAGAGATGAACTGGAGGGAGGAAAAGGAAGAACTGGAGGGAGGAAAAGGAAGGAGGGGGAAAAGGAGCCGCCGGCTCGTCGGAGGAAGAGAGGAGAGAGAAGAGGGAGGAGGAAATGAGGGAAAGGAAGGAGGGTTCGCGGGGTCAACCAGAAGCTAGGTAAAATGTGTCGTGCATGCCCGACATCTTTCAGATGACAAGACCGGGCCGTACACTGACAAGCCAGGATCGTACTATGAAAGGCGTCGTCCATACAAGACGCCATTTAGACGATATGACCGGGGCCGTACTCTAGCAACCCAAGGCCAACCCACGTGGTGCCCACGTGGCACAACCTAAAACACGTCTACATTGTTGGACGCTGTTTAAACCGCGTCGAGCCTAGCTCGACGCGAAACAGAGTTGAGTCTCAGCCCCATCAGGGCCCGAATTAAGGGATCCGACCCCGAAAACTGACCCGATAACCGGATCCGAAAACCTCAATCCTTACACTAATCATCTTTTTCCTTTGGTTTGTTTGTTTTGTTTGCAAGGTTTGAAGAAGAAAGAAGAAAATCAACCAAAAAAAGAGTAAAGTAAAAAGAAGGCTCTTCTTCTTTGGCAGGCCGAAGAAGAAGAAACAAAAGGACTCCAAATTCTTCTAAATCGACAAGGCAAGTAGCGATCAACTTTCCTTTGAAACCCTCGGTTTCTGGCGATCATACACTCTTTTTATTGTTTGTTTATGTCAACATGAAATTTTCAATGAAAGAATGACACACTTTTGAGCACCACTGCCAATTCCATCCACCGAGCAAAACGCGACCTATTGCGATTATATCACCCTTCCGTCATGAGACATACTTTGCTGGAGAGCAAGTACATCAATGGTATTGAGTCATTCTGGAATGCACATTCTTATTGACCTAAATATGCATATCCATAAAGATATATGGTATTGGTTTTACAGGTTATGGTTAATGTCCTTTCAACTCAAAATGCCACGGACTATAATTAAATATGTTAAAAATATTTATATTCTTTTACATATATATTCTTAAATTCACGTGATTAAGAAAAAAGGGGTAACTAACTTCGGAGCTCATCTAGAATCAACATCTATACCATCCAATATTTGATTAGACGTTTGAAAAAAAAAGGTGGAGGTAAAGATTATAGTCATTAACATTAGTTGACTAGTTGTGAACAAGGAATCTTTTCCTTTCTCCCCCCTTCCCATCACATCAAAGACCAAAATCAGTCATTGGTGATGTAGCCGAAGCTAATACGATTGGATTCCGGGACTAGAATCCGAGAAGATTTAAAGAAGAAGACCGATAAGGATCCGGACCGAGAAGAGGATGAAGTGAGGGCCGAGGCTCCGTGGCCGAGATGCACCTGGGCGAAAGCGTGCCGTGAGCTAAGTTGAGACTCCTTCGGCCGATGAGGACCCACACGGCGAAGAGCGAAGCCGAAGGCGTAGCAGACTCTGCAGGGTCGAAGATACCGACCGATAAAGGGCGATGCCGAGACCGAAGGAGGAAGACCGAAATCGATGGCCGAGGCCGATTCGGAGAGGTCGGCGAAGATTCAAACCGAGGCCCCTAAAATAAGAAGAACCAGTCAGTAGAGGTCCCGGGCTTCGGCCCAAGAGAACCCCCTCCGACGGTTAAATTTGCTTCTGAAGAAGATTCGATTCAGAAGGGAAGGAAGAAGAGATAGCTTTAATGCTTTTGGACTGTTGTCCTTGGTCAAGAAGACATACCTTTGTTAATAAATAGCCTTGTATTTATAACGGACGATAGAGGTTACTCAATTGTGGCAGCCGATATAGGACTATGTTGTGGTTTACTGGTAAACCGCCATAGTGCCTAACCCTCCCACCGGAGTGGGCCGGATACGGTTACTGGGCTGAAGGTTGGGGGTCGTTGTTGGGCCGAATGCCGCTTAGTGGGCTGAAGCCAACTGGGCTGCAGGCCGCTAGCTGGGCCGAGGCCAATTGGGCTGAGGGCCGCTAATGGGCCGAAGGCTGCTGGGCCGCTGATGGGCTGAAGGCTGCTGGGCCGCTACTATTGATCTGCTGCTGCTGTTTGGGCTGTTGGTATTGGGTTGTTTAATGGGCCGAATCGGATTCTGCCCCATCACATCGCCCCCTACTCTTGTCGTTCTCAATTGCATGAAACGGCGAGAGTAAAATCCGAAGCCCTTACGGGAAAAACGTAATTTGCACTTCGTCCGAAGCTGTTACCACCTATTTCAGTAACTGGGAGGTCTTCACCTTAGGTTGGCCGAAGGCTGGTGACAAACAGCCTCGTCTCAAGCCGAGACCTTGTCAGAGATACCTTCGTCCTAGGCCGAGATTTGGTGACGAAGGCCTTCGTCCCCAGTTGTTAACACAAGGCAAGAGTGGGAAAAACCTTGGGCTTCCCGCCTTTACGGTCGCGTCACAACAAACACGGGACACGTGTTGCGCATCCGCTGGTCTGCCGAAAGCACAAAGTGATCTCAGCCGTTGATACCGATCATGTGGATCGCGGTCACTTCGGCTCTCTCACAAGACTTCACGTGGATCGCCGCCTCTCCAGCCTTCGGTACGAGGATCGGGACACTTAGCGGGCATCCGGAAGAACAGCCGAAG
Source organism: Zantedeschia hybrid cultivar (assembly GCA_030544215.1). Lineage (NCBI taxonomy): Eukaryota > Viridiplantae > Streptophyta > Magnoliopsida > Alismatales > Araceae > Zantedeschia > Zantedeschia hybrid cultivar. The sequence continues at coordinate 51,868,487 of JARZZO010000014.1, forward strand.
GGTCAGGCCGTATCCGGCTGTTGATTGCCTTCTCTCGATCCGGCAGCCCGCTGGTCATCATGGCGAAGGACAGGACACGTGTTGTGCATCCAAGTAGAGCGGTGCCGAAGAGTGGGAAGATCTGGGCCGTTGGTTCAGCACCGGACCCCCTCAAGTCCCCCTATAAATATCAATCCCCTTCCCCTGGTTATTGTTCTACTTTCTTCTTCCTCTACGCCAGTGCATCTCTGCGAGCAGCTTTCCCAAGCGCCTTTGTAACGATCCGCCACCCTATAATCGGGGATCCGATTACTAAATGGGTACCGAATCATTAATTTGGAACCAAACCAGGATCAAATCAAGTCTGGGAGATAAATAATAAACTAAGCTAAACATTCACATCGCATTGAACAGAAGTGAAATGCAGGAATTAAAATTATTACAATGCGACTCGATACAGCAAATAATTACATATTCCAACAGAAAAGAAATAATTAAATGTACAGGCCAGAAATAAAATGACAACTACGTCGGGGCATACCCCGGAACAACTGCTGACGGTGCTCAACTCACGGCCGCACTCTCCTCGCTAAGTCTGCTGGGAGTCCTCACCTGAAAACCGTAGAGGGTGAGTCTCAAAGACAAGATTCAGTAGGGATCCTTCGATCCCCACTGCCCACGCACACCCCCACAAGTGCAAGGTACAGCTAACAGAAAGGTGAAAAGCACAAGAGGCACGATTCCTAATTCTTAACGTGAAATCACATGCGATCGTAATATATAAACATGCTTATATTAAACCAGCCAACTAGGAAGTCCACAACTATCGCCTCGATAGAACCCGCCAACCACACAACAACGGTGGAGAAACCTCGACCCGCTGAGACCAAACAGTAACCCCTCGGATAGCACACTAGCTACTCCGGCCCAACCGGCTCAGGTGGCTACTCCTTCCCTCAGCATGAGTGACTCTCCGAATGTACCACTCCGACACCGGTACTAGCTGACCCCGGGGTTCACCAGGTGACCCTCTCTCACTAGGCGTCACCCCGCCCACGCCCCCACCGGCGCTGTGCTCACGCCCCCACCAGCACAGGGTGATAAAGCGCTACAATGTCACTCCAGGTCCACAGTAACACAAAACCACCAAAACCCGGCACAGTACGACCCGGTCACGTGAAAAGCCCGCGATCGCACGGCACACAACACAGTGCCATCCGGTCCCGAAGAATCCATGTACACTAAAGTATGCACTAACCGAAATATCTAGCAGTATGAACACGTTTTACTGGCATGAATTAATGTTGTTCTGTCCTGAATCGCGTCGCCCAAGGTCGACGCCATTCAGACTCCATGTACAGGTTTATGTAAAACAGTCTTCAGAATCAGGCCCTAAAAGGCGTCGACACCAGTGGTCGCCTTTTAAAAGGCGTCGACATCCTCAGACGCCATTCAACACAGAAATCCGGAATTTCCAAGGCCCTTACTCAGGGGATTTCTGCCTTTAAAAGGCGTCATGGTTAACCGACGTCATTTGAAAACGCGTCGTTCACCCATGACGTCTTTTAGTCCCAGAATCCCGAACTGGCAGACTCCCTGTCAGGCGATTCCTGTCTAAAAGGCGTCGTGATGGCTCGACGCCCTTTAAAAAGGCGTCGTCCATGCATGACGTGTTTCAGCCCCAGGAACCAGAGTCGCCTGAGCCCGAGGGCTCCCTATCCAACCCCAAACCACCCCAAATTCACCCAAAAACGGAGGGAAAAAGAGGAGCAATGCTATCCACAAGCAACATATTCATAGAAATCCCCCATGTTATCAAAAGAACTCCTAAACATGCTCATTCTACCCCACAAAACCAAGGATCCAAACAAGCTTAAACGGGGTAAACATGGTCTAAAGCGCGATGTTAAAGGGAACCGTCACCCTACCGGATACTTGGACGCCTCCGAGCTTCAAGCCGTCCACCCCGACTCGCCCCACGCCGCCACCGGTACCGCTGTGGTCGTCCTCGCCCCTCCGTGACGTCGGCCGCCGTCCGGAGGGTAGAATGCCGCAGTGGAAGTGGAGGTGGTAGTGGGAGGAGCTAGGTAGAGGATGGAGTGGAGGGAGAGATGAAATGGTGGGAGGAAAAGAGGGAGGATGAAAGATCGCCGTCGAGTTCGCCGGAAGGGGAAAGAGAGGAAGAGAGGAGAAAATGGGGGAAAGAAGGAGGGCTCGCGGGGTTAACCAGAGACTGGCTAAAATGCGTCGACATCTACGGACGCCAATCAGTTGATGTGACCGCTGTTCTGTAAAGACTCTGAAACGCGTCGATCAAGGCAGACGCCGTTTAGACGACATGTCAGGGCCGTACTCTGACAAACCCAAAGTCGCAGTCTGAAAGGCGTTGACACACGTGGACGCCGTTCAGGTCGACAAGAGAGGGCCGTACCCTCGCGGCCCGAAGCCAGCCCACGTGGAACCTACGTGGCAGAACTTGAAACGCGTCTGCGACGGTGGACGCCGTTTAAAACGCGTCTCGACGTCCTGACACGAATCAACTCAAAACTCCGCCCTCACCCAAGGTTAGAACTACAAGGTCCGATCCCGAAAACCGGGTCCGAAGGTCACGATCCTTACAATCTCCCCCCCTTAAAAGAATTTCGTCCCCGAAATTGACTGCTTAGAATTAACAAAGTCAAACAGGGATACAAGTTCACCAGGAAACTTACGAAAAGAGGTAAGGGAATTGCTCTCGCATCTCATCCTCACGCTCCCAGGTTGCCTCACCTCCGGAGCGGTACTGCCAAATCACCTTGACCAATGGTACAATCTTGTTCCGCAGGACCTGTTCCCTGCGATCCACAATACGAATCGGATATTCTGGAAAAGACAGGTCCTCAGCGACCTCCAACTCCGAAAAGTCCAGGACATGGGACGGATCCTGAACATACTTCCTCAGTAAGGAAACATGGAACACATCGTGCACCCCTGTAAGACTGGGCGGCAAGGCCAGTTGGTACGCGGTTTCCCCAATCCGAGCAAGGATGGGAAAAGGCCCAATATAGCGCGGACTCAGCTTGCATCGCTTCCCAAATCTCATCACACCCTTGGCGGGTGAGACTCGGAGAAACACGTGGTTCCCAACTTCAAACTCAAGCGGTCTCCGTCGGATGTCAGCATAACTCTTCTGCCTACTCTGCGCTGCGGTCAACCTCTGCCGAACTAACCTGGCAATCTCAGCACACTGCTGTACTAACTCGGGTCCTGCTATCTGCCTTTCACCGATCTCGGACCAACATACTGGAGATCGACACGGTCGCCCATACAAAGCCTCATAAGGTGCCATGCCGATACTGGAATGGTAACTGTTGTTATAGGCAAATTCCACTGTAGACAAATATTGCTCCCAAGAACCTCCCCAGTCTAGACAACAAGCTCTGAGCATATCTTCCAAGGTCTGAATAGTCCTCTCCGACTGCCCGTCAGTCTCGGGATGGTAAGCTGAGCTGAAAGCCAACTGAGTGCCTAGTGCCTGCTGAAAACTCTTCCAGAATCTGGAAGTAAACCTTGGATCTCGATCTGATACAATAGATAAAGGCACCCCATGCAGAGAGATGATCCGGTCTACAAACAACTTTGCCAACTTGCCGACTGACCAATCCTTCCTAATAGCTAGGAAGTGTGCCGACTTGGTCAGCCGATCCACGATGACCCAGATGGCATCTCTCCTGCTAGGGGATGTAGGCAATTCCATCACGAAGTCCATTGTTACATGCTCCCATTTCCACTCTGGAATGGGCAAGGGCTATAGCAATCCACCAGGTCTCTGATGCTCGGCCTTAACCTGCTGACAAGTCAAGCATCTGGCTACATATTCAGCTATATCTTTCTTCATACCGGGCCAGCAGAAGTGCCTCCTCAGACAATGATACATCTTAGTCGAGCCCGGATGCACTGCATATGTCGAACGGTGCGCCTCATCAAGAACACATCTGCGCACGTCCTTCTCGGTCGGAACATAAAGTCTACCTCTGAACCTGACCGTACCGTCGTCCCATAACTCCACCTCTGACCTCTGGAGGATCTGTGGTAGCTCAACATCTGCCCTCTGAGCTTCAATAACTGCATGATACACAGCTGGTCTCACAGTCAAACTGACCAGCACGGCTCTGTCATCTTCACGTGGAACCCTAAAGGAAGATTCCACCACTTGCTCAAATAATTTCCACTCCTGAATCATAAGGTATGACATGAACGTCTTCCGACTCAAAGCGTCTGCCACTACATTCGCTTTGCCCGGATGATAAGACAGGTCAAAGTCATAATCTTTAATGAACTCCATCCACCTTCGCTGCCTCAAATTCAGATCCCTTTGAGTGAACACATATTTCAAACTCTTGTGATCCGTGAAAACCTGGAATTTCTCCCCATATAAATAATGTCTCCAGATCTTGAGTGCAAATACCACAGCTGCCAGCTCTAAATCATGAGTAGGATAGTTCTCTTCATGCTTCTTTAGCTGTCGAGAAGTGTAAGCCACCACCCTGCCATGCTGCATTAGAACTGCGCCCAAACCTCGACGGGACGCATCGGAGTAAACCACAAATCCACCTGATCCAGATGGAAGCACCAGAACAGGGGCTGACGTGAGACGGTTCTTTAACTCAAGAAAACTCTGCTCACAATCCTCGGTCCACACAAAGCGAACTCCCTTTCGAGTCAACCTCGATAAGGGGGGTGCTATCGAAGAAAATCCCTGAACAAACCGCCTGTAATAACCGGCAAGCCCCAGAAAGCTCCTGATCTCAGTCACTGAAGTCGGCCTGCTCCAATCCATCACTGCCTCGATCTTGGCTGGATCCACTGCGATAACATTGCCAGAAATAACATGCCCGAGGAAATGCACCTCGTGTAGCCAAAACTCACATTTGCTGAACTTGGCATAGAGTCGATGCTCCCTCAGGACCTGCAATACCGCCTGAAGATGGGTGGCATGCTCTTCCTCAGAAGAAGAATAGATCAGGATATCATCAATAAACACAACCACAAACTGATCCAGATAAGTCCTGAAGACTCGGTTCATCAGCTCCATAAAGGCCGCCGGAGCATTGGTCAGGCCAAAGGGCATAACCAAAAACTCATAATGTCCATACCGAGTTCTGAAGGCCGTCTTGCTAACATCAACATCCCGGATTCTCATCTGATAATACCCGGATCTCAAGTCGATCTTGGAAAACACCTTCGCGGACTGCAGCTGGTCCATCAAATCATCAATTCTTGGAAGTGGGTATTTATTCTTTAACGTTACCTGGTTCAGCTGCCTATAGTCAATGCACAATCTCAGAGAACCATCTTTCTTTCTAACGAACAGGACTGGAGCACCCCATGGGGATGTACTGGGGCGAATGAAACCCTTATTCAACAGCTCCTGCAACTGCGCCTTCAACTCAGCGAGTTCGGCTGGCGCCATCCGATACGGGGCCTTAGATAAGGGCGCCGTACCTGGTGCAAGCTCGATGGTGAATTCGACCTCTCGCTGAGGAGGAAGGCTAGGCAGCTCCTCAGGAAAAACATCGATGAACTCACACACAACAGGTACCTCCGCAGGGCTGAGACTAACCCGGACATCAGAGACAACAACAGAGGCAAGGAAAGCCTCACAGCCACCAGCAAGCAGCCTCCGTGCCTTAAAGGCAGAAATAAGAATACCTCGGGATGAAAGCCTAATACCTTGGAAGAAGAAGGTCGGGATGTCCGGAATGGAGAATCGCACCCTCTTCCTGTGGCAGTCCACCTCTGCATAAAAGGCTTCCAACCAATCCATACCCAGGATGACATCAAAGTCTCGAATGGCAAGCACAACCAACTGGGTAGGGAGCACATGACCCTCAATGGTCAAGGGAACATTCCTCAAGTAGTTATAAGATATCATATAGTCTCCAGAAGGAACCTTCACCATCAAACCATCAGATAACTCAAGAATGGGCGCAGAAAGGATATCTAAGAACTGCTCAGAAATAAAAGAATGCGAAGCACCCGAATCAATCAATACGTGTGCAGAGTTCCCAAGGACAGAAAGTGTACCTTCCACCAAGTTGGACACGCGAGCCTCCCTCCTGGTGATAGCTAACACTCTCCCCTGGGTCCTCGACTTCTTCTGCTCACCAGAACCATGTCCCTGACCATACCCCTGCGGGCACTGCCTCGCCAAGTGGCCCTGCTGGCCGCAAGCGAAACATCTCCTGGTAAGAGTGGGACACTGAGTCCCACCATGGGTACCCCCACAATGCTGACAGACTGCCGGAAGCCTCTGAGCTGGCCCCTGCGGTGCACTGGATACAGAATGACTCTGCTGACCCTGCCCGGGCCTATTGCTGCCGCTACTGCCACTACTGCTGCCACCACCCCTGAAGAATCTCCTGAATCGGGAGCCGAGTGACGACGATCCCGATCCAGCAGAAGGGGCTGCTGCCGCTGCCTTACCCCTGCGACGAACTGGGCTCTGAGCAGCCAGTCCTCTCTCCCGGGCCGACTGGCTCTGCTGAGCCTCCACTGCTGCCGCACATCTAACCGCGGAAGCCAGATCCGTGCAACAGTGAGACGCCACGAAGTTCCTCAAGCTGAGCCTCAGTCCGTCAACGAACCTCTGAGTACGACGCTCCTCGTCCCCAGATATGAAAGGCACGAACCGACCTAGCGAAACAAACTTCGCCTGGTACTCAAGTACTGTCATGCTCCCCTGTGTCAGATCCATGAACTCCCTCTCCTTGGCCCTCTGGACGTGTCTAGGAAAATACTGTGCATTGAACTCCTTAACAAAAGTCTCCCATGGAATTTCCCTAAGACTCCTGTCCTCGTAGGACAAACTCTTCAAGGTGGTCCACCAGTCATAGGCGCTATCCTTCAGCATGAAGGTAGCTAACGGGGTCCGCTCTACTGCAGCACAATCCATGGTGTCAAAAGTCTTCTCTATCTCTGTAAGCCAGTGGATTGCCTCGTCAGGGTCGGGACGACCGGTGAAGTGAGGTGGCCTCAGCTTCAAAAACCTCTCAAGTGTAGCTGTGGACCCTCCCCGCGCACTGGAACTCTCACTGGGGTCTCGCGTCTGATATCGAGCCATAGTGTCCATCATCGCCTCCATAAACTGCTCGACACTCGGCCTCCCGGCCTCGGACCCACTAGGGACATCTCCCTGCTCTCGAATAACTGGCATCCTCCTTCTGGGAGCCATCTACTCGCCTACAATTACAAAATCAAAAGGTTCTAGTTAGATTCCTAAAGCCTATGCTACCGCCGTGCCTGTACGAGATACTGTATTTATTTGCCGAATTTATGATATTTAACCTAGTTATTTATTTATTTGCCAGACCGTATGCTATGATACCAACTGTAACGATCCGCCACCCTATAATCGGGGATCCGATTACTAAATGGGTACCGAATCATTAATTTGGAACCAAACCAGGATCAAATCAAGTCTGGGAGATAAATAATAAACTAACCTAAACATTCACATCGCATTGAACAGAAGTGAAATGCAGGAATTAAAATTATTACAATGCGACTCGATACAGCAAATAATTACATATTCCAACAGAAAAGAAATAATTAAATGTACAGGCCAGAAATAAAATGACAACTACGTCGGGGCATACCCCGGAACAACTGCTGACGGTGCTCAACTCACGGCCGCACTCTCCTCGCTAAGTCTGCTGGGAGTCCTCACCTGAAAACCGTAGAGGGTGAGTCTCAAAGACAAGACTCAGTAGGGATCCTTCGATCCCCACTGCCCACGCACACCCCCACAACTGCAACGTACAGCTAACAGAAAGGTGATAAGCACATGAGGCACGATTCCTAATTCTTAACGTGAAATCACATGCGATCGTAATATATAAACATGCATATATTAAACCAGCCAACTAGGAAGTCCACAACTATCGCCTCGATAGAACCCGCCAACCACACAACAACGGTGGAGAAACCTCGACCCGCTGAGACCAAACAGTAACCCCTCGGATAGCACACTAGCTACTCCGGCCCAACCGGCTCAGGTGGCTACTCCTTCCCTCAGCATGAGTGACTCTCCGAATGTACCACTCCGACACCGGTACTAGCTGACCCCGGGGTTCACCAGGTGACCCTCTCTCACTAGGCGTCACCCCGCCCACGCCCCCACCGGCGCTGTGCTCACGCCCCCACCAGCACAGGGTGATAAAGTGCTACAATGTCACTCCAGGTCCACAGTAACACAAAACCACCAAAACCCGGCACAGTACGACCCGGTCACGTGAAAAGCCCGCGATCGCACGGCACACAACACAGTGCCATCCGGTCCCGAAGAATCCATGTACACTAAAGTATGCACTAACCGAAATATCTAGCAGTATGAACACGTTTTACTGGCATGAATTAATGTTGTGCTGTCCTGAATCGCGTCGCCCAAGGTCGACGCCATTCAGACTCCATGTACAGGTTTATGTAAAACAGTCTTCAGAATCAGGCCCTAAAAGGCGTCGACACCAGTGGTCGCCTTTTAAAAGGCGTCGACATCCTCAGACGCCATTCAACACAGAAATCCGGAATTTCCAAGGCCCTTACTCAGGGGATTTCTGCCTTTAAAAGGCGTCATGGTTAACCGACGTCATTTGAAAACGCGTCGTTCACCCATGACGTCTTTTAGTCCCAGAATCCCGAACTGGCAGACTCCCTGTCAGGCGATTCCTGTCTAAAAGGCGTCGTGATGGCTCGACGCCCTTTAAAAAGGCGTCGTCCATGCACGACGTGTTTCAGCCCCAGGAACCAGAGTCGCCTGAGCCCGAGGGCTCCCTATCCAACCCCAAACCACCCCAAATTCGCCCAAAAACGGAGGGAAAAAGAGGAGCAATGCTATCCACAAGCAACATATTCATAGAAATCCCCCATGTTATCAAAAGAACTCCTAAACATGCTCATTCTACCCCCGAAACCAGGATCCAAACAAGCTTAAACGGGGTAAACATGGTCTAAAGCGCGATGTTAAAGGGAACCGTCACCCTACCGGATACTTGGACGCCTCCGAGCTTCAAGCCGTCCACCCCGACTCGCCCCACGCCGCCGCCGGTACCGCTGTGGTCGTCCTCGCCCCTCCGTGACGTCGGCCGCCGTCCGGAGAGTAGAACGCCGCAGTGGAAGCGGAGGTGGTAATGGTAGGAGCTAGGTAGAGGATGGAGTGGAGGGAGAGATGAAATGGTGGGAGGAAAAGAGGGAGGATGAGAGATCGCCGTCGAGTTCGCCGGAAGGGGAAAGAGAGGAAGAGAGGAGAAAATGGGGGAAAGAATGAGGGCTCGCGGGGTTAACCAGAGACTGGCTAAAACGCGTCGACATCAACGGACGCCAATCAGTTGATGTGACCACTGTTCTGACAGACTCTGAAACGCGTCGATCAAGGCAGACGCCGTTTAGACGACATGTCAGGGCTGTACTCTGACAAACCCAGAGTCGCAGTCTGAAAGGCGTCGACACACATGGACGCCGTTCAGGTCGACAAGACAGGGCCGTACCCTCGCGGCCCGAAGCCAGCCCATGTGGCACCCACGTGGCAGAACTTGAAACGCGTTTGCGACGGTGGACGCCGTTTAAAACGCGTCTCGACGTCCTGACGCGAATCAACTCAGAACCTCCGCCCTCACCCAAGGTTAGAACTACAAGGTCCGATCCCGAAAACCGGGTCCGAAGGTCACGATCCTTACAATCTCCCCCCCTTAAAAGAATTTCGTCCCCGAAATTGACTGCTTAGAATTAACAAAGTCAAACAGGGATACAAGTTCACCAGAAAACTTACGAAAAGAGGTAAGGGAATTGCTCTCGCATCTCATCCTCACGCTCCCAGGTTGCCTCACCTCCGGAGCGGTACTGCCAAATCACCTTGACCAATGGTACAATCTTGTTCCGCAGGACCTGTTCCCTGCGATCCTCAATACGAATCGGATATTCTGGAAAAGACAGGTCCTCAGCGACCTCCAACTCCGAAAAGTCCAGGACATGGGACGGATCCTGAACATACTTCCTCAGTAAGGAAACATGGAACACATCGTGCACCCCTGTAAGACTGGGCGGCAAGGCCAGTTGGTACGCGGTTTCCCCAATCCGAGCAAGGATGGGAAAAGGCCCAATATAGCGCGGACTCAGCTTGCCTCGCTTCCCGAATCTCATCACACCCTTGGAGGGTGAGACTCGGCGAAACACGTGGTTCCCAACTTCAAACTCAAGCGGTCTCCGTCGGATGTCAGCATAACTCATCTGCCTACTCTGCGCTACGGTCAACCTCTGCTGAACTAACCTGGCAATCTCAGCACACTGCTGTACTAACTCGGGTCCTGCGATCTGCCTTTCACCGATCTCGGACCAACATACTGGAGATCGACACGGTCGCCCATACAAAGCCTCATAAGGTGCCATGCCGATACTGGAATGGTAACTATTGTTATAGGCAAATTCCACTGTAGACAAATATTGCTCCCAAGAACCTCCCCAGTATAGACAACAAGCTCTGAGCATATCTTCCAAGGTCTGAATAGTCCTCTCCGACTGCCCGTCAGTCTCGGGATGGTAGGCTGAGCTGAAAGCCAACTGAGTGCCTAGTGCCTGCTGAAAGCTCTTCCAGAATCTGGAAGTAAACCTTGGATCTCGATCTGATACAATAGATAAAGGCACCCCGTGCAGAGAGATGATCCGGTCTACAAACAACTTTGCCAACTTGCCGACTGACCAGTCCTTCCTAATAGCTAGGAAGTGTGCCGACTTGGTCAGCCGATCCACGATGACCCAGATGGTATCTCTCCTGCTAGGGGATGTAGGCAATCCCATCACGAAGTCCATTGTTACATGCTCCCATTTCCACTCTGGAATGGGCAAGGGCTGTACCAATCCACCAGGTCTCTGATGCTCGGCCTTAACCTGCTGACAAGTCAAGCATCTGGCTACATATTCAGCTATATCTTTCTTCATACCGGGCCACCAGAAGTGCCTCCTCAGACAATGATACATCTTAGTCGAGCCCGGATGCACTGCATATCTCGAACGGTGCGCCTCATCAAGAACACATCTGCGCACGTCCTCCTCGGTCGGAACATAAAGTCTACCTCTGAACCTGACCGTACCGTCGTCCTATAACTCTACTCTGACCTCTGGAGGATCTGTGGTAGCTCAACATCTGCCCTCTGAGCTTCAATAACTGCATGATACATAGCTGGTCTCACACTCAAACTGACCAGCACGGCTCTGTCATCTTCACGTGGAACCCTAAAGGAAGATTCCACCACTTGCTCAAATAATTTCCACTCCTGAATCATAAGGTATGACATGACCGTCTTCCGACTCAAAGCGTCTGCCACTACATTCGCTTTGCCCGGATGATAAGAGAGGTCAAAGTCATAATCTTTAATGAACTCCATCCACCTTCGTTGCCTCAAATTCAGATCCCTATGAGTGAACACATATTTCAAACTCTTGTGATCCGTGAAAACCTGGAATTTCTCCCCATATAAATAATGCCTCCAGATCTTGAGTGCAAATACCACAGCTACCAGCTCCAAATCATGAGTAGGATAGTTCTCTTCATGCTTCTTTACCTGTCGAGAAGCATAAGCCACCACCCTGCCATGCTGCATTAGAACTGCACCCAAACCTCGACGGGACGCATCGGAGTAAACCACAAATCCACCTGATCCAGATGGAAGCAGCAGAACAGGGGCTGAAGTGAGACGGTTCTTTAACTCAATAAAACTCTGCTCACAATCCTCGGTCCACACAAAGCGAACTCCCTTTCGAGTCAACCTCGATAAGGGGGGTGCTATCGAAGAAAATTCCTGAACAAACCGCCTGTAATAACCGGCAAGCCCCAGAAAGCTCCTGATCTCAGTCACTGAAGTCGGCCTGCTCCAATCCATCACTGCCTCGATCTTGGCTGGATCCACTGCGATACCATTGCCAGAAATAACATGCCCGAGGAAATGCACCTCGTCTAGCCAAAACTCACATTTGCTGAACTTGGCATAGAGTCGATGCTCCCTCAGGACCTGCAATACCGCCCGAAGATGGGTGGCATGCTCTTCCTCAGAAGAAGAATAGATCAGGATATCATCAATAAACACAACCACAAACTGATCCAGATAAGTCCTGAAGACTTGGTTCATCAGCTCCATAAAGGCCGCCGGAGCATTGGTCAGGCCAAAGGGCATAACCAAAAACTCATAATGTCCATACCGAGTTCTGAAGGCCGTCTTGCTAACATCAACATCCCGGATTCTCATCTGATAATACCCGGATCTCAAGTCGATCTTGGAAAACACCTTCGCGGACTGCAGCTGATCCATCAAATCATCAATTCTTGGAAGTGGGTATTTATTCTTTATCGTTACCTGGTTCAGCTGCCTATAGTCAATGCACAATCTCAGAGAACCATCTTTCTTTCTAACGAACAGGATTGGAGCACCCCATGGGGATGTACTGGGGCGAATGAAACCCTTATTCAACAGCTCCTGCAACTGCGAGTTCAACTCAGCAAGTTCGGCTGGCGCCATCCGATACGGGGCCTTAGATAAGGGCGCCGTACCTGGTGCAAGCTCGATGGTGAATTCGACCTCTCGCTGAGGTGGAAGGCCAGGCAGCTCCTCAGGAAAAACATCGATGAACTCACACACAACAGGTACCTCCCCCGGGCTGAGACTAACCCGGACATCAGAGACAACAACAGAGGCAAGGAAAGCCTCACAGCCACCAGCAAGCAGCCTCCGTGCCTTAAAGGCAGAAATAAGAATACCTCGGGAAGAAAGCCTAATACCTTGGAAGAAGAAGGTCGGGATGTCCGGAATGGAGAATCGCACCCTCTTCTTGTGGCAGTCCACCTCTGCATAAAAGGCTTCCAACCAATCCATACCCAGGATGACATCAAAGTCTCGAATGGCAAGCACAACCAACTGGGCAGGGAGCACATGACCCTCAATGGTCAAGGGAACATTCCTCAAGCAGTTATAAGATATCATATAGTCTCCATAAGGAACCTCCACCATCAAACCATCAGATAACTCAACAACGGGCACAGAAAAGATATCTAAGAACTGCTCAGAAGTAAAAGAATGCGAAGCACCCGAATCAATCAATACATGTGCAGAGTTCCCAAGGACAGAAAGTGTACCTTCCACCAAGTTGGACGCGCGAGCCTCCCTCCTGGTGATAGCTAACACTCTCCCCTGGGTCCTCGGCTTCTTCTGCTCACCAGAACCATGTCGCTGACCATACCCCTGCGGGCACTGCCTCGCCAAGTGGCCCTGCTGGCCGCAAGGGAAACATCTCCTGGTAAGAGTGGGACACTGTGTCCCACCATGGGTACCCCCACAATACTGACAGACTGCCGAAAGCCTCTGAGCTGGCCCCTGCGGTGCACTGGATACAGAATGACTCTGCTGACCCTGCCCGGGCCTGTTGCTGCCGCTACTGCCACTACTGCTGCCACCACCCCTGAAGAATCTCCTGAATCGCGAGCCGATTGACGACGATCCCGATCCAGCAGAAGGGGCTGCTGCCGCTGCCTTACCCCTGCGACGAACTGGGCTTTGAGCAGCCAGTCCTCTCTCCCGGGCCGACTGGCTCTGTTGAGCCTCCACTGCTGCCGCACATCTAACCGCGGAAGCCAGATCCGTGCAACAGTGAGACGCCACAAAGTTCCTCAAGCTGAGCCTCAGTCCGTCAACGAACCTCTCTGTACGACGCTCTTCGTCCCCAGATATGAAAGGCACGAACCGACCTAGCGAAACAAACTTCGCCTGGTACTCAAGTACTGTCATGCTCCCCTGTGTCAGATCCATGAACTCCCTCTCCTTGGCCCTCTGGACGTGTCTAGGAAAATACTGTGCATTGAACTCCTTAACAAAAGTCTCCCATGGAATTTCCCTAAGCCTCCTGTCCTCGTAGGACAAACTCTTCAAGGTGGTCCACCAGTCATAGGCGCTATCCTTCAGCATGAAGGTAGCTAACGGGGTCCGCTCTACTGCAGCACAATCCATGGTGTCAAAAGTCTTCTCTATCTCTCTAAGCCAGTGGATGGCCTCGTCAGGGTCGGGACGACCGGTGAAGTGAGGTGGCCTCAGCTTCAAAAACCTCTCAAGTGTAGCTGTGGACCCTCCCCGCGCACTGGAACTCTCACTGGGGTCTCGCGTCTGATATCGAGCCATAGTGTCCATCATCGCCTCCATAAACTGCTCGACACTCGGCCTCCCGGCCTCGGACCCACTAGGGACATCTCCCTGCTCTCGAATAACTGGCATCCTCCTTCTGGGAGCCATCTACTCACCTACAATTACAAAATCAAAAGGTTCTAGTTAGATTCCTAAAGCCTATGCTACCGCCGTGCCTGTACGAGATAATGTATTTATTTGCCGAATTTATGATATTTAACCTAGTTATTTATTTATTTGCTAGACCGTATGCTCTGATACCAACTGTAACGATCCGCCACCCTATAATCGGAGATCCGATTACTAAATGGGTACCGAATCATTAATTTGGAACCAAACCAGGATCAAATCAAGTCTGGGAGATAAATAATAAACTAAGCTAAACATTCACATCGCATTGAACAGAAGTGAAATGCAGGAATTAAAATTATTACAATGCGACTCGATACAACAAATAATTACATATTCCAACAGAAAAGAAATAATTAAATGTACAGGCCAGAAATAAAATGACAACTACGTCGGGGCATACCCCGGAACAACTGCTGACGGTGCTCAACTCATGGCCGCACTCTCCTCGCTAAGTCTGCTGGGAGTCCTCACCTGAAAACCGTACAGGGTGAGTCTCAAAGACAAGACTCAGTAGGGATCCTTCGATCCCCACTGCCCACGCACACCCCCACAAGTGCAAGGTACAGCTAACAGAAAAGTGATAAGCACAAGAGGCACGATTCCTAATTCTTAACGTGAAATCACATGCGATCGTAATATATAAACATGCATATATTAAACCAGCCAACTAGGAAGTCCACAACTATCGCCTCGATAGAACCCGCCAACCACACAACAACGGGGGAGAAACCTCGACCCGCTGAGACCAAACAGTAACCCCTCGGATAGCACACTAGCTACTCCGGCCCAACCGGCTCAGGTGGCTACTCCTTCCCTCAGCATGAGTGACTCTCCGAATGTACCACTCCGACACCGGTACTAGCTGACCCCGGGGTTCACCAGGTGACCCTCTCTCACTAGGCGTCACCCCGCCCACGCCCCCACCGGCGCTGTGCTCACGCCCCCACCAGCACAGGGTGATAAAGCGCTACAATGTCACTCCAGGTCCACAGTAACACAAAACCAACAAAACCCGGCACAGTACGACCCGGTCACGTGAAAAGCCCGCGATCGCACGGCACACAACACAGTGCCATCCGGTCCCGAAGAATCCATGTACACTAAAGTATGCACTAACCGAAATATCTAGCAGTACTGGCATGAATTAATGTTGTTCTGTCCTGAATCGCGTCGCCCAAGGTCGACGCCATTCAGACTCCATGTACAGGTTTATGTAAAACAGTCTTCAGAATCAGGCCCTAAAAGGCGTCGACACCAGTGGTCGCCTTTTAAAAGGCGTCGACATCCTCAGACGCCATTCAACACAGAAATCCGGAATTTCCAAGGCGCTTACTCAGGGGATTTCTGCCTTTAAAAGGCGTCATGGTTAACCGACGTCATTTGAAAACGCGTCGTTCACCCATGACGTCTTTTAGTCCCAGAATCCCGAACTGGCAGACTCCCTGTCAGGCGATTCCTGTCTAAAAGGCGTCGTGATGGCTCGACGCCCTTTAAAAAGGCGTCGTCCATGCACGACGTGTTTCAGCCCCAGGAACCAGAGTCGCCTGAGCCCGAGGGCTCCCTATCCAACCCCAAACCACCCCAAATTCACCTAAAAACGGAGGGAAAAAGAGGAGCAATGCTATCCACAAGCAACATATTCATAGAAATCCCCCATGTTATCAAAAGAACTCCTAAACATGCTCATTCTACCCCCCGAAACCAAGGATCCAAACAAGCTTAAATGGGGTAAACATGGTCTAAAGCGCGATGTTAAAGGGAACCGTCACCCTACCGGATACTTGGACGCCTTCGAGCTTCAAGCCGTCCACCCCGACTCGCCCCACGCCGCCACCGGTACCGCCGTGGTCGTCCTCGCCCCTCCGTGACGTCGGCCGCCGTCCGGAGAGTAGAACGCCGCAGTGGAAGTGGAGGTGGTAGTGGTAGGAGCTAGGTAGAGGATGGAGTGGAGGGAGAGATGAAATGGTGGGAGGAAAAGAGGGAGGATGAGAGATCGCCGTCGAGTTCGCCGGAAGGGGAAAGAGAGGAAGAGAGGAGAAAATGGGGGAAAGAAGGAGGGCTCGCGGGGTTAACCAGAGGCTGGCTAAAACGCGTCGACATCTACGGACGCCAATCAGTTGATGTGACCGCTATTCTGACAAGACTCTGAAACGCGTCGATCAAGGCAGACGCCGTTTAGACGACATGTCAGGGCCGTACTCTGACAAACCCAGAGTCGCAGTCTGAAAGGCGTCGACACACGTGGACGCCGTTCAGGTCGATAAGACAGGGGCGTACCCTCGCGGCCCGAAGCCAGCCCACGTGGCACCCACGTGGCAGAACTTGAAACGCGTCTGCGACGGTGGACGCCGTTTAAAACGCGTCTCGACGTCCTGACACGAATCAACTCAGAACCTCCGCCCTCACCCAAGGTTAGAACTACAAGGTCCGATCCCGAAAACCGGGTCCGAAGGTCACGATCCTTATAGCCTTTGCTTCCCCGGCAGTGAGCGTGCCATTGTGGGTGTTTGAGGGCGCCTTGTCCATCGCCGGGGAGTTCCTTGTCGCCGAGAATCGTCGCCGGGGAGTCCTTTGTCGCCGGGGAGACTGTTAGCCACCGGGGAGATCTTATTCTGAGGGTAAGCCTCAGTCTTCGCCTTCTCTTTTTTGATTCATGTCCAGTAGCTCTCCTTCGGCCGAGAGTAACTCTTTGGCCGAAGGTGGTTCTTCTTGCTCCTCGTCCAGGCCTCCCCAGTCTTCTCTGTCATCTCCCTTCTCCTCAAACTCTTTTCTTTCCGATATGGCGGATAAGGCAGAACCGGTTCCGGCCGCTGTCGAGGCTTCCATCTCCGGTCATCGCTCGTCCGAGATTGTTTCGGATGTAGCTAGTGTCCTTGACATCGACGCTGTCAAGTTGATCACTAACTACTATCAGATTCCGTCTTGGATGGTTCCCATTCGGTCCGGGAAGCATACAAGAGCTGACACCGTTCGCCTTCCTCTTCATTCCTTTGTCATAAATCTTCTGAGTTTTTACAGACTGGCCCCGTCCCTATTCTTTCCAAACTCCTGGCAGACAGTCTACGCCTTCCTGGCCTTGAACGCCCATCTCGGCTTCAACCCTTCGGTAAATCTTTTCTGCTATCTCTTCAAGATTAAACCTCAGGGGAAGTCTTCTTGGTATAGTTTCGTCCCCCACTTCGGCTGGGGGATCTTCTCCGGGAAGCCCTCATCCATTCACCATTGGAAGGAGGGATTCTTTTTCATCTCTCTCCCAGAGAAAGAGAAGAGTGTGTGGCCCTTCCCTACCGAATGGGCACCTTTGGCCGAGGGCCTTTCCGACCCACCCTCTCTCAGCCCCGAGTAGCTCGCCGATGCACATCTCTTTGAGGACGAGGCTCCGTACAAGATTGCGGAGCTCTTTGACGACAGCGATAGGCTTATAGAGATGGGAGCCTGGCCGGACCCTACGTTCTCTCCTCCTCGGGTCTTCCCTTATCTTCCTCTTGAAGACACCCCGAGAGAGACTGAGGAGAGAACTGCCGCGACCGAGTCTCCGGCCGAAGCCTGTCCGTCCGAAGAGGGCGCCGAAGCTGCGGCCGGGGGTAAGTCGATCTTGAAACAATAAGTTGCCTTTTGAACTGTTGCTAACTCTTTTTTCTGCTTGCAGAGATGTCTGGTCTTCGGGAATTGATCAGCCGGATCTCCAAACAATCTGGACAGTCCCGACCGTCCCAGCCGCGGCTGACGGAAGGGAGGACGGCCGGAGGGGTTCCGACCCCCAGTGCTCGGACTATGAGGCAGACTGCGGCTTCTGCCGAAGGCCGTACTGCCGCTGCTGCTCTCGAGAGGGAGTGGCAGAAGGGGAAAGCGGTCGCAGGAGGGAGCGAGCGGCCAAAGAAGAGGAGCCGGCCAGATGATCCGGACGAGAAGGAGTCCGCCCCGACGACTAAGAGGCCAGTATCGGCACGGGGAGCCCCGGTTTCATCGCCTCCCGAACCTCAAAGGGGCGATTCTCCTTCGGCTACCGGGGCCGCTGCGGAGACATTGTCCTACCCCTTCGGGGCAGCCGGGACGCACATGTCCCGAGAGTACGGGCATGAGCCCTGGCACCCAGACTGTTGGGTTTTCTCGGGTTTCTCCGGATCGCTCACGCAGCGGAAAATAAAATATTACAGTGATCCGTTTTCCCGTTTCGAAAAACTAAAACTACGATTATCAAATAATCGATTCTCACCGTGTACGGATTTGAATCTGCAACCGTTCGGCTCCGTCGGTGCGACACCGCAAGCCGCGCAAATGCCCGACCTCTAGCCAAGCCCACGCGACCCTCCCCGCGATGGATATCCTCGCGTTCCTCCTTCTTCGCAGCCAACGAAACCTCCGCCGGTCGCCGCAACGATCAGCGCAACGCGCGGACGATTTCCCGTTGAATGGGATTCGGAGAAGCGGCAGAGCAGATCTGGATTTGTCTGGACGCCAGAGAGAGAGAGAAACTGAGGAGGGGCGGCTAGGGTTAGCAGCAGCTTGGCCTGCTCAGCCCGTTCGCTATGTTTTATACTAACCGCGTGATTTTTCAAAAAAACCACCGGTTTATATAAAACCCACTTATTTATCCATCGCCTTGAGAATCATTTGTATGTGACCCTCTAGGCCCAAGTACCAGTCCAGTTAATGGCCCAACAAGCCCATTGACTCCTCACTGACTTTATTAATCAATTAATAACCTTTTATTAATTAATTAATCAATCGAATTGATGTCGCACATCGAATTCGACCGAGCCTCCGATCACGTTGGGTGCCAAGCAACACCGCGTGAACCCAGAAGGTATTGGGGTTAAGTAACCCACTCTTGGAACCTTTCCGCCGACAGTTACCCCGTGGATATAATCCTTCATTCGTACAATGCTCTCGAGTCAACTAAGGGTATGGCGAGCTGTCAAACCCTAACCGGTCGACTCACTTGCATTGGATGCCGCTGATGAATATCGGAAAACTCCTTTCCCGATATTATCGTCCGCCCTGGCCAGGGACTTTCGCGCATCCTTCCTAGAGCATTCTCTCTCTAAGTACCGAGAGCGAATGATTCCTTATTGACACACAATTCCCTTCGACGGTATTCCGCTCTACCCAATCCTTGGCGTATTAGAATCCCGTGGCTAGAGATTCGTAAACCAAGGTCAAAGCACAGAAGTCCACCGCCAAGGTGTCCTTGGTGTCTCAGGTCTGAGGACCATCCACGCAATTGCGACAATAGAATCAAGCTGGTTGACAGTGAGGTACAATACCATCTAGCGATTCAGTCGAATCAGTTCAGTGAACTCACTCTCCAATAAGCACTTACAGATTCGCCTTAGTGTCTCCACACAAGTGACTTATGAGATCAGTCACCCTCATCATATGAGCAGGAGTAATCTGTACTAGTCTAACCGGATATCCGATGTCCTTATCGGATATCCTCCGACTAGGAACAATTAAGAATATGTGTGTTTAAGTGATCAGTCTCATTAGTATGATCTCATCATAATCTGATCACTATAGCACATATTCACGGACTTCATTATGAAACGAGAATTAATGTGATTTACACATAATGAATATTATGCCATTTTATTAATAAATGAACGAGATTTACATAGTCAGATTGGCTTGTAGGCCACCTAAAACTAACAATCTCCCACTTGGACTAAAGCCAATCACCTTTATACAATAAGCCTATGGACTCTAGGTGACGCTCAAAGACAATTTGAGCCAACGGCATCGTCAGTGGATCTGCTACATTATCGACGGATGGAACTCTTTCCACTACTACATCTCCTCTGGATATGATCTCTCTGATAAGGTGAAAGCGCCTCAGAATATGCTCTTTCCCTTGCGCAATGGCTCCATTGTTGTCGTACAACAGTGGAACAGGCTCAGAGATGCTGGGAACTACGCCGAGGTCGGTGATGAATTTCTTCAACCACACTACTTCCTTGGTGGCTTCAGCTACAGCAATGTACTCAGCTTCAGTCGTCGAATCTGCAGTGGTTACTTGCTTGGAACTCTTCTAGCACACTGCGCCTCTGTTCAAACTAAACACGAATGCAGATGTAGACTAGCTATCATCTGGGTCTGACTGGAAACTCGAGTCAGTAAAGCCTCGCAGTTTCAAGTCACCTCCTCCATAGACAAAAAACATATCCTTAGTTCTTCTCAAGTACTTAAGGATACATTTCACGGCCTTCTAGTGCTCTTCGCCTGGATCTGCCTGAAATATGCTCGTAACACTTAGAGCAAATGCAACATCAGGCCGTGTACATAGCATGGCATACATGATAGATCCTATGGCAGAGGAATAGGGTATTCTATCCATGAATGCCCTCTCATCAGGAGTCTTAGGAGACTGCTCCTTTGAGAGACTAATTCCATGTCTCATCGGTATGAGACCTCTCTTGGAATTTCCATGCCAAACCTTTTGACTATGGTATCTATGTACAAGGATTGGGTCATTCCAAACATCTTCTTTGATCTTTCTCTAGAGATCCGTATTCCCAATACGTAGGATGCTTCTCCCAAATCCTTCATGGAGAAGTTTGTCGACAGCCAGATCTTTACTGATGACATCATAGCTACATCATTCCCAATGAGTAGTATGTCATCTACGTAAAGAACTAGAAAGGTGACTGCACTCCCACTGGTCTTCTTGTACACACAAGGCTCATCTTCAATCTTAATGAAGTCATAAGACTTGACTGCATCGTCAAATCTTATGTTCCAGCTCCGGGAAGCCTGCTTCAGTCCATAAATGGACCTCTGAAGCTTGCACAATTTATTTGGAGATTCTTTGGACGTGAAACCTTCTGGTTGTATCATGTACACCTCCTCCTCAAGGTTACCATTGAGGAAGGCAGTCTTCACATCCATCTGTCAGATTTCGTAATCAAAGTGTGCAGTAATGGCGAGCAGATGTCTGATCGACTTTATTATGGCAACTGGTGAGAAAGTCTCGTCATAGTCAATTCCTTGCCTTTGACGATATCCCTTTGCCACCAACCTTGCCTTATAAGTGTCGATCCGTCCATCAGCACCGATCTTTCTCTTAAAGATCCACTTGCAACCGATGGGTACAATACCCTTGGGCAAGTCCTCCAAGTTCCAAACTTGGTTGGTGTACATGGACTGGATTTCTGAGTTCATGGCTTCTCGCATTTCCCGGCTTCTGGGCCTTCTATGGCCTCTTGGTAGGTTTTTGGATCATCATCCTCATTATATTGTACCTTAGACTTACCTTCAGCAATATGTCCCACATATCGTTCGGATAGTCTAGGTACTCTCCCAGATCTACGAGGCTCATTTGTATGTACCTGAACAGATTTAGGAACATATATCTCATCTGATGTTAATGCAGCTATTTGGGGATCTGGAACCTCTTCCAGTACTATTTTACTCCCACTGTTCTCTTGGAGAAGGTATTCCTCTTCCAGGAAGACAGCTTTCTTGGCGACAAACACCTTTTGTTCACCAGGATGGTAAAAATAGTATCCAAAGGTTTCCTTTGGATATCCCACAAACCTGCATTTATCAGTTCGTGATTCTAGCTTGTTTGGATCATGACTCTTTACATGAGCAGGACAACCCCAGACTTTAATATGTTTAAATTCTGGTTTCCTGCCTTTCCATATCTCATATGGAGTAGAGACCACAGACTTACTAGGTACTCTGTTCAGTAGGTATGCTGCTGACTCTAGAGCATACCCCCAGAGGGACACTGGTAATCCTAAAAAGCTCATCATGGATCGCACCATGTCCAACAAGGTGTGATTCCTCCTTTCTGATACATCATTCATCTGTGGTGTATATGGAGGGGTCAGCTGAGAAAGGATACCATTATCCTTTAAGAATTGTGTGAAATTAGTACTTAAGTATTCTCCTCCTCGATCTGATCGAAGTGCTTTAATACTCTTTCCTAATTGCTTCTCTACCTCATTCTTGAACTCCTTGAACTTCTCAAATGCTTCCGACTTGTACTTCATTAAGTACACATAGCCGAATCTTGAGAAGTCATCGGTGAACGTGATGAAGTAAGAAAAGCCACCTTTGGCTTGGGTGGACATTGGACCACATACATCTGAATGTACTAGTTGCAAAAAGTCCTTGGCACGTTCTCCATGTCCAGTAAATGGAGATTTTGCCATCTTTCCCATAAGGCAGGATTCACATGTTACAAACGATTCGTAATCAAATGCAGTTAAGTAACCATGCTTGTACAACTTTTGCAACCTGCTTTCGCCAATGTGCCCAAGTCTACAATGCCACATGTAGGCCTGGTTCATACAATTCTTGCTCTTCTTAAGAGCATTATCAATTTGAAGATTGTAATAAGAAACATCTAAGAGATATAGACCGTTGACTAAAGATGCCGAAGCTATTGATTTATTACCATAATAAATCGAACAACTTCTATTCTCATTAGTCAACCTATATCCTATCTTGTCCAAACAATATATTGATATGATGTTCTTTATTATGTTAGGAACATAATAACAATCTTCTAATAGTAAGGCGTCTCCCGATGGAAGTTTGAGGTTTGCTGTCCCAACAGTAATCGCCGCAACTTTTGCGCCGTTTCTTAGCCTCAATTCCACCTCACCTTGTCTCAGCTTGCACTTACTTGTCAACATCTACACATCATGGCAGATATGAGAAGCACATCCGGTATCTAATACCCAAGATGTGGAATCTCTAACTGACAAGTTGATATCTATCATATAGATATCTGAAGCTTCAGACAGCTTCACTCTTCCATGAGCTTTAATCATAAAGGAACTCCTTTAAGTGATCAGTCTCATTAGTATGATCTCATCATAATCTGATCACTATAGCACATATTCACGGACTTCATTATGAAACGAGAATTAATGCGATTTACACATAATGAATATTATGCCATTTTATTAATAAATGAACGAGATTTACATAGTCAGATTGGCTTGTAGGCCACCTAAAACTAACACGGACACGGGGGTCTTTGCGGACGAGAGTCTGGAAGACTCCCGGACGTGTCTTCGTCTGGTAGACGGCTGGACCCTCCCGATGGCCAGGGACGAAGTCAAGGAGCTTTCTTCGGATGGTTTATCCTTGCAATGCGTCTGGCATGCCGTTCAGGTAAGATCTCTTTTGTCTTCGTCTTTGCTCATTGTTTCCCTTAACTGCTTTAAACTTATTTTTTCCTTCTTGCTGTCGGTTGGAGGCTGCGGTCATGTACGGGGCCCTTGCTCGCCGTCAGGCCGCCATCCAGTAAAAGCTCCTGGACATCGACTAGGCCTCAGATCAGCTGGCTTCGGGCAAAGTGGCCTCGCCGATCTCGAGGCCAACATCGACGTCCTTATTAGGGTGAATGCTCGGCTGCGGTCTGATCGGGATGAGCAGAAGGAGGTGATCCGCACCACTTCAAAGGCCAAGAAGAAGGTCGAGAATGAGCTGGAGCGGGCCCGGGCCAAGATCGCGTCCTTGAAGGCTGAGATCCCAGAAAAGGCCAAAGAGCGGGAAGAGGAGCGCCGCCTTCATACCGAAGAGGTTTCGTCTCTGAAAGCTAATTTGGAGGCCAGGGCCAAGGAAGCCGATGACGTTACTCGCATAGCCGTGGCGAGCTACAAGGAAGGCCCTGAGTTTGCCGATGAGTTAATGGAGGCCGGGGCTAAGGCGGCTTGCACCATGTTCGATCTGGGGATAGCCATGGCTCAAAATGCGTGCCCGAACACAGATCTGACCGGCATCGGCTACCCAACGGATGAAGAGGGTGAGGAGATCTTGGCCTGGTGGCGAGAGCAGAAGGCCGAAAGAACTCCGGCTTCTCCGGAGGATGCCGTGGCCGACCCGGTCCAGGCTTCCCCTTCGGCGTCTCCCGGCCAAACCCCTGTCGACATGGATGGCGAGGATGCCTAGTGCTAGTCCGGGGGCTTGTCCCAGTCATTTTAGTTTTTTCAAGATGCCGAGGCCAGGCATACAGCCTGCTTTTGTACTTGTGTTTATATAGAAGGCATTTTGTTTATGCTTGCTTCATGGTATGTCTGAGTAGATAACCGAGTTCAATTCTGCACGTGGCCGAAGCTATGCCGCTCCTGATACGCATTGTACGGATTTAGAGAATATTGCCGCTCCCGATACGGTTTGCATGGCCGAAGCCACTCCCGGTACGGTTTACACGGACTTAGAGA
This sequence comes from Zantedeschia hybrid cultivar, assembly GCA_030544215.1. Classification (NCBI taxonomy): domain Eukaryota; kingdom Viridiplantae; phylum Streptophyta; class Magnoliopsida; order Alismatales; family Araceae; genus Zantedeschia; species Zantedeschia hybrid cultivar. The sequence goes on from JARZZO010000014.1 coordinate 51,892,974, forward strand.
ATATTACCGCTCCCGATACGGTTTGCATGGCCGAAGCCACTCCCGGTACGGTTTACACGGACTTAGAGAATATTGCCGGATATAACACTTCAGATAAAAATAATATATTCATGACTTCCGGCTAAACTCCGGGTGAAATGACTTACATGAAGTAGCGCCAAAGGCACTCTATATTCCATGTATGAGGGAGAGGCTGGCCCGAAAGGGTCTCCAGCCGATAGACCCCTCTTCGGATCACTTCCCTTATATGGTAAGGGCCTTTCCAGTTCGGAGAGAGCTTCCCTGCAACTTCGGCTGGCTTGGATGCATGAGCGTTCCGTAATACGAGGTTCCCAGCTTCAAAGCATCAGGGCTTCACTCGAGTGTTGCGGTATCTCGCCATACGCTGCTGATAAGCCGCCAGCCGAATGCGAGCTTGATCCCGTGTCTCTTCTATGAGATCGAGGTGATCTTTTAGGGCTTCATCATTGACCTCCGGATCATAAGTAAGAACCCTTGATGATGGCAAACCTACTTCAATAGGAATAATTGCCTCTACCCCGTAGGCCATTCGGAATGGGGTTTCACCGGTAGGGGTTTGGCTTGTTGTCTAATAAGCCCATAGAACGCTTGGCAGCTCTTCGACCCATCGGCCTTTTGCCTTGCCGAGGCGAGTCTTCAGTCCTCGCAATAGACTTTGGTTAGTGACCTCGACTTGGCCATTCATCCGAGGGTGTGCTACCGAAGCAAACTTATGGAGAATGCCGAAGCTTGCACAGTTATCTTTAAATCGATGGCTGTCAAACTGTTTGCTATTATCTGAGATGATTGCCTAAGGGATGCCGTATCGGCAAATGATGGACTTCCATACGAAGTTCCACGCGTTGTTATTTGTTATAGACGCGAGGGGTTCGGCTTCGACCCATTTGGTTAAGTAATCCACCGCCACAATAATGAATTTCCTCTGGCTAGTGGCCATGGGAAAGGGTCCTAAGAGATCAATCCCCCACTGGGCGAAAGGCCAGGGATTTGATAGTGGTGTCATGAGGGTTGCCTACTAATAAATGAGGGAGCTGAATCTTTGGCACTGGTCACAGCAGCGAACGAGAGCAGCGGCGTCCTGTCGGAGTGTCGGCCACCAGTATCCTTGCCTCAAGAGTTTATAGGTCAAGTCCCTCCCTCCTGCGTGTGCTCCATAGATTCCTTCATGTACTTCCCGAAGGGCATAATTGGGTTCGGCCGGGTCGAGACATCGAAGAAGTGGCCAGCCGAAGGATTTCTTATATAATATACCTTCCAGAACAAGGAAGTGGGAAGAGCGTTGCCGAATGCTTCTTGCTTCCTTCGGATCGGATGGGATCTCCTCTCGGAGGAGAAAAGCGACTAAGGGAGTCATCCAGGTCTCTGCTTCGGATTCATTCACCTGCATGACCTCGGATTCACTGAGACTTGGCTCAGAAAGTTCTTCAACCAAGATCATCCGACCTCCTCCTCCGTCCTGTGTTGATGCTAGCCGAGAAAGAGCGTCGGCTCGAGCATTTTCGGCTCGAGGGATTCGCACAATCTCAAAAGAAACAAATTTAGCTAAGATTTTGTGGGTTACCTAGAGGTAGGACGTCATTAATGCGTCCTGAGCCTCGTATTCCCCGATGATTTGATTGGCGATGAGCTGAGAATCGTTGAATGCCCTTATCCTTTGTGCGCCGAGCCTTTTGGCAGCCCAAAGGCCTGATATAAGGGCTTCATATTCGGCGGCGTTATTGGTAGCCGGAAAGGAGAAGCAAAGTGCATATTCCGTGATGACTCCTTCGGGAGATGCTAAGATCCATCCGGCGCCACTACCCGAAGAGCATGCGGACCCATCAACGTATAGTTGCCATTCATCCGCCGAGGACGAAGGAGCCGAAGAGGTTCTGGATTCAGGAGTAGTTACGACTTCGGCTGAGGGGCCGAGGATGCTTCGGAAGTGAGCTCGGCAATAAAGTCGGCTAATGCTTGAGCTTTTATTGCAGTCCGGGGCCCATAAGAGATGTCGAACTCTCCTAATTCGATCACCCATTTAGCTAGCCTCCCGGACACTTTTGGTCGAGAGAGGACTTTCTTCAAAGGTTGATCTGTGAAGACCTTTATTGAATGTGCAAAGAAATAGGGTCGGAGCCTTCTTGCGGAAGCGACGAGGGCCAAGGGCAATTTTTCTAGTGCCGGATACCGAGATTCTACTCCATGGAGGGCTCGGCTTATATAATAAACTAGCTTCTGTATGCCATCTTCTTCCCGGACGAGGACGGCACTGATTGCTACTTCAGATGCGGCAAGATAAAGGAACAACTGCTCTCCTTGGACCGGTTTAGACAATATGGGAACATCGGAGAGATAATCTTTTAGTTGATCGAAGGCCGATTGACATTCGTCCGTCCAGGAGAAGTTGCTAGTCTTCCTCAGCAGTTTGAAGAATGGAAAACAATGATCTGCCGCTCTTGACATGAAGCGGCTTAATGCGGCAATCCTTCCGCTTAGCTTCTGAACCTCTCGGACGTTGGCCGGACGGCGCATCTGGATAATAGCCGCGACCTTTGCAGGATTTGCTTCTACTCCTCGGCGAGTGACCATGTAGCCGAGAAACTTCCTGGAACCCACGCCAAAGGTGCACTTGGCAGGATTTTGTTTCATTTTATACTTGTGCAAGGTGGAGAATGTTTCAGCCAAATTGGCCAGATGGTCCATAGCAATATGGCTTTTCACCAGCATGTCGTCGATGTAAACTTCCATATTGCGGCCGAGCTGTGTAGCGAACATCTTGTTGACGAGACGTTGATAAGTTGCTCCGGCATTCTTTAAGCCGAATGGCATCCGGGTGTAGCAGTATAGTCCGAGGTCTGTTGTAAAGCTTGTCTTGTCCTCGTCGTCCGGATGCATTCGGATTTGGTGATAGCCTGAATAGGCGTCGAGGAAACTGAGCAATTCATGGCCGGATGTGGCGTCCACTATCTGGTCTATCCGAGGCAACGGGAAACTGTCCATTAGACAAGACTTATTAAGACTAGTGAAGTCCACACACATTCACCATTTGCCGTCCTTTTTGGGCACCATTACTACATTAGCAATCCATTCGGGGTGATGCACCTCTCGGAGATGTCCCTCATTTAACCCCTTTTGTACTTCAGCCTAGATGGCCATCCTCCTTTCTTGATTGAAGGTGCGCCGTTTCTGCTTGACCGGAGGCTGGTTTGGATTGATGTGTAGTCGATGCTCTGCCACCTCCGGGTCGACTCCGGTCATATCCGAAGGTGACCAGGCGAAGACATCGAGATTTTCTTTTAGGAATTCAATAAGTCTCTCGGCTTAAGTTTTCTCGAGGCCGGAACCTTTCATTAATGTTAGGCCTTCTCCTCCTGAAACTGGAACAATTGTAAGTTCCTCTCCTGGGGATGCTTCGGCCAAAGATTCGATCGAAAGGGATTCGGCTGCAGCCTTCCCTTTGACCGAAATCATATAACATTGCCGAACAACTTCATGATTTCCCTTGGCTTCACCGATTCTACAGCCGGTGCGGAATTTTAGCTTCTGATGAAATGATGAAGGTACAACTCCAATTCCTCTGATCAGCCTTCGGCCAAAGATAGCGTTGTAGGCCGAATCGAGTTTTACAACGGTAAAATCCGTTTCGATGGTTAATTGCCGAGGAGTTGTACCTAGAGTTACAGGTAGCCGGACGATACCTTCTAATCGGCATGGTGAACCATTAAAGCCGAATAGAGGCCCCCGGTGAGGCTTCATATCAGCCTCATTCAAACCCATTTTTACAAAACAATCATAAAAAAGTACATTTGGGGCACTTCCATTATCTACAAAGATACGCTGAACATCGTAACTTTTCATTACAGCGTTTACAATGAGGGCATCGTCGTTAGGGAACTGAACGTCGGTCAAATCCTCCTGGCCGAAGACGATGTCTTCTTGATGGAATCGCTTCGGCTCGGTATCGATTGCTGCTATCTCTGCAGCAACATTGGCTTGACGATGCTTTGCCCCTTCTCTCGGTCCTCCGGATATCATCATGATCGACCCGGCACTGGGTCATTGATGTGATGCTTCTGCCGGGGCCGAAGTGACCTTCGGCTGAGGTGGGGCTTCTTTATCCGGGAGTTATCGTTGCCTAGCTGCTTCAGGGACTTCCCGGTTATGTCGCTGTTGAGGTTGCTCCTGCCGATACTGCGGTAAATGGCCTTCCCGAATGAGGCGATCAATCTCCTCCCGAAGATGTCGGCATTCATCAGTTGAATGGCTGGTCTCCCGATGACACTCACAGTATTTATTGGGGTCTCTTCGGTGAGGATCAGTCTTGATACACTCGAGTTGGCGAAGCATACCTTTTACTTCCATAAGCATCCGAGAGGGTGGAGCAGGTAGTGGCAGATACAACTGCTGCGGATCCTGGCGCTTATCTCGGTCCCATTCTTCCCTCCGGTATCACTTGCGAGAGGGTTCCTGATCTTCTGGACGAGAATGAACTGCCGGAGGGGTAGCTACCGATGTTGCCTCGGCAGTACCTTTGCCTTTAGATATCATCAGGGCTTTCCGATTGATGTATATATGGGCCTGAGCTACTAGGTCCTGGAAGGTGAGAGGATGGCGTTTCCCAATAGAGCTGAGAAGCCCTTCCTCCGTGCACCCACTGATCACGGCCGAGACCGCGATCGAACTGTCCAGGTTTGGAATTTGGGCGGCTTCGGCCCAAAACTTGGTGAAATATTCCTGAAGGGTCTCGGTAGGTCCTTGCCGAATGGCTAGTAGACTGGCCGAGGTTTTACATTGCCGAGTGGCATCGTAGAATTGGTCGATGAATGATCGTTTCGAATTGTGCGTTGTTAAACACTCATGAAAACGTTCAATCTTAATTTATCCGGCTCACTCAAATCAAATTACAAGAAATTAATAGCGGTGAGTCCGAGTCGATCCACAGGGAGGTAGAATTTTAATTTTGAAAACTTTAGACTTTAGTTAATCTAAAAATAAGTGAGATTTAAATTAAAATAATTACTTAATTAAACTAAAACTAAGTTAACTAATATTACCTAAAAATATGATTACTCTAATTCAACAAATCTTTTTTTTTTTTTCTTTTTCAGAAATTAAACACAAACATAATTGGAAAATAAGTACGACTAAGAAAAATTAACAAAGAAACTATTATTCACTAAGTGTAAATGATTAATTATCTAAAACTTACAACATTTAATATCCTAAATAAACAAATCATTAAATAACAACTGACTAATTCTAATAAACTAATTATTATACTAATAAGGGAAGGAGAAGAACAGAGCAATAGAAGCTTATGTTGATACTCCGGCGCAATGGACCGGGCCCAAAGGATGCGGCGCAGTGGACCAGCAGCTGGACGATCTGGAGCTTGCTGATGGATGCTTGGAAGCTGCTGCGTTGGTGTGCTGCTGCGTAGCTGCTGCTTTGGTGTGCTTTGCTGCGTCTACGTGGAGGAGCTCAAGCTTGCTAGTGCTGCTGCGTTGGTGGAGCTGCTGCAGGTTACGGTGGAGAAGCTGCTGCACGTGGAAGGCAGAAGGTAGACGGCTGGCTTCACCGTGGACAGCTGCTGGAAGCTCGGGACTTCAAGCTGCTGCAAGTTTGCTGCTTCACCGGGCTGATGCAGGTTCGTTGCTGGCGGTGCGTTGCAGCGAGGAGTTGCTGCACGCGCTGCTGAGAAGATGATGTTGCTGGAACTTGGAGCTTGCCGGCTGCATGCGTGGTGTGGAGGAGGTGGATGCCGGCTTCAAGGGTTGCATGCAGGTGCTGGCTGGAGGAAGCTCTGCTGCGTGGAGAAAGCCGTGGAGCTTGACGCTGCTTGGAACCGCTGGAAGGAGCTGGAGAAGACCGTGAAGCTGCTGCTGGGAGGAGTTGCCGCGTGGGTGCCGGCTTGGTGTTGCTGTCGCTGGTGTGCGTGGATTTGCAGGATACACCGAGCATGCATGCTGGAGCTTGGAGAGGAGTTGATAACCTTCACCAGGCGTGCAGACGTGCGTGAAGTTGGCAGGTGCAGCGTGGGCTTCACTGGCTTGCAGAACAACGCGTGCAGGTTCGCTGCTGGTCGGTTGCTTGGGATCTGTTGGCCGGGAGGGGAAGAGATCGAAAGAGAGAACAAAGCGAGAGAAAGAGAAAAATCGAGAGAGGGAGAGAACCGGAGAGAGGGAGAGAGGTTGTTGGGAAAGATTTCGAGAGAAAGAGGACTGCGGAGAGGAGGTTGGAAAAGGAAGAGGAGGCTGAAAAATAAAAACGGGAGAGAGGAAATCTGAAAGAGAGAGCGTGGGAGAAAGAGAGTTTGGAAAGAGGCAGGAGAGGAAGAATAGCCGGAGAGAAACAGAGAGGGAGAGAAGGAGGAGTCGGCTAGGAATTCTGGGAAAACAAAACGTCGGGGGTGAATTTTTCTTTAAAAGAAGAGAGGGTGAGATATATATAGGGAGGAGTGTGTGCGGGAAAGGAAATTGGAGAAGGAGTAGGACTGCGGTTTAGGAAATTGGAGAGAATGAAGGAAATAGTGGGTTTTGGGAAATTCCAGCGAAGGAAGGAATCAAATTGCGTTTTTACCCCCACTTTAGTTGAAATCCGCACACTAAACCTCCCCCAAATTTCCGGAAATCCCACCAGCTGCACTGCATCATCGGCATATCCTGTTCACACAAAATAACTATAAATTAGCGCATTATCATAAAAATATCAACATATTTATTCGTTTCATCTCGGTTTTGTCGAAAAACCGCAAATGCGCTATACTCCTTTAATCACATGAAATGACGATGTTTTTAAGTCAGAATTTGGTGAAATTGGTACCGTTGGACTTGTTACACAATTATCTATCATTTCATGCTATTTTGCAGATAAAAACATGAGTATGATGCATATGGTTGCCTTTAAATGATCAGTTTAACACTTTATCAATGAACAGTTAGCCCAACTGTACTAGAGAATGGATGGAATTGGGGGTCAACGTTTCGAACCAAGTTAGAGCTGTTTTCTCAAGGGTAAGAGGGAAGAGACAACGTCGGATTGCCTCGGAAACTCCCCGGACGGAGAGGTAGGAATTAAATCTCTGGAAGTGACGGACCGGATCTGTCATTCCATCATAAAGAGGGCTTTTCGGCAGTTTAAAGTTGGGAGGTACCTCGATGGCCAGAATTTCTAGAGAGAAAGGAGTCTGCTCCAGAATGATGCTTGCGAGGGGCGCTCCATAGGGTCGAGATACCATTTGCTGCATTTCCTTTGTCATTTCTGTCAATCGCTGATCTAAATCTGGGGTAGTTGAAGTGGTGACCGGACGTCCTTCGGTTTTAGTTGGATGAAATCCGGACGAAGCGTAGTTTGGCTCCGTTAGAATATAACTAGCACGAGGAATTTGGCCCTGCAGCCCGAGTGGCTCGCTACGAGCCGAAACCGCTTCGTCGTGGGATGCCCTCGAGGGTGTCGGTGGTAGCCTTGCAGGTTGAGCAGGATAGAATGAAGGAGGTGGTACCTGCTGTGGGGGCTGACCCAGTAATCCCATATGTTGGGCGATGGCACACACCATATCTCGCAAAGGCGCCAAGGAGGTGACAATGGCGGCCAGTGTTGCCACCTGTTGCTGTTGAAGCTCTTCCACCCGGTCTTCTTTAGGAGTGATGGATTTCGGTATAACAGGAAGGGCAGAACCCTGTGAAAGAACAGACGGAGTACCTTCGGAGTGGAGTGCCTGCGTTGGAGTCGCCCGCATCTCCGCCTCGTCTTGTTCGGATCGTCTGGTCACCGGACGATGAGACATGACTTCTCGTCGGTTTCCCACAAACGGCGCCACGTGATGTAGCCGAAGCTATCACGATCGGATTCTGGGACTAGAATCTGAGAAGATTTAAAGAAGAAGACCGACAGGGATCCGGACTGAGACGAGGATGAAGCGAGGGCCGAGGCTCCGTAGCCGAGATGCACCCGGGCAAAAGCGTGCCGAGAGCTAAGCCGAGACTCCTTCGGCCGATGAGGACCCACACGGCGAAGAGCGAAGCCGAAGGCGTAGCAGACTCTACAGGGTCGAGGATACCGATCGGCAAAGGGCGATGCCGAGACCGAAGGAGGAAGACCGAAATCGGTGGCCGAGGCCGATTTGGAGAGGTCGACGAAGATTCAAACTGAGGCCCGTAAAAGAAGAATAACCAGTCAGTAGAGGTCCCAGGCTTCGGCCCAAGAGAACCCCCTTCGACGGTTAAATCAGCTTCTGAAGAAGATTCGATTCAGAAGGGAAGGAAGAAGAGATAGCTTTAATGCTTTTGGACTGTTGTCCTTGGTCAAGAAGACATACCTTTGGTAATAAATAGCTTTGTATTTATAACGGAGGATAGAGGTTACTCAACTGTAGCAGCCGATATAGGACTATGTTGTGGTTTACTAGTAAACCGCCATAGTGCCTAACCCTCCCACCGGAGTGGGCCGGATACGGTTACTGGGCCAAAGGTTGGGGGTCGTTGTTGGGCCGAATGCCGCTTAGTGGGCTAAAGCCAACTGGGCTGCAGGCCGCTAGCTGGGCCGAGGCCAATTGGGCTGAGGGCCGCTAATGGGCCGAAGGCTGCTGGGCCGCTGATGGGCCGAAGGCTGCTGGGCCGCTATTGTTGATTTGCTGCTGCTGTTTGGGTTGTTGGTATTGGGCTGTTTAATGGGCCGAATCGGATTCTACCCCATCAATTGGCATTGGTTAAAGTTTCTTCCTTATTTTGACTAATCAACCTGTAACGACCCGCCACCCTATAATCGGGGATCCGATTACTAAATGGGTACCGAATCATTAAAATTTGAGCTAAACCAGGATCTTAATATGTCTGGAAAATAAATAATAAACTAAGCTAAACATTCCACATCACATCGAATTGTAAAGGAAGTGCATGAATTAAAAATTATTACAATTCGACTCGACTCAGCAAATAATTACATACTCCAATAGAAAAGAAATAATTATGCATACAGGCCTGGAAAGAAAAAAACAACTACATCGGGGTATACCCCGGAACAATGGATGCTGACGTGCAACCCAAGACAGAACCCTCCACGCTACGCATGCCGGGAACCCTCACCTGAAAACCGCAGGGGTGAATCTCATCAAAATAGACTCAGTAGGGATCCTCCGATCCCCACCACCTACACACGCACCACAAGTGCAATAACACAAATATAAGCAAATAAATAAAGTAGTAAACACAACTCCCAAAGATTCCCAAATTACGATATGAAACACATACATTCAAAAATGCAACAGGCATAACTTTAAAAGCCACTCAACTCAACACCGGAGTCCACAACCAGTGTCTCAGCTAAAACACACAAACTACGCAGCCGAACGCAGAAAACACCGACCCGTTGGGACCAAACAGCAACCCCTCGGATAGCACGCTGGCTACTCCGGCCTGTCTAGCTCTAGGTAGTTCTGCTTCCCCTAGTTACGAGTAACACTTCGAATGTACTACTCCCACACTAGTACCAGCTATATCCCGGGGTACACCAGGTGACCCTCTCTCTAGGCGTCACCTCACCATTCCCACACCTGCGCCGTGTCACTACCACCCCGACACAGGGTGCGTAAATGTTTACAACTGTCACTCTAGGTCCATGATCGCACAAAACACAACACAGTCCGATCCGGTCATGTGGAAATCCTCATCCTTGACGTATGGTTTCAAGCATGCATTTTAACCAAGCTATCTAACAATGTAAACACATGTTAATTGTATGAATTAATGAGGTTCTGTCTTGAATCGCGTCGCCCGTGGCCGACGTCATTCAAGACCACTAAACTGGTTTACGTAAAAACTGGCATCAAGAGATGGGCCTAAATCGCGTCGCCCAAGGTAGTCACCATTTAAAATGGCGTCGCTGTCCCCACACGCCATTGAAGACAGAAACAGAATCCTACTAACCTAGCCTCGGGACAAACTGGGCTGAATCGTGTCTTGGTTGGCAGCCGCCATTTAGAAATGGCATCGCTGTCGCCAGACGCCATTCATCACTCGAAAACATATTCCCTTTGCGGCTTCCCCTGAGCGATAAAGTGGGATTTCTCCCCTCCAAATTGCACAAAAACGACCAAAATGGAGAAAGTAGGGGAGAAGGCTAATAATACTATTTACTTCCATAAAGAACCCCTTAAGACATGCTTTCTAACGCAAAAACATCCACACATATTGCATGCTTCAAAGCGGGAAGATCATGGTTTTACACAAAACACAACTAGGATCGTCACCCTATTTGTTACTCGAACTCCTCCTAGCACCAAGCCGCCGGTCCACAACACCGCAAGCCGTCGTCGTTACCACTGTAGACACCGTCACTCCACCGGAATGTTGGCCGCCGTCCGGAGAGAAAAGCGCCGCGGAGGAGATAGTGGTGGTAGTGGTGAGGGTTAGGAGGTTGATGGAGTGGAGGAAGAGAAGAAGAAGGGGAAAGGGTGCTGGAGCGTTCGAAGAGGAGGGGGAGGAGAGAGAAGATAATGGAGAGAATGAGGGAAAGGAAGGAGGGCTTTGGAGCGTTAACCGAAACTTGGTAAAACGCGTCGTTCCAAAACGACGCCAATCAGACGACAGGACGTGGGTCGTACACTGGCAGATCTCTAAATGGCGTCGACCATGCAAGACGCCATTCAGACGATAAGACCGGGGCCGTACACTCTTGCCCCAACACCCGCCCACGTGGCACCCTCCGCATGGCTCCGAAATGGCGTCCCCCTAGGTCGACACTGATCAAAATCACGTCCCGCAAGCTCGACGTGAAAAAGGAGCCCATGCCCCAACCCTACAAGGGCCCAAACAAAGGGGTTCGATACCGAAACAGACCCGATAACTGGATCCGAAACCTCTGTCCTTACATTCTCCCTCCTTTAAAAGAATTTTGTTCCCGAAATTACTGCAACAGAACTTGTACCAACGACAAGATAGCATAAGCTTAAAAAGGAACTTACACGAAAAGGTACAAAAATTGCTCCCGCATCTCATCCTCTCGCTCCTAAGTCGCCTCGCCTCTGGAGTAATGTTGCCAAATCACCTTAACCAGAGGAACAACCTTGTTCCGAAAGACCTGCACTCTGCGATCCTCAATACGCACTGGAACTTCCGAAAAGGACAAGTCCTCAGCGACTTCCAACTCCAAAAGGTACAAAACATGAGACATATCCTAAACATACTTCCTCAGCAAAGAAATGTGGAACACGTCGTGAACTCCTATGAGACTGGGTGGCAAGGCTAGCTGATACTCCGCTTCCCCAACTCGAGCAAGAATGGGAATAGGCCCTATATATTCCGGACTCAGCTTACCTTGCTTCCCAAATCTCATTACACCCTTCGAGGGTGAGAATCGCAGAAACACGTGGTCCCCAACCTCGAACTCAAGCGGTCTCCTACGGATATATGCATACTTATTCTGCCTGCTCTGAGCTATAGTCAACTTCTGTTGTACTACTCTGGCAACCTCAGCACACTGATGTACCAACTCTGGCCCTACTATCTGCCTCTCACCAATCTCAGACCAATTCACAGGAGATCGACACTGTTTCCCGTACAATGCCTCATATGGCGCCATGCTGATACTAGAATGATAACTGTTGTTGTAACCAAACTCCACCGTAGACAAGTAATATTCCCAAGAACCTCCCTAGTCTAGGCAACAAGCCCTGAGCATATCTTCTTGTGTCTGAATGGTCCTCTCTGGCTGCCCATCAGTCTCGGGATGGTAAGCCGAGCTGAAGGTTAACTGCGTACCTAAGGCCTTCTGAAAACTCCTCCAAAACCTAGAGGTAAATCTCGGATCCCGATCTAACATGATGGACAAGGGCACCCCATGCAGAGAGATGATCCGATACACAAACAACTTAGCCAACTTACCGACTGACCAGTCCTTCCTAATAGCTAGAAAGTGCACTGACTTGGTTAATCGATCAACAAAGACCCCGATCGCATCTCTCCTGCCGAGTGACACAAGCAATCCCATCACAAAGTCCATAGTCATAAGTTCCCATTTCCATTCTAGGATCGGTAATGGCTACAACAATCCTCCTGGTCTCTGATGTTCTGCCTTAACCTGCTGACAAGTCAGGCACCTCGCTACATACTTAGCCACGTCCTTCTTCATGCCAGGCCACCAAAAGTGCCTTCTCAAAGAATGATACATCTTAGTTGTTCAGGATGCACTGCATATCTAGAATTGTGCGCCTCATCTAGGACATTCCTGCGCACCTCTTCCTCTACTGGAACATAGAGTCTGCCTTTAAATCTGACCGTGCCATCATCCCATAATTCTACCTCTGATATCTGGAGAATCTGTGGTAACTCTGCATCCACCCTTTGAGCCTCGATAACATAAGTCGGTGCCAGAGGGGGTGGAGGTTGACGGTCACAATAGAAGCTGGCGGGGTAAGAGGGGTGGAGCGAAGGCCGGCGGGGTGAGAGGGGTGGAGCAGAGGCCGGCAACGACCATGCGAGTGGCGACGATGGTGGGCCAAGCTGATGGAGTGTGGCAGTGGTTAGGGGTAGGAGGGGGAAAAGAGGGATGCAAGGAAAAGAGGGCTCGAGGAGGGGGGAGTACTCTTAGAGACTTTTTGTCTACAAATATAAGTGTGACGACCCGCCACCCTTTAATTGAGGATCCGATTACTAAATGGGTATCGAATCATTAAAATTTGGAGTCAAACTAGGATCTCGATAAGTCTGAGAAAATAAATGATAAACTAAGCTAAACATCCACAATACATCGAATTGTAAAGGAAGTGTAGGAATTAAAAGTTATTACAATGCGATTTGGCTCAGCAAATAATTACATATTGCAACTGAAAAGAAATAATTATGCATACAGGCCTAAAAAGGAAATAACAACTACATCGGGGCATACTTCGGAACAGTGGCCGCTGGCGTGCAGCCTAAGATGGAACCCTCCACTCTATGCCTGCTAGGATGTTGGGATTTCTCGGGTTTCTCCGGATCGCTTACGCAGCGGAAAATAAAATTTACAGCGAATCCGTTTTCCCGTTTCGAAGAACTAAAAACAATGATTATCGGATAACCGATTCTCATCGTATGCGGATTGGAATCCGCAACCGTTCGGTTCCGTCGGTGCGACACTGCAAACCGCGCAAGCTCCCGGCCTCTAGCGAAGTCCACGCGATCCTCCTCGCGACGGATATCCTCATGTTCCTCGTTTTTCGCAGCCCACGAAACCTCCGCCGGTCGCCGCAGCGCACGGACGATTTCTCATCGAACGGGATTCGGAGACGTGGGGGAGCAGATCTGGATCTGTCTGGATGCCAGAGAGAGAGAGAAACTGAGGAGGGGAGGCTAGGGTTAGCAGCAACTTGGCATGTTCAGCCCGTTCGCTATGTTTTATACTAATCGCGCGGTTTTTCATAAAAAACCCCGGTTTGTATAAAACTCACTTATTAATCCATCGCCTTGAAAATCATTTGTGTGTGACCCTCTAAGCCCAAGTACCAGTCCATTTAATGGCCCAACAAGTCCAGTGACTCCTCACTGGCTTTATTAATCAATTAATAACCCTTTATTAATTAATTAATCAATCGAATTAATGTCGCACATCGAATTCGACCGGGCCTCCGATCACGTTGGGTGCCAAAGAACACCGCGTGAACCCTGAAGGTATTGGGGTTAAGTAACCCACTCTTGGAACCTTTCCGCCAACAGTTACCGCGTGGATATAATCCTTCATTCGTACAATGCACTCGAGTCAACTCAGGGCATGGTGAGCTGTCAAACCCTAACCGGTCGACTCACTTGGATTGGATGCTGCTGAAAAATATCGGAAAACTCCTTTCCCGATATTAGCGTCCGCCCTGGCCAGGGACTTTCGCGCATCCTTCCTAGAGCATTCTCTCTCTAAGTACCGAGAGCGAATGATTCCTTATTGACACACAATTCCCTTCGACGGTATTCCGCTGCACCCAATCCTTGGCGTATTAGAATCCCATGACTAGAGATTCGTAAACCAAGGTCAAAGTACAGAAGTCCACCGACAAGGTGTCCTTGGTGTCTCAGGTCCGAGGACCATCTACGCAACTGCGACAATAGAATCAAGCTGGTTGACAGTGAGGTACAATATCATCCAGCGATTCGGTCGAATCAATTCAGTGAACTCATTCTCCAATGAGCACCTACATATTCGCCTTAGTGTCTCAACACAAGTGACTTATGAGATCAATCACCCTCATCATATGAGCAGGGAGTAATCTATACTAGTATAACCGGATATCCGATGTCCTTCTCGGATATCCTCCGACTAGGAATAATTAAGAATATGTGTGTTTAAGTGATCAGTCTCATTAGTATGAACTCATCATAATCTGATCACTATAGCACATATTCACGGACTTATTATGAAACGATAATTAATGCGATTTTCACATAATGAATATTATGCCATTATATTAATAAAATAAATGAGATTTACATAGTCAGATTGGCTTGTAGGCCACCTAAAGTAACAATCTCCCACTTGGACTAAAGCCAATCACCTTTATACAATAAGACCATAGACTCTAGGTGACCCTCAAACACAATTTGAGCCAACGGCTTTTTCAGTGGATCTGCTATATTGTCGACGGATGGAACTCTTTCCACTACTACATCTTCTCTGGATATGATCTCTCTGATAAGATGAAAGCGCCTCAGAATATGCTTCGATTTCTAATGAGACCGCGGCTCTTTCGGTTGCGTAATTGCTCCATTGTTGTCGCACAACAGTGGAACAGGCTCAGAGATGCTGGGAACGACGCCGAGGTCGGTGATGAATTTCTTCAACCACACTGCTTCTTTGGCGGCTTCAGCTACAGCGATGTACTCAGCTGCAGTCGTCGAATCTGCAGTGGTTACTTGCTTGGAACTCTTCTAGCACACTTCCCCTCCGTTCAAAGTAAACACAAATCCAGATGTTGACTTGCTATCATCTAGATCTGACTAGAAACTCGAGTTAGTAAAGCCTCGTAGTTTCAAGTCACCTCCTCCATAGACAAGAAACATATCCTTAGTTCTTCTCAAGTACTTAAGGATACATTTCACTGCCTTCCAGTGCTATTCGCCTGGATCAGCCTGTAATCTGCTCGTAACACTTAGAGCAAATGCAACATCAGGCCGTGTACATAGCATGGCATACATGATAGATCCTATGGTAGAGGCATAGGGTATTCTATCCATGAATTCCCTCTCATCAGGAGTCTTAGGAGACTGCTCCTTTGAGAGACTAATTCCATGTCTCATCAGTATGAGACCTCTCTTGGAATTTTCCATGCCAAACCTTTTGACTATGGTATCTATGTACAAGGATTGGGTCATTCCAAGCATCCTCTTTGATCTATCTCTATAGATCCGTATTCCCAATACGTAGGATGCTTCTCCCAAATCCTTCATAGAGAAGTGTTTCGACAGTCAGATTTTTACTGATGACATCATAACTACATCATTCCCAATGAGTAGTATGTCATCTACGTAAAGAACTAGAAAAATGACTGCACTCCCACTGGTCTTCTTATACACACAAGGCTCATCTTCATTCTTAATGAAGTCGTAAGACTTGACAGTCTCGTCAAATCTTATGTTCCAGCTCCGGGAAGCCTGCTTCAGTCCATAAATGGACCTCTGAAGCTTGCACACTTTATCTGAAGATTCTTTTGAGGTGAAACCTTCTGGTTGTATCATATACACCTCTTCCTCAAGCTTACCATTGAGGAAGGCAGTCTTCACATCCATCTGCCAGATTTCATAATCAAAATGTGCAGCAATGGCGAGTAGAAGTCTGATCGACTTTATCATGGCAACTGGTGAGAAAGTCTCATCATAGTCAATTCCTTGCCTTTGACGATATCCCTTTGCCACCAACCTTGCCTTATAAGTGTCGATCCGTCCATCAGCACTGATCTTTCTCTTAAAGATCCACTTGCAACCGATGGGTACAATACCCTCGGGCAAGTCCTCTAAGTTCCAAACTTGGTTGGTATACATGGACTGGATTTATGAGTTCATGGCTTCTCGCCATTTCCCAGCTTCTGGGCCTTCTATAGCCTCCTGGTAAGTTTTAGGATCATCATCCTCATTATATTCTACCTTAGACTCACCTTCAGCAATATGTCCCACATATCGTTCAGGTAGTCTAGGTACTCTACCAGATCTACGACGCTCATCTGTGTGTACCTAAACAGATTCAGGAACTGATATCTCATCTGATGATAATGTACCTGTTTGGGGATCTGGAACCTATTCCAAAACTATTTTACTCCCACTGTCCTCCTGGAGAAGACAGCTTTCCTGGCGACAAACACCTTTTGTTCACAAGGATGGTAAAAATAGTATCCAAATGTTTCCTTTGGATATCCTACAAACCTGCATTTATCAGTTCGTGATTTCAGCTTGTCTGGATCATGCTTCTTTACATGAGAAGGACAACCCTAGACTTTAACATGTTTAAATTCTGGTTTCCTGTCTTTCTATATCTCATATGGAGTAGAGGCCACAGACTTGCTGGGTACTCTGTTTAGTAGGTATGCTGCTGACTCTAGAGCATACCCCCAGAGGGAAACTGGTAATCCTGAAAAGCTCATCATGGATCACACCATGTCCAACAAGGTGTGATTCCTCCTTTCTGATACACCATTCATCTGTGGTGTATATGGAGGGGTCAGCTGAGAAATGATACCATTATCCTTTAAGAATTGTGTGAAATTAGTACTCAAGTATACTCCTCCTCAATCTGATCGAAGAGCTTTAATACTCTTTCCTAACTGCTTCTCCATGTCATTCTTGAACTCCATGAACTTCTCAAATGCTTCTGACTTGTACTTCATTAAGTACACATAGCCGAATCTTGAGAAGTCATCGGTGAACGTGATGAAGTAAGAAAAGCCACCTTTAGCTTGGGTGGACATTGGACCACATACATCTGAATGTATTAGTTCCAAAATGTCCTTGGCACGTTCTCCATGTCCAATAAATGGAGATTTTTCCATTTTTCCCATAAGGCAGGATTCACATGTTGCAAACGATTCATAATCGAATGCTGTTAAATAATTATACTTGTGTAACTTTTCTAACTTACTTTCGCCAATGTGCCTAAGTCTACAATGCCACATGTAGGCCTGGTTCACACAATTCTTGCTCTTCTTAAGAGCATTATCAATTTAAAGATTGTAATAAGAAACATCTAAGAGATATAGACCGTTGACTAAAGATGCTGAAGCTATTGATTTATTACTATAATAAATCGAACAACTTCTATTCTCAATGGTCAACCTATATCCTATCTTATCCAAACAAGATATTGATATGATGTTCTTTATTATGCTAGGAACATAATAACAATATTTTAATAGTAAGGTGTCTCCCGATGGAAGCTTGAGGTTTGCTGTCCCAACAGCAATCGCCGCAACTTTTGCGCCGTTTCCTAGCCTCAATTCCACCTCGCCTTGTCTCAACTTGAGCTTACTTGTCAGCATCTATTCATCATGACAGATATGAGAAGTACATCCAGTATCCAATACCTAAGATGTGGAATCTCTAACTGATAAGTTGATATCTATCATATAGATATCTGAAGCTTCAAACAGCTTCACTCTTCCATGAGCTTTATTATGAAGGAACTCCTTGCAGTTCCTCTTCCAGTGACCATACTGCTTATAGTAAAAGCAGTCACCCTTCACTACTCTTTTGCCTTTGACCTTCGATCTTTTATCGTTAACTATCATCTCTGCTTCAGGGGCATTCAATGCCGATTCAGTAGGAGGATCAGCTCCAGGGACAAAGTTATTATATTCAGATATGAAGACATTCTTCAGGTTTCTGAACCAATCTGAGTAGATCAGGTAAGTCAAAAGGACATCAAGTATGCCACGGAGTGAGTTATTCGACGACATAATTCCCTACATGAGATAAATAAAATCTATTTAGCAGATGTTCAATTATTAAAATTTAAAACAAGACATGGTCTTTTGTTCAAGTTTAACTCCCACTAATTTTCGACGGACTGTATAACCCTCAGTTATACAGAACGGGAGACGCCGACAGTCTCCTAGTGGGGATCAGAATCTCAATGACTTGCACTACAGTCTTGTGGATAGCACAACAAACTGTAATACAATCAGAGAGCACCCAACTCATGGGACTTGCAACTCCTTGCAATATCTGATCATGGCTTCGGTCCCCAGAGATTTAATGGCCTTGTGGATAGCACAACAAACCATTAATTCTGGTCTAAGCTAACCATCGTTACGCGACGAGCATAGATTTGCATGCAGCCCTTGTGGATAGCACAACAAAGCTACATGGTTCCTCTACCCCGATCATATAGGCATCTAATGCCATAGCCACAGTTTCTCCTCCCAATTAAGCAAGCCTTATGGATAGCACAACAAACTTGTCTAAAGTGATTCGAATCCTATGACTATAACGATGGTGGACCACGCGGTAAGTTCTTAACTACTCACGTTGCGGCTTAGAGTTTATCTGAGGGTATTTAGATAACTTTTATATTGGTCTCTCCTAGGTGATAGTATAAATATATCGTATATATTTTCTAAATACTATAACCTGCTTTGATTCATAATCAAAAGAAATCAATGCATCTCATACATGTCATTAGTGTGGTCATGGATAGCACAGTGGGTTTGACTGGAGCCAATAGTCAAACGCACACACAATCTAACACAACAATTATATTAGATAACCTGCAAGCACATAGGCAAGAGATCTCCATCTTTTCACCTTCCTGGTTGCAGCTGTGGATCGTCCTCGCTCCTTCCTCGGTTGCCTCGATCAGATTACAATAATTCTAGAATTACAAGTAAATTGAAGAAGGCCTTATGGCGAGTACAAGAGAGAGAGAGAGAGGTAGAAATACATCGGAGTATGAGAGAGAGAGGTGCGCAGACCTCTATTTATTAACAATTAATAAACAATCATACATCCACGATCCACACAATCCATTCATCATATGAATAATAAATTAAGTGCATATCCATGACTACGATGTGTTTTAAACATCCCACACATGATTCAGCGCATCACATGGCTAAAATAAAAGAGTTTTCAAAATATATATAATTTTGGCTTTCAAAAAGCTGGATCCAATCAAAATTGGTGTTTGAATTTTGAAAACACTTTTAGTTAACTTAACATACAATTAAATCAAATTTAAAAGCAATAAACACACATCACATGCGCACACACTCCAAATTAATAATTCTATATTATTCCATACAAATTAGAACATTTCTAATAATCTAACACTTAGATTAAACCCCATTAATAATCTAACAATAAGATTATTAATGACTAATCTAACTCTTAGACTAGTCCAACAAAGTTAATTAATAATTTAACACTTAAATTAATAATCAACCAAATTAATTATTAACTACTAATCTAACACTTAGATTAGCCAATTAATGTTAATTATTAATTTAACTCTTAAACCACAATTAACACTAACTAATTAATAATTAATTAATTTAACTCTTAGATTAGTCAATAAAAGTAAATTACTAATTTAACACTTAAATTAATAATCAACTCCAATAAGTTATTAACTACTAATCTAACTCTTAGATTAAGTAATTAAATGTTAATTACTAATTTAACTCTTAAACTAATAATTAACACCAATTATTAATAACTATCAATTAAACCCTTAGATTAGTCAATTAAAATTAACTATCAATTTAACATTTAAATTAACAATTAATTTCAATTAACTAATAATGACTAATTTAACACTTAAATTAGTCTATTAGAATTAATTATTAATTTAACTTTTAAATTAATAACTAATGCAAATCATTAACAACAATTTGTTAATAATGATTCCAAAACCCATTAATAACCCAATCCAATACTATTAGAAAATAAAATTTAATTTTTCAAAACAATTTTGAAATATAAATTTAAAATCTAATCAAATATTAATTGGGTCAAAAAAAAGGCTTAATAAGGTTTACAAGGGGATTATAAATAGGACAAAAGGAAAAAGGGGTTCGGACCCTAGCTTAGCTAGGGTCTGGACCAGGGTGCAGCCATGGCTTGGCTGTCCCTGGCCCCACCCGGGTCCGGCCAAGCCGGTCCTAACCGGCTCGGGACGGGCCCGCCTGGCACCTACCTACAGACAGTCGATGACCTAAACGCAGGTGGGCGGTGGCTGGAGTTGCAGGCGGCGCCGGTGGCCGACGTCCGGCGGTGCCCGGCCTTCGCCGGCGATCATCTCCGGCGCCGGCAACCCCCCCGGCGCCGGTGGCTCACCGGAGATACCGGAAAACATGGCCCGAGCCCTTAATAAAACCCCCAAAATTTTGATTTTTTCAGGTTCCAAACCGTGTTTTGGGGCTTTATTTAGCAGCCCTCCATGGGCACTCCAGCACCGATCTCAGTGACCGGTGTGTAGTGGTGACTATCACCAAGAGATCCAGAGATCTAACCCGCCATTCCAATGCTTGGGAGGCATGTACGAAGCCGCTAAAGTACCTCGGTTCATCATCTCATGAAGAACTCCGAAAACCCCAAATAAAATCCGAAAAATCACAAAAAAATAATCGAATTATTTGTGTTCATCTTATGAACACTATTCCGTCATTTTAATCAGATTAAACGCATGGGATAACTCATGAAAAATTAATTTAGAGATCCGAAACAGGACGAGAAACAGTGGAACCTGGCTCTGATACCACTGTTGGGATTTCTCGGGTTTCTCCGGATCGCTCACGCAGCGGAAAATAAAATTTACAGTGATCCATTTTCCCGTTTCGAAGAACTAAAAACAACGATTATCGGATAATTGATTCTCACCGTGTGCGAATTCGAATCCGCAACCGTTCGGTTCTGTCGGTGCGACACTGCAAGCCGCGCAAGCGCCCGGCCTCTAGTGAAGTCCACGCGATCCTCCTCGCGACGGATATCCTCACGTTCCTCATTCTTCGCAGCCTACGAAACCTCCGCCGGTCGCCGCAACGATCACCGCAGCGCACGGACGATTTCCCGTCAAACGGGATTCAGAGACACGGCGGAGCAAATCTGGATCTGTCTGGACGCCAGAGAGAGAGAGAAACTGAGGAGGGGCGGCTAGGGTTAGTAGCAGCTTGGCCTGCTCAGCCCGTTCGCTATGTTTTATACTAAACGCGCGATTTTTCATAAAAACCCCCAGTTTGTATAAAGCTCACTTATTAATCCATCGCCTAGAAAATCATTTGTGTGTGACCCTCTAGGCCCAAGTACCAGTCCAGTTAATGGCCCAACAAGCCCAGTGACTCCTCACTGGCTTTGTTAATCAATTAATAACCCTTTATTAATTAATTAATCAATTGAATTGATGTCGCACATCGAATTCGACCGGGCCTCCGATCACGTTGGGTGCCAAGCAACACCGCGCGAACCCAGAAGGTATTGGGGTTAAGTAACCTACTCTTGGAACCTTTCCGCCGACAGTTACCGCGTGGATATAATCCTTCATTCGTACAATGCTCTCAAGTCAACTTAGGGCATGGCGAGCTGTCAAACCCTAACCGGTCGACTCACTTGGATTGGATGCCGCTGATAAATATCGGAAAACTCCTTTCCCGATATTATCGTCCGCCCTGGCCATGGACTTTTGCGCATCCTTCCTAGAGCATTCTCTCTCTAAGTACCGAGAGCGAATGATTCCTTATTGACACACAATTCCCTTCGACGGTATTCCGTTGCACCCAATCCTTGGCGTATTAAAATCCCGTGGCTAGAGATTCGTAAACCAAGGTCAAGTACAGAAGTCCACCGACAAAGTGTACTTGGTGTCTCAGGTCCGAGGACCATCCACGCAACTGCGACAATAGAATCAAGCTGTTTGACAGTGAGGTACAATACCGTCCAGCGATTCAGTCGGATCAGTTCAGTGAACTCATTTGCCAATGAGCACCTACAAATTCGCCTTAGTGTCTCCACACAAGTGACTTATGAGATCAGTCACCCTCATCATATGAGCAGGAGTAATCTGTACTAGTCTAACCAGATATCCGATGTCTTTCTCAGATATCCTCCGACTAGGAACAATTAAGAATATGTGTGTTTAAGTGATCAGTCTCATTAGTATGAACTCATCATAATCTAATCACTATAGCACATATTCACGGACTTCATTATGAAACGATAATTAATGTGATTTACACATAATGAATATTATGCCATTACATTAATAAAATGAACGAGATTTACATATTCAGATTGGCTTGTAGGCCACCTAAATTGACATAGGAATCCTCATCTGAAAACCGTAGGTGTGAGTCTCATCGAAATGGACTCAGTAGGGATCCTCCGATCCCCACCACCCACTCACGCACCCACAAGTGCAACAACATAAATATAGGCAATTAAATAAGTAAAGCAGTAAGCACAACTCCCAAAGATTCACAAATTCCGATATGAAACATATGCATTAGAAAATGCAACAGGCATAACTCTAAAGCCACTCGACTCAACACCAGAGTCCACAACCAGTATCTCGGCTAAACATACAAACTACGTAGCCGAACGCAAAAAACAATAACCCGCTGGGACAGAACAACAACCCCTCGAATAGTACGCTGGCTACTCCGATATGTCTAGTTCTAGGTGGTTCTGCTCCACCCAGCCATGAGTGACATTCCGAATGTATCACTCCCACACCGGTACTAGCTATACCTCGGGATACACCTGACCCTCTTTCTAAGCATCACCCTACCACTCCTACACCAGTGTTGTGTCACTCCTACACTAACACAGGGTGCCTAAACGCTAGCAACTATCACCCTAAGTCTACCATCGCACAAAACACACAGTACGATCTGATCATGCCAAAATCCTCGTCCTCGAAGTACAGTTTCAAGTATGTCTTTAACCAAACTGTCTAACAGTGTAAATATATATTAATTGCATGAATTAATGAGGTTCTATCTTGAATCGCGTCGCCCGTGGGCGACGTCATTCAAGACTCCTAAATTGGTTCACACGAAACCTGGCCTTGAGAGAAGGGCCTAATTCATGTCGCTCATGGTCGACACCATTTAAATGGCGTCACTTAGTCGCGACACCATTTACCACCCAAAAACCGAACTACCTTCTAGCATCTGGGCCTAAATCGCATCGCCCATGGTAGACATCATTTACAAGTGGCGTTGCCTTGGCCGACGCCATTTAGCTCCCGAAGTAATATTTTCCTGCGGCTTCCCTTGAGCCACAAACGGGATTTCCTCCTCCCAAAACTATCCTAAGACGCTCAAAAATAGAGAAGGAGGAGGAGAATCCAAAAAACCATTTTAAAACCCATCGTTCCCCATTTTATAAAACAAACATTTTTACACAAAAGCCTCTTAAAATATGCTCCAAAGTGGGGAAAACATAGTTTTAAGCAAAACACTGTGAAGATCGTCACCCTACCAGTTACTTGAACTCCTTCTTGCTCCTAGCCACCGAACCGCCACGTCTCGAGCCGCAGCTGGTACCGCTGTGGACGTCGTTACTCTACCGAAACGTCGGCTGCTGTAAGGACTGAGATTTCGAGTTCAGTATTCGGGTCGGGTTCGGGTCGGATCCCCTGGTTTGGACCCTGTAGGGGTCTTGAGATTCCTGGCTGAATGGCGTCAGCACTGCTCGACGCCTTTCAAAAGGCGTCAGGTTGTGTGGACGCCATTTAGGTCTGCAGGTTGTTGTGCCACGTGTGCGCCACGTGGGCGGGTTTCGGGCCGCGAGAGTACGGCCCCGGTCACATCATCTGAACGGCGTCCATGTTGGTCGACGCGATTCAGACTGTGACCTCTGCGATGTCAGGGTACGGCGCCAGAGCGTGTCAGTACGGCCTATCCAGTCGTCTGAACGGCGTCTACCTCGATCGACGCGTTTTAGCGGGATTCAGATTGACCCCGCGAGCCTCCCCTTCTTTCCCTCATTCTCGCCTTCACTCTCTCTCTCTTCGCCCTCTCCACCCTCTCCGACTCTCTTTTCCCCTTCCCTTCCTCTTCTTCCTCTTCCAATCACTCCATAGCCTCCTTACCTCTCACCTCTACCTGCACCACCTCCTTCGCGGCGTTCCCTTCTCCGGACGGCGGCCGACGTCCCGGCGGAGTGGCGGCGTCCTCGAGGGTACCGGCGGCGGTCTGCGGTGAGGCGTATCGGCGGCGAAGAGCTTGGAGGAGTTCAAGAACCGGTAGGGGGACGAACCTTGCATGTGTTGCTCGTGTTTTCCTTGGCGTGACATGACGTGTTTGGGCTAGATTGAGCATGTTTAGGGGGTCTCCTTGTGGGAATGGCTGTGCTTGTGATCGTGGATTCGTAGCATGCTTGTGATAGTTGAATTCCTCTTCCTCCCCTTCTTGTTTTGAGGCTTTTCGGGGTGTTTGGGGTTAAGGGAGAAACCCTCGGTTCGAACCAGGGAACCAGGTTTCTGGCGCTAAACGGCGTCGTGCCTGGTCGATGCCTTTTAGAAGGGCGTCAGGGCAGTACGATGCCTTTTAGGGCAGAAACCCCCCTGTTCGAGATTTCGCAAGATAGGGGTTTTGGCGCTAAATGACGTCATGGATGGACGACGCCTTTCGGAAGGACGTCGGGCCATCATGACGCCATTTAGGCAGGAGATCACCCCGAGTGAGGGTCTGTAAATCTGGAATTTCAGTGTGAATGGCGTTTATGGACCTGGACGCGTTTTAAATAGGCGACTCCCTATGACGACGCGTTTCAAGGAATAATCTGACTGTTAAATGAACCTGTCTGAGGGGCTTGAATGGCGTCGACCTCGGTCGACGCGATTCAAGACAGAACTGCATAATCCTGATTTTATTATGTGTTTCACTGTGGGACGATTTCAAATGCATGCTTTACGTTGTACACTGAGACTGAGGACTCCTGTGTGAATGGAATCATGTTGTGTATGTGTGTGCTTATGCGAATATGGAATCAGAATAACTGTGGTTTACGTTTGTCACCATGGACCGATGGGGACAGGGTCATGGTGTCTGTGAGGCATTGTGCCGTACCGGTGGGAGAAGGGGTACATGTTGTGTTTTACCTTTGGCTGAGGGAAGCAGGATCGCCTTGAGCCCGACGGGCCGGAGTAGCCGGTGTGCTATCCGAGGGGTCGCTGTTTGTCCTCAGCGGGTCGGGGTTTCTCTATTTGTCGTGACAGCTTCCGACGCGTTTCTTACTGTGGAGCTGGTTGTGGTACTGTTGGAGTTGGTTTACCTTTTAGCCACTGGGCCTGATGTGACCTTTGATCAAGGTTACGAGTGGTACCCTTAGCCCTTTGGCCTGACGCAACCCGGGAGATTTGGGTTGTGGGTAGTTCCTGTAGCTTCGGCTTGACGGGGGTTCGCCAGTCCCCAGGGCCCTCCTGAAGCGCTGAGGCCTAGCGTAGAGGCAATCCGGACGGTAGGACAGTAGTCTAGACTACTTGTGTGCACACGTAGCTGGCAGTGGCAGTACACTGGTTCCAGCTAGTCCTAGTTTGACTCACTGCCTCACCCTACAGTGCCCCGGAACACTGTAGGGGTGGACAGGCGTGAGCTGTGGTGGTAGTGTTGGGAGGCGACGTTTGACTTCGGTCGACAGTGTGGTTCAGTCGCTTCGTGGACTTGGGCTGTGAGACGTGACTCTGTGTTGGGTTCTTCGGGTTGCTTAGAATGGTTCTTGCTGCACTGCTTATCGTACGTTTTATATCAGAGTTGGGTGTTATGTTTACTGTTTTACTTAAATTGCCATATATTCCTGTTGTTACACTTGTGGGTGTGTGAGTGGGAGGCAGGGGATCGGATTATCTCTACTGAGCCCATTTCTGGTGTGGCTCACTCCCTGCGGTTTCAGGTGTGGACCTCGTGGCGCAGCGGAAGCGTGGTGTCTTCTTGGTATGCGGACCAGCAGCTGTCTTAGTTCCGGGGTATGCCCCGATGTTGTTGTACTTTCCTTCTGCCTGTACTCATTTAATTCGTTGGACATGTAATTATTGTTGGACTGTATACGGACGTTGTTATTTTCCTTCCTGCGCACCTGCTCACCTTTGTAGTCCGTGAGATTGTTATATTTAGCCTTGTTTAGCACTTACTCCTCCAGATGTGTTGTGTGAGATCCGGGTGTGAACCCGCAGTTAATTGGCCGACATCCATTTAGTGACCGGGTCTCCGGTCATAGGATGGCGGGTCGTTACAGCTGCCGTCCGTGGAGTAAAGTTCTACGGAGGAGATGGTGGTGGTAGTGGTGAGAAGTAGGAGGTTGATGGAGTGAAGGAAGAGGAAAAATGAGGAAATGAAAGGAAGGAGAAGGGGAAGGGGTTGTTGGAGGGTTCGGAGAGAGAGAAAATGAGAGAAAGGAGGGAAGGCTCGGGCGTCAAACCGAACAAGCCTAAATCGCGTCGTCCTATGAAAATGTCATTCATACGACATGACGTAGATCGTACACTGGCAGATTTCTGAATGACATCTCTCATAGTTGACACCATTCAGACGATCAGACCGAGGCCGTCCCCACGCCCGCCCACACGGCACTCTGTAAAGCTCCTAAATGGTGTCCTCCTAATCAGATGCCATTCAAAATCATGTCGAGCTTGAGCCCATGCCCCATCCCTACAAAGATCTAAACTAAGGAATCCGACACCGATACTGACTCGATAACCGGATTCGAAACCTCAGTTCTTACAATAAGTGTAGCCGCTGACATACAACGTATATGTCCACAGCTAAACTTAGAACCGTGGACATATAATTTTTATCATTTTATTCTTGTTCTTTTATTACATACGTCGGCGATTTATGTAGAGCCGTTAATAAATGTCCTACATAAGTCAATGATTATGTTATAGTCGTTGACGCATATTAGGTATATTTAAACAGTTACTTAAGCCGTCGACATATAATACAATTGTAAATGGTGGTTTAATGGTCGTCGGCTAATATTCTCTTTGTCAATAAGTGCCTCTAGCCGTCGACATATACTTGCTGACAAAACATATCTTTCCTGTAGTGGACTAAGCTCTAAAAATCAATATTAAAGCAAAATCTGATTGAATTAATGGTAACAAATATAAATCCAACTGATTAAATGGTAAGCCATCCTAACAAGAGAGTTTTTTACACGTAGACGACCATCTACGTCTGCCCAATGTCCCCACGCTGCATTTAACTAGGGGGTTTGTCAAATGACAAAGATTTCATACGCCTAAGTAGATGGTGTCATCATAACACCCGACCCAACGAGTAGCAAGTGGCCCATTAGAAAATTGATCATGCCAGCACCATCAGCGTAACTTACATATGCATTATTATTATTTTTTGTGAAATCAGGATTTCGTCACATTTTTTTCGTTTCAACATATTTCTCTTAATAGATCACGAGTTGTTGAATGAACTTTAAAAAATCTTCACAAATTCAAATAAGTCGCAAGTTACTCGCACACTTTTCAGAAGTCATATTTTCACATGAAATTTTATATTATATTTTAGAAGTTCACATAAAATTTAAAGTTGTATTTTACGTATGAAATAATTAAAATACTTTCACATTTTGTTTTCACAAAGCTTTTGAATATTTGTCAACTGCAAACATTTTTCATTTTTCTGAGGGCAGTTTTTTTACCTAAAAATCAGGACTTCGTGATGGTGCCAGCCATTGCTGGCCCATCTCCAAAATACTCATCTATTCACTGGAGATTGGACAAATTTCCAAATGAAAACGAAGCATATCACTCCTTATGTGGGTCTGATAAGGCAATGTATGAAGTAGAAAATTGCCGAAGTGAACTGGTTAAAAAATAGAACAAACTGAAGGCTTTCAAATGATAGTAGTACCATGCAACATGTTCTTAGATACGGCACACGAAGTATAGATGAATGTAATGCCATGCCAAAATGGCAAAAATATTTCATGTAAGATGGCAACAATCAGGAACACGTGTCAAAATCATAAATGCATGAAGCCTCCAGAGTGCCAATTAAAGTCTGATAGAGTTTAATTAATCAAGGATTTACAGCTAACATACGCTAGAAGTGAAAATTAAATCTAAATCCAAAGGATTAAACCCTCAAGAATAAAGATCAATGCACCCCAAATTCCATTCGATTAATAGACGCATACAAAATCAAGTATTTAATTAGATGGTGAGTCATCCTAGCCAGAGACTTATTTCGGATGCAAAGAACCATCTACTTCTGCCTATTGTCCCTATTCTGCACTCAAATAAAGCTTTTGTTAAATGAAAATGATTTTGTATACCCACATCCCACAGAAAAGGGTACAAATCTAGGACTTAGTACTTTAATTAATTGTAGATGAGAAGGAAGTAATTGAAAGTTTATCAATTCAGTTACTCAATGCCAATGGTTATCTAAAATCCATGCAAAATTTTAAAGGATTATTTTATGCTAGCATGCTTTCACATTTTTTTCACAACTTTTCTAACTTTTACTAAGCGCAAACTTCTTTCTTTTCTCTGAGAGCCAATTGTTTACTAGAAATCTCGACTTGGTGACAGTCCCAGCCATTGCTGGCCGCCGTCTCGAAATGTTCATCTGTTCACTATGGATTGGTCAAATTTCCAAATGAAATGAATGCCCTAAAGAAAAGGATTAAGACCTAAAAAAAAAGACCAATCCACTTCAAACCTCATTGGATTAATAGAAACAAATAAAAAATTCTAAGGATTTAAATAGTGAGTCCTCCGAGCAAGAGGCTTATTTTAGATGCAACGGACCCTCTTCATTTACCTAGTTTCCCTATTCTGCATTTAACTATAGTTTCATTAAATGAAAAGGATTTCATCTGCACAAATCTTTCAAAGGATACAAAAGCTACAACTTAGTACATTAATTGTGGATAAGAAGGAATTAATTCAAAGTATATCAATTCAGTTGCTTAATGGCTATAAATAGCTGACAGAAGTCCCATCAGGTTACCAAACAAGAGAGGAAGACAATTAAGGATAGTAGGGAAATACAAAACAAGGAAACCATGGCAACCAAGCAGATCTTTCCTGCCATAGTGAAACTCTTGGCAACACTTACGCTTGTGATCTTCCTTTCATTCCCAGGTATGTATGGACGTACAAGCCCTTAGCACCATGCATCACAAGGAAAAGGCACATCATAGACGTGTATATTAATCCGCATTGGCTATCACGTCCATGACAATTGTTTTGCATTCTAACTTATGGCATGTTTTGGTGCTATAATTTCTTAAAATTCTAACTTCATTAGGAGAGTTCACCTACATTAGAGTATTGCTCGGCTAATATTTACAACTCTTTCTTATGCACATACAAATGAGACCAACTCAGTTAGTGACTGATCTGGTCTCCAGGGGGCAGTGTAGAAATGTTTGTTGAGACACCTACATAATTTTTTAAGTTTTTCAAATAAAAATATCATCAGGAAGTGTAGAAATGTTTGGCTTGACGGTGCAATGAGTCTTTCTCTTATTTAAATTTCTTACAAAATAAATAGAAAGAAAAAGAAAGTACTGACTATTTTTATGTTCCTTTTGTCTATGAAATGAAGCCCAAGCTCAGTTATGCCCTCCGCCGAATACGCAGTGCGCTCCTCTTGCTATGGCCGGCTGCTTTCCGAAAATCTGTGCTGAGTTCTGCACGGCGCTAGGGCATACTCCCAAGAAAGGCTGCTGCAAAAACAGCAACACCTGTTGCTGCTTCTAACGAGCTGGCCGGAGCATCGACTAAAACTCTATATATCCCTGAAGCTTTGTAGTTCTTGGATGGTCATGAAAAAATTAACATATATATTATTATAATAATAATAAGAAGAAACAAGAACCGGCAAGGGATTACTTTCTTCTATCTTCATGTGGTGCCTAATGATGTTTCCATTTTAAGTGCCCGACCACTCTCGACTCCAAAAGAAGTAGATACCGAGTGGGCATTCGTAGCCGGGTCATTTACCACTACAAGGAAAATAGGATTTGTCAGCGGCTAAAAGCCGTTGACAAATACAAAAGAACCGTTAACACAACCTTATGTCAACGGCTAAACAGCCGCTGAGAAAGCCGTGGACAAAACTCTCGTTGGCATATATTTGTCAACGGCTCTCACAAGCCGCTGACATATAATATATATGTCCACGGATAGAAGCCGCTGACAAAGAACATATATGTCAATGGCTATTGTCAACCGCAGACAAAAACACTATTTGTCAACCGCTTCTTAGCCGCTGACAAAGAACATATATGTCAACGGCTTCTGACAACCGTCGACAAAAACACTATTTGTTAACGGCTTCTTAGCCGCTGACAAAAGGTTTTGTCAGCAATTTTAACTACTGACAAATGTTATATGTCAACAGTTGCACAGCCACTGATAAAGACTTCTGTCCAAGACTAACCAGCTGCTGACAAAGGTTTTGTTAACACCAGAGACTTTTGTCAGCGGCCTTAGCCGCTGACAAATTGATACTAAAAAATTAAAAAATTAAAATTATATACAAAAACCTGTAGATACATCGATTTGTACATAAATATCCATACAAACATACACAAATAAACATATTCACACTTTAAAATAAACATATTCACGAAACTGCAAAAAAAATACATCCACATGCACAAATAAACATTCATATAAACTTAATAAACACATCCAGAGTCAGTGTAAGGGATTACCCTAGTGTACCTACATAGTTCTACAATATAAGATGGAAACATTAAACTTCAAATATTACATTTGTTCGAAAAGAAAAAAAACCCTCATGACTCGTTAAACAGATGAAGAATTTTAGTATAGAAAGGTAATGTCCTCAGCTTGAACCACAACACGAGCGGGTTGAACTGCAATATAAGAAGAATGCATGATCACATGTTTGATGGAATTGCTTGACACTAACTAATATGACTTATTTAAACGCACCTCCTTATATGCATCCCATGATATGTCATTCCCAATGATTTGCTCTGACTCAGGGTTCTACGTAAATCCAGCATTGGTTACAAGATCTTGTGTGATCATGTACACAGACTTAAAGAAGGCTAGCCTATGCTTCAAAGTTGTTATAATATAATTGGAACTAAAAACAATGTTGAAGGTCTTATTAACAAGCTCCCAAGCATGATCCAATATAAAATCCCCTTATAGAATCTCTTCTCTAATTAGGTTGATCAACACTAAATCCATGTCTAGTGTCCAAAGTGAACCTAAGAATGTTTCAGCTCATGCTATAAAGAAATCAAACAATGATGATGTACCCACATTTCTAAGTTATCTAACAATAACAAAAGAAGCACGATCAAATCTATTTTATTTTAAGAAGTGAAGACTGAGCCTAATTAGCTTTAACTTACCAGACTGCGACACAGCTGCAGGAAGGAAAAAAATCCACCGCACCGTTAAGACCTTTGGTCTCATTGATCGAAAAAATGCAACAGACGAGCAAGTAAAAAAAAACATGTTAGCAGTAATAAGAATGTACAACTAGATGAACACAGGACTGGCATCAGAGCCAAACATGTTTGGCAGCATAAATCATTCCTAAGACCTGAAAAATCAACAGCACATATCATGGTGAAAGGTAGGCATAGAAATTGGCATAGGGTCAGTTCATACATTGAGCACATGCACATAGGTCGAAGCACTAGGATTATCAAGATAATCTGACCAAAAAGACAAACACTTTCATCCATTCATGACATCTTGTGCCGCTGATGCAAATTGCTAAACAATATATATGCCTGATAATTAATTGTCATAGAAGAATTAATTACACATTACCCCGTGGTGTTATATATCTACTGTCTAAGAAACGCATGCTTTTGTCATACAAAAACAACAAGAACAAAAACAATAGCCATTGGAAAAAAAAAACACCAACCATTATTTATTGGACATAGCAATGGCCTCCCAACAATTCTACATGGGACTTGTGCATCACTGTCGAGCAAACGGATAAAGAAAGAATGATTTGGGAGCTTTTATTAGCTCTTGAAATTTCTACATATCTAAAACCTATTTAAAAAAAAAAGTAAGAGACTGGCATTATTTTCCCTAGATCCTCTTTGTGGTGGAAATGTGGGAGCCATTAATGCAAATACAACTTAAGTGTTTGTAATACTAACATGGTTGATGCCACAGACCCACAGCAACCTCGTACTGGACAGCAGGAGTCAACTCAAGTATAAAATTTTTCCAGTAGCATAAATTGGAGAAAATCATACTTGTCTCAGTCAACTGGGAACTTAGTTTGAGCAAGAACTACACACTACATTTTTATGACATTTAATAGTTCTAAACCTAAAAACTGCCTTTTTTATTTTATCAAAATATTCTGAGAAATAAACACTGTCACTCATTAAAATAGAAAGCAAGCATGGCTAAATCACCAAGTGAGTACTATTCATGTAGAGCTTTTTATATACTCTGAACTTGTTTCCCTCACATATCTGAGGTCTGGTTAACAGCTCAAGCTCTCCGTTCGATTTTTGATGCCACTACAAATTATTCAAAGACAATTTTTCCAAAGCATCCCTATGGTAGAGATTCAAATTGGATGGGCTTAATAGACAGATTCAATCACAGGTTATTGCCTGAAAGAATGAAAGCAAAGATCAATTCTTCCAGAACCTGGGTTACAGAACTATGTGTTGATAGTGTTCATAAAGTCTCAATAACATCAGCATGTTAATCTGCCTATGATCTAAAAATCCTTTTTTTTTTTCCAGAGATGAGTTGATAGACCTGATAGCTTGCTGAAGTTGCTGGAGATGTTGCTGATAGCAGACTATTCTCATGTCATCCTTTAAGGCCTCTTTCAGGGTTAAAGACCCATTGTTGAACTCATCAACTCCTACATAAATATTCAGGGTGGCATATCAACAATTAGGCCATTTTCAAATATTAATTTAAGGGCATGTGAAAGAAAATAACCTTTTTTGAGTCATTGATCAATCTTACCATTCTCTGTAATGTAGATGAGAGGGTTGTTATACTTTTTCTGAGTGTAAAGCAAGAGTTCTCTTATCCCTGGTGGGTATATGTAGAGCCAACTAGGAGGAACCTGCAGTAAGGCAAAACCCCCCACTTTATTAAAATAGACCAATAGGATGAGAGTTTTTGCTCATCACCAAGTTCAATACACAAGATATCTCCCATGAGAAAAAGAAATCTAAATTCACATCTACATCTAAAGAAGCCAACAGAGAGACATAACACATAAAACTGATGACCATACAAAACTACAACAAATAAGATATAATATATCCTAATCACCTGTGGAGCAGCCTCGTAGTTCATGTAGGCACCGTGTAAAAGGTTGCTTGTTATAACAACAACAGAAACCCCGTTGTCTTAACCTGCACCAATGTGCACAAAACACCAAACATGGTACAACAACTCATAAAACTAGATCCAACCCAGTGGGGCAGAGAAAAAAAGTTAACTAGATGCAAATGCTAACCAAAACTCCCAAATCCCCTTCCTTCTTCTTCCCTTCCACGAATCCACTGTTATGTGAAACCCCCTGGCGGCGACCCTCATCGCACGGTCTGCCGGCGAGCACCACGGCCCTGCCATTGAGCCGCGAGCAGCCGCCGCAGCACCGCCCCCTGCCGGCGAGCAACAGCCGCAGCATCACCCCCTTCCTTCTAGTCGGCGAGCAGCCGGCGAACCGCATCATCGGCCCCGGCTGGCGAGCCGCATCATGGCCCCTTGCCGGCAGCCGCAGCATCACCCCCTTCCTTCTAGTCGGCGAGCAGCAGCCGCATCACCGCCCTCTGCAGGCAGCTGCAGCATCACCCCCTTCCCTCTAGCCGGCGAGCAGCAGCCGCATCACCGCCCCCTGCCGGCGAGCACCTCTGCCTCTGCCGTTGGATCCTCGAGCGCCGCAACCACGCCGCTGGAAAAAATTTTGCGCCGCTGCCCCAACAGGTTCCTCCCTGTTCTTGTCCCAATACTAGGGTTTTGAGGGAGACAAGGAAAAGAGGGAGACAGGGAAAGGGGCGGGCTCGGGAGGAAAACAAGGAAAGAGCCTGCGGGAGTTTCTTTTGGAGAACTTTTGTTAGCGGCTACAAGTAAAGCCGCCGACATAGAGCAGATATGTTAACGGCTACGTCTGTAGCCGTTGACATATAGTTTTTACCTTTTTTTTTTTCTATTTATTATATACGTCGACAGGTAAACAAGAACCATTAACATATAACCTACATATGTCAACAACTACAATGTAGCCGTTGACATATACTACCTATATGTATACGGTTATTCTAACCGTTGACATATAAATCTATTGTAAATGGTACTTTCTTAGCCATCAACTAATATTCTTTTTGTCGATAAGTGTCTATAGCCGTAGACATATGTTCACTGACAAAACTTGTCTTCCTTGTAGTGTACATATGTCCGGTCCTTTTAACCTTCAGCTACATAGTGGCCATTTCAATTTAAATACATACCTTTCAAACTCAAAAACAAATGCCGGCTAATCCAAATAATCTGAATATAAAAATTTAGATTCTATCATAACCAACCCAACGAAAGGGCCAATTATGATGAAGGTCCGATCTACTTATTAGTCCATATTCGCACTTTAGTAATACTTGCTGCATTGCGGGCTCTGATAAATAGTGCAAAGTCATATACTAGTTCATATATCAATAGCTTAAAGGCCGTTAACAAAACTGCGGACAATAGACCTGGTGGAAAAAATTTATCGACGGGTCACCGAAACCATTCACGTATGTAACATATGTCTACTGTTCAGGCCGTTGACTAATATCATTATAAGTCAACGATAGGGGGCATTGACAAATAATATATTATATTTCAACAACTTCGACCATAGATATATAAAACATATGTCAACAGCTAAGACCGTAGACATATATAATATATGTCAACAGTTGTATACATGGACATATGCAACATATGTCAACAACTGCATCCATAGACATATGTTGCACATTTCAACTTATATACAACACATGTCAACATCTACAGCCTCTCACAAACTGTAACGACCCGCCATCCTATGACCGGAGACCCGGTCACTAAATGGATGTCGGCCCATTAACTACGGGTTCACACCCGGATCTCACACAACACGTCTGGAGGAGTAAGTGCTAAACAAGATTAAATATGACAATCTCACGTACTACAAAGATAAGCAAGTGCGCAGGGAGGAAAATAACAATATCCGTATACAGTCCAACAATAATTACATGTCCAACAATTAAATAAGTACAGGCAGAAGGAAGTACAACAACATCGGGGCATACCCCGGAACTAAGACAGCTGCTGGTCCGCACACCAAGAAGACACCACGCTCCCGCTCGCCTCGAGGTCCACACCTGAAACCGCAGGGAGTGAGCCATACCAGAAATGGGCTCAGTAGGGATCATCCGATCCCCTGCCTCCCACTCACACACCCACAAGTGTAACAACAGGAATATATGGCAATTAAGTAAAGTAGTAAACACAGCACCCAACTCTGATATGAAACGCACGGTAAGCAGTGTAACAAGAACCATTCTAAAGAACCCAACACAGAGTCACGACTCACAGTCAAAGTCCACGAAGCGACTAACCACACTGTCGACCGAAGTCGAACGTCGCCTCCCAACACTACCACCACAGCTCACGCCTGTCCACCCTTACAGCGTTCCGGAGCACTGTAGGGTGAGGCAGTGAGTCAAACTAGGACTAGCTGGACTCAGTGTACCGCCACTGCCAGCTACGTGTGCACACAAGCAGTCTAGACTACTATCCTACCATCCGGATTGCCTCCACGCTAGGCCTCAGCGCTTCAGGAGGGCCCTGGGGACCGGCGAACCCCCGTCAAGCCGAAGCTACAGGAACTACCCACAAACCCAACTCTCCCGGGCTGCGTCAGGCCAAGGGCTATAGGTACCACTCGTAACCTTGATCAAAGGTCACATCAGGCCCACTGGCTAAAGGGTAAACCAACTCCCACCAGAAACACCACCAGCTCCACAGTGAGAAACACGCCGGAAGCTGTCACGACAACCAAGGAAAACCCCGACCCGCTGAGACCAAACAGCAACCCCTCGGATAGCACACCAGCTACTCCGGCCCGACGGGCTCAAGGTGGTTCTGCTTGTCTCAGCCAAGGGTAAAACACAACAAGCACCCCTCCTCACAGACACCATGGCCCTTCTCCCATCAGCCCATGGTGACAAACGTAAACCACAGTTAACCCGATCCACATTCGCATAACACAACCACACGTATAACATGACTCCATTCGCACAGTAAACCTCAGTCTCAGTATATAGTTAAAGCACACACACACACACAGGTGATGTAATTCCACTCACGCAGAAGTCCCCGTCTCAGTATACAACCCGAAACATGCATTAGAATCATCCCACCGTGAAACATGCACGAAATTACAGCATTAAGCATTCCTGTCTTGAATCGCGTCGACCTCGACCGAGGTCGACGCCATTCAAGACCCTTAGACAGGTTTATTAAAAGCCCGATTTATCCTTAAAACGCGTCCACCGTTGAAGTCGCCATTTAAAACGCGTCTGGGTGTCTCGACGCCATTCAACCCAGAAATTCAGATTTGCAGAACCCTTAAACGGGGGCATTTCCTGCCTAAATGGCGTCATGATGGCCCGACGTCCTTCCGAAAGGCGTCGTCCATCCATGACGTCATTTAGCGCAGAACCCCTAACTCAGGAAACCTCGCACAGGGAGGTTTCTGGCCTAAAACGCGTCGTACTGACCCGACGTCTTTCGAAAAGGCGTCGACCAGGTACGACGCTATTTAGCGCCAGAAACCAGGTCTCCTGGTTCAACCCGAGGGCTTCACCCTTGAACCCCGGGCACCCCGAAAAGCCCCAAAACCAAAAGGGGAAGAAGAGAAGCTCAACCACTTAATCATGCTACGAATCCACGACCACAAACACCGCTATTCCCACAAGGAAACCCCCCCTAAACATTCTCAATCTAGCCCCACACCCGCCACATCATGCCAAGAAGCAAACGAGTAACACAAGTAAGGTTTCGTCTCCCTACCGGTTCTCGAACTCCGCCAAGCTCAGTGCCGCCGTCCCGCCGCACCGCACACCGCCGCTGGTACCCTCGAGGACGCCGCCACTCCGCCGGGACGTCGGCCGCCGTCCGGAGAAGGGAACGCCGCGAAGGAGGTGGTGGAGGTAGAGGTGAGAGGTAAGGTGGTGTGGGAGTGGTGGAAGAGGAAGAAGAGGAAGGGAAGGAAGAAAATCGTCGGAGAGGGCGGAGAGAGCGAAGAGAGAGAGAGTGAAGGTGAGAATGAGGGAAAGAAGGGGAGGCTCGCGGGGTCAACCAGAATTCCGCTAAAACGAGTCGATCGAGGTAGACGCCATTCAGTCTGACAGGACGGCCGTACTGACACCGCTCTGAAACGCGTCGCCCACTGCGGACGCCGTTCAGATGACAAGACAGGCCGTACTGACAACGTTCTGGCGCCGCACCCTAACACCGCAGGTGTCGCAATCTGAAACGCGTCGACCGAGCTGGATGCCGTTCAGACAAATCTGACAGGGGCCGTACTCTCGCGGCCCGAAACCCGCCCACGTGGCGCAACAACCAACAGACCCTAAATGGCGTCCACACAACCTGACGCCTTTTGAAAGGCGTCGAGCAGTGCTGACGCCATTCAGTCAGCAATCTCAAGACCCCTCCAGGGTCCAAACCAGGGAATCCGGCCCGAACCCGACCCGAATATAGAACCCGAAATCTCAGTCATTACAATCTCCCCCCCTTAAAAGAATTTCGTCCTCGAAATTTGCAACCGCTCAAAGCTCAACTCGGCTGACCATCACACGCCGACACACACTAATCACAACAGTCAATTTCACCAATCACACATACAAGGCTCCACATAATTAGCCAATCACATCACATCAAGCTAACCAAGATCCTCAATTCCGACAAAAGCTGATAGATCAAAATATCCACACACTAGCAAGGCCCAAATCACGAAACCGATTTTTTTCTACCAAACCCAAATACATACAAGTGCCACCTCAGTTCACAACCACCTCAGAAAAAGATAAGACAAAAGTGCTCTCCTAGCACAACCTCTCGGGCCTCCACAAGGAGACGCGACTCCAAACACACCTTGAGTACTCACTAACCGCTCGGTCCCTGACCTGCCTGGTTCTTCTGGGGACAATTTCTCAGAAAATGCCCCTTATTGCCACAGCCAAAACACCCCTTATTAACAATTGGACACGTCCGACTGCCATGATGACCACCACAATGGGCACAATGACCTGCTGCATCCCGCCTCGCTTCCTGCTATCTGTTAGCCACAAACTGCATCTGATGTATCGAACCGTCTCTGCCCTCACCACAGGGCACCTCTTGGGACCTGAACTCGAAGGAACTCGGATTGCCTGATGAAAAGATCGTTGGTCTACTCCTGCCTTGCTGCTCCCTTTGTGCCGAACGCTCCAATTCTCTCGCCATCTGCTGGAATTGAGTCTCCACCGCTGCCGTGCATCGTGCTGCTGACACCAGATCCCTACAATGCTTAGGTACCACCATTGACCTCAGATCATAACGAAGTCCGTCCACAAATCTCTCTGTCCTCAGATCCTCACGCTCAGATATGTGAGGAGCAAACCTTCCAAGAGCCACAAACTTCGCCTGGTATTCTAAAACCGTCATGTCGTCCTGTACCAATTCCATAAACTCCATTGCCTTCGTCTTCTGAACGTGCCTCGAAAAGTACCGTCTGCTGAATTCTTTCACAAACATCTCCCAAGGGATCTCTCTCAAGGACCTATCTGCAAACATCATTCCTCTAGTCGCGACCCACCACTTAAATGCATTGTCCTTCAATAAGTAAGTCGCCAACAAGGTCTTGTCATTCTCTGCACACTCAAGAACATCAAATGCCTTCTCCATTTCCTTAATCCAAAGGGCTGCCTCGTCTGAGACCGACCGACCTGCGAAAGAAGGGGTCTTCAACTTCAAGAACCGCTCCAAAATCGTAGACTGACCGTCTCGGGAATTGGATCCCTCACTCCCAACTCCATGCCGGTGTCTAGACGTAGCCCCAATCATAGCTTCCCTGAAACGGTCCACATCATGACCTTCAGCCCTCGAACCACCACCATCTGCTCTCGCATCCCGAGCCACCGGAGCTCCCCACTTCGGCGCCATCGCTGCCCCACAACACGCAAATCGAACCAAAACACGTCAAATCCTATCAATCTACACCAGCAGCCATCGCCTATACCGACTCGTACTTATTGTTGGACTATAATATCTAACCCAGTTTATCACATACTCGACCAGACTGAGCTCTGATACCATCTGTAACGACCCGCCATCCTATGACCGGAGACCCGGTCACTAAATGGATGTCGGCCCATTAACTACGGGTTCACACCCGGATCTCACACAACACGTCTGGAGGAGTAAGTGCTAAACAAGATTAAATATGACAATCTCACGGACTACAAAGATAAGCAAGTGCGTAGGGAGGAAAATAACAATGTCCGTATACAGTCTAACAATAATTACATGTCCAACAATTAAATAAGTACAGGCAGAAGGAAGTACAACAACATCGGGGCATACCCCGGAACTAAGACAGCTGCTGGTCCGCACACCAAGAAGACACCACGCTCCCGCTCGCCTCGAGGTCCACACCTGAAACCGCAGGGAGTGAGCCATACCAGAAATGGGCTCAGTAGGGATCATCCGATCCCCTGCCTCCCACTCACACACCCACAAGTGTAACAACAGGAATATATGGCAATTAAGTAAAGCAGTAAACACAGCACCCAACTCTGATATGAAACGCACGGTAAGCAGTGTAACAAGAACCATTCTAAAGAACCCAACACAGAGTCACGACTCACAGTCAAAGTCCACGAAGCGACTAAACCACACTGTCGACCGAAGTCGAACGTTGCCTCCCAACACTACCACCACAGCTCACGCCTGTCCACCCCTACAGCGTTCCGGAGCACTGTAGGGTGAGGCAGTGAGTCAAACTAGGACTAGCTGGACTCAGTGTACCGCCACTGCCAGCTACGTGTGCACACAAGCAGTCTAGACTACTGTCCTACCATCCGGATTGCCTCCACGCTAGGCCTCAGCGCTTCAGGAGGGCCCTGGGGACCGGCGAACCCCCGTCAAGCCGAAGCTACAGGAACTACCCACAAACCCAACTCTCCCGGGCTGCGTCAGGCCAAGGGCTATAGGTACCACTCGTAACCTTGATCAAAGGTCACATCAGGCCCACTGGCTAAAGGGTAAACCAACTCCCACCAGAAACACCACCAGCTCCACAGCGAGAAACACGCCGGAAGCTGTCACGACAACCAAGGAAAACCGCGACCCGCTGAGACCAAACAACAACCCCTCAGATAGCACAACAGCTACTCCGGCCCGACGGGCTCAAGGTGGTTCTGCTTGTCTCAGCCAAGGGTAAAACACAACAAGCACCCCTCCTCACAGACACCATGGCCCTTCTCCCATCAGCCCATGGTGACAAACGTAAACCACAGTTAACCCGATCCACATTCGCATAACACAACCACACGTATAACATGACTCCATTCGCACAGTAAACCTCAGTCTCAGTATATAGTTAAAGCACACACACACACACAGGTGATGTAATTCCACTCACGCAGAAGTCCCCGTCTCAGTATACAACCAGAAACATGCATTAGAATCATCCCACCGTGAAACATGCACGAAATTACAGCATTAAGCATTCCTGTCTTGAATCGCGTCGATCGAGGTCGACGCCATTCAAGACCCTTAGACAGGTTTATTAAAAGCCCGATTTATCCTTAAAACGCGTCCACCGTTGAAGTCGCCATTTAAAACGCGTCTGGGTGTCTCGACGCCATTCAACCCAGAAATCCAGATTTGCAGAACCCTTAAACGGGGGCATTTCCTGCCTAAATGGCGTCATGATGGCCCGACGTCCTTCCGAAAGGCGTCGTCCATCCATGACGTCATTTAGCGCAGAACCCCTAACTCAGGAAACCTCGCACAGGGAGGTTTCTGGCCTAAAACGCGTCGTACTGACCCGACGTCTTTCGGAAAGGCGTCGACCAGGTACGACGCTATTTAGCGCCAGAAACCAGGTCTCTTGGTTCAACCCGAGGGCTTCACCCTTGAACCCCGGGCACCCCGAAAAGCCCCAAAACCAAAAGGGGAAGAAGAGAAGCTCAACCACTTAATCATGCTACGAATCCACGACCACAAACACCGCTATTCCCACAAGGAAACCCCCCCTAAACATGCTCAATCTAGCCCCATACCCGCCACATCATGCCAAGAAGCAAACGAGTAACACAAGCAAGGCTTCGTCCCCCTACCGGTTCTCGAACTCCGCCAAGCTCCGTGCCGTCATCCTGCCGCACCGCACACCGCCGCCGGTACCCTCGAGGACGCCGCCACTCCGCCGGGACGTCGGCCGCCGTCCGGAGAAGGGAACGCCGCGAAGGAGGTGGTGGAGGTAGAGGTGAGAGGTAAGGTGGTGTGGGAGTGGTGGAAGAGGAAGAAGAGGAAGGGAAGGAAGAAAATCGCCGGAGAGGGCGGAGAGAGCGAAGAGAGAGAGAGTGAAGGTGAGAATGAGGGAAAGAAGGGGAGGCTCGCGGGGTCAACCAGAATTCCGCTAAAACGCGTCGATCGAGGTAGACGCCATTCAGTCTGACAGGACGGCCATACTGACACCGCTCTGAAACGCGTCGCCCACTGCGGACGCTGTTCAGATGACAAGACAGGCCGTACTGACAACGTTCTGGCGCCGCACCCTGACACCGCAGGTGTCGCAGTCTGAAACGCGTCGACCGAGCTGGACGCCGTTCAGACAAATCTGACAGGCGCCGTACTCTCGCGGCCCGAAACCCGCCCACGTAGCGCAACAACCAACAGACCCTAAATGGCGTCCACACAACCTGACGCCTTTTGAAAGGCGTCGAGCAGTGCTGACGCCATTCAGTCAGCAATCTCAAGACCCCTCCAGGGTCCAAACCAGGGAATCCGGCCCGAACCCGACCCGAATACAGAACCTGAAATCTCAGTCATTACACAAACAGTGGACCATTTGTCAATGGTTACAATGATTGACATATATTCTGATACAAGTGAACCGTTGCAACCGCTTACAAATATAATAACATATGTCAACGGTTGACGAGTAGTTTTATAAATGGTTTTAGCTGCTGACAATTCTTAACATTAAAAATAAAATATTTTTAAATATTAAATAATACACAAAAATCTGTAACCAAAATGAAAGCATTCACAATCACATCCATTCACAAATAAGCACATCAACACAAAAATAAACACATCCATGTGCACAAAAAAAAAACATTTACATAAAAAGAAATACATCCATAAAAAAATTATATTACAGATTCTTAGAGAAATGTATATTTGTCAATAATCATCAGCTCACTCATCCTTATCACCATCAAAATCATCTCCCTCCTCGTTCACCTCACCTTCAACGTCGCTCTCACCCACAACAACTATCATAAATGCTCTCATCTCTACCATTTATTTGTACATCTCCTCCTCTTGCACTTTAAGCTTCTCTTAAACAATCCGTAGCGCCTCGGCTTACTCCTCAACTTGCCGTTGATAGATGAAGAGCACGATCCTTCTCCCAGTCTATATCATGTACGTAGCGTCTCTCGACTGCCCGCACAATAAATATGGTCAGATTGATTTTTTTCCCATAACTACAATGAAGGTCTCCTCAACAGAGAGGAAGGTACTCCCAACATCACTTTCTAAAGAAGGAGTGATTAATTGGGTCATTCTCTCTTACAATAAAAATAAATAAACAAAGTTTTTATTAGTGATATAAATTATTTTTTAAGAAGTATTGAAATAAAAATTAATTTAAAACATAAAAAGACTTACATATCATCTATCCATTGCTCACTGCAATTCAGAATATCTTTACATCTACCTATCATGAAAATTTCAAGACGCTTAAGATCACGTTGATGAAGATGATGTTGTTCAAATTATGTTAAAAAAATAAATAATAAAAACTTAACAATATAAGAAAATTAATAAGAAAATGAAAATGTTACGAAGTCATTCTTCAATTGATAATGACTTATTTGGTCCTGCCTGGTAGAATTGGATGGCCTCAAAGCCAATCATTGTACATTCTAGTTCAGATTATTAATAAAGGCAATTATTTCTTCATTTACAATTCTTGCAAATTAACTATCGTAATGAAGATCCGTAGACAAGTGTATGGGATATTGAATCATGATGAGATCATGATAGTGAGATCAATATCCGTAGTCACTTGTCTTAAATAGTTCTCGATCATAGGATATTTAAGATGGACATTAAATATCCGATAAGATCGACACAAGTTATGTCTACTCATGTAATGAGGGTGAATGATCTCACATTCACTCGTGTGGTGATACTAAGATAAACTTGTGGGTGCTCATTAGAGAATGAGTTTACTGAACAGACCCAAATAAGAATTCTTGCATGGTAATTATACCTATTAGTCAATCAGGGAATTCAATCGTTGCAGTAGCATAG
Organism: Zantedeschia hybrid cultivar; assembly: GCA_030544215.1. NCBI lineage: Eukaryota > Viridiplantae > Streptophyta > Magnoliopsida > Alismatales > Araceae > Zantedeschia > Zantedeschia hybrid cultivar. The sequence continues at coordinate 51,936,489 of JARZZO010000014.1, forward strand.
TTGGTCCTTTGACCTGAGTCACCAATGATACCTTGTTTGTAGACCATTGTGTCTTGATTCTCTGACCTGTGGACTTAAACCATTAAGCCCACGATACTCAGTTTCTCAGATACGGTGGAAAGCTTGCGAAGGTAATTGAGTGAACAACAAGGGATCACTCACTCTTGGTATAAGACTGGAGAGAGAATGTCCTATGGATGTGTACACAGAAATCCCTGGCCAGGGTCAAATGAAAGAGATATCTTTCTAGAAATTAACTGAGTACTGGAATACATCTAAATAATGCGATAGAGGGTTTGACTATAAAACCATACCCTTTCGTTATTGGGACGTTGGATGAGTGAAGGATTTTATCTGTGCGGTATCTGCAGACAGAAAGGTTCAAATAAAGGGAACAGTATCCCTTATATCTTCTGGGATCATGAGGTAGTGTTTGGTACCGTTCATGATCATAAGGCCAAGTGGATTAATCATCAGATGATAAACCACTTATTTATTAAATTAATTATTTAACATATGATGTTCAAATATTAATTAATAAATATTAGACTTTAGAATTAGTTCTAAGTTTAATGGGCCTGAAACCAGACTGATATATGGGCCTAGAGGGTCACACACATAAGAGTTCTCGTCAGACGGTGAGAGATGTTAAATTTCATACTTATCTGGGTTTTTATGAAAAAGCCGCAGGATAAACATGAATATTTAATGGAGATTTATCCAAGGCCAAACTCTTGGATAATCATGAGCATTAATCATTGTGCTTATCCTTATTTCTTATATAAGGAGGCCAAGGGGAGGGGTAAAAGAAGTTGGACGAAATACACACCCCAAGATTCTCTATCTCCTCTCTCTCTCTCTTTCTCTCTCTCTTGGAGTAGAACTTTCTCTTTCCGTGCATGGTGGATTTGAGATCGGGTCGGAGTACTCAAGTCGAGGAGGAAAACGCATCTGCAGCAGGAGCTCATGTGGATACCTCTAGAGATCGTGCGCGTGCGCGATTACCGAGTCGGAATCATCCACGGGAGATTTGAAACCCCGCAAAGGTGAAGAACCGTTCTTCCCGCGTTTATTTTATTGTCCGTTTTACTATCCCAGCAACCGATACATAGGAATCAATTTAATTTTCCGCTGCGTTCTAGGCGATTCCTTACACTGCCTACATGGCATAGACTGATATGAGTGATTTTTCCTATTAGGATCATCAATTTTCTACAGAAAAAATATTAGTTGTCAAATTTGTGTCGATCAAATAAATATAAACTATCAAGCATCATTATTACCTGCTTATCTGACGTATTCTATTTCTCACATATCGTCTACCAATCAGACAGAACAACACTAGCCGGTGAAAGCAATTGCATCTTCCAAAGACTTTCTCATATAAAATTAGGATATGATTTGATTTTGAGTTCATTATATATGAACATAAAAAAATAATATAAAAATATATTATAAACGAACATAAAAAGATATTAACTTACTTTTTCTTTAAAACCCCATGCGATTATGATGCATTAAGGTTATGTGCATAAGCATCTCCAAATCTGTCTCGAGAGTTCGGTCCCACAGATACATCAATTACCATTATCATTAATTTAATTAGTGAAAATATTTCACAATATGTAGTTTACTTTAAATATCATTATTTTGATATTTCTAAACATTGTAGTCCTCTTCTCCGCAGGAAAGGTAAGAAAACGTTTTTTGTCATATCTTGCAATGAAGCTTCGTTATGATGCCCATGCGAGATACAATATTGCTCTCCTTCTCTCGAACACTGTAACTGCCTATTACCAGTATGTTCTATCTCTGACCCAGCTGCAATCTCCCATCTGTGATACCTCTGGTTGGACCCCGATGGCCACGTGCTCGACCACAAGCTTGCATAGAAGATGGACCTATTTAAATATACATAATAAAGCTATTTATGTTAAATTATAAACATAAGAATATCAATTCATTAAACGACTAAAATTAAAATTCATACTTACTGCAGATGAAGATGTGGCTATAGTTGTAGATTCATGAGCGGTAAAAACATGAGAAATAATAGGCTGAGAGGCAAAGGCCTGAGAGGTGGATCAATGATAGGGTGTTGAAAGGCAATAGCCTGAGAGGTAAGAAGCTCAGGTATAAAGTGTTGAGAGGCAATGGCCTGAGAGGTGGGAAGCCCAGGTATAAGGTGTTGAGGGGCATTCCGTTTCTTTCGCAGTCTGAAGGCACCACTTGAGGTATGAGAGCCACTACTTGAATATGTTCAAAAGTTACCATATCAGATTAAAGTTACAAGTAAAAATAAATAAAAAATAAACTTCATTGAAAGCTACCATCTCCTAAATCTCAATATATTCGCCTACTCTTATGCTAATTCTTTCACTAATATCCACATCAATTCCTTTTCCCCTAACAAGAATATCGATTAGTTTTCTTGATAAGATTTTTCAACATGCAATACATCATCTTCAGCTGCATCATCTTGCACGTTATAGTAATCTCGAGGTCATACTCTAACATGAATGATCCATCCTACTATTGTGTCATAGAATACCTGCTTTACTTGATTTGTAAGAATAAACGACTCATTTGTCTTGTGTTTAAAACAGGTGTTGAGACTGCAATTCTATATTTATTGATCTTAAATTCTCTGTCTTTTTTATAAACATCCTACCAATCACACTTAAATAGTACAACATGACTTTGATGATCAAAAGATATTTTGAAAACATTAATTAGACGTCCATAATATCCGTCACATACAGATTCAAGTTTCGCATTTACAATAACTCTAGATAATTGTGTCAACTTAGTATCATCAATACCTTTTATACGAAATCTAAAATCATTTACTATGTAACCTGAATGTGAATATGCAAATCTTGAAGGTTTTTGTTACAAAACTTCGATGTCATGAGTGCAACGAGGATCATTTTCATCTTTCAGTTCTTAAACGTAACTATGAAATTATTTTGGAAAATCTTTTTTCACTACATTTGAGGTTTGTACTTTCTATTTGTATTCATAAAAAAATAATCTATTTTTTTAATCTACTTCAAAATATATATAGGTCAATCTCTTTCTTCTTCAGATAGTAAAGGAGTTTCAACTTTTCCTTTTAGAAAACATCTAGGAGAATTAAATTTTCATCCTCAATCTCATTAACAGCTCTATCATAATTCATTTCTCTATGATTAAATCCAGTGTCAATGTTATCTATATACATCGAATAAAAGGATATCATTTCTTCAACAAGATAACTTTCTATGATTAAACCTTCTGGACATGCCTTATTGAGGATATAATCTTTCAATTTTTTCAAAATACTTTCTATAGAATACATCCATTGATATTGAATAGAACCAATAGTTCTTGCTTCATATGCTAAATAGATTACCAAATGAATCATTACATAAAAAAAAGACGTAAAAAAATATGTTTCAGCTTACATAATGTCACTGCGATATCACTTTTTAATTTTAATAAATGTTTAGGTAAAAGAACCTTGAAATAGACTTCTTTGAAGTATATACTAAACTCCGTAATCAGGTCAGTCACATCTTCATGTATAATGCCACAATTGCCAAGGGTAACGATGCATGTATGTATATGTGACAATTTTAACTCTTTAACCCAGTCAACTTTCGACCCATAATATTCACACTTTTTGATAAATTAGAAGAATATTCATCTATGACTAAAATGAAATGTGGCTACAGTTGTAGATCCATAAGTGGTAGCAGTATGAGAAACAATAGGCTGAGAGGCAAGGGCCTAAGAGGTGGAAACCTCAATGATAGGGTGTTGAAAGGTAATGGCCTAAGAGGTAAGAACAAATGCACGCACTATATTTATGATTTTGTGTTTAAAACTGCATGAAATGATAGATAATTTTGCACTGATCCTGACGGTACCAATTTTGTCAAATTCCGAGTTAAAAATATTATCATTTCATGTGAATAACGGAGTGTAGTATATTTGCAGTTTTCTCAACAAAACCCAGATAATAAATAAATTTATTTCAAAATAAATGTAATTTTATTCATGATAATATCCTAATTTACATTTATTTTTATGTAAACAGGATATGAAGATGATGTAGTGTAGTGGTTAAGTCTTTGGAGACTTGTGGGAGGTCCACGGTTCAAAATTCAGCAAAAGCAACTACCTTTTTGGAAGAATTAATGGAGCAGACATAAAATCGCCTTTGACTACTCTCTAAAGGTTATCCTATTTTTTGCTCAAGAAGGAGCCTTGGAGCAACCGCCGCCTCTTTCTTCCCTCTTTTCCTCTTTTTGAAAATACTCTCCCCTTTTAAAAGAATCTCCTTCTTTCCTACCTCTCTCTCTCCCTATTTTTTTTTTCCTTCTTCTCCTTCCTACCTTCTCTCCCTCTCTCTATCACTTTCTCCCTCTCTCTGCTACAATACCTGCGGGTATTGTAGCGGCTACAGTAACCGAGTATTATAGCACCCCCCTCTCTCTAACCTTTGTTCTCTCACTCTCTCTCTCTCTCAAACCAGCAGCTGCCAAGGACAAGAGGTGGACTCGAGGCACCGCAACTAACTACTGGAATGAGTCCAAGGCTTCCAAGGAACTGTGCGAAGGGCTACAATGGCTGCAAACATCACCTTTCTCTCTGTTAGTTTTAGGTGGCCTACAAGCCAATCTGACTATGTAAATCTCGTTTATTTATTAATATAATGGCATAATATTCATTATGTGTAAATCGCATTAATTCTCGTTTCATAATGAAGTCCGTGAATATGTGCTATAGTGATCAGATTATGATGAGATCATACTAATGAGACTGATCACTTAAACACACATATTCTTAATTGTTCCTAGTCGGAGGATATCTGAGAAGGACATCGGATATCCGGTTAGACTAGTACAGATTACTCCTGCTCATATGATGAGGGTGACTGATCTCATAAGTCACTTGTGTGGAGACACTAAGGCGAATATGTAGGTGCTCATTGGAGAATTAGTTCACTGAACTGATCCGACTGAATCGCGGGATGGTATTGTACCTCACTGTCAACCAGCTTGATTCTATTGTCGCAGTTGCGTGGATGGTCCTCGGACCTGAGATACCAAGGACACCTTGTTGGTGGACTTCTGTGCTTTGACCTTGGTTTACGAATCTCTAGCCACGGGATTTTAATACGCTAAGGATTGGGTACAGCGGAATACTGTCGAAGGGAATTGTGTGTCAATAAGAAATCATTCGCTCTCGGTACTTAGATAGAGAATGCTCTAGAAAGGATGCGCAGAAGTCCCTGGCCAAGGCGGACGATAATATCGGAAAAGGAGTTTTTCGATATTCATCAGCGGCATTAAATCCAAGTGAGTCGACCGGTTAGGGTTTGACAGCTCACCATACCTTGAGTTGACTCGAGAGCATTGTACGAATGAAGGATTATATCCACGCGGTAACTGTCGGCGGAAAGGTTCCAAGAGTGGGTTACTTAACCCCAATACCTTCCGGGTTCACGCGGTGTTGCTTGGCACCTAACGTAATCGAAGGCCCGGTCGAATTCGATGTGCGACATCAATTCAATTGATTAATTAATTAATAAAGGGTTATTAATTGATTAATAAAGCCAGTGAGGAGTCACTGGGCTTGTTGGGCCATTAACTGGACTAGTACTTGGGCCTAGAGGGTCACACGCAAATGATTCTCAAGGCGATGGATAAATAAGTGGGTTTTATACAAACCGGGGGTTTTTATGAAAAACCGCGCAGTTAGTATAAAACATAGCGAACGAGCTGAGCAGGCCAAGCTGCTGCTAACCCTAGCCGCCCTCCTCTATTTCTCTCTCTCTCTGACGTCCAGACAGATCTAGATCTGCTCCGCCGCTTCTCCGAATCACGTTTGACGGGAAATCGTCCGCGCGCTGCGGCGATCATTGCGGCGATCGGCGGAGGTTTCGTAGGCTGCGAAGAACGAGGAACGTGAGGATATCCGTCGCAAGGAGAATCGCATGGACTTCACTAGAGGCCGGGTACTTGCGCGGCTTGCGGTGTCGCACCGACAGAACCGAACGACGGTTGCGGATTCGAATACGCACACGGTGACAACTTCGACTATCCGATAATCGATTTTAGTTTTTCAAAACGGGAAAACGGATCACTGTTTTATTTTATTTTCCGCTGCATGAGCGATCCGGAGAAACCCGAGAAAATCCAACAGTGGTATCAAAGCCAGGTTCCACTGTTTCTCGTCCCGTTTCGGTCTCCGAATTAATTTTTCTTGAATTTATTCCATGCATGCCGTTAATAATTGGTTCCCTGTTCATATGATGAACTGAAAATAATTTAATTATTTTTATTCTGTTATTTTCGGAATTTTATTGGCGTTTTTTGTGTTCTTCGTGGGACGAAGAATGACGGATTTGTGCGGCTATAATTGGGCTTTCCCATGCGATGGGGTGGTGGCTAGGGATCCTAGTATGACCAGGAATCCCTCTGGTCACCAATGGGGTCGGTGGCCGGCGTCGGTGACCTGTATAAGGTTTCCGGAAAAGGGGCTATCCTTGCTCTTTTGTTTTGAGAAAAAAAACCAAAAAAAAAAAATATAACAAAGAGAGAGATGGAGGAGCCCATCGGAGGGCCTGCCGGCGCCGGGGAGCTCACCGGCGCCGGGCACCGGCCGCCGCCGGCGCTGCCACGCCACCTGCCGCTGGCCTCCTTCTAGGGTTTCATAGGGCTCGGGTTGTTGCAGGTGGGGAAGAACAGGGGGGGCCGGCCCGACCGGTTCGACCGGCCGGGTCCTGGCTAGACCCTGGCTCAGACCAGGGCGCCCCGGGTCCGAGCCCCTGGCCGAGCCAAGGCTCGAGCCTGGCTCGAGGTAGGTGCCCTTATGGGCTTAGCCCATTTGCATTCCCTGTTAAACCCTTTTTTTTTGTTCTATTTGAACCCCATTTCCCATTTAAACCCAATGCCCAATTAAAACTAAACTTGATTGGATCATGAATCAATTTCTAAAATTGTTTTTGAAATTTAATTTTACTATTTAATTCTTAATTTTAATTGGGCAATAATGATTATGAATCATTTAATTAGCAAATGTTGTTAATAATTGGAATTGGTTATTAATTTAAATGTTAAATTAATAATTAATTCTAATTGTCTAACTTAAGTGTTAAGTTAGTAATTATTAGTTAATTCGACTTAATTTTCAGTTTAAATGTTAAATTGATAATTAGTTTTAATTAACTAATATAAAGGTTTAATTAGGAGTTATTAGCTATTAGTGTAAGTGTTAAACTAATAATCTAATAGTCTTAGAGTTAGATTAATAGTTGATAATTAATTTGTGTTAATTACTAATTTAAGAGTTAAATTAGTTTTTAACATTAATTAATTTATTAATCTAAGAGTTAGATTAATTAGTTATTAATTAGTTAGTGTTAATTATTAGTTTAAGAGTTAAATTAATAATTAACATTAATTGACAAATCTAAGTGTTAGATTAGTAATTAATAATTAATTATGGTTGATTATTAATTTAAGTGTTAAATTATTAATTAATTTTTTTAGATTAATCTAAAAGTTAGATTAGTCTTTAATAGTCTAATTGTTAGATTATTAATGGGGTTTAATCTAAGTGTTAGGTTATTAGAATTGTTCTAATTTGCATGGAATAATATGGAATTATTAATTCGGAGTGTGTGCACATGTGATGTGTGTTTAATACTTTTAAATTAGATTTGATTGCATGTTAAGTTAATTAAAAGTGTTTTTGAAATTCAAATACCAATTTTGATTGGATCCCAACTTTTTGAAAGCCAAAATTATATATTTTGAAAACTCTTTTATTTTAGTCATGTGATGTGCTATATCATGTGTGGATGTTTAAAACACACCGTGGTCATGGATATGCACTTATTTAATTGTTCATGTGATGAATAATGTGTTTGTGTGGATCGTGGATGAATGATGGATGTTTATTAATTGTTAATAAATAGAGATCTGCGTATCTCTTCCTCTCTCATTCTCTGATGTATTTCTACCTCCCTCTCTCTTGTACTCGCCATAAGGCTCTCTTCTAATTACATGTAATTCTAGAATTAATGTAATATGATCGAGACGATCGACGAAGGTGCGAAGACGATCCACAGTTGCAGCCAGGAAGGCAAAAAGATGGAGATCTCTTGCCTATGTGTTTGTAGGATATCTAATATAATTGTTGTGTTAGATTGTGTGTGCGTTTGACTATTGGCTCCAGTCAGACCCACTGTGCTATCCATGACCACACTAATGATATGTATGAGATGCATTGTTTTATTTTGATTATGAATAAAAGTAGGTATAGTACTTACTAAATATATACGATATATTTTTATACTATCACCTAGGAGAGACCAAGATAAAAGTTATATAAATACCCTCAGATAAACTCTAAGCCGTAACGCGAGTAGTTGAGAACTTACCGCGCGGTCCACCATCGTTATAGTCACAGGATTCGAATCACTTTAGATAGGTTTGTTATGCTATCCACAAGGCCTGCTTAATTGGGAGGAGAAACTGTGGCTATGGCATTAGATGCCTATATGATCGGGGTAGAGGAACCATGTAGCTTTGTTGTGCTATCCACAAGGGTTGCATGCAAATCTATGCTCGTCGCGTAACGATGGTTAGCTTAGACCAGAATTAATGGTTTGTTGTGCTATCCACAAGGCCATTAAATCTCTGGGGACCGAAGCCATGATCAGATATTGCAAGGAGTTGCAAGTCCCATGAGTTTGATGCTCTCTGATTGTATAACAGTTTGTTGTGCTATCCACAAGGCTGTAGTGCAAGTCATTGGGATTCTGATCCCCACTAGGAGACTGTCGGCGTCTCCCGTTCTGTATAACTGGGGGTTATACAGTCCGTCGAAAATTAGTGGGAGTTAAACTTGAACAAAAGACCATGTCTTGTTTTAAAATTAATAATTGAACATCTACTAAATAGATTTTACTTATCTCCTGTAGGGAATTTTGTCGTCGAATAACCCACTCCGCGGCATACTTGATGCCCTTTTGACTTACCTGATCTACTCGGATTGGTTCAGAAACCTGAAGAATGTCTTCAGATCTGAGCATATTGACTTTGCCCCTGGAGCTGATTCTCCTGCTGAATCGGCATTGGATGCCCCTGAAGCAGAGATGATAGCTAACGATAAAAGATCGAAGGACAAAGGCAAAAGAGTAGTAAAGGGTGACTGCTTCTACTATAAGCAGTATGGTCACTGGAAGAGGAACTGCAAGGAGTTCTTTAATGATAAAGCTCATGGAAGAGTGAAGCTGTCTGATGCTTCAGATATCTATATGATAGATATCAACTTGTCAGTTAGAGATTCCACATCTTGGATATTAGATACCAGATGTGCTTCTCATATCTGTCATGATGCACAGATGCTGACAACTAAGCGCAAGCTGAGACAAGGCGAGGTGGAATTGAGGCTAGGAAACGGCGCAAAAGTTGCGGCGATTACTGTTGGGACATCAAACCTCAGGCTTCCATCGGGAGACGCCTTACTATTAGAAGATTGTTATTATGTTCCTAGCATAATAAAGAACATCATATCAATATCTTGTTTGGACAAGATAGGATATAGGTTGACTATTGAGAATAGAAGTTGTTCGATTTATTATGGTAATAAATCAATAGCTTCGGCATCTTTAGTCAACGGTCTATATCTCTTAGATGTTTCTTATTACAATCTTCAAATTGATAATGCTCTTAAGAAGAGCAAGAATTGTGTGAACCAGGCCTACATGTGGCATTGTAGACTTGGGCACATTGGCGAAAGCAGGTTGCAAAAGTTGCACAAGCATGGTTACTTAACTGCATTCGATTACGAATCGTTTGCAACATGTGAATCCTGCCTTATGGGAAAGATGGCAAAATCTCCATTTACTGGACATGGAGAACGTGCCAAGGACATTATAGAACTAATACATTCAGATGTATGTGGTCCTATGTCCACCCAAGCCAAAGGTGGCTACTCATACTTCATTACGTTCACTGATGACTTTTCAAAAATTGCGACTATGTGTACTTAATGAAGTACAAGTCGGAACCATTTCAGAAGTTCAAGGAGTTCAAGAATGAGGTAGAGAAGCAGTTAGGAAAGAGTATTAAAGCTCTTCGATAAGATCGAGGAGGAGAATACTTGAGTACTAATTTCACACAATTCTTAAAGGATAATGGTATCCTTTCTCAGCTAACCCCTCCATATACACTACAGATGAATGGTGTATCGGAAAGGAGGAATCGCACCTTGTTGGGCATGGTGTGATCCATGATGAGCTTTTCGGGATTACCAGTGTCCCTCTGGGGGGTATGCTCTAGAGTCAGCAGTATACCTACTGAAAAGAGTACCCAGCAAGTCTGTGGCCTCTACTCCATATGAGATATGGAAAGGCAGGAAACCAGTATTTAAACATGTTAAAGTCTGGAGTTGTCCTGCCCTTGTAAAGAGGCATGATCCAGACAAGCTGGAATCACGAATTGATAAATGCAGTTTTGTGGGATATCCAAAGGAAACCTTTGGATACTATTTTTACCATCCTTGTGAGCAAAAGGTGTTTGTCGCCAGGAAAGTTGTCTTCCTGGAAGAGGAATACCTTCTCCAAAAGAACAGTGGGAGTAAAATAGTATTGGAAGAGGTCCCAGAACCCCAAACAGCTGCATTATCAACAGATGAGATATCAGTTCCTGAATCTGTTTAAGTACAGACATATGAGCCTCGTAGATCTGGTAGATTACCTAGACTACCCGAACGATATGTGGTACATATCGCTAAAGGTGAGTCCAAGGTAGAATATAATGAGGATAATGATCCTAAAACCTACCAGGAGGCTATAGAAGGCCCAGAAGCCGGGAAATGGCGAGAAGTTATGAACACAGAAATCCAGCCCATGTACACCAACCAAGTTTGGAACTTGGAGGACTTGCCCGAGGGTATTGTACCCATCGGTTGCAAGTGGATCTTTAAGAGAAAGATCGGTGCTGACGCACGGATTGACACTTATAAGGCAAGGTTGGTGGCAAAAGGATATCGTCAAAGGCAAGGAATTGACTATGATTAGACTTTCTCACCAGTTGCCATGATAAAGTCGATCAGAGTTGTGCTCGTCATTGCTGCACATTTTGATTATGAAATATGGCAGATGGATGTAAAGACTGCCTTCGTCAATGGTAACCTTGCGGAAGAGGTGTATATGATACAACCAGAGGTTTCACATCCAAAGAATCTCCAGATAAAGTTTGCAAGCTTCAGAGGTCCATTTATGGACTGAAGCAGGCCTCCCGGAGTTGGAACATAAGATTTGACGAGGTTGTCAAGTCCTATGACTTCATTAAGAATGAAGATGAGCCTTGTGTTTACAAGAAGACCAGTGGGAGTGCAGTCATTTTTCTAGTTCTTTACGTAGATGACATACTACTCATTGGGAATGATGTAGCTATGATGTCATCAGTAAAGATCTGGTTGTCGAAAAACTTCTCCATGAAGGATTTGGGAGAAGCATCCTACGTATTGGGAATACGGATCTATAGAGATAGATCAAAGAGGATGCTTGGAATGACCCAATCCTTGTACATAGATACCATAGTCAAAAGGTTTGACATGGAAAATTCCAAGAGAGGTCTCATACCGATGAGACATGGGATTAGTCTCTCAAAGGAGCAGTCTCCTAAGACTCCTAATGAGAGGGCATTCATGGATAGAATACCCTATGCCTATGCCATAGGATCTATCATGTATGCCATGCTATGTAGACAGCCTGATGTTGCATTTGCTCTAAGAGTTACGAGCAGATTTTAGGCTGATCCAGGCGAAGTGTACTGGAAGGCAGTGAAATGCATCCTTACGTACTTGAGAAGAACTAAGGATATGTTTCTTGTCTATGGAGGAGGTGACTTGAAACTGCGAAGCTTTACTGACTCGAGTTTTTAGTCAGATCCAGATGATAGCAAATCTACATCTGGATTCGTGTTTACTTTGAACGGAGGTGCAGTGTGTTGGAAGAGTTCCAAACAAGTAACCACCGCAAATTCGACGACTGAAGCTGAGTACATCGCTGCAGCTGAAGCCGCCAAGGAAGTAGTGTGGTTGAAGAAATTCATCACCGACCTCGGCGTAGTTCCTAGCATCTCTGAGCCTGTTGTTAGGAATCACCTAGAATGCAGCGGAAAATTAAATTGATTCCTATGTATCGGTTGCTGGGATAGTAAAACGGACCATAAAATAAACACGGGAAGAACGGTTCTTCACCTTTGCGGGGTTTCGAATCTCCCGTGCATGATTTCGACTCAGTAATCGTGCATGCGCACGATCTCTAGAGGTATCCACACGAGCTCCCGCTGCAGACACGTTTTCCTCCTCGACTTGAGTACTCCGACCCGATCTCAAATCCACCATTCGCGGAAAGAGAAAGATCTACTCCAAGAGAGAGAGAAGGAGAGAGAGAGAGGAGATAGAGAATCTTGGGGTGTGTATTTCGTCCAACTTCTTTTACCCCTCCCCATGGCCTTCTTATATAAGAAATAAGGATAAGTGTAACGACCCGCCATCCTATGACCGGAGACCCGATCACTAAATGGATGTTGGATCATTAACTGCAGGTTCACACTCGGATCTCACACAACGCATCTGGAGGAGTAAGTGTTAAACAAGGCTAAATATAACATTCACACGGACTACAAAGAGATTACAAGCGCGCAGGAAGGAAGATAACAATGTCCGTATACAGTCCAACAATAATTACATGGTCCAACAAATTAAATAAGTACAGGTAGAAACAAAGTACAACAACATCGGGGCATATCCCGGAACTGAGATAGCTGCTGGTCCGCACACCAAGGAGACACCCCACGCCGCCACATGCCACGAGGTCCACACCTGAAACCGCAGTGAGTGAACCACACCAGAATTGGACTCAGTAGGGATTATCCGATCCCCGCCTCCCACTCACACACCCACAAGTGGAATAATACAGAATTATGAAAATTAAATGAAGCAGTAAACATAGCTCCCAAAACCAGATATGAAACGCACGTACAAGTAATGCAACAGGCACAGTTCTAAGTAACCCGAATAATCCAACACAATGCCACAACTCATAACCAAGGGTCAAACTAAGCGATCAAACCACACTATCAACCGCAGACAAACATCGCCTCACAACACCACCAACACTCACGCCTGTCCACCCCTACAGTGTTCCGGGGCACCGTAGGGTGAGGCAGTGAGACAAGCTAGGACTAACTGGGACCAGTGAACCACCACTGCCCAGCTACGTATGCACACAAGCAGTTTAGACTACTGTCCTACCGACCAGACTTCCTCCACACCAGGCCTCGGCGCTTCAGGAGGGCCCTGGGGACCGGTGAAACCCCCGTCAAGCCGAAGCTATAGGGACTACCCACAACCCTAACCTCCTGGGCTGCGTTAGGCCAAAGGGCGAAGGGTACCACTTGCAACCTTGATCACAGGTCACATCAGGCCCAGTGGCTAAGGGGTAAAACAACTCCAACTGCACCACATCCAGCTCCACAGCAAGAAACGCGCCGGAAGCTGCCACGACAAACAGGGAAACCCCGACCCGCTGAGACCAAACAACAACCCCTCGGATAGCGTACTGGCTACTCCGGCCCGACGGGCTCAAGGTGGTTCTGTCTCCCTCAGCTAAAGGTGAAACACAATATGTACCACTCCCCCACCGGTACGGCAACAATGCCTCACAGACACCAAGGCCCTCCCACTTCGGCACAAGGTGACAAACGTAAATCACAGCTGTTCCAATTCCATAACCGCATAAGCACACACACACACACACATGATGTAATTCCATTTACACAGAAATCCTCAGCCTCAATGTACAACTTAAAGCATGCATTTGTTGAACTAGCTAACAGTGAAACATGTATTAATAACAAGAGTTAATGGAGCTCTGCCTTGAATCGCGTCGCCCGAGGCCGACGCCATTCAAGTCCCTCAAACTAGTTTCTTTAAACCCGGCCTCAGAATCTGGCATAAAAGGCGTCGCTATAGGTAGCCACCTTTTAAAACGCGTCGCCATTCCTCGTCGCCTGTTGGCGACCGAAACAGGGACAGGCCATAGTTGATTCCCTTAAAACGCGTCATCCTGGGAAGCTGCCTTTTGAAAGGCGTCAATGTCCTCAGATGCCAATCACACAAGAATCCGAAATTTGTAGAAACCTTAATCGGGCGATTTTTGCCTAAATGGCGTCGTGCTGGCCCGTCGCCATTCTAAATGGCGTCGTGCTGGCACGACGTCTTTTAGCGTCAGAAACCAAGTTCTGCTCTCTGCCCGAAGGCTCCCTTTCCACCCCCAAATGCCCCAAAATCAAACCAAACGGAGGAGGAAGAGGGGCCAGCTAAACCATCACAAATCCACATTCACATAAACCCTCATCCCGATCAAGAAAAGCTCCTAAACATGCTCGTTCTACCCCCAAACACATTATGCATCACATGGAAACTACGGATGAAACATGTACAATCCAGGCAAGGTTCGTCCCCCTACCGATCTCTTGAACTCTTTCGGGCTCCGCACCGCCAAACCGTCGCACCGCAGACCGCCGTCGGTACCCCGAGGACATCGCCACTCCGCCGGAACGTCGGCAGCCGTCCGGAGAATGGAACGCCGCGAAGGAAGTGGTGGTGGTAGTGGTGAGAGGTAGAGAGGTAGTGGAGTGGTGGAAGAGGAAGAGAGGGAAAAAGGGAAGGGAAGGAGGGTCGGAGGAGCGGAGAGGGCGAGGAGAGAGAGTGAGAAGGCGAGAATGAGGGAAAGAAGGGAAGGCTCGCACGGTAAATCTGAAACTGGCTAAAACGCGTCGACCAAGACAGACGCCTATCAGATGACAGGACGGGCCGTACTGACAGAAGTTCTGAAACACGTCGACCACCACCGACGCCGTTCAGACGACAAGATCGGCACCGTACACTGACATCGCAGGGTCGCAGTCTGAACGGCGTCGTCCATCGTGGACGCCTTTCAGACGACAAGACAGGGGCCGTACTCTCGCGGCCCAAAACCCGCCAACGTGGCACCCACGTGGCACAACGGCAACAGACTTAAATGGCGTCCACCCAGCAAGACGCCATTTGAAAGGCGTCGTGCAGGACAGACGTCATTCAGTAAAAATTCTCAAGACCCCTCAGGGTCCAAACCAGGGGATCCGGCCCGAACCCGACCCGAATACTGAACCCGAAACCTTAGTCCTTATAATAAGCACAAGGATTAATCCTCATGATTATCCAAGAGTTTGGCCTTAGATAAATCTCCATTAAATATTCATGTTTATCCTGAGGCTTTTTCATAAAAACCCAGATAAGCATGAAATTTAACATCTCTCACCGTCTGACGAGAACTCTTATGTGTGTGACCCTCTAGGCCCATATATCAGTCCGGTTTTAGGCCCATTAAACTTTGAACTAATTCTAAAGTCTAATATTTATTAATTAATATTTGAACATCGTATGTTAAATAATTAATTTAATAAATAAGTGGTTTATCATCTGATGATTAATCCACTTGGCCTTCTGATCATGAACGGTACCAAACACTACCTCAAATCCTTCACTCATCCAATGTCCTAATAACGCAACAGTAAGGTTTTATAGTCAAACCCTCTATCGCATTATTTAGATGTATTCCAGTACTCAGTTAATTTTTAGAAAGATATCTCTTTCATTTGACCCTGGCCAGGGATTTTTGTGTACACATCCATAGGACATTCTCTCTCCAGTCTTATACCATGAGTGAGTGATCCCTTGTTGTTCACTCAATTATCTTCGCAAGCTTTCCACCGTAACTGAGAAACTGAGTATCGTGGGCTTAATGGTAAAAGTCCACAAGTCAGAGAATCAAGACACAATGGTCTACAAACAAGGTATCATTGGTGACTCAGGTCAAAGGACCAACTGTGCTACTGCAACGATTGAATTCCCTGGTTGACTAATAGGTATAATTACCATCCAGGAATTCTTATTTGGGTCTGTTCAGTGAACTCATTCTCTAATGAGCACCCACAAGTTTGTCTTAGTGTCACCACACGAGTGAATGTGAGATCATTCACCCTCATCACATGAGCATACATAACTTGTGTCGATCTTATCGGATATTTAAGGTCCATCTTAAATATCCTATGATCGAGAACTGTTTAAGACAAGTGACTAAGGATATTGATCTCACTATCATGATCTCATCATGATTCAATATCCCATACACTTGTTTACGGACCTTCATTACGATAGTTAATTTGCAAGAACTGTAAATGAAGAAATAATTGCCTTTATTAATAATCTGAACTAGAATGTACAATGATTGGCTTTGAGGCCATCCAATTCTATCATTCTCCCACTTGGACTATAGCCAATCACCCAAGTGTCTAAGTCCCATAGACTTAAGGTGACGTTCTAAATTGTTTTGAGACAATGGCTTAGTCAAAGGATCTGCTACATTATCTTCAGATGAGACTTTCTCAACTACTATATCTCCTCGGGCGATAATCTCACGAATCAGATGAAATCGTCTCAGAATGTGCTTTGACTTCTGATGTGATCTTGGCTCCTTCGCTTGAGCTATATCCCCATTGTTGTCACACAATAATGGAACAAGATCTGAAATGCTTGGAACTACTACAAGTGCAGAGATGAACTTCTTCATCCAAACCGCCTCCTTGGCCGCTTCAGCTGCAACAATGTATTCTGCTTCGGTCGTCGAATCTGCAGTTGTTTCTTGTTTGGAACTTTTGCTACTTACTGCACCACCATTTAACATGAACACAAATCCAGACATGGATTTCCTATCATCCATGTCCGACTAGAAACTCGAGTCAGTAAACCCTCGAAGTTCCAAGTCGTTTCCTCCATAGACGAGAAATAGATCATTAGTCCTTCTTAAGTATCTAAGGATACATTTCACCGCCTTCCAGTGTTCCTCACTTGGATCCGCCTGATATCTACTAGTGACACTTAGGGGGTGTGCCACACAGGCCAAGTACATAGCATTACATACATGATAGATCCTATTGCCGAGACATAGGGAACTTTATCCATGTATACTTTCTCTTCAGGTGTCTTGGGAGACATTCCTTTAGAGAGATAAATTCCATGCCTCATTGGAACGAGACCTCTCTTGGAATTTTTCATGCCAAACCTTTTGACTATGATGTCTATGTACATAGATTGGGATAAGCCAAGCATCCTTTTGGACCTATCTCTATAGATCCTTATTCCCAGAATATAGGATGCTTCTCCCAAATCTTTCATGGAGAAGTTTTTGGATAACCAAGTCTTTACTGATGACAACATTCCAACATCATTCCCAATGAGTAGAATGTCATCAATGTAAAGTACCAAAAAGGTAACTGCGCTCCCACTAGTCTTTTTGTATACACAAGGTTCATCTTCATTCTTAATGAAGTCATAAGATTTTATTGCTTCATCAAATCTTAAGTTCCAAGTTCGGGATGCCTGCTTTAATCCATAAATGGATCTTTGTAGCTTGCATACCTTACTTGAATGCTCTTTGGAAGTGAATCCTTCAGGTTGTATCATATACACCTCTTCTTGAAGGTTCCCGTTAAGGAATGCTGTTTTCACGTCCATTTGCCATATTTCATAATCATAGAATGCGGCGATAGCAAGAAGTATTCTGATTGACTTAATCATGGCAACTGGAGAAAAGGTTTCGTCATAGTCAATGCCTTGCCTTTGACGATATCCTTTTCCTACCAACCTTGCCTTGTATGTGTCAATCTGTCCATCTGTCCCGATCTTTCTTTTAAAGATCCATTTACTGCCAATAGTTACTATACCTTCTGGCAAATTAACCAAGTTCCAAACTTGGTTAGCATACATGGACTGAATTTCTGCATTCATTGCCTCTTGCCATTTCTCTGATTCTTGACTATTCATGGCTTCTAGGTAGGTTTGAGGATCATCATCCTCATTTAAGTGCACTTTTGGTTTGCCATCATCAATATGTCCAACATATCTTTCAGGCTGCTTAGGCACTCTACCTGATCTACAAACCTTTTGTGTATTATCTTGAACAAGTTCTTGAGTCAATGGTTTAGTAGATGAGCCAGTATTGATTTGTGAGTCTAGAATTTTTTCCAGTTCTATCTTGCTCCCACTATCTTCTTTTGAAAGATATTCTTTCTCTAAGAAGACAGCTCTTTTTGCGACAAACACCCTTTGATCGCTGGGCTGATAGAAATAATATCCAAAAGTCTCTTTTGGATATCCCACAAATCTACACTTTTCTGTCCTGGAATCCAGTTTATCTGGATCATGTCTTTTGACATGTGCAGGACAACCCCAGACTCTAACATGCTTAAAGTCCGGTTTCTTCCCTTTCCATATCTCATATGGAGTGGAAGATACTGACTTACTGGGAACTTTGTTCAACAGATATGCAGCAGTCAACAGTGCATATCCCCATAAAGAGATTGGAAGTTTATCATTGATCGTACCATATCTAATAGAGTACGATTTCTCCTTTCCGATACACCATTTAATTGTGGTGTATAGGGAGGAGTCCACTGAGACAAAATACCATTATTCTTAAGATATTGTGTAAATTATGTACTTAAGTATTCACCCCCTCGATCTGATCGAAGAGTTTTGAAACTCTTTCCAGTCTGGTTCTCAACTTCATTTTTAAACTCTTTAAATTTCTCAAAGACTTCTGACTTATATTTCATTAAATATATATAGCCATATCTTGAGAAATCATATGTAAATGAAACGAAGTATGAGTAACCACCCATAGCATGAGTGGACATTGGACCACATACATCACTATGTATTAGTTCTAATAAGTCCTTAGCTCTTTCTCCATGTCTTAAAAATGGAGCTTTGGTCATTTTTCCCATGAGACAAGCTTCACAAGTTGCAAATGATTCATAATCAAATAGATCAAGATATCCATTCTTTTGCAACCTAATGATCCTGTTCTCATTTATATGACCGAGCCTACAATGCCATAGGTATGGTTTATTCACATCCTTATCTACTCGTTCAATAGACTTATTTACTAGACAAACATCATATGAAATATCAAGTAAATATAATCAATTCAATAAATATCCAAAAGCAAACAATTTGTCTCCTTGATAAATGGAACAACCTTTATTCTCAAATTTCATAGAATATCCTTGTTTATCTAAACATGAATTAGATATGATATTCCTAATAATGGTTGGAACATAATAATAATCTATTAGTTCCAATGAGTCTCCTGACGACATCTGAAGTCTTGTTGGCCCTACAGCTAATGCAACAACTTTTGCTCCATTCCCAAGTCTCAGATCCACGTCTCCGCGGTTCAATCTTCTTTTACTTGTTAGCACATGCAAGTTATTGCAGATATGAAAAACACATCTAGTATCTAATACCCAAGATGTTGATTCTCTATAAGACAAGTTAAGATCGATCATGAGTATACCTAAAGCTTCACCAAGCTTCTCCTTTGCTTTTTCTGCTAGATAAATCTTGCAGTTTCTCTTCCAGTGACCTTCTTTATGGCAGTGGAAACACTAACCCTTATCATTAACTTTAGCTTTGTCCTTTTGAACCGCCGGTTTGCTTTTCACTAGCTTCTTTGGCTTACCTTTCTTAAAGGTATGTCCAGCTTTTCTTTTCTTATTGGTCTTACCAACAAGCATTACATGTGGCTTATCTTTCTAGATAGTGCCTTCTGCTGTCTTCAACATGTTGAGCAGCTCAGCCAGTGTAACTTCAATTTTGTTCATGTTGAAGTTAATAATGAATTGTGAAAATGAATCTTGAAGGGACTGTAGGATTAAGTCGATGCTTAGGTCATTGTTCATAACAAAGGCAAGCACTGCAAGCCTCTCAGTCCATTCTATCATCTTGAGCACATGAGTTTGCACAGATGTGCCCTCGCTCATTCTGGTCCTGAACAATTTCTTAGATATCTCATATCTTTCTGTTCTAGATTGTTCACCAAACAACTCTTGTAGGTGATTCAGAATGGACTTAGGTTCCTTGTTATCATGCTGTCGTTGTAGTTCATTGTTCATTGAACCAAGCATATAACACTGGACTTTGATAGAGTCCTCCTTCCAGTTTTCAAACATCATTAATTCATCCTCGTTAGCATTTTCACCGGGTTGTTCTGGATCTGGTTGATCCAGGACATAGGCTAGCTTTTGACACCTGAGGACAATCTTTAGGTTGCGTAACCAATCAATGTAATTAGGTCCCATAAGTTTGTTTGCATCAAGTATGCAACGAAGGGGGTTAGGTGAC
Organism: Zantedeschia hybrid cultivar; assembly: GCA_030544215.1. NCBI lineage: Eukaryota > Viridiplantae > Streptophyta > Magnoliopsida > Alismatales > Araceae > Zantedeschia > Zantedeschia hybrid cultivar. The sequence continues at coordinate 51,956,790 of JARZZO010000014.1, forward strand.
GACATAGCGACCTACAAGGAAATATAAAAAATAAGCAGATAGTTCTTAAAATCAGATTTATGACTTTTAATCTAGATTTATGCTCCCACTATTTTTCGGCGATCTGTATGACCCTCTATTATACAGCACGGGAGATTCCGATGATCTCCTAGTGGGGATCAGAATCCTTCGGGCATCATACATGTGATCTTGTGGTAGCACAACAAATCACATCAAGTCCCTTAGGCAGTCAATTCTTGACAATTGCAACATTTGCAATATCCGATAAATTTAACTCCTGAATCAGAATGACCTTGTGGTAGCACAACAAATCAAATGATTCAGTTATGTTTATCCATCATTACTCAGATAACATGAATTCATAGTGCAATCCTTGTGGTAGCACAACAAAACTACACTATTTGTCCATTTATCTTAATGACATCACATGTTGTAGACCTAGGTTAATTTCTAAATCAAATAGACCTTGTGGTAGCACAACAAATTCATTTGAGATAAGAATTATCCTTAGATCTATAATGATGGTGGGTTACGTAGATTATTCTGAATATCTCACGTTTACAACTTAAATTTTAAAAGAGGGTTTTTGAGTTGATTTATAAAAATCCTGCTATCAATAGTATTTCGATTTGAAGTATCATAATACTTAATAGAAATATATATATATGATAGCATAGACCACAAATATCACATATATGCAGAAAAATAAATAGAGATGATCATGGACTGCTTAAGCTACTATGGAATCATCGGAGCCAAACGATGATCCATAATAGAATCCTAATGTGAAAATAGCAATACCGGTTTCATTTGATGCGAGTCCTTCCTCCAGAGGTGTCTTCAGAAGATCCCGTCCTCTAAACTTAATCCGTAACATTTAAATATGAAATTTAGGACTCGCAGGTCCATGAATTTACATTTAAATAATAAGAAACCTTGATCTTATCAAGTGGAGTACAATCTTATAGGAAGATAAAGAGTACATTTGGATTAAGAGAGAGGAGGACACGCAGGTCCTATTTTAAATACCAAATGAAATATGCATCGCATTCATTCACATCAATCATCACATGATAAATCTAAGTCCATGATCATCCCACCATAAAACACATTACATGCATCATAATTATCACATAATTACAGTTGGTATTAACTTTTATAAATATAAAATTATAATACCAAAAGATTTTGAAATAACAATTATTTCAAGTGTAATTCAATAAGTATTTTCAATATTATTGACAAAAGACATAACTAAACTATTTAGTTATTAAAAGGATGCTCAACTAATTTGAACAACATAATAAAATCAAGTTATGCGTATAAATAAGTTTAAAAACAATTTTTAAACTTAATTGATGAATAGGGAAGTTAAGAATCTAAAACAATTTTCAATGATTAACAAATATCCTATAATCAATAAAAACCCTTTGAATGAATTAACAATTATTAAACAGTTTAATAATCTGTTAATAATCATAAGAATAATTAATAACAGTTATTAATTATCCCTGTAAAAAGTCTATTTTAAAACAATTTTAAAATGGGCTTTAAAGGGTTTAAAACATGGCTAAAATGGGTTAAAAGGGGGGGTTTAATAGGGCTCGGGTAGGCTGCTGGGTCGACCGGGTCCGGACCCGGTCCGGATCTGGCGCGGGTCAGCGGGTCGGGCGGGCCGGCCTGCTGGCCCACGCGCCGCTTCACCCCCGCCACCCGTTAGGGTTTGGGGTGAGGCGGCGCGCCTGGTTCGCCCCCCGACCGGCGAGGGCAGGTCACCGCCGGCCCAGCCGATGGGCAGCGAGGCTCCGGCCGGCTACTCCAGTACCGGTGCATGTCGCCGGCAATCTTCCAGACGTCCCCGTGCTTCGCCGGTCCTCCCCTCAAGCCTGCATGCTGCAGCTTCTCAGGATAACGAGGAGGTTTGCCCCCCCGGCCCAACCGATGGACGGCGGGGCTCCGGCCGGTCCCCACGGCGCCGGTGGACGTCGTCGACGGCGTCGAACGTCGCCGGACGTCCGAAGTTGCCTTTACGGGGATGTTCTGCATGCGTTTTCTTAGCATGCTCTCGAGAAGGAAGGAGCAAGTCGCCGCCGGCCTTAGGAAGTATGGGTTGTGACCAGAGACCTCTTAGGCCACCCTAGACGGTGATAGGAAACCGGGGACCATCCCTACGGTTCCCAAAAACACCTCAAACTCCCTGTACACATCTCTCGTTGCTGTTATCCTGCATGGCTAGGTTGCCGCTGGAATGAGAGAGGGAGGCCACCGGTGATGGGGAATCTCCGGTTATCATCGGAGATGTTTATGAACCAGACTGCTATAGAAAATAGGAATCATCCCTGAGGCTCCCCAAATTTTTTTTCATGATAATCTCCTACCATTCGGAGCAACCCCAAGAAAAACCTTATTTAAATCTGGGATCATATCCCAATGATTTTAGACATTCTAAAAACGCGGAAACGATTCCTAGATTTTTAAGTAAATTTTAGCCCAAGAACATGTACAATACAGGTTCTTCACGCATAACGAGAAAAATCACGCAAAACTATGCCGTTTTACAATCAAACCAGTAACCTGGCTCTAATACTACTGTTAGTAATCGCCTAGAACGCAACAAAAAATTAAATTGATTCCTATGTATCGGTTGCAGGGATCGTAAAACGGACAATTAAAATAATCGCGGGAAGAACGGTTCTTCACCATTGTGGGGTTTCGAATCTCCCGTTGATGATTCCGACTCGGTAATTGCGCAGGTGCATGATCGCTAGAGGTATCCACACGAGCTCCCGATGCAGACGCGTTTTCCTCCTCGACTTGAGTATTCCGACCAGATCTCAAATCCACCATGCGGGGAAAGAGAAAGATCTACTCCAAGAAAGAGAGAAGGAGAGAGAGAGAGAGGAGATAGAGAATCTTGGGGTGTGCATTTCGTCCAACTTCTTTTACCCCTCCCCTTGGCCTCCTTATATAAGAAATAAGGATAAGCACAAGGATTAATCCTCATGATTATCCAAGAGTTTGGCCTTGGATAAATCTCCATTAAATATTCATGTTTATCCTGCGGCTTTTCATAAAAACCCAAATAAGCATGAAATTTAACGTCTCTCACCGTCTGACGAGAACTCTTATGTGTGTGACCCTCTAGGCCTATATATCAGTTCAGTTTCAAGCCCATTAAACTTAGAACTAATTCTAAAGTTTAATATATATTAATTAATATTTAAACATCATATGTTAAATAATTAATTTAATAAATAAGTGGTTTATCATCTGATGATTAATCCACTTGGCCTTATGATCATGAACGGTACCAAACACTACCTCATGATCCTAGAAGATATAAGGGATATTGTTTCCTTTATGCGTGGTGCAGATTAAAGGTCTAGATGGTTGGATAGTGGATGGGTACGTGATTGGGGTGGATGAAGTGGAAAACGGCATGCGTAGTAATGGTTTAGAAGGTTGGATGGTATCTGGGTAAGCAGTAGTGGTAGCGGGTGAAGTAGGAAATGGTACGCGTAGTAGCGGTCTGGATGGTAGGAGGGATGCGTAATTGGTTTGCGGTAGGTTATATGGTGGAGGCGTAGTAGTGTGGGGTGTAACGGGCTTGAGGAAAGCGGGTGGTAGTAATGGGTTAGTGGGTACGGGTGAGTGATATGCGTGTGTCGGTAGAGGGGTGATGGTAATGGGCTGTGGTTTGGGTATGTGGATGGTGCGGCGTGGTGGTTGTTCTACGGTACTCGGAATGTTTCCCGTTGAATAAATAGAGGAAGAGTCCTCTATTCTCCACTATTTCCCGCGGTCAGCCTCAGACCGGCTGTTTGTCAGAATAGGGGCAACTTGGTTTTGATTTTGGTGCTCCGGGAGAAGGTTCTGCACTATGCCCATGTTTGGTGGTGGTGCTGCTTGTGCTGGTGCTCTCGCTTGCTGTTGCTGCTGCTGCTGTGGTGGTCTTCTTGCCTTCAGGGCTGCTATGTATTTTTTCAATTCTTCCCAGTCTATGCCACCCTGCTCGTTGAGATCATGAATGTAATCTCTAAATTGGAAGCAGGTGTCAATAGTATGCCCAGGTTGCCTATGGAAATAGCAATACCTAGACGTATCGGCATTCTGAGGCCAAACTGCCTTTTCTCTTGGTAGGACTAAGGCATTAGTTGCCATTAGGGCACTGAAAATGTCTGCCAAAGATTCTGGGAGGACTGGGTATTCTGCCGTCTTTGGGCCTGGAGGTCTTCTCTGCTGGTTGTAGTCAGCAGGAGGAGGGACATTATGATATGCCGGCGGTGCGCACGGCTGATACTGTTGTTGTTGCTGGTACTGCTGTTGTTGTGGCTGCTGGTACTGCAATTGCCGTTGCGGTGGCTGCTGTGGCTGTTGCTGTTGCTGTTGCTGGTTCGGCTGTTGGGGCCGCTGATATTGGGGCTGCTGATACTGAGGGTTCGGCAACTGCCTGTACCCTTGCTGGTTCGGCTGCAGTGGCCTCTGGTACTGCTGCTAACTCCTCACGAACTGGGGCGAGTTGTTGTTCATACTACTGACTTGCTCATGAGAGAGTGTGCCCTCAGTAGTTGGACCTGTGTTGGGAGAATTTGGCACCGCAGGCTTCCGAGGTGGAGGCCTGCTAGGTCTGTGAGGATCAAAGACGCTAGAGAATGTAGCGTCTTTGAAGGCATTCTGACAGTACTGCGCTCTTTCATAGAGCTCTGCCATGCTGGTCAGATTGTTCAGGGAGAGGACTAGTTTGAACTGGGGCGTTACATTGGAAATCAGCATCTTCACTTGCTCCGACTCGGATAAGTGATCTTTTACTTTCTCGGCCAAGCCCCTCCATCTGTCGGCAAAACTGAAGAACTCTTCATCGGGTTTCATCTTCTCTGCTATTAGATCAGTGATGGACAGGGAGGGGGCAACTCTATCTTGGTATCGTTGGATGAATTTTTGGGAAACGATACCATAGTCCTCTACTTCGGAGGGTTCCAAGGAAAAGAACCACTCGAGGGCTGGTCCCTCTAAAGATCTCCTGAAAAAAAAGGCCAACGACCTCTTGTCGTTTTGCTAGAAGGATGATTCGTACATGAACTCCTTCAAGTGGGTGAAGGGGTTACCAGTACCGTTGTACTTCCGGTACACTAGCATCTCGGAGGGTGGCAGGTGGAAAACCGGCAGGCTTGGTAAATTGATCTCCGGTGCATCTTTGACCCCCATCATCTTCTGGAGGTTGTTGAATTGTTTGTCCATGCGCTCCATCTTCGCCAGCAATGCTTGAGTTGTTAGATCAGCCTGGGGAGGAGGAGGGGGTGGAGGTACTTGATAGGCCTGTTGCCTAGAGTACGTCGGACAAGGGGTGGTCCGACAGAGCTTCCGCCATGCCCGAGGGCATTTTGGTAAGCGGGCGTCAGCGGTCTGGCCGGTTGCCTGGAAGATGAAAGTTGCGGCCCAGCTGGCCGAGAAGTAATATGGAGGCCCTCCATGGCCTGATGAATGTAAGGATAATGATGAGGAGGTTGCTGAGGGATAGCAGGGGGAGCCGCAGGGTTCGGCTCGGCAGGCTGCATGGGTGCCTTCCCCTTCAGAATGGACTGGATCGCCTCGAACTGCTAAGGGTTCAGACGGGAGGCAAGAACTCCCAAAGCATTGACAAGATCCGAAGGATCAGAGGACGAGGGATCATTTTGATTCATGTCTCCCTCGAAAATGGGATTGGGAACCGCATACTCAGGTGGGGGAGGATCAGAGTATTGCTCATGAGGATGAAAAAGGGGGGCTCATACATTCCCATCATGTCGAACCGGAACAGAAAGAGAATCACGGGAGGCATCAGCATCTCTCCCGCTCTCAAAACGGTAATCATAATCGCGAGGGGCATTAGCATCTCCCTCGTAATTAATAATGGCATCTGGGGCCATGCTCAAGTCCCTGCCCGATCGGAGCAACATGATGTTAGATTTTTTTTTAAATGATTGACAAACAAGTTGTACAGAGGTTTAAACAAACAAGTGGATGTTTAACGTAATTTTAGGATTCCTTGTTGAGTTATTTGGATTTAATTAAACCACAAATTCGCTCAAGGGATGGGATCCTAATTTCAGTTCAATGTCCACCGTTATATTCTATGGCTTTCTCTCACAACGTTTATGGAATCTAACCGGGACTTCAACTGGTACATCCAGCCCGATGATCAAGGAGGAGTACCTTGATTTTGGGGACTTACGAAGGCCTTAACGCCAGCTACTCTAGTCTGATCGAGGGACCGACCCAATCAGAGAGAGTTGATGACGTCAAGTAGAGTGTTCCTAAGAAAAGGAGGGTGTTAGCCTCAATGCGTATGACCTGTAGCCTGGATGACCTCTAATGCTTAATACATAATTGGTAATTAGAACACAGATCACAAAAATCTGAGAACTGAAGAAGAAATAAGAAACTGCCTGAATCGCATCGAGGTTAGTCGACGCTATTCAAACAGAGTCTTAATTTTTCGCAGAAGCTCAGATTGCAGACAGCAGAAAAATAAGACTTAAAGGCGTCTGGGTTAACCGACGCAGTTTAAAACGCGTCGGTGTTCCTGGACGCTTTTCAAGTCGCAGAAGCAGTTTTCTAGAAAGAATTTCTGGATTGATTTTTCCTCAAATAGGATAAAAATAATAAATAATCAGCTCATGCAAGAATTTTTTTTGTTTCAGATTTTAACAGGATGATTTTATCAAATAAACAACTACGATATCAATCAATCACACAACATTTCATCACAAAAACAGCTTTTTAACTAATCAACGGGGAGGGCAAGATCTTGCTACAGGGGTGTGCACGTGGTGCACGTGGGAATAATAACTAAATTAAAAACACTCACCAATTGGTGAGGACGTGTCGAGAGACACAAGTGGTGCACCGTGGGTGCCCGATTGATAACAGCAAGAACAAAGAACTAAAAGATGGCGAGACCAAGTCCCACCGTGATGGCCAAAAAAGCTGTGAGTGCTTAAAATGGGTGTGTGATTATTATGAAAAATCTTTGTTGTTTAAGTGAAAAATAAAACTATTAAAAAGAAACTAAGTGAAGTGATCGCCAGAAACTTTTGACTTAAACGTTCCAAAAGAAAAGGTTTGATCGCCTACCTGTTTGGACGTGTGAGATGTCGAGCTCTTGATTCCCCTTCTTCAGCCGGCTGAAGAAAGAGAGCCCTTTCTTGTCTTTGTTCTTGCTTTGATTGTTGTTGAGTTTGAGGATCGTCCAGAATTCTTGTGATTTGTTTGTTGATTTCTTCCCCTTTGATTCTCCTTTGCACCTTGCAGAAAATAGAAAGAAATGAAGGAACGATGAGAATTCAGGCAGAAGTAGTATCCATTCTTAACAGAGTTTTAAATATGCAACTAAACATAGAAAACTCACTTGTTGGGATGGTCTTTGAAACCCCTTTAAATTGGTTTTGAAAATGATGCTAGTGTAGTGTGTGTTGCATAGAGTGATGTGATGAAATATGCAAGATTAATAAAAATGAAAAATGAAGAGAATACAGAAATGAATTGAAAAACTTATGCCGAATGGATGAAGAATGGAAAGCCTTGATCTTGAATGGATGTCGACAGCACTTCAGTTCTTCAACGCTTGGATGTCGTTGCTTCGATTTCTTCTTCAACTTTTTTTACCTATTCAAGAGGCAGGGCATTTATAGACTTCCTGGCATCCGCGGATTTACATGGAGAAATCTTAAGATTTATCCATCTTAACCAACAGATAAATACAGATTAATTCATCTTTATCTGTAATTATCTAAAACGCGTCGACCATGGAAGACGCCTTTTAGATTGATTAAGATAAAGATAAACATCTGGGAAAATTCATCTTTATCTGTAATTAGATAAAACGCATCATCTTGTGGAGACGCCGTTTACACTAATTAAGATAAGGATAAACATCCGGAAGAGAGACAGAAACCACTTAGGAAACCTAAAACGTGTCGTGCTTGGAAGACGTGTTTTAGTTAATTAATCAATTAATTAAAATTCAAATTTAAATGTTAAAATAAGAATAAACTCTAAATGGCGTCCAACAAGGTCAACGTCTTTTAGACTTCTTCATATTTCAACTGAAATTTGAGTTAAGATCAATTTAATTGACTAACTTAAACATGTCAGTTTGACCTCACACTAAAAAAGATCAATAAAAATTAATCAATGATTAAATATTAGACCATTATGAGGCATTATTATATGATATGAAATTTACTCGAAATGATGTCAAAATTAGCGTGTCTACAATCTACCTACGATTCTTTTGACACCTGGATAGGATTCTCAAGCAATTAAGGGATTTGATAGAATGGAAAACACTTCGAAATTAACTCCTAGAGATATCTATTGGGAATTCTTCTACCTTTACACTTCCTAGAGATCCTAATCTGACCAACTTCATTAGACTCTCTAACTTCATTAAACTACCTACTACTAGATTCACTATCCTAACCTAGGGAAGACGAAGAAGGATAAAAATCATTGGATACATGAGGGAATACAGGAGAATCTTCTCGAGAGGAGAGGCATAGTAGATATAGAAGAGAATCCTACCCGAGCGACCCGTGCAATGGGGTACATTCCGACAGGTAGTAGGAGGTTTCCTCAACGAGGATTTTGGAGGAAGAGGTTGCCAAATTGGCATTTCTTTTGGACATTTTTAGTATTTATCATGAAACATGAGTGAATTTTGAAGGAGGGATGATCATGAGGAGGAGAAAATGGCACCATGGCTAGAAGATTAGGAGGATCACACATTAGTAGGTCCCAAATTAGATCATGAATCTTCTTGTGGTTGAGTGGAATCTGAGGCAGAATGTCCTGAGGGGATAGAGTAATGATAATGGGCGGTGCCCGGGGAATATCTTCAATAATGACCCTCGACCAAGTCGGGGTCACAAGTATAGTGTGAAATAGAGTGTGGAGGGTGAAAACATGTGAAGGGTAAGTAGTCCTCCAGAGGTGATCAGTTGTTAAACCAACTTTATAGGGGTTATCTGGGTCCCCTTCATCAGTCTCTTTACTCAACAAATTCCTTTTATCAAAAATGGCTCCAGGCCCTTCTATCAGCTCATCAATCAAAGGTGGCCACTGTCGCTCGACAGGGTGCAAGAATAGTATGTTCAATACTATATATAGATCCTAGGTATCAAACAATCGGTACCACTCACATTCAGGATCTTAGAACTTTCTCCTTTTCATTGGCTACAGAGCCTCTAAAGATTTGCATGTCAACAATGGGGTGCAATGTCTGGCTAACTCCCTCCCGTAGATGTCATGCAGCTCAAAATGGAAGGTTATCACCACAGTGTTGTCGTTGTTATGCCGGATCACAGGCCCTCTTTTACAAAATGGGTAGACAAGGTCTAAGCCAAGAGATCCCGATTTTCCTTACATGGTGTAACTATTGTCTTCCATATTTTGTGACCATCTTCTTCCTCTTGCTGCTGAACAATTATGTGTCTTACCTTCTCTGGCTTGTAGCCCAGACCATTACTAGGTATCCTTCTATCATCTTTCATTGGCTTGATCCTTCCTTGTAATTGTGTACCCAGATTCCTCCCAAATTGACATCCAATCTTCATCATGATATTCTAGCCAAGGGTACTCATGGACTTCCACCTTTTCATGGAATCGATTGGATAAGGAATAGATAAGATGGATTTCAGTGGGTCTGTCTAAGGAAAGTAGGTTTATAACAAGGATGTGATTGGTTTTTGAACGGGTGAAGGAGTTGGAATTGGATTAACGTCCAAAGAATGGGTTGCAGCAAGAATAGGCATACTAGTAACTTTGATGACTCATCCTTTGTAGGGGAACTTGAGGCATTGATGGTTCGTTGATGGGATTGCCTCAAGTGTTTTGATATAAGCACGGCTGAGTATCCCTTTTAGTGAATGGTCAATCTCAAGAATATGAAATTCGACCTCAGCATGACAACCATGACCAAACTCTATCTTCAAATAAACTATGCCTAGAGGGGAATGGGTAGAGTTCTCGTATGCGGTGACAGAAATAGGGGAAGCCAACCATTTTTCTTTCGGTACCCCACAAAGCTCCAGTGTTCTTGGTGGTAAAACATTAATAGAGGCCCCAGTGTCCACCAGGCATGCATTCATGGCTTTTCTACAAGTGTTCACTGTGATACTCAAAGCCATCCCCTTGCTGCCAGGGGTGCCAATTTAGAGGAGTGGAAAGATATAGAAGGCTGATCCCCCTGAGGAACTAGCAGAGCTATAAGGATTGAGGTTTCGGATCAGGTTATCGGGTCAGTTTCGGGGTCAGATTCCTTAGTTTGGGTGCTGGTGGGGCTGAGACTTAGTTTCTTTTTCGCGTCGAGCTTGCCCGACGCGGTTCAAACGGCGTCCAGCTATGTGGACGTGTTTTAGGTTGTGCCACGTGGGTTGGCCTTGGGGCGCGAGAGTACGGCACCGGTCATATCGTCTGAATGCCGTCTTGGATGGACGACACCATTTAGAGTACGACCCTGGTCTGTCAATGTACGGCCCAGTCTTGTAATCTGAATGACGTCGGGCTTGGACGACGCGTTTTTACCTAGCTTCTGTTTGACCCCGCGAACCCCCCCTCCTTTCCCTCATTCTCTCCTTTCTCTTCTCTCTCCTCTCTTCCCTCCGATCTCCGGCTACCCCTCCCCCTCTCCTTGCTTTCCTCCCTCCATTCCATCCCTTCCTCCACTTTATCAACCTACCAACTTCCTCCACTACCATCATCATTTCCTCCGTGGCGTTTTTCTCTCTGGACGGCGGCCGATGTCCCGGTGGAGTTACGGCGTCCACGGCGGTACCGGCGGCGGCGTGTGGTGAGGCGGATTGGCGGTTTGGAGCTAGGAGGAATTCGAGTAACCGGTAGGGTGACGATCTCCGTTGTATTTCGTTTAAAAATCATGTTTTTCCCGCTTTGGAGTATGTTTAGGAGTTTTCTTGGGGTGAAAATATTAAATGCATGTAATGAGAAATTGGGTGTTTTAATGGGTATTTAGGTTCTTCTCCTCCTTCTCCACTTTGTTCATATTTTTACACGATTTGGGGGAGGAAATCCCACCCCATGGATTGGAGGAAGGCGGAGGGAGAACCTGTCTGTGAAGGTTGAATGGCGTCGGGGGATAGCGACGCCTTTTAGAAAGGAGGCTTCCACCCACGACGCGATTTGACCCAGATAACAGACTCTGTCTCTGGAACTGAATGGCGTCTAGGGACAACGACGCCATTTTAATCGCGTCCTCCGTGAACGATGCCTTTTAGGCCATCTTCCGAGGCCAATTTTTTATTTAAACCAATTTAGGAAGCTTGAATGACGTCGGCATTGGACGACGCGATTCAAGCCAGAATTCCATTAATCCCTGCAATTAACACGTGTTTACATTGTTAGATAGTTTAGTTAACTTCATGCTTAGAAATGTACTCGATGACGATGGGCTCTATGTGATCGGATCGCACCACATCGTGTTTTGTGTGACCGTGGGCCTAGAGTGACAGTTGTTAGCGCTTAGGCACCCTGTGTCGGTGTGGGAGTGACACGGCGCCGGTGTGGGAGTGGCAGGGTGACGCCTAGAGAGAGGGTCACCTGGTGTACCCCGGGGTATAGCTAGTACCGGTGTGGGAGTGGTACATTCGGAGTGTCACTCGTGCTGGGGGAAGCAGAACCACCTGGAGCCTGTCAGGCCGGAGTAGCCAGCGCACTATCCGAGGTGTTGCTGTTTGGTCTCAGCGGGTCGGAGTTTCTCGCGTTCGGCCGTGTGGTTGGCGTGTTTTGCCGAGACGCTAGTTGTGGGCTCCGAGGTAGAATAGTTTCAGAATTGTGCATGTTATATTTCGAAAACATGTGTTTTATATCGAAATCTAGGAGTTATGTTTACTGCTTTACATGTTTAAATTATCTGTAATTACGTTGCTACACTTGTGGGTGCGTGAGTGGGTGGTGGGGATCGAAGGATCCCTACTGAGTCTTTCCGACGAGACTCACCCCTGCGGTTTTCTGGTGAGGGTTCCAGGCAGACATAGCGAGGAGAGTGTTGCTTTGGGTCACGCGCCAGCAACCGTTGTTCAGGGGTATGCCCCGATGTAGTTGTCATTTTATTTTCTGGCATGTATGCTTAATTATTTCTTTTCAGCTGGAGTATGTAATTATTTGCGATGTGAATGTTTAGCTTAGTTTATTATTTATTTTCCAGACTTATCTAGATCCTGGTTTGGCTCCAAATTAATGATTCGGTACCCATTTAGTAATTGGATCCCCGATTATAGGGTGGCAGGTCGTTACAGTTGGTATCAGAGCATTCAATGTGGCAAATAAATGAATAACTAGGTTAAATATTTTAATTTTGGCAAACAATTATATTATCCCGTACAGGCACGGTGGTAGTGTAGGTTTTTAAGATTCTAATTAAGAACTTTTTTATTTTTGTGATTATAGGCGATTAGATGGCTCCTAGGAAGAGGATGCCAGTCATTAGAGAGCAGGGAGATGTCCCTAGTGGATATGAGGCCGATAGTCTGAGTATGGAACATTTCATGGAGGCTATGATGGACACGATGGCTAGATACCAGACCCGAGACCTTAGTGAGAGTTCTAGTGCTCAGGGAGGGTCTTCAGCTACACTGGAGAGATTCCTAAAGCTGAAGCCGCCTCATTTTACCGGTCGTCCCGACCCTGATGAGGATGTTCATTGGTTGAGGGAGATGGAGAAGACTTTTGATACCATGGATTGTGCGGCAGTTGAGAGGACTGCTTTGGCCACCTTCATGTTGAAGGATGATGCCTACGATTGGTGGACCACTTTGAAGAGTTTGTCATATGCGGATAGGACTCTCAAGGAGATTCCATGGGTGACATTCTTGAAGGAATTCAATGCGCAGTACTTCCCTAGGCATGTCCAGAGGGCCAAGGAGAGGGAATTTATGGAATTGATCCAAGGAAGCATGATAGTGCTTGAGTACCAGATGAAGTTTGTTTCGCTTGGGAGGTTTGTGCCTTTTATCTCAGGAGACGAGGAGCGTCGGACTAAGAGGTTTGTGGATGGTCTGAGGTCCAATCTGAGGAGTTTTGTGGCATCCCACTGTTGTACAGATTTGGCATCGACGGTTAGGTGTGCCGCTTGAGTAGAGGCACAGCATGATCAATCAGCTCGAGAAAGGGGACTGACTACTCAAGGGCCAGCTCATGGCAGGGGAAAGACAGAAGTAGCAGCTCCTTCGTCTGGATCAGGATCGTCTTCACTTGGCTCTAGATTCAAGAGGTTCTTTTGAGGAGCTGGCAGCAGCAGTGGCAGCAAGCAGACCCAGGCAGAGCTAGCAGAGTCAATCGGTGTCCAGTGCTCAACAGGAGGTAGCTCAGAGGCTTCCGGTAGCTTGTAGACATTGCGGTGGTACTCACAATGGGACTCAGTGTCCTGCATTTTCTGGGAGGTGTTACACTTGTGGCCAGCAGGGCCATTTGGCGAGGTATTGTCTGCAGGGACATGCTCAGGGGCAGGGGCCTGGTGATCAGAAGAAGCCGAGGACCCAGGGAAGAGTTCTAGCTATCACAAGGAAGGAGGCTCGTGCGTCCAACTTGGTGTAAGGTACACTTTCTATCCTTGGGAATTCTGCTCATGTGTTGATTGATTCGGGTGCTTCGCATTCTTTTATTTCGGAGCAGTTCGTAGATATTCTTTCTGCACTTGTTGTTGAAATGTCTGATGGACTGATGGTAGAGGTTCCCTCTAGGGATTTCATATTGTCTTATAACTGTTTGAGTGAGGTTCCCTTGACCATTGAGGGCCATGCTGCCCAGTTAGTTGTGCTTGCTATTCGCGACTTTGATGTCATCTTGGGCATGGACTAGTTGGAGGCTTATTATGCCGAGGTGGACTGCCACAGGACGAGGGTGCGTTTCTCTATTCTGGACATCCCGACCTTCTACTTCCAAGGTATTAGGCTCTCTTCTCGTAGTATTCTTATTTCTACCTTTAAGGCCCATAGATTGCTTGTTGGTGGTTGTGAGGCTTTCCTTGCCTCTGTTGTTTTAGCTGATGTTAGTAGTAGTTCCAGTCCTTGGGAGGTGTCTGTAGTTTGTGATTTTGTTGATGTGTTTTCTGAGGAGTTGCCTGGCCTTCCTCCTCAGCGAGAGGTTGAGTTTACCATTGAGCTTGCACCAGGTATGACACCATTGTCTAGGCCCCGTATCGGATGTTTCCGGCTGAACTCGCTGAGCTGAAGGCGCAGTTGCAGGAATTGCTAAATAAGGGTTTTATTCGTCCCAGTACTTCTCCGTGGAGTGCTCCAGTTCTATTTGTCAGGAAGAAGGATGGTTCTCTGAGGTTGTGTATCAATTATAGACAGCTGAACCAGGTGACGATAAAGAACAAGTACCCACTTCCGAGGATCGATGATCTGATGGATCAGTTGTAGTCTGCGAAGGTGTTTTCAAAGATTGACTTGAGATCATGATATTATCAGATGAGGATCCGTGAGGTTGATGTTAGTAAGACGGCCTTTAGGACTTGGTATGGACATTATGAATTTTTGGTTATGCATTTTGGTTTGACCAATGCTCCAGCGGCTTTTATGGATTTGATGAACCGGGTCTTCAGGACCTACTTGGATCAGTTCGTGGTGGTATTTGTAGATGATATTTTAGTATACTCTTCTTCTGAGGAAGAGCATACCACACATCTCCAGGTGGTATTGCAGGTTCTGAGAGAGCACCAACTCTATGCCAAGTTTAGCAAGTATGAATTTTGACTAGTAATCGTTCCAAATTGTGCGTCGTTAAACACTCATGAAAACGTTCAATCTAAATTTATCCGGCTCACTCAAATCAGATTTTGAAAATTAATAGTGGTGAGTCCGAGTCGATCCACAGGGAGATAAAATTTTAATTTTGAAAACTATGGAATTTAGTTAATCTAAAAATAGATGAGAATTTAAGTAAACTAATTATTTATTTAAACTAAAACGCAATTAAATAATGTTACCTAAAAATATAATTGCTTGAATTGAACAAATATTTTCTTTTTTTTTTCTCAAAAATTAAACACAAACACATATATAAAAAAAATAAACACAACTAAAAAAATTATAACAAAGACATTGAAATTTAACTATGTGTAACTTATTAAATATCTAAAAATTACGAAACAAATTACAAAATTTAATGATTTAATAACCTTAAACTAAATAACTAAACATTAAATACCAAATAACTAATCCTAAACAATTAAACTAACACTATGCTAAAGGGGGAAAGAAAGAACAAAACAATAGTAATCTGTGGGTGTTGCCGGTTGGTGCAGTGGACCGCAAGGAAAGGAGGGTGGCGCAGTGGTCCAGTGGATGCTTGAGCAGGTGGTGCTTCACCGAAGCTGATGGCAAATGTTGTTGCTGGTGCGTGGATTTGCAGAATTCACCGAGCATGCATCCTGGAGGAGCTTGGAGGTTGCTGCTGGAGAGTGCTTACCGGCATGCATGGAGGTGCATGCATGGACTCCACGTGGAGGGCTTCACCGCAGTTGGGAAAGGCCGACTGCTACGTGGATGTTGTTCGCATGCGGGGGCTTGCAGGTGGATGGAGGCTGGTCGGTTGCTTGCCGCTTGGTGGGTTCTGCGTGGAGGGAGGCTGGACTACGTGGAGGTGCTGAGAACCTTGCCGGCATGCAGGCGTGAAGGAACTGGTGGAGAGGCCTGGCTGTGCTGCGAAAAAAACCGGCTTGGACGGTTGGAGGACAGCTGCTGGAGAGCTTACCGGCATGCAGAGCAACGCGTGCAGGTGTGTGGAAGAGGTGCATGCGCTGGAGCTTGGACGATGGAGGGCTCGCCGGTTGCTGGGGAGAAACGGAGAGAGAGAACAGAGGGAGAGAGAGAGAAACCGAGAGAGGGAGAAAGAGAGAACCGGGAGAAAGAATAGCCGAGAGAGAGGAGTTGGAAAAAGAGCAGAACGGAGAGGAAGAGAGAGGGAGCTGTGGAGAGGGAACAGAGGGAGAGAAAGAAAGAGAGAGCTGCGTGGGAAGAGAAAGAGGGAGAGTCCGAGAGAGAGAGGAGGCTGTGGAAGAAGAAAGTGAAGAGAGAGAAAAAGAATACGGCTGTTGGGGAGGAAATTGGAGAAGGAGAGGGAATCTGCCGGTCGGAAATTGGAGAAGGAGAGGAAGAGGGATGAATATATAGAGAAGAAGGGAGGAAACTGTGCGGCGGGAGAGAGGGAAAGAAAGAGAGAGAAAAAAGAAACTAGAGAAGGAAGAGGATTCAGAATTGGAGAGAGAATCTTTAAAAAGAGAGAGAGAGAGAGTTTTAAAATAAAGAAAGGAAGGGAGGTGGTTGGGAAATTGGAGAGAAGGAAGGAAATAGCGGGTTTTGGGAAACTCTAGAGAAAGAAGGAATCAGAGCAATATTAGGACATCAAATTGCATTTTTACCCCTGCTTTAGTTGAAATCCGAACACTAGACCTCCCCCAAATTTCTAGAAACTCCATCAGCTGCACTGCATCATCGGCATGTCCTGTTCACATAAAATAAATATAAATTAACACATTATCATAAAAATATCATCATATTTATTTATTTCGTCTCGGTTTTGTCGAAAAACCGCAAATGCGCTATACTCCTTTAATCACATGAAATGACGATGTTTTTAAGTCAAAATTTGACGAAATTGGTACCGTTGGACTTGGTACACAATTATCTATCATTTCATGCTATTTTGCAGATAAAAACATGAGTATGGTGCATAAGATTGCCCTTAAATGATCAATTTAACACTTTATCAGCTAGATAAGGTGCACTTCCTGGGACATGTCATATCTGGTGATGGCATAGCAGTGGATCCAGCCAAGATTGAGGCAGTAATGGACTGGAGTAGACCGACCACAGTAACCAAGATCAGGAGCTTCTTGGGGTTTGCAGGATATTATAGACGGTTTGTCCATGTTTTTTCTTCAATAGTGACCCCCTTGTCAAGGTTGACTCGTAAGGGAGTTCGTTTCGTGTGGACTGAGGAGTGTGAGCGGAGTTTCATTGAGTTGAAGACTCTCCTCACTTCGGCTCCAGTTCTGGTGCTTCCATCAGGTTCTGGTGGGTTTGTGGTTTATTCTGATGCATCACGTCGAGGCTTGGGTGCAATTCTGATGCAGCATGGTAAGGTTGTGGCCTATGCTTCTAGGCAGCTGAAGAAGCATGAGGAGAACTATACCACCCATGACTTAGAGTTGGCAGCTGTGGTTTTTGCACTAAAGATCTTGTGGCACTATTTGTATGGAGAGAAATTTCAGGGCTTTACCGATCACAAGAGCCTGAAGTATGTATTCATGCAAAAGTATCTGAACTTGAGGCAGCACAGGTGGATGGAATTTATCAAGGATTATGATCTCGACCTTTCTTATCATCCGAGCAAGGCAAATGTGGTGGCAGACGCCTTGAGTAGGAAGACGGTCGTGTCATATCTCATGGTTCAAGACTGGAAGTTATTTGAGCAGGTCGTGGAATCTTCCTTTAGGGTTCCACGAGAGGCTGATAGAGCCGTGTTGGCCAGCTTAACTGTGAGGCCAGCAGTGTACCATGCCGTAATCGAGGCCCAGAGGGCAGATGCAGAGTTACCACAAGTTCTCCATACACCAGAGGTGGAGTTGTGGGATGATGGTACAGTCAGATTTAGGGGTAGACTCTATGTCCCAGCTGAGGATGATGTGCGCATGAGTGTCTTGGATGAGGCGCACCGTTATAAATATGCAGTGCATCTCGGAACGACTAAGATGTATCATTGTTTGAGGAGGCACTTTTGGTGGCCTAGTATGAAGAAGGACGTGGTTAATTATGTGGCAAGGTGCCTGACTTGTCAGTAGGTTAAGATAGAACATCAGAGACCAGTAGGATTGTTGCAGCCTTTGCCGATCCCGGAATGGAAATCAGAACATATAATTATGGACTTTGTGATGGGATTGCCTGTGTCCCTTGGCATAAGAGACGCGATCTGGGTCATTGTTGATCGATTGACCAAGTCGGTGCACTTCCTCGCTATTAGGAAAGGCTGGTCAGTCGGTAAGTTGGCTAAGTTGTTTGTGGACCGGATCATCTCTCTGCACGGGGTGCCCTTATCCATCGTGCCCTTATCCACTCTAAACATTGGCATGGCGCCTTATGAGATATTGTTTAGAGGGCTATGTCGATTCTTTGCGATCTAGTCTGAGATTGGCAAGAGACAGTTAGTAGGGTAAGGGTTGGTACAGCGGTGTGCTTAGGTTGCCAGTGTTGTGCTATCATCGGTGAGAGACCGATTGAATTTGAAATTGGGGACTTCGTGTTTTTCCAAGTCTCGCCCTCCATGGGTGTAAGGAGATTTGAGAAGCAAGGTAAGCTGGGTCCGCGCCGTGCTGGGCCTCTTCCCTTTTTTGCTTGAATCGGGGAAGATCGCCAGCCAGCCTTGCCGTTCAATCTTGCTGGAGTACACGATGCGTTTCGTGTTTCGTCTCAGAGGAATGTTCTGGATCCGCCCCAGGTGTTGGAATCTTCAGGACGTGAAGTCGCTGAGGACTTGTCCTTTCCAGTGTGTCTAAATGCGTTTTGAGAATCACTAGTGACAGGTCCTCCGAAACAAAGTTGTATCCTTGGGTTGAGTGTGTTGACAGTATCGCTCCGGGAGCGGGGTGACCTGGGGGCGCGTGATAGAAATGCTGGGAAGCAGTTCCTTACCTTTTCTGGTAAGTTCCCATGCGGGTAGGCAGTAGAGGAATTTCGCCCTCGTTACTTATAGCAGGCTAGTTATGCGGAGCCCTGTGAGTGTGATTGGTGAGATTGATTGTTGTGATCTGTGTTGCCGGCATATGTTGGTTAGCCGTGATTATCGTGTGAGCAGTTGCAATTTCGAGGACGAAATTCTTTTAAGGGGGGGAGAATGTAAGGACTAAGGTTTCGGGTTAAGATTTCGGGTTGGTTTCGGACCGGATCCCCTGAGTCGGACCTTGAGGGGTCTGGAGAGTTTCTTCTGAATGACGTCTACACTACACGACGCCTTTTAAACGGCGTCTTGATAGGTGGACGCCATTTAGATGTTTTGTTGTTGTGCTACGTGGACGCCACGTGGGCGGGTTTCGGGCCGCGAGAGTACGGCCCCTGTCTCGTCGTCTGAACGGCGTCCATGATGGACGACGCGATTCAGACTGCCACCCTGCGATGTCAGTGTACGGTGTCTGACATGTCAACTGAACGGCGTCCGTGGTGGTCGACGCATTTCAGACAGCTGTCAGTACGGCCCGTCCTGTCATCTGATAGGCGTCCTTCTGGCTCGAGGCGTTTTAGGCAGTTCTTGATTGACCCCGCGAGCCCTCCCTTCTTTCCCTCATTTCTCACCCTTCACTCTCTCTCCTCTCCCTCTCCGCCTCCTCCGATCCCACTCTTCCCCTTTCCCTTCCTCTTCTTCCTCTTCCGCCACTCCAACGCCTCCCTACCTCTCACCTCTGCCACCACCACTTCCTTCGCGGCGCTCCATTCTCCGGACGGCGGCCGACGTCCCGGCGGAGTGGCGGCGTCCTCGAGGGTACCGGCGGCGGTCTGCGGTGCGGCGGTTCGGCGACACGGAGCCTGGAGGAGTTCAAGTATCCGGTAGGGAGACGAACCTTGTATGCGTTGCTCGTGTTTTCTTAGGCGCGTTGTGATGTATTTTTGGCTAGATTGAGCATGTTTAGGGGGTATTCTTGTGGGTATGGCCGTGTTCGTGAGTGTGGTTTTGTAGCATGTTTGTGTGGATCAACTTCTCTTCCTCCCCCTTTCCGTTTTGGGGCTTCTTCGGGGCGTTTGGAGTTAAGGGAGAAACCCTCGGTTCGAACTGGGGAACCAGGTTTCTGACGCTAAACGGCGTCGTGCCTGGTCGACGCCTTTCAGAAGGACGTCAGGGCAGTACGACGCCTTTTAGGGCAGAAACCTCCATGTTCGAGGCCTCACGAGTTAGTGATTTCTTGCGCTAAATGACGTCATGGATAGACGACGCATTTCAGAAGGACGTCGGGCCATCATGACGCCATTTAGGCAGGAAATCACCCCGACTGAGGGTCCGTCAGCTCGGGATTCTAGGACTAAAAGACGTCATGGGTGGGCGACGCGATTTGAATGGCGTGGGGTAACCATGACGCCTTTTAAGGCAGAAATCCCCTAAGTAATGTTTTCCTGAAATTCCTGGATTTCTTAGCTGAATGGCGTCGGAGGATGTCGACGCCTTTCAAAAGGCGACTGCTAGTGTCGACGCCTTTTAGGCCAAATTTCCGTAGGCCTCTGTTTTATGAACCAGTTTAGGGAACTTGAATGGCGTCGGCCTTGGGCGACGCGATTCAGGACAGAATAACACTAATTCATGCCAGTAAAATGTGTTCATACTGCTAGATATTCGGTTAGTGCATGCTTTAGTGTACTCGGATTCTTCGGGACCGGATGGCACTGCGTTGTGTGCCGTGCGATCGCGGGCTTTTTACGTGACCGGATCGTACTGTGCCGGGTTTTGGTGGTTTTGTGTTACTGTGGACCTGGAGTGACATTGTAGCGCTTTATCACCCTGTGCTGGTGGGGGCGTGAGCACAGCGCCGGTGGGGGCGTGGGCGGGGTGACGCCTAGTGAGAGAGGGTCACCTGGTGAACCCCGGGGTCAGCTAGTACCGGTGTCAGAGTGGTACATTCGGAGAGTCACTCATACTGAGGGAAGGAGTAACCACCCGCGCCAGTTGGGCCGTTGTAGCCAGCGTGCTATCCGAGGGGTTACTGCTTGGTCTCAGCGGGTCGGAGTTTCCCACTTTCGGTTGTGTGGACGGTGTTTCCTACTTACGGCTGTGTGGTTGGTGTGTTTCCCACTCCCGGAGGAGTGGTTGGCGTGTTTTGCCGAGATGTGAGTTGTAGGCTTCTTGATAGAATGATTTTAGATTTATGCATGTTACATTTCGAATGCATATGGTTCATATTGAGATTTTAGGAGTAGTGTACTGCAGCTTTACTTGTCTTATTACTTGTACCATTGTTACTGCACTTGTGGGTGTGTGTGTGGGAGGCAGGGGATCGGATGATCCCTACTGAGCCCAATTCTGGTGTGGCTCACTCCCTGCGTTTTCAGGTGTGGTCCTTGTGGCGTGTGACGGCGCGTGGCGTTCTCCTTGGTGTGTGGACCAGCAGCTATCTTAGTTGCTGGGGTATGCGCCGACGTTGTTGTACCTTATTTCTGCCTGTACTTAATTAATTTGTTGGACATGTAATTATTGTTGGACTGTGTACGAACATTATTATTTTACCTCCTGCGCACTGTACCCCTTGTAGTCCGTGTGAATGTTATATTTAATTTTGCTTAACGCTTACTCCTCCAGATGTGTGTATAAGATGCGGGTATGAACCTACAGTTAATGGGCCGACATCCATTTAGTGACCGGGTCTCCGGTCATAGGATGGCGGAGCGTTACAACTAGACTCTCTATCTTGATCTAATGAGGACGAGGAGGGATAAAAATCGAGGGATACATGATGTAATATAGATGAATCCTACCGAGAGGAGGGGCAAAGCAGATCTAGAAGGGAATCTTGCCCGAGTGACCCGCGATGGGGTATATTCGGACAAGTTATTTGATGTTTCATCAACGAGGATGTGAGGGGAGGGAGTTGTCAAGTTGGCAATTTTTTTTTTTTTTGGAGATTATTAGAGTTGATCATAAAACAAGAGTGAATCTGGAAAGGGGGAGATGAGGAGGTAACGGCACCAAGGCCAAAGGATTGGGGGGATCATACAATAGTATGTCCTAGATCATATCATGGATCCTCTCAAGATCGAGAGGAATCTAAGGAATTAGGTCCCGAGGGAACAAAGTAACCATGATGGGCGGAGCTCAAGGAATGTCTTCGGTAATGACGCTCGACCAAGTTGGGGTCAGAAGCAGAGTGCCGAATAGGGTATGGAGGGTGAAAACATGATGGGGATAGGTTCCCCTCAAGAGAAGATCAGTGGTGAATCCAGGCTGATAAGGGTCATCAAGCTCCCCTTCGTCTGTCTCCTCACTTAACAAAATTCTCTTATCAAAGATAGACATAGGCCCTTCAATCAGCTGATCTATCAACGATGGCCACTTTGGTTCTGCGGGATCAAGGAACAGTATATTGAGCGCAATGTATAAGTCCCATGTATCAAACCAACGATACCACTCACACTCTGGATCTTGAGTCTTCCTCCTCTTCATTAGCCGCAGAGCCTCTAAGGATTGATATGTCAACAACTCAGAACAATGCCTGGCTAAATCTCTCCCATATGTGTCATGCAGGTCGAAGTGGGAAGTGATCACCACCGTGTTATCATACTCATGATTAATCATGGGTCTCTTAATGAAATGTGTATATAAGGTCCAACTTAAGGGATCCCAGTTTTCTTTGCACGGGGTGGTCATTGTCTTCCAGATTTTATGACCGTCTTTATCTTCCTGCTGTTGAAAAATGTGTCGTCTCACCTTCGCTAGCCTATAGCCCAGATCATTATCAGGTATCCTTCTATTGTCTTTGATAGGCTTGGTTCTACCCTGCAGTTGTGTGCCCAGTCCTTTTCGAGGTTGATAACCACCCTTCATCATGATATCCCAGCCAGGGGTACTCACGCACTTCCCTCTTTTAACAGCATCAACTTGACAAGGAACAGGTATAGTGGCTTTCAAAGGATCAGCTGAAGGAGAACAAACCTATAATATCGACAAAATGAGTTGTCACTCAGGTAGAAGAGTCAGTTTGGTGTTCAAAGAGTGAGCAGCAGTAAGGATTGGCATGCTCGTTCCTTTAATTATTCGTCCCTTATAAGGAAACTTAAGGCATTAATGGTTTGTAGATGGGATTGCCTTAAGATATTTGATGGAGGGACAGCCAAGGATGCCTTTTAAAGAGGGGTCAATCTCCAAGATGTGGAACTCGACCTCGGCATGACAAACAGGACCTTACTCTACCTTCAAGTAAACCATTCACATAGGAGAACGGGTAGAGTTGATGTAGGCGGTAATAGAAATAGAGGAAGGCAACCACTTCTCTTTGGGTACACTACATAATTCCAAGGTCTTTGGTGATAGTACATTGATAGAGACCCCTGTGTCAACCAGACATGCATCCACAGCCTTCTTGCAGATGTTAACTATAACACTTAGTGTAACGACCCGCCACCCTATAATCGGGGATCCGATTACTAAATGGGTATCGAATCATTAATTTGGAACCAAACCAGGATCTAATCAAGTCTGGGAGATAAATAATAAACTAAGCTAAACATTCACATCGCATTGAACTGAAATAAAAGTGCAGGAATTAAAATTATTACAATGCAACTCGATACAGCAAATAATTACATATTCCAACAGAAAAGAAATAATTAAACGTACAGGCCAGAACTAAAATAACAACTACGTCGGGGCATACCCCGGAACAACTGCTGACGGTGCTCAACTCACGGCGGCACTCTCCTCGCTAGGTCTGCTGAGAGTCCTCACCTGAAAACCGCAGGGGGTGAGTCTCAAAGACAAGACTCAGTAGGGATCCTTCGATCCCCACTGCCCACGCACACACCCACAAGTGCAAGGTACAGCTAACGGTAAAGTGATAAGCACAAGAGGTACAATTCCTAATTCTTAACGTGAAATCACATACAATCGTAATATAATAAACATGCATATACTAAACCAGCCGGCTAGGAAACCCGCAACTGCCGTCTCGATAGAACTCGCTAACCACACAACAACGGTGGAAAAACCTCAACCCGCTGAGACCAAACAGTAACCCCTCGGATAGCACACTAGCTACTCCGGCCCAACCGGCTCAGGTGGCTACTCCTTCCCTCAGCATGAGTGTCTCTCCGAATGTACCACTCCGACACCGGTACTAGCTGACCCCGGGGTTCACTAGGTGACCCTCTCTCACTAGGCGTCACCCCGCCCACGCCCCCACCGGCGCTGTGCTACGCCCACACCAGCACAGGGTGATAAAGCGCTACAATGTCACTCCAGGTCCACAATAACACAAAACCCAACAAGTACGATCCGGTCACGTGAAAAGTCCGCGATCGCATAACATACACGTAGTATCGTCCGGTCATGGAGAATCTATCTCTACCGGGTACACTAAAACATGCACTAACCATCCGTCTAACAGTATGAACACATTTTACTGGCATGAATTATTGAGGTTCTGTCTTGAATCGCGTCTCCTAAGGTCGACGCCATTCAAGCTCCATGTACAGGTTCATGTAAAACAGTCTTCAGAATCATGCCCTAAAAGGCGTCGACACCAGTGGTCGCCTTTTAAATGGCGTCGACATCCTCAGACGCCATTCAGCACAGAAATCCAGAATTTCCAAAGAAACCACCCAGGGAATTTCTGCCTTAAAAGGTGTCATGGCCTCCCGACGCCATTCAAAAACGCGTCGCCGTCCCATGACGTCTTTGAACCCCATAATCCCGAACTGGCAACCCCTCAGTCAGGCGATTCCTGTCTAAAAGGCGTCGCGATGGTTCGACGCCCTTCAAAAAGGCGTCGTCCATACACGACGTCTTTTAACACAATTCATAGGAAATCACATTCATAGCAAAACCCCCATATCAACAAAAGAACACCTAAACATGCTCATTCTACCCCCCGAAACCAAAGATCCATAACAAGCTTAAACGGGGGAAAACATGGCTTAAACACGATGCTTATGGGAACCGTCACCCTACCGGATACTTGAACGCCTCCGAGCTTCAAGCCGTCCACCCGACTCGCCCCACGCCGCCGCCGGTACCGCCGTGGTCGTCCTTGCTCCACCGTGACGTCGGCCACCGTCCGGAGAGTAGAACGCCGCAGTGGAAGTGGAGGTGGTAGTGGTAGGAGCTAGGTAGAGGATGGAGTGGAGGGAGAGATGAAACGGTGGGAGGAAAAGAGGGAGGAGGAGGGATCGCCGCCGAGTTCGTCGGAAGGGAAAGAGAGGAAGAGAGGAGAAAATAAGGGAAAGAAGGAGGGCTCGTGGGGTTAACCAGAGACTGGCTAAAACGCGTCGACATCCACAGACGCCATTCAGTTGATGTGACGGCTGCTCTGACAAGACTCTGAAACGCGTCGTTCAAGGCAGACGCCGTTCAGACGACATGTCAGGGCCGTACTCTGACAAACCCAGAGTCGCAGTCTGAAAGGGGTCGACAAACGTGGACGTCGTTCAGGCGACAAGACAGGGCCGTACCCTTGCGGCCCGAAACCAGCCCACGGGGCACCCATGTGGCAGAACTTGAAATGCGTCTGCGACGGTGGACGCCGTTCAAAACGCGTCTCGATGTCCTGACGCGAATCAACTCAGAACCTCCGCCCTTACTAAGGTCAGAACTACAAGGTCCGATCCCGAAAACCGGATCCGAAGGTCACGATCCTTACAATCTCCCCCCCTTAAAAAGAATTTCGTCCCCGAAATTGACTGCTTAGAATTAACAAGGTCATAACAGGGATACAAGTTCACAAGGAAACTTACGAAAAGAGGTAAGGGAACTGCTCCCGCATCTCATCCTCTAGCTCCCAGGTTGCCTCACCTCCGGAGCGGTACTGCCAAATCACCTTGACCATCGGTACAATCTTGTTCCGCAGGACCTGTTCTGTGCGGTCCTCAATACGAACAGGATATTCTGGAAAGGACAGGTCCTCAGCGACCTCCAACTCTGAAAAATCCAAGACATGGGACGGATCCTGAACATATTTTCTCAGTAAGGAAACATGGAACACATCGTGCACCCATGCAAGACTGGGCGGCAAGGCCAGCTGATACGCGGTTTCCCCAATCCGAGCAAGGATAAGAAAAGGCCCAATATATCTTGGACTCAGCTTGCCTCGCTTCCCGAATCTCATCACAGCCTTGGAGGGTGAGACTCGGAGAAACACGTGGTCCCCAACTTCAAACTCCAACGGTCTCTGTCGGATATCAGCATAACTCTTCTGCCTACTCTGCGCTGCGGTCAACCTTTGCCGAACTAACCTGGCAATCTCAGCACACTGCTGTACTAACGCGGGTCCCGCTATCTGCCTTTCACCGATCTCGGACCAACATACTGGAGATCGGCACGGTCGCCCATACAAAGCCTCGTAAGGCGCCATGCCGATACTAGAATGGTAACTGTTGTTATAGGCAAATTCTACTGTAGACAAATACTGTAAGGACTGAGGTTTCGGGTTCAGTTTTTGGGTCGATTTCGGACCGGATCCCCTGAGTAGGACCTTGAGGGGTCTGGAGAGTTTCTTCTGAATGACGTCTACACTACACGACGCCTTTTAAACGGCGTCTTGATAGGTGGACGCCATTTAGACGTTTTGCTGTTGTGCCACGTAGATGCCACGTGGGCGGGTTTCGGGCCGCGAGAGTACGGCCCCTGTCTCGTCGTCTGAACGGCGTCCATGATGGATGACGCGATTCAGACTACCACCCTGCGATGTCAGTGTACGGTGTCTGACATGTCAGCTGAACGGCGTCCGTGGTGGTCGACGCGTTTCAGACAGCTGTCAGTACGGCCCGTCCTGTCATCTGATAGGCGTCCTTCTCGCTCGACGCGTCTTAGGCGGTTCTTGATTGACCCCGCGAGCCCTCCCTTCTTTCCCTCATTTCTCACCCTTCACTCTCTCTCCTCTCCCTCTCCGCCTCCTCCGATCCCACTCTTCCCCTTTCCCTTCCTCTTCTTCCTCTTCCGCCACTCCAACGCCTCCCTACCTCTCACCTCTGCCACCACCACTTCCTTCGCGGCGCTCCATTCTCCGGACGGCGGCCGACGTCCCGGCGGAGTGGCGGCGTCCTCGAGGGTACCGGCGGCGG
The DNA here is from genome assembly GCA_030544215.1 of Zantedeschia hybrid cultivar. NCBI lineage: Eukaryota > Viridiplantae > Streptophyta > Magnoliopsida > Alismatales > Araceae > Zantedeschia > Zantedeschia hybrid cultivar. The sequence continues at coordinate 51,983,594 of JARZZO010000014.1, forward strand.
TCTGCGGTGCGGCGGTTCGGCGACACGGAGCCTGGAGGAGTTCAAGTATCCGGTAGGGAGACGAACCTTGTATGCGTTGCTCGTGTTTTCTTAGGCGCGTTGTGATGTATTTTTGGCTAGATTGAGCATGTTTAGGGGGTATTCTTGTGGGTATGGCCGTGTTCGTGAGTGTGGTTTTGTAGCATGTTTGTGTGGATCAACTTCTCTTCCTCCCCCTTTCCGTTTTGGGGCTTCTTCGGGGCGTTTGGGGTTAAGGGAGAAACCCTCGGTTCGAACTGGAGAACCAGGTTTCTGACGCTAAACGGCGTCGTGCCTGGTCGACGCCTTTCAGAAGGACGTCAGGGCAGTACGACGCCTTTTAGGTTAGAAACCTCCCTGTTCGAGGCCTCTCGAGTTAGTGAATTCTGGCGCTAAATGACGTCATGGATGGACGACGCCTTTCAGAAAGACGTCGGGCCATCATGACGCCATTTAGGCAGGAAATCATCCCGACTGAGGGTCCGTCAGCTCGGGATTCTGGGACTAAAAGACGTCATGGGTGGGCGACGCGATTTGAATGGCGTCGGGTAACCATGACGCCTTTTAAGGCAGAAATCCCCTAAGTAATGTTTTCCTGAAATTCCTGGATTTCTTAGCTGAATGGCGTCGGAGGATGTCGACGCCTTTCAAAAGGCGACTGCTAGCGTCGACGCCTTTTAGGCCAGATTTCCGTAGGCCTCTGTTTTATGAACCAGTTTAAGGAACTTGAATGGCGTCGGCCTTGGGCGACGCGATTCAGGACAGAACAACACTAATTCATGCCAGTAAAATGTGTTCATACTGCTAGATATTCGGTTAGTGCATGCTTTAGTGTACATGGATTCTTCGGGACCGGATGGCACTGCGTTGTGTGCCGTGCGATCGCGGGCTTTTCACGTGACCGGATCGTACTGTGCCGGGTTTTGGTGGTTTTGTGTTACTGTGGACCTGGAGTGACATTGTAGCGCTTTATCACCCTGTGCTGGTGGGGGCGTGAGCACAGCGCCGGTGGGGGCGTGGGCGGGGTGACGCCTAGTGAGAGAGGGTCACCTGGTGAACCCCGGGGTCAGCTAGTACCGGTGTCGGAGTGGTACATTCGGAGAGTCACTCATGCTGAGGGAAGGAGTAACCACCTGAGCCAGTTGGGCCGGAGTAGCCAGCGTGCTATCCGAGGGGTTACTGTTTGGTCTCAGCGGGTCGGTGTTTCCCACTTTCGGTTGTGTGGACGATGTTTCCTACTTACGGCTGTGTGGTTGGTGTGTTTACCACTTCCGGAGGAGTGGTTGGCGTGTTTTGCCGAGACGTGAGTTGTAGGCTTCTTGATAGAATGATTTTAGATATATGCATGTTACATTTCGAATGCATATGGTTCATATTGAGATTTTAGGAGTAGTGTACTGCAGCTTTACTTGTCTTATTACCTGTACCTTTGTTACTGCTCTTGTGGGTGTGTGTGTGGGAGGCAGGGGATCGGATGATCCCTACTGAGCCTAATTCTGGTGTGGCTCACTCCCTGCGTTTTCAGGTGTGGTCCTTGTGGCGTGTGACGGCGCGTGGCGTTCTCCTTGGTGTGCGGACCAGCAGCTATCTTAGTTTCCGGGGTATGCGCCGACGTTGTTGTACCTTATTTCTGCCTGTACTTAATTAATTTGTTGGACATGTAATTATTGTTGGACTGTGTACGGACATTATTATTTTACTTCCTGCGCACTGTACCCCTTGTAGTCTGTGTGAATGTTATATTTAATCTTGTTTAACGCTTACTCCTCCAGATGTATGTATAAGATCCGGGTATGAACCTACAGTTAATGGGCCGACATCCATTTAGTGACCGGGTCTCCGGTCATAGGATGGCGGGTCGTTACAGTTGGTATCAGAGCTCAGTCTGGTCGAGTATGTGGTAAACTAGGTTAGATATCGTAGTCCAACAAAAAGTACGAGTCTGTACAGGCGATGGCTGCTGGTGTAGAGTGATAGGTTTTGACGTGTTTGTGTTGATTTTTGCATTTGTGAGATAGTGATGGCGCCGAGGAAGAGAGTTTCGTTGGCTCGTGGTACGAGATCAGACGATGGGAGTTCGGGGGCAGAAGGGCATAATGTGGATCGTTTCGTGGAGGCTATGATTGGAGCTATGGGTAGATACCAGCAGGGAGACGGTAGTGAGGGATCCAATTCCCGAGGTGACCAGTTCACGGTATTAGAGCGGTTTTTGAGGTTGGAGACCCCTTCTTTCACAGGTCGACCAGTCCCAGACCAGGCAGCTCGTTGGATTAAGGAAGTGGAGAAGGCGTTTGACGTTCTTGAATGTGCTGAGAATGATAAGACCTTGTTGGCAACCTATTTGTTGAAGGATAATGCATACGAGTGGTGGGTTACCGTCAAGACAAGGATGTTTACAAATAGATCCTTGAGAGAGATCCCTTGGGAGGTATTTGTGAGAGAGTTCAGTAGACAGTACTTTCCGAGGCTCGTCCAGGAGGCCAAGGAAAGAGAATTTATGGAATTGGTGCAGAATGACATGTCAGTTCTAGATTATCATGCGAAGTTTGTGGCTCTTGGAGGATTCGTTCCACACTTATTTGAGCAGGAGAGATATAGAACCGAGAGATTTGTAGATGGACTCCGATATGATCTAAGGACGATGGTGGCACCTCAGTGTTGTAGAGATCTGGCATCAGCGGTTCGATGCGCGGCAGCGGTGGAGACTCAATTTCAGCAAATGGCAAAGGAGTTGGAGCGATCGGTACGAGGGAAGCAGCAAGGCAAGAGCAAATCAACGGTCCTTTCGTCAGGCGGTTCGAGTTCTTTTGAGTTCGGGTCCCAAGGGACGTCACGTGATGAAGATGAGGACGGTTCGGCCCAACAGATGCAGACTGAGGCTAGCAGGCAGCAGGGAATGAGACATGATGCGGCAGATTATTGTCCCCGTTGTGGTAGGTATCACGGCAACCGGGTGTGTCCATTGGTCGCGGGTAGCTGTTTTGGCTGTGGCAGGAGGGGACATCTCGCGAGGAACTGTCCCCAGAAGAATAAGGCAAGCCAGGGGCCGAGTGGTCAGTAGGAGCCGGTACCTTTTACAGTGTTGTGTGTTCTTTCTGTGGAGATTCGAGATGCGGAGATAGATGGACACTCTTAACTTGTCTTATGAAGTAGTAGTTGTGAACTCCTATGGCACTCTTTATATACATTTTGGGTTGTGGTGGTGATTTGGTATTGTACTGTGTACTTTGTAAGGTTATTATATAATGATGTTGGTCTATCAATGTTGGTGGAATCATGGAACATATTTAATTTGGTATTGAGCTGTTTGACCAATTGTGTGTGGGGAGCCCCGTGTAAGAGTGTGATCGGTGAGGGCATTAGCAGGATTTTACCGATGGTTGGTCCAGGGGTTTTCTTTGATAGCAACCCCCCCTTGTTTAAGTTAACTCGTAGGGGAGTTCGTCTCACGTGGACCGAGGAGTGTGAGCGGAGTTTCATTAAGTTGAAGACTCGCCTCACTTGGGCTCCAGTGTTGGTACTTCTATTAAGTTCCGGTGGATTTGTGGGGTATTTAGTTACATCACATCGAGGTTTGGGTACGTTTCTGATGCAACTTGGTAAGATTGTGGCCTATAGGCAGTTGAAGAAGCTTGAGGAGAACTATCCATCTATGACTCAGAGTTGGCAGTTGTGGTGTTTGTACTTTAGATCTAGAGGCTTTGTTTGTATGGGGATTATTTGAGCAGACTGTGGAATCTCCCTTTTGGATTCCACGTGAGGCTGATGGAGCCAGGTTGGCCAGCAGTAGTATAGTCAGGTTAGAGGTAGACTTTGTGATTTGACCGTGAAGGACGTGCGCATGTGTCCCTTTTGAAGGCACACTGTTCTTGATAAATGATGCTTCTCAGATCAAGTAAGACGTATCATTGTTAAAGTGGTCTAGTAGGAAGGAGGACAAAGTTGATTTTGTAATTGAATGCTTAATTGTCGGCAGGTTAGGGTGGAATACCAGAGTGGCGCAGCGGTAGCGTGGTGGCAGTCCTTGCCGATCCCGGTGTGGAGACGGGAGCTGGCGACTTGAGGCATGTATTAGGATTGTTTTATTCCCTGGTGAAGGGAGCGTGATCCGGATTACCATTGAGCAACTGACTACGTCAGCACACTTCCTGGCTATCAGGGAGGACTGGTCAGTCGGTAAGTTGGCTGAGTTGTTTGTGAGTCGGATCATCTCTTTCTGCTCGATGTGCCCTTATCCATTATGTCGGATCGGGCTTTGAGATTTACTTCTTAATCGTGGGAAGAGTCTTTGGAAGACTTTGAGTACGCGATTAACCTTCAGCCCGACCCACCATCCCGAGGCTGATGGGCGGTCAGAGGGGGCCTTTCGGATTTCAGAAGTTTTGCTCGTGGCATGTTGCCTAGACTGAGGAGGTTTTTAGGAGCAGGATTGGTTTCAGTGGGGTTATGTGTACCATAGCAGTTGCCACTCTAGCATTGGCATGGCGCCTTATGAGGTATTGTTTAGATGGCTGTGTCGATTCCTTGTGATCTAGTCTGAGTTTGGCAAGAGACAGTTAGTATAATCAGGGTTGGTTCAGCGGTGTACTTAGGTTGCCAGAGTTGTGCTATCATCGGTGAGAGACCGATTGAGTTTGAATTGGGGACTTCGTGTTTTTCCAAGTCTCGCCCTCCATGGGTGTAAGGAGATTTGAGAAGCAAGGTAAGCTGGGTCCGCGCCGTGCTGGGCCTCTCCCCGTTTTTGCTTGAATTGGGGAAGATCGCCAGCCAGCCTTGCCGTTCAATCTTGCGGGAGTACACGATGCGTTTCGTGTTTTGTTTCAGAGGAATGTTCTGGATCCGCCCCAGGTGTTGGAATCTTCAGGACGTGAAGTCGCTAAGGACTTGTCCTTTCCAGTGAGTCTAAATGCGTTTTGAGAATCACTAGTGACGGGTCCTCCGAAACAAAGTTGTATCCTTGGGTTGAGTGTGTTGACAGTATCGCTTAGGGAGTGAGGCGACCTGGGGGCGCGTGATTGAGATGCTGGGAAGCAGTTCCTTACCTTTAACGGTAAGTTCCCATGCGGGTAGGCAGTAGAGGCATTTCTCCCTCGTTACTTATAGCAGGCTAGTTATGTGGAGTCCTGTGTGTGTGATTGGTGAGAATGGTTGTTGAGATCTGCGTTGCCGGCATTTGTTGGTTAGCCATGATTATCGTGTGAGCAGTTGCAATTTCGATGACGAAATTCTTTTAAGGGGGGCAGAATGTAAGGACTGAGGTTTCGGGTTCAGTTTTCGGGTCGGTTTCGGACCGGATCCCCTGAGTCGGACCTTGAGGGGTCTGGAGAGTTTCTTCTGAATGACGTCTACACTACACGACGCCTTTTAAACGGCGTCTTGATAGGTGGACGCCATTTAGAGGTTTTGCTGTTGCCACGTGGATGCCACGTGGGCGGGTTTCGGGCCGCGAGAGTACGGCCCCTGTCTCGTCGTCTGAACGACGTCCATGATGGACGACGCGATTCAGACTGCCACCCTGCGATGTCAGTGTACGGTGTCTGACATGTCAGCTGAACGGCGTCCGTGGTGGTCGACGCGATTCAGACAGCTGTCAGTACGGCCCGTCCTGTCATCTGATAGGCGTCCTTCCCGCTCGACGCGTTTTAGGCGGTTCTTGATTGACCCCGCGAGCCCTCCCTTCTTTCCCTCATTTCTCACCCTTCACTCTCTCTCCTCTCCCTCTCCGCCTCCTCCGATCCCACTCTTCCCCTTTCCCTTCCTCATCTTCCTCTTCCGCCACTCCAACGCCTCCGTACCTCTCACCTCTGCCACCACCACTTCCTTCGCGGTGCTCCATTCTCCGGACGGCGGCCGACGTCCCGGCAGAGTGGCGGCGTCCTCGAGGGTACCGGCGGCGGTCTGCGGTGCGGCGGTTCGGCGACACGGAGCCTGGAGGAGTTCAAGTATCCGGTAGGGAGACGAACCTTGTATGCGTTGCTCGTGTTTTCTTAGGCGCGTTGTGATGTATTTTGGGCTAGATTGAGCATGTTTAGGGGGTATTCTTGTGGGTATGGCCGTGTTCGTGAATGTGGTTTTATAGCATGTTTGTGTGGATCAGCTTCTCTTCCTCCCCCTCTCCGTTTTGGGGCTTCTTCGGGGTATTTGGGGTTAAGGGAGAAACCCTCGATTCAAACCAGGGAACCAGGTTTCTGACGCTAAACGGCGTCGTGCCTGGTCGACGCCTTTCAGAAGGACGTCAGGGCAGTACGACGCCTTTTAGGGTAGAAACCTCCCTGTTCGAGGCCTCTCGAGTTAGTGAATTCTGGCGCTAAATGACGTCATGGATGGACGATGCCTTTCAGAAAGACGTCGGGCCATCATGACGCCATTTAGGCAGGAAATCACCCCGACTGAGGGTCCGTCAGCTTGGGATTCTGGGACTAAAAGATGTCATGGGTGGGCGTCGCGATTTGATTGGCGTCGGGTAACCATGACGCCTTTTAAGGCAGAAATCCCCTAAGTAATATTTTCCGGAAATTCCTGGATTTCTTAGCTGAATGGCGTCGGAGGATGTCGACGCCTTTCAAAAGGCGACTGCTAGCGTCGACGCCTTTTAGGCCAGATTTCCGTAGGCCTCTGTTTTATGAACCAGTTTAAGGAACTTGAATGGCGTCGGCCTTGGGCGACGCGATTCAGGACAGAACAACACTAATTCATGCCAGTAAAATGTGTTCAAACTGCTAGATATTCGGTTAGTGCATGCTTTAGTGTACATGGATTCTTCGGGACCGGATGGCACTGCGTTGTGTGCCGTGCGATCGCGGGCTTTTCACGTGACCGGATCGTACTGTGCCGGGTTTTGGTGGTTTTGTGTTACTGTGGACCTGGAGTGACATTGTAGCGCTTTATCACCCTGTGCTGGTGGGGGCGTGAGCACATCGCCGGTGGGGGCGTGGGCGGGGTGACGCCTAGTGAGAGAGGGTCACCTGGTGAACCCCGGGGTCAACTAGTACCGGTGTCGGAGTGGTACATTCGGAGAGTCACTCATGCTGAGGGAAGGAGTAACCACCTGAGCCAGTTGGGCCGGAGTAGCCAGCGTGCTATCCGAGGGGTTACTGTTTGGTCTCAGCGGGTCGGTGTTTCCCACTTTCGGTTGTGTGGACGGTGTTTCCTACTTACGGCTGTGTGGTTGGTATGTTTCCCACTTCCGGAGGAGTGGTTGGCGTGTTTTGCCGAGACGTGAGTTGTAGGCTTTTTGATAGAATGATTATAGATATATGCATGTTACATTTCGAATGCATATGGTTCATATTGAGATTTTAGGAGTAGTGTACTGCAGCTTTACTTGTCTTATTACCTGTACCTTTGTTACTGCTCTTGTGGGTGTGTGTGTGGGAGGCAGGGGATCGGATGATCCCTACTGAGCCCAATTCTGGTGTGGCTCACTCCCTGCGTTTTCAGGTGTGGTCCTTGTGGCGTGTGACGGCGCGTGGCGTTCTCCTTGGTGTGCGGACCAGCAGCTATCTTAGTTTCCGGGGTATGCCCCGACGTTGTTGTACCTTATTTCTGCCTGTACTTAATTAATTTATTGGACATGTAATTATTGTTGGACTGTGTACGGACATTATTATTTTACTTCCTGCGCATTGTACCCCTTGTAGTCCGTGTGAATGTTATATTTAATCTTGTTTAACGCTTACTCCTCCAGATGTATGTATAAGATCCGGGTATGAACCTACAGTTAACGGGCCGACATCCATTAAGTGACCGGGTCTCCGGTCATAGGATGGCGGGTCGTTACAAATACTGCTCCCAAGAACCTCCCCAGTCTAGACAACAAGCTCTGAGCATATCCTCCAAGGTCTGAATAGTCCTCTCCGACTGCCCGTCAGTCTCGGGATGGTAGGCTGAGCTGAAAGCCAACTGAGTGCCTAATGCCTGCTGAAAGCTCTTCCAGAATCTGGAAGTAAACCTTGGATCTCGATCTGATACAATAGACAAAGGTACCCCGTGCATAGAGATGATCCGGTCTACAAACAACTTTGCCAGCTTGCCGACTGACCAGTCCTTCCTAATAGCTATGAAATGTGCCGACTTGGTCAGCCGATCAACGATGACCCAGATGGCATCTCTCCTGCTAGGGGATGTAGGCAATCCCATCACGAAGTCCATCGTCACATGCTCCCATTTCCACTCTGGAATCGGCAAGGGCTGTAGCAATCCACCAGGTCTCTGATGCTCGGCTTTAACCTGCTGACAAGTCATACATCTGGCCACATATTCAACCACATCTTTCTTCATACCGGGCCACCAGAAGTGCCTCCTCAAACAATGATACATCTTTGTTGTTCCAGGATGCACTGCATATCTCGAACGGTGCGCCTCATCAAGAACACATCTGCGCACGTCTTCCTCAGTCGGAACATAAAGTCTACCTCTGAACCTGACAGTACCGTCGTCCCACAACTCCACCTCTGACCTCTGGAGGATATGTGGTAACTCAACATCTGCCCTCTGAGCCTCAATTACTGCATGATACACAGCTGGTCTCACAGTCAAGCTGACCAGCACGGCTCTGTCAACTTCACGTGGAACCCTAAAGGAAGATTCCACCACCTGCTCGAATAATTTCCACTCCTGAATCATAAGGTATGACATGACCGTCTTCCGACTCAAAGCGTCTGCCACTACCTTCGCCTTGCCCGGATGATAAGAAAGGTCAAAGTCATAATCTTTAATGAATTCCATCCACCTTCGTTGCCTCAAATTCAGGTCCCTCTGAGTGAACACATATTTCAAACTCTTGTGATATGTGAAAACCTGGAATTTCTCCCCATATAAATAATGCCTCCAGATCTTGAGTGCAAATACCACAGCTGCCAGCTCCAAATCATGAGTAGGATAGTTCTTTTCATGCTTCTTCAGCTATCGAGAAGCATAAGCCACTACCCTGCCATGCTGCATTAGAACTGCGCCCAAACCTCGACGGGACGCATCAGAGTAAACTACAAATCCACCTGATCCAGATGGAAGCACCAGCACAGGGGCTGACGTGAGACGGGTCTTTAATTCAATAAAACTCTGTTCACAATCCTCGGTCCACACAAAGCGAACTCCCTTTCGAGTCAACCTCGACAAGGGGGCTGCTATCGAAGAAAATCCCTGAACAAACCGCCTGTAATAACCGGCAAGCCCTAGAAAGCTCCTGATCTCAGTCACTGAAGTCGGCCTGCTCCAATCCATCACCGCCTCGATCTTGGCTGGATCCACTGCGATACCATTTCCAGAAATAACATGCCCAAGGAAATGCACCTCGTCTAGCCAAAACTCACACTTGCTAAACTTGGCATAAAGTTGGTGCTCCCTCAGGACCTGCAACACTGCCCGAAGATGGGTGGCATGCTCTTCCTCAGAAGAAGAATAGATCAGAATATCATCAATAAACACAACCACAAACTGATCCAGGTAGGTCCTGAAGACTCGGTTCATCAGCTCCATAAAGGCCGCCGGAGCATTGGTCAAGCCAAAGGGCATAACCAAAAACTCATAATGTCCATACCGAGTTCTGAAAGCCGTCTTACTAACATCAACATTTCGGATCCTCATCTGATAATATCCGGATCTCAAGTCGATCTTGGAAAATACTTTCGCGGACTGCAGCTGATCCATCAAATCATCGATCCTTGGAAGTGGGTACTTATTCTTTATCGTTACCTGGTTCAGCTGTCTATAGTCAATGCACAATCTCAGAGAACCATCCTTCTTTCTAACAAACAGAACTGGAGCACCCCATGGAGATGTACTGGGACGAATGAAACCCTTATTCAACAGCTCCTGCAACTGCGCCTTCAACTCAACGAGTTCGGCTGGCGCCATCCGATACGGGGCCTTAGACAAGGGCGCCGTACCTGGTGCAAGCTCGATGGTAAATTCGACCTCTCGCTGAGGAGGAAGGCCAGGCAGCTCCTCAGGAAATACATCTATGAACTCACATACAACAAGTACCTCCCCAGGGCTGAGACTATCCCGGACATCAGAGATAACAACAGAGGCAAGTAAAGCGTCACAGCCACCAGCAAGCAACCTCCGTGCCTTAAAGGCAGAAATAAGAATACCTCAGGAAGAAAGCCTAATACCTTGGAAGAAGAAGGTCGGGATGTCCGGAATGGAGAATCGCACCCTCTTTCTGTGGCAGTCCACCTCCGCATAAAAGGATTCCAACCAATCCATGCCCAGGATAATATCAAAGTCACGAATGGCAAGAACAACTAACTGGGCAGGTAGCACATGACCCTCGATGGTCAAGGGAACATTCCTCAAACAATTATAAGATATCATAAAGTCTCCAGAAGGAACCTCCACCATCAAACCATCAGATAACTCATCAACGGGTGCAGAAAGAATATCTAGGAACTGCTCAGAAATGAAAGAATGCGAAGCACCCGAATCAATCAATACGTGTGCAGAGTTCCCAAGGACAGAAAGTGTACCTTCTACCAAGTTGGACGCGCGAGCCTCCCTCCTGGTGATAGCTAGCACTCTCCCCTGGGTCCTCGGCTTCTTCTGCTCACCTGAACCATGTCCCTGACCATGCCCCTGCGGGCACTGCCTCGCCAAATGGCCCTGCTGGCCGCAAGTGAAACACCTCCTGGGGAGAGTGGGACACTGAGTACCACCATGGGCACCCCCACAGTGCTGACAGACAGCCGGAAGCCTCTGAGCTGGCCCCTGCGGTGCACTGGATACAGACTGACTCTGCTGGCCCTGCCCGGGCCTGTTGCTGCCTCTACTGCCACTACTACTGCCACCACCCCTGAAGAATCTCCTGAATCGGGAGCCGAGTAACGACGATCTCGATCCGGCTGAAGGGGCCGCTGCCGCTGCCTTACCCCTGCCACGAACTGGGCTCTGAGCAGCTAGTCCTCTCTCTTGGGCCGACTGGCTCTGTTGAGCCTCCACTGCTGCCGCACATCTAACCGCAAAAGTCAGATCCGTGCAACAGTGAGACGCCACGAAGTTCCTCAAACTGAGCCTCAGTCCGTCCACGAACCTCTCAGTACGACGCTCCTCGTCCCCAGATATGAAAGGCACAAACCGACCCAGCGAAACAAACTTCGCCTGGTACTCGAGTACCGTCATACTCCCCTGCGTCAGATCCATGAACTCCCTCTCCTTGGCACTCTGTACGTAGGGAAATACTTTGCGTTGAACTCCTTAACAAATGTCTCCCATGGAATTTCCCTAAGACTCCTGTCCCCGTAAGACAAACTCTTCAAAGTGGTCCACCAGTCATAGGCGCTATCCTTCAGCATGAAGGTAGCCAACGGGGTCCGCTCTACTGCAGCACAATCCATGGTATCAAAACTCTTCTCTATCTCTCTAAGCCAGTGAATGGCCTCGTCAGGGTCGGGACGACCGGTGAAGTGAGGTGGCCTCAGCTTCAGAAACCTCTCAAGTGTAGCTGTGGACCCTCCCCGCGCACTGGAACTCTCACTGGGGTCTCGCGTTTGGTACCGAGCCATAGTATCCATCATAGCCTCCATAAACTGCTCTACACTCGGCCTCCCGGCCTCGGACCCACTAGGGACGTCTCCCTGCTCTCGAATAACTGGCATCCTCCTTCTGGGAGCCATCTACTCGCCTACAATTACAAAATCAAAAAGTTCTAATAAGATTCCTAAAGCCTATGCTATCGCCGTGCCTGTACGGGATAATGTATTTATTTGCCGAATTTATGATATTTAACCTAGTTATTTATTTATTTGCCAGACCGTATGCTCTGATACCAACTGTAACGACCCGCCACCCTATAATCGGGGATCCGATTACTAAATGGGTACCGAATCATTAATTTGGAACCAAACCAGGATCTAATCAAGTCTGGGAGATAAATAATAAACTAAGCTAAACATTCACATCGCATTGAACTGAAATAAAAGTGCAGGAATTAAAATTATTACAATGCGACTCGATACAGCAAATAATTACATATTCCAACAGAAAAGAAATAATTAAACGTACAGGCCATAAATAAAATAACAACTACGTCGGGGCATACCCCGGAACAACTGCTGACGGTGCTCAACTCACGGCCGCACTCTCCTCGCTAGGTCTGCTGAGAGTCCTCACCTGAAAACCGCAGGGGGTGAGTCTCAAAGACAAGACTCAGTAGGGATCCTTCGATCCCCACTGCCCACGCACACACCCACAAGTGCAAGGTACAGCTAACGGTAAAGTGATAAGCACAAGAGGTACAATTCCTAATTCTTAACGTGAAATCACATGCAATCGTAATATAATAAACATACATATATTAAACCAGGCGGCTAGGAAACCCGCAACTGCCGTCTCAATAGAACTCGCTAACTACACAACAACGGTGGAAAAAGCTCGACCCGCTGAGACCAAACAGTAACCCCTCGGATAGCACACTAGCTACTCCGGCCCAACCGGCTCAGGTGGCTACTCCTTCCCTCAGCATGAGTGACTCTCCGAATGTACCACTCTGACAACGGTACTAGCTGACCCCGGGGTTCACCAGGTGACCCTCTCTCACTAGGCGTCACCCCGCCCACGCCCCCACCGGCGCTGTGCTACGCCCACACCAGCACAGGGTGATAAAGCGCAACAATGTCACTCCAGGTCCACAATAACACAAAACCCAACAAGTACGATCCGGTCACGTGAAAAGTCCGCGATCGCATAACATACACGTAGTATCGTCCGGTCATGAAGAATCTATCTCTACCGGGTACACTAAAACATGCACTAACCATCCGTCTAACAGTATGAACACATTTTACTGGCATGAATTAGTGAGGTTCTGTCTTGAATCGCGTCTCCCAAGGTCGACGCCATTCAAGCTCCATGTACAGGTTCATGTAAAACAGTCTTCAGAATCAGGCCCTAAAAGGCGTCGACACCAGTGGTCGTCTTTTAAAAGGCGTCGACATCCTCAGACGCCATTCAGCATAGAAATCCAGAATTTCCAAAGAAACCACCCAGAGAATTTCTGCCTTAAAAGGCGTCATGGCCTCCCGACACCATTCAAAAACGCGTCGCCGTCCCATGACGTCTTTTAACCCCATAATCCCGAACTGGCAACCCCTCAGTTAGGCGATTCCTGTCTAAAAGGCGTCGCGATGGTCCGACGCCCTTCAAAAAGGCGTCGTCCATACTTGACGTCTTTTAACCCCAGGAACCAGAGTTGCCATGAGCCCGAGGGCTCCCTTTTCAACCCAAATAACCCCAAAATCACCCAAAAACGGAGGAGAAAGAGGGGCAACACAATTCATAGGAAATCACATTCATAGTAAAACCCCCATATCAACAAAAGAACACCTAAACATGCTCATTCTACCCCCCGAAACCAAAGATCCATAACAAGCTTAAACGGGGGAAAACATGGCTTAAACACGATGCTTATGGGAACCGTCACCCTACCGGATACTTGAACGCCTCCGAGCTTCAAGCCGTCCACCCGACTCGCCCCACGCCGCCGCCTGTACCGCCGTGGTCGTCCTTGCTCCACCGTGACGTCGGCCGCCGTCCGGAGAGTAGAACGCCGCAGTGGAAGTGGAGGTGGTAGTGGTAGGAGCTAGGTAGAGGATGGAGTGGAGGGAGAGATGAAACGGTGGGAGGAAAAGAGGGAGGAGGAGGGATCGCCGCCGAGTTCGTCGGAAGGGAAAGAGAGGAAGAGAGGAGAAAATGAGGGAAAGAAGGAGTGCTCGCGGGGTTAACCAGAGACTGGCTAAAACGCGTCGACATCCACAAACGCCATTCAGTTGATGTGACGGCTGCTCTGACAAGACTCTGAAACGCATCGTTCAAGGTAGACGCCATTCAGACGACATGTCAGGGCCGTACTCTGACAAACCCAGAGTCGCAGTCTGAAAGGCGTCGACACACGTAGACGCCGTTCAGGCGACAAGACAGGGTCGTACCCTCGCGGCCCGAAACCAGCCCACGGGGCACCCACGTGGCAGAACTTAAAATGCGTCTGCGACGGTGGACGCCGTTCAAAATGCGTCTCGATGTCCTGACGCGAATCAACTCAGAACCTCCGCCCTTACTAAGGTCAGAACTACAATGTCCGATCCCGAAAACCGGATCCGAAGGTCACGATCCTTACACTTAGTGCCATGCTCTTGGATGCTGGTCGTGCTAGCTCAGATGTATGGAATAAGATAGAGGGTTGATCCCCTTGTAGAACTAGCAGTTCAGTGATCTTCTCTACTGGCACATCCTCACTGACCATTACTCTCTACAGATATTCCATTAGAGCCCCTTGATGGATGTTGGATCTTCTGATCAGATCTAGTTTGGAAGTGCGTGCCTGTGTTCTGTCCAACTGCTTCAGTACGTCATATTGAGTGCCAGGTGCACTCTCTTCATTCTGAATTTCTTCTGACGGCTGTGATGGGCCATCTCTTATTGTGGACTGAGGGAAAACCTTGTTGAAGATTCTCTCGCTCCGGAGCGTGTGCTGATCATCATTGGAAGGTGATATCTTGACTACCGCCGTGTTGATGAGGGGTTTAGAGGGGATAATAGGTTTGTAAATGGGTGACGGTAGGGATTGCTTGGTGGAGGTTCTGGGACGTGGAAGAGTGGTTTGGAAGGTTGTATGGTATTAGGATGAGTGGTAGGTGATGTAGGAAATGGTATGCATAGCAATGGTTTAGAAGGCATGAGGGGTTCGTAGTTGGGTTGCGGAGGGTTAATTGGTGGAGGTATGGTGGTGAAGGGGGTAATATGTTTAAGGAAGATAGGCGGTGGAATGGGGGTAATGGGTTTAAGGGTTTGGGATTGCGGTTTGGGTTTATGGTTGGCGGATGTTGGTATGGGAGTGATGGTCATAGTTTATGGTTTGGGTATGCAGAGAATGTGGCGAGACGGTTGCTCGGTGGTACTCTAGAGGACTCTTCTGTTGGAATCCGAGCGGAGTGCGACGAACGCAGCGGAAGCAACAAGAAAATACCCACCTAATGCGCACAAATCCGATTCGGAACGAAAAACTAAAATCGAAAAAATGGTTGTAATGATCTCATCACCTTGCGCAGAATCGAATCCGCGATCGTTTCGATTCCGTCGAGGCGATGCCGCTAGCCATACAAGCGTCCGGCCTCTAGTGGTATCCACGTGATCCTCCGCGGTGGTTAATCCTCGATTCCTTGTCCAGATCAGCTCGCTCGCTAAAGAATCCTTACCGTAACCATGTGCGGATTATCCAGACGGGAAATCCCGACTCTCGAAAAACGCACGCGGTAGAGACGGGAAGTCTCCCAGTGCCTCGAATGGGGTGCCCAAAGGAGGAGGAGAGAAAGAGCGTAACAGCCATCCTTAAGAGCTCCTGGAGCTTGGCCCCGATTTTCTCAATAGCGCGTATATATATTAAGTCGGCGCAACTTTTCACAAAAGTCCGCAAGTTAATATAAATCCCACTTAAGTACCACTGATTGAAAATATGCTTGCATGTGACCCCCTAGGCCAATTAATCAATCCGGTTTTCAGCCCGTTAATTCAAATAACTAGTTATTGACTTATTGTGATTAATTAATATCATTAATTAATTACTTAACCGAATTAACATCTCATGTAAAATTCAGTTGGACTTCCGATCAAGTTGGGTGCCAAGCAACATCGCATGATCCTGGAAGGCAATGGGGTTTAACAACCCACTAATGGAACCTGTCCGTCCACAGTTACCGCATGGCTATAATCCTTCATTTGCACAACACTCTCGAGTTAACCTAAGGTATGGTCAACTGTCAAACCCTAGAAGCTCATCTCAATCAGACTCTGCTATACAATATCCAAAAATACCTTTTCTGATATTGTGTCTGTTCTGGCCAGAGGCTCCTCGGATCTATTCTAGGGCATTCACTCTCCAGTTACATGAGAGAGAACGATCCTTTATTGAATATACAATCACCTTCGAAGGTCTTCCGTTGGACCTGATCCTTGACTATTAGAAATCCTGTAGCTAGGAATTCATAAGCCAAAGTCAAAGCCCAGAAGTCCACTAACAAGGTGTCTTTGGTGTCTTAAGTCCAAGGACCAACTACGCCACTATGATGATGAATCAAGCCGGTTGACAGTCAGGTAAATTACCATTCGACGATTCATATCAGATCAGTTCAGTGAACTCATTCCCCAATGAGCACCTACAGGTTCACCATTGTGTCTCCACACATGTGACTAACGAGATCAGTTACCCTCATCATATGAGCTGGAATAACCTGTACTAGTCTTACGGATGTTTGATGTCCTCTTCAAACATCCTACGACTAGGAACAATTCAGAATATGTTTTTATAGGTCATTTGTCTCATTATTATGATCTCATCATAGTCCGATGACCGTTACACACATTTATTGACTTCATTATGCGCAATAATAATAAATACGCCAATCTACATAATCAAATATATATGTCACTTATTATTGAACCAGATTGAAATAGGTGCCACGTGATTGGCTTAGAGGCTACCTATATTTATCAATCTCCCACTTAGACTCAAGCCAATCACCTTTGAATTTGATCTCCATCAAATCCAAGTGATGCTCACATCAAATCTGTAACTAAGGCTTGGTCCGAGATCTGCTAAATCATTCATAATTGGAATAATTTTCATTACGTTAGTTCCATTTAATTCTTTTTCTCTGGACTTGTGAAAGAGCCTCAGAATATTCTACAACTTCTGATGAGACTATGGCTCGACCACAAAATTGATCGCTTCTACTATTGTCCTACAACAACGAGACGAGATCGGAAACCTTTTAGAATTACATTTAGTTCAAGGATGAACTCTTTCATCCATAGTGTTCAAATAATAGTATCACTTGTTAATGTCGTCATCTTAATATGGAATTCTGAGTTGGAACCCTTCCAATTCATTCTTTTCTTATTAGAAGGTTAAACCCATACATGATTTAAAATTTGAGTCAGTGTGACTCATTGTTTTAAATCATCATTTCCATATACAGGAGTGCATCCTTAGTACTTCTCAAGTACTTAGTGATATGTTTCACTCCTTCTATCAAGGTTTCCCTATATCCTTCAAGGAACCGTTCCTTGAAATAAATTCCATATCTCAACAATTGAGATTTATTATGGAATTTATGTCAAACATTTTGACATACAGGTTAAGGTAACATCCTCATCGATCTATATTAATAGATTCTTATTCTCAATACACAGGATGTTGCATCCAAATCTATTATGAACAAGAACATAAATAATAATGTTTTTACTGATAGTAACATCCTTATGTCATTCTCAATGACTTTGATGTTATTATCACAAAGTATTACTAATGTGACTGTGCTTCCACTGACCTCCTTGTACACACACAACTTGTAATCATTCTTAATGATCACTGAGTGTTTGACCATTAAGTTAAAACTCTTATTGCAACTCTGGGAAGCTTTAGTTTGATTGAAAAATAATCTTTGAATCACAACTTATTTCCTAGATATTCTAAAAGATTTAAAGTTATACCATATTCATATTTTCCTCAATCACATTGAGGGAATATTTTTAATATCCAACTGTCATCTCATCATCATGACAGGCAATACTGACAAGTAAAATTCTAATAAACTTTTTTGAGTAACCTTTAAGGAAAACTCGTCTAAGTCAACACTTTGACTATGACCTTTTCCTTTTACATTATCATATAAGCTTTAAGTAATCCATTTTTACTATTCTTCATTCTGAAGATTTACTTACTTTTGAGAGGTACAATACCCTCAAGTAATACTATCAAGTTCCGAACTTAATAGGTGTTGTGGACTATAGTTTAGAACTCTTAACTTCTTGCCAATTTAAAAGTTGTAATTATGATAGAGAGCTTCCTCATAGATTTAGGATCATTATCCACATCTTTGAACTCCTCTCATTCTGCTATCTCTGATATGTCAAACATATAAGACTAGCCATTGAGAGAATCTCAAAATCTATGATGCTCTCCTATGTGTGTTATGAACAATTCCAAACATTCGAAGATTATCTAATAATCTTGTGTTAATTTGTGAGTCTAACACATCTTCTAGTTTTATTAGCTCCCATTGTCTTCTTTGATGACATGTTCCTCTTTATAGAAGACAGCTTTCAGTACGATACTTATTTCATTATCGTATGGCCAATAAAAATAATGTCCAAACTCCTTGGACATCTCACAAATTCCCATTACGTTGTGTCCTTTTAAATCAAACTTCTTTGGATCATGTCTTTTCAAAAGATTATGACATAACCTGACTTTAACATCCTTAAAATTATATTTGTTTATAATTCATATTTTATATGAATTATCATATCTCCATATCTTATATGGATATACTGACTTATTTAGAACCATATATAAAATATGGACATCTAATATTCATACTCATATTGACGAGGATAAAAGAATCAGGCAAATCTTAACATATATATAGCACTATATCTAATAAAGTGTTATTCCTTATTATATCATATTACTATGATATATAATGAGGATTAATCGAGAAAAGATACAATTATCTTTTTCATGAGCTACGTGAATTCCGTACTCAAGTGTTAATTTCTTTGATCAAATCAAAAAATTCTAATACTCTTTCCAGTTAGTCACTTCATCTTGATCTTCTATATCTTGGTCTCTTAGATGCATTCGACTAGTACTTTAGAAAGTACACATAACTAAATCTTTTCAAGACAACTATTAAGATAAGTCAATAGAAGTGATTATCTTTAGCCTTAAGAAGATATTGGACTATTTACATCAACATGTATAAGCTTTAATCATTTTTATTTATCGCACAAGCTAGTGTACAATGCTATAGATAATCATGATTCACTAAGTTCATTTCTATAGGAGACTTGTGAACGTTTATCATATGATATATCACATCAAGAATCTATAGTGCATTAACTGGTTTTAAAATTTTTCATTTTATTCTTAAAACCAAATGGAACAACGCTTGTTCCTTCTCAGTCAATGTTATTCACTTTTACAATTTTTGATAATTAATAGAACTAAATAACAATTATTTAGTTTCATACTAATCTTCTAAAAGTACACAGATTTACTATCTCACATTAACCTATGTATCTCGTGAACTATAGCTGAGTCTAACTCAACATTTTCGATTTTCTTTTACTTATCTAAATCTGATTACTATTGTAGATCTGAGAATCATTTCCAATAACTCATATTGAATATGTTAATTCTCCAATAGACATGCAAAACTTAATTATAAGAATATCCGAAACTTCTTACAAGTTTCATATTCTATTTGCCTTTACCAATATCATTATATTAATTGTAGTGAGAGAACTTCTCCTTCTTACTTCAGTTTACTTTCCTCTATCCTTTTCAAGTGTTGGTTCGATCATTTAAGATCTTATCTATTGCCTTTCTCAAAGGTATACTATGAATATCTCTTCTTTTTGGTTTCATCCAAGTAAGAGATCTAACCAAGATAGTGGCTATCAAATTCTCTTGAAGGCATTATTTAAAGTCCTTTTGCCAATCTGAATTTGAGAAGTATTGGTATCCAATATGCCAAATCTCAGATTATTAGACGACATTTCAGTTAATAGAAGAAATATAATGAATTAAGTAGATAGTTCTTATAATTCAATTATGGTCTTTTATCTTGAATTATTTTTCACTATTTTTCGACGGACTGTATAACTCTCAAGATATACAGAATGGAAGACTCCAATGGTCTCCTAGTATGGATCATAATCTCAATGACTTGTAGTACACAGCCTTGTAGATAGAACAATAAACTGTAATACAATAAAAAAGCACCCATCTCATGGGACTTGCAACTCTTTGCAACATCTGATCATGGCTTTGGTCCTCAGAGATTTAATGGCCTTGTGGATAGTACAACAAACTATTAATTATGGTCTAAGTATTACGAGCGTTATGAGACGGGTATAGATTTGCTTGCAACCCTTGTGCTAGCACAACAAGGCTATATAGTTCCACTACCCCAATCATAAAGGCATCTTATGCCATAGCTAGAATCTCTCCACACAATTAGACAAGGCTTGTGGTAGCACAACAAACCTGTCTAAGGTAATTTGAGTCCTATGACTATAACGATGGAGGACCACGTACTAAGTTCTTAACTACTCATGTTACGGCTTAGACTTTAGCAAAGGTTTAAGATAACTTTTATCTTTGTCTCTTTTTAGGTGATAGTTTATAAATATATCGCATATATATATTTAACTATGTCGAGATAATAGCAATTGATTTGTATTCAAAAGAAAAACATGCATCAATCATACATGTTCATTATATGGTCATGGACAGCACGGTGATTAATTGAAGCCATACAATTAATCACCACAACTATATAACAATTATATAATTAAAAACATGCAAACACACAGGCACTGGTGACCTCATCTCCAATTGCCTTCCTGGTTACACCTGTGGATCATCCTCGTCTCTCCTCGACCAACGTGATCAATTACAAAAATATTAATATTTGAACAATTTCAAATACAAATAAATTGTAAGAGAAAGCCTTATGATCGAGTATAATAATAGAGAGAGATAGAATTACATTAGAATATGGAGAGAGAAGGAGGCACGTAGGCCTTATTAATTAACATTTAATTAATATACATCACATTCCATAACAAGCCATATAATCACACATCATCACATGATATGAAATTTAATTAAGTGCATGCTTATGACCACCACAAATTTTAACCATCCTAACATGATAAAACACATCACATGAAGGATAAAATTTTGAAAAATAATAATTTTAGTTTTCTCAAAATCTGGGTACCAATCAAAATTAGATAATTTGGATTTTCAAAAATCTCATTTTCTATCATGCAATTAAATCTAATTTGAAGCATTAAAACACAACATGTGTAGTCAAGACTAAAATTAAAATTCTAAAATATTCCAAGCATTATTTAGGACATTTCTAAATTTAATTAATCTAACACTTAAATTAATATTAAATCACATTAATAACAATTATTAGTGCGAAACAGTCTAACATTTAGATAAAAAAAATTCCTTAATAACTCTTATAAAATAATTTTCAATTCTTATTATTAATCCCTTAACAACTCCTTGTTAGGACCATTTTTTATAAAATAATATTTCTAAATAACAATTAATGAGAAATATTAATTAGAACATTTCTAATTAAAATAGTCTAACAATTAGACTTAGTTAAATCTCTTAATAACTTTTATTAAAAGATCAATTGTTAAGTAGATTAGATTTTCAAAACTTTAATTAAGAGATCCTTGAGAATTTAATTAACTGTAATAACTTTTATTAATAGTTAATTAATCCTAAATAATTATTGTTAACGTTTATTCTACAGAAATATTTAACTCCTTCAATAACCATTATAAAAAGTTAATAAATCATTTAATAACCACTTATTAAGGGTTCCTTAATTAAATAATTAATTCATAACAATAATTACTAAGAAATTAAAATAATCTAATCACCTATTTAAAATTAATTAAGAACACTTGTTAGATTATTTTAAATTCACAATTTAAATAAATTAACAACACTTGTTAATTCTAATTTAAGATCACATCTTAAATTAACCCCTCTAACAACATAAAAATTAATTAACAGCACTTGTTAATTTTATTTTAAGATCATATCTTAAATTTAAACCCCTCTAAACACTTAATTAAAAGTCATTTAAAATTAAGATCATATCTTCATTATAACTCCTTTAATTACTTAATTAAAAGCAATTAACAATGAAGATCATATCTTTATAAAATTAACCCTCCACTAAAGATCACATCTTTAAATACCCTCCTTTAACTCAAATTTGTTAAATTAAGCTTAATTTTTTTTTTAAACTTAATTAATTTCAGTTTCAAATTAAATTGGGTGGGGTTATTCTTTTCATTAAGGCTCACTTTGTTTGTGGAATAGGGCCAGAATAACCGGTGTAAAGACCCTTTTCTGATTTGATTGAGGGTATGCCTAATTCTCCCAATTCCCCCAACTCTCCAAACCCTACCAGGAATATCTAATCCCCCAATTCTCTCAAATTTACCTTTTATTTCACTCATTATTCCACTTATTCCTACCAAATCACTTGGAATAACGCAGTGTAATTCTCCTTATTCTGGGTGGAATACCAACAATTTACCAAATCAAAGTACCTCTTATTCTGGTTTAAGAAATCCCCAGAATCTTATTCTGGTTTAAGTTATTCTGCAAACAAAGTGAGCCAAGGGTTTAAGGGGTAAACGGGGTTTCATAGGGAAAAACTAGGTTAATGGGCTATTGGGCCTGGGCCAAGGACTTCTAGGGCCTGGCCTGGCTCAACCTGGCTTGGGCCAGGGGCCTAGACCCAGGCACTACCTGGCCTAGCTAGGTTTGGCGCCTAGGCCGCCCGGGCTGGGTCCAGGCCTCCCCCGGTTGGGCAGGTGCGCGCCTAGGCGCATGGCCGCATGGGACCGGCCGGTCCAGTAGTGCACTAGGCACTCGACCGGCTAGGGTTTACCCTCTCTTTATCAACACTTGATAAAATCAAAGAAAGAAAACTCCGATGCTGGCCGCCAATGACAACTTGGGTTCAGGAGGGATTTTCGGTCATACTAGCATACAAAACAGTTGCCATCCATCATCATGGAAGCTCCAACCATTCCTACGAATCGGTTCTACATGTTCTTGAAGAACATGTCGAAATAACACTGAAAAAAAAAAAATTCTTCACGCAAAAATAATCTAGAGATTATAGTTCATAATATGAGCAAATTCCGTGAGAGAAAAATAAATTTAAGTGTGGAGTTAATTCTAGAATATTAATATTATCGTTCCGAAGCAGATCAAGGTAGAACGTGGCTCTGATACCACTATTGGGATCCAGGCGAGGCGCGAAGAAGACAGCAGAAGCAACAAGAGAATATCCGTAGATCCGATTCGAAACGAAAAACTAAACCGAAAAAATGGTTATTGTGATTTTATCACCTTGCGCGGAATCGAATCCACGACCATTTCAGTTCCGTCGGGGTGATGCTGCTAGTCGCACAAGTGTTCGGTCTCCAGCAATATCTACGCGATTCTCTACGGTGGTTCATCCTCGATCCCCGTTCAGATCAGCTCGCTCGCTAAAGAATCCTCGCCGCAACCATGTCCGGATCATCCGGACGGGAATTCCCAATTCTCGGGAAACGAGCGCGGTGGACTCGCTGAAGTCTCTCGGTGCCTCGAATAGAGTGCCCAGAGGAGGAGGAGAGAGAATGAGGGGGATGGCCAGCCTTGAGATCTCCTAGAGCTTGGCCTAGGTTTTCTCAACAGCGCGTATATCTGTTAAGTTGGCGCGACTTTTCACAAAAGTCGCCGAGTTAATATAAATCCCACTTAAGTACCACCGATTGAGAATCTATTTGTGTGTGACCCTCTAGGCCCATTAACCAGTCCGGTGTTTAGACCGTTAAGTCCAATAACTAGTTATTGACTTATTGTGATTAGTTAATATCTAGATATTAATTAATTTCCTAACCGAATTAACATCTTATGTAAAATTCGGTCGGACTTCCGATCAAGTTGGGTGCCAAGCAACACCACATGATCCCGAAAGGCAATAGAGTTCAGCAACCCACTAATGGAACCTGTCCATCGACAATTACCGTGTGGCTATAATCCTTCGTTAACACAATGCTCTCAAGCTAACCTAGGGTGTGGTCAACTGGCAAACTCTAGATGGTCAACTCACTTGAATCAGACTCTGCTGTACAATATCCGAAAACACCTTTTCTAATATTGTGTCTGCTCTAGCCAGAGACTCCTACAGATCTATTTTAGAGCATTCTCTCTCCAATTTCCTGAGAGCAAACGATCCTCTATTAAACACACAATCACCTTCGAAGGTCTTCGGCTGGACTCGATCCTTAACTATTAGAAATCCCGTGGCTAGGGATTCGTAAGCCAAGGTCAAAGTCCATAAGTCCACCAACAAAGTGTCTTTGGTATCTCAAGTCCAAGGACCAACCACGCCACTGTAATGATGAATCAAGCCAGTGGACAGTCAGGTAAATTAACATTCGGTGATTCATATCGTTTCAGTTCAGTAAACTCATTCCCTAATAAGCACCTACAAGTTCACCATTGTGTCTTTACACATGTAACTAATGAGATCAGTTACCCTCATCATATGAGCTGGAATAACTTGTACTAATCTTACCGGATGTTTAATGTCCTCTTTAAACATCTTACGACTAGGAGCAATTCAAAATATGTATTTATTGGTCATTGGTCTCATTATTAGGATCTCATCATAATCCGATGACCGTTGCACACATTCATGGACTTCATTATGCACAATAATAATAAACAGGCCAATCTACATAATGAAATATATATGCCATTTATTATTGAACCAGATTGAAATAGGTGCCTTGTGATTGGCTTAGAGGCCACCTATATCTATCATCCTCTTCCTTCCACTGTTGCCCCCTATTAGCCTCAGATTGGCTATTAGTAAGAGTTTGGGCGACTTGGTTTTGATGCTCTGCCCGCGGGTTCTGCAATGTACCCATGTTTGGTGGTGTTGCTGCCTGTGCTGGTGCTCTTTGCATCTATTGTTGTTGCTATTGTGGTTGTGGTCTCCTCGCCTTCAAGGCAGCTATGTATTTTCTCAACTCCTCCCAATCAATCCCCCTTTGATCATTGAGATCATGGATGTAGTCCCTGAATTGGAAATAAGCATCCACTGTGTACCCATATTGTCTCTGAAAGACAATCCCTAGAGGCATCAACATTTTGGGGCCAGACAATTTTCTCCTTAGGCAATACTAGAGCATTGGCTGCCATAATGGCAATGAAGATGTCTGACAGAGACTCCGGGAGTGGAGGATAAGATGCCCTCTTCAGGCTTGGAGGTTTTTTTGCTAGTTGTAATCACCTGGGGGGGGGGGGTACATTGTGGTATGCTAGCTGCTGACGTGGCTGGTTGAACGTCTGCTGATACTGCTGCTGAGGCTGATTGTAGGTTGGCTGGTATGATTGTTGACGCAGCCTGAAGCCCTACTGATTCGGCGGTCTTTGCCCTATATACTGCAGCTGTTGCTGTTGATTTCTCATGAACTGTGTTTGGTATTGTTCATGGTAATGATTTGTTTATGCGAGAGGGTTCCCTCAGTAGTGGGACCCATGCTTTCGAGGAGAAGGTTTGCTGAGTCTATAGGGGTCAAAGATGCTGGAGAAGGTTGAATCTTTGAAAGCGTTCTGGCAGTAATGCGCTCTTTTATATGATTTTGCCATGCTAGTCAAGTTATTCAACGTAGGGACTAGCTTGTACTGGGGCGTGGCGTTGGCAATCATCATCTTCAGTTGTTCTAACTCAGACATGTGATCTTTTATCTTCTCTGCCATACCCCTCCATCTATCAGCAAAGGTGATGAAGTCTTTATCAAGCTTCATATTTTCAGTGACTAAATCACTTATTGATAAAGACGGTGCAATTCTATTCTTGTATTGCTGGTTAAATTTCCTTGACACAATTTCATAATCCTCTACGTCAGACAAATCCAAAGAGAAAAATGACTCGAGGGTTTGTCCCTTTAATGATTTCCTAAACAAGAATGCCAGCGACCTTTCGTCGTTCTGCCAGAAAGAGGACTCGTATATGAACTCCTTCAAGTGGGTGAAGGGGTTACCAGAACCATTATACTTTCTATACACAGGCTTCTTAGAAGGCGGCAAATGAAATACTGGAAGACTGGGGAGAGTGATCTCAGGTACAGCCTTGACTCCCATAATTTTCTTAAAGCTGTTGAATTCCTCATCCATTCGGTCCATCTCTATGAGTAGAGCCTGAGTCACTAGATCAATTTAGGGAGGAGGAGGTGATGGAGCATGATAGGCTTGTCTCCTGGAGTAACTGGGGCTAGGGGGCCAGTACGGTTGAGGTCCGACAACACTTCCGCCATACCGAAGGTATTTTGGTCAGTTGGTGTATGCGGTCTAGCCGGGTGCCTTAAGGAAGATTGTTGTGGCCCAGATGGCTGGGGAGTAGAAATATGAAGGCCCTCTATGGATTGATGAACAGAGAGAACATGGTGAGGGGGAGAAGCTTGACGAGCAACAGGGGGCACCATGGGATCTGGTTCGGCAAAACGCAAGGTCGTCTTCCCCTTGAGAATGGACTGAATAGCCTCAAGTTGTTGAGGATTCACGTTGGTAGCCAGAGCTCCCAAGACAGTAACTAGATCAGGAGGGTTGGTAGACAAAGGCTCAACTTGATCTTGAGCCTCCTCATAAGCGGGATTGGAGATTACGTACACATGAGGATGATTGGTACTAGGATCGTATTGGTCATGGGCAAACTGAGCCTGATGAGGGGCATAAGTGTCTCCCTCGTATTCAGTGTGAAATAAGTTGGAGTCATAGGGGGCATTAGCATCACCCATGTTCTTAGAATGGTAATCATAATTACGAGGGGCATTAGCATCTCCCTCGTATTTAAACATACATTTCTGTTCAATGGCAACCATGCCGAGAGTTCTACCTGATCGAAGTATCATGGTATTAAATTTTGACAAAGATCCAGACAAGTTGTGTAAAGGATTAGCAAACAAGTGGGTGGTTACATTATCTCAGGATTCCTTGTTAAATTATTTGACAAATAAGTTAATCATGCGACATCATGGATATCAATTCGAATAAAACACACTTTCCAATACCACGTCTTAAGGCAATGAAGGGGAGGCAAAATTTTATCAAAGGGGTGTGCACGAGGTGCACGTGTGGTTAGCAATCAAATAACCAGTAAATAGTCAACAAATGTACCCGAGAGAAACAAGCGGTGCACCGAGGGTGCCCAATGGAAATAACAAGAGTAAATAAAAAAGGAACGGCAAGACAAGTCCCACCGTGATCACCAAAAAGCTGTAGGTGCTCAAATTGTGTGCATTATCATCATTGTAGACACACTAATTTTAACCTCATATTGAGTAAATTTTATGTCACAATTATAATGTCCCAAAATGGTCTTATGTTCAATCATTAATAATTTTTTATTGATTTTCTCAAAATTTGTTAATTAGCATCGCCCATTCATGACGCCATTTAGATTTCTAGCCATAATAAGTTTGGAATTAAATTTCCAAATTTAGATAGATTTAACTGAATAGCGTCGCCATAGGGAGACGCTATTTAATTCCTAATCCGTTTGGATTTACGATTTTTAATTCGAATTAATTTTCTAATTATCTAAAGTACGTCACCCACGGAAGACGCGATTTAGATTTCCTAATATTTTCCAGTTTCTTTTTCAGATTTTCTTTCTATTTTGGCCGCTTTAATTAACCAAATGGCATCCAGTCTGGATGACACGATTTGGGAGTTTCATGATAAACATCATTTGGCCGCGATAATCCGGTTTTCAAAGTTGAGAAGTTTGCTTACTCCTCCATGCTCATCCAAGGGAAGTTCGACTGCGGGAGAGAGTCCTATTGAAGCCCTAAATACCCTTAAACCTATTCCGTAAATAAAACACCCCTTGGACCTTTGAAAAAGGTTGACCATGGGTGATTTTGAAGCTCAAGGCAAAGTGTTTGGAGGCTCTAAAGGAGAAAAATATGGATAGCAAGAAGAACTTCTTCCTCCTTCATCCTTTGAATCTCTTGAAGACCAAGACTATGGAGAAGCCAACCAACCATCTTCTTTCCCTAATTTCCTTCTAGCTTTTCATTGATTTCATACAATTTATTAATTGTTTTCCATAATTCATCATCTTCATTACATCATATTTCACAAATACACACATCATAATTTCCACACCTATATGCATATTAGGGGTTTAAAGAACAAATAATCAAGTGAGTAGATTAATTTAGTTGCATGTTTAAATTTCTTATTAGAATAGATACTACTCTACTCTGGTTCTAATTAGAACTTTTATCTTGTTTAATCTTTTGTACAAGGTACAAAAAAGAAGAAAATTCAAAGGAATAACCATCAAGAAATCAAAAACAAGAACATCAATAAAAAGGCTCCCTTTCTTTGGTCGGACGAAGAGAGGGAATCAAGGACTCAATCTTCTGAATTTGAAAAGGTAAGCGATCAATCTTTCTTTTGAAATTTTACAGTTTCTGGCGATCGCATTTTCTTTAGCTTTATTCATCAAACAAACAACATAAAATTCATGAACATCACACATATAATTTGAGCACCTATAGCTTTTTGGCGATTAAGGAGGGACATGGTCTTGCTGTATGTTCTTGCTATTTATCGTCGGGCACCCACAGTGCACCACTTGTATCCCTCAAGCACTCCTTTCACCAATTGGTAAGTTTCGTTAGTTTTATCCCTACGTATACTTCGTGCACACCCCTTTGTGCCAAAATTTTGCCCTCCCATGATTGATTGAAAGTTGTGAGTGTGATAGGAAGTGTCTGGTGGATTGAGTTTGTTAGTATTAGATGGTCTCAAAGTCAATCCGATAGTATGTACTTATTCAGATTATTAATAAATGGCAATAATTCATTGTGTGTAATTAATTCGATCTGTATTTATCGTATCACGATGAAGTCCATAAACATGTGCAACAGTCTTCGGATTATGATGAGATCATAATTACGGTACCGAAGACTTATAAACACATGTTCTTAATTGTTCCTAGTCATAGGATGTTTGAGATAGGACATCGAACATCCAGATAGACTAGTATAGGTTACTTCAACTCATATGATGAGGGTGACTGATCCCATAAGTCACTTGTGTGGAGACACTATGCTGAACCAATAGGTGCTCATTGGTGAATGAGTTTACTGAACTGATCTGATTATGAATCGTTGGATGGTAATCACCTCACTGTTAACCAGCTCGATTCAAATGTCACGGTTGCGTGGATGATCCTTGGACCTGAGACTCCAAAGATATCTTGTTGGTAGGTTTCTGAGCTTTGACCTTGACTAACGAATCCCTAACCATGGGTTATCAATAAGTCAAGCAATCGGGTTCAGGGAAATGCCCTCGAAGGTAATTGTGTGTTCAATACGGGATCATCCTCTCTCGGTAGTTTCAGAGAGAATGTTTCGGGAATGATGCGCTTAAAGTCCCTGGCCAGGGCGGACTCTGTAATCGATAAGGAGTTATCGGATTCAGATTAGCGGCATCTGATTCAAGTGAATCGACCAAATAGGGTTTAACAATAAACCATGCCCTAGGTCGATTCGGGAACATTGCACGGATGAAAGATTATATCTGCGCGATAACCGATGACAGAAAGGTTCCAATAGAGGGTTGCGATAACCCCACTGCCATCCAGGATCACGCGATGTTGCTTGGCATCCAACGTAATTGGCAGTCCGTTCGAATTTATTGTGGGACATTAAATTCGGCTGATCAATTGAATATAAGGATATTAATTAATTCAGTGGGTCAGTAAAGGATTACTGGACTTAATGGGCTATTAACTGGACTGGTATTTGGGCATAGAGGGTCACACACAAATGGTTTTCAAGTCGATGGATAATCCGACAGGATTTCGGATAAGTCTGGGTTTTTATGAAAAACCGCAAACTGACTTATTATAAAAGAATGGATTCTACGTTCGGGGCCAGCAACCCTGACCTAGCCGTCATTCGTTCTTTTTCTCTTTCTTTCTATTCTGGGCGTACGGTTCCCGACTGCTCCACCTTCCGTCCGACGGGAGATTCAGAATCTGCATGTCGCGACGGATTACGTGCAGCCAGACGAGATCTACGAACGCCGTAGCGAGTGAGGAAGCGAGGACGATCCATCGCGAGGAGAACCGCGTGGATACCACTAGGGGTCAGGCATCTGCGCGACTTGCGGCATCGCTCCGACGGAACCAGAACGGACGCGGATTCGAATCCGCGCAATGTAAATTCGATTTACATCGGTTTTATTTCTACGATCGAAATGGGACAGATCCGATCCCGAATAATTTATTCTGCTGCATTTTTCGGTCGGATCTCGACACAACGATCCCAACAGTGGTATCAAAGCCAAGTTCCACTGTGTTTTTGCCGTTTCGGTGTCTAAAATTGTGGTTTTAGAATTTAAATCCATGCTGATAATTATTTTCTTGAAAGATTTGGGTTCATGAGATGTTCACAGCAATGAGATCGCGATTTAAATCTGAAGAAAATTATTTTTTTAGGGTTATTTCGTCGTGTTTTTCGTTGGACGAAGAACACCTTGTACTTGGCATTTTTGAAGGGATCTAAAAGGTGTTTCCCCTAGATCCAAGATCTTACAGTCCTTGGCAATAGGTTGCTATTGGTGTT
Organism: Zantedeschia hybrid cultivar; assembly: GCA_030544215.1. NCBI lineage: Eukaryota > Viridiplantae > Streptophyta > Magnoliopsida > Alismatales > Araceae > Zantedeschia > Zantedeschia hybrid cultivar. Next base: position 52,013,858 of record JARZZO010000014.1, read on the forward strand.
TTGGAGATTTTTGGGTCGTGATCGTTCCAAATTGTGCGTCGTTAAACACTCATGAAAACGTTCAATCTAAATTTATCCGGCTCACTTAAATCAGATTGTGAAAATTAATAGTGGTGAGTCCGAGTCGATCCACAAGGCGATAGAATTTTAATTTTGAAAACTTTGGACTTTAGTTAATCTAAAAATAAGTGAAAATTTAAATAAACTAATTACTTAATTAAACTAAAACAGAATTAACTAATGTTACCTAAAAATATAATTGCTTGAATTAAACAACTCTTTTTTTTTCTTCTTTTTCAAAAATTAAACACAAACACATATAAAAAAAATAAACACAACTAAAAATTATAACAAAGACATTGAAATTTAACTATGTGTAACTTATTAATTATCTAAAAATTACGAAACAAATCACAACCTTTATGGTTCACTATCATTAAATTTAAATAATCTAACATCAATAACTAACTAATCCTAATCAATCAAGTTAATACTACACTAATGGGGGAAAGGAAAGAACAGAATAACAACAATAATCTGTGGGGCTTTGTGGAAACTGCCGGCTGGTGCAGTGGAGCTTGAAGGGGTAAGTGGTGCAGTGGACCACTGGAGGAACCGAGAAGAAGGCCGGCTGCTGCTTCAGCTGGGTGGACACCGGCTTGATGGCTGCTGCAGGTGAATGTGGAGGAGCTGGCTCGCTGGCTTCACTACAGCTGCTGCTGGAGAGAGCTCACCGGCATGCATGGAGATGCAAGCATGGACTCCACGTGGAGGGCTTCACCGCAGCTAGGAAAGGCGGGAGCTGCTGCTGGTGTGCGTGGATTTGCTGGAGAAGGCCTGCTGCTAGTGCTGCAGGTGGAGAAGATGGATGAGCTGCGGTGGCCTGTGGAGGAGCAGCTGGCCGGCGCTGGTGTGCCGGGTGGTGCTTGGGATGCTGGTTCGCGTGGAGGTGCACCGGGAGGTCGGCTTCACCGCGTGGAGGTGCAGGCTGCTTGACGTGGAGGCTTCAGCTTGCAGGAGGAGAGAGCCGGCTGGTGGCGCGTGAAGGGTGTGATTGCAGCGTGGGGGCCTTGAACAGCTGGGAAACGGTGGCAAGGAGAGGAGGGAGAGATAACCGAGGAGGGAAAAGTTGGAACGGAGGAGGAGGCTGCTGCGGCTCGGGTTCTGCTGCGGGTTGCTGCAGGGTGCGGTGAAGAGAGAAAAGAGAAGAGAGAGAGAGCAGGTGCGTAGACGGCGAGAGAGAGAAGGAATAAGGGAGAGATAGAGAGGCTGCGGGAGAGGGAGAGGGAGGAAGAGAGAGGCGTGGGAAACAGAGAGGAACCGAGAGAGGAAGACTGCGGGAGAGGTGAGAGAGGAGAGAGTGCTGGGAAGAGAGGAGGAGGGCTGCGGGTTTGAGTTGGAGAAGGAGCGGGTCTGCGGGAGAGAGAGAATTATTGAAAAGAGGAAGAGACCGAGGGAGCAAGAGCAGAGGGATGGAGAGCTGCGGGAGATCCCCCGAGAAGGAGAGGGTCTGGGGGAGAGAAAAGAGAGAGGGCGTGGGAGAGGATTCGGAATTGGAAAAAACCCAGAAGGAGGAGAGAAAACCGTGGGAGAAAGAAGGCTATAGCGAGGAAGAGAGAGTCGGAATTAGAGAGGAGTTGGAGGCTGAGAAGAGAGGGTGAAATATATAGAGAGGAAAAGAGACGTGGGAAAGGAAACTGGAGAGAAGGGAGGAAATCGAGGGACAGAGAAAAGGAAACAGAGAGATTTTCGTTAATTTGGGAGGGAAACTTTTTTAAAAAAGAAAGTGGGGGAAAGAAAAGTGACGGGTCTTTCTTGGATTCTTCGGGCAAGAATTTGGGTAGTATTAGGACCTCAAATGATGTTTTTACCCCTGCTTTAATCTTTTGGACAAAATGACGTCGAATTTATCGAAATTCGAACAGTAGACCTCCCCTAAATTTCCGGAAACTCCACCAGCTACATTGCATCATCTGCATGTCCTGTTCACATAAAATAAATATAAATTAGCGCATTATCATAAAAATATCATCATATTTATTTATTTCGTCTCAGTTTTGTCGAAAAACCACAAATGCGCTATACTCCTTTAATCACATGAAATGACGATATTTTTAAGTCAGAATTTGACGAAATTGGTACCGTTGGACTTGGTACACAATTATCTATCATTTCATGCTATTTTACAGATAAAAACATGAGTATGATGCATATAATTGCCCTTAAATGATCAATTTATCACTTTATCAGGTCGCCGGCCAAGATTTTTCTTCTTTGTTTTGGGTTTTTGAAACCTGAAATTTGGGGAGAAAAGAGGGGGCCTAAAATCGGATTTTAATCCCTCTTAAGCCACCGCCGGTGGCCGGACGTTGCCAACGAGGTCGACGTTGCCGGCGGTCGTGGACCGGTGGCCGTCCGCCGCCGAGACCGGCGCCGGAGAAGAAACCCTACAGGGGTTAGCGCCGTCGGGTTCCCTACAACGCAGGGAACCCTCAGGTGCCTCCTGTCGTGCGGCTAGGGTTTCCCCTAGACGCCGACAGGGTCCAGCCCTGCTGGACCCTGGCCCGAGCCAGGCGGCTTGAGCCAGGGCTTAGCAGGGCCCGGACCAGGCCCGCGGGCCTGGGTCTGAGCCCTAGCTCGGCCCTGTCCCGAGCCAGGGGCTCAGCCGGGCTGAGTCCCCTTCAAATCCCCAATTCCTTTATATTTTTATTATTAGAGGCCCTGATAAAATTAATCTAATTTTATTTTATTTTTAAAAATTGATTTTGACACTAAAATTTTAATTTTTGTGTCCTAATAATAAAATATGAGTTTTTCATTATCATATTAACAAATGTTGTTAATACTAATTATTAATCTAAGGTGTTAGATTAATTGTTGTATTTAATTGTTAAATACCCCCATAATTATTTGAATTGTTCAAATTGAGCATGGAATATTTCTTAAGCCATTATTTTTAGATTTCATACACATTTGATGTGTTATTAATTGCTTGATTAATTTTGTTTTAATGATATGCATTAGTTTGCTTATTTAAATTAGATTTAAATTGACATGCTTAGACTTATTGAAATTTTTTTGAAAATTCTAAATCCTAATTTTGTTTGGTCCCTGGTTTTATGAAACCTGAAATTATTAATATTTTTGAAAATTTTATTTACCCATTTGATGTGCAATTCATGTGTGGTTTGTTTAACTAAAACACATGGTGGTCATGGACGAGCATTATTTGTGGATATGGAATGTGATTGTGTGGTTTATTGTGTATTAATAAATAGAGGTCTGCGAACCTCTCCCTCTCATATTCCATTGTACTTTTACCTTCCTCCCTGATGTAATCGCCATAAGGCTTCCACTTTTGAATTATCATGTAATTGGGAATTACGATGTAATTTGATTGAGGCGGCTGCGCGCGGAACGAGGATGATCCACAACTGCTGACCAGATGAAAATGAAAGAGTTCATTGCATTCATGGGTTTGCAGACTCATGATATAAGTTGTTATATTGTGTATATGTGTGCGTTTGACTGTCTGGCTCAAGTCAAACCGCAGTGCCGTCCATGACCACACTAATGACATGTATGTGATGCGTGTGCTTTATATTTGCTAGGTTATTAGTATTTATAATATATTCGATATATTTAATACTATCACCTAGGATGAGACCGAACTAAATAAGTAAAACCTTCGTTACAAATTCTAAGCCGTAGCGCGAGTCATTGAGAATGTACCGCGTGGCTCTCCATCAATATGATTAATAGAACTTAATTCGGTGGTGGCAGATACTATGTGTTTACCCGAGGTCTGCCATTAACTGATGAGAGGACTGTTGATCATAGCATGAGATGCCTTTGGATAAGAGTAGAGGAACGATATAGTCATCCATGTGTTTACCCGAGAACTATATTTCTACTTTACTCTCTCGCGTATTGATGGTAAAGCTTAGACCGGGGATAATGGTCTACTGTGTTTACCCGGGACCATTAAACTTGGGAGCCGAAGTACGATCGGATATTGCAAGGAGTTGCAATTATCATGAGATGATTGCTCTGAGATAGCAGTATGATACTATGTGTTTACCCGAGGTCATACTGTGATGCTTGGAGATTCTGATCCCCACTAGGAGACAGTCGGCGTCTCCCGTTCTGTATATCTGAAGGTTATACAGTTCGTCGAAAATTAGTGGGAGTAAAACTAGATAATAAAAGACCATATCTTGTTTTAAATAATCTGAATATCTGCTAATTATCAATTGATCATCTCCTGTAGGCGAGAATGTCGCACCATAACCCGTTGCGAGGCATACTTAATGCCAACCATTTGACAGGCACTAATTACTCAGACTGGCTCATAAACCTGAAGATAGTCCTCAGGTCTGAGCAGATTGCCTACGTCTTGGATATTGAACCTCCTACTGAACCAGCATTAGATGCTCCAGAGGAGGAAATGATAGCGTATGAGAAATGGAAGGAGGATTCCACCATTGCCCAATGCTATATGTTAGCCTCTATGAACAATGAGTTGCAGAGGCAACATGAAGAGATGGATGCTAGATCCATCATGCTCCATTTGAAGGAGCTCTTTAGTGAGCAGAGCAGAATCGAACGATATGAGATATCGAAGAATCTGTTCAAAGCTCAGATGGCAGAGGGAACTTCAATACAGAATCACATGCTGAAGATGATTGAATGGGTAGAGAGGCTGGATGTTCTTGGGATTACACTTCCCAAGGAGATGTACACATACCTCGTTTTGTCTTCACTTCCACCGTCATATGCTCAGTTCATCGTTAATTTTAACATGAACAAGATCCAGGCCACCTTAGCTGAACTGCTGAACATGTTAAAGACTGCTGAGGGAAACCTTGTGAAGGATAAACCCCAAGTCCTCATAGTTGGTAAGACCAACATAAAAAGACTTACAGTCCAAGCTTTTCGAAAGAATAAGAACAATGTTCAGAGAAAGGCAAAGGTTGCCAAGAAAGACAAAGGTAAAAGTGCTAAGAAAGGCGATTGCTTCTACTGTCACCAGAAAGGGCATTGGAAGAGGAATTGCAAAGAATACCTCAAGGACATGGCTCAAGGAACTGTGAAGCAGCAGGACGCTTCAGGTATCTATATGATAGATGTAAACTTGTCAATAAGAGATTGTACATCATGGGTATTAGATACTGGATGTGTATCTCATATCTGCAATTCTGTGCAGGCACTGACAAGAAGGCGTAAGCTGACGACCGGCGAGGTGGAGCTGAGGCTAGGTAAGGGCGCAAGAGTTGCGGCAATCGTTGTGGGGACAGTGAAGCTCAAGCTACCATCCGGAGACACATTTTTATTAGATAAATGTTATTATGTACCTAGCATAATAAGGAACATCATTTCTATTTCATGCTTAGATAAAATTGGATACAATTTAAATTTTGGGAACAATAGTTGTTCAATTTATTTCAGAAATAAATTAATAGCTTCTGCTATTTTATCCAATGGTTTGTATCTATTGAATGTGTCTCATGATAATTTACATATCGGTTCTTCAATTAAAAGAAATAAGTATGAAATGAACAAAGCCTACTTGTGGCATTGTAGGCTTGGACACATTGGTGAAAACACACTCCCAATGATGCATAAAGATAGATATTTGGATCCATTTCATTACGAATCATATCCAACCTGTGAGTCATGTTTAATGGGCAAAATGGCTAAGTCTCCATTTAGTAGAACTGGAGAACAAGCCAAAGACATATTAGAACTCATACATTAAGATGTATGTGGTCCTATGTCGACCCAAGCCATTGGTGGTTTCTCATACTTTATCACATTCATTGATGATTACTCAAAGTTTGGATATGTATACTTAATTGAAGTATAAATCTGAAGCATTTGAGAAATTCAGAGAAATTAAGAATGAAGTAGAAAAACAAACAGGAAAGAGTATAAAGACCATCCGATCTGATCGGGGTGGTGAATACTTGAGTATTGAGTTCGTTAAATACTTAAAGGATAATGGTATCCTTTCTTAGCTTACACCTCCTTATACACCTCAGATGAATAGTGTATCAGAAAGGAGAAATCGCACATTAATGGAAATGGTGCGATCCATGATGAGCATGTCCAAATTACCAGTGTCCTTATGGGGATATGCACTTAGCTCGGCTATGTATATCATGAACAAGGTACCCAGCAAATCTGTTGAGACCACTCCATATGAGATATGGAATGGGAGGAAACCAGACCTTAAACATGTTAAAGTCTGGGGATGTCCTGCTCATGTTAAAAGACATGACGCAGATAAGCTGGAATCCAGAACTGACAAATGCAGATTTGTGGGATATCCAAAGGAAACTTATGGATATTACTTTTATCTTCCTGGTGAGCAAAAGGTGTTTGTGGCCAGGAGAGCTGTCTTTCTGGAAGAAGATTATATTCTCTAGAAGGACAGTGGGAGTAAAGTAATTCTGGAAGAAGTTCCAGACCCACAAACTGGCAATGGTTCATCAGATGAATCGTTAGTTTCTGAACCTGTTCAAATTGATACACAGGAACCTCGTAGGTCTGAAAGAGTACCTAAACCACCAGAAAGATATGTGGGACATATTAATTTGGATGGTTCAAGGATACTCTATAATGAGGATGATGATCCTAAGACTTACCAGGAGGCCATTGAAAGTCCAGAGGCCGGGAAATGGCGGGAAGCAATGAATTCTGAAATACAGTCCATGTACATCAACCAAGTTTGTAACTTAGTAGATTTGCCCGATGGTATAGTACCTATCGGCTGCAAATGGATGTTTAAAAAAAAGATCGGTGCAGATGAACCTATTGAGACTTATAAAGCAAGATTAGTGGCGAAAGGCTATCGTCAAAGACAAGGTGTTGACTATGACAAAACCTTTTCACCCGTTGCTATGATTAAGTCTATCAGAATTCTTCTCGCCATTGCTGCCTACCATGATTATGAAATCTGGCAGATGGATGTGATGACTGCCTTCCTTAATGGAAACCTTGAGGAGTAGGTGTATATGATACAACCAAAAGGATTCACATCCAAAGAATCTCTAGACATGGTATGCAACTTGTAGAGGTCCATTTATAGACTGAAACAAGCTTCCCGAAGCTGGAACATAAGATTTGATGAGGCGATCAAATCTTATGGCTTCATTAAGAATGAAGATGAGCCCTGTGTATACAAGAAAAATAGTAGGAGCGCAATCACATTTCTGGTTCTTTACGTTGACGACATCCTACTCATTGAGAATGATGTAGGAATGATGTCATCAGTAAAGATATGACTGTCAAAGAACTTCTCTATGAAAGATTTGGGAGAAGCATCTTACGTATTAGGAATACAGATCTATAGAGAAAGATCAAAGAAGATGCTAGCTTTAACCCAATCCATGTACATAGAAACCATTGTCAAAAGGTTTGGTATGGAAAATTCCAGGAGAGGTCTCATACCGATGAGACATGGAATTTCACTCTCTAAAGGTCAGTCACCCAAGACACCTGAAGAGATGGCTTTGATGGATAAAGTCCCCTATGCTTCTGCCATAGGGTCCATCATGTATGCCATGCTATGTACCAGACCTGATGTAGCATATGCTCTAAGTGTTACGAGCAGACATCAGGCAGATCCAGGTGATGAACACTGGAAGGCTGTGAAACGCATCCTTAAGTACTTGAGAAGGACTAAAGATCTATTTCTAGTCTATGGAGGAGGAGACTTGAAGCTGCAAGGATACACTGACTCGAGTTTTCAGTCTGATCTTGATGACAGCAAGTCAACCTCAGGTTTTGTTTTCACACTCAACGGGGGAGCAGTGAGCTGGAAAAGTTCCAAGCAGGAAACCACTGCTAATTCGACAACGGAAGCCGAGTATATTGCTGCTGCTGAAGCCGCCAAGGAAGCTGTATGGATGAAGAAATTCATCGGCGATCTTGGTGTGGTGGAAAGCATATCTGGTCCCATCCCACTATTGTGTGACAACAATGGGGCAATTGCTCAAGCGAAAGAGCCGAGGTCTCAACAGAAGTCGAAGCACATTTTGCGGCGCTTTCATTTGATCAGAGAAATTATAGCTCAAGGAGATGTCGTGGTGGAAAGAGTTCCCTCAGCCGACAACATAGCAGATCCACTTACAAAGCCTTTGTCTCAAAATGTTTTTGAGCGTCACTTAGAGAATATAGGTATTCTGTATAAAAGTGATTGGCTTTAGTCCAAGTGGGAGATTGTTAGTATTAGATGGTCTCAAAGCCAATCTGATACTATGTACTTATTTATATTATTAATAAATGGCAATAATTCATTGTGTGTAATTAATTCGATCTGTGTTTATCGTATCACGATGAAGTCAATGAACATGTGCAACAGTCTTCGGATTATGATGAGATCATAATTACGAGACCGAAGACTTATAAACACATGTTCTTAATTGTTCTTAGTCATAGGATGTTTGAGATAGGACATCGAACATCCGGATAGACTGGTATAGGTTACTTTAGCTCATATGGTGAGGGTGACTGATCCTATAAGTCACTTGTGTGGAGACACTATGCTGGACCTGTAGGTGCACTGTGGCGAATGAGTTCGCTGAACTGATCCGACTATGAATCGCTGGATGGTAAACACCTCACTGTTAACCAGCTCGATTCTTTTGTCACGGTTGCGTAGATGATCCTTGGACCTGAGACTCCAAAGATATCTTGTTGGTAGGTTTCTGAGCTTTGACCTTAACTAACTAATCCCTAACCATGGGTTATCAATAAGTCAAGCGATCGGGTTCAGGGAAATGCCCTCGAAGGTAATTGTGTGTTCAATATAGGATCATCCGCTCTCGGTAGTTTGAGAGAGAATGTTCCGAGAATGATGCACTTAAAGTCCCTGGCCAGGGCGGACTCTGTAATCGATAAGGAGTTATCGGATTCAGATTAGCGGCATCTGATTCAAGTGAATCGACCAAATAGGGTTTAACAGTAAACTATGCCCTAGGTCTATTCGGGAACATTACACGGATGAAGGATTATATCCGCGTGCTAACCGATGACAGAAAGGTTCCAATAGAGGGTTGCAATAACTCCAGTGCCATCCAGGATCACGCGATATTGCTTGACATCCAACGTGATCGGCAGTCCGTCCGAATTTATTGTGGGACATTAAATTCGGCTGTTTAATAGAATATAAGGATATTAATTAATTCAGTGGGTTAGTAAAGGGTTACTGGACTTAATGGGCTATTAACTGGACTGGTATTTGGGCCTAGAGGGTCACATGCAAATGGTTTTCAAGTCGATGGATAATCCGACAGGATTTCGGATAAGTCTGGGTTTTTATGAAAAACCGCAAACTGACTTATTATAAAAGAATGGATTCTACGTTCGGGGCCAGCAACCCTGACCTAGCCGTCATTCGTTCTTTTTCTCTTTCTTTCTCTTCTGGGCGTGCGGTTCCCGACTGCTCCACCTTCCGTCCAACGGGAGATTCAGAATCTGCATGTCGCGACGGATTACTCGCAGCCAGACAGGATCTACGAACGCCGCAGCGAGCGAGGAAGCGAGGACGATCCATCGCGAGGAGAACCGCGTGGATACCGCTAGAGGTCGGGCATCTGCGCGACCTGCGGCATCGCTCCGACGGAATCGGAAAACGGACGCAGATTCGAATCCGCGCAAGGTAAATTCGATTTACACCGATTTTATTTCTACAATTGAAACGGGACAGATCCGATCCCAAATAATTTATTCCGCTGCGTTTTTCGGTCGGATCCCGACACAGCGATCCCAACAGGGTTTACGTTTGATTGCATGATAATAAATTTGTTTAACTTGAATTTACATGATCAGTCAGATTTTTGTTTATCTTGATAACCTGGGAGTAGGTTGTCCTTGAAATTTGCTCTCTATTTATAGTTTTCAGGCTCTAAATTGCGTCTAGACAGAGAGACGTGATTCAAACCACGTCGTTGTGCCAAGACATCATTTAGCCTCATATTCGTATTGGCACTACTGCATGAGTATCTGTTAATAGAAGAAGCTTATGTCTTGAATAGCGTCGGTGAACAGCGACCCGATTCAAACAGTTCCTTCTTTCGTTTATCACTCATTAGATCATTGATTTATTTGTTACCTATATTTATCTTATACTACATTATAGGCCATCCAGGCCATCGGTCATCTGCATTAGGGTTCACCCCCCCTCGTAGGAACACCATTCTTAGCATCTTCACCTCTCTCTGACTGGGTCGGTCGCTCGGTCAGACTAGGGTGGTTGATGTTAAGACCTCTGTAAGTCCCTAAAAGCAAGGTATTCCTCCTTATTAATTAGACTGGTTGTATCAATTGAAGTCTTGGTTAGTCATTCATAATGTTGTGAGAGAAAACATAGAGTATAATAGTGGAAAAATTAAACTGAAACTAGGATCCTACTCCGTTGAAAGAATTTTTGTTTAACAATTCAAATCATTCAACAAGGAATCCTAAGATAACGTAACCATCCACTTGTTTGCTAATTCTTTCCACAGCTTGTTTGAACCTTCGTCAAAACTTAACATCATGATGCTTCGATTAGGTAGAACTCTCGGCATGGTTGCCATCGAATAGGAAGATGTATTTGAATATGAGGGAGATGCTAATGCCCCTCGCAATTATGATTATCATTCTAAGAATGGGGGAGATGCTAATGCCCCCCATGACTCCAATTTCTTTTATGTTGAATTCGAGGGAGACACTTATGTGCATCAAGCTCAGTTTACTCATGACCAGTCTGATCCTGGTACTAATCATCCTCATGTACATGTAATCTCCAATCCCACTTATGAGGAGGCTCAAGATCATCCTGAGCCTTCGTCCAACAACCCCCCTGATCTGGTTACCGTCTTGGGAGCTCTGGCTACCCACGTGAACTCTCAACAACTCGAGGCGATCTAGTACATTCTTAAGGAGAAGACGCCCTTGCGTTCTGATGAACCAAATCGTATGGTTCCCCCTATTGTTCGTCAAGTTCCTCCCCCTCACCATATTCCCTCTGTTCATCAAGCCATGGAGGGTCTCCATATTTCTACTCCCCGACTGTCTCGGCCACAACAAACTTTCTCAAGATACCCAACTAGACTGCGTACACCAACTCACCAAAACTCCTTCGGATATGGCGGAAGCATTGCCGGACCTTAACCGTACTCCCCCCCTTGCCCCACTAATTCCAAGAATCAAGCCTATCATGCTCCATTACCACCTCCTCCCTAGGTTAATCCTGTAACTCAGGTTCTACTCACGAAGATGGATCGTACGGACGAGTTGTTTAATAGTTTTAAGAAGATGATAGGAGTCAAGGTTGTACCTGAGATCACCCTCCCCAATCTGCCAGTATTTCACTTGCCGCCGTCTGAGATGCCAATATATAGGAAGTACAATGGTTCTAGTAACTCCTTCACCCACTTGAAGGAGTTTATGTACGAATCCTCTTTCTGACAGAATGACAAAAGGTCGCTGGCATTCTTATTCAGGAAATCATTAGAGGGACCAGCCCTCGAGTAGTTTTTCTCATTGGATTCGTCTGATGTGGAGGACTATGAAATTGTGTCAAGAAAGTTTATCTAGCTATACCAGGATAGAATTGCACCGTCCTTATCTATAACTGACCTGGTGGCTGAAAAGATGAAGCCCGATGAAGATTTCATCACCTATGCTGATAGATGGAGAGGTACGGCAGAGAAGATAAAAGATCATATGTCTGAGTCAGAGCAAGTGAAGATGATGATTGCCAACGCCACGCCTTAATACAAGCTAGTCCTCACTCTGAACAACTTGGCTAGCATGACAAAATTATATGAGTGGGTACGTTATTGCCAGATTACTTTCAAAGATTCAACCTTCTCCAGCATCTTTGACCCCCATAGACCCAGTAAACCTCCACCTCAGAAGCCTACCATGCCAAATTCTCTTAGCATGAGTCCCAGTACTGAGGGCACACTCTCCCATGAATAGATCAGCACTATGAATAATAACCAACAACAGTTCATGAAAAACCAACAACAACAATCGCAGTAAACAGGGTAGAGACCGTCGAATCAACAGAGCTTTAAGCCACCATAGCAAACATACTAGCAAGCCTACAATTAACCTCAACAGCAGTATCAGCAGACGTTCATTCCTCTTCCAGGCAGATAGCTTTCCTGGCGACAAACACCTTTTGTTCACCAGGATGGAAAAAATAGTATCCAAAGGTTTCCTTTGGATATCCCACAAACTTGCATTTATCAGTTCGTGAGTTTAGCTTGTTTGGATCATGCCTCTTTACATGAGCAGGACAACCTCAGACTTTAACATGTTTAAATTCTGGTTTCCTGCCCGTCCACATCTCATATGGAGTAGAGGCCACAGACTTGCTGGGTATTCTATTCAGTAGGTATGCTGCTAACTCTAGAGCATACCCCCAGAGGGACACTGGTAATTTATAATTTCTGTTATACAAGGATTGGTTTTTCAATATATGATCTTAAAAACTAAATGGGTTATTTTTAAGATGTGAACTTAAATCTAATTAACAGGAGTTGTTAATTTATTTTAAGTTATGATCTTAAATATTATTAACAATTGTTGTTAATTTAATTTTATCTTAGTGATTAGAGGGGTTAAGATATGATCTTTAATGAGTTTTATAATTAAGATGTGATCTTAATTTTATCAACAACTGTTGTTAAAAATATAAGTGATTAAGGGGAGTAATTAAGATGAGATCTTAATTTAATTATTAACAAATGTGGTTAATTATTAAGATTGCAATCTTAAATATTATTAAGAAATGTTGTTAGTTTTTATTTAAGTTGTTAATTTTAATTAATTAGGTGATTAGATCATTTAATTTCCTAACAATTGTTGTTATGAAATTAATTATTTAATTAAGGGACATTTAATATAAGTTGTTAAGTGTTTTATTAACTCTTAATAATGGTTATTAAAGAGTTAATTGTTTCTTGAGAATTAACCTTAATAAAAGTTATTGAAGGTTGATCAGATATTACTAATGGTTATTAAGCTAATGAATATTCTCAAGGATCCCTTAATTGTATTTTGAAGATCTAATCTACTTAATAATTAATCTTTTAATAAAAGTTATTAAGAGATTAAATTAAGTCTAAAATGTTAGACTATTTTAATTAGAAATGTTCTAATTATTATTTCTTAATAATTGTTATTGAGAAATATGCTTTAAGTGAAGGGGTTTATTAACAAGGAGTTGTTAAGGGTTTAATAATTGGAAATATAAATTCTTTTATAAGTGTTATTTAGGAATTTTTAATTATATCTAAATGTTAGATTGTTTCGCATTAATAATTTTTATTAATGTGATTTAATATTAATCTAAGTGTTAGATTAATTAATTTTAAATTGTTCTAAATTTTGCATGGAATATTTTAGAATTTTAATGTGTTTAATGCTTTGAATTAGATTTATTGCATGTTAGAAAATAAGATTTTCAAAAATTCAATTTATCTAATTTTGATTGGTACCCAGGTTTTAAGAAAACCAAAATTATTATATTTTCAAAATTTTAGCCTTCATGTGATGTGTTTTATCATGTGTGGATGGTTAAAATTTGTGGTGGTCATGGACATGCAATGAGGCCTGCGTGTCTCCCTCTCTTTCTCATTCCATTGTAATTCTATCTCCCTTTCTCATTGTACTCGGCCATAAGGCTTTCTCTTAGAATTTATTTGTATTTGAAATTGTTTCAAAATTAATATTATTTGTAATTGATCGCGTCGGCCAAGAAAAGGCAAGGATGATCCACAAATGCAACTAGGAAGGCGACAGGAGATGAGATCACCAGTGGCTATGTGTTTGCATGTTTAGATTATATAAATGTTATATAGTTTTGGTGATTAATTGTTTGGCTCCAGTTAATCACCGTGTTGTCCATGACCACATAATGAACATGTATGGATGATGCATGCTTTTTAGTTTTGGATTATGAATCGATTACTAATATCTAGGTATAGTTAAATATATACGATATATTTATAAACTATCACCTAGGATGAGACCAACTTAACATAAACAAAACCTTCAACATAAAGTCTAAGCCGGAGCGCGAGTCATTGAGAATGTACCGCGTGGCTCTCCATCAATATAGTTCTTAGACCTTGATTTAGTGATGACAGTTTCTACGTGTTTACCCGAGATCTGCCACCATCTGATGAAAGGACTATTAACTATGACATTATGATGCCTTGAGATTGGAATAGAGGAACGGTGTAGCTATCCTCGCATTTACCCGAGAGCTGCATTCTTACTCTACTCTGTCACGTATTGATGGTAAAGCTTAGACTAGGTATAATGGTCTACTGTGTTTACCCGGGACCATTAAAGACCTGGGAGCCGAAATAAGATCGGATATTGCAAGGAGTTGCAATTACCATGAGATGGTTGCTCTAAGATAATGGTATGATCCTATGTGTTTACCCGAGGTCATACTATGATTCTTGGAGATTCTGATCCTCACTAGGAGACCTTCAGAGTCTCCCATTCTGTATACCTGAAGGTTATACAGTCCGTCAAAAAATAGTGAGAAATAATTCAAGATAAAAGACCATAATTGAATTATAAGAACTATCTGCTTAAATCACGTTATTTTCTTCGATTAACTAAAATGTCATCTATTCGAGAAGATGGCATATTAGATGCCAATACTTCTCATACTCAGATTGACTAGAAAACTCTGAAGAATGTCTTTGGGACCAAGTGAAAGTCACTATCTTAATCAGATATCATGAATCCTCCTACTTGGATAGACCAAGGTGAAGAGGTACTCATGGTATGCCTTATTGAAAGGCAATGATTGTCATGAAATATCTTATTTGGATAGACCAAGATGAAGAGATATTCATGATATGTCTTTGAGAAAGACAAGTGGTAAGATTTTAAATGGTCGAATCCACACCTAAAAGGATAAAGAAAAGTCAGCTGAGATAGAGAAGTAGCAGTTCTCCCACTGCAACCAATATAAGGATACTGGTAAAGGCAAAACGAATATGGAACTTGAAAGAAGTTTCATATATTCTTGTTATCAACTTTTGCATGTCTATTGGAGAATTAACATATCCAATATGAGATATTGGAAATGATTCTCAGAGCTACGATAGTGTGCAGACTTAGACAAGTAAAAGGAAATCGAGAAAATGTAAGTGTTGAGTTAGACTCAACTATTGTTCATGATATTCATAGATTACTGTTAGACAGTAAATCTTTATATATCTATAGGAGTCAAGTATGAAACTAAATAATTGTTATTTAGTTGCATAAGAAATCAAGAATAACATTGATTGAAAAGAATAATAGTTGTTCGAATCAGTCAATGCACTATAGTTTCTTGAAGTGACATTTCATGTGGTGAATGTTTACAAGTCTCCTATAGAAATGAACTGTGTGAATCTTAATTATCTATGGTATTGTACATAGGGTTGTACAATAAGAAATTATTAATGCTGATGCATATTGATGTAAACAGCTCAAAGGCCAAAGATAATCACTACTATTGACTTACCTTATAGTTTACTCTTGGAATGATTCGACTGTATATACTTACTGAAGTACAAGATGAATGCATCTGAAAGATTAATGTATAAGATCAATATAAAATATTAGAATTTTTGATTTGATCAAAGAAACTAATACTTTAGTATATGATTCACATAAATCATTAAGAAGATAATTGTATCATTGCTCGATTAATCCTCATTATGCATCATAGCAATATGATAGAATGAGGAATTTCACCTTATTAAGATATGGTGCAATACATAATAAGATTTGCCTAATTCTTGTCCTTTTGAACATGAGTATGAACATTAGATGTCCATACTTTTAAGATGGTTCCAAATAAGTCAGTGTGTGTCCATATAAGATATGGAAACCAAATAATTCATGTGAGATGTGAATTATGAACAAACCTATTTTTAAAGTTAGGTATTATCGTGATGTGAATTTGTGAATGTCTAAAGAGTTTGGACATTACATTTATTGGCCAGGCGATAACGAAATAATTATCGTCCTGAAAGCTGTCTTCCGTGAAGGGGAACATGTCCACAGAGAAGATAGTGGGAGCTGATAAAACTAGAAGATGTTCTAGACCCATAAATTAACATAAGATTATTAGATAATCTTTAATTGTTTGGAACCACTCATAACACACATCAGAGAGCTTTATTGATTTTTGAGATTCTCTCAGTGACTAGAAGGATATGTTTGACATATCTAATTTAACAAGATGAGAGGAGCTCAAAATATATTATGATCTAAAATCTATGATAATGATGCTCTTTGTCATTACAATTTTGAGATTGATAAGTTTATTAGCATTCTACTTGTCAATACTGTCTATCATTATAAAGAGATGATGATAGTTAGATATTAAAATCGTTCTCTTAATGAGATTGAGGTAAAGATGTATATGATACACCTTTAGAGCTTTTAGAATGTCCAGGAAGCAAGTTATGATTTCAAAGATTATTTTGAATCAAACTAAAGTTTCCCAAGGTTGTAATAAGAGTTTTTGACTTAATGGTCAAACACTACGTGATCATTAAGAATGATCACGGATTGTGTGTGTTCAAAGAGGACAGTGGGAGTACGGTCGCTTTAGTAATACTTTATGATAATAACATCAAAGTCGTTGAGAATGACTTCAGGCTGTTACTATTAGCGAAAGCATTGTTAACTATGTTTTCCTCCATAATGGATCTAGTTATAATATCCCACGTATTGGAAATATGAATCTATTAAGATAGATCGGTGGGGATATTATATTGACCTGTATGTCAAGATGTTTGGCATAAATTTCATAACAAGTCTCAATTGTTGAGATATGAAATTTATTCCTTTAAAGAAAAGGTTCCTTAAATGATACAGAAGTGAAATGCATCATTAAGCGCTTGAGAAGTGCTAAGGATGCATTCACGTATATGGAGAGGATGATTTAAAACTATGAGGTCACACTGACTCAAATTTCAAGTCAAATAATAGATTCAACCTTCTAGTAGAAAGGAATGGATTGGAAGAGTTCCAATCCATAACTCGATATTAAGGAGACGACATAAACAAGTGATAATGTTATTAGAACAGTATGGAAGAAAAGGTTCATCCCTGAACTAGATGTAGTTCTAAAAGGTCTCTGATACCATCTTATCGTTGTTGGACAACAGTGGGAGCAATGAATTGTGTGATCGAGCCATAGTCTCTTCAGAAGTTGCAGAACATTCTCAGGCTCTTTCACAGGTTCAGAGACAAAGGATAAATAGGAAATAACGTAATGGAAAATATTCCATCTATAGATAATTTAGCAGATCCCTCACCAAGTCTTAATCACAAACTTTATATGAGCATCACCTAGATTTGATGGAGAGCAAATGCGAAAGTGATTGGCTTGAGTCCAAGTGGGAGATTGATGGATATAGGTGTCCTATAAGCCAATCATAAGGCACCTATTTCAATATGATTCACTAATCAATGGCATTAAATTCATTATGTAGATTGGCATATTTATAATTGCGCATAATGAAGTCCATGAATATGTGCAATAGTCATCAGATTATGATGAGATCATAATAATGAGACTGATGACTTATAAACACATATTCTCAATTGTTCCTAGTTGTAAGATGTTTGAGAAGGACATCAAACATCCGGTTAGACTAGTACAGGTTATTCCAGCTCATATGATGAGGGTGACTAATCTCGTTAGTTACTCGTGTGGAGACACAATGGTAAACCTGTAGGTGCTCATTGGAGAATGAGTTCACTGAACTGATCCGACATGAATCGCCGAATGGTAATTTACCTGACTGTCAATCGGCTTGATTCATCATCACAATGGCGTGGTTGATCTTTGGACTTGAGACACCAAAGATACCTTGTCGGTGGACTTCTGGACTTTGACCTTTACCTACGAATCCCTATCCACGGGATCTCTAATAATCAAGGATCGGGTCCAGCAGAAGACCTTCGAAGGTGATTGTGTGTTCAATAAAGGATCGTTCGCTCTCAGGTAACTGGAGAGAGAATGCTCTAGAATAGATCTGCAGGAATCTCTGGCCAGAGCAGAAACAATATCAGAAAAAGAGGTTTTCGGATATTGTACAGCGGAATCTGATTTAAGTGAGTTAACCATCTAGGATTTGATAGTTGACCATACCCTAGGTTAACTCGAGGGCATTGTGTGAACGAAGGATTATAGCCACGCGGTAACTGTGGACGGACAGGTTTCATGAGTGGGTTGCTGAACCCCATTGCCTTCCGAGATCATGCGGTGTTGCTTGGCACCCAACTTGATCAGAAGTCCGACCAAATTTACATGCGATGATAATTCGGTTAAGTAATTAGTTAATATATAGATATTAATTAATTACAATAAGTCAATAACTAGTTATTGGACTTAACGGGCTGAAAACTGGACTGGTAAATGGGCCTAGAGGGTCACACGCAATAAGATTCTCAGTCAGTGGTACATAAGTGGGATTTATATTAACTCGGGGACTTTTGTGAAAAGTCGCGCTGACTTAATATATATACGTGCTGTTGAGAAACCCTGGGCCAAGCTTCAGGATTTCCCCTTGCTGGTCGTCATCCCTCCTTTCTCTCTCCTCCTCTGGGCGTCCCGTTCAAGGCGCCAGAACAGTTTCTGTCTCTGCCGCGTGTGATTCCCGAAAGTTGGGAATTCCCGTCGGCGGGATTTCGGCAATCGTTGCGGCGACGGATCTTCAGCGAGCGAGCTGATACGGACGAGAGATCGAGGATGAACCACCGTGGAGGATTGCGTAGATACCGTTGGAGGTCGGACGCTTGTGCGGCTCGCGGCATCGCCTCGACGGAACCGAGATGGAAGCGGATTCGAATCCACGCACGGTAATTGGATTACTTCCCATTGTTTTCGATTTTAGTTTTTCGTTCCGAATCGGATCAGCGAGCATCGGGCAGGATTTAATTTTGTTCGTCGTTTCCACTGCGTTCTTCGAGTCCCACCCGGATCCCAACATGGGACTCGACAAAGCTCTAGAGTTCTTGGAGGTAACACATTGATAGACGCCCCGGTATCTACTAGACATGTATCCATAGCCTTTCTACATACGTTGACGGTTATACTTAACACCATGCTCCTTGCTGCTAATGGTGCTAGTTTAGAAGTATGGAAGGATATAGTGGGCTGATCTCCTTGAAGGACCAACAATGCGGTGATCTTTTCTACTGGCACATCTTCTCTGACCATTACCCATTGTAGGCAATCCATTAGGGCTTGTTGATGGATCTTGGATCTCTTGATCAGCTCTAATATAGAAATGGACACCGGCATTCTATCCAATTGTTTCAACGAATCATAGTGAGTACCAGGTGTCATTATGGACTTCTTCTATCGACTGTGATGGGCCATCTTGCACTGTAGACTGGGGGGACACTTTGTTGAATATTCGGCCACTTCGGAGTGCATGTTCTTTAATAGCGGAAGCTCCAGGAGTTATTTTGAGCACTGTCGTGTTGAAGAGTGGTTTGGAGGGTGTAATGGTTTGGTAAAGGGGTCTTGGTGGGTTGTCCGATGGAGGTAAGGGGACTCAGATGAGTGGTTTGGAAGGTTGTGGGTGGTGATAAATAGGTGAAGGTGATGGGTTTTTTGGTGGGAGTACTGTGCGGATGAGCGGTTTAGAGGGTTGTATAGTACTCGGGCGAGTGGTCGTTGTAGGTGATGTAGGGAATGGTATGCGGAATAGTAGTTTAGATGGCACGAGGGGTGTATAGTTGGTTTACAGAGGGCTATTTGGCAAATATATGGTGGCAGAGGGTGTAGCGGGGTTAATGGTAATGGGTTGTAGTTTGGGTATGCGAAGAATGCGGCGAGGTGGTTGCTCGGCAATGCTTGATGCATGACTTGTTGAATAGATAGAGGAAGAATCCTCTTATTTTCATTGTTGCCCTCTACTAGCCTCAGATTGGCTATTTGTTAGGATGGGGGCAATCTGGTTCTGATGCTGGTGTTCCGGTAGTGGGTTCTGTACTTATACCTATATTCTGTGGTGCTGCTTGTTGTACCAGGGCCCTTTGGACTGACTGTTGCTGTTGTGGTGGCTGTGGCTACGGCTGTGGCTGTTGTTGTTGCTGTGGCCTTTTCGCCTTCAGCTATGTACTTCTTCATCTCTTCCCAATCAATTCCTCCTTGATCATTGAGGTCGTGAGTGTAATCCCAAAAATGAAAGCAAGCATCTACTGTGTGTTCCGGTTGATGATGGAACACACAGTAATGGGACATGTCAACATTTGGTGGCCAAACAGCTCTTTCTTTTGGCAACACTAAGGCATTGGCCGCCATAAGGGCATTGAATATATTTGTGAGAGATTCTAGTAATTGTGGGTATACCGACCTTTTGGGACCAGGAGGTTTCCTCTGCTGTGTGTAGTCATTAGGAGGAGGAACATAAGTGTAATTCGGCTGCTGCCGAGGTGGATTGTATACTTGCTGGTGGGAATGTTGTGGTGCTGACTGAAGCTGTTGAGTAGGAGGCTTGTAACCCTGTTGGCTTTGAGGCCTAGGTGACTGATATTGTTGCTAATTCCTCATAAACTGGGGCTGACTATTGTTCATTATGCTGACCTATTCATGAGACAATGTATCCTCGGTAGTTGGACCCATAGAAGAAGAATTGGGGATAATAGACTTCCTAGGTGGAGGTCTATTGGGTCGATGAGGATCGAAGACACTAGCAAAGGTGGAGTCCTTGAACGCATTCTGAGCATAACGCGCTCTTTCATACAAATCTGCCATGGTAGTCAAGTTATTCAGTGTCAGCACTAGCTTGTATTATGGGGTGGCGTTGGCAACCATCATCTTTATCAATTCTTTTTCAGACAAATGATCTCTTATCTTTTCAACCATCCCTAGCCACCTATCGGCGAACACTATGAAGTTTTCATCTGGTTTCATCTTCTCATTGAATAAGTCAGTGATGGATAAGGTATGTGCCACCCTATCTTTGCAGGAACCTTTTCGACACCATGTCGAAATTCTCTACCTCACTTGGGTCTAAAGAGAAGAACTACTCCAAGGCTGATCCCTCCCACAATCTTCTGAAGAGGAATGCTAGTGCTTTTTTGTCATGCTACCAAAACGACGATTCATACAAGAATTCTTTGATGTAAAGGAAAGGGCTGCTTGTCCCATTGTACTTTATGTAGACTGGCATTTCAGAAGGTAAAAGATGGAATACTGGTAAATCAGGGACAGAGAATTCAGGAGTTGCCGTGCTGTCCATATTCTTTTCTAGATTCCTAAACCGTTCATCTATGTAAGACAATTTGCTCTGTAGGAGTTGGGTGGTAGGATCTGCTGATGGAAGTGGTGGCTGTTGAAAAGACTGCCTCCACGAATAAGCAGGGATGCAGGGACAATGAGGTTGTGAACTGGTAGCATTCCCTTCGTGATGCAGGGACAATGAGGTTGTGAACTGGTAGCATTCCCTTCGTGCCCAAAAGCATTTTGATAAATTGGGGTTTGTAGTCTAGCAGGATACCGTGAACCAGATTGTTGAGGGCTTCTGTACCGCAGAGTGGAAATATGATGACCTTCCATAGCCTGGATAGGAGCTTGATAAGCAGAAGGGTGAACTACAGGAGTTGGCTCGGAAGGATGCATAGGAGCTTTCCCTTTTAGGATGGATTGGATGGCGTCAAATTGACGAGGATCCACATGATTAGACAGGGTTCCCATAAGGGTAGCGAGATCATAAGGATGATCGGCAGAGGGCCCAGCTTCATCTTGGGTTCTTTCAAAGGTAGGATTGGATATGACGTGAACATGTGAATGATCACCCAAATCCGGGTGATATTGACTATAGATCGAACGATCCTGAAACTGAGGGGCATGAGCATCTCCCTCATAAACAGTTTGGAATTGGTCGAGATAATCAGAGATATAGGCGTCCCTTTCATCCTCAGAATAAGATGCACCATGAACATGAGGGGTATAAGCATCTCCCTCATACTCGACTAGATCTTCTTGTTCAAAGGCAACCATGCCAACGGTTCTACCTGAACACAACATCATTATGTTGAGATGACAATTATTTCAACCAAGTTGGCACAGATTAACAACCAAGTGGATGCTTACGCTGTTTTACGAGTTGTTTGTTGGGTTAATTGAATCTTTAAACTCAAATTCTCTCAATGGGTAGGATCTTAGTTTCAATTCAATTTCCGCTGTTATGCTCTATGATTTCACTTACAATGGTATGAGCAACTACCTATGACTTCAAGCGGTACAAGTAGTTTGACCGAGGGACCAACCCAGTTAGAGAGAGGTGAGGATGCCAAGAGAGGTGTTCCTATAGGAAGGGGGTGAGCCTCGATGAAAATGACTTGTGGCCCGGATGACCTCTAATGTAGGATAAATAAATATAGGTAGCAAGAAGATCAATGATCCGAGTGATAGTGACCAATAGAGAGAAGAGCTTGAATCGTGTCACTATTCATAGACGCTATTCAAGACAGTAATCCCTTCTGTTCACAGTCGCTCGGGCAGTAGGAGAGATAAGGGGCGCTAAATAGCGTCTTTGAAGGGCGACACGCTTAAGGAAACGCATCGCTCTAGAAAGACGCGGTTTAGGTCCCAAAAGCAATAAATAGATAGCAAAATTAGGGGCAATCCCCTATTCAAGTAATAAGATGACTAAGAGATCAACTATTCATGCGATGACAATTTGAACATATAGACTAAACATGCAACATCATAAATATCAATTTGAACAAAACACACTTTCCAATACCACTTCTTAAGGCAATCAAGGGAGGGCAGAATTTTGCCACAAGGGGGGGTGTGCACGAGGTGCATGTGGGGATAAAAATCAAATAACCAACCAGCAAACCATCAAACGTGCCCGAGGGACACAAGCCGTGCACCGAGGGTGCCCAATGGAAATAACAAGAGTAAAAATAAAAGAAACGGCAAGACAAGCCCCACCGTGATCGCCAAAAAGCTATAGTGCTCAAAAAGAGTGTGTGTTCATCATGTTATCATGTATTTAATATGATTAACAATATGAAAGAATTGTGATCACCAGAAACCAAGGGTTTCAAAGGAAAAGTGATAGCTTACTAACCTTGCAAATCAGGAGAATATGGGGTTCTTTTGTTCCTCTCCTTCGGCCGGCCGAAAGAAAAGAGCCTTCTCTTTCTTTACTCTTGTTCTTCTTTTGTACCTTGTAAGAAAGATTAAACAAACATGAAAACTATAATTAGAAGTTAAATAACATAGTATCTATTCTAATTAAGAAACTAAAGATGCAACTAAACTAAAAGAATTCACTTTTTGCGTTTTCTTTTAAACCCCTAAAGGAGGTGTAGGTTTGGAAATTATGAAGTGGGTGTGTGCAATGAGTTGATGCAATGAAAAATCATATGAAAAAGAAACATGAAAGAAAACTAGAGAAGAATATGGTTGGTTTAGCCCCTTGAAAGCCTTGATCTTCTTAAACTTCAATGGAGGAAAAGGATGAAGAAACAAGAACCCTTCTTTCTATCTACGTTTTTCTCCTTGAGGACCTTCAAAAACCTTCTATGAAGCTCCGAATTTTCTAAAGGTCAGTGTCCACATGTATTTATAAGAAGTGATTCAAGGGTATTTTGGCCTTCAAAGGGACTTTCCCGCAGTTCAGACTTGCCTTGGATGATCATAAAGAGAATTGAAAACCCTTCTAACCTCTGGAACCAGACTATCTCGACCAAATTATATTTATCAGGAAACTCATAAAATGCGTCATTCAAGGGGGACGCCTTTTAGTTCATTAATGCAGCCACAATGGAAATAAATCCGAAAAGGGAAACCGAAAACAATTAGAAAACTAAAAAAATGCGTCGTGTATATGCGACATACTTTAGATAATTTAGGAAATTAACTAGAATTAGAAATCATAAACCTAGGCAGATTAGGACCTAAATGGCATCGTCCTCATACGACGCTATTCAGTTAAATCCTCTTAAATTTACTAATTTTAATTTCGAATTGATTGTTGCCAAGAATCCAAATGGCGTCGCGCATCAGAGACGTGATTTAACAAATCTCGAGAGGAAATGAACAAAAATTAATTCATGATTAAATATCAGACCATTCTGGGGCATTATTATAGTGACATAAAATTTACTCAATATGATATCAAAATTAGCGTGTCTACACCTCGATGCAAATGACCTGTGGCCTGGATGGCCTTTAATGTAATATAATAAGTATAAGTAACAACAAATGATCAAAGAAACCAAGAACTAATGGCCAGAAGAGAGACTATATGAAATGCGTCGACTTAGGTCGACGTTATTCAAGATAGTGACTTCTATTCACAGTAGCTCGGGCAAACAGGGTATGCAGGTTGAACGGCGTCGCTCAAGGTCGACGTCCTTTCGAAAGACGTCATTCTGTTACGACAATATTCAGACCCGTAGAATGGCAAATAATCAAGGCAATAGGGGCATTCCCCTCTCCAATCAACAAGATGAATAATAGATCAACTACTCATGCGACAACGGTTAAATATATAGGCTAATCATGCGACATCATGGATATTAATTCAAACAAAACACACTTTCCAATACTACTTCTCAAGGCAATCGAGGAAGGGCAAGATTTTGCTACAAGGGGATGTGCACGAGGTGCACGTAGGGATAAGGATCAAATAGCCATTCAACAAATCATTAAACGTGTCCGAGGGACACAAGCGGTGCGCCAAGGGTGCCAAATGGAAATAACAAGAGTAAATAAAAAAGAAACAGCAAGACAAGTCCCACCGTGATCGCCAAAAAGTTGTAGTGCTCAAAAAGAGTGTGTGTTCATCATACTTTCATGTGTTTACTATGATTAATAATATGAAAGAAATTGTGATCGTCAGAAACCGAGGGCTTAAAGTAATCGCTTACTAACTTTGCAAATCAGGAGAGTGTGGGGTTCTTTTGTTCCTCTCTTTCGGCCGGCCGAAAGAAAAGAGCCTTCTCTTTCTTTACTCTTGTTCTTTGGGGGTGTTCCTCCTTTTGTATAAACTTCAAGCTTTGAAGCCTTATCCTTTAAATCCTCCTTCCAACTTGTTTCATATTCTTTTAAACCCCTAAAGGATGTATAGGCATGGAAAAGATGAAGTGAATGTGTGTGATGAAGTGATGCAATGAAGAACTATATGAAACATAAATTTAAACTATATAAATCTTATCAAAATTCAATGGAAAAGATCGAGAAGAAAAGAAAATGATGGCCCCTCCATAGCCTTTGTCTTCAATGGGCTTCAAAGGGTGAAGGGGATGAGGCTTCCCTTGTTGTCCACGTTCTTCTTCTTGGGGGCCTTCAAAAACCTTGTAGGAAGCTCCAAATTCTCTAATAGCTAATATTTTCAAAGGCCAATGTCTATATGTTTTTATAAGAAGTGAATCAAGGGTATTTTGGCCTTCAAAAAGGACTCTCCCGTGGCTCAGACTTGCCCTAGATGATCATAAAGGGAGTTGGAAACCCTTCCAACCTTTGGAACCGGATTATCTCAGCCAAATCAAGTTTACCAGGAAACTCTTAAAATGTGTCCCTCAAGAGAGACACCTTTTAGTTAATTAATGCGGCCAGAATAGAAATAAATCCGGAAAAGGAAACCGAAAACAATTAGGAAACATAAAATGCATCGTCTATATGCGACGTTCTTTAGATAACCTAGGAAATTAACTTGAATTAGAAATCATAAACCTAGGCAAATTAGGACCTAAACTGCATTGACCACGGGCGACGCTATTAAGTTAAATCCTCCTAAATTTAGTAATTTTTATTCTGAATTGATTTCTGCTAGGAATACAAATGGTGTCGACCATGTGCAACGTGATTAAACGAATCATAAGAGAAAATCAATAAAAATTAATTGTTGATTAAGTTTCAAACCATTCTAGGGTATTATCGTTGTGACATGAAATTTACTCAATATGATATTAAAATTAGCGTGTCCACAGCAACGCCATTTGGTGGTACACAAACTGAGGCGGTAATAGAAATTTTTTGAAATTTACTGAAACGCATCCTTAATGGGCGACGCCTTTTAGATTTTACCGCCTCTTTTGTTCAGGGCCGTACCACGGAAAATCTGGAAGGATCCTTATCCGCGTCTCGGAAGCTAGACGCTATTCAGACAGTTACCGCCATAAAATCTCTATAAAATAGGAGAGAGAAAGAGAAAGGCGTCTCCAAGGCAAGACATGATTTATGCTTTTAAAGGATTGAATTCTTATTTTAGAAAATTAAGTTTAATAGAAAAGTGTCTCTCTAAGTCGGCGTCATTTGAATTAAATAAACCCGAACCTTGATATTTTGAAGAAAAATCACAGTTTCACTAAAAACAATTATAGGAAAATTGCATAACATTAATGACTAATTTTATTGCAATAAAGGAATGATTTCTTCATTGAAAATACATCAAATTCTTGAATAGAAAGATTGAAGAGCTTTTAAGGGTGAATCTTCTTAAGCTTCTTTCCATATGATTTCTATAGTTCTTTATTAGCTTCATGAGGAAGTTTTACACAACGGGTGAATCCGATGTTCCATAGAGTTGCAATGAGTTATGTCGCCTCAAAGTTTTCGTCAGTTCCCAAAGTCCTCTTCTTAATTGGAGAAAGAGAAGATATTTTTGGAAGTTCATAGCGTGGCATACCAAGTTAAGGATGACAGCGACATGGATTATAGAGAACAAACTCGGTAGTCTGATCAGTCGGAGTTCTATACCAACATTACGATGCATGCGAACTGCCTTTTCCATGAGGGCAAGTGGCATAGATTCGAATCCAATTATGGGCATAGTCTTCAACTAAGCGCACCAGTTAGCTCGAGTCTTAAAGTTGGGCACCCGATTGATTATGTTATCATCAAATTTTACAATGTTGGAGATATGGAAGATAGGACTGTGCTGATATGTCTGGGATATCTTTTTATTCATTATGGTTGAACTTGAAGTGGAATTCCACTCATAAAGCTAAGAGAAGCATGCTGCCACAAGGAAGTTGACCTGTAGAAGCTGCAGAGAGCCCACTATAGAGGTAGGCTAGAACCGCTGTGTTGATCTGTTTTCCTTAAAAAATACAACTAATTGCGCTAATTTGATCATCTTCTAAAATATTGTCTTGGGCAGGGAATAGTAGAGCTCCAGTTAGACAGGTAATGAACGCCTTCATCACGTTCTCTGTATCTTCATCCTTGAGATTTTCTATCTTCTTCAGAGTCCATTCGACTAATTTGGCAAGATTGATCCCCTTCTTAGCAAGACAGCCTTGAATCTCCTTCAGATTCTTTATGATCTTTTCTAGCATTTGTTAACCTGTGATCTTTTCCCTCATAAATATTATATCACTCAAATCAGGTTTATCATTGTTGACCTTAAGCTTAGGAAGACCAAATAAGAGTTCAACTTCTTCTAAAAGGATAGTGGCTTCGAACGTAGCAAAAAGGAAGGTATGAGTTTATGGATGCCACAATTTGATCAAAGTGCCTATAGCAGCCCAATCCATGCCTATGCTTCTATAATGTTTTGCTTGAATAATCAACCCTTGGATATGCCACTTGGAAACATAAGATTGCATAGAGAGATTAATCCTGTTGGCTAGCTTTTGGATCCATATAAGAGAAGAAAATCTTCTTGGACCGGGGAAGAAAGGATATCCCTAGATAAAAGAGAAATTGGAATTGTTTTATCATGTCCATGAAGAATTGGAATATGGAAAACATGTAAAGAGAATTGAAGAACATAGAAGGGGAATTGATTAGCTTACTTGTAAGTTAAGATCTTGCTTCCGAGATAGCTTTTCAATTGTCCCCATCACTTCAGATAACTTTTCAATTGTCTTTCTCATCCCCTTATTTGAAGAATCTTGTGAAGAATTCGCCATCCTCCTTGAATAAATTGATTGATCTTTCTCCTTGATTTCTCCTTGTTCTTCCCCTCTTGTTCCTGAGTTTTGAAAAGAATAATTTAGTTTTCCCTCTTGATTGCTTGTTGTAATGCTTTGATATGAAGAAGAAGATGCTTTATAGAAGGGTTTGCGAAGTTGGGAAGCCCTTTCTGAATTGAAAGAGGGACGTGCATGAGCGAAAGTAGAGTTTGGATTGGAGTCAGAACAGAGAACAATTTTTATAAGTTAAATGGCGTTTGGACAAGGCGACATCATTCAAATGATGTTTGTGAACAGCGACTCCATTTAGTCAACTTTCTGAATTTCTGTTAATCATCCGAAAATCCATAATTGCTGATATTTGATGTTGATTATCTGTTTGCTTAAAGTTACTCACAAATTCTGAGTGTAGGAAATATTAAGAAAAGAAAAATAAAGCTAAAATATCAATTAAGGTCCCATTGTGGGAGTTTCACCGAGTCCCAACCGTGACTAAAAAGACGGTTATCTCTATCCTTACATTCTTTCATGTAATTAATTTACAATAATATTACTATATATAAATATTTATTAGATATATTAAAGACCTTGTGGTTTTGATGAAACTAAAATTTGGGTTCCCCTTCAACAAAAACAGTGATAATTCCAGATGATTTTTAATTACACGTATAGGTTGTTAGATTGTTAATTGATGGAGACGATGGTTCCACTTTTGTAAAATAGTGCGTGGATAAACGAGCTTCGGCTTAGCACTGAATTACAAGATTGGTGTCTTGACTCATCAATGACAGTTTAACAATATTATCATTGATTAATTTATATATTTTTTCATTTTAAGTTTCTTTTAGCCCAGCATGCATCATGTAGGACTTTGAAATAATTATGGTAAAAATTAGTTATTGATTAAATTTCAGACCATTGATCTAAAAAAAATCCCAACGTAATGTAAGATATTCCATTATGAATTGATCTCTCAATTATCTTTGAGATTTTCTTAAAGATATATTTAGTGTTTCTTCTTGCTTGGATTCTTTATCCCAAATATTTCTTGTTTCCTTCTAAGATCCATCATGGTTGTAGCACGTCCACATTGGCTGGTAACTGCTCTCCATGATGAAACCTGCACAAGGTTTATGACCTAGGGTACTTCCCATCATGGAAGTTGATCGTCCTTATTTTATTCTCTTCTTCTACCTCATCCAGACATGATTGATTTCAATAATCTCTTTGAGTTACTTCACTGATCATTTTGAGAAAAATTTCTATTATATGATGTTGAGAGCGTGTCACATCACCCCTTGACATCATCTTTTCAGTACATTCTATTCCATTTTATTCCTTTGCAAGGCCAATGCCTAGGTGGGGTAGTTGTAGACACGCTAATTTTAACTGCATATTGAGTAAATTTCATGTCACAATTACAATGTCCCAAAATAATCTGATGTTTAATCATTAATTAATTTTTATTAATTTTTATCAAAATTTGTTAATTAGCGTCGCCGATTCATGACGCCATTTAGATTCTTAGCCGAAATCAGTTTGGAATTAAATTTCTAAATTCAGATAAATTTAATTGAATAGCGTCGCCATAGGGAGATGCCATTTATGTCCTAATCCGTTTGGTTTTACGATTTTTAATTTGAATTAATTTCCTAATTATCTAAAGCACATTGCCCACGAAAAACGCGATTTTGGTTTCCTAATGTTTTTCGGTTTCCTTTTAAGATTTTCTTTCTATGTTGGCCGCCTTAATTACCAAATGGCATCCCGTCTGGGCGACACGATTTGGGAGTTTCCTGATAAACATGATTTGGCCGAGATAATCCAGTTTTCGAGGTGGGAAATGTTGCTAACTCCTCTATGCTCATCCAAGGTAAATTCGGGCGAGAGAGAGTCCTATTGAAGCCCTAAACACCCTTAAACCTATTCTTATAAACAAAACACCTCCTGGACCATTGAAAGAGGTTGGCCATTGGTGATTTTGAAGCTCAAGGCAAGGTGTTTGGAGGCTCTAAAGGAGAAAAACGTAGATAGCAAGAAGTGCTTCTTCCTCCTTCATCCTTTTTCATCCTTTGAAGCTCTTGAAGACTAAGGCTATGTAGGAAGCAACCAACCATCTTCTTTCCCTAATTTATTTTCAGCTTTTCATTAATTTCATACAGTTTATTCATTGTTTTCCATAATTCATCATCATCATTACTTCATATTTCACACATACACACATCATATTTTCCACACCTATATGCATATTAGGGGTTTAAAGAACAAACAATCAAGTGAGTAGATTACTTTAGTTGCATGTTTAAATTGCTTATTAAAATAGATACTACGCTACTCTAGTTCTAATTAAATTTTTTATCTTGCTTAATCTTTCTTACAAGGTACAAAAAAGAAGAAAGAAGGAGATTCAAAGTAATAACCATCAAGAAATCAAAAGCAAGAAGATCAATAAGAGGGCTCTCTTTCTTTGGCCGGTTGAAGAGAGAGAATAAAGGACTCAATCTCCCAAATTTGAAAAGGTAAGCGATCAATCTTTCTTTTGAAACTTTACAGTTTCTGACGATCACGTTTTCTATAGCTTTATTCATCATACAAACAATATGAAATTCATGAACATCACACACATAATTTGAACACCTACAATCATGATATCATGTGTTGAAGAATTAACAAATCTAATTAAATTGTGATCGCCATAAACCAATGGTTTCAAAAATAAATTGATCGCTTTACTAACTTTGTGAAAAAACGGGAGATTGAGTTCTTTGTTCCTCTCTTTCGGCCGGCAGAAACAGAAGAGTTTCTCTTTAGCTTTTCTCTTGTTTCTTTGTATTTTTATTGTGGTTATTTTTCTTCAAAGGCTTTCTTCTTCTTCAAACCTTATAGAAAGATCAAACGAAGGAAAGAAAGAAAACATATTAGAAGTATGAAAGTGTAGTAACTATTCTATTTAGTGATCTAAACATGAAACTAAATAAGAATAACTCACTTTTTGTTTCTTTTTCTCATGTAGGCATGGAAATATTGTGTGGGTGTGTGTATGATGGAGTGATGTGATGAAGAACTATGTAAAAAAGTAAATAAATGATCGAAACTATGGAGAAACTAGCAAAGAAAAACAAAGGGTGTGTGTGTGGATGGCCCCTCTATAGCCTTGGTCTTCAAGAGCTTCAATGGAGGAAACTGATGAAGGAGGAAGAAGCTCTTCTTTCTATCTACGTTTTCTGCACTAGAGGGCTCCTTTTCACCTTGATTTTAGTTCCAAAACACCAATGGTCAATCTTTTTCAAAGGTCCCAAGGGTATTGTATACATAGAGGTCTTAAGTATGGTTACTTGGCCTTCAAAAGGTCTCCTCTCCCGCAAATCAGGCTTGCCATGGATAGACATGGAAGGAGTTGGAAACCCTTCCAACCTTTGGAACCGGATTAGCTCTGCCAAATCTTGCTTATCAAGAAAGTGCTTGAAACGCATCGTGATCAAGAGACACCATTTACCTAATTAGGAGGGGCCAACATAGAAAGAAATTCGTGAAGAAAACCGAAAAATATTAGCAAACCTAATGACGTCGACTATGGTAGTTGTGATTTAGATAATTAGAAAATTAATTTGAACTGAAAGTTCGGAAACCCAGACAGAATAGGACCCAAACGGCATTAATCATGGTCGATGTCTTTAAGTCAAATCTATCTCAATTTAACAATTTGATTCCGAACTGATTTCTGCTAGAAATCTAAATGGCGTCGGCCACATTTGACGTTAATCAACGAATTTCGAGAAAAATCACTAAAAAATAATTAATGATTAAAAATTAGACTATTTTGGGGCATTATAAATGTAACATGAAATTTACTCAGTATGTGGTCAAAATTAGCGTGTCTACACCCCTCTTCACTATTAACGGTCTTCGCATGTATTCTGATGTGTCTAATAATTCGGTGTTTCATGACTTATAGTTATAGTCACATAACCAAATATTAAACAATACCAGTCCTCATGTAAGACCCTATTAATGTCTTAGGTCAAAGAATCAACGATACTACTGAGCCAGATGGATCTTCAGTTGACATTAGGTATAATTAACCATCCGAAAATCCATCAGCGACTCAATTCACTGAACATCCTCCCAAGAAGAACACCCACACATATGTGCTGATGCCCCGCACCAATAACCGTAAGAGCGGTCATCTATATCATGCGTACTGATTTACGAGTAATCAATGTCCCAAAGTTATTAGTCTCCAATTAAGAACAATTTAAGGTATGTGTCCATATACAATCAAACTCACATTCGAGATCCTATCTCGAAATTGATTTTACAACCACAAATCCTAAGACAACGCAAAGCAATCCACAAATTACAAGTTTACACTCTAATTGTAGGTGCTCAAATCGTGCGTGTGAGGTTCATAAGTTTCATGTCCTTTATATAATAAATAAGACAATTCAAACTAAAGAAAACGTGATCGCCAGAAACTGTAAAGTTTTAAAAGAAAGATTGATCGCTTACCTTTTCAAATTCGGGAGATTGAGTCATTGATTTTCTCTCTTCGGCCAGCTAAAGAAAGAGAGCCCTTTTTGAAAGACGTTCTTGCTCTTGATTTCTTGATGGTTATTCCTTTGGATTTTCTTCTTTCTTCTTCTTTGTACCTTGTAAGAAAGATTAAACAAAGTAAAAATTCTAATTAGAATTAGAGTAGAGTATTATTTATTCTAATAAGAAATTTAAACATGCAACTAAACTAATCTACTCACTTGATTGTTGTTCTTTAAACCCCTAATATGCATGTGGGTCTGGGAAATAATGATGTGTACGTGTGTGAACATGAAATGATGATGATGATGAACTATGGAAAACAATGAATAAACTGTATGAAATTAATGAAAAGCTAGAAAGAAATTAGGAAAAAAAGATAGTTGGTTGGTTCCTCTATAGTTTTCGTCTGCAAGAGCTTCAAAGGATGAAAAGGATGAGGAAGAAGAAACCTTAGATGAAGCCTCTCTTGTTGTCTACGTTTTTCTTTTCTAGAACCTTCAAACACCTTGCCTTGAGCTTCAACATTACCAATGGCCAACCCTTTTCAAAGGTCCAAAGGGTGTTTTATTTATAAGAATAGGTTTAAGGGTGTTTAGGGCTTCAATATGATTCTCTCTTGCTGTCGGACTTACCTTGGATGAGCATGGAGGAGTTAGCAACCTTCCTGTTGGGTTCGTTGTGTCGATATCCGACCCAAAAACATAGTGGAATAAATTATTCGGGATCGGATCTATCCCGTTTCGATCATCAAAACAAGATTGGAGTAAATCGGATTTACCTTGCGTGGATTCGAATCCGCGTTCGTTTTCCAGTTCCGTCGGAGCGATGCCGCAAGCCGCGCAATTGCCCGGCCTCTAGCGATATCCACGCAGTTCTCCTCGTGATGGATCGTCCTCGCTTTCTTGCTCGATGCGGCATTTGTGGATCCCGTCTGGCTGTGCGTAATCCGCCGCGACATGCGGATTCAGAATCTCCCGTCGGACGGAAGGCGGAGTAGTCAGGAGCTGAAGCGGAGCCTCCAGACGTCCGCCTAGTGTCGTATGCCCTGTAGAGAGGAGAGAGAAAGAGCGACGGCTAGGTTAGGGTTGCTGACCCCCGACCTAACATCCGTTCTTTTATAATAAGCCTATTTGCGATTTTTCGTAAAAATCCAGACTTATCTGAAATCCTGTCGGATTATCGATCGACTTGAAAACCTTTTGCGTGTGACCCTCTAAGCCTAAATACCAGTCCAGTTAATGTCCCATTAAGCCTAGTAACTATTTACGGACCCACTGAACTAATTAATATCCTTATTGTTGGGTTTTCTCGGGTTTCTCCGGATCGCTCACGCAGCGAAAAATAAAATATCAAACAGCAATCCGTTCCCATTTTGAAAAACTAAAACCTACGATTATCGGATAATCAATTCTCACCGTGTGCGGATTAGAATCCACAACCGTTCGGTTCCGTCGATGCGACACCGCAAGCCGCGCAAGTGCCCGGCCTCTAGCGAAGTCCATGTGATCATCCCCGCGACGGATATCCTCGCGTTCCTCGTTCTTCGCAGCCCACGAAACCTCCGCCGGTCGCCGCAACGCGCGGACGATTTCCCGTCGAACAGGATTCGGAGAAGCGGCGGAGCAGATCTGGATCTGTCTGGACGCCAGAGAGAGAGAGAAACTGAAGAGGGGTGGCTAGGGTTAGCAGCAGCTTGGCCTGCTCAGCGCGCTATGTTTTATACTAACTGTGCGATTTTTCACAAAAACCCCCGGTTTATATTAAACCCACTTATTTATCCATCGCTTTGAGAATCATGTGCGTGTGACCCTCTAGGCCCAAGTACCAGTCCAGTTAATGGCCCAACAAGCCCAGTGACTCATCACTGGCTTTATTAATCAATTAATAACCCTTTATTAATTAATTAATCAATCGAATTGATGTCGCACATCGAATTCGACCGGGCCTCCGATCACGTTGGGTGCCAAGCAATACCGCATGAACCCGGAAGGTATTGGGGTTAAGCAACCCACTCTTGGAACCTTTCCGCCGACAGTTACCGCGTGGATATAATCCTTCATTCGTACAATGCTCTCAAGTCAACTAAGGGTATGGCGAGCTGTCAAACCCTAACCGGTCGACTCACTTGGATTGGATGCCGCTGATGAATATCGAAAAACTCCTTTCCCGATATTATCGTCCGCCCTGGCCATGGACTTCCGCGCATCCTTCCTAGAGCATTCTCTCTCTAAGTACCGAGAGCGAATGATTCCCAATTGACACACAATTCCCTTCGACGGTATTCCATTGTACCCAATCCTTGGCGTATTAGAATCCCGTGGCTAGAGATTCGTAAACCAAGGTCAAAGCACATAAGTCCACCGTAAAGGTGTCCTTGGTGTCTCAGGTCCGAGGACCATCCATACAACTGCGACAATAGAATCAAACTGGTTAACAGTGAGGTACTATACCATCTAGCGATTCAGTCGGATCAGTTCAGTGAACTCATTCTCCAATGAGCACCTACAGATTCGCCTTAGTGTCTCCACACAAGTGACTTATGAGATCAGTCACCCTCATCATATGAGCAGGAGTAATCTATACTAGTCTAACCGGATATCCAATGTCCTTCTCGGATATCCTCCGACTAGGAACAATTAAGAATATGTGTATTTAAGTGATCAGTCTCATTATTATGATCTTATCATAATCTGACCACTATAGCACATATTCACGGACTTCATTATGAAATGATAATTAATGCGATTTACACATAATGAATATTATGCCATTATATTAATAAATGAACAAGATTTACATAGTTAGATTGACTTGTAGGCCACCTGAAACTAACAATCTCCCACTTGGACTAAAGCCAATCACCTTTATACAATAAGCTTATAGACTCTAGGTGACGCTCAAACACAATTTGAGCCAACGGCTTTGTCAGTGGATTTGCTACATTGTCGACGGATGGAACTCTTTCCACTACTACATCTCCTCTGGATATGACCTCTCTGATAAGATGAAAGCGCCTCAGAATATGCTTCGATTTCTGATGAGACCGCGGCTCTTTCGCTTACATAATTGCTCCATTGTTGTCGCACAACAGTGAAACTGGCTCAAAGATGCTGGGAACTACGCCGAGGTCGGTGATGAATTTCTTCAACCACACTGCTTCCTTTGCGGCTTCAGCTGCAGCGATGTACTCAGCTTCAGTCGTCGAATCCGCAGTGGTTACTTGCTTGGAACTCTTCCAGCACACTGCGCCTCCATTCAAAGTAAACACGAATCCAGATGTAGAGTTGCTATCATCTGGATCCGACTGGAAACTCGAGTCAGTAAAGCCTCACAGTTTCAAGTCACCTCCTCCATAGACAAGGAACATATCCTTAGTTCTTCTCAAGTACTTAAGGATACATTTCACTGCTTTCCAGTGTTCTTCACCTGGATCAGCCTGAAATCTGCTCGTAACACAAATGCAACATCAGGTCGTGTACATGGCATGGCATACATGATAGATCCTATGGCAGAGGCATAGGGTATTCTATCCATGCATGCCCTCTCATCAGGAGTCTTAGGAGACTGCTCCTTTGAGAGACTAATTCCATGTCTCATCGGTATGAGACCTCTCTTAGAATTTTCCATGCCAAACCTTTTGACTATGGTATCTATGTACAAGGATTGGATCATTCTAAGCATCCTCTTTGATCTATCTCTATAGATCCGCATTCCCAATACGTAGGATGCCTCTCTCAAATTCTTCATGGAGAAGTTTTTCGACATCTAGATCTTTACTGATGACATCATAGCTACATCATTCCCAATGAGTAGTATGTCATCTACGTAAAGAACTAGAAAAGTGACTGCACTCCCACTGGTTTTCTTGTACACATAAGGCTCATCTTCATTCTTAATGAAGTCATAGGACTTGACAGCCTCGTCAAATCTTATGTTCCAGCTCCGGGAAGCCTGCTTCAGTCCATAAATGGACCTCTAAAGCTTGCACACTTTATCTGGAGATTCTTTGGATGTGAAACCTTCTGGTTGTATCATATACACCTCTTCCTCAAGGTTACCATTGAGGAAGGCAGTCTTTACATCCATCTGCCAGATTTCATAATCAAAATGTGCGGCAATGGCGAGTAGAACTCTGATCGACTTTATCATGGCAACTGGTGAGAAAGTCTCGTCATATTCAATTCCTTGCCTTTGACGATATCCCTTTGCTACCAACCTTGCCTTATAAGTGTCGATCCGTCCATCAGCACCGATCTTTCTCTTAAAGATCCACTTGCAACCGATGGGTACAATACCTTCGGGCAAGTCTTCCAAGTTCCAAACTTGGTTGGTGTACATGGACTAAATTTATGAGTTCATAGCTTCTCGCCATTTCCCGGCTTCTGGGCCTTCTATGGCCTCCTGGTAGGTTTTAGGATCATCATCCTCATTATATTCTACCTTAGACTTACCTTCAGCAATATGTCCCACATATCGTTGCCATGATAAAGTGGTGACTTCAAGGCCAGCATGGCGCCGGCTATCATGCTCGGTGTCTAGTGGTGACTATCACCAAGAGATCCAGAGATCTAACCCGCCATCCTAACACTTGGGAGGCATGTACGAAGCCGCTAAAGTACCCCGGTTCTTCATCTCATGAAGAACTCCGTAAACCCCAAATAAATGGCGAGCTGTCAAACCCTAACCGGTCGACTCACTTGGATTGAATGTCGCTAATGAATATCGGAAAACTCCTTTCCCGATATTATCATCCACCCTGGCCAGGGACTTCCGCGCATCCTTCCTAGAGCATTCTCTCTCTAAGTACCGAGAGCGAATGATTCCTTATTGACACACAATTCCCTTCGACGGTATTCCGCTATACCCAATCCTTGGCGTATTAGAATCCCGTGGCTAGAGATTCGTAAACCAAGGTCAAAGCACAGAAGTCCACCGACAAGGTGTCCTTGGTGTCTCAGGTCCGAGGACCATCCACGCAACTACGGCAATAGAATCAAGCTGGTTGACAGTGAGGTACAATACCATCCAACGATTCAGTCGGATCAGTTCAGTGAACTCATTCTCCAATAAGCACCTACAGATTCGCCTTAGTGTCTCCACACAAGTGACTTATGAGATCAGTCACCCTCATCATATGAGCAGGAGTAATCTGTACTACTCTAACCGGATATCCGATGTCTTTCTCGGATATCCTCCGACTAGGAACGATTAAGAATATGTGTATTTAAGTGATCAGTCTCATTAGTATGATCTCATCATAATCTGACTATTATGGCACATATTCACGGACTTCATTATGAAACGATAATTACTGCGATTTACACATAATGAATATTATGCCATTATATTAATAAATGAACGAGATTTACATAGTTAGATTGGCTTGTAGGCCACCTGAAACCTTATATTAATTAATCAGTTGAATTTAATGTTCACAGTAAATTCGGACCAGCTTCCAATCACATTGGATGCCAAACAACATCGCGTGATCCTGGACGGCATTGGGGTTATTGCAACCCTCTATTGGAACCTTTCTGTCAATAGTTACCGCGCGAATATAATCCTTCATCCGTGCAATGTTCCCGAATTGACCTAGGGTATGGTTTATTGTTAAACCCTCGCCGATCGATTCACTTGAATCAAATGCCGCTAATTTATATCGGATAACTCTTTATCTGATACAGAGTCCGCCCTGGCCAGAGACTTAAGCGCATTATTCTCGGAACATTCTCTCTCAAACTACCAAGAGCAGATGATCCCATATTGAACACACAATTACCTTCGAGGGCATTTCCCTGAACCTGATCACTTGACTTATTGATAACCCATGGTTAGGGATTCGTTAGTCAAGGTCAAAGTTTAGAAACGTACCAACAAGATATCTGCATCTCAAGTCCAATGATCATCTACGCAACCGTGATAAAAGAATCGAGCTGGTTAACAGTGAGGTGTTTACCATCCAACGATTTATAATCGGATCAGTTCAGTGAACTCATTCGCCAATGAGCACCTACAGGTCTAGCATAATGTCTCCACACAAGTGACTTATAGGATTAGTTACCCTCGTCATATGAGCTGAAGAAACCTATACTAGTCTATCGGATGTTCGATGTCCTTCTCAAACATCCTATGACTAGGAACAATTAAGAATATGTGTTTATAAGTCTTCGGTCCCGTAATTATGATCTCATCGTAATCCGAAGATTGTTGCACATGTTCATGAACTTCATCATGACATGATAAACATAGATCGAATTAATTACACACAATGAATTATTGCCATTTAATAATAATATGAACTAATACGTCGTATTGGATTGGCTTTGAGACCATATAATACTAACAATCTCCTATTTGGACTAAAGCCAATCACTTTTATACAGAATACCCATATTCTCTAAGTGACACTCAAAGACATTTTGAGACAAAGGCTTTATCGGTGGATCTGCTATGTTCTCGGCTGAAGGAACTCTTTTCACTACGACATCTCCTCGAGCTATAATCTCTCTAACCAGATGAATGCACCGCAAAATGTGCTTCGACTTCTGATGAGACCTCGGCTCTTTCGCTTGAGCAATCGCCCTATTGTTGTCACATAGCAGTGGGACGGGACCAGATATGCTTTCCACAACACCAAGATCACCGATGAATTTCTTTACCCATACAACTTCCTTGGCGGCTTCAGCAGCAGCAATATACTCGGCTTCCGTTGTTGAATCAGTTGTGGTTTCTTGCTTGGAATTTTTCCAGCTCACTGCTCCCTTGTTGAGTGTGAAAACAAAACATGATGTTGACTTGCTGTCAACAGGATCAGATTGAAAACTCGAGTCAGTGTATGCTTGCATCTTTAAGTCTCCTCCTCCATAGACTAGAAATAGATCCTTAGTTCTTCTCAAGTACTTCCGGATGCATTTCACAGCCTTCCAGTGTTCATCATCTGGATCTGTTTGATGTCTGCCCGTAACAGTTAGAGCATATGCTATATCAGGTCTATTACATAGCATGGCATACATGATGGAGCCTATGGCAGAAACATAGGGTACCTTATCCATCACAGCCTTCTCTTCAGGTGTCTTGGGAGACTAACCTTTAGAAAGTGACATTTCATGTCTCATCGCTATGAGACCTCTCTTGGAATTTTCCATACCAAACCTTTTGACAATGGTTTCTATGTACATAGATTGCATGTAGACACGCTAATTTTGACATTATATTGAGTAAATTTCATGTCACAATAATAATGCCCCACAATGGTCTAATATTTAATCATTAATTAATTATTATTGATTTTCTCGAAATTGGTTGAATCACGTCGTTGAAGCGCGACGTCATTTGGATTCTTAGCAGAAATCAATTTGGAATTAAAATCAGTAAATTTAAGAGGATTTAACTGAATAGCGTCGCTTAAGAACGATGCCATTTAGATCCTAATCTGCCTAGGTTTACTATTTCTAATTCTAGTTAATTTCCTAAATTATCTAAAGCACGTCGCATGTACATGAAGCCTTTTTAGTTTCCTAATCCTTCTCAGTTTCCCTTTCCGGATTTATTTCCATCTTGGCAACATTAATTAACTAAAAGGCGTCCCCCTTGAGCAACTAAGAGTTTCCTGATAACCATGATTTGGTCGAGATAGTTTGGTTCCAGAAGTTGAAAGGGTTTCCAATTCCCTTCATGATCGTGCAAGGTAAGTCCGAGCTGCGGGAAAGTCCCTTTGAAGGCAAAATACCCTAAAATCACTTCTTATAAATATGAATGTACATTGACCTTTGAGAAAGGTTGGCCATTGAAGAATTCAGAGCTTCATACAAGGTTTTTGAAGGCTTTCAAGGAAAAAAACGTGGAGAAAACGAGAAGTGTGATCTTCTTTATCCTTTTTCATCCTATGAAGCTTAAGAAGACTAAGGCTTTCAAGGGGCCAAACTAACCATCTTATTTTCTATTTTCTTTCTTTTTCAAATGATTTTTCATTGCATCAACTCATTGCACACACCCACTTCATAATTTCCATACCTACACCTCCTTTAGGGGTTTAAAAGAAAACGCAAAAAGTGAGTTCTTTTAGTTTAGTTGTATGTTAAGTTTCTTAATTAGAATATATACTATGCTATTTAAGTTCTAATCATAGTTTTCATGTTTGTTTAATCTTTCTTACAAGGTACAAAAGAAGAACAAGAGTAAAGAAAGAGAAGGCTCTTTTCTTTTGGCCAGCCGAAAGAGAGGAACAAAAGAACCCCATATTCTCCCGATTTGCAATATTTTTTTTCATATTCTTAATCATAAGCGATCACTTTTCCTTTGAAACCCTTGGTTTCTAGCGATCACAATATTTTCTTTCATATTCTT
Source organism: Zantedeschia hybrid cultivar (assembly GCA_030544215.1). Taxonomy (NCBI): domain Eukaryota; kingdom Viridiplantae; phylum Streptophyta; class Magnoliopsida; order Alismatales; family Araceae; genus Zantedeschia; species Zantedeschia hybrid cultivar. Next base: position 52,054,661 of record JARZZO010000014.1, read on the forward strand.
AATCATAGTAAACACATGATAACATGATGAACACACACTGTTTTTGAGCACTACAACTTTTTGGCGATCACGGTGAGACTTGTCTTGCCGTTTCTTTTCTATTTTACTCTTGTTATTTCCATTGGGAACCCTCGGTGCACCGCTTGTGTCCCTCGGACATGTTTGATGGTTTGTTGGTTGGTTATTTGATTTTTATCCACATGTACACCACGTGCACACCCCCTTCTGGCAAAATTTTGCCCTCCCTTGATTGCCTTGAGAAGTGGTATTGGAAAGTGTGTTTTGTTCAAATTGATACTGATGATGTCACATGATTACTCTATGTGCTTAAACTGCCATCGCATGAATAGTTGATCTCTTATTCATTCTATCATTTGAAGAGGGGATTGCCCCTGTTTTGTTGCTTGTTTGTTGTTTCCGGGACCCAAAGTGCGTCTTCATAGAGCGACGCGTTTCATTAAGCGCGTCACCCTTACAAGACGCATTTTAGTGCCCCTTTTATTATCCTGCTGCCCGAGCCACTGTGAACAGGAAGGGCTACTGTCTTGAATAGCGTCGTTGAACAGTAACACAGTTCAAGCTCTGTACCCTGTTGATCATTACTACTTGGATCATTGATCTTCTTGTTACCTATATTTATGTATCTTACATTAGATGCCATCTAGGCCACAGGTCATTTGCATCGGGGCTCACCCCCTTCCTATAGGAACACCTCTCTTGACATCCTCACCTCTCTCTGACTGGGTCAGTCCCTCGGTCAGACTAGAGTGGTTGGCTTAAGACCTCCATAAGTCCCCAAAAGTAAGGAATTCCTCTTTGTTCATCGGGCCGGTTGTACCATTTGAAGTCCCGGGTAGCTGTTCATATCCTTGTGAGTGGAGCCGTAGACCATAACGGCAAAATTTGAATTGAAATTAGGATCCTACCCATTGAGAGAATTTAAGTCTAAACATTCAATTAATCCAACAAATAACTCTCAAAACAACGTAAACATCCACTTGGTTGTTAATATGTGCAAACTTGATTGTAATAATTGTCATCTCAACACAATGATGCTTTGTTTAGGTAGAACCGTCGGCATGGTTGCCTTCGAACAAGAAGACCTGGCCGAGTACGAGGGAGATACTTATGCCCCTCAGGCCTATGATGTAACGACCCGCCATCCTATGACCGGAGACCCGGTCACTAAATGGATGTCGGCCCATTAACTACGGGTTCACACCCGGATCTCACACAACACGTCTGGAGGAGTAAGTGCTAAACAAGATTAAATATGACAATCTCACGGACTACAAAGATAAGCAAGTGCGCAGGAAGGAAAATAACAATGTCCGTATACAGTCCAACAATAATTACATGTCCAACAATTAAATAAGTACAGGCAGAAGGAAGTACAACAACATCGGGGCATACCCCGGAACTAAGACAGCTGCTGGTCCGCACACCAAGAAGACACCACGCTCCCGCTCGCCTCGAGGTCCACACCTGAAACCGCAGGGAGTGAGCCACACCAGAAATGGGCTCAGTAGGGATCATCCGATCCCCCGCCTCCCACTCACACACCCACAAGTGTAACAACAGGAATATATGGCAATTAAGTAAAGCAGTAAACACAGCACCCAACTCTGATATGAAACGCCCGGTAAGCAGTGTAACAAGAACCATTCTGAGTAACCCGTAAAACCCAACACAGAGCCACGACTCACAGTCAAAGTCCACGAAGCGACTAAACCACACTGCCGACCGAAGTCGAATGTCGCCTCCCAACACTACCACCACTGCTCACGCCTGTCCACCCCTACAGTGTTCCGGGGCACTGTAGGGTGAGGCAGTGAGCCAAACTAGGACTAGCTGGACTCAGTGTACCGCCACTGCCAGCTACGTGTGCACACAAGCAGTCTAGACTACTGTCCTACCACCGGATTGCCTCCACGCTAGGCCTCAGCGCTTCAGGAGGGCCCTGGGGACCGGCGAACCCCCGTCAAGCCGAAGCTACAGGAACTACCCACAAACCCAACTCTCCCGGGCTGCGTCAGGCCAAGGGCTATAGGTACCACTCGTAACCTTGATCAAAGGTCACATCAGGCCCACTGGCTAAAGGGTAAACCAACTCCCACCAGAAACACCACCAGCTCCACAGCGAGAAACACGCCGGAAGCTGTCACGACAACCAAGGAAAACCCCGACCCGCTGAGACCAAACAGAAACCCCTCGGATAGCACACCAGCTACTCCGGCCCGACGGGCTCAAGGTGGTTCTGCTTGTCTCAGCCAAGGGTAGAACACAACAAGCACCCCTCCTTACAGACACCATGGCCCTTCTCCCATCAGCCCATGGTGACAAACGTAAACCACAGTTAACCCGATCCATATTCGCATAACACAACCACACATATAACATGATTCCATTCGCACAGTAAACCTCAGTCTCAGTATATAGTTAAAGCACACACACACACACAGGTGATGTAATTCCACTCACGCAGAAGTCCCCGTCTCAGTATACAACCCGAAACATGCATTAGAATCATCCCACCGTGAAACCTGCACGAAATCACAGCATTAAGCATTCCTGTCTTGAATCGCGTCGACCGAGGTCGACGCCATTCAAGACCCTTAGACAGGTTTATTAAAAGCCCGATTTATCCTTAAAACGCGTCCACCGTTGAAGTCGCCGTTTAAAACGCGTCTGGGTGTCCCGACGCCATTCAACCCAGAAATCCAGATTTACAGAACCCTTAAACGGGGGCATTTCCTGCCTAAATGGCGTCATGATGGCCCGACGTCCTTCTGAAAGGCGTCGTCCATCCATGACGTCATTTAGCGCAGAACCCCTAACTCAGGAAACCTCACACAGGGAGGTTTCTGGCCTAAAACGCGTCGTACTGACCCGACGTCTTTCGGAAAGGCGTCAACCAGGTACGACGCTATTTAGCGCCAGAAACCAGGTCTCCTGGTTCAACCCGAGGGCTTCACCCTTGAACCCCGGGCACCCCGAAAAGCCCCAAAACCAAAAGGGAGGGAAGAGGAGCTCAACCACATAATCATGCTACGAAACCGAATCCACAGCACCGCCATTCCCACAAGGAATCCCCCTAAACATGCTCAATCTAGCCCTAAATACGCCGCCTCACGCCAAAAGCAACGAGCACACATGCAAGGTTTCGTCCCCCTACCGGTCCTTGAACTCCGCCAAGCTCCGTGCCGCCGTCCCGCCGCACCGCACACCGCCGCCGGTACCCTCGAGGACGCCGCCACTCCGCCGGGACGTCGGCCGCCGTCCGGAGAAGGGAACGCCGCGAAGGAGGTGGTGGAGGTAGAGGTGAGAGGTAAGGTGGCGTTGGAGTGGTTGGAAGAGGAAGAAGAGGAAGAGAAGGGGAGAAAAATCGCCGGAGAGGGCGGAGAGGGTGAGGAGAGAGAGTGTGAAGGTGAGAATGAGGGAAAGAAGGGGAGGCTCATGGGGTCAACCAGAATCCCGCCAAAACGCGTCGATCGAGGCAGACACCAATCAGTCTGACAGGACGGCCGTATCGACACCGCTCTGAAACGCGTCGCCCACCGCGGACGCCGTTCAGACGACAAGACAGGCCGTACTGACAACGCTCTGGCGCCGTACCCTGACACCGCAGGTGTCGCAGTCTGAAACGCGTCGACCGAGCTGGACGCCGTTCAGACAAATCTGATAGGGGCCGTACTCTCGCGGCCCGAAACCCGCCCACGTGGCGCAACAACCAACAGACCCTAAATGGCGTCCACACAACCTGACGCCTTTTGAAAGGCGTCGAGCAGTGCTGACGCCATTCAGTCAGCAATCTCAAGACCCCTCCAGGGTCCAAACCAGGGAATCCGGCCCGAATACAGAACCCGAAATCTCAGTCATTACAATCTCCCCCCCTTAAAAGAATTTCGTCCTCGAAATTTGCAACCGCTCAATGCTCAACTCGGCTAACCCACACATGCCGACAAACATCAATAACAACAATCATACTCACCAGTCACCCACACAGGGTTCCAACATATACACGCCAAGCTAACCAAGATTCTCAATTCTGACAAGAGCTGATAGATTAAAACAACCATACATTAACAGGGCACAATTTACAAAACTGATTTCTTCACCATCCCGAATACATACAAGTGCCACACGAGACCACAACCATCTCTAAACAAGAGAAGATAAAAGTGCTCATCTAGTACAACCTCTCGAATTTCCACAAAGAGACGCGACTCCAATCACGCCTCGAACACCTACTCACCGCTCGGTCCCTGACCTGCCTTGTTCTTCTGGGGACAGTTCCTCGCGAGATGTCCCTTCCTACCACAGGCAAAACAACTGCCAGTGATCAAGGGACATATCCTGTTGCCATGAAACCTGCCACAACGGGGACAACGATCCGCAGTGTCCCGCCTCGCCTCCTGCTGCCAGCCGTCCTCTGTCTCCATCTGCTAAACCGAACCATCCTCTTCCTCATAAGGTGCCTCCTGAAACTCGACCTCGAACGAACTCGAACAGCCTGTCGAGAAGGCCGCTGATCTATCCCTGCTAGGCTGCTTCTCTCGTGCTGAATGCTCCGATTCCCTCGCCGTGTGTTGGAACTGCATCTCCACCGCTGCCGCGCACCGAACCGCTGACGCCAGATCCTTACAACAATGGGCTGCCACAAACTCCCTCAAATCATGCCGAAGTCCATCCACGAATTTCTCTGTCCTCAGATCCTCACGCTCAGATATGTGTGGAGCAAACCTTCCCAGGGCCACAAATTTCATCTGATAGTCTAGAACTGACATATCACCCTGCACCAATTCCATAAACTCCCTTTCCTTGGCCCTGCGAACATGCCTCGGAAGGTACTGCCCACAAAACCCTCTCACAAAGCCTTCCCAAGGAATCTCCCTCAAAGACCTATCTGGAAACATCAACCCCTTGATGGTAATCCACCAATCATAAGCATCGCCCTTCAGCAAGTAGGTTGCCAACAAGGTCTTGTCACTCTCAGCACATTCTAGAACATCAAATACCTTCTCCACCTCCTTAATCCACTGAGCTGCCGTATCTGGAACAGGTTGACCCGTGAAAGAAGGGGGCTTCAGCTTCAAGAACCGCTCCACCACCGTAGAATGGCCACCTCGGGAACTGGACCCTTCAGTTCCATCCCTCTGCTGATATCTAGCCATAGCCCCAATCATGGCTTCCATGAAATGTTCCACATCATGTCCTTCTGCCCTCGAACCACCACCATCTGCTCTCGCACCCCGAGCCACCGGAGCTCTCCGCTTCGGCGCCATCGCTGCTCCACAACACGCAAATCGAACCAAAACACGTCAAGTCCTATCAATCTACACCAGCAGCCATCGCCTGTACAGACTCGCACTTATTGTTGGACTATAATATCTAACCCAGTTTATCACATACTCGACCAGACTGAGCTCTGATACCATCTGTAACGACCCGCCATCCTATGACCGGAGACCCGGTCACTAAATGGATGTCGGCCCATTAACTACGGGTTCACACCCGGATCTCACACAACACGTCTGGAGTAGTAAGTGCTAAACAAGATTAAATATGACAATCTCACGGACTACAAAGATAAGCAAGTGCGCAGGAAGGAAAATAACAATGTCCGTATACAGTCCAACAATAATTACATGTCCAACAATTAAATAAGTACAGGCAGAAGGAAGTACAACAACATCGGGGCATACCCCGGAACTAAGACAGCTGCTGGTCCGCACACCAAGAAGACACCACGCTCCCGCTCGCCTCGAGGTCCACACCTGAAACCGCAGGGAGTGAGCCACACCAGAAATGGGCTCAGTAGGGATCATCCGATCCCCCGCCTCCCACTCACACACCCACAAGTGTAACAACAGGAATATATGGCAATTAAGTAAAGCAGTAAACACAGCACCCAACTCTGATATGAAACGCCCGGTAAGCAGTGTAACAAGAACCATTCTGAGTAACCCGTAAAACCCAACACAGATCCATGACTCACAGTCAAAGTCCACGAAGCGACTAAACCACACTGCCGACCGAAGTCGAATGTCGCCTCCCAACACTACCACCACTGCTCACGCCTGTCCACCCCTACAGTGTTCCGGGGCACTGTAGGGTGAGGCAGTGAGCCAAACTAGGACTAGCTGGACTCAGTGTACCGCCACTGCCAGCTACGTGTGCACACAAGCAGTCTAGACTACTGTCCTACCACCGGATTGCCTCCACGCTAGGCCTCAGCGCTTCAGGAGGGCCCTGGGGACCGGCGAACCCCCGTCAAGCCGAAGCTACAGGAACTACCCACAAACCCAACTCTCCCGGGCTGCGTCAGGCCAAGGGCTATAGGTACCACTCGTAACCTTGATCAAAGGTCACATCAGGCCCACTGGCTAAAGGGTAAACCAACTCCCACCAGAAACACCACCAGCTCCACAGCGAGAAACACGCCGGAAGCTGTCACGACAACCAAGGAAAACCCCGACCCGCTGAGACCAAACAGCAACCCCTCGGGTAGCACACCAGCTACTCCGGCCCGACGGGCTCAAGGTGGTTCTGCTTGTCTCAGCCAAGGGTAGAACACAACAAGCACCCCTCCTTACAGACACCATGGCCCTTCTCCCATCAGCCCATGGTGACAAACGTAAACCACAGTTAACCCGATCCACATTCGCATAACACAACCACACATATAACATGATTCCATTCGCACAGTAAACCTCAGTCTCAGTATATAGTTAAAGCACACACACACACACAGGTGATGTAATTCCACTCACGCAGAAGTCCCCGTCTCAGTATACAACCCGAAACATGCATTAGAATCATCCCACCGTGAAACCTGCACGAAATCACAGCATTAAGCATTCCTGTCTTGAATCGCCCGATTTATCCTTAGACAGGTTTATTAAAAGCACGATTTATCCTTAAAACGCGTCCACCGTTGAAGTCGCCGTTTAAAACGCCTCTGGGTGTCCCGACGCCATTCAACCCAGAAATCCAGATTTACAGAACCCTTAAACGGGGGCATTTCCTGCCTAAATGGCGTCATGATGGCCCGACGTCCTTCTGAAAGGCGTCGTCCATCCATGACGTCATTTAGCGCAGAACCCCTAACTCAGGAAACCTCACACAGGGAGGTTTCTGGCCTAAAACGCGTCGTACTGACCCGACGTCTTTCGGAAAGGCGTCGACCAGGTACGACGCTATTTAGCGCCAGAAACCAGGTCTCCTGGTTCAACCCGAGGGCTTCACCCTTGAACCCCGGGCACCCCGAAAAGCCCCAAAACCAAAAGAGAGGGAAGAGGAGCTCAACCACATAATCATGCTACGAAACCGAATCCACAGCACCGCCGTTCCCACAAGGAATCCCCCTAAACATGCTCAATCTAGCCCCAAATACGCCGCCTCACGCCAAAAGCAACGAGTACACATGCAAGGTTTCGTCCCCCTACCGGTCCTTGAACTCCGCCAAGCTCCGTGCCGCCGTCCCGCCGCACCGCACACCGCCGCCGGTACCCTCGAGGACACCGCCACTCCGCCGGGACGTCGGCTGTAACGATCCGCCATCCTATGACCGGAGACCCGGTCACTAAATGGATGTCGGCCCATTAACTGCGGGTTCACACCCGGATCTCACACAACATGTCTGGAGGAGTAAGTGCTAAACAAGGCTAAATATAACAAACACACGGACCACAAGGTAAGCAAGTGCGCAGGAAGGAGAATAACAATGTCCGTATATAGTCCAACAATAATTACATGTCCAACAATTAAATAAGTACAGGCAGAAGGAAGTACAACAACATCGGGGCATATCCCGGAACTAAGACAGCTGCTGGTCCGCACACCAAGAAGACTCCACGCTTCCGCTCGCCTCGAAGTCCACACCTGAAACCGCAGGGAGTGAGCCACACCAGAAATGGGCTCAGTAGGGATCATCCGATCCCCTGCCTCCCACTCACATACCCACAAGTGTAACAACAGGAATATATGGCAATTAAGTAAAGCAGTAAACACAGCACCCAACTCTGATATGTAACGCGCGGTAAGCAGTGTAACAAGAACCATTCTAAGTAACCCGTAAAACCCAACACAGAGCCACGACTCACAGTCAAAGTCCACGAAGCGACTAAACCACACTGTCGACCGAAGTCGAACGTCGCCTCCCAACACTACCACCACTGCTCACGCCTGTCCACCCCTACAGTGTTCCGGGGCACTGTAGGGTGAGGCAGTGAGCCAAACTAGGACTAGCTGGACTCAGTGTACCGCCACTCCCAGCTACGTGTGCACACAAGCAGTCTAGACTACTGTCCTACCGTCCAGATTGCCTCCACGCTAGGCCTCAGCGCTTCAGGAGGGCCCTGGGGACCGGCGAACCCCCGTCAAGCCGAAGCTACAGGAACTACCCACAAACCCAACTCTCCCGGGCTGCGTCAGGCCAAAGGGCTATAGGTACCACTCGTAACCTTGATCAAAGGTCACATCAGGCCCAATGGCTAAAGGGTAAACCAACTCCCACCAGAAACACCACCAGCTCGACGGCAAGAAACACGCCAGAAGCTGTCACGACAACCAAGGGAAACCCTATCCCGCTGAGACCAAACAGCAACCCCCCGGATAGCACACCAGCTACTCCGGCCCGACGGGCTCAAGGTGGTTATGCTTCTCTCAGCCAAGGGTAAAACACCACACGCACCACTGCACAGACACCATGACCCTGTCCCCATCGGTCCATGGTGACAACGTAAACCACAGTTAACACGATCCACATTCGCATAACACAACCACACATATAACATGATTCCATTCGCACAGTAAACCTCAGTCTCAGTATATAGCTAAAGCACACACACACACACAGGTGATATAATTCCACTCACGCAGAAGTCCTCCGTTTCAGTATACAACCCAAAGCATGCATCTGAATCATCCCAACGTGAAACATGCATGAATATAACAGAAATGAGCATTACTGTCTTGAATCGCGTCGACCGAGGTCGACGCCATTCAAGACCCTTAGACAGGTTTATTAAAATCCCAATTTATCCTTAAAACGCGTCCACCAGTGAAGCCGCCGTTTTAAAACTCGTCTGGGTGTCTCGACGCCATTCAACCCAGAAATCCAGATTTGCAGAACCCTTTAAACGGGGGCATTTCCAGCCTAAATGGTGTCATGATGGCCCGACGTCCTTCTGAAAGGCGTCGTCCATCCATGACGTCATTTAGCGCAGAACCCCTAACTCAGGAAACCTCGCACAGGGAGGTTTCTGCCCTAAAACGCGTCGTACTGACCCGACGTTTTTCGGAAAGGCCTCGACCAGGTACGACGCTATTTATCGCCAGAAACCAGGTCTCCTGGTTTAACCCGAGGGCTTCACCCTTGAACCCCGGGCACCCCGAAAAGCCGCCGTCCGGAGAAGGGAACGCCGCGAAAAAGGTGGTGGAGGTAGAGGTGAGTGGTAAGGTGGCGTTGGAGTGGTTGGAAGAGGAAGAAGAGGAAGGGAAGGGGAGGAAGAGCGTCGGAGAGGGCGGAGAGGGTGAGGAGAGAGAGAGTGAAGGTGAGAATGAGGGAAAGAAGGGGAGGCTCGCTGGGTCAACCAGAATCCCGCTAAAACGCGTCGATCGAGGCAGACGCCTATCAGTCTGACAGGACGGCCGTACTGACAGTGCTCTGAAACGCGTCGCCCACCGCGGACGCCGTTCAGACGACAAGACAGGCCGTACTGACAACGCTCTGACGCCGTACCCTGACACCGCATGTGTCGCAGTCTGAAACGCGTCGACCGAGCTGGACGCCGTTCAGACAAATCTGACAGGGGCCGTACTCTCGCAGCCCGAAACCCGCCCACGTGGCGCACACGTGGCACAACAACCAGCAGACCTAAATGGCGTCCACACACCCTGACGCCTTTTGAAAGGCGTCGGGCACTGTTGACGCCATTCAGCCAGAAATCTCAAGACCCCTCCAGGGTCCAAACCAGGGGATCCGGCCCGAACCCGACCCGAATACAGAACCCGAAATCTCAGTCATTACAATCTACCCCCTTTAAAAGAATTTCGTCCTCGAAATTTGCAACCGCTCAATGCTCAACTCGGGTAACCCACACATGCCGACAAACATCAATAACAACAATCATTCTCACCAATCACCCACACAGGGTTCCAACACATACACGCCAAGTTAACCAAGATTCTCAATTCTGACAAGGGCTGATAGATTAAAACAACCATACATTAACAAGGCACAATTTACAAAACTGATTTCTCCACCATCCCGAATACATATAAGTGCCACACGAGACCACAACCATCTCTAAACAAGAGAAGATAAAAGTGCTCATCTAGTACAACCTCTCGAATTTCCACAAAGAGACGCGACTCCAATCACGCCTCGAACACCTACTCACCGCTCGGTCCCTGACCTGCCTTGTTCTTCTGGGGACAGTTCCTCGCGAGATGTCCCTTCCTACCACAGGCAAAACAATTACCAGTGATCAAGGGACATATCCTGTTGCCATGAAACCTGCCACAACGGGGACAACGATCCGTAGTGTCCTGCCTCGCCTCCTGCTGCCAGCCGTCCTCTGTCTCCATCTGCTGAACCGAACCATCCTCTTCCTCATAAGGTGCCTCCTGAAACTCGACCTCGAACGAACTCGAACCGCCTGTCGAGAAGGCCGCTAATCTATCCCTGCTATGCTGCTTCCCCTGTGCTGACTGCTCCGATTCCTTTGCCGAGTGTTGAAACTGCATCTCCACCGCTGCCGCGCACCGAACCGCTGACGCCAGATCCTTACAACAATGGGCTGCCACAAACTCCCTCAAATCATGCCGAAGTCCATCCACGAATTTCTCTGTCCTCAGATCCTCACGCTCAGATATGTGTGGAGCAAACCTTCCCAGGGCCACAAATTTCATCTGGTAGTCTAGAACTGACATGACACCCTGCACCAATTCCATAAACTCCCTTTCCTTGGCCCTGCGAACATGCCTCGGAAGGTACTGCCCACTAAACTCTCTCACAAAACCTTCCCAAGGAATCTCCCTCAAAGACCTATCTGGAAACATCAACCCCTTGATGGTAACCCACCAATCATAAGCATCGCCCTTCAGCAAGTAGGTTGCCAACAAGGTCTTGTCACTCTCAGCACATTCTAGAACATCAAACACCTTCTCCACTTCCTTAATCCACTGAGCTGCCGTATCTGGAACAGGTTGACCCATGAAAGAAGGGGGCTTCAGCTTCAAGAACCGCTCCACCACCGTAGAATGGCCACCTCGGGAACTGGACCCTTCAGTTCCATCCCTCTGCTGATATCTAGCCATAGCCCCAATCATGGCTTCCATGAAACGTTCCACATCATGTCCTTCTGCCCTCGAACCACCACCATCTGCTCTCGCACCCCGAGCCACCGGAGCTCTCCGCTTCGGCGCCATCGCTGCTCCACAACACGCAAATCGAACCAAAACACGTCAAGTCCTATCAATCTACACCAGCAGCCATCGCCTGTACAGACTCGCACTTATTGTTGGACTATAATATCTAACCCAGTTTATCACATACTCGACCAGACTGAGCTCTGATACCAACTGTAACGACCCGCCATCCTAAGACCGGAGACCCGGTCACTAAATGGATGTTGGCCCATTAACTGCGGGTTCACACCCGGATCTCACACAACACGTCTGGAGGAGTAAGTGCTAAACAAGGCTAAATATAACAAACACACGGACCACAAGGTAAGCAAGTGCGCAGGAAGGAGAATAACAATGTCCGTATACAGTCCAACAATAATTACATGTCCAACAATTAAATAAGTACAGGCAGAAGGAAATACAACAACATCGGGGCATACCCCGGAACTAAGATAGCTGCTGGTCCGCACACCAAGAAGACTCCACGCTTCCGCTCGCCTCGAAGTCCACACCTGAAACCGCAGGGAGTGAGCCACACCAGAAATGGGCTCAGTAGGGATCATCCGATCCCCTGCCTCCCACTCACACACCCACAAGTGTAACAACAGGAATATATGGCAATTAAGTAAAGCAGTAAACACAGCACCCAACTCTGATATGTAACGCGCGGTAAGCAGTGTAACAAGAACCATTCTAAGTAACCCGTAAAACCCAACACAGAGCCACGACTCACAGTCAAAGTCCACGAAGCGACTAAACCACACTGTCGACCGAAGTCGAACGTCGCCTCCCAACACTACCACCACTGCTCACGCCTGTCCACCCCTACAGTGTTCCGGGGCACTGTAGGGTGAGGCAGTGAGCCAAACTAGGACTAGCTGGACTCAGTGTACCGCCACTGCCAGCTACGTGTGCACACAAGCAGTCTAGACTACTGTCCTACCGTCCGGATTGCCTCCACGCTAGGCCTCAGCGCTTCAGGAGGGCCCTGGGGACCGGCGAACCCCCGTCAAGCCGAAGCTACAGGAACTACCCACAAACCCAACTCTCCCGGGCTGCGTCAGGCCAAAGGGCTATAGGTACCACTCGTAACCTTGATCAAAGGTCACATCAGGCCCAATGGCTAAAGGGTAAACCAACTCCCACCAGAAACACCACCAGGTCCACGGCAAGAAACACGCCAGAAGCTGTCACGACAACCAAGGGAAACCCCAACCCACTGAGACCAAACAGCAATCCCCCGGATAGCACACCAGCTACTCCGGCCCGACGGGCTCAAGGTGGTTCTGCTTCTCTCAGCCAAGGGTAAAACACCACACGCACCACTGCACAGACACCATGACCCTGTCCCCATCGGTCCATGGTGACAACGTAAACCACAGTTAACACGATCCACATTCGCATAACACAACCACACATATAACATGATTCCATTCGCACAGTAAACCTCAGTCTCAGTATATAGCTAAAGCACACACACACACACAGGTGATATAATTCCACTCACGCAGAAGTCCTCCGTTTCAGTATACAACCCAAAGCATGCATCTGAATCATCCCAACGTGAAACATGCATGAATATAACAGAAATGAGCATTACTGTCTTGAATCGCGTCGACCGAGGTCGACGCCATTCAAGACCCTTAGACAGGTTTATTAAAATCCCGATTTATCCTTAAAACGCGTCCACCAGTGAAGCCGCCGTTTTAAAACGTGTCTGGGTGTCTCGACGCCATTCAACCCAGAAATCCAGATTTGCAGAACCCTTTAAACGGGGGCATTTCCTGCCTAAATGGCGTCATGATGGCCCGACGTCCTTCTGAAAGGCGTCGTCCATCCATGACGTCATTTAGCGCAGAACCCCTAACTCAGGAAACCTCGCACAGGGAGGTTTCTGCCCTAAAACGCGTCGTACTGACCCGACGTTTTTCGGAAAGGCGTCGACCAGGTACGACGCTATTTAGCGCCAGAAACCAGGTCTCCTGGTTCAACCCGAGGGCTTCACCCTTGAACCCCGGGCACCCCGAAATGTCCCAAAACCAAAAGGGGAAGAAGAGAAGCTCAACCACATAATCATGCTACGAATCCACGATCACAAACACCGCTATTCCCACAAGGAAACCCCCCTAAACATGCTCAATCTAGCCCCACACACGCCAAGAAGCAAACGAGCACACATGCAAGGTTTCGTCCCCCTACCGGTTCTTGAACTCCGCCAAGCTCCGTGCCGCCGTCCCGCCGCACCGCACACCGCCGCCGGTACCCTCGAGGACGCCGCCACTCCGCCGGGACGTCGGCCGCCGTCCGGAGAAGGGAACGCCGCGAAGGAGGTGGTGGAGGTAGAGGTGAGTGGTAAGGTGGCGTTGGAGTGGTTGGAAGAGGAAGAAGAGGAAGGGAAGGGGACGAAGAGCGTCGGAGAGGGCGGAGAGGGTGAGGAGAGAGAGAGTGAAGGTGAGAATGAGGGAAAGAAGGGGAGGCTCGCGGGGTCAACCAGAATCCCGCTAAAACGCGTCGATCGAGGCAGACGCCTATCAGTCTGACAGGACGGCCGTACTGACAGCGCTCTGAAACGCGTCGCCCACCGCGGACGCCGTTCAGACGACAAGACAGGCCGTACTGACAACGCTCTGGCGCCGTACCCTGACACCGCAGGTGTCGCAGTCTGAAACGCGTCGACCGAGCTGGACGCCGTTCAGACAAATCTGACAGGGGCCGTACTCTCGCGGCCCGAAACCCGCCCACGTGGCGCACACGTGGCACAACAACCAGCAGACCTAAATGGCGTCCACACACCCTGACGCCTTTTGAAAGGCGTCGAGCACTGTTGACGCCATTCAGCCAGAAATCTCAAGACCCCTCCAGGGTCCAAACCAGGGGATCCGGCCCGAACCCGACCCGAATACAGAACCCGAAATCTCAGTCATTACATCGACCGCCGTCCGGAGAAGGGAACGCCGCGAAGGAGGTGGTGGAGGTAGAGGTGAGAGGTAAGGGGGCGTTGGAGTGGTTGGAAGAGGAAGAAGAGGAAGAGAAGGGGAGAAAAATCGCCGGAGAGGGCGGAGAGGGTGAGGAGAGAGAGTGTGAAGGTGAGAATGAGGGAAAGAAGGGGAGGCTCGTGGGGTCAACCAGAATCCCGCTAAAACGCGTCGATCGAGGCAGATGCCAATCAGTCTGACAGGACGGCCGTACCGACACCGCTCTGAAACGCGTCGCCCACCGCGGACGCCGTTCAGACGACAAGACAGGCCGTACTGACAACGCTCTGGCGCCGTACCCTGACACCGCAGGTGTCGCAGTCTGAAATGCGTCGACCGAGCTGGACGCCGTTCAGACAAATCTGACAGGGGCCGTACTCTCGCGGCCCGAAACCCGCCCACGTGGCGCAACAACCAACAGACCCTAAATGGCGTCCACACAACCTGACGCCTTTTGAAAGGCGTCGAGCAGTGCTGACGGCATTCAGTCAGCAATCTCAAGGCCCCTCCAGGGTCCAAACCAGGGAATCCGGCCCGAATACAGAACCCGAAATCTCAGTCATTACATATGATGCATCTTATTCTGAGGATGAAAGGGATGCCTATATCTCTGGTTATCATGACCAATTCCAAACTTTTCACAAGGGGGATGCTAAAGCCCCTCAGTTTCAAGATCATTCCATCTATGGTTAATACCACCTAGATTTGGGCGATCATTCATGTGTTCACGTCATCTCCAATCCTACCCTTGAAAGAGCCCAAGACCAAGTTGGGCCCTCTACTGATCATCCTTCTGATCTTTCTACCCTTATGGGAGCTCTGTCTAATTATGTGGACCCCCATCAATTCGACGCCATCCATTCTATCCTAAAAGGGAAAGCTCCCATGCATCCTTCCGAGCCAACTCCCATGGTCCACCCTCCTACTTATAAAGTTCCTACTCAGTCCATGAAAGGTCTTTATATTTCCACTCCGCAGCACGGAAGTCCTCAACAATCTGGTTCACAGCATCATGCTAGGTCACCCACCCCGATTTATTAGAATGCATTCGGGCACGATGGGAATGCCGCCAGTTCACAACCTCATTGTCCCCGCATCCCTACTTATTCACAGAGGCAGTCTTTTCAACAACCACCACCTCCATCAACAGATCCTACCACTCAACTCCTCCTAAGCAATTTGTCTTAGATGGACGAACGGTTTAAGAATCTTGAAAAGAACATGGACAACAAAGCAACTCCTGAATGCTCTGTCCCTGATTTGCCAGTATTTCATCTTTTACCATCTGAAATGTCAATCTACAAAAAATACAACCGCGCAGGCAACCCTTTCCTACACATCAAATAATTTCTGTATGAGTCATCATTTTGGCAGTATGATAAGAAAGCACTGGCATTCCTCTTCAAACGGTCGTTGGAGGGATCAGCCTTGGAATGGTTCTTCTCTTTAGACCCAAGTGATGTAGAGAACTTTGACATGGTGTCGAAGAGGTTCCTGCAAAGATACAAATATAGAGTAGCACCTACCTTGTCCATCACTGACTTATTTAATGAGAAGATGAAATCAGATGAAGACTTCATAGTGTTCGCCGATAGGTGGCGAGGGATGGCTAAAAAGATGAGAGATCACTTGTCCGAACAAGACTTGGTGAAGATGATGGTTGCTAACGCTACCCTACAGTATAAGTTAGTGCTAACACTGAATAACTTGACTATCATGGCAGATTTATATGAAAGAACGCGTTATGCTCAGAACGCATTTAAAGATTCCCCCTTTGCTAGTGTTTTTGATCCTCATCGACCCAATAGACCTCTACCTAGGAAGTCTATTATCCCCAATTCTTCTTCTATGGGTCCAACTACCAAGGGTACCTTGTCTTATGAACAAGTCAGCATAATGAACAACAATCAGCCCCAGTTTGTGAGGAATCAACAACAGTATTAGTCTCCCAGACCTCAAAACCAACAGGGTTACAGACCTCCTATCCAACAGCTTCAGTTAGTACCGCAACACCCCCACCAGCAAGCATGGTAAAGCGAATATCAGTTGAAAATGAAAACCAAGAAATGTATATTTGAGGTATCCTCGGAGAAACTACTTGAATTCATTGTCAGTAAGCGGGGCATTGAGATTCATCCCAACAAAGCGAAGGCTATCAGAGAGATGCCACCTCCTAAGAACTTGAAAGCGTTAAGAGGATTGATCGGGAGGTTGTAGTTTATTCGTCGATTTGTCTCTCAACATTCACAAAGGTGTAAGCCGTTCTATGAGCTTACTAAGTTAGGAGTCTAATTCGATTGGGACGATAAGTATGAGGAGGCATTTTGTAAGGACTGAGATTTCGGGTTCAGTATTCGGGTCGGGTTCGGACCGGATCCCCTGGTTTGGACCCTGAGGAGGGTCTTGAGATTTCTGACTGAATGGCGTCAGCACTGCTCGACGCCTTTCAAAAGGCGTCAGGTTGTGTGGACGCTATTTAGGTCTGCTGGTTGTTGTGCCACGTGTGCGCCACGTGGGCGGGTTTCGGGCCGCGAGAGTACGGCCCCGGTCACATCGTCTGAACGGCGTCCAGGTTGGCTGACGCGATTCAGACTGTGACCTCTGCGATGTCAGGGTGCGGCGCCAGAGCGTTGTCAGTACGGCCTGTCCTGTCGTCTGAACGGCGTCCACGGTGGGCGACGCGTTTCAGACCGTTGTCAGTACGGCCCGTCCTGTCAGACTGATAGGCGTCTACCTCGATCGACGCGTTTTAGCGGCATTCAGATTGACCCCGCGAGCCTCCCCTTCCTTCCCTCATTCTCTCCTTCACTCTCTCTCTCTTCGCCCTCTCCGCCCCCTCCGACTCTCTCTCTTCGAGGGCAGAAGGACATAACGTGGATGATTTCAGGGAAGCTATGATTGGCGCAACGTCTAGATACCGGCAAGGAGTTGGGAGTGAGGGATCCAATTCCCGAGACAGTCAGTCTACGATATTGGAGCGGTTCTTGAAGTTGAAGACCCCATCTTTTACAGGACGGCCAGTCTCGGACGAGGCAGCCCTTTGGATTAAGGAAATGGAGAAGGCATTTGATGTTCTTGAGTGTGCTGAGAATGACAAGACTTTGTTGGCGACTTACTTATTGAAGGACAATGCATATGAGTGGTGGATCGCTACCAGAGGAATGATGTTTGCAGATAGGTCCTTGAGAGAGATCCCTTGGGAGATATTTGTGAAAGAATTTAGTGGACAGTACTTTCCGAGGCACGTTCGGAAGACGAAGGAAATGGAGTTTATGGAATTGGTACAGGATGATATGTCGGTTTTTGAATACCAAGCGAAGTTTGTGGCTCTTGGAAGATTCGTACCACATATATCTGAGCACGAGGAAATTAGAACAGAGAGATTCGTGGGCGGACTTCGGTATGATCTGAGGTCAATGGTGGCACCTCAGCATTGTAGAGATCTGGCGTCAGCAGCACGATGCGCGGCAGCGGTGGAGACTCAATTCCAGCAGATGGCGAGAGAATTGGAGCGTTCGGCACGAGGGAAGTAGCAAGGCAGGAGCAGATCAACGAGCTTTTCGTCAGGCGGTCCGAGTTCCTTCGGGTTCAGGTCCCAAGAGATGCCTCGTGGTGAGGGCAGCGATGGTCCGATTCATCAGATGCAGTCTGTGGCTAGCAGGCGGCAGGGAGCGAGGCAGGATGCGGTAGGTCATTGTTCCCATTGTGGTGGTCATCATGGCAGTCGGACATGCCCATTGGTCTCTAGTGGCTGTTTTGGTTGTGGTAAGAAGGGGCATTTTCTGAGAAATTGTCCCCAGAAGAGTAAGGCAGATCAGGAACCGAGTGGTCAGTAAGAGCTGGGACGTTGAGTAGAGATTACATCTCTGGGTGGGGATTCGAGATATCAGACTAGATGAGCACTTTCGTCTTGTCTTATTCAGAAGTGGTTGTGAACTCTTGTGGCACTTTTATATATTTGGTTTTGGTGGAGAATCGATTTTGTAAGATGTGCCTTGCTAGTGTATGGTTATTTTGATCTATCAGCTTTTGTTAGAATTGAGAATCTTGGTTAGCTTGATGTGATGTGATTGGCTAATTATGTGGAGCCTTGTGTGTGTAATTGGTGAGAATGATTGATTGTGTTCGGTGTGCCGGCATGTGATGGTTAGCCGAATTTGGTGTTGAGCGGTTGCAAATTTCGAGGACGAAATTCTTTTAAGGGGGGAGATTGTAAGGACTGAGGTTTCGGGTTCAGTATTCGGGTCGGGTGCGGACCGGATCCCCTGGTTTGGACCCTGAGGAGGGTCTTGAGATTTCTGACTGAATGGCGTCAGCACTGCTCGACGCCTTTCAAAAGGCGTCAGGTTGTGTGGACGCCATTTAGGTCTGCTGGTTGTTGTGCCACGTGTGCGCCACGTGGGCGGGTTTCATGCCGCGAGAGTACGGCTCCGGTCACATCGTCTGAACGGCGTCCAGGTTGGCCGACGCGATTCAGACTGTGACCTCTGCGATGTCAGGGTGCGGCGCCAGATTGTGGTCAGTACGGCCTCTCCTGTCGTCTGAACGGCGTCCACGGTGGGCGACGCGTTTCAGACCGCTGTCAGTACGGCCCGTCCTGTCAGACTGATAGGCGTCTACCTCGATCGACGCATTTTAGCGGCATTCAGATTGACCCCGCGAGCCTCCCCTTCCTTCCCTCAT